>CM026557.1:33785171-35035171 GCA_015143295.1 Tetracentron sinense
TCACTTCTATTCTACACCCCGAAACTCCACATTCCTTTGAGTTTTTGGGATTAAACTGCTTGAGGTTTGAATCAAGATTGAAAGAATTCCCCCAAATTTGTTTTCCTCAAAGTGTCATTTGAATTGCTCAATCGGTAAATTTCCTCTCTCTTTTTACCAAATCATGTTATTACAAAACAAAATGGTAAATGGTGTGAGTTCCATGGTTTCATTGAAATCCTGAACCTTAGTTGCTTTTAGGTTTTATGTTTTCGTTCTTATGTTTTCTCTACGTCATATCCAACACTATGAAATCTCTACCACCACTCCAACAACTATGAAAATCAACGGCTTATTCTCACGTCCATGCCCCACACTATGAAAATTTTCATGACCAGCCTTCAACTCCATCACATAGAGATGGTGATGATGATTCTTAGACCAACCCATAATTCTATGTGGCTTTAAGACTTAAATAGGTTGACACTTTACATTTTACGGATCTATCTTTTTCTTTATTAATTGTTTTATGTATTTACTTGTTTGTTTTATTATTTTAATATATTTTCACTCATTGTGGTAGTGTAATTGTGTTTATTACTTTGTCTATGAGTCGACTCCCATGACTGTTGTGAATTTGTTTCAACTTGCTCTTTGGGTTAATTTAATTGCTACTCGATGCATCTATGGCCTACAATTCTACTAGATTTTGATTCCTAATGCCTTATTTTATTTATTTCAATTAATTTATTTTATTTTTAAAAAACATGTATCGTTCTGAACTCCAATACATATCGGTTTCGGTTGGGACCGATACAGTCCCCAAAACCGTTTTTTAAATCCTGTGCTGACTCTTCCACCATAGGACTTGCAAAGATCGATTTTAGATTTCTATTGCATATGAGCAGAAGGCGTGAACAATGTCAATGCCTTGAAATTATGATTGATTGAAAATGGCTATCAACGAAGATTTTCTTTGTCCACTAATTTTACTTGCATACGTATTCCTTTATGGTAACTAGGAATTGAGTCTTTATGCTTTTTACAGTTTTAAATGGTTTAGGTTGCACTTTATAGTGAATCAAATAGACTTACATTTTGTCAAGCTCTTGCGGGAACAGTGTACATACATGTGTATGGCATGTACCTGGATGATATCTGATATTACGTTTACCAAATACAAGTCCCATGCTACTATTTTCTGTTGATATATGATATGACTTTTGGGAGATTTCTCTTTCAAAAATGCTATTTGAAAAACTGATATCTAAGTATGTCCTTTCTGAAATGCCCTATCAGAAATGCTATTTTATGAATAAAATTCTAAAACTTGCAAACCCTGAAATTCAGTGAATACTTATAGGGAATCAATTCCAATAATAGTGGATAATCTTTTGGCATTTTTAGAAAGGTATGGATGAGTAATACCAAGAATAATCTAACAATAATTAATTTTATCGGAAAGTGGAGGATATACCATGGTAAGTTTAAAAAGTTATGTATGGACTGATTTCATAGGAAGGTAAATACCAACAATAATCTACAAATACTTAATGTCTGGGGCATTAAGGATATAACATGGTATTTGCTTCTGCAGAACAGCAATGCCATACATCTGGAAATGAGTGCAAATAAAAAAAAAACAATCATGGAAGTATCCACATGGGGATTCCAACGAAACAAGACAAGTTTCCAATGAGAAAACAATAATGCGATCTTTTTTTGCGACATTAAACATCCACACAAGTCAGGCTTTCCTCTTTGCATTTACATTCACTTCAAAGTGTATAAAACTTAACATTTTCAAGATTAAAAAAGTTTCTCTCTTTTCAGTGGAACAATCACTTTAGCTGGTGACCAATTAAAGGGAAAATTACTCTCAGGTATATGCATTCCACAGTACAAACAAATTATCATTCTGCAAAAGAGATGCAAAGTCCCCATACCCAGTTCTACATACTCGAAAACCACTACCACACAGAGAAGCTTTCATCGACTTGCAGAGGAAAAGCACCGAGTTGATCAACAAAAGTATATGATTATCTGAGAACCATGATTGAAACGGTAGGCATAAGAATAACCAAGAACAGTACTGAAAGGGTATAAATATGCTTATTCTATAAGCTCTTAGGTGAGTTATAATTTATTATGATATCTTTGACAAACTTCCTTTTCATGTGCGCCATTTTAGTTTTGATAGTTGGCATCTAGAGTATGTAATATTGTAATCTTTGAAAGATAATTACTTTGTGGATACAACCTTATGCACAAGTCTTTTTTATAAGTCACAAATTTTCTTGGTAAAACAAAGGGAAATATATAATGTCTTAGGGAAAAGATTATATGCGAATAATTAAAAATTACGGAAGGGAGGAGAGGGAGGAAAGAGAGAGATCCATAATCTACTCTACAAGGAAGATGACTCATAGACAAGGAACACACCATCCCCAACTATACACTTGCATCTGAGATTCAGAATATGCAGTTGTATGATCAGCTCCACAAGTAATGGATACAATTTTATGGCCATCCAATGCACTTGTCTGTGTTGGAAAATATCGGTCTTCGGCATCTCCATGGCCCAACTGTCCATCCTCTCCTCGTCCCCATGAGCAAACAATGCCGCCAGCTGTAATATATCAACGCATCATCTCAATTTCTTATGCTGGTCCCATTATTTTTAAAATAAGTAGTACGATGAATTCAATAAATCTTAATTATATAAATACAAACAACATTTATACAAAAGCAATAAAAAAAAACTCAATTGATTGATGAGTTGTGATATAAGACCAAGTTAAGTTATTCACAGCTACTACCACGTGGCATAGAACTCATATACAAAAGCAATGACACTAGAACAACCCATCAAGTTATCAAAGCTCAAAATAAGAAAACTAAATATGCATCCATGCCAAATTTCGTCTTTTACAGTGAGCATTAAACTACATGCAAACAAGAATTTCTCTCTCAAAGCCATGAACCTCAGAAATAACAAGAGATTAGCATATCAATACTCGATATAGTAGTTCACATTGGAAAATAACCAGTTCAGTTAGACTCAAGTACTAGATATATGGTATCCATAAAATTCATGTCTAACTTATTACATACAAAGGTCTGTAAATTTTAGTATTACAATCTTGTTTTCAAATAAAACCAAAAGGTCATTACTGGATCGACATATTTTTTTTGTATGCAGATCAAATCTATTGTTTCCTCTTGATGGGTAGATTGAATCCAAGTGGTTTCCTTTGATACTTATACCCATATAGGCATCCATGTTTTCCCATAATTGGAAAATCAAAACTTGTATTTGACTTACCTATCCCCTGAACAGGACTTCAGAAATTCAATTCACAAATCAGTGAAATTGAAGCATGTTTCATACCACAAGTTTAATGAGTAATAAAAATGCATGTGATTTAAAATAATAATTTAAAAAGTCACAGAAAAATTATTGGCTAATAATGGTTGAATTAAAATTTAATGGATATGAGTTCAAAATGTTTGGGGAAGAGGATGACAAGGAGGAAGACGGAGGCAATGCATGGCTTTGACTGAATTGGCTCTAGAAAATTATGATTCGTCTCCTTATTGACACCTTACACCTTTCTATTGCGCATTATCAGGGGATGATAACAGAAGAACAGTGCCTTGAAAAGAAAGAAAGTATGAAATGTTAATACCACATATTCATTATTGACCACCGAAAAATTGTTAAAACTTCTATTTTGGCAAAAAAAAACTGGCTTAAATATCTCGCTCAACGGATCCCTTTTCTAGGGTAAATTACACCATCTTTCCCACTCCCCACCCCAGCAATCAAACACCATCTCACATCCCACGCCGCAATCAAATATAATATGACATAACAATATGCTGTGTGACATGTTCATGTGTATTGAGCCGAAAATAAGGAAGCCACATTATAATGCAGAATTCAAACAAGGTCCACCATGTGCCATGTTTGCCAAAAATTCATTTAGAGGTATCAAAATGCTAGTCAAAAAAACTAAGATTAAAACTTCACATCCAATCTGAGATAAACACAAGGCAATTCACTTGGGACATGAACCCTAAAATCAATCAACTGTAAGAAACTAACATATTCACAATTAATGAATCAAAACCACTCCAAAAACAACACCACACTCATATTTCAAGTACAACAAGTTCTAACATCCATGAACCAGGATCCATCACAAACATACCAAGAAAGAGCCATCAATCAAGGGAAAAAGAAAAAAAGGGGGACCAGTTACACCTACAGAGGAGAGCAACAGAGTGACTAGCCCCAGCAGAAATGAGAAGAATGCGAGGAATGGGTCCAGAGATTCCTTCGTCCGCCATGTTTGGTTCTTCCTTGGCTGCAAAAAGTATCTTTTTGATCAGAGAAATGGAGAGGAGAGGAAGAGTCTAGAGAGAGAGAGAGAGAGAGAGAGGAATATTAAATGATTGAGAAAAGGACATGAGCAGTGGATGGAGTAGAGACAAGAGAGCAGTACGTACGTGAAGGACGAGATCTCTATCTCTATTCTGAGAATTCATTGCTCTGCTGCGTTTCGGCGCTCAATTCTCCTCCACCACATCTTTTTTTCATATTTGTTTCTCGCGATTGAATTCAGGTACACTTCGATCGCACCCTGGTTAACACGTGTCTTTCTTTTAATTCCTTATTAACCGTAACCGTAACCGTAACTAAGATTCACTGACCCTTCGAGTTCAACCAATCCAACATCCCCAGCAGCATCCTTACCAATTTTCTTCTCCCTCTGCCAGTCTCCAGAATGCATAAAAGGGATTGACTAGTCAACAGCGAAAGAAAAAAGAGGGGGGATTTGGAACGGGTACAGGAGCTGACCTACTCACCATTGCAACATCCGGGACGTAGGTTTAGGATATAAGACAAAATAAATCTCTGCGGGAACTATGACGAATGACAGAATTGATCGTGGTCAAGAGAGAAAAGAGACTATGGTGAGGAAGAAACCTCGAGTTTCTTTGAACTGTTTCTTTTACTACAAGGGTAAAAGTGTCCTAAAAAATGTTTGGGATGTATCCAAGTAAAAAACTTCAAGGATAAAGCTTCTAAGACCCCCCTTATGGCCGAGACCGTGCACTAAGAGCACGGACTTTCAAGTGGAGCCTACCATGTGAAATGGCCCCCACTTGAATCCGTGCTCTTAGAGCATGGTCTCGACCCTAAGGGGGTCTCAATAACTTCAAATAGGGTGTATTTTGGGTCTCTTAAAGTATATTTAAGGAAAAATTCTTAAATTTAACCATAGGTTAAAAAAAATTTAACCCGAGTTTGACGCAGTTGAAGGGACAACTTTATGAGAACAATGAGCAATAGTTCACTCATCACCCATGGAACAAACTATTGCTCAAACTTTAAATAAGAGTTTGTTGACTTATTCTACTATATTAAGCTCTTCTTTACTATTATAATGGGAGGCTGGCGTAGATATTTTTCTGAAATTCTCATACTACCCTTATATAAAAACAAAATTTTGATTTAATGTTTTGCTTTAAAATCCAAACTACCCCTTGCCTTTGATTTTATCTCCAAACTACCCCTTGCTCATCTATCTATTTAGAATCACAGCCAATCGCGATTGAACTCGGGAGAGTTCAATCGCACCCGTGGGTTAACACGTGTCCCTTTTAACTCCTATTAATTGTGGTTAACTCCTTCCCCTCGCTCTCACGTGCATCGCACATGCCACTAGCAAGGTCAATCGCACCCACGGGTTAACACGTGTCCCTTTTAACTCCTATTAACTGTAGGTAACTCATTCCCCTTGCTCTCACGTGCATCGCACGTGTCATTTTATTATTTATTCAATAAGCAATCGAAAACTACTTTTTAAATAATAACTTATTTTATTTAAACCGACAACGTCGATTTTCGAATTATTCTATCATTATAAATAGTTCTTAATTTTTAAAGCTTAATTAAAAAACATTTATTAGATAAGTTTTATCAAACACCCCAAAGTAGCTCCGTTAGTTTTAAAAATATTGTCCAATTAACTCATTTACTATACTCTTTTTACTTTTTATCTACTTTGCATTACTGTTTTTTTTTTTTTTTGGTAAACTCAATCATACCACAAGGCAATGACTGAAGGCAAAGACAAGGGATGACACTTCCAGCAACTAACGAAAACTCAGATTGTGTCTCTATCCCTAGACTAAATCATTTGTACATCAGCTGGAGGGGATGAGAATCGTCTGTACGCTTTAACTAAATCAGTTACTGTTAATTAAATCATTTGTGTGTTGGAAGTCTGACTTCGCTCTATCTCTGTCTTTTTCTTTTTCAACTCTTTTTTCTTTCTCTTCAAAAAACTCAACCGAAATCAGGCAATCATGTGGCCAAAATGATAGCACAACTTGTTTTTAAGTTACAGCTCCCTACCCCTGTTTTGGATTTTTTTTGGGTTAATCTTTTTTTTGATAAATTTTAATAGAATTGTTATTGATATGTGTTAGGAATTTATGGGTCGGACTGGGCCTGACCCGAGCTTTTGATCCGCCCACATGGATTGCGGGTCATGAGAGCCCAAATGGATAGTCCATGTAGGGAATCTGATAAGTTCAGATAACTTTCATGTTATCCACTAACACAATAATAGGGATAGTGTGAAACTATTCTACATAAGATAATTCCTTATCAGAAGAATACACGTATCTTCCATAATTCTCTTCTCTTTCAAAAAAAAGAAATTCTCTCTGTAAAAACATTCAAGCTCTCTCTCTTGGATTTGAACCGTGGAATCGCAAATGGGAAACTCGATCGTAGCTACCCTTCATTCTACGAGAATAGGACGTACACGGGAGCTAAAGAGGATCATGACAGTGTAACGAATCAACGAAGGATCCGGGTCATCCGCTATTGAGTAAGAACTCTAACCCGGTCCAAATTTATTTGCAGGGCCATATTTAATTACTCTATACATGTGGATAAATTATATAACATTGGTATCAGAGCCAGGTTAGGCTCGTTTCGATTCATTTCGCTAAATAATATGTGTTGTTATTTTACGCGAAATTATTATGGATTTTTTCTGTAAAAATTCAAAAATATTTTTCCAAAATTATTTATTGGGTTGTGTTCTACTCATCAAGATGAACAAACCAATTTAATTTCATGTAAAAAGAATTTTGTGAAAGAGAGAAAATTCAAATCCTAATTTTTAGGATCTGAGTTTTCCTCCATTTTTGTGTAATTGTTTGAAAGCCTTAATAAATTAATTCAGGTGTTTTAAGGACCTATTGTTAAAGAGGGCCACGAGATCTTCGAAACGGTATTTTATTTGCATTTTTTGGGTTAAAAACGAGTAAGATATGGTCTTCTAAAGTAGGCTTCAAATAAATCAAATTTATTTTGATTTTAGATGAGCCCACCCCTACAAGTGTCTCTTTTTTTTTTTTGAGGAGTTGACCATTGCGCCACGTGGGCTGCCACATCACCAACTAAGTGGGTTGGTATGCCACGCCAGCGCCACATCAGCTGACATGTCACCAACCATATGGGTTACTGTGACACGTCAGCACGGGGGTCCAATTCATGCCATGTCATTTTAGAGTACCTAGTCAGCTACCATATGGGCAAGCTGACCCCTAAACTTTAAAAGGCTCGTGTGGGCTCATTTTGACTCCGATTTACGTTGTTTTAATCGTTGGATCACAAATTTTATGCTCTATCTGACTATATGTTCAGAAAAAATTTTAAGCTTCTGTAATTTTTATTTTCTAATTTATAAGCATATTTTTCTTATTAAAAATGCTCAAATTATTTTTAAATGAAATTTAAAAATTACAGAGGCTAATTTTAAAATTCTAGTATATTATTGGATTTTTTTAAATTATTGTTTAGACACCTAGGGGTTGAATTTTTTAATGGATTCATTAAATTGCATAATTAAAGCCTTTGTGAGCTTATTTTCGTTACATAATATACATGTGTATTGAAGATTTTGTATCTTCAATCATGCTTGAGTTTATGTGACTTGCTCGCTCCCTTAGTGGTTGAGTGGGGTTCTGATAATGCTTTATATACAGATATGTTAATATAAATGCACGTGGAAATATTGGGCGAGGTATCTGTACTCCTAATATATACATTTGATCAAAAATAAATAAGTAAATATATTTTTATTCAACACAATTTGGGAGATAATTTCGAGCTTAGCAGAGTTTCGATCTTAAATATGTTGAGAAGATAATATTTATCAATTGGATTTTTGAACAAATAAAGGAGATGTGCACAATAACTAATAATGTCACCCTTATAATCTGAATGTATAGAAATGACAGCAAAGAATGTAGTAGTTGATCTTGTTAGGGACGAAAAACTGACAGGAAGTAACTATGACATCTGCACAAGAAGATTCAGTATCTTCTGAACGAGCAAGAGCTCCTAGAAGTTTTGTCCAGTAAGATGTCCAAACCTGAGGAAGGGCAAACAGCCCAACACCATCATAATCTGGAGGCCTACCAGTCTTGGTATAAGAAGGATCGAAGCACGCGCTTTACTATGTTAAGCAGCATGCACGATGACCTCATTGGAGAGTATGAGGCTTTCCAAACAGCCAAAGACATGTGGGACCAGCTTAAGTTTGACTTTGGAGGTACATCCACAACAAGGCTAAGGAGCCTAGTACTTAAATTTGAGGTGTACCGTAAGGATCCCAAGCAAACAATGACTAAACATCTTAGGGTGATGTCCGGGATGATTCAAGACTTAAAAGCTGCTTGGAATGTCCTTACAGGTTCACTCTGTGATCCGATCTCTGCCAAATTCATGGGTAAACATGAAGCAAATCATGACCCATAACGAGATATCAAGAATTTCTCTGATATTTCTCGTCATATGAAACTAGAAGCAGAGCGCTAAGAGGCGACCAAATCTGCAGCTCTAATCGCCCATGGAGGCCAGCGCAAACCACATGGGTTTAGCCACAAAGATAAGAGTAAGGCAGCATGGCAGGGTGGGGCAAGTTCAAGTGCTCCCAAAGGAGGTCCAAAATTCAAACAGAAAAATCCCAAACATAAGAGGGGTAAGCGCGATGGCAAGAAAAGTGTATCCAAGGTGAAGTGCTGTAATTGTGGGCAACTAGGTCATTTCGCTTGTGATTGCACTGAGCCGAAAAAGGTAACCCCTTCACTCAAATCCTTTAGCATTTATGTATGCTCTCATGTATTTGATGTTGAATCTATGTCTGATTGGATTATAGATACGGGAGCAACAAGACATGTAGCTCGAGAGCAAGCGGGGTTTGTGGATTATAGGAGAGTTCTGGCTGGGACACATGTTGTGTACATGGGCAACGAAAGTCATGAAGAAGCTTGAGGAGTCGGTTCATATCAGCTTCATTTGCGTACTTGACGCAAATTACTTCTACATGACGTTCTATATGTGCCAGGAATTCACCATAATCTTTTATCTGTATTGACTTTATTACAGTTTGGATACAAATTTCATTTTTCTTTAGATGGTTTGGATATTATGTTGGATGATGTGATTTTTGGACATGGTTCTATTTATGGTAGTTTATTTAAAATAAATTTGTTTGATTCTTTTCCCCCATCTACTTATTATAATGTGACTATAAGTTCGTCTACATGACATGCTAGACTAGGGCATATAGGAAGAAATAGGATGACCAGGCTAGCTTGAGAAGGTCTTCTAGACCCACTCGCTAAGGTCAACCTACCTATATGTGAGCCCTGTTTAGTACGCAAGGCATGTAGAAAGCTTTTTGGTAAGGCTAAGAGAGCTATTCAACCGTTGGAGTTAGTACACTCTGATATATGCGGACCTATGAGTTTCACGGTACGTCATGACACCTCTTACTTCCTCACTTTTATTGATGACTATACACGATATGGTTATGTTCAGTTGATCGCTCACCGTCATGAAGCTTTAGACTGTTTCAAACGCTTTGTGACAGAGGTTGAGAATCAACAAGAGAAAAACTTAAAAACTTTTCGGATTGATCGAGGACGCGAGTACTTATCAGATCAATTTAAGGATATATGTTTGAAAAAGGGGATACGCAGACAACTCACTATTCCTTATACTCCGCAACACAATGATGTAGCGGAGAGAAGGAATAGAACCCTTTTGGAGATGGTTAGGCCTCTGATGGCGCAGGCAAACCTCCCTATAACCTTTTGGGAGGATGCTTTATTGACTGTAGCCTACATACTTAATCGAGTGCCTTCTCAGTCAGTTTCTTCCACCCCATATGAGCTTTGGAAAGACGAAAAGCCCAATTTGGAGCATTTGCGCCCTTGGGGAGGCTGCTGGTTTTGTACATAGCACCTACCATGAGCATGGGAAATTGGGCCCTAGAGCTAGAAAGAATATCTTCATCAAGTATTCTGAAAGCTCAAAAGGTTATGTGATGTATGGTGAACATCCAAATTGAGGAATGACTGAGGTAGAGTCCCGTGATATTGATTTCATCGAGACTGATTTTCCTAGCATAAGCGATGCTAATAAAGATCTTGACCTCTATGAGTTAGAGGAAGATGAAGTCATCCTACCATCTTCAAGCGAGGGTGGAGAATTAGTTCCTCGTCCTGTAATCACTAAAGATAGTGGGAGTAGTCTTCAACCCAGTGGGAGTGACCCACAGGAACAAGATCAAGCTCGTAAAGTTAGTAGTAGAGGGCACATTCCTTATCATCATTTTGAGATTGAGGGGAATGTCTCTTATGTGCTACTAAGGATGAAGATGAGCCTGCTTCTTTCAGTGAAGCACTTTCTTCATCAGCTAGTGATGAGTGGATAACTGCTATGCAAGATGAGATGAGCTCCATGGACAAGAATGGTGTTTGAGAGTTAGTTGACCTTCCGCCTGGGCGTAAGGCCATTGGAAACAAATGGGTTTTAAAGGTCAAACAGAAGGCAGATGGCTCAATTGACAAGTGCAAGGCGCGCCTAGTGGCGAAAAGCTATACCCAACGAAAGGGTGTTGACTATGAGGACACATTCTCCCCAGTAGTGAGAATTGCCTCCATGCGCCTTATACTCACCATTGTAGCACAATAGGATTTAGAGCTTTATCAGATGGACGTTAAGACAACATTTCTCAATGGAGAACTAGACGAGGAGATTTATATGGCTCAACCAGTGGGTTTTGAAGGCCAGGGACATGAGCGCAAAGTGTGCCATCTAGAATGTTACATCTATGGTCTCAAACAGTCGTCTAGGCAATAGTAGTTAAGATTTCATGATTCTATTACCTCAGTTGGTTTTGAGATGATTGAAGAGGACCATTGTGTGTATATTAAACGATCCAAGAAAAACATCATTATCTTGTCATTATATGTTGATGATATCCTGTTGGCTGGGAATGACTTGGATTCCATTGTCGCCACTGAGAAGTGGTTGTCCTCTGTTTCTGAGATGAAGGACATGGGTGAAACAAATTTTGTGCTGCGAGTTAAGATTATGAGGGATCGTTCAAGGAAATTTCTTAGTTTATCCCAAGGGATATACATCAAGAAGATTCTTGAACGTTTCCAAATGCATAACTCCAAATCCATTGACACACCAATGGAAAAGGGATGTGCCCTAAGTCTAGACCAATGTCCTAAGAATGATGAGGAAAAGAAACAAATGTCCAAAGTACCTTATTCAGCTGCAATTGGGAGTCTGATGTATGCGATGTTGTGTACGCGTCCAGACATATGTTTTGCAGTTGACATGGTTAGTCGCTATCAGAGCAATCCTGGACCTGCTCATTGGAGAGCGGTCAAGAGGATTCTTTGGTACCTTCGTGAAACCACTGATCATGCTCTATGTTATCATGGTGGAGACCTGAAATTGAGAAGTTATAGTGATGCTGATTGGGCCAGTGACAAAGATGAGCGCAAATCCACTTCAGGTTATGCCTTCATACTAGGAGGTGGAGCTTTTTCTTAGTGTAGCAAGAAACAGTCATGCATTGCACTCTCTACCATGGAATCAGAGTATGTGGCTTGTTCAATAGCTGTCCAGAAAGCTGTTTGGCTTAGGAGATTTTTGCAACACTTGAGTGTTACAGCTTATTCTGAGGATGATGTGTTGCTCTATTCTGATAGTACATCAGCACTAGCGTATGCAAAAGATCCCAAGTACCATAGGAAAACCAAACACATTGAGCTTCGGTACCGTTACGTTCAAGATATGGTTTCACAAGGGGAAGTAATTTTACAGCATATATCTACAGGAAGCATGGTGGCTGATCCTTTGACCAAGCCTATTGCTAGAGATGTGCTCTTATCTCATGCTAGGAGTATGGGATTACGTAGGACATGATGTATGTAGTTACTTGGTTTTTGTACCGACATTATTATTATTGTTTTATGATATGAGTATGCATTCTTATCAGCATTATTCTTATGTAGTTTATTGTTGATAGCACATCTTCATAATATGTCACCGGGCTCGAATCGACCCTCTTACACGGATGATTCACCTTGGCGCTAAGACAGTGAGCAAGATGAGACATTTATGTCTTTAGGCGCTAAGATAGCGAATTAAGACATTTATATATTTGGCGCCTAATCGGCGAGCATAATATATGTTACTGATATGTCACCTTAGATAGAGCTAAGATGAGACCTTTTTTAGTAGGTCGATCATAGAGTACTACCACAACTCTATGTAGCATGCATCATAGCCGAACGTGAGATTTCAGCAGGCGCTTACAGAGTGACTGGGCTGAAAAACTCAGGTTAAACGCTTGTATAGTGACTAGACCCAGATTCGTATAGCGTTCCTAATTATTAGAAGTGACATGCTCATTTTTATGAGATAACGCCATAGCATACATTTCATACTGTATGTGCTTTATGCCGACTGATAGTTGGAGTGATGAATGATTCCTGCTTCATCATTATGTGAGCCACTTGGATCAATGGTCCTAATTGTACCCTTTGTTGACCTGAGACTATGTCATGAAGAGGATGCTCAGTGTCACTACTTTAGCATGCAAATCGAGGATCATGAGAGATTCGATCTGACGGGGCATGACTGGGAAAATAGTTGAGTTTAGTTAAATTGACATGAGGACTTAGGGAAGATTGATTGAGGATACACCATGTCACTACAAAAAAATAGGGCTTTAGTGGCAATTTTTTAACGGCGTTTAATAAAAAATGCTTCGAAAGGCATTAAAAAACGGCGTTTCTATATAAATGCCGTTGATGAGGAGGCAGGAAGACTTTTTTACGGCGTTTCATAAAAAATGCCGTTGTTGGGCAATCTATGACGGCGTTTTTAAAAGAAATGCCGCGGAAGACTTGGCTTTTTATGGCGTTTTTAAGCAAATGCCGTAAAAAGCCTCGTATTTGCGCTTATAGGTCCCGAGCATTTCCCTCTTTTCTTTCCCTCCATTTTTTCCCTCCTCTCTGCTTCGGCTCCCCTGCTCCGTGCTCCAAGCTCCGGCCACCTTCTCCGGCTCCCTTGCTCCGTGCTCCAAACTCCGGCCACCTTCTCCGGCTCCCCTGCTCCCTACTCCAAGCTCCGGTCACCTTCTCCGGCCATGCTCCGCCTTCGGGTCGTTTAGTTTTCAGAAAAAAAAAAAAAAGGGTTTTGGTTGTTATCTCCGCCAGTCATCTCCGACCGTCCAACATCGCCGGAACTGAGGTATGTTTTTTAATCTTCTTCCCGAGCCTGTACAAGCATTTTCCATTTCTTCATTTTCCATCTTCAATCTCGATGACAACAAAAGGGGTTTTTCAAATCTCGTAGGTTTTGCGCAACCGGTAACCTGAACAAGCTGAAAGAGGGAAAAAATTACCTCAATAAAAAGGGGTAAGAGTAGATGCTGCTCAATTTCTGTTTTGATTGATTTGGTGCTTTTGCCTTGCAATCACGTATTTATTTAAGAGTAGATGCTGCTCAATTTTGATTGATTTGGTGCTTTTGCCTTGCAATCTCGTATTTATTTAAGAGTAGATGCTGCTCAATTTCTGTTTCTTTTTAATGATTGAACGAACCCCCCCCCCCCTAACAACCCTAATTTTGCTACCTGAAGCTATATCTAGTTGAGTGATGGGCTCCACTCAATAATTATGTATCTTCATAAGTCGAGATGCTTCCTTCCAAATCCCAATTAAAGGTTTGAGTATATTTTATCAATCTCCACATTCCGTTCTGAAATTTCGACCAATTGCCTTATTGAACATATCAGCTAGTGATCCTTTGACTCGGTGTCATGAATGGCAAACATTTTTGTAAGGCTCCATTTGTTTTAATCTAGATTTAAATCTGCAAAAAGGCCGTTGCCAGAAAGGAGATGGAGAGTGGTATATTTAATCCATCTTGGTCGGAGATTGGATGGGTTCCATCTCCTGCCGCCACTCTCTGTAGGTACGTTGGGCGGAAAATTTTTTAATTCTTTGAGACCCTATTCGAGTGTTTCTTAGTTCAATTGTCATGTGCTGTGAGAAATGAGAATGATTCCTTCACAAAGATTAATTTGAGGGCGATTTTTCAAGATTTTTGTGAACCATGGGTTTTTTAGATTTAACTTTCGACAAGGAAATAAGATGAATAGGATCCAATCATCTGAAAGATTGATCCCTTTTAGCACTCCATGAATTGTTTTGGAAAAGACTACAATAGTCCTCTCAACAACAGAGACTCGATGGGCATATTGAGAGTATAACAAGGAATGAAAGCATGAATAAGATGCCCCATTCTACTGAACTTGAATTCTGCATAAGAACAATGTCCTCTTTTGCATGTTTTAAGTCTTCAGATTCCTAATTCCTACCTACTACAGAGCATTGTTGAATCTTCTGAATCAAGCTACTGCTTGAGCTTATATAGTCCTTTGAGATGGAAGGAGACTTTAAAAATGTTGTAATTTGGGAGTCTAATGGAGAAGTCAGAAGATGGCCCCTGGAGATTCTCTTACATCATTTTCCTTGTCATTGATCTTTGAAGTGATGCTACAATTTCCTTTTCCCATTTTCCTAGAAGTGTCAATGACACGTTGTCTCACTTCTTTTCCTCCCCTTGCAAAACAAATCTACGATAATCGGTATATAATCCCTTTTAATCATGCTCTCAACAATGACCTAGTTGGATTTCCTGTTTCTCTGTCATCTCATAGTGAAAAACTCTGATTGTCATTTGTTATTTTCACTTTGTCGTTTTGGTTGTCATCGTATTTGTTCTCCATTGACCTCAAATAAAAAGGGTAAATTCAGGGGTTCTATGAGTTCTATATTTCTTTTGGATTGATAATATTTGAAGTTCTTCTTCCCTCTCTCTCTCTTCGAATCTTTTCAAAGTTTTCATATTCCAACAAAGGTAAGATTCTAGGGTTCTTTGTATTTTTATGTTTTTATGGTCCGAGTTCTATGTATTTTGTGTTTTTATGGTCCGGGTTTTTCAAAAAAAATTTTTAGTGATCTGCTGTGTTTAACTTTTTATGATATGGGGGTCTTTCTCATTTTGTTATCTATTTATTTATTTGTGATCTTAGTCTTGCATACGCTACAGATTTGGAGCTAACAAGAGGATGAAAAAGAATTAAAAAAAAAACATTAGATGACATTATTCTTTTGTGTAATTGAAGGATCTAAAGGGAAAGGGATGGCCTAAAAGGACGTGAACGGAGAAAGTGAGAAATGATTTAATAAAACACGCTTAAACCAAATATATGGCTCTTGATAGACTAGAATGGTATATTGTGATTCATGTTGTTGACCCAAAGTAGTTGGACAAGGCACTGACAAAGAAGAAGAATTATGTTTTGGTTTTGTTATTGGTTTATTTTCTTGGTTAGGTTTGAGAAATGATCATATGGTTGAATCACCGATTAAGAAGTTTAAAGACTATAAGGGATGTAGTTGGTCCAAATGTGGGAGTCGGGTGTTTGACTAACTGTTGTCTTTCTATATTTATAGTTTTTATAGGTATGTATATGTAAAGTAGTTAGGACAATGAAAATTTAGGTACTAAAAGATTCATGGTTCAAACATATAATTGATTTTATGTGGGACGAACAAGGAGAGCTGTCTTTGATGTTGGAAACTGAGTTTGTAGTCACCATTGACTGTGAGATGATATGATGGAAAAGTATATATATGTTCATTAATAAAACCCTGTTTCTTTTGTGCTATGTCCATTTTTACAAACCAAATATCACGACTCCGATTAATATAGTTTTCATAGATGAAACAGTGCAGAAATAGTACACCCCTAGACTGGATTATCTTTCACTTATGAAGCTAGAACTTATGCGTGAAAGTCTAATTAGGTGATGTTGTGCTTTATTGGTCCCTTGGATGCTCACTTACATATTTTGCTTTAGGATGATGAAGAGTTCCTTGATGGTTACTTCAGTAAATCTTTTGGGGATTTCTAGATGCTTATGCATGGCAGCAGGTTTTGCTGTTTCATAGGAAGGTTTATAGGGTGGTGGGTCAGTTATTCCTATGTTGGAAGGAATATTTGTTATGAGTTCCCGGATTTTAGGCATGGAAGAGGAATTTTGCTGTTTCATAAAAATACAAAGAAAAGTTCAGCTCTTTAAACTTAGCTGGATTCCTCATTTCCATTTCTGCTACACGACCTTTGACTCTGTTTTCATTTACAATATATATTGATCTGTCATAAATTTGGGTTGTTATCAAGTACAGGAGAGTTTGGGCATGCTACATTAACCCAGAAATGATGGATTCTTTATATTAATTTCACATAAGTTAGAGAACTCATAAAAGGAAGAAATTAGCTTACCTTCTCTATTTTGTGTTGATGATCCTTTGAGATCTTGGTATTTCTCTTTTGATATTGTTTTGTCAAGATCAGCACTTAGGGTTCTTGAAAAGATTTTGAATAAATGTTCGACCTTTAACCATGCTTCGATTGTTGTTACTGGAAATTACTGTACTTCGTTTTGTTGGAACCTTTGAGATCACCATCTAGGGTTTTTATGGAGAAATCGGACCAATGTGTGATATTTCTGAGTATTTTTGTGGTATCGCGTGGTCTAATTCTTGTGTTTTTCCTGAGATTATTAGAAAACACTGCATTTTTTTAGGTTGTTGCTTCAATATGATCTGGGGTGATAGGGTTTGCGTGGAGGAATTTTCTAGGTTGTTGCTTCAATATGATCTGGGGTGATAGGGTTTGCATGAAGGAATTTAGGTCAAATATCGTACTTCAATTTGTTTGTTTTGCTTTTCAATATCACTGTTTAACTTTCCTGATCTTTTTCACTATCACTGTTCAAGTTGTTGATTTCTCTTACTATCTTTCAAGTACATAAGAAGCATCTTTCAAATTGTTACTTTACTGAAGTAACTGTATATGATTTCATTTTGATCTTTTTATCTTTAGAACTATTTTCTAGGTTTTTTTTTTTGCTTGATCTTCTTCCTCTTTAAATTTTTTGGATTTGTAGAAATTTCTATAAGAATGAATGATTTTCTTGTATTTGGCTAGGCTAGATATCTCCACATTTTTCTTACATGACTTCAGGAAAATGTGTTGGCTTACTGTATCGGAATTTGTCTATGATTCTGTGTAGTTCTTCATCCATTTGTCTGAATTTGAAGTCAAGAAGACTGGGTTTTTTGTTTTGTAAATTTGAGAATTAGTCCTCATTTATTTTCTCTTCGCTGCAGCCTGGTGTTGGGCATTTAGGAGTCCCGTTTCTCTGTCATCCCAGTAGTAGAGAATGATCTAGTTGGCTTTCAGTTGTGATTTTTGTTGATCTAGTTGGCTTTCAGTTGCTAGTTCAGAGCTTTTGCTCTAATAGCCTTCTTTATGTTTTTATTTTAAATAGAATTACTTCCATTATAGCAGTGTTTCCTCCAAAGCCTTCCATGCTTCAAGTACTGAAGCAATTTGAAAGATGTAGCGATACCCACTTTTAAAGGCGTAGATATGAAAGAGGGAAGGGGGGAGACACAACTATTGGTGCACGTTAGCTAGGACAGCTAAATGATCACCTAAACCTAGCCATCTTTGCAATACCGATACACCTACAAAGACTCCTGCCTAATACATACATTACCCAATGAAAATAACTTGCGAAATGACGAGAATCCATGGCTTTACTTGACGCAAGAGGCGGGGTGTGGCTCAGTCTCACTTGGATCGGTTACACATACCCAATATTTATTTATTTATTTACTTTGTTGGAAACACTTATAATCATTGATGGTGTTGTATTGCGTGTAAATTGAAAACATTTATTAAGAGACGGGACTTACATAGCAACTTGTAGTTCTTCAGTATTAAGAGGGTCACCCTTGTGAGTTTGCATGTGCTGTGTGTGTGTGTGAGTGAGTGGGTGGTGTGAGTCTTTCCTTGTATTTGCCTTCAGTCATTGCCTTGTGGTATGATTGAGTTTACCAAAAAAAAACCAAAGCCTTAGGGTGAGTGTTTAGTCCCACATCGGGTAACTACTCGAGCATGTTGTCCCATATAAGTTCCTTAGTGCCTCAAACGGTTGGTACCCGTTTTGAGGAGCTCTAGGGTGAAGCTTACATGGGCTGCATGTGTGTGTGTGTGAGTTTGCATGTGCTGTGTGTGTGTGTGAGTGAGTGGGTGGTGTGAGTGTTTCCTTGTATTTGCCTTCAGTCATTGCCTTGTGGTATGATTGAGTTTACCAAAAAAAAAAAAAGAGGGTCACCCTTGTAAAAAGCCCAGATATTTACAGCCAAAATAACTTATGCGAATCGCAAACATCTGTTGAAGTTTCTCCTCTCCATTAAAATTCAAACTGATGACAAAAAAGTCATTGTAGAGCCCGAAGTGAACCTTCCTTCCATTCCTCCGTTAACTTTCCCTAACCTACAAGGAACTTGACTTGACTTCAAAGCTGTCCCATGATCGAATCTCTAGTTGGGTTTCTCTTATTTCACCCATTTACGGTGCTGTTGAGATGTGATCTTTGATCTCTATCTTGGACTGAGATCTCAGTAAAAGCTCTATTGTTTTCAGGCGTTCTCGAGTTGGTTTCTGTGAATCTGGCCGCCAACACCTTGATTTCTTTTTCTGTTGATTTGGGCTACAGCAACAGAAAGCTCGGGTTCCAGTATAGGGATTCTCGTCATTTGAAGCCATGGCTTCACTGATTTCCCCTTTTTCTGATTGATGAGTTTCGATTTATTTGGTGTTTCCTATCAATTTCGAATTCCTTGGGGGAAATTTGGGTCTGATTTTGGAGGGGTTCATTTCAAGCTGGAATATTCGCACATGGAGTTGATAATTTTAAACTTTTAATTATATATATATATATATATTTGAGATCGACGAGAGAGAAGAAATAGAGTCATGCGTCCTCTTTTTTGGTAATTGGATGTAATAAATTTCATTGATGACTATTATTTGATCTAGAAATGTTCAAAAGTAATCTAAAAATGCAAGCTTGTGAATGCATTTTTTTAGTGAATTTGATGTTGACTAAATTTGTCTAGTCATTCTTCAGTTTTGATCCAGATAGTTGTTTCAGATGATGATTTCTTTTTTTAGCATTAGTATTGATGTTCTTAAAATGAAAATAAACATAGAGTTATTATATTTAAATTGGAAGTTATCTTTTTATCTACCTCCATCTATTTTGTTGTTCAGCGTAAATGGGTCTAAAACTTCCATGTTTGGGTAAGGTTTAGCTAAACAGGGAAGAGATCCTTTTATTTCTTTTGATGCATGTTGTGCTTTCTAGGTACGAAGTCGTGATAACGGCATGATACATGTCATCACACCATTGGGCTGCATAATTGTTACCACAGGTTATGTTTATAAGAAACTTAGGGGCTTGTGGTCTATGTTAAATGTTTAAACTGCTAATTAAAAGTGTTTATTTACTAAGTATTGACTGTGTTGGCTTAAGTTCATACTCATGCATGCATTAAACCTTAGATCTCCCGTTCAAGAATCATTGTGTGACAAGTGCATTTCTTGTATCACCTATTTGGACGGATTAGTTGTAAACTATGTCGTTTAGTTCTCATGCGGGGCTAAATGCTGGTTAACAACTTTTCGGTCTTGTTTGTGATAAAATGTATTTGTCTGTATATGATTCTTGAATTGTCCGGTTGGACAGTTTGGGAATGCATAATCTCCAGTGTAGTCAGTTGCTCATGGTTGGTCCAAATTGAGGAAAATTTTGTCAGTCGTTTCTCTTGTTCTCTGGGTACATACTTAGACAATGTGGCATGCATGCTTGCCCCTAGTCTAAGTTGTGTACTTAGAGAACCATAGAGAAATGCTGCCGAAATTTCCTTGAAATGGAACAAAACACTTGAGCTATTGACTTCTGGGGATTATGCATTCCTGAATGGGATAGGAACACCCCACCCGTTAGAAGAAGAGTTGATGATGATAGGAAGCATGCATGCATATATATGATTGTGTAGATGGTCAAGTAATTGACACATGTTTTATTAAAACTTACTGATGTGATAAACTTTTGTTATTTCTCAGAATAACAAACGAAGACGGACTTATAAATCTAATCTTATAACTCATGGATAAGAGTTGGATTGGAATGTCAAGGTACTTTTATCTATAAGTTTTTATGAAGTATCAAATTAATTATGTATTGTTAGTATCTAAGCAATTGTGAATGCAATTGTTGTATTACATAGGATGTCAAAGGAATATATAGAAGGGGTAAAGCAGTTTATACAGTTTGCATTAGCTCGTGGAGCGACTAATAACAATGGCGGTATAAAGTGTCTGTGTCCCAAATGCAACAATGTGGTTTACCAAGATAGACTTACAGCTTTCGACCATATGATATGTAATGGATTCGACTTGAATTATAAAATCTGGTTTTATCACGGGGAAGACATATTGCAACACACACCTGCTGTCCAAGTTTCTCAAAATCCTTATGTGCAAGACAGACATAATAAGATGGAAGATATGGTGCACGATGTGTTCGGGGTCCCAAACCAAGATGAGGCTACTGGTACTCGGGATTCCAATCCTGAGTCTGATAGATTTTTCCAATTGATAAGGGATGCGGGACGGCCTTTGTATCCAGCATGTACGAAACACACCAAGTTGTCTTTCATCGTAAGATTATATCACATTAAGTGTCTTAGTGGATGGAGCAATATGTCATTCACTATGTTGCTTGAGTTGTTGAGGGAAGTACTCCCTGAGGGTTCAACACTACCAGATACTTACTTTCAGACAAAAAAGGTGATGTCAGATTTGGGGCTTAACTATGATAAAATTGATGCCTGTCCTAATGATTGCATGCTTTACTGGAAAGAGTCTGCAAAGAAGCAAACATGTGACATGTGTGGTGAATCAAGATGGAAGGCAGGGGATGATCAAGCGGAACGCAAGAAGAAAACTCCGGCAAAGATTTTGCGTCACTTCCCATTAAAACCCAGGTTACAAAGGTTGTTCATGTCATCCAAGACTGCTACTGAAATGAGATGGCATGATGAGGATCGAACTAAGGATGAGATGTTAAGGCATCCTGCAGACTCACCAGCTTGGGAAAATTTGGATAAAAAGTATCATTTGTTCGCCTCAGATGCTCGCAATGTCAGGCTTGGGTTGGCGAGTGATGGCTTCAATCCATTTAGGACGATGAGTATTGCTCACAGCACATGGCCCGTGGTTCTTATTCCCTATAACTTGCCACCGTGGATGTGTCTGAAGCAGCCGAACTTTATTCTGTCCTTACTTATTCCCGGTCCCTCTGGGCCAGGAAATGCAATTGATGTTTACATGAGGCCTCTAGTTGAGGAGTTGAAGGACTTGTGGGAGAATGGGTTGACAACTTATGATGCGTCAAAGAAGGAGACATTTGTAATGCGTGCGGCATTGCTCTGGACCATTAGCGACTTCCCAGGGTATGCCATGTTGTCAGGTTGGAGCACGAAAGGAAAGTTGGCATGCCCTTCATGCCATAAGGACACTTGTAGCCGACACTTGTCTAAGAGCAAGAAGCAATGTTACATGGGGCACCGTCGTTTCTTAAAGCCGGATCACAAGTTTCGGAGGAATAGAAACTCTTTCGATGGCACTACAGAGTTCAGATGTGCTCCAACTCCAATCTCTGGGTCTGATGTGTTGTCTCAGTTGGAGGGTATTCCTTTCTCCCTTGGTAAGAAAACTGGGCAAACAGGACGAAGGCAGACGAGCCATGAGGATATGCCGTATAATTGGAAGAAGAAGAGTATATTCTTCGAGTTGCCATACTGGGAGCATAATTTGTTGAGGCACAACCTTGATGTAATGCATATTGAGAAAAATGTATGTGACAATGTGATTGGGACTTTGTTAGGTTTGGAAGGAAAATCTAAGGATGGTTTAAAAGCGCGTAACGACTTGGTTGAAATGGGAATTCGGCATGCACTTCACCCTCAGTTGCTGCCTGGCAGAAGCAAAGTTTATCTGCCCCCTGCATGCTTTTCGATGGACAAGAATGAGAAAGAGTTATTTTGCAAAGTTTTGAAGAGTGTGAAGGTTCCAGATAGTTACTCGTCAAATATTGCAAGACATGTCAATATCAAAGAGCGTAAAATTTATGGACTAAAGAGTCACGACTCTCATGTTATAATGCAACAATTCCTACCACTGGCTGTGAGGAAAACATTGCCGAATAATGTAACTTCAGTCTTAATTGAATTGAGCAACTTCTTTCTTGGTATATGTTCAAAAGTCTGTCAAGTGGAGGATTTGAGACGGTTAGAGGAGAAAATTGCGCTTACACTTTTTTATTTAGAGAAAACTTTCCCACCGACTTTCTTTGATATTATGGTGCACTTGCCTATACACCTGGCCGCAGAGGCAAGACTAGGTGGACCTGTACAATACCGGTGGATGTAGCCTATCGAAAGGTATGCCTTCAATTATAATTTTACAGTTGTGTTCAAACTTCTTGTTATCGAGAATTTCTCTTATCTTAACAAAATTTAATTCATATAGGTACTTATATACACTGAAGTCTTATGTGCGCAATCGAGCCCGACCAGAGGGTTCCATTGCAGAAGGGTACTTGGCAGAAGAATGCATGACATTCTGCTCCAGGTATCTAAATAATATGGAATCGAGATTAAACAGGCCGATGAGGAATGACGATGAAAGTGTAATAGGTAGTGCAGAGCCATATATCTTAAGTGACTTGGAATGGCAGCAGGCACATCGTTATGTGTTAATTAACTGCGATAAAGTCACAAAATATATAGAGTAAGAGCACAATCTTCATATATGTTGTTCGTTACTTATTTATTTTTATTTTTTTTTACTTACAATGATTGGAAAATGATATTCTTTGCAGGCAGCACATAAATGTACTTAAAATGACAAATCAAAGACCTAGAATGACCCCCCACGAAATCCAAAAAAAGCACACCACTGAGTTTGTTGAGTGGTTTAAGGGCTATGTAAGTCTTAACTTGTGAATTCTGCATAACACATTAGTTATGTTTTGATATATATATATATATATATATATATTAATCCTATTTGGTCTTGAAATAGGTTCAAAGGTTACAAGATTCAGGTAATCCAGTTTCTGATGAGATTACATGTCTTGCATATGGTCCACGTAAAGTCACAAAAAAGTTTAAGGGCTACGTCATAAATGGATATCGGTTTTGTACTAAGGATAGAGAGCGAGGACGCAAAAGTCAGAATAGTGGTGTTGCGGTCAAAGCAACGACTACAAGCTATTCAACTTCTAAGGACAGAACCCCCAAGGTCACAGAGATCACCTACTACGGTCGCTTAACAGACGTAGTCGAATTGACGTATTCTGAAAGCCTTAAATTTGTATTGTTTAAGTGCGATTGGGTTGATGTGAAGTCACGGGGTAGCGGAATAAAGACCGATGCATTTGGGTTTAAGCTTGTGAACTTCACACGCTTGGTTCCAGCACACTTGGTGTCGAACGAACCCTATGTGTTGGCATCTCAGGCAGAGCAGGTATTTTACGTTCAAGATCCAACGGAAGAAGATTGGCATGTTGTCATCAAGACTAAACCAAGAGACTTCTTCGACATGAATGAAGATTCTGTTGTGAACGATAATGCATTCAGGGAGAACGAGCCATTCGACGACCAACAATTAGATGACACTGAACATGATGATGACGGAGGTGTCGGTTGGGTGAGATTAGGAATTACTGGAGCAACTATTGATGCTCCTCCCCAGTTGTTACAACAACAGGCTTCTTCTTCCGAATCTAGTGATGCCGATGATGTTGAATCAATATATAGCGATGAAACATAATGATTATTTTTTGATGTAATGTAGAAGTATATATTCAAGAGAAAGGGGATAACCTCAGTGTACCAAGTAACAATTGTTCAATAATGATAGTGTCAATGGAAGGGATTTTTGTTGGAATTTATTTCTATTAATCTATTTCTATATTTTAATTGACTGCAACCTTTGATGCCAACAACATGTGTATGTAATTCATGTTGCAGTATTTAGCCATCTAGTAAGTATTGATTAGCTATTGTTATGTACATGGGAAAGTAGGCCAGACATTGCTCATTTGCTCCACTGAGCTATCTCCATAGGATTTACTAACATAAGTCCCTGTACATGCTTGGGATGGTGCCAATCAGTTAGGATTCACAGTAATAAATTCCAAATGATTTTTTCCTTCTTCTGAATGTTGAGGTAAAAATGTAATCTTGTAAGCTTTTGGTATTTCGACAATGATGTATGCTAGTCAGATCTCATGTCTTTGTACTTTAGATTCCTTTTCATTATGCATTTCTATCAGAAGCTAATATCAATATTTTGCAGATGGATCCTACAGACACTCCACCATCTCATTCGGGTAGCTCCTCCACACTTGCTACCGCGGCCACGAGGAAGGTCCGCGGTAAAGCAAAATGCATCGAAATACATAAGATGCCTGCAGGGAAGAAAAAAAAGGTGAAAGTAAATGAGAGAGCACAATCTGTGGGTAAGAATGCACAACTTTTGGCTGGGTATTTGGGCAATATTGCACGAGATGCCCACTTACTTCGTATCGATGTCCGGAATTGGCGTGCGATGAGTGATGCGGATAAAACCCGTGGTTTGGAAGTCGCACGGGTGAGAACAAAATAAATAGGTCATTTATTATTAAAACACACTTATGTAACTAGTTGATATATGATTAATTTAACAACGTTTTTGCAGGAGAAGTTCGATTTCCCCCCTATCGCAGAGGACTTCGTTTTGAAGTCTTTGGGTAAGAAATGGAAGGACAGTAGGTCCTCAATGGGGAGAAAACTTTTTGATTTGGACGCCCCTCCTGCTGTCAACTATGAGCGGTGCCCCTCCGATATTCCCCCGGAGCAATGGCATACGTACGTCGACTACTTGTACACTGATGAGGCCAAGGTATATTTTATTTGAATGTTAATTATGCTTATATCGTTTTCAATTATCCCTTATCTCATATGATATATAAATGTAATATTGTAGAAACGGAAGGCAGTGGGCAAAGCGAGTCGCAAGTCCCAAGAAATTCCTCATACGGCGGGCTCAAAGAGCTTCGCCAGAGTCAGAGAGGAGGAGGTATGTTCGGTTTCATTCTAATAATTTATATCACAATTTGATGCATATGGGTTAAAAATTTGTTTTTCTACTTTTGTCACTGCCATAGCGATTGGCTAGTCCATCAGGGATAGCTCCGGGCCGTGTTGAGGTCTGGATAAAGACCCACACTAAGAAGGATGGATTGCCAGTCAACTCTCAAGCAGGAGAAACGATTGTAAGTAATTTAAATATTCATTATATTATATAACACTTTAATTGAAATTCAAGATAGTAATTGTTTCAAAATGTTTGCAGAACAAGTTGAAGGATGTGCTCAGCCAGTTACCGGTTGGCTCACAAGATAGCACGGGCCGAAATGATGTTCTCTCTCAGGTCATGGGGCCTGAGAGAGATGGACGCATCCGTGGATGTGGATTGGGCCCGACTCCCACTAGGTTATGGGGGTCATCTTCGAGACATTCCGGTACTATAGGCTCCTCATCTGGCGAGACCCAAATGCTAAGGGATGAACTTGAGGCGACGAAATCTCAGGTGGAGACCCAAAAAGCTCAGATGGAGGCCCAAGCCGCTAAGATTGAGGCCCAACAATCTCAGATGGAGGCCCAACAAACTCAGCTCAATGAAATGCAGCAGATGTTCAACCAGTTCTTACAGGGGCAGCAGGTATATATACTAACAAGCATTAAATAATCCTTTTTTAACTTTAGATTTTCATTCATTTATTTATTCAATTTTTTCACAACAGGTTGCAGGTCAGGGTACTCCAGCACCACATGTTTCTCCAGAGGTAAATGCTAATTTGAAAAGATTTTAGTTTTCATTTTCATTTGCATTGTATATAGAACACCAGGGCGTTTAGTCGTATTATGGTAAGCATTATAAAATCCATGGTGCACCTAAAACAACAAATCAAAGTATAAAACATTAATATTCACACACACACACACACATATACACTTGTAAAAATGCACGTGCAATGCACGTAAAATATATCAATTGATTTAATTCACTCAACATTTTTACTTTTCTTGTTAGCATCAAATTCTTTCACACCTAGGCACATGTTCTTTAAATCTAGATTCAAGAGAGAAACAAGAACTCTCACAATGGAAACTACTCTCCAGAGCTGATTTTCCCTTTAACCCGTATTCTTATTTTTTATTGTAATGTCCTTTGGGCATCAAATATGAAAAATAAACCTATCATAACAATAGAAAACAATATACACAATTAGAAACATTCCGTGCTAGTTAAATTGAAGTTATTGACAGCGTCAATAATTGAGTTCATGAATTGTTGAGAAAAGGAAGATGATTTGAAAGCTAAGTTTTTCTATTAGCTTTGTATTTTATATTGGCCAGACTGGTGGAAATATGAAGTTATGGATGCTACTTTTTGGAGTAATCTCTTTCAACAAAATAGCCGGTAAAGATACACATAGTGTAGTGGTATTGTAGCTTGCCATGACATTGGATTATGTTGCAAAAGGAAGCCTAAGTTGTTGCTCCAAAGGGGGATTCTCAATTAGCTTAGTTATACAGTAGCACTAGACAGACTTGAGTATGGCATTTATTTTCAAGTCTCTTGTTTCTGGATCTTAATGAGATATGAAGGGACTTTGAATATCAGATTGTTCAATAAACCAAGGAGCAGTGAAGCTGAAACATCACATCTCAAGGATAATAGGAGATTTAACAGGGTTGCTGTTAAACAGAAGTTTAAATATTTTTGGATATGAATTTTTGGTTTTGTAGATTTACCTATTGGTCCAGTTGGACAATTAAATGACGAGCATCTCTTGAAAAGGTGGGTTCCTTTGAGAAACTTTCTAGGATTAGGCAGACTATGTGCAAATACTTGTTCATGAGATACGCACTGGAAGATTTAGGTGATTGTGATTGTTTATTCTATCGGTCATTCCTCATTTTGCAGGATATTTCCCATAAAAAACAAATGATCTCATTGTCTGAGTGGAGCCACCAGACAATAGCAGAATTTGGAAGCGCTGTTGGAAATATCAGTTGGCTGCATAAATTGTTTACAGCTTGTTGCATGATTGGAGTTTAATTGTTCAGATAGATTCTATATTTCATATCACAAAAGAAATGGTTGAAAGGGGGAAGCAGATTTTTATTCTTACTATACCATATTACTATAGGGTATAGGTCAATTATAACGGCAGATCTTTAATGTGGCACTCTAGTTGGACAGAGAACTGATTACAAGCACAACACTTCTGTCTATTCGACAGTCTGAACATATGGACAAAAGAAAATCTAATCTAATTATACATGCTTGGTGCCATGCCTCCCTAGTAGAGTATGAGAAAAAATCTTAATTCCGTCAACAGTTCCATCCACTTGGATTGGCTGGGTAGTCGAAGCCAATTTCAAACCATGAGCTAGTTGTGTTTTAGATTTTCCTCTGGATGTCAGATATATGGATGCCATTAAAGACATTATGAGGGAGTGATGACTAGTGTGAGAGCAGCCAGATTAGAGACAGATGTGTTTCCAGTTACAGTTGGCCTTAAGTCTTCTCTTTTGCACTAGTTGGGAATTGGGATGAACTAATAGCTCATATGCTAGATGAGATTTGTGGTGTGTTTTGTATTAAGATGATGTTTTGATTGATAACAGGCATAGCATTGTCAAGCATTGAAGAAAGACCTATGATTTTCTCTCATAGGTCTGATGAACATTACCCCAGTTTAATTAGACTTGTGGTGGTAAATTGGAAAAGAATTTTAAATCTTACATAATTCGTTGGGGATTCCAAAGGATGGAGTAGGTGTGGAAGTCAGCAGTGGGATCGAACCAGAGGTAGAATTGCTGTTCTCTGTTGCCCTTGCCTTGGCCGAAAACATTAGTGTGGAGGATGTAAGGATCACCACTCAGGTTTCCCAGGAACTCAAAATCGATCTCATCGTGGGTTGGCCCTTGAGAAGATAGCTGCAATACAATTCAATAGTGGAATATCCTTGTGTTAATTTGAAGAACTTTCATTATAGTTTATGAACATATATATACATTAGCTGAGGTACCAAATTCAAGAAAGAAATGGGGCTTACATAGTAGGCAGTGACGGTGCCGGCAGAGTTGCCAGGAACGAGCTTGAGCTGCATATCAATTTTTCTGAAGAGGTATTCGCTTTTGGATTGGAAGCCGGAGCTGGATGATTTGTCAAGAGACAGAGTGAGAAGATCACCGTTGTTGAGGATCTTGCTACGACCATCGCCCCAAGTGAGATCCAAGTCCTGGTAAAAGTTAGCAGCAGAGCTAGCCAGGAACGAAACTAGCAACATCGCCCCAAGTGAGATCAAAGTCATGACTATTCGCGGCATTTGGGAAATGCCATAATTGATATTGGTAACTATAATGGCGTTTATGAATCGCCGTTAAATGTTTCGTCTATGACGGCGTTTCAACAAATGCCGCCAAAGATTTAGTCTATAACGGCATTTATATAAACGCTGTTAAAGGTGAGTCTATGACGGCATTTATATAAACGCCGTTAAAGGTGAGTCTATGACGGCATTTATAGAAACGCCGTGAAAGGTGAGTCTATGACGGCATTTATATAAACGCCGTGAAAGGGGAGTCTATAACGGCATTTCTCAAAACGCCGTCATAGAGTGACATATAACGGCGTTTTTAAAGTGCCGTCAAGATAAATGCCGCGTTTGCCTTCCCCGACGCGAGCAATAACGGCGTTTTGTTTGAAACGCCTTTATTGACTATAACGGCATTTTTTGGGTTTTTCACGGCGATTTAAAACGCCGTTAAAAGTCTGAAATTTTGTAGTGACCCTAACATCCAAAGACAAATCTCAACCTATCAAACACCCACAATCCAAAAAAATCAAATCAAACCATCAACTATCCTCTGGAACTATATGTGGCTTGATTCCACTAATCGTGGATACGTAGGCAATCCTGATCGGGTTCAGCTCACCCAGGATAGAGCTCCTATCATGTCCCTGCTTAGTTCAACATATACATTATTATTCATATAACACCTGTGAGCATATAGATAAAATTACAAGCTTCTTTTATAGTTTTCCCCGCTTTAATTTAGACTTAGGGAGTAGGTAACCATCTTCGGATGAGAGTTTAGGGGTGCCTAACACATTCCCCTAACTTAAATGAATCCTTACCCTAAACTCTATTTCCAGACGAAAGACTTATCCAACCTTCAATGACCTTATTTTCCCTCATAATATAAATAGGTTTCGACTCTCCATATTTTTTGTATTTTAGCGTTATTCCTCCTTGGGTTCAATCTTGATCGGGAGTGGGTTTAAAATCTCGGGTCTACAGCTTAGTGACTCAGCTGGGGAGCAATCGATTCAAAACCTAAGTCTAAATTGAACAAGGGAAACCACATCAGACATTTGTTTCCCAACTTAGCAACATGCCTAGGATTCCATTTTTTTTCATTGCTTGATTTTAATTGATGCATATGCATTCATATTCATTACATACCAGAATATAAACCCTTTCACCTATCTAGTTGGATTCAGTAAGCTTACAATCGAGGGATGTTTATCCCCGATGATGGAGCCTAAAGATCTGTGGAAAGCACTGGTTGTAGACTGAGGGATGTTTATCCTCGGTAAACGCGATTGTTCTTTCCTTCTTGCACCAATCGTCCCTTTTCAGGTATGTTGTATACCGGGGAGTCACATATACGGTCAAGTGCTCCTCAACTTGTTAGACAAAAACCCTGCACACACCAGTATAAATGCATAGACTATATATCTTTGTTTGGGAATAAACCAAGATCACCCATCAAGAGGGACTACCTTATCCGTATTCTACTACTAGTTTAAGTCGCTCCTACATCATTTATTCAGGTATAGGAACAACCTTATCCCTATACCCAGCCTTTTTCGGAGATTGTATGAGCCTTGTTTGCTAGATAGGTCTAACCCTAATCCATTCTTTATCCAGCTCAATCGTGCGAGGGCTACAACCCTAGACTCTAAACGAATCAAATGGATAACTCATTGATTCATTTTGATCTTAACCGAATGAACTCTAGTTCCCTACAGCCCAGATAAGTGAAATGGACCTTTGTCCACTCACCCCATTGGGTCACACACGTTGAGCTGACTCACCTCTCTCTAAGTATACATACTCAGTTCATTCAATTCAATTTATAAAAGATTCATTTCATTCATCTAACTCAATTCAATTCATTTCATTTGTATGTATCAGCACCATTCAACATGCTAACAATTCAAATCATGTGCATTAGTATTAGACTTTCCATATCCATCATTCTTTGTATATATTTATATTCATGGCTAGACAAGGGGCAATGTCCCATGTCGAATGCCCTTCATTAGATCTTGTGTGTGCATCATGATTATTTTCATCTTGATCTCATTTATAGGATTCATCTAGCATCTTGTCCAAATCATGACAACAATGTGACCCTACTGTACATACATAGCATCATAGCAGACCCTGAGCGAGTGCCCAAAAAAATTTTTTTTTGAAGCATCTCCAGAGCCTGCCAAAGGAAGAAGGTCAAGAGCCATCATGCTAAAACAAAATCAATCGAGACTAAGCCAAGTCTAGTCAATCTAGCCTAGGTTTTTGAAACTGTCATTTTTTAACTCTATCAAAAAAATACATTTCAAAACCTTTTTTAGTCAAGTCTTGTACAATCCTTTTTTTACAAAACCAATACTTTTTCAAACATCAGTTTTCTCAAACTTTTTACAAATTTGCTAAAACAGACCCTTGATGATGGTGATCTAGTGCTTCCCAAGAGCTCTAGTGACCCGAGGCCACCAAAAAATTATTATTTTCTCCTATCATGCTAACTTAGTCTGTTGGTTTACAAAGGGATCATTCAAATTGTGATTAAAGTTCCAAACTTCCCAAGGGCGTCATATATCAATGAGCAGGAAGATGAATTTCCAAAAGAAACCCTCAACCGCACAGAGCCAAGTAGTAAAGAAACAAAACTCAGCAACGACCCTAAGTATGCAAAATTTGGCACCTTGCTAGCTACGCTAGGAGCAAAGAGAAAATGAGTGATCTCTTCAAAAAGGTCTCACACAATATACCAAGCCACCATCAAAATTCCAAGTTACAAATCATTCAAGCAGTTGAGCCATAGAGAGCATCCACTGCACACTAAGGCAGCATCACCCACACCAGTATACGAGACAAGGGGTAGTACCATCCTTCAAGCAAGATCCTATCACAACATACTCCCATCAATATAAGGAAAGTGAGAAAAAATTTCAGTAACGAAGACTAACCAAGAAGCATTAAATCTTCATTGAAGTATCAACAATTCATGTGCAACGGGAGCAGGTTTAGTCCATCTTTTGAAGGCCCATACGGTTGGAAAAAGAATTTTCTAGCAATACTTTACAACTCGGCCGTATGGAGGATGAAGGCCTCCTAGAGCCAGTCAACATGCGCCAAGTCAAGATGTAGAACCCCGAATTTTCATTTCACTAAGTAGTGAATAGTGTGTGCATAGTGCTCAAGTGTAGTTTTGTACACTAATGGGCCTTATGTTAATATACGTGTTTTGATTTATAGCGTGCATGTTCTAATAGGTCTATATATCCTTAAGGAGTGTGTCTTAAGCATAAAAGAGTGCTAGAATTGGATTGGGGAAGATTCAAGTAGTGTAAACAAGGTTTTACAGCAAAACAGGTGACCACCGATCACTCGGTGATAACCTCCGATCGACCGGTCTTATACCGATCGCTCGGTAGCTATCGACCGGTTAACTTATTTGTATGGGGAACAATTTCAGAGAGGGTGTTTTCAACCGATCACCCAGTTGAAACCACCAATCGACCGGTCAGTCACCGATCGTTCGATCTGTACCACCAATCGATCGGTCATACGGAGATTTTCTTCATTAAGGGTGTTTAAGACTTTAGCCACTACCCTTTGCCTATATAAGGGCTGGGTTCGTCCCTTAGGGTTTCAAAAACCCTTTGTGCATTATTTTATGAGAGATTTGACAGGAGAAGAAGGAGAGAAGCTAGGTTGTTGCCCAAGCTTGAAGGAGAGATCAAGTCCTTCCTTCCTGGGGTGTTTCTTGTCAAAGAACTTGAAGTTCTTCTCGTGTTCCAAGCTTTTGGAATCAAAGTCAGCGATTTCATTCAAAGTAGATACACTCTACTACCAATCTTGTGATATTACTAGTTACGTTGTGTAGTTCTTCTCATTCTATACTATATATATATCTTGATTTGTATGGTGTGAAAGGTTAATTTATACTTGGATGTAAGTTATCATTATGATGCACTCTAAGTGTTTGATTTAATGCCTCTAAGAGTTTTTGGGTGTTAAAATATGTTATTACTTTCCTATGCTCATATGCTCGCATGTCTCGCATGAATCGATGTTTTTCCATGGATTTCTCAAAGAATAAAAAGGGTTTTGAATAAGTGACTTAAATGAATGATTCAAAACAACTCTATGATATATCTAAGATCGGTTCACAAGCTCAAAAGGATCATGATACACTCACAAGAACTCTATGATAATGTCTAAGATCGTCTCACAAGCTCAAAAGGATCATAAATGAAATTGCTCTAAGATCTCTATGGTATTGGCTCTATGGTAATTGCTCTATGGTATTGCTCTATGTCTCTACGGATCATAAATGACTCTAAGAAACTCTATGAACTCCAAGAACTCACAAGGCTATGATTATCGCTTGACTCACACTGCTTTGGTTTTGATTTGGTTTTCAGATTTCATCTCACATGCTATTTCACGGTTTCTACGATTTGATATGGTTTAAGGATTGCATTCTCCATGATTCGTATGCTCTATGCTATATTGCTTTATTTTTAGTAGTTTGTATATACTGAGTATTCCATACTCAGCTGATATTTGTTATCGTCGGCAGGTGCCCGGGTTCCTTTCGATTTGTGCGATACGGAGCCTTGGGTAGGGGAAGAGTACTTCGATCCAGAACCTTCAATGGATCACTATAAGGATGATGGCCTGATAGATAGGCATCATGACTTTGACTTTTGTTGACAGTAGTTCGAAAGACTTGATATTTTGTCAAGTGAGAGTGGGGCTTGTCCACTCCACATTTTGGATTGTTATCTGTATACACTTTTGTCAGTTCGAACTTGGAACGAGTAATAGGAGTATTTTAGTTATCTTTTAGCTTCCGCTATGTTAGTTCTATTTTGCTTATGCTATGCATTGTAAATTTTTTCCGCTATGTATGTCCATGTACTCTGACAGGTTGTTCATGTGCCTTATGTATTATACGGGATGTATGATACGGCGGTCTCGAGCTAAAGTATCCTAACTCCTAGGAGGTATTTTGGGTCACGACAGACATGGTATCAGAGCTAAGGCATTAGGTTACATAGGCCAGTGTCTTTTAATTTGGAACTAGAGTTATTCAGCTCTAGGGATCGGTTTCCCCTGGGCTAAGCGGATGTAAGTTCTCTAAGTTGAACTTAGAACTCAGATGGACTCGTTTGTCTTAGGCTTGTTACCACGACATAACCAGTATCAAGTGAATCCTTAGGTCGGTCTAGGATCCTATTCTAGGTTCTAGTTTAGACTATGTTCTTAGTCTTATTCTAAAGGAAAAGGTAGATGCCCAACACAATTGTCTTAGCTATGCCAGAATACTCTAAATTGTGATTGTGTTCTTATGTGTATATTTTGATGTATACTATATGTTGTATTAGCATTTCATGATTTATTGAATTGCTATATGTTGTTTGAGGATCGGTATCCAAGTTAGACTCATGTTTTGCCAATTGATCTCAGGATTTGATATCATGAGACGCGGTAATCGGGGTCGTGGTTACCATACTCAGAGATCCGAGGGTGAGGTTCTGAGAGAGAAAGAGTCACTTTACTTTACGAATGCTATGGATTCTATAGCAGAGACCTTGGCTTTGTTGGCATCCAGACCTACTCCTACCCCACTGACTACTCCTGTGCCTCCACCGGTACATCACACGGCGGGACTTAAAGCTTTCCGGAGACTACGACCTCCTACTTTTTATGGTACTCTGGACCCAATGGTGGCAGAGTCCTGGATTATGCAGCTGGAGAAGACCTTTCGGGCTCTCCGATATACTGAGGAGCAACGGGTCGAATGGGCTTCCTTCGTAATGGAAGGTGAAGCCGAACATTAGTGGAGAGCTGCCTAAAGGCAAAGAGATGTTGCAAGGGCAGGGGAACCCTGGACATGGGTGGAGTTCCTAGAAACTTTCCGTGAGTAGTATTTTCCCAGATTCATTCGGGAGTAGAAGGTAAGGGAGTTTATGCTTTTAGAACAGGGAACTATGAGCGTAGCCGAGTATGAGGCTAAGTTCACCGAGTTGTCAAGGTTTTCTCTGCACTTGGTTGTGAATGAAGACCTACGGGTCAGAAAGTTTGAAATGGGTTTGAAGGCTTTCATCCGAGATAGGGCATCCATTCTCCAAGTGAAATCTTGGAGGGAGATAATAGGAAAGGCGAAGATCGCCGAGAAGAATGTAGAAGAGTTCATCAGGAGAAGAGACAGTGGCTTCGGGAGGAGCATGTCTCGGGGTCAGTCGAGTGGTTCTTCACAATCTGAGAAGAGGACTAGGACTGCACCATATCAGTTCTCTCAGCCGATGTCAGCTCAGAGGCCTTCTTTTGTGCCTCAGGCACTGTGTCCTACGGCATCACAGGCTACGAGGGTTACGCCTCTGGCTTCCTCCGCATCACAGGCTGTTGAGGAGTGCGCCGTATGTGGTCATCGGCACAAGAATGAGGATTGCCGAAGATTTTCAGGTGGATGCTTCCACTGTGGTGAGCTTGGTCACGTGATACGGAACTACCCATGCAAGTAGTCACAAACTGGACCACAAGGAGTCCGACCTCCAGGCAGGCAGACTTCACTTCAGGGGTCTTCATCTCAGGCCTCTAGATCCTTGCCGCCCACCCAGCAGCCTCATCAGGCTAACCAAGGTAGGGTATTCGCCATGACTGACAGAGACGCACAGGCATCTGACGATGTTGTGCAAGGTACGCGTGAGCTTGATATTGTTAAAGTTCTAGAGTTGCCATGATATGTTATGTGTATATATCCTATGTGGTGTTTTGCTATGCTTGTATCTCTATGTATTGGGTATGTAGTTTATGTTATAACTTAGGTAGTTAAAATTCTCAAGTTCGTTGCTAGTAAATGAGTGTTTGGCACGGGTGTTGATTGACACGGGGATCTACTCATTCATTCGTCTCACCTAGTTTTGCCAAAGGCTTTACGTCCAAGCCGAGTAAGCTACCTCGGGAGTTGTCCATTTCGACTCCATTGGGCAAGTCTATTGAGACAAATAAAGTGTATCTGGGCAGTGTTGTGCAAGTCATGCAGCACGAGTTGTCAATCGACTTGATCATTCTGGGATTCAGGATTGGGATTTCGACGTTATCCTAGGTATGGATTGGCTCTCAGCTCACCATGGACACGTAGTGTGTTTCGAGAAGGTGGTGAACTTTAAACCCGCTAGGTTGAAGCCGTTTCATTTCAAGGGACTTCAGAAGAGAGACATTGCTCGCTTTGCAGCTCTCAGTCTCGAGAATGTAGAAGTACGAGACTCCACATCAATTCCCATTGTGTGTGAGTACATGGATGTTTTTTCGGAGATCTTATAAGAATTATCTCCTGATCGGGCAATCGAGTTTGCGATTGAGTTGGCTCCATATAGGATGGCCCCTATTGAGCTTAAGGAGTTAAAGGACCAGTTAGCAGAATTGCAAGGCCTTGGCTTCATCCGGCCAAGTGTCTCACCTTGGGGAGCTCTGGTGCTCTTCGTGAAGAAGAAAGATGGGTCGATGCGTATGTGCATTAACTACAAGCAATTGAACAAAGTCACAATCAAGAATCGTTATCCATTACCTCGGATGGACAACTTGTTTGATCAATTGAAGGGTGCGAGGTTCTTCTCAAAGATTGACCTTCGATCTGGTTATCATCAATTGAAGATCAAGAAGGAAGACATTCTGAAGACGGCATTCAGAACTCGATACGGCCATTACGAGTTTTTGGTTGTCTTTTGGGCTGACTAACGCACCAACAGTATTCATGGATCTGATGAACCCGGTGTTCAGATCGTCTCTCGATCAGTGTGTGATCGTTTTTGTAGATGATATCCTTGTGTACTCACAATCACAGGATGATCACACGAGAGATCTCCGCCTTCTATTACAGACTCTTCGAGAGCATAGTCTATATGCTAAGTTGAGCAAGTGCAGGTTTTGGCTAGACAAGGTGTCTTTCCTTGGTCATGTGGTGTCTGCTGAAGGTATCTCAGTCGATCCTGCAAAGATTGAAGCAGTGATGAATTAGGAGAGGCCGAAGAGTGTTATCGAGATTCGTAGTTTTCTCGGCCTAGCGGGATACTACAGGAGGTTCGTGGAGGGATTTTCAAGCTTAGCAGCTCCACTTACCTACCTCACGCGAAAGAACACTAAGTTCACTTGGAGTGAAAAGTGCGAGGCAAGTTTCTTGGAGTTGAAGAAGAGGCTTACCATGGCCCCTGTTCTCACAGTTTCGTCTAGGAGAGGTGGTTTCGAAGTCTATAGTGATGCTTCACTAATCGGACTTGGGTGTGTTCTTATGCAGCATAAGCAGGTGGTTGCCTATGCTTCCCGTCAGTTGAAGGAGCATGAGCAGAACTACCCCACGCACGACTTAGAACTTGCAGTAGTTGTCTTTGCGCTGAAAATTTGGCATCACTACCTCTATGGGGAAGAGTTCGTGGTGTTGATTGATCATGTACAAGAGCTTGAAGTATCTCTTCTTGCAGAAAGAACTGAATATGAGGCAGTGTCGTTGGATGGAATTCATGAAGGACTATGATTGCTCCATTCAGTAACATTCGGGTAAGGCGAACATAGTAGCCGATGCTCTCAGCAGAAAACCTTACGGGGTTATAGCTCACTTGAGAGTACAAGAGTGGAAGTTATTGAATGATATGTGTAATCTAGACACTACTCTCAAGCATGTTACCTACGGGCCGGTGATGTCAAACATCTCAGTTAGGCTGCATATCTTGAACCGGATCAAGGAGTTACAAAATTCGGATGTTGAGTTGCTTGCTTACCGAGAAAATTCGGTTAGTAGTGGCAGTCAGAAGTTTTCTTTGAATGGTGATGGTGCTATCACATTCAAAGGCAGGTTGTGCGTTCCTGCCGACATAGCATTGAGGGGTAAGATATTGGACGAGGCTCACCGATCCAAGTGCACGGTACATCCGGAGGGGTACTAAGATGTACCAGAATCTCAAGAGGCACTACTGGTGGCGAAACATCAAGAGGGAAGTCGCCGAGTATGTTTCTAGATGTTTGGTGTGCCAGCAGGTGAAGGCCGAGCATCAGAGGCCGGCAGGTCTTTTACAGTCCCTCCCTATTCTGGAATTAAAATAGGAGAATATCTCGATGGATTTCATCATGGGTTTGCCGCGGACAGCGAAGGGCTCCAATGCTATTTGGGTGATAGTAGACAGATTGACTAAGTCTACACATTTTCTTCCGTATCGGACTACCTTTAGTTCGAATCAGTTGGTAGCCCTATATGTCAAGGAGGTGGTTTATCTACACAGTGTGCTAGTTTCCATCATATCTGATCGAGACCCTAGGTTCACTTCCAGATTCTGGAAAATTTTTCAGAGTGCTATGGGTTCTCGTTTAGAATTCCGCACCGCCTTTCATCCTCAAACCGATGGGTAGACTGAACGGGTGAATCAGGTTGTGGAGGATATGCTCCAAGCTTGTATGCTAGACTTTCAGGGCAGTTGGGAGGAATACTTGCTGTTGGTTGAGTTTGCCTACAACAACAGTTACCAGGTAAGCATCCAGGTGGCACCTTTTGAAGCTCTATATGGTCGAAGTTGTAGATCACCGCTATACTAGGATGAAGTTGGTGAGGGAAAGGTCCTTGTTCCTAAATTAATCGAGTAGAACGAAGAAATGGTCAAAGTCATCAGGGAGCGTTTGAAAACTGCTCAGGATAGGCAGAAGAGCTATGTGGAGACTTGCCACAAAGATTTGGAATTCCAAGTTGGGGATCGGGTCCTTGTGAAGATTTCTCCGAGACGGGGAATCATACGGTTCAGAAAGAAAGGAAAACTCAGTCCTAGGTACATGGGGCCATTTGAGATCATCACTAGAGTTGGTGAGCTTGCTTACAGGGTAGCCCTACCACCTCACATGGCAGTGGTCCATATTGTATTTCACGTTTCTATGCTTAGGAAATACATTCCAGATCCGTCACACGTCATTGCTCTTGATCCCATATAGATTCGAGAGGCTCTCACTTTGGATGAGCAACCAGTTCAGATTTTGGATCGTCGAGATCAAGTCTTGCACACCAAGACTATACCATTAGTCCTTGTAAAATATTGGCAGCATCATTCCAAGGAAGAGGCTACATGGGAGCGAGAAGCCGAAACGAAGGAAAAGTACCCTCACTTGTTTGAGTAGTTTTCTCAGTTGGATTGTATGTATTTTGTTCTTGTTATGCTCTTGGTGTCATTCTAATTTCGAGGACGAAATTCTTGTATGGGGGGAGGGATGTAGAACCCCGAATTTTCATTTCACTAAGTAATGAATAGTGTGTGAATAGTGCTCAAGTGTGATTTTGTACACTAATGGGCCTTATGTTAATATACGTGTTTGGATTTATGGGGTGCAAGTTCTAATAGGTCTATATATCCTTAAGGAGTGTATCTTAAGCATAAAAGAGTGTTAGAATTGGATTGGGGAAGATTCAAGTAGTGTAAACAAGGTTTTACAGCAAAACAGGGGACCACCAATCGCTCGGTAGCTATCGATCATGGGGAAAAATTCTAAAGAGGGTATTTTCAACCGATCACCCGTTTAAAACCACCGATCAACCGGTCAGTTACTGATCGCTCGATCTGTACAACCGATCGATCGGTCATACGTTGATTTTCTTCATTAAGGGTGTTTAAGAACGTAGCCACTACCCTTTGCCTATATAAGGGCTGGGTTCGTGCCTTAGGGTTTTAGAAACCTTTTGTGCATTATTTTAAAAGAGATTTGAGAGGAGAAGAAGGAGAGAAGATAGGTTGTTGCTCAAGCTTGAAGGAGAGATCAAGTCCTTCCTTCCTTGGGTGTTTCTTGTCAAAGAACTTGAAGTTCTTCTCGTGTTCCAAGCTTTTGGAATCAAAGTCAACGATTTCATTCAAAGTAGATACACTTTACTACCAATCTTGTGATATTACTAGTTACCTTGTGTAGTTCTTCTCATTCTATACTATATATATATATCTTGATTTGTATGGTGTGAAAGGTTATTTTATACTTGGATGTAAGTTATCATTATGATGCACTCTAAGTGTTTGATTTAATGCCTCTAAGAGTTTTTGGGTGTTAAAATATGTTATTACTCTCGTATGCTCATATGCTCGCATGTCTCGCATGAATCGATGTTTTTTCCATGGATTTCTCAAAGTACGAAAAGGGTTTTGAATAAGTGACTTAAATGAATGATTCTAAGCAACTCTATGATATCTCTAAGATCGATTCACAAGCTCAAAAGGATCATGATACACTCACAAGAACTCTATGATAATGTCTAAGATTGTCTCACAAGCTCAAAAAGATCATAAATGAAATTTCTCTAAGATCTCTATGGTATTGGCTCTATGGTAATTGCTCTATGGTATTGCTCTATGTCTCTACGGATCATAAATGACTCTAAGAAACTCTATGAACTCAAAGAACTCACAAGGCTATGATTATCGCTTGACTCACACGGCTTTGGTTTTGGTTTGGTTTGGTTTTCGGATTTCATCTCACATGCTATTTCACGGTTTCTACGATTTGATATGGTTTAAGGATTTCATTCTCCATGATTGGTATGCTCTATGCTATATTGCTTTATTGTTAGTAGTTTGTATACTCTGATTAGTATTCCACGCTCAACCGATATTTGTTATCATCGGCAGGTGCCCGGGTTCCTTTCGATTTGTGCGGTACGGAGCCTTGGATAGAGGAAGAGTACTTTGATCCAGAACCTTCGATGGATCACTATCTGGATGATGGCCCGATAGATAGGTGTCATGACTTTGACTTTTGTTGACAGTAGTTCGAAAGACTTGATATTTTGTTCGAAAGACTAATATAACGGAGTATATTAGTTATGTTTTAGCTTCCGTTATATTAGTTCTATTTTGCTTCTGCTACGCATTGTAAATTGTTTCTGCTATGTATGTCCATGTACTCTACAAGTTGTTCATGTGCCTTATGTATTATACGGGATGTATGATACGGCGGTCTCGAGCTAAAGTATCCCTAACTCCTAGGGGGTATTTTGGGTCGCGACACAAATAATCACTGCGCTTAAGATATTGTCAAGAAACTCCTTGTACTCTCAGTCGTTGTAGGAAATGAAAGGAGGCCATTTTTGGCACATCATTTTTTCCCTATTCATAACCGATCAAGCTTATACCAATAAGATCCGCTAGTTAGCCCTTCGAGTCTAATAGCTTTTCTTTCTTTAAACTCATTCACCGGGACACCCCCTACACAATTTTTATCGCCTGCTTGAACTATGATATGATCTGATCCTACGAAGGGTACGTAGGAAACTTGAATATCAAGTGTGGTCAAAACAAAACAATCATCTTTCTTGAGCAAAATCCAGCTTCTCAAAAAACAAGACAAAGGCAAAATCCAAAAAGGCAAAAGTCAAAAGAAAAGAGCACAATCAAAACAGACAAGAGCCAAAGAGAAAAGCTCAAAAGCAAACAGGGTGTCCTAAATCTTTAACCACTTAGCCTACATTTCGTATTATCCCAAATCCTCCTAGATCCCTTAGAGACTAAGAGTACTGGTAGACTAACTGACAACTATCGAAAGCTATACATTTCATCCGCAAGGCAATGACATGAGAAGACATCTTTTCTTAACTCCAAAAAATTACAGGCCTAGTGAAAACCAGAAATGACACTGAGGTGCAAAATTAATGCGAGTCTCTCCTTGATATTGTTATTGTTGCCCAGCTAATGGAACCTAGAGGAGGGGTGATTAGGGTCAAGGGCAATTTAAAAAATTTCTAAGTGATTTATGTAGAATTTAAATATATCAAAAGAAATGTTACTTAAATAGAGAGAGAGAAATAAGAGATACCACACACGAGATTGATCTCGGGGCTTGGTAACTTGCCTACGTCCCCGCCTTTAAGCTTCTCGCTTCAAGGATTTTCACACGATTCCACTGATCGTACTCTTCTTTACGGGCAGAGAGTAGGCCTTTACAATCCTTCTTCATGGGTAAGGATTTCACCTTTTACAATCCTTTTCTTAGGCTCAGGATATAACCTCTTTAAGAGAGTGCCTCTCTTGGCTTTAAGAAGAACTCTTCTTCACTGGTACAAGAATCTTTAATTCTTGACTAAGATTTTTACAATGAGTAGTTGGATGATTAATCCGAAATTGAATGCTCCTTGATAAGCTATATAAGAGTGAAAAAAAAAAGATAACAATCTCTCAAAGATGATTGGAATTGAATGCTCAAACACACAAGGATTGGGATTCTAGGTTTTCAATGAAAAACAGAATATTGAATGCTAGATCAAGATTGATAATCAATGAATAGTAGAAGATTGTTGTTGTTTGTTCATAAATAAGTTCTATTTATACTTGAGCAATCAATTTGGCCGTTGTGGGAACAATTAATACGAAAATAGTCGTTTGAAAACTAGCCATTATGTTTAGTTCCTGTAGGCACTCGTCAACGAGTGAATCTGGAAATTAAGGTGTAGCACCCTGGATATTTTTGGCATGTATTAAAACCTTAAAGTCATTTTCTTGAGTTATAGGTTAGATTTCCAAAGTCGAATCTATTGAAAATCCGGGTTATGGAACTCCATTTTCGGATTATTGTTGAGCATAGTAGGCTCAATATTCTTTTCGTATTTGGATAGGTGGGCATGTCCACCTTAGACTTGATATGTTATGTATGTATGTTAACTTGGAATACAAATCACCTTTTAAAGAAAAGAAAATTTTGGTTTACGCTTCCGTACTCATGATTAGCTTCCGAACTCTGATTATTGTCATTATTGTATCATGTTTACCTTGTTCATTTTAGGATGGTTTGGCAGGTATGAATAGTCACCTCTAAAGTATCCCTTAACTCCTAGGGGGTATTTTGGGGCATGACATAAGGAGTCGTCGCTAAGTGGAGTGACAGTGCTCAAACTTGAGCCACTCGTCGTCGACAAGTCACTTGAACTCGTCGACGACGAGTTCTCTGATTTTTTACAGAAAACTCATCTTTATGAGACCAATTTGATTGGAATTGAAGTCTTGATCCTTAGGCATTCATAAAATCATTATTTTAATCAATTTTAGGTCCTTAGAATGATATCCAACCTATTCTATGTATCCTAAGGTCCGTCTAGGTATTTTTGAGCAATCAAGTTCCAAGTTTTTGAGGACTTTACATAGTCCTAGATACTCTTAAGATTAACACAAGGCTACTTTGAGAGTTGGTCTTCTTTTTGAACTGATGGAACTTCAGTCTTGACTTTTCTTCATGATTTGGCTTGAGTCCTTGAAGCTTTTTCCCAGACATGACTGAGACTTGGTTTTTGAGTTGATTCACTTGAGTATTTGATCTTTTCAATTCTCCATAGCTTGAAAGATGCTTTTAATGCTCTTTTTCTCTGAAAGTACATAGACTAAATGAAAACATTAGCACCATAATGATCATTCTATTATTGTGTTATCATTGAAACTATTAAGGGTACTTAGAGTTGTAACCTTAAGGCTAACAGTTATCAGGGGCAAAAAAAGGAAACAAATTATTCAACTACACAGGCATGAGTGAAAATTGGAAACTGCCTCATTGTGCAAAACTGATGCGACCCCCAGACTTAGTCATTCCAAGGGCAAAAAGGGAAGAAGTTGAAATATGTTGGTAGCAGGATCTTGGTAGAAGTCAACTTCAACTCGGTAACATCCAGCTTTAAGCACTTAAAAGACTCACTGTGACAGCTCAAAGCCCTCGGCTCCAAGCAAGGTCCAATCCACCACACGACAAAGTCAAAACTAAATTTGTACTTTTTAGCCATGGCTCAAAAGGTTACAATTACTTATTGTTATTTTATGTCTTCTAAGGCATAAAAGATTCACAATCGCCATCAAGGGTAGACCCCTTTATAAATCAGTAGACCAAGAGAGCACCTTTATTTTCTTTCGAATATCAAATTCAAAATCAAATATTTTTAAAAAAAAATCATCTTTAAAAGTTTTAGAGTCCTAGTATGTCTCTTGGCTTAGTCAAAAATCAATCTTCATCACTGGTGGAAAACGGACAAATCTATCAAAGCAAAAGCATGCTCGAGCTCAGACCCTTCACATGCAAACAAAGGACTAACAGTGGCTCAGGGTCATGCTCAATGCTCTCACCCCTCATACTCTATCATTCATTCACATACTTTCTTACTTATGGATTAGTTGTGTGGCTATTTCCATTCATTTACATTCTTCTTGCTTCATTTATATCTTGCTTTACTGACGGATAGCCTGTGTAGCTATCCTCAGTCAAACATTTTGCTTGCTCATGGATTAGCCGTGTGACTATACCCATCTTTATACATTTTGCACCTCATACTTGGTGAAGACGGTTGTGTAACCGACCTTCACTAACCTTGCATTCATACCTAGTGAAGACGGCTGTGTAACTGATCTTCACTAACCTCACATCTTGCTTTCTCATGGATCAACAGCGTGGCTGTCTCCATTTATCATGCACTCTGTTTGCTTATAGACTTGCTCATGGACTAGTCGTACGGTTATCTCCACTTATACATCTGCTTGCTGACTTGTGCTGAAGTGGTCGTGCAATCTGTTCAAATCTGACTTCATTTATCTTGCTAGCATATTACCTAGTGGGCGGTTCCTAGCACTATCGCATATTACCCCAGTGGAGTAACCGGGTGGTTGCCTGCACTATTGCATATTACCCCAGGGCAACTGGGCGGTTGCCTACACTATTGCATCTTACCCAGTGGGGAACTAGGTGGTAGCTTACACTATTGCATATTACCCCAGTAGGGCAACCAGATAGTTGCTTGTGCTATTGCATCGTACCCAGTGGGACAACTGCACAGCTGTCAACACTAATTGCATCTTATCCATTCTTTTAAAGGAGTATACTAAACGGTTGTTTGATCAACCTTCAGTTGCGGCCTCTTATGAAGTGGTTCGATGAACCACCTTCACTCATTTGCATCTTTCACACACTACTACACTGCACTACTTGGTCACTCTTCAATGATTAACTGAAACGGTTGTCTCATCAACCATCAGTTGTGGCCTCTTGTGAAGCCTGTATTACATTCTTCACACACTGCACTACATTTAAAGATACTTCGATCAAATCGAGATGGTGAACCTCACCAACGATTTTATGGACTACTTAAGGGATAATGGGATTATCTAACAATGGTCAAATCCTGCCTCACCTCAACAAAATGTTATTTTTGAAAGAAGAAATCAGACCTTATTAGATATGGTTCGACCTATGATGAGTCATGCCGATGTACCTTCCTATCTTTGGGGGTATGCTTTACAAACGACCATTTACATTCTGAACCTGGTTCCTTCTAAATCAATACCGGTTACACCCTATGAATTGTGGACTGGGCGAAACCTTAGTTTACAACATCTAAGGGTATGATGTTGTCCTGCGCATGTTCGCAAACTCAAACCCACCAACTTAGAATCTAGAACAGAAAAATAGAATTTTATAGGGTATCTAAAAGAAACTAAAGGTTTCTATTTCTACTCCAAGGCAGACCAAACAATAGTTGTTAGGAATCATGCCACATTCTTGGAGGAAGAAATGGATCTTCTTAAGAAGGTTGAATTTTATGAGATGAAAGACAACACACCCAGTATCCCAAATGAACCTAATCCTTCCATTATAGACTCTTCTAATTCTATTCCACTAAGAAAGTCTGAAAGAGTTTCTAGACCAATAGACTTCAGTATTATAATAATGAGGTTTATCTAGTTACCCTTGATGATGAGAATATAGATCCTAATACTTATCAGGATACTATATTAGATGTAGATGCATCTCAATAGAATAAAGTCATGAATGCTGAAATAGATTCCATGTATGACAACGATGTCTAGACTTTAGTAGATCCACCATAGGTATAAGGCCAATTGGATGCAAATGAATTTCCAAAAGGAAAAAGGGTGCCGATGGTCAAGGTTCGTAATATCGAAAATATCGGCGATATATCGCCGATATTTTTCGGTATCGTTGAACACCGATGCATCAACACCCTGTTTAAATAAAAAATACACAGTATCGGTTGGTATCGCCGATATATCGTCGATATCGTCAATATATCGACGATACCAACCCGATATCGACCAAAAACAGATGAGTCCCATCCAAATCAGAGATTCGGTCAGGGTTCCCCTTTTTTTCGCATGCGCAAGCATCAATCCGAAAAAAGAAAAAGAAAACCAGTACTAACTACAGAAAAACTCATGAGTGGTGTCCCATTCATTGTCTTTAAATTGTAAAAAAACCTACATATCATTCATGCAATTGCGATCTTGAGAGTTCACACTCTGATTTAGTAGAAAAAAAAAGGGGGGGTTGATTTAGAAGAAAGAAGAAGGAAGAAGAAGGAGGAAGGAGGAAGAAGAGGCCAGAGGGTACCCATACCTGAGCCAGTCCACTGTCGCTATCCACCGTCGCCGTCGCCGTTGCCAAACGCCCAAACAGGTTCCTCCTTGCCCCTCGGTTCCTCCGCTCTCGTGTTTTTTTTTTTTCCTTATGTTCTCTGTTCTCTGTTCTGTAAGGTTACAATTGTTTTGATGATGATAAGCTTGAAACCCTTGTAAAGGTTTGCTAAGTTCACTCCTCCTACTTAAAACTTAAAACCCTTATAAGGGTTTGCTAACATCACTCACTCCTATTTAAAACTTAACACCCTGGGTTTGCTAACTTTACTCACTCCTACTTAAAACTTAAAACCCTTATAAGGGTTATCTAACTCCACTCCTACGTAAAACATAAAACCCTTTTAAGGGTTATCTAACTTAACTCTTACTTTTTATTTTTATTTTTTTAAGGGCTTTATTTTTTCTATGAAACTAGCATTACCTTATAAACCCTTATAAGGGTTATTTAATTGTTAACGCCTTTTTTTTGTAAGAAAGTTATCATGTTTATATTAGGGATTTTAACCTAAAATTTAAAAGGTAATGCTAGTTTCACACTTTCACTCTCTTTGTAAATTATATGGAGGCTTTAATTTTAAAAAACCTTCACTATATTGAAATATAACAAAAAAATAATAATTTCCTGATAAAGATGTATCTTTAGCAAATTATGCCCATCAGAACATTTTAGTAATATTAAAAAAATTATAATTTCTTCATAATATTTTATAAATTAAAAATATATTATATGTAATATCTCTAACCTCATAAATTTTTAACAATATAATAACACCTTGACTAATCAGTAATCACTTAGCTATTCTTTTTAGTATAAAAATTTAGCATGCTTTCACTAATCAGTAATCATTTTGATTAATAAGTTAATATACTTTTTAGTACAAAAATTTATAACTCAATATATTATTTTTATTACATAATCTTAAAAAATTGTAAAACATACATTTTTGAAAACAAAAAAATTTTAAAACTAGTCTGCCATATTAGAAATAATATTATATGGCAAAAAGTAATATGTTATAATCTTTTAAGATTTTAAAACTGGTCTTAATAAAGATGTATCTCTAGCAAATTATGCTCATAAGATCATTTTAGTAGTATTAAAAAATTAATAATTTCTTAATAATATTTTATAGATTAAAAATAATTTATATGTAATATCTCTAACCTCATAAGGGCTTTTTTAAAATATAATAACACCTTAACTAATCAGTAATCACTTAGCTATTCTTTTTAGTACAAAAATTTAACATACTTTCACTAATCAGTAATCACTTTGATTAATAAGTTAACTTACTTTTTAATATAAAAATTTAAAAGCTAATATACTATTTTTATTACATAATTTTAAACGATTATAAAACATACTATTTCGAATACAAAAAAATTTTAAAACTGGTCTGCCATTTTAGAAATTATATTATATGGCAAAAAGTAATATGTTATAATCTTTTAAGAATTTAAAACTGGTCTTGATAAAGATGTATCTCTAGCAAATTATGCTCATAAGACTATTTTAGTAGTATTAAAAAATTAATAATTTCTTAATAATATTTTATAAATTAAAAATAATTTATATGTAATATCTCTAACCTCATAAGGACTTTTAAAAAATATAATAACACCTTGACTAAACAGTAATCACTTAGCAATTCTTTTTAGTACAAAAATTTAACATACTTTCACTAATCAGTAATCACTTTGATTAATAAGTTAACATACTTTTTAAAATAAAAATTTATAAGTTAATATACTATTTTTATTACATAATTTTAAAAGAGTATAAAACATACAATTTTGAAGACAAAAAATTTTAAAACTGGTCTGCCATATTAGAAATTATATTACATGGCAAAAAGTAATATGATATAATCTTTTAAGATTTTAAAACTGGTCTTGATAAAGATGTATCTCTAACAAATTATGCTCATAAGACAATTTTAGTAGTATAAAAAAATTAATAATTTCTTAATAATATTTTATAAATTAAAAATATTTATATGTAATATCTCTAACCTCATAAGGGCTTTTTAAAAATATAATAACACCTTGACTAATCAATAATCACTTAGCTATCCTTTTTAGTACAAAAATTTAACATACTTTCACTAATCAGTAATCACTTTGATTAATAAGTTAACATACTTTTTAGTATAAAAATTTATAAGTTAATATACTATTTTTATTACATAATTTTAAAAGATTATAAAACACACTATTTTGAAGACAAAAAAAATTTAAAACTGGTCTGCCATATTAGAAATTATATTATATGACAAATAGTAATATGTTATAATCTTTTAAGATTTTAAAACTGGTCTTGATAAAAATGTATCTCTAGCAAATTATGCTCATAATACCGTTTTAGTAGTATTAAAAAATTAATACTTTCTTAATAATATTTTGTAAATTAAAAATAATTTATATGTAATATCTCTAACCTCATAAGGGTTTTTAAAAATATAATAACACCTTGACTAATCAGTAATCACTTAGCGATTCTTTTTAATACAAAAATTTAACATACTTTCACTAATCAGTAATCACTTTGATTAATACATTGACATACTTTTTAGTATAAAAATTTATAAGTTAATATACTATTTTTATTACATAATTTTAAAATATTATAAAACATAATATTTTGAAGACAAAAAAATTTTAAAACTTGTCTGTCATATTAAAATTATATTATATGGCAAAAAGTAATATGTGATAATCTTTAAAAATTTTAAAACTGGTCTTGATAAAGATGAAACACTAGCAAATTATGCTCATAAAACCATTTTAGTAGTATTAAAAAATTAATAATTTCTTAATAATATTTTATAAATTAAAAATAATTTATATGTAATATCTCTAACCTCATAAGGACTTTTTAAAAATATAATAACACCTTGACTAAACAGTAATCACTTAGCTATTCTTTTTAGTACAAAAATTTAACATACTTTCACTAATCAGTAATCACTTTGATTAATAAGTTAACATACTTTTTAGAATAAAAATTTATAAGTTAATATACTATTTTTATTACATAAATTTAGAAGAGAATAAAACATACTATTTTGAAGACAAAAAAAATTTAAAACTGGTCTGCCATATTAGAAATTATATTATATGACAAATAGTAATATGTTATAATCTTTTAAGATTTTAAAACTGGTCTTGATAAAAATGTATCTCTAGCAAATTATGCTCATAATACCGTTTTAGTAGTATTAAAAAATTAATACTTTCTTAATAATATTTTGTAAATTAAAAATAATTTATATGTAATATCTCTAACCTCATAAGGGTTCTTTAAAAATATAATAACACCTTGACTAATCAGTAATCACTTAGCGATTATTTTTAATACAAAAATTTAACATACTTTCACTAATCAGTAATCACTTTGATTAATACATTAACATACTTTTTAGTATAAAAATTTATAAGTTAATATACTATTTTTATTACATAATTTTAAAAGATTATAAAACATACTATTTTGAAGACAAAAAAATTTTAAAACTTGTCTGTCATATTAAAATTATATTATATGGCAAAAAGTAATATGTGATAATCTTTAAAAAATTTTAAACTGGTCTTGATAAAAATGAAACTCTAGCAAATTATGCTCATAAGACGATTTTAGTAGTATTAAAAAATTAATAATTTCTTCATAATATTTTATAAATTAAAAATAATTTATATGTAATATCTCTAACCTTATAAGGGCTTTTTGAAAATATAATAACACCTTGACTAATCAGTATTCACTTAGCTATTCTTTTTCGTACAAAAATTTAACATACTTTCATTAATCAGTAATCACTTCGATTAATAAGTTAACATACATTTTAGTATAAAAATTTATAAGTTAATATACTATTTTTATTACATAATTTTAAACGATTATAAAACATACAATTTTGAAGACAAAAAAAGTTTAAAACTTGTCTGCCATATTACAAATTATATTATATGGCAAAAAGTAAATGTTATAATCTTTTAAGATTTTAAAATTGGTCTTGATAAAGATGTATCTCTAGCAAATTATGCTCATAAGACCATTTTAGTAGTATTAAAAAATTAATAATTTCGTAATAATATTTTATAAATTAAAAATAATTTATATGCAATATCTCTAACCTCATAAGGGTTTTTTAAAAATATAATAACACCTTGACTAATCAGTAATCACTTAGCTATCCTTTTTGGTACAAAAATTTAACTTACTTTCACTAATCAGTAATCACTTTGATTAATAAGTTAACATACTTTTTAGTATAAAAATTTATAAGTTAATATACTATTTTTATTACATAATTTTAAAAGATTATACAACATACTATTTTGAAGACAAAAAAAGTTTAAAACTTGTCTGCCATATTAGAAATTATATTATATGGCAAAAAGAAATATGTTATAATCATTTAAGATTTTAAAACTGGTCTTGATAAAGATGTATCTCTAGCAAATTATGCTCATAAGACCATTTTAGTAGTATTAAAAAATTAATAATTTCTTAATAATATTTTATAAATTAAAAATAATTTATATGTAATATCTCTAACCTCATAAGGGCTTTTTAAAAATATAATAACACCTTGACTAATCAGTAATCACTTAATTATTCTTTTTAGTACAAAAATTTAACATACTTTCACTAATCAGTAATCACTTTGATTAATAAGTTAACATACTTTTTAGTATAAGAATTTATAAGTTAATATACTATTTTTATTACATAATTTTAAAAGATTATAAAACATACTATTTTGAAGTCAAAAAAATTTTAAAACTGTTCTACCATATGAGAAATTATATTATATGGCAAAAAGTAATATGTTATAATCTTTTAAGAATTTAAAACTGGTCTTGATAAAGATGTATCTCTAGCAAATTATGCTCATAAGACCATTTTAGTAGTATTAAAAAATTAATAATTTCTTAATAATATTTTATAAATTAAAAATAATTTATATGTAATATCTCTAACCTCATAAGGGCTTTTTAAAAATATAATAACACCTTGACTAATCAGTAATCACTTAGCTATTCTTTTTAATACCAATATTTAACATACTTTCACTAATCAGTAATCACTTTGATTAATAAGTTAACATACATTTTAGTATAAAAATTTATAAGTTAATATACTATTTTTATTACATAATTTTAAACGATTATAAAACATACAATTTTGAAGACAAAAAAAGTTTAAAACTTGTCTGCCATATTACAAATTATATTATATGGCAAAAAGTAAATGTTATAATCTTTTAAGATTTTAAAATTGGTCTTGATAAAGATGTATCTCTAGCAAATTATGCTCATAAGACCATTTTAGTAGTACTAAAAAATTAATAATTTCGTAATAATATTTTATAAATTAAAAATAATTTATATGCAATATCTCTAACCTCATAAGGGCTTTTTAAAAATATAATAACACCTTGACTAATCAGTAATCACTTAGCTATTCTTTTTAGTACAAAAATTTAACATACTTTCACTAATCAGTAATCACTTTGATTAATAAGTAAACATACTTTTTAGAATAAAAATTTATAAGTTAATATACTATTTTCATTACATAAATTTAAAAGAGAATAAAACACACTATTTCGAAAACATAAAAAATGTAAAACTGGTCTGCCATATTACAAATTATATTATATGACAAATAGTAATATGTTATAATCTTTTAAGCTTATAAAACTGGTCTTGATAAAAATGTATCTCTAGCAAATTATGCTCATAATACCGTTTTAGAAGTATTAAAAAATTAATACTTTCATAATAATATTTTGTAAATTAAAAATAATTTATATGTAATATCTCTAACCTCTTAAGGGTTTTTTAAAAATATAATAACACCTTGACTAATCAGTAATGACTTAGCGATTCTTTTTAATACAAAAATTTAACATACTTTCACTAATCAGTAATCACTTTGATTAATACATTAACATACTTTTTAGTTTAAAAATTTATAAGTTTATATTCTATTTTTATTACGTAATTTTAAAAGATTATAAAACATACTATTTTGAAGACAAAAAAATTTTAAAACATGTCTGCCATATTAAAAATTATATTATATGGCAAAAAGAAATATGTTATAATCATTTAAGATTTTAAAACTGGTCTTGATAAAGATGTATCTCTAGCAAATTATGCTCATAAGACCATTTTAGTAGTATTAAAAATTAATAATTTCTTAATAATATTTTATAAATTAAAAATAATTTATATGTAATATCTCTAACCTCATAAGGGCTTTTTAAAAATATAATAACACCTTGACTAATCAGTAATCACTTAACTATTCTTTTTAGTACAAAAATTTAACATACTTTCATTAATCAGTAATCACTTTGATTAATAAGTTAACATACTTTTTAGTATAAGAATTTATAAGTTAATATACTATTTTTATTACATAATTTTAAAAGATTATAAAACATACTATTTTGAAGACAAAAAAATTTTAAAACTGTTCTACCGTATGAGAAATTATATTATATGGCAAAAAGTAATATATTATAATCTTTTAAGATTTTAAAACTGGTCTTGATAAAGATGTATCTCTAGCAAATATTGCTCATAAGACCATTTTAGTAGTATTAAAAAATTAATAATTTCTTAATAATATTTTATAAATTAAAAATAATTTATATGTAATATCGCTAAGCTCATAAGGGCTTTTTAAAAATATAATAACACCTTGACTAATCAGTAATCACTTAACTATTCTTTTTAGTACAAAAATTTAACATACTTTCACTAATCAGTAATCACTTTGATTAATAAGTTAACATACTTTTTAGTATAAGAATTTATAAGTTAATATACTATTTTTATTACATAATTTTAAAAGATTATAAAACATACTATTTTGAAGACAAAAAAATTTTAAAACTGTTCTACCATATGAGAAATTATATTATATGGCAAAAAGTAATATGTTATAATCTTTTAAGATTTTAAAACTGGTCTTGATAAAGATGTATCTCTAGCAAATTATGCTCATAAGACCATTTTAGTAGTATTAAAAATTAATAATTTCTTAATAATATTTTATAAATTAAAAATAATTTATATGTAATATCTCTAACCTCATAAGGGCTTTTTAAAAATATAATAACACCTTGACTAATCAGTAATCACTTAACTATTCTTTTTAGTACAAAAATTTAACATACTTTCACTAATCAGTAATCACTTTGATTAATAAGTTAACATACTTTTTAGTATAAGAATTTATAAGTTAATATACTATTTTTATTACATAATTTTAAAAGATTATAAAACATACTATTTTGAAGACAAAAAAATTTTAAAACTGGTCTGCCATATTAGAAATTATATTATATGGCAAATAGTAATATGTTATAATCTTTTAAGCTTTTAAAACTGGTCTTGATAAAAATGTATATCTAGCAAATTATGCTCATAATACCGTTTTAGTAGTATTAAAAAATTAATACTTTCTTAATAATATTTTGTAAATTAAAAATAATTTATATGTAATATCTCTAACCTCATAAGGGTTTTTTAAAAATATAATAACACCTTGACTAATCAGTAATCACTTAGCGATTCTTTTTAATACAAAAATTTAACATACTTTCACTAATCAGTAATCACTTTGATTAATACATTAACATACTTTTTAGTATAAAAATTTATAAGTTAATATACTATTTTTATTACATAATTTTAAAAGATTATAAAACATACTATTTTGAAGACAAAAAAATTTTAAAACTTGTCTGTCATATTAAAATTATATTATATGGCAAAAAGTAATATGTGATAATCTTTAAAAATTTTAAAACTGGTCTTGATAAAGATGAAACTCTAGCAAATTATGCTCATAAGACCATTTTAGTAGTATTAAAAAATTAATAATTTCTTTATAATATTTTATAAATTAAAAATAATTTATATGTAATATCTCTAACCTCATAAGGGCTTTTTAAAAATATAATAACACCTTGACTAATCAGTATTCACTTAGCTATTCTTTTTCGTACACAAATTTAACATACTTTCATTAATCAGTAATCACTTTGATTAATAAGTTCACATACATTTTAGTATAAAAATTTATAAGTTAATATACTATTTTTATTACATAATTTTAAAAGATTATAAAAGATACTATTTTGAAGTCAAAAAAATTTTAAAACTTGTCAGCCATATTAGAAATTATATTATATGGCAAAAAGAAATATGTTATAATCATTTAAGATTTTAAAACTGGTCTTGATAAAGATGTATCTCTAGCAAATTATGCTCATAAGACCATTTTAGTAGTATTAAAAAATTAATAATTTCTTAATAATATTTTATAAATTAAAAATAATTTATATGTAATATCTCTAACCTCGTAAGGGTTTTTTAAAATATAATAACACATTGACTAATCAGTAATCACTTAACTATTCTTTTTATTACAAAAATTTAACATACTTTCACTAATCAGTAATCACTTTGATTAATAAGTTAACATACTTTTTAGTATAAGAATTTATAAGTTAATATACTATTTTTATTACATAATTTTAAAAGATTATAAAACATACTATTTTGAATGCAAAAAAATTTTAAAACTGTTCTACCATATGAGAAATTATATTATATGGCAAAAAGTAATATGTTATAATCTTTTAAGATTTTAAAACTGGTCTTGATAAAGATGTATCTCTAGCAAATTATGCTCATATGACCATTTTAGTAGTATTAAAAAATTAATAATTTCTTAATATTATTTTATAAATTAAAAATAATTTATATGTAATATCTCTAACCTCATAAAGGCTTTTTAAAAATATAATAACACCTTGACTAATCAGTAATCACTTAACTATTCTTTTTAGTACAAAAATTTAACATACTTTCACTAATCAGTAATCACTTTGATTAATAAGTTAACATACTTTTTAGTATAAAAATTTATAAGTTAATATACTATTTTTATTACATAATTTTAAAAGATTGTAAAACATACAATTTTGAAGACAAAAAAATTTTAAAACTTGTCTGTATTATTAAAATTATATTATATGGCAAAAAGTAATATGTGATAATCTTTAAAAATTTTAAAACTGGTCTTGATAAAGATGAAACTCTAGCAAATTATGTTCATAAGACCATTTTAGTAGTATTAAAAAATTAATAATTTCTTAATAATATTTTATAAATTGAAAATAATTTATATGTAATATCTCTAACCTCATAAGGGCTTTTTAAAAATATAATAACACCTTGACTAATCCGTATTCACTTAGTTATTCTTTTTCGTACAAAAATTTAACATACTTTCATTAATCAGTAATCACTTCGATTAATAAGTTAACATACATTTTAGTATAAAAATTTATAAGTGAATATACTATTTTTATTACATAATTTTAAACGATTATAAAACATACAATTTTGAAGACAAAAAAAGTTTAAAACTTGTCTGCCATGTTACAAATTATATTATATGGCAAAAAGTAAATGTTATAATCTTTTAAGATTTTAAAATTGGTCTTGATAAAGATGTATCTCTAGCAAATTATGCTCATAAGACCATTTTAGTAGTATTAAAAAATTAATAATTCCGTAATAATATTTTATAAATTAAAAATAATTTATATGCAATATCTCTAACCTCATAAGGGTTTTTTAAAAATATAATAACACCTTGACTAATCAGTAATCACTTAGCTATCCTTTTTGGTACCAAAATTTAACTTACTTTCACTAATCAGTAATCACTTGATTAATAAGTTAACATACTTTTAGTATAAAAATTTATAAGTTAATATACTATTTTTATTACATAATTTAAAAGATTATAAAACATACTATTTTGAAGACAAAAAAATTTTAAAACTTGTCTGCCATATTAGAAATTATATTATATGGCAAAAAGTAATATGTTATAATCATTTAAGATTTAAAACTGGTCTTGATAAAGATGTATCTCTAGCAAATTATGCTCATAAGACCATTTTAGTAGTATTAAAAAATTAATAATTTCTTAATAATATTTTATAAATTAAAAATAATTTATATGTAATATCTCTAACCTCATAAGGGCTTTTTAAAAATATAATAACACCTTGACTAATCAGTAATCACTTAGCTATTCTTTTTAGTACAAAAATTTAACATACTTTCACTAATCAGTAATCACTTTGATTAATAAGTTAACATACTTTTTAGTATAAAAATTTATAAGTTAATATACTATTTTTATTACATAATTTTAAAAGATTATAAAACATACTATTTTGAAGACAAAAAAATTTAAAACTGGTCTGCCATATTAGAAATTATATTATATGGCAAAAAGTAATATGTTATAATCTTTTAAGATTTTAAAACTGGTCTTGATAAAGATGTATCTCTAGCAAATTATGCTCATAAGACCATTTTAGTAGTATTAAAAAATTAATAATTTCTTAATAATATTTTATAAATTAAAAATAATTTATATGTAATATCTCTAACCTCATAAGGGTTTTTTAAAAATATAATAACACCTTGACTAATCAGTAATCACTTAGCGATTCCTTTTAATACAAAAATTTAACATACTTTCATTAATCAATAATCACTTTGATTAATACATTAACATACTTTTTAGTATAAAAATTTATAAGTTAATATACTATTTTTATAACATAATTTTAAAAGATTATAAAACATACTATTTTGAAGACAAAAAAATTTTAAAACTTGTCTGTCATATTAAAATTGTATTATATGGCGAAAAGTAATATGTGATAATCTTTAAAAATTTTAAAACTGGTCTTGATACAGATGAAACTCTAGCAAATTATCCTCATAAGACCATTTTAGTAGTATTAAAAAACTAATAATTTCTTAATAATATTTTATAAATTAAAAATAATTTATATGTAATATCTCTAACCTCATAAGGGCTTTTTAAAAATATAATAACACCTTGACTAATCAGTATTCACTTAGCTATTCTTTTTCGTACACAAATTTAACATACTTTCATTAATCAGTAATCACTTCGATTAATAAGTTAACATACATTTTAGTATAAAAATTTATAAGTTAATATACTATTTTTATTACATAATTTTAAACGATTATAAAACATACGATTTTGAAGACAAAAAAAGTTTAAAACTGTTCTGCCATATTACAAATTATATTATATGGCAAAAAGTAAATGTTATAATCTTTTAAGATTTTAAAATTGGTCTTGATAAAGATGTATCTCTAGCAAATTATGCTCATAAGACCATTTTAGTAGTATTAAAAAATTAATAATTTCTTAATAATATTTTATAAATTAAAAATAATTTATATGCAATATCTCTAACCTCATAAGGGTTTTTTATAAATATAATAACACCTTGACTAATCAGTAATCACTTAGCTATCCTTTTTGGTACAAAAATTTAACTTACTTTCACTAATCAGTAATCACTTTGATTAATAAGTTAACATACTTTTTAGTATAAGAATTTATAAGTTAATATACTATTTTTATTACATAATTTTAAAAGATTATAAAAGATACTATTTTGAAGTCAAAAAAATTTTAAAACTTGTCTGCCATATTAGAAATTATATTATATGGCAAAAAGAAATATGTTATAATCATTTAAGATTTTAAAACTGGTCTTGATAAAGATGTATCTCTAGCAAATTATGCTCATAAGACCATTTTAGTAGTATTAAAAAATTAATAATTTCTTAATAATATTTTATAAATTAAAAATAATTTATATGTAATATCTCTAACCTCATAAGGGCTTTTTAAAAATATAATAACACCTTGACTAATCAGTAATCACTTAACTATTCTTTTTAGTACAAAAATTTAACATACTTTCACTAATCAGTAATCACTTTGATTAATAAGTTAACATACTTTTTAATATAAAAATTTATAAGTTAATATACTATTTTTATTACATAATTTTAAAAGATTATAAAACATACTATTTTGAAGACAAAAAAATTTTAAAATTGGTCTGCCATATTAGAAATTATATTATATGGCAAAAAGTAATATGTTATAATCTTTTAAGAATTTAAAACTGGTCTTGATAAAGATGTATCTCTAGCAAATTATGCTCATAAGTCCATTTTAGTAGTATTAAAAAATTAATAATTTCTTAATAATATTTTATAAATTAAAAATAATTTATATATAATATCTCTAACCTTATGAGGGCTTTTTAAAAATATAATAACACCTTTACTAATCAGTAATCACTTAGCTATTCTTTTTAGTACAAAATTTAACATATTTTCTCTAATCAGTAATCACTTTGATTAATCAGTTAACATATTTTTTAGAATAAAAATTTATAAGTTAATATACTATTTTTATTACATAATTTTAAAAAATTATAAAACATACTATTTTGAAGACAGAAAAATATTAATACTGGTCTGCCATAATTTGTATATTTTTATTTAGTTATGATCAATGTTATATATATATATATATATATATAACTATTGAAACTTGATTATGAGTCCGCATATTGCCTTAGGAAAATTACATCTACATCAATTATTTATCTACTCTAATGTGCACTCATAATGTTATAAGTATTCAAATTGTCAAAACAATTAACTTGGATAATCGTAAAAAAAACAGAGCAAATAAGAGTTGATTATATCATGTGTTTAACTTGATTATATTTTTTAGTGATCCCTTGTGCAGAATTTTTTATATTGTTAAAGAATTATCCCGAGTAATTCCACCACTCTATAATTTGTAAAAGAAATAAGAACCTTTGTATTTTGTATTTCGACGAAGAAGTCTTTCTTGATGACATTAAGCTTGTAATCATCTAAACAACACTCAGTATACATAGATTACATTAAAATTAAAATTCTATATATTTAAACTTAAACAGGAGTCCCGCACATTTAAATAAAATTGCATCAACTTCTTTTTACATAATTACATCCACTTCATTGTCAAATAAAATTACATCAACTTCTTTTTACATAATTACATCAACTTCATAGTCAAATAAAATTATATCCACTTTTTTTTATATTATTACATCAACTTCATACTCAAATAAAATTATAGTCGTCTTCCTTTTTTCTTGATGCAGGGTCTCCGATCAGTTAACCATCTCCTCTCTTTTCCATTGATTTTGTCCTGTAAAAACATTGAACTCATCAATTGCATATAAAAATAGTTTGAGAAACTAAATTAAAATTTAATTACTTATCATATTGAAACAATTTGAGAAACTAAATTAAATTTCAATTAGTTATCAACTGTAATGTGCATTCATAAGCTTTTCATATTTCTAAAACAATTAACATGAATAATCATTAAAAAAATCATAGGTTTTGGTGTTTGATTATATTATGTGTTTGACATTAATATTTATTGGTGATCCACTAGGAGATGGTACGGGATATAGGTTGGTCGCATGGCAAACAAATAGAAGGGAACAAGAATGGAGCAATATGTAATTATTGTGGCAAAAAAATAAGGAGCGGTGGAATTACCCGGTTAAAGTGGCATCTTGCCGGGGGTGATTCGAATGTGGCAGACTGTCCAAGTTGTCCGATGGAGGTCAGACAAGCTATGAAGGTTAACCTTACCATTGGGGCTAAGCAGAGACTGGAGCATGTCACAGATCAAAAAGCAATCCGTCAAGAAATAAGGCGTGGTCTACAGCCACCAGTAGATGTGGATGATGATGACGAAGATGATACTTTATACTCAACCGACTGTATTAGAGTTGACGAGAAGCTAGCATATCGACAGGGCTATCATCAATCTATGCGCCAGCAGTGGGACAGAGATCAGGAGCGTTCATTTGCAGCTCGCATGCGGTCTGCCGATTTCAGAGGCAGTGTCGGAGCAGGACCATCCTGTTCGACTGGTAGGACATCTGATTTTGGGACTGGGACACAACTGCATGGTATGTTTGGCCGCAACCAAAGCATGCAAGTCCCGGATCTGCCACATGATTCATCTCTGTACAAAAGTTGAAATGCTAAACAGAAGCGGCTGAAGGAAATGTGCAGTGGGGGAAGTCTGGTGGAAACACTTGGAACAGCTGTATCCAAGTTTTTCATACATAGTCATGTGCCTGCTAATGCCACCGCAACCCCACAGTTTAAGAACATGATTCACGAGGCAGAACGGGTTGGGCCGGGGGTAGAGCTTCTTTCTCCATATGAGATTACAGGTAAATACTTAGACGCAGAGAAGAAGGAGATGAGAGACTATATTGACACTCTAAAGCCAACGTGGAAAAACTTTGGTGTCACTATTATGTGTGATGGTTGGACAGGACCCACTAGGCTTTCGATCATCAACTTTATGGTGTACAGTCAGGGAAGGACAATATTTTTAAAGTTCGTTTATGCATCTGACAATATAAAGGATGCAAAATATATATATGACTTAATGAATGGTGTTGTAGAGGAAGTGAGAAAGAAAAATGTAGTCCAGGTGGTGACTGATAATGGGAGTGCCTTCGTGAAGGCTGGGAAGATGCTTATGAAAAAGTATCCCTTATACTGGACCCCTTGCGCAGCCCATTGCATAGACCTGATGTTACAGGCAATAGGAGAAAGGAAATCTGTGAAAGAGGTTATTGACGAGGCAAGAACGGTAACCAACTTTATATACAACCACAGTTGGGTTCTAGCAAAGATGAGGACTTTGTGTGGTGGTGAAATAGTACGGCCTGGGGCGACGCGCTTCGCCACAAATTTTATTGCCTTAGAGAGTTTGTCCAAACATAAAATTGGACTAAAGATATTATTCACTGGGACTGATTGGGCAGAATATGGACAAAGGCGCACTATTTTGACAAAAAAAGTTTAGAACATTGTCCTTAATAACAAATTTTGGGACAAAGTGGATGATACGGCTGCCATACTAGAGCCTATTTACTGTGTCTTAAGGGTGATAAATGCAGATAAGTGACCGACTATGGGTTCTGTGTACGAATTAATGTGGGTAATGAAGTTGTCGATAAAGAATGTGTCCCCTCGTGGATACATGCAAGTGAGTCCACAAGATTATCGATGCTCGTTGGGATAAGATAATGGAGCATCCCCTTCATGCTGCTGGTAAGTTTGATGTTTATTAGATGTTTACATTGAAGTTATTGCATGCTTATAATACTAATTGCATGTCGTATAATTTTCACGTTTCAGCATATTATTTGAACCCAAAGTATCACTATAACTACAAATTGGGGAATCGGGATGACTTAATGAAGACTGTTCACGACGTCTTCGAGACGTTGGACCCGAAGCGTAAGAGAAAGGGAGACTTCGTGAATGAGGTGAAATGTCTTTATCTCGTTAACTATAGCATATTTATGTGCATTATTGCATTCTAATATATTCTATCTAATTGGAACATGTTTTCTCAAAATCTATAGCTAGTGCGCTTCAGGGATGCGCGGGGGAGCTTTGGAAGAACTACTGCTAAGGAGGGAAGGTCTAGGATGACACCGTGTGAGTAATTTCTTCTCAATAAAGTAATTATATTTTATTTCTCTACATCAAAATATATATGAAACTAATGGATAACATCGTTTAATTGTCAGCTGATTGGTGGCAAATGTACGGAACCGACTGTCCGACCTTCAGAAAATTGGCGGCTCGCGTGTTAGCACAGACTGCTTCATCTTCAACATGTGAGCGAAACTGGAGTACATTTACCCTCATCCACACAAAGCAGCGGAACCGACTTGGTTACAAAAAGCTGCAAAAATTGGTCTTCTGTCACTATAATATGAAGCTGCGACTCAGGCAACTGCAGATTGACACTGGGAAGCAACCTGAGCAGGATCCTTTAGGCCTGATGTTAATCGGTGCCACTGAGGATCAAGATAATCCACTTTCTGAGTGGGTTAAGGTTTCATCACTTGATGAAGATGATGGGCGTCCGAACGCAGTTATAGCTAGCACGGCCATTGAGATGGGCATCGATGTAGAAAAGGTTATTGCTAAAGAAGTGGGGTCTAGCACTAGCAGCAGCAGGAGCAGCTTTAGCACAAAATCATTTGATGAGATGATCTGAAGTCCAAAAGGTCCTGAGACTTCAAGTGCAAGAACCGCTGGGACAAGTAGATTGTCCAATAGTAATAGTGAGGGTGGTGATGAGTCTGATGACCATGATGAGAGTGACGGAGGCGGCGACAGTCCTGGGGATGGAGGTAACATCGGAGTTGAGCCAGAGCAGAGGCCTCTGAGCCCATTCACCGCAGAGGCTGACTTTGACCATGCCACACAAGACCAAGATCATGGTGCCCCACCTTCACATCCAGCAGAAAGCCAACCGATTCATTACGTCCCTCGTCGAGGAAGCCAGGGCAGGGGTAGGGGCAGGGGCAAAGAACGAGATGTGGGACACGATGCTTGGTTTGGGGGCACGAAACATTCGGGCTCTAGTTCCAGAGGGTCTCAACATATATGGTTCTCCAGCCATGACCAGGATACACAGTCACAGGCATCAGGCTCTCAAGAACATAGTTATTCACATTCTACACAGGATCAATATCCTTATGGATATGTCTCAGGATATGAGCCACCTCCATATGAGTATGGAGGAGACAATTTTCAAATCCCAGTGCCTGTGCCAGTTGTGCCCAATCACCCACAGTATCCACCAATTGGCGTGTTACTACATCTTAGCCCAGATTACTACCAATATTATGTACATGAGTATACATCCATGTACCATAATGTGATGAGTTGGGCACAATATTGTACGTATGTGGAGAATCAGCACTATAGCCAGCCAAGTCAAGACAGAGATGATGACATCGAACCTCCGCGTAACTCCTTCTGGTGGTGATTGTAGGTTTTTTGGTGGGTTGTATTATGTATGTTTGTATTATTATGAATCTTATAAATTATGAATTTATGATTGATTGAGAAATGAATGAAACATGAATCAATCATACATTATTGTCACTCGTCAACGCACATCTTTGCTCTCTTCTTATTGCATCTCTTGTATACATTGTTGTTTTTTTAAATATTTTTATTCTAAAAGGTGTATTAACATCTATTTTAACATTTTCTGAATTTTCACTACAAAATTTCATGTTTTGCCCTATTTTTTGTCATTTTTTCTAAAAATCACCGATAAACGATATAGCTCCGATATATCTTTTTTCCGCGGCTCCGACATGTCGACCAATATCGACATTCAGAACCTTGTCGATGGTAACATGGAGACCTATAAAGAAAGACTTGTTACAAAAGGTTACACTCAAATTCAAGGAGTTGATTATGAGGATACCTTTTCACTTGTAGCTATGCTCAAATCCATCAGGATAATGCTAGCTATAGCTGCACACCATGACTATGAGATATGGCAAATGAATGTCAAAACTGCTTTCCTTAATGGAATGTTAGAAGAAGACATCTATATGAAGAACCCATAAGCCTTCATTGCTCTAAACCAGGAGAACATAGTTTGCAAGCTATACAAGTCGATATATGGTTTTAAACAAGCTTCTAGAAGCTGGAACCAAAGATTTGATCTTTCGATCAAAAAATTTTGATTCTAAAAGAATTTAGAAGAATCTTGTATTTACAAGAAGGATAGTGGGAGAGCGGTAGTATACCTTATTCTTTATGTAGATGACATCTTACTCATTGGGAATGATGTAAGGATGTTATCATCAGTCAAGATTTGGCTTTCTCAGCATTTCTCAATGAAAGATTTTGGAGAGGCATCCTATATTCTTGGAATAAAGATTCTGAAAGATAGAAAATGCCAGATGTTGGGATTGAGCCAAACTTCCTACATTGACAAGATTTTGTCAAGATATACTAGGAGTGATTGTAAGACAACTCTCATTCCTTTTAGACATGGTGTTACTTTGTCTAAAAAGATGGCTCCTACATCTACTGATGACATCGAGTAGATGAAGAGGTGTCCATATGCTTCAGCAATTGGGAGCCTCATGTATGTCATGCTATGTACTAAACTGGATATCTGTCATACAATGAGAGTTTTTTTGTAGGTTCCAAAGCAATCCAGGTGTCAATCATTGGATTGTTGTGAAGCATATAATGAAGTACCTGAAAAGGACTAAGGATTATGTGCTTACTTTTCAATTTGAAAATCTAGTTGGATTAGGTTATACTGATTTCGATTTCCAATCTGATCTAGACAATAGAGCTTCCACATCTGGGTATGTGTTCACACTGGGTGGTGCTACTGTCAGTTGGCGCAGCATAAAGCAGAAGAGTATTGCATACTCTACCACAGAAGCAAAATATATTACCGCTTTTGAAGCAGCAAAAGAAGCAATCTGGTTCAGAAGATTTTTACAAGAACTAGGAAATGTTCCTTCAGCACTTAAACTCATCATTCTCTTTTGTGATAGTAATGGTGCAATAGCGCAAAGCACATAACCTAAGAGCCACAAGAATATGAAACATGTAGAGCAGAAGTATCATCTCATTCATGAGATAATTGAGAGGCAAGACATTGTTGTACAAAGATTAGTTCTCAACTTAATGTTGTTGACTCGATGACTAAAGCTTTATCAGATAAAATATTTATAACATACTTAGATAGTATGAGATTGAAATCTATGTCACAGTGACTTTTAGGGCAAATGTGAGATTATTGGACATTATGTCCTGAAAGGTCATTTAGATTGTAAGATTCTTATTGATTAGATTAATAAAGACATTTTCTTTATCTATTGTAAATTCATTATAGGTAATTAACCATGATCATGAGATGATCTATACGATATGAGATATCGATCAAGGTCCCTATGATATATTGTATGAAAGCTATATGATTGGATTATCACAGGCAGATATAGCTTTCCAGTTCCTTATACCTTATAAAGTCACAGCTATGGATGAAGCTGGGCACTTCACTTATATGACTACCACAATGCTAAGATGTTCTCAATGGTTAAGATATAATTTTATTTCAAATTATTGTAGTGAAGACTACACATCAGCATATGATTACTTAAATCTACACTGACTGATTGCATGCAATGAGAGACCTCTTGCATAAACATACTATCAGATAGTTGGTCTCTCATTCACATTGAAGAGTTTTGATGATCCTTAGATCTGATGAGTTCATTTATATCTGAGTAGTAATCTGACTATTTTGATTGCATAGAAGTACTCTCTACCTGAGGGACTACAATAAGGTGACAGTTGGATAATCAAAAAGCTGTTCAAGTCATGATGAATTTCAAACAAGAAATCCATGCTCATTAAATTGAGAGATTATCCAAGTTCCGGGTAAGACAGTCCATTAAGCTTAAATCTAGCGCAGGTTATTTTGAAATCAAATAAGTTTGAAATATATTTTTATTAAAATATATTATATTTAATAAAAGTTTTTCTCAAAATATTTTACATGAGAAATGGTTTCTCATGGCTTAATCAAATGTCTTGAAAAGTCGGATGATGTACAATGGGCTATGAGTTAGATAGTATATTAATCTCAAAGGTCTATTAGGGATAATGTTATTGGAAGGATCAATTGGATTAAAAAGTTCATGTGGCAGGATCCTTATTTGTTAATGTTCTTACACTGGGATTCAATTGCAACATGGATATCTCACGTCACTTGCAATTCCGATGTCATTCCAATTAAAGGGTCAATGGGATAACATCAGGTAAGCTAGGGCTAGAATGCTCCAGAGCAATCTGTGGAGATGCTCATTAAAGAAATACAAGCTCAATTAATAGATTAAATGTTAATCTATAATTTAATTGATTAAATGTTAATCTTTAATAAATAGAATAAATGTTAATCTATGGGTTAGATTAAATGTTAATCTAAATTAAAAGATAATAATAATTATTATTTAATTAACCAATATAAGGGGACATGGGTTTGACCCATATCCATAAAAGTCATCTAAAATGGACCTTATTGGTGGGCTCAAGCCCATGGGATAGACTCCTAGGGTGGACGCCCACTTCAAGAATCCCTAATGGTTAGGGAGTTTGTTAGTAGATAATTATTAATTAATTAGTCCTTATCTAATGAGATTAGATTCCTTACTTGGAAAACAAGTAACAAAGAGATAAGGATTATCTTTATCATGACTTGGAGCTCAAGTCTCCCTCTCCCTCACGCCCACTCTAGCTCACACCCACTCCTTGGGGGTTTCTAATTTAATTAGAATCCCTAGATTCTAGGGAGTTTGTTACATCCCATTAATTAAAGAATCCTTTTATGAAAAAGAATCCTAAATTAGAAAGTTTGTTATAACTAATTAGTTATGGATAAACATGGAGTTTAATTAATGATAACAATTATCATTATTTAGTAACTCATAAGGGATAACTATCATTATTGGATAATGATTAAGATTTGGTCTAGATGTGGATAAGATTCACATCTATATATACCCAATACCCCAAACCGTGTGAAACATAATTCATTATTATTTCTCTCCCAAAACCGTGAGCTAGAGAGAGAGGTTTCTACTCTCCAAATTTTCGTGAGTTTCAAGGGACCTCAAGGGATATTTCGAAGGTTAGGGTTTTGAACCCTAAGGGATTTTGGTATCTAGGGTTTTGAACCCTAAGGCTTTGTGAGATAAAAAGTCTATTCTATCATCATCCTTCTTCTCTTTGTTCTTCAAAAACCAAGGATAGATTGAAAAGCTTCGTGGGGAGCAACGAAGAACGAGGATTGAGCTTTGAGTATTTCTTCGAGAAATCTCTATAAAGGGTTTTGACATTTCATCGTGTTTTGTGCTTCACCACTGAACATTATTCACCAAGGTAATTCTCTAAACATATAGTTAATATTATTTGTTATCCATGGTGTAAATATCTTCGGGATCCAGTTTTCCACATAATTTTTTTATCTGGATTCCCATCAAGTGGTATTAGAGCTCATGGTTAAGGGGAAAATTTTTCATTTTTTAAAGGATAATTAAATAAGTAAAATAATTAATGAGATGAATTTTGTTTATTTATTTAAGCTCGTAAGTTTTTTCTTTTATTTACTCTTGAGATGGATAAATAATTAATTATTGTTATATTATTTATCGAATGAAATTTGATAATAATAATAATTAAATAATTTTTAAAAAAATAGTTTAATGTGTTTTAATCAATTTTCGAAATAAATAATTTTACTTTTGAAATCCTTTTAAATGATTGGATCATTTAAAATATATTTGCTAAGGGTTTAAAATAATTAATGAACGTTTTTCTTATAAATAGATTTTATTCAAAAATTTGAAAACCCAATAAAGTGATAAAATCATTTTATTATAATTGTTTTTATTTATTAACACTAATTAATCAATGGAAGTTTTGGATTTATTTAATTTATTCGAAATAATGTATTTCGGTTATGATTAGATCATAGGCTTTTTGTTAAATTAAATATTAAACTTTCCTTTTTGTTGATGAGATCATGTTTAGGATTTTCCCTTCTCTTAATTTTTTATTTTAATCTTGAATAATATCAGAACCAATTTTGAATAATAGTAGGACCAATCTTTATAAAAAGATCTTGAATTCAAGAAAGAATCTTGCATTCAAGAAAAGAATAAAAGATTGTATAGATTTAAGAAAATCCTATCCATATTTAAAAAAATAATTTAATTGAAATTGTTTGTTGGAAAACATAATGGTTTTATTTTTCGAGTTTGATCTATATGGGATATTGATTTTTCGAGCTTAATTGTAATTGTTATCATTCTTTTAATCTTTTAAAGTATCGGAAAAAATACTCCATCACCATGTTGCATTTAATTGTATGAAATTACAATTATGGGTTAATTATATATTCTATGATAATGCATTCATATTATAGGAAAATATATAGTAGGATTTTGGCAAAATTTGTAAATGATAAATTCATTCGGTTTCCCTAATAAAGGACGAATGGAAATCTGGTTTCACTAATGGCATTTAATTTCTGTATCATACATTGGTCGAGATGCCGTAGAGAATGCTGCAATGATGATCTCAAATCCATCAGGAAAATGCTAGCAATAGCTGCACACATGACTATGAGATATGGCAAATGGATGTCAAAACTGCTTTCCTTAATGGAATGTTTGGAATGTTAGAAGAAGACATCTATATGAAGAACCCTTAGGGCTTCATTGCTCTTAACTAGGAGAACATGGTTTACAAGCTATACAAGTCGATATATGGTTTGAAACAAACTTCTAGAAGCTGGAATCAAAGATTTGATCTTTCGATTAAAAATTTTCGATTCCAAATGAATTTAGAAGAATCTTGTATTTCCAAGAAGGACAGTGGGAGAGTGGTAGTATAATGAATGTCTGCAAAGTGATAATGCCTCATCATCTAGAATGATGAATACAGTTATACTTGTAGGTGAGTGTTATTATTTTCCAATAAACCATGATTTTAAGCATGATGTGATGAAATAGGTTTAATGGCCAAGAATGGTGACGAAATGCTATGAATGAGAATATCTCATGTTTTTAGAATTTGTTCAAGTATACTATGATGATAATATGTCTTGTACGAACCCATATGAAATGTTTAAAGTTTTCCATATATTCATGATGATGCTCATAAGCATTCCACGCACGATATGTTTCACTTAGCCGAGGTTTTCTCATAACCATAAATTTCAAGAATCATAAGAAAGGTTTTTAAAGGCAATTCATAAGAAAGAAGCATAAAGGCATAAGCATTGACAAAACTAAACTTTGGGTTGGCATTTCTAAGACCGGTTACCTCAAGCTCACAAGGATCAAGTCTAAGATCTTACATAAATTCCAAGGATCATAAGTCTCGCAAAGTTTTCAAGAACTCGTAAAAAAATGCATAAGTTTAAGATCTTGCATAAGTCTCCAAGAATCATAAGCTCACAAGAACTTAAAAACTCACAAAAAGCTCATAAGAACTCGAAGCTCACAAGAACTTGAAAGCTCATAAGAACTCACGAGGCTCATAAGCATTCATAAGAACTCATAAGCATGAACAATGTGATTTGTTTTCTACGAAAAATAAGTTTTGATGAAAGATTTTCCATGACGGGTTTTAAGCATGGACTTTGTGAATAGTATTCATTTAACTACTTGTATATGGTATTATTGTCATTATAGCATTATTAGCTAGTAGTTTGTGCTCGCTGAGTATTCCATGCTCAGCCATACATTTTATGTCGGTAGGTCCGTTCGACATCCCCAACTCTGAGCCATAGGTTGAGGAGGAATACACAGAAGAAGAGGCGGATATCCCGTTATAGCCTCAGGAGAATAGGGATCTAGATAGGTGGCCTTATCTAGACTATTGTTGAGTAGAGAGACTGTGAGGTTTCTTTTCGTATTTTGTTAAAGTGGGCATGTCCACCTCACCTTTTGGATTACGTTATTTTGTAAAAACTTGGAATACTGATCTTGTATAGAAAAGAAATTTTAAGTTTACGCTTCTGTACCTTGATTTAAGCTTCTGCATTACTTTATACTTCCACTATGTATTGCCTTAGATATTTTACAGGATGGTTTGGTATCAGATATTTGCACATCATGAGCCAAAGTATCTCTAACTCGTAGGGGGAATTTTGGGTCGCGACGAAGGTAGTGTCAGAGCCAAGACATTAGGTTCTTTAGGGTCACTTAGAGTCTAATATCATGATGGAAACAAGGCATTAGGATGAGAAATGAGTCATATTCCAAGTATAGACTAATCATTTAGTCTTAGTCCATAACCGGTTGAAACCCAACTGAATTTAGTATCCTACGCTAGAACCACAAATTGTATGCTCATCTATTGTAATGTATACCTTGATGTATTACTATTATGTATCATATGAATATGGATTGAGCTTGAAGTTATGATTGAAATGAAGTTGGCTTCCAAGTTAGGCTCATGGTTAATATTGTTCTCAGGACTAAGTCATGAGACATGGCGGTCGGGGTCGCGGTTATCAGACTTGGAACAATGGTAATGGAGGAGACCCTCCATCGGGTGATGAACAACCCGACATATCTCAATTACTAAATACTATGGTTGAAATCATCACCATGCTAGCAGCCCGACAGCCTGCTGCTGCTACTACAATGGTGCATCCACCTCTGACACATCACACTTCGGGACTCAAGGCATTCTGAAGGCTCCATCCACCTACTTTCTATGGGACTACAGACCCCATGATTACAGAGGCGTAGATTATGCAATCAGAGAAGATCTTACGTGCACTTCGCTGCACTGATGAGCAGAGAGTATATTGGGCTGCCTTCATGATGGAAGAAGAAGGCGATCATTGGTGGAGAGCTACATTGAGGCAGAGAGACACTGCCAAGGCAGGAGAGCCATGGTCTTGGGTAGAGTTTCTTGATACCTTCTATGAGCAGTATTTCCCCAAGATTGTTAGACAATAGAAGGAGATGGAATTCATGTCCCTAGTGCAAGGAGATATGAGTGTGGCCGAGTATGAGGCCAAGTTTGTTGAGTTGTCCCGATTCGCACTGCCTATGATCATGGCAGAGGAGATACGAGTCAGGAAGTTTGAGAATGGGCTAAAAGCCTTTATCAAAAACCGAGTCTTTATACTTTAGGTGGAGGCTTGGAGGGAGATAGTGGGAAAGATGAAGATCGCTGAGAGTAACTCAGAGGAGTTTCTTAAGAGAAGAGAGAGCGGCTTCGGGAGAGTAATGCATAGGGGGTCAGTCCAGTGGCTCAGAACCACCGGAGAAGAGGGCCAGGATTTCCCCTTATCCAGTTCCTAGGCCTACACCAACATAGAGGTCTCCTTTTACACTGCCAGCACCTCATCCTGCTACTTCACAGGCACCTCGCCCCACTTTTCCTCATGGCACCAGATATATGTCGCCTGCATCCTCTTCATCTTTCAAGGAATGCAATTATTGTGGTCAAAGACACTGGACTGGAGAGTGTCAGAGAGCATCTGGAGGATGTTTTCATTGTGGCGAGTAGGGCCACATGATTAAAGATTGCCCACGCCGGCAGTCGCGGGTCCAACCTCAGGGGAGTAGACCCCCAATCCATCAGACTACTCCGTAGGGGTCTTCACAAGCTTTTGCATCTAGACCCGCATAGCCCACATAGACCACACAGTAGCCTCGCAAAGCGAACCAGGGTCGGGTCTTTGTCTTTACTAAATGAGACGCACAGGCATCTGACGATGTCGTGCAAGGTACATGAAAAATTGTAAACTCTTAAAGTGAGAATTGATGGTTGTTGTAATGTATATGTATGCTTACGTGTATATCATCCTGCCTATACTTTATTTATGTTTTTTGAAACTTATTGATGTAGCTAATTACAATGCACAGACATTTTTCTAGTGAACGAGTATTTAGCTCATGTGTTGATCAACACGGGATCAAAACATTCCTTTGTGTCACCTAGCTTTGTCAAAGGTTTCATGTTTGAGCCGAGTCGCCTACGTCAAGAGTTGACCATTTCGACTCCATTTGGCAAGTCGGTTGATACAGACCAAGGATACCAGTATTGTGTAGTTCAAGTCAGGCAATATGAATTGCCGATCGATTTGATCATCCTTGAGTTTCAAGACTTGGACTTCGATGTTATTCTTGGGATGGATTGGCTAGCTGTACAACACGGGAACGTGGCTTGTTTTGAAAAGGTGGTGAAATTTAAGCTTGAGGGCGTCAAGCCATTCCACTTTTGGAGACTACGAATGAGAGATATAGCCCGTCTAGCGGCTCTTAAGTCTTTTAAATCAAGAGGCACAAGACTCCTCAGCCATCCCGGTTGTGAGTGAGTATTTGGATGTATTTCCCGAGGACTTGTCAGGGTTATTTTCAGATAGGGAGATAGAGTTTGTAATAGAGCTTGCTATAGGAACTACTCCAATTTCTAAGGATCCGTACAGGATGGCCCCAATTGAATTAAAATGGGCCACAGTGTGTAATGTTTCAGAGACCGGTCGACCACCCCTCCAAGTCGGTTGACCGCCTATCCCCAAAAGGTTGAAAAAGGGGTAACAGTAGGGTTTTATCATTGGCCGATCGACCACCCCTCCAAGCCGGTCGACTGCCCTTTAGTAAATTGGGGTTTTTTTTTCCTTTTTTGTAAATTTTAATGAGGGATTAAAGTTTTAAACACCCTTGGCCTATGAATACTAACCCATTTCATGGGTTTTAGAGTTCATAAACCTAAGAGAGTTTTAGAGAGAGATATTGGGGAGAAAGAAAAGGAAAGACTAGAGTTTCAAATGAGAGTTTCTTGTGTGATCAAGATTGAAGCTTGGATTCCATTTTCCAAGCTTGGATAGCTCTTTCGAGATGTTCTAAAGCGTTGGATTGTAGAAAGTCAACCTTCTCCTTTCTCAAGCTCTATATTGAAGGGATTTAATCCTTGCAAGGTAGGTACATTCTACTACCTAGCTTTGTTATGATACAAATGTTGAAAAAGTAGGATTCTAGGTATGATTTTAAATAGAATTGGTAGATGCACCCTTAGTTAATGTGGGTATGATTAAAGAGGTTTAGTTTGGATGATGTAGATGAGTACGATCTTGCATGAGTGTATACCCTCCACTATTTTACATTATTATGCTTTAAATATGAAAAAGTAGAATGAAAAGCATGTTTATTGATGAAATGAGGACGTGTAGCCTATGCATGCTTATACAAATGTTGAAATGAAATCACCAAAAACATGTTTGAAGGTTTTAAAGTTTTTTTGTATCTCATGATGTTCACAAGCACAATGCACATGTAGGCATTGCATGACCAGAGTTTTCTTAAGTTGTAAGTTCCAAGATTTTGAAATGAGTCAAGCTATGATTTTCCAAATTCACAACAAAAACAATTGAGACCAATTATGATTTACACAAGCACGAATGATAAAGCCAAACATAAGGGTTGGTTAAGGATAGAGCGTATCCAAGGATATATCATATATGGCTTCAAGAAAAGACAAGCAAGAATGATAATGCCAAACTTTGGATTGGTCAAGGATGTTAGTGTATAATTTCAAGCATGTCAATGAGGGGTATTTACATACCCGACATTAAGTCATTTTCAAGGACACTAACATCTGGCTTCAAGCATGTTCAAACAAGACAAGCATGATACATGCAAGACAAGACAAGTACGGTTCAAACAAAATAAGCATGATTCTCACATGACAAGAACATAACAAGAACTATGTTTTAAGAACGAAAAACAAGTTTGAAAATATGAAAAACAGGTTTTAAAAGTATGATTAATAAGCATGCATATATGATTTTAAGAATGGTTTTCACACTTGGATTTATACATGCATGTGAGTTATACTGCTTTAAATTTCAAGCATGTTATGATGTATATTATATCACTGTTAGCTAGTAGCTTGTACACCCTGAGTATTCCATGTTCAGCCATACATTTTGAAGTCAATAGGTATTCCATTTGATATTTGCGTGCCGGAGCCATGGGTCGAAGAGGAGTATATTGAGGATCCAATAGGTGGCATTCCCGAGGATGGAAAAGATTTGAACAGGTGTGTAGCGCCTTAGCACTTTTCGTGCCTAATGAACAGTGTTCTCCTAGCCATTGGCCTTTCATGTAGTCCAATTGATAAATAAAGAAGAATTGAAAGATTCTAAACGCTGGAAACGTTTCCCTTCGAATGATGAATCCAACGCAAGTTGAATCGTCAAAATCCGACAAACAAGTCAAAAGTTATGGCCGAAATAGTAAAATAGACTCAGTGTCAAAATTTGCAAAGAACCGATCGCTCGGTCACAAGAGCGATCGATCGGTCCACAACCGATTGCTCGGTCCAAATTAGCGATCGATCAGTCCAAAACCGATCGATCGGTATCTATCGACTAGTCCAAAATTTTGTATGAGAAAAAATTTCAGAGAGGGTGTTTTCAACCGATCGCTCAGTCAAAAACACTGATCGCTCGGTAGGTCACTGATCGCTCAGTCATAAGCATCGATCGCTCGCTCTTAAGCACCGATCGCTCGGTCTTTCATGTTTTGCAAAATTTCATTAAGGGCTTTTAAGTCTTTTGGCCGTCACCCCTTGGCCTTATAAGGCTTGCTCGAGCCTTGGGTCCCCACTCACAACACTTAGCAATATTTTGAGAGAGAGGGAGAGAAAACCTAGGGTTCCTAAAAGTTTCTTCCCTTTTGAAAGAGAAATCAAGGGTTTGAGAGCCCAAGATCACCCATTTGGCTTGGATTCTTCAAATCCAACCTCAAGCAACGCGTGGAGCTTTTCCTCCAAGCTTGGTAACATTTCCTACGACATTCTCAAGGGTTTCCTTCTTTTTTTTCAAAGTTAGTACACCCTTCTAACTACTTTAGTAATAACCTAGGATTTCTTAAGTGGATGTGTATTGAATCCCCCCAATTTCTCCTTTATGTTGAAATATGCTATTTCCCTAAAATATAAACAAGATAATATGAATGGTGGGATCTATGGATGGATGAGGGGTTTGAGGCGATTGGATGCCATGTTGTGATGTTTTGAATGATGAAAAATTGTGGAATGACATAATACTCATAATGAATACACCCATGTGTCTGATGAAATGTTGGAGTAAGAGAATGTGAAATAAATGCTTACAAGAATCTTGATCACTATGTGTTTGATGAAATGCTTGAATGAGCTTGAAAACCTAAGGCTAAGAATAAATGAAGAAAAGTGAAGAAAATGTTGCATGCAATGTGTTTGATAAAATGTCTAAACGAGAATTAAATGGATATAATGAAGAAGATGGAAATAAGATTTATGTAATTTTCTTATAAATGATAAATTGATCAAATGCGCTATATGTTGCCTAAATTCTCATATGATTATGTTAAGAATTTAAATGCTTCACTCATGTGATCCTTCTATTCAAATATTTCATCATGTTACACACGCACCCATGCATGCATGAATCAGTTTTTCTAAAGTATATGTACACAAGAAACAACAAGAACAAGAATGTGATTCATGATACGATTGATAAAGCCGGACATCGGGCCAGTCAAGGGTAGGGCATATCCCTAGGATATGTCATACCTGGCTCATAAGGAAAACAAGGAAGTTGATAAAGTCGGACATCGGGCCGGTCAACGGTAGGACATATCGTAAGATATGTCATACCTGACTCACAAGAAAACAAGACAATGAGGTTGGTGTACCCTTTTCTATATATATATTTCGTTGAATGGAACTTACGTTCCCGGCTCACAAGTTGCTTTAAGAGCACTAACCTCTGGCTCACAAGTATACAAGCAAGTCAAGTCAAGAACATGTCAAAAATATGACAAGAACAAGCAAGACAAGTGATTCCAAGCAAGATAAGATAAACATGTGTGATTTTCACGAACAAGACCAAGACAAAAAACAAGTTTTCAAACATGACGAACAAGTTTTGAACGAAACACGAAAGACTAATTTCAAGTATAAGACATGATTTTTAAAGTACGAGTTTTATTGGAGTTTTTCGCATTCATTCAAGCACGTCAAAATTATAACATTGTTTTACGTTCAATGCTATTTGTCTTATGATGCTAGTATTGCTTTAAATCGATATTGTGTTCATTGTTGTTGTGTTTTGTTATTGCTATGGTTAGCTAGTAGCTTGTACTTGCTAAGTATTTTATACTCAGCCGTACTTTTATGTCGACAGGTACCGAATGTTAGCCTTAAGGTTACAACCATATGACCCTCAATTAGTTTTAATGATGACATAAATAATGAAATGAATCTTGTAATACTAATGTCTTTCATGAACAATTTATTATACAGTATTCAAGAATTAAAGAAGGGATTTCAAGCATATTCAAGAACCTTAAATGAAAAGACCAAGTCAAGTCATGATGAAAATTTCAAATCAAAGCTTCAAGAAGATGTTCAACTATCAACAAAAAGGATTTTGGAAGATTGTCCTGAAGACACTGCTGCTGAAGACCATTGAAGCCAAATGGTCATTCTCATCAAGGTCTTAGTCTAGGTAGTAAGTGTGGTTTGTCTAGGATTTCTTGTAAAAATCTTCAAGTGTTGATTTTGTGAAAAAACTCAAAATATCTTAGATTGACCATAGGTCCCTTGAACAAATATTAAAATATGATTAAAGACTTTAAAGCATGTTCATCATACTTATAAATGTTAAGTAAAAAACCTTAGAATCAAATCCTATCTTAAAGGTTTTAAAAATGGATTCTGCAAATAAAATTAGCCTATCCAGTCGATCAGATAGGTCATCCAGCCGATTAGGCAGACAATCCAGTCGATCAGGCAAACCCTGTGATCGACTAGATAGAACAAATTTTTTCAAAATTTGTCTGCATGTACTGATCGGGTTGGTTCTCTTTGCTAATCCATCTTAGATCATTCAAAAGATCTTTATATGAGTTGTTAATCATGTTTTACTAACATAATTAAAGACTTTGGAATTCGTGCAAATCATTAAAGTCAAAGAAAAAACATTAAAAATCAGAAAAACCAAAAACTGGAAACTTTTTGGTCTATCCAGCCGTTCAGGAGGACCATCCAGCCGATTAGATGGTCCATCTAGCCGATCACTCCTTCCTCTAATCGACTGGATAGAACAAAACTCCCTAAAACGTGTTTTTATAATCCAGTCGATCAGGAAATTGATCCAGGCGATCAGGCAATCATCTAGCTAATTAGGAGGCTCCACTAATCAACTGGATAGTTCAGAAAAATTCTGAAAAATCATTTTTTATTACAAACGACTATATTTATAACGGGTATTTCGCATTTAATGCTCATCAAACGGTAATAAATTTTAGATCACTATAAATATAAGTGATTTTTGAATGATCCAACATTTAATACACTCACTCTTACACTGTTACATTGAAAATCATTCTCTTGAGCTAAAAATCCAAAATTTGCAAAACGATACTCTGTTTTTCTCTTTAAGCTAAATTCCATTCTTCCACTTGAGAGATTTGTTATAGTTTGACATTCCATTCAAATCCAACTCTTAAAGGAATTTATCTTTCGGGTGTAATACCCAAAATATTTATTGTATTCATCAAAGGACCTGCAAGTTCTTCAAGTGAAGCTATTGCTTCGGTAAACAGAGAGGGTTGAGGTCTGTTGGTGAGGGTTCCATCTCGACTAAAAGAGAGATTGTAAAAGGGTTTGGACTTCACTAGATTAAGAAGTTTGTGCAGTCGTGGACTGTAATAGAATCCTCCAAGCTAGTGTTGCTTGAGGCGGGGAGTAGGCTGGGCTTGCCAAACCTTGAAAATAAATCTGTGTTTGCATCTCTTAACTCTTTCTCTTTCTTCTTCTGTTTTTTATTATTTTATCTATTTTGTGCCTAGCTGCATTTCCCTTAGTTTTTTATTTTCCGCATTTAAAGGGAACCGTTTTTAAAACTGCCACTGACCCTATTCACCCCCCTCTAGGGTCCATATCTGGGCAACACCGAAAAAGCCCTCAACCCTGAGCCTTGGGTTGAGGAAGAGTATGTAGAGGAGAGAGAGCCTCCTATCCCAATGCAGTCACAGGAGGATAGAAACCGCGATGTCTGGCCATACCTAGATTACTGTTGATAGGAGGGACAGTGAGACTTGACTTATTTGTATTTTGATAGGTGGGCATGTCCACCTTTACTTTGATATGTTTTGCTGTATATATATTCACTTGGAATACAGTTCACCTTATGTAGAAAAGAAAAAGTTAATCCATGCCTCCACACTCATGTTTTAGCTTCCGGACTCTGATTATTGTTGTCATAGTATTATGTTAGACTTGATTATTGACAAGTATGAATAGTCACCTCTAAAGTATCCCTTAACTCTTAGGGGGTATTTTGGGGCGCGACAAGGTGGCCTTACGAAGACATATTATTGAGTGATGAGAGCGAGTGATATATATATACATTTTGATGAATGGGCATGTCTACTCTTACTTTTAGATTTTGGTTATTATATAAAACTCTTGGAATACATTAATGTTATATAAAAAGAAAAATTTTGTTAGCTTCTGCTGTAGCATGTCTTGTATATTGTACAAGATGGTTTGATATGACAAGTCAAATCACGAGTCAAAGTCTCCTAAACTTTTAAGAGGGATTTTGGGTCCCGACATAATAGAATCTATAGAGTTCAATGAAAAACTTGAAGTTCCTATCCCTGCCTTAAACCATCTAATTAACGCCTTATGTTTTCAATTATTCTTATTTTATTTAGGGTAAATTACATTGACTTCCCCTAAGGTTTGGTGAAATTGCAAAGACCTCCTCTCTTGTTTTAGAAGTTACGCAGCCATCCCCTCAGTTTCAATTGTCAGCAACAGATTCCACCTTTCGTTAGTATGCCATTATGACATGGATGATTTATGATGATGTCATGATTCAAATATTAATAAATGCCCAAATTACCCCCAAAATACCAATAGCAAAATTTTTAACTCACTTATTCTTTTATAACAAAAACACTTCAACATCAGGATAAGTAAGCAAGGGGTGTTAGTGACTCCATGGGAGTGCGACGTCAATACTCTTTCACCCTTCTCATACTTCAACTTCATAAATTTTGAAAAAGGATAGCCTTCGTTTTGGCCATGACATCATACTAATACACTAACAGTGTGGAACAACTGTATGACAAAATTCAGAGTTCATCATTCATGTGTTGTTCTCGTGGGACCTCCACCTTGGGAACTATATTGTCATGAACCTTCACAAGATTAAAGCCATATTCCGCAGCTCCTTGCTCATCTCTCCTTGTTATAGCAGCAGTAATCTTGCTTTGCAATTTGAGGACCCCGACATGTTTCGAAACAACGTAGAGGACAACACAAGAAAAAAAATAATTCAAACAAACAGTATCACCCCTGTCCAAATAAAACTACACAAGCTCTTATTCCCCCTGTGTCTCTCTTTGTCGTAACTATTCCAAAATATAAGCACCCAACTCACTCAATAGTGGAGTCCCCACGTTCTGTCCACGTAGTCTGCACAGCGAGGACTCCGACTAGGTTTCTAAGGATCATATATACAAGAAAGATGTCTCCAAGAAGAGGTAAATTCAGTCCCCAACCTTTATCTTTTTTTTAATATTTCAATCAAATTTTTGGCTAATTAAATTTGATTTTAGTGAGCTATTTGAATTTGTGTTGCAAAAAGATATTGCCCAAGTGGACAGAACAAGTCCGAGTTTGCTTAGAGACGGACCGAATGGCCTCTTAATGACGGCTACAATTGGAGGAAATATGGGTAGAAAGACATCCTTGGATTTATGAAAGACATCCTTGTAAACCCTATGAGGATGTAAACCGAAATACCCATCACAACAACTGAGATATTTGGGTTGGGATCATTTTCATTGAGAGAGAAAGAGAGACTACTTGTTGAGAGATGAACAAACTTGCGAGCAACCCGCAGGTATGAGGAATAGAATAATATAAAAAATGAGGGTAAAATAGTAAAAAAATTTCCTTGGTTAACAGTGTTAGCTTGGAGAGCAAGTAGGTGAGGACGGTGTAATTTTTATGAAACGAGAGGGAGGTCCCTGCAATTTCAGCAAACCACAGGGAGGTCAATATAATTTACCATTTTATTTTCAATAAAAATGTCCCTTGAAAGCCCACACGCTTTGCACGTGACTAGGGCCCCAAGAAAACAAAGATTTGAGAAGTCGTGGGTTAGTGTAGACTTGCATTAAAACCTAGTTCAATTCCGGTAAACCATTCGGGTGACCAGAACGCCGGCTCACTGAGTGCCACGTGGGAACATATCATAGGCCATCACATTACTCCGGGCGAATTTGAACGGAGGAACGGCGAATGAAATATAGAAAGAGAAGTTAGAGAGAGAATGTAAACACGTATCTCCAAATCTCCAAACGAAAAGGGGAAAAAGAACATCAGCAAGAAGTACTCTCTCTCTCTCTCCCCTCCTGAAGAAACCTATACCCAATCAATCACCCATCCCTTCTCCTGAACATCATCGACCGGGAAATCCAATCATCCCGTCGATATTCTCCGATATAGGTTGTTTCCTCACCATCCGGCGCAGATTAGCTCCACCAATATCATCACTAAATCGCAGTAACTGGAAACGAAAAAACCGTATCCTTTTCAATTTTCTTTGTCGGCTCGATCTCCAACGGTCATCTCCCTTCAAGGGGTGCACGATTCTTAACCTGCGCCTTGCTTCTTTGTCTCTAGGCCTATTTCCTCTGATATCCTTTCTCTTGTGGTAAGTTTCTCATATTTTTCATCGATTGCTCTGTTTATTCTGATTGGTCAATTTTACTGGAATTTCTCGGCGATTTCGGGGTTTTAATGGCAGATTTAGGGTTTCTTCATGTTTTAGGGTTTGTTGATGGAATTCCAATAGGGTTTTAGTGATTGGCTTTCTTGAGTTTTGTTTGTTCAGTGACCGATCCGTTGTTTCTGCTATTCGATTATTTATTTGTTATAATCGAAATGGCATTGGTTAGTTTTTGGATTTCCTGGATCGGATTCAGTACAATTGGAGATTAAGTGGTCTCAAATTGGATTCTTGAAGGGAGAGTGTGTTGGAATTGTCTGATTTTTGTGGAGAAATGTTTGTTGGGCGTCTGGCTTTGTCTAACTCTTGTAATTTGTAAATACTCATTTTGAGGATGCGTTCTTGTATTGAGTTAGTTTTGGATTGAGCAATTCGGTATTTTGCGTGTTCATGCATTGAATTTCAGTTCTGATTTCACACATTACAAATTCGAGATCAAGTAATGGCTAGAATTCACCTGTAAATTTGATTTCCTTTTCTCAGGAACTGTTCGTTTTGGCTGTGATTGTTATCACATTCTACTTTGTGGTTTGGTTAACCTGTATAATCATTTAAATAATAATAATTTTGATCCGACTTTTGTGATGTTTTACTTCTGATTAAACTGTTATTTTTCTCAGGAACTGTTCTTTCCATTGCTTGAATATAATTGATCACGTCTGTGAGTTTCTAATGTCTGGGATTAGCACATACCTTCTTGACAGATAATGGGGGATAGCCAAAGAAAAAAGTTCTTATGTTCCACTTGCATTTTCTGATCACTTGATGCTTTGTCTTTGCAGCACTGAGCTTCTACGGTAAGAGTTTGAAGTAAACTTCAAAGAAGTTACATGTAAGAAGATGGCCTTTTTCGGTTACTCAAATGGAACAGATTCATGCAATATCCTGGACGAAAAAGGTGAGAGAGGCAGTGTTGATAGAGTTCATAATTCAGTAGAGAATGAAGATGTAGATGCAAACTTGAGTGAGAAGGAAGATGAATTGAAGATGGATGGGCAGTATCAGAGTGAGGATGAACTGGATGATGGCAGTAGGCTACAAAATGAGACAGCTGGTGACAATGGGAGTGGAAGAATAATGCAGAATTTTCAGCCTTCCGGAAGGAGAACGGCTCCGGTTGGAAAATGGGGTTCCACTTTTTGGAAGGACTGTCAACCTATGTGCCCTCGTGAAGAATCTGAATCTGGGCGGGATTCGAAGAACATTGATTCTGATTATAAAAGTGAGGAAGGGTCTGAAGGTAGTTCATCAGATGGCAGGGAAGATAGATTAGAGTCAGAAGATAATGATGGGTTGAAAGAAGTGGATGAGGTTGAAAGGGGCCAGGCTGATGTCCCTACAGATGAGATGCTATCTGATGATTATTATGAGCGGGATGGGGAAGAGGCAAGTGATTTATTGCATCAAAGAGAATTGAATCGGTCTACTGCTTCGAGTTCAAGGCTGCAATCAAGGCCCGAGGCTGTCATCAGCAACATGTCAAGGAATTCAAAGGGTTCAAATGTTGATAAATATAATGATGACAATGTTGATTATGAAGATGAGGATGAGGACGAGGAAGATGGTACTTGTGTTTGATATTATTTTCTTTTTTAGATTATTGACTGAAACTACAGGCGTTTTACCACTGAATTGAGCTGTCTTGTTATCCTGTTCTTTCTTCCCCTCTTATCAATTATCATTATAACAAAACATGTACTTTCTTACCATCGTTATGCGTAAGTTCCGTTGGTTACTGTGATAAGCTGAATGCTTTCTTATTGCATGCAGAAGATGACCCTGATGATGCAGATTTTGAGCCTGATTCTGGAGGTACAAGCGGTCGCACAAGGAACAAGGTTACTTTGTGATCTTATTTTTTTGTATCATGCTTCAAGCATTTGAAGAATTAGTTTACCACTGTGGTCTTCGGCTTCACATATGCAATTATGTATTATTACGCCACCGTTCTATTGCATGGTTCTAGAATTTGCAATTCAACACGTGGAACTAGCATCAGATGACTTAGTGGCAGATCTCAATGATATTGCAACATAACTTCTTGGTGAATGAGACTGCCCTTTGCCTTTCAGTCTATTTTATGTAATCAGTGGCTTAAAAGGCATTAGGTCCTTCAGACAGATGAGGTGTAAGAATCGAAGTGTGAGGCTTCAACCTCATGCTTCTTCATTTAAAAAAGAATAATAATACTGATAAAACTTGTAAAAAGTATTTAGAGAAGTGATAGATGATTACATATATGTATATATATTTATTTACAAATAAAGCAACCATTTACCTTTTTGTTCATTAACATATTGAAAAGCAAATGATGTCATATCATCAATTCATATCATAAGCAGCGTTGTCAAAGCGTCTAGGCGATAGGGGTTCCCCAAGGAAATGAATTGTTTAATCGATGCCTAAATGACCCAAATTTATTTTATTTGTTATAATTATTAAGAATTAAGATAATCATGTATTTATTGGAAATAAACATAAAAATTATAAATAAAGCATACACAAGACCGAAATGCCATGACAAAAAAAATAAAATAAAGGGGGGGAGATCCAGAATTAACAGACAAAATGGTTTTATTGAGGCAAATCCTAGAAATAAATTTCTGTTAAGTAGAATATGTTTATTTTATATATGTTTGTAAAACATCATAAACTTTATGTGGGTCTTGGATGGCTTTGTCGCTTAGTGCTTTAGTGCTCTGAGATGAGGCCTATGCACCAATAGATGACCCACGTAGACCGTAGTGAGGTAGCATGGCTCGTTGCTAGGCGAGGCGGTCGCATTGGCATTTCTTAGGAGATATTTTGACTACACTACTTAAAAGGTAATAAAAATTGCAAATTTATTTCAAATATTGAGTGAATCCATACGTATCGGTTTTTGACCTTTCTGATATGAAACACTCATGTAGAATTTTTTTACATGACTATCGACCATCTCGTACCGAGCCCCCTAAAAGTCCTCTTTTGGGCTAAAAATCTCACGCTTCTCATTTATCTTTGAACCCAACTTCTAAACCACAAATTCCAACAACAAAACACATTATCAATTGATTTAAAGGATTGAAAAATGGATTTAAACTCCTTGGAGATTGAATCGATTGAGGGGTTTCACTTTACCTGCTGATGATCAAGGATAGGCATACATTCATCTATTTGTCAGAGGGTCCTTTAGGACCTTTCAGTTATGGATTGGGGACCTTGAGGTATGATACGCATTGAATATCATTTATGTATTTTCATGAAGACATTATGATTATGTACTTTGGCTTTAAATTATTGAGTTATTGCCAACATTATGTACTTTGAGTTTATGTATCTTCAACTTGTTTATATTTGTGTTGAATGGCGTAAGAATCTTAAAAACTTTCTTAATGCTCACAAATTAATGTTTCTTTGAATGATCATGCTTTAATACAGCCTACATATATGTATTCATAAATATACCTTATATTTGTTCATATATATATATACACGCTATGTATATGTCATTTTATGAAGCAATGTACAGTGAAAATCCTTATAAATAGTTCAAATAGTTTCTGTAGGACTCAAACTATCATATTTTGATGTTAACTTTTCATCGAAATGAGTTTGGGTTTGAGTTTATAACATTTTTCGTAATTTATTAGTTTCCGTGTGTATCCTTGATATGTGTCTAATTTTGGACTTACCAACACGTATCTCGACACCAATATTTTGGACCATGATAGTTTGAAGAAGTCATATAAAATAACAGTGCCGGTCGGTGGCTCCTGAACCGTTTTGCGTCTATTAGAGAACTTCTTGATAAGAAATAGCTTTTTCAAAGTTTTTTAATAGCCACAATAATTAAAAATAACAAATGAATTGTTTGTTTAAACAAATAGAAATAATGAGAGGAAATGATTTTTCTTAAGTTTTACTTTTATGACAAAATTTGTATATTTGAGTTATGTATTAGGTCACCTAATTTAGGTGCTTGCCTCTTTTGAAAGATGAGTCTCAAGGCTCAAGGTTATGAATGTCGATATATTGAGATATGTCGCACCTTGAAAAAAATATATTTTGTGGGATATAAGGTTTTGCAGGGAATATATCACAGGTCGAGGGAAAAATATAGAAATTTTCAGTGAAATTTCAGAAAATATTAAAATAGATGTTAATACACCTTTGAGGATAAAAAAACAATGCACATAAGAGATGCAATGGGAAGAGGAGCAAAGATGTATGATGACGACGATGCATGATTGATTAATATTGATATAACTTACATAAAATGCTTCATTCATCTCTCAATTAATTTTAACAATAAAAATACGCAATCACAATCAGAGTTCCATACATAATATATTCCATACATAATACATCTGTGATCCAACCCACTTCAAGAACTATAATCAGAGCCATATGGAATTAAGCTAAAAAGTTGAAAATTGTCTTTCCTCTAATTTTCCATCCCTAAAGTAAGAAATTTGAATTTAAAACTTAGAAATATAGTGTAAATGTGGGTACCAAAGTGGATGGTTTCTCAAGAAAATGAAAAAATTCCTCAAATCCTACAAATACTAAAATCTTTAAAATTCCTCATCTTTAGTCGAATTATCCCTTTTTATAGAGTAATAGACTAAGGAGCGAAATATCCATAACTTCTAAAAGATATATTGGAAGCATTGTGCGATATATCAAAAATATCGGGGATATATTAAACATATCAGGGATATTTTAAAAAAAAAAAATACTACTTGTGGGATATATCTGAAATATCAGGATTATATTTTCAAACCATGTCAAGGCATGAGACATGCACTACATATGTGCTTCACATTTTGAGGAGTGAGTGTCGGGGAGGCTATGCTCCGAGACGCAAGCCCTACTCATCTTCTAAAAAGTGGATTTTACTATGTGAATTGGTTTTTTGCCATTCAACATATAAATTGCACTTGGCATAGCACATGCACATCCTTGCCCTTGTTACTACTTATCACACATGTCTGTTATACATTTATATACCTTTAAATATTACATATCACTAAATGTTTTGATTATGTTGATTATAAAGTAACAATGTTTAGAAAATAGAACGGGCTGACCAAATCAGCTGGTTGTAATAGAACCCTCATATCAGGCGTCCTAGTTTCACCATGAACTGGGAATCTGTTCTATTTCAAAAGATAATTAAGGAGAGAAAAGAGGTCCCCAAGGTCCGTTCCTTTGTCACTCTTTCAAAGTAGCAATGCCACTTTAACTACCTTGGCTTATAATGAAAAAGTAATGTATTTACTATAAAGCAGTGTCTAAGAAATAACTAGTTTTATTAATTCAACATTTATGCAAGAATTTCATTTAAAAAAATTATAGTTCATTAGATAAATTATTTTAAATTGCTTCACTCCAATCCGGTTCAGGCTGGTCAGATCATTGAACTGATGCTCTCCTTAGTTTGTGGCTATCCAGTTTTAATAAATTGTGAAGGAAAGTTGCGATGCTCTCAGCCTTTGTGATGCGGGTTCATAAACAATTTAGTACCCTTTTGGCACATTCTCCTAGATACCTCCTAGAGAGGCTTGATAATGATATAATTTTGATTTCCTTAAGTGAATTGATCCGTCAGGGTTGTTTCACATGGCAGTCAATCTTTTGTTCAACAAACATCAATGGATATTCCTAAATTTTGGAAACCTGGGATGGGGAGGTCAATGTGGATTCATAGATATTACTAAATATGGAAACTTAGGATAGGGAGGTCAATGTGGATTTGTAACCATGTCCATAAAACTAGCATTATGTTTATATTTTTACTTACACAAGAGATATCAAGGTTTTACACTTCTGTGTCGGTGTAAAATTCAGCCACTACTCGCTAAAGAAGTGGAAACAGTACAAGGAAGTTTAAAAAAATATTGTGAAAATCAAGGAAATGTAGGAAATTTTAGATAAATGTTGACAATCTAAAATGAAATTTTAGGAAATGATAAAATAATATATGTTCAGAACTCGTTAGATAACAAAAAAAAATCAATTAGAATAGAAAAGTAAGACCATAAGATAAATAACAAGTGTCATAAGTTGGCGTGCATGTCTAAAATTTATAATTCCAAGTTACACATAAGTTATGGTCTACAACCATGGTTCTGAAGTAATACATTCCCAAAAAAGAGAAAAACAACAATAAGGGCACACCACATACTTATATCTACAGAGTTATTATATAGCTCCAAGTTATCTTATATATTGTAATTATAACTAACAAACTTATATCTCGTACTCTTCTGAATTTGCACATTAGACATCTTATTTTGTTTTGATGTTCCTCTCATAAAGATAGGGTTTTTTCCCGGATTGCTCCTCAAGTTTGGGTATTTTCTCAAATTATCCAACTTTTAAAAACCCTTCCTTAAAGAGGCTTATGTGCATTTTTCATAATTCAGCATTTATGAAAATTCTTAACTCCACTTCCACCTACACTTGGAAGAGTTCCTTCTAGTTTTGAAAGAAGAAGATGAGGTAAAGAATGATTTACGCACGAGATGGGAGAAGCTTCCCACTCTCCTCATCTTCCCATCTCATGAAGCTCTTGACTCCTTTCTCCTTTAATGGATGTTTAATAGGAGTGTTCCTAAAAAAAAATGAAAACTCTGCAAAATTTCTGAGTTTTAATGAAGTTTTGGTGCGTAGGATCGATACCGATCATAATGGTTGATATAGGTGGTCGACACACCTGCTTGATGCTCATATCGACATATATCGATACCCATATCAATACATATCGATACAGCAGGTATCAATACATATTGATATACCACGTATCAATACATATCGTCTTCAACCTTGGAACTAGTGTAGTCAAAATGTTGCTTAAGCAAAGCCTAGGCCACTGCCTTGCCTAACCAGGACCTCTATCGCCTATATCATGATCTAGGCGGACACTCATTAAATCTTATATAATATAGACAAAATAATTAAATTTTGGTCGCCTATTGCTTAAGCAACGCCTAGGCATCGCCTTGCCTAGGGAACCCCCTATCGCCTGGATGCTTTGACTACACTACTTGGAACACAACCAGTATCGATATTAAGTATCGACCCAACTTGTTGAGTATTGACTACATATTGCACACTGTAAACCATAAGCAATGTAAAGAAAACATGTAAAACCATCTAACATGAAATTTAAGAATTAAAATCATAAATGCAATGATTATATATATTTTTTCTTTAGGTTGATCATAAATGTAATGATTTTAACCCAAAATGGGTGTTTTTATTCGGTTAATGGCGTTCTCTTATGATCGTGGTTACTAGTTTAGCGGAAACGAAGCTCTCTTGTGGAAATCTCAATCGAAATGGTAGGTAATGAATTGTTGTGGGACTCTTCTGTTTCAACGAAGAGGGCTCCATGGTTGATAGGGAATGGAGGGGACAAAAATGCCTTTTTTCAAATGATTTGGATAAAATGGTCCAAAATATAAATATTTCGCATGTGTGAACACCTTCATATGTGTGTAGGGACATTAAGAGAAGGGTTTTTGAAACTTGGGTATTTGGGGAACAACCCCAAACTTAAGGGGTAATCCGGGAAAAACCCCCATAAAGAAATTGTGGATTTAGCGGACCTTCCTCTTCAGCGAGAGTCCATTTCTTTCTGAGTCATTCGATGTTTTTCTTTGTGCTAGATGTAATGTTATGTTTTTCATTTTTTTGTTTTCGATTTTACTCTTGTTTGTATCTATTCATTTTCCTAGCTTTAATGATATATTTGTTTACGAGTTACGACTTGAAAAAAAAATCAAAAACCTTTATTATATTTAATATTATGTGATAAAGTACTCAGATAAAAACATGGAATTTCATAGTGTTTTTCACATTTTTTTGTTTATTTTTTAATTTATAAATTTTGAATCAAAGCATTATTTCTTACTAAAACTTTAGTCATAGAAGTATTATGATATTATCTAATACTAATGCATATAGGATATTGTATACATTGCTGACCATCTTGCAATGACATGTAGACATTATTTATGTTCATAATCATGTGAGATTTCTTAATTTATTTTCTTCTTATATGCTATTTTTTTAAATTTCATTTTGTAAAATTAGGAATCTGTGCTCTAAACATATCTTTGAATTCTTCTTATTTTTATGTTTGAAATTTTTGTTTCTTAAAGTACAATTGTAGTTTGTTATAATTTATTTAAATAATAATAAAGGATGAATATTTTAAGTAATATAAGTAGGTCAATAACTCATTACATATCTAATTTATCACTAAAAATTACTTTTTAAATATTTTAAAATGATTTTTTCTTTGAAAAATAAATTTCGGTCGAAAAGTTTTTGTTTTAACCAAAATTTGATATTCTTTGCACCACTAAATAACATTTGGGCATTGTAGTCAAGGCATCGCCGGGTGTCACTTGGACGTATTTGGACCATCATTGCCTAGGCGCCTTTCTAGGAGGGCCAGAGTCATCTAGCCCTCGTAACTATAAGCCTATTGAGTATTGACCGCTTATTTACATAAAATATCAGTTACTTATGATATTTGTATATAAATAAGGTTGTAACCCTATTTGAATTCAATAAAAATTATCCTACATCTAAATTCCTGAAGAATACAAAGTCAACATTCCTGTTCAAAAAGAAAATCCGTTTTTAGGGATTAGGTCAAAATTTCAACTTGCAAATACCAAGGTTTTTATCAATTCTTAAAATCTTAAACTTCTATTATAACAAAACTTTACTAAAACCCAAAAGACTGGTAAGAAAAGTCTCATATTCAGTCTTCAAAAAATATTCATCCACAAGGTCAAAAGTCAACTAATAGCTTAGCAGAAAGTGACTTTCATACTAGAGCTACCATTGTGACAGGAAAATAAGCTTGTTGATGAGATAAACTGTTAAATGGTAATTTGCCTAGATTATTGTCAACCCCTAGGAGGTTTGAATTGCATTGTATATATTAATATTAAAATATGTATATTTAATATATATATATATACCTCACGGAATAGGAGCTTTACCGGCCAACGTTCGTTGAACGAGGACTACCCTTCCAGCTCTATTTCACCTCCCCCCTTGGACTGAAGGGAGGTTTGGAGCTGCCGTTTGAGTGAGTGAAATACAGGGCTCCCGCTGGGGAGCGAGGGAGCGGGTTGGTTGCTCAGGCTTGGGGAGCTAGGGGGGTCCTCCCCCTGAAGCAATCAGCTCTCCGGTTAAGAAAAAACCCCCTCTTTCTCCGACTCTTAAGGTCAAGTCTGCTCAAGGGTCGCTTTCGTTGATTGAGCTGCCCTTGTTGCCAGCGAAGGTAGTAGTGGAATCAGTTTACCGTATGGTGGCGCGATGTTCTACGTGAATCCACGATATATATATATATATATATATACTAGTAAAAGTGCACGTGCTTTGCAGGTATTGTTTTTCTAAAAATATGATTATAATAATTATTAATTTTTATTAACTATATTATTATATAATCAATAGATATCTAAAAGTGTATTATTATTATGATTATTTTATTAACTATTATATTATATTAGCGATAGACATTTAAAAAAAAATTATTATTATTAGTTATTCATGGTTATTAATTTGTTTTGAGTGCTTCAAGTAAGTTGATATCTTTTATTTTAAAGTGATATATTCTTTGCAATTTTTGTACCATATATTTAGATTATTTAATTTATGTTAGTAGAAATTTTTTTGGGGATCAAAATCTCATAAGCATATCTTGTAGGTGTTGTGGTATGTGGATTTCCAATTAGGACCACCTCTTCTATATCCATTGTGAAAATTTCCATTCCCATTGTCGGAAATGCCTATTCTCCGGCGGACCATACATAAAATTTTAAAAATAAATAAATTATAAAGAAAATTGGCTTGTCCTGTATCAAACAATGCAAAATCTTCAAGAACCCCACAATATATTCGAAGCAACTCATGCAATAGTAATTTAATGATTGTGAGTGTGTTTGGGAAGCATCGCTTGCACCATCGGTAGTGTGTGAGGGTGAGTGTTGTCATCTCCACCCGCCCATGATGACTTAGAACATATACTAACATACTAACAGGGGGTTGCGGCCTAACCACGTATCTCTCACCCAAAACAAAAATCCTCATATGCATACATAACTTTGTCAAGAAACGTATCACAGAGTAAGTATAGAATCCTTGTTTGATAAGGATTCTAATGTTCTTCAGTGCTTACAGAGATAACCTTTATCTCTTTGCAGTACAACACAACCAAGACGTGTGTTAATACAACATTAAAAAAATCTATCTTTCTACTAATAAAAGTAACCTAATGTAGACTAATTCTTCTTTAAATATATATCTAACTATTAGTAACTCTTTTGTTCTATTAGTTATTAACCTACGTTTCTTCTCCAAACACATAAACATACACACGACAACCCTGAATCACATCAAGGACTGCCTTTCTAATGGGGACAGTGGAATTATTAGAACTCGTGAAGTCCCAATATACATCACGAAGGTCTCTGGAAATATAATCTATTGCTTGGATCAGGATGCAACTGAATAAGTTCTCAAGCTCTCCTTCCTTATGAAGAAATTCGACCATGTTATGAGCATGATCAAGGACCTCAAAGCTCTGTGGGCAATCCACACCTGTAGTCAAGCCGTAAATGCATTCCTTTGACGAACGGGCCTTTCTCCCTTAAAGAGAGAGGGCTGGAACAATTCTGCTTATTTCTAATAAGAAAGGGTTTAGTATTTTAATTAAAACTTAACAAAATATACTTATTTATTAAAAAAATTTAATTTTAATTAATGACCTAATAAAAGATTGGTTATGCTAAGTTATGTATTTTGGAATGAGAAAGGTCCGGAATGTAGCTTAGATTTATTTGTTCTTTAATTACAAAGAATGCCATTAATGAAATTTCTAATGGCCATACTATCCCTAAGAATCACTATAAAAATTAGTCCTAAACTTCTCTTTTTATTTATTAATATAATGTTTACTTTATCAACAATAAAATAAAGTAAAGGTTAATTTTGTCAACATAAAATTTTAGGTTACTCCTTGTACTTTTATATATATATATATATATTTTAAATATTTTATTGCGTAGGCATCGTCTGAGCATCACTTAGGTAGCGCCTCGCCTCATCTTCTAGGCATTGTCTAGATGCCTTGACTACACAACATTCGGGCTACCGAAATGAAATGAAGTTGACCAAAATACTTGCTGAAACGTGTTGTTTGATAGCTACATAGTACATACTACTGTTTCTCAAGTAGCAATGACTAGTTGAAAAATTCAAGATGATAAAGGTTTCCATTGGTAAGATTATCAAGATGCTGTTTTCTGTTTTATCACTCCAATGGAGGGGAAGACCATGGCTAGATGAAAGAGGAGTTGTATACAACCATGAGACAGACTTTTACATATCCCAAAGGATGGACAAATAATTAATCTTGCAGGCTGACATCAAGGGTCTATTTTTTTTTCCCACCAAGGAAGTAGCTGGAAAGAACTTCCAAGAAATTGATCCCAAGGAGATAGTGTCCTGTCTGGCCCATTACTGTAGGTTAGTAACAAATCTTGATGGGCCAAATTAAGTTGGAAATTCAAAGTTTGCCAATAGCATTATTTTCTGTGATTGCATCATTTGTTACAGTTGATGAAAAATTGGAGGTTGTTGAGTTCATGGGGGTGATTTAATTATTTAACCATGTGCTACCATGGTATGGTGTCTTTAAAATACACTTGGCAACTAAATTGGCGAAGATTGAATATTCTTCATTACATTGGAACTCCAAAGAGGAAGGACACATCATGGTGCAAATTTTCTGCATCCCATCAACTCAATAAATTCTACAGCACATAAAGAGAATGTAATTGGATCATCGCTCATAGAGAAACTCAAGGTCAAGTTTTTTCTTACCGGGGGTTGGGTTGTTTAATGCACTAAGGTCTGAATGGCACAACACATATATCCGATTTTGGTAATCTTGGCTGGCTAGAAATTATTCTTCCAGACATACAATGCCTATGTCTACATTTTGTGGTTTTGGTCCTGAAAATATTGTATAAAAATCAGAGCATATACTCCATTTTATTGTTTTTTGTGTCAGCAGCTATAAACTGCTGTTGCAAGATTTAGAACGGTGCATTTTTTTGCTCTACCTAGTTCTGATTTTGGGCTGTAGCTACGCTCTTGAAGATTCTATTATCTGTTTCAACTTTCAACAAATTTTCAATCTATTTTTTCTTTCTACGCTTCCTGCTACGTCACATTGGATAGTGATCCTAGCTGTTTATTTGTTAATGGGCATGTGGTGGCTTGATTTCTAAATATACTTCTCTGGAGGTGGTTTGATTAAAATTGATGGGTCAAAATAGAACTGAGAGTTGTTAATTTTGTTCATCTTAAGGCGTGTCTATATTTTTTTTGTAGGGAATTTATAGGTATACTAACTGCTTACTTACAGAGGAGACCACAATTCTCCTTTTAACCTTCTTTACCTACCTTTTAAGTCATTTCGGCCGATTCTTAAGATCACAACTGAGTAAAAAGGGTAAGCTGTAAATCTTGGTACTTGGTAAAAACTTAGGAGGTCTTCATCCAGAGTTCTTTGACGATGCTATTCCACAGCAATGTTTGTTGTAACAATTACTTTGTTTTTTGGAAGGTAAGCATAGCATGAGTAAGGTTTAATTATTAAAGCTTATATCTCTAGTTAAGGTGTTAGTTTATACTTGTTTTGTTGTGATGAATAAGGATCGCAATTTTGTTGTGATGAATAAGGATCGCAATACACTTTATAGGGTTTAGGTGCTTAGTTTGTTTTTCCCTGATTTCAAATGAATTTTAGTTGTGTTACATCAGTTCCTGCTTGAGAGTCGGCAACTTGAACAAATATTAAATCAACATGGCGAGTATTGCTATATAGGGGGCCATGAAATGCTTGTTGCAGATATTTTGAAATGCCTTCTATGCATTATTTCATTTGCTGATTGGTTAACTGTTGCATTTTGTTTTTTTTTGGTGGTGGGTTTGTTTATTAATTATATGTTGTAGGAAAAGTGTATGCAGTTTAGGTCTTGTTAACATCAGTTTTGGGTATTAAGGAGACACACTGCTTTCTACCACTGCTTCTATGGATATGCTTTGAAATCTAGAGCAACGTCCGCAGACTAAATATATTATGTTTTGTGTTTCCTCAGGACAAAGAGTGGGTTAATGTTGATTCTGATGAAGATGATGATAATGATGATGACCTTGATATCTCAGACGAAAATGATGCCTATTATATGGGGAAATCCAGGTGCAGGCGGCAAGGTAAAAGTGGACATAGTTTAAAGTCTACTAGAGAAAAAAAATCATTCGCTGCACATACTGGGCAAAGAAGAGGGAGAACTTCTTCGGAAGAGAAAGATTCATCAGAGAAGGAGTTTGAAAATGACAGTGATGGGGATTTTAAACGTAGAACAAAGAGAAGTGCAAATCTCCGAAAGAACACTGGTGGCCGATCTGCTATCTCAGCAAATACCATTGGGCATAACAGTGAGATCCGCACTTCAAGTAGGTCAGTTCGAAAGGTATCATATGTTGAAAGTGAAGAAAGTGAAGAAGTGGATGAAGGAAGGAAGAAAAATGGCCAAAAGGTGTGCACAGTTTGTCATAATATTGTTTCCTTGTAGCTATTTAATGTCTATTCCAGTTGTGCTTTGCAGAATTTTCACACTGATACTTATCTGTATTAAATTATTTGTTTACATGGCCTGGAAAGCCCAGAGAATAAAATAAAACAGTTTCAAGATAAAATTATAAATAAATTTTTTGGTAGGTTTCTTTCACTGTTTAAATCAGATTTTCTATGCAATACCAACAAAACTTAATTTTACTTGAATAAATCTGAAACAATTGTCATACCTTTTACTATTTGATAGGGAATGGTTGATGAACGACTGTCTATAGAATCCTACTGGCTGGAACTCATCTAGAAGAATTTCATTTTCTTGTTTGCACCACCGCTTGCCATATAAATGCTCAGGTTTCTACTAAATGGCTCTTCCATGTGATTGGTGGAAATTTGCTGCTCCATAATGTGCTGCATTAGGTTCTTTGAGACAAATAGGGTTTTGGGGGTGAAAGAAGTTAAATGTTGGTGCACTGGCTATTTTAGGTGTCTAATATCACATTGGCAGAAGGTGAGATGCGTCTAGAATTTCTCCATTGAGATCCATATCACTAGTTTTTGACTAAAAGAAAACTGTGTTCTTTCATGTATTCTGTGCGCTTGTCCTTAGTGATGCACATTAACGGAAGGCCTTTCTATTTCCTGATGGGTTGGGCAATTATGAGATCAGTGTGGTGCTTATTTTGTCAATTCATCGGTGCCTGCTGCCTTGGCCAATTTTTTTTCCTTTTAACTGTCAAATAGTTTAAAAAAAGACAAGAAAAAAAACCAAATTCTGGTGCTCAAACACACTCAGAGACCCCTTATTAACCATATTGACGTATGCATCTCAAGAATTTAGCTCTACCATTACTCATACAGTTGAACTTTCATTAAATTTTAACAACTATGTCCAAAACTGCCATGAATGCCCAAAAATACTTCTTGTGAGAAAAATTGGTAATGGTTAAGATAACAATGAGACGGTTTATATTTCATAGAGCATAATTCCCGGCAACTAAAAAGCAACATATTCATAGAATTTGAAAGCGGAGATGAGGTAGTTAACATGGATGGCTGGAAATAATAGGAAAGACAAAATCAGAATTGACAATGCACATTTGAGAGGATCGAGGACCGGGAGGACTAACTTGGTGCAAGTTGAAGGAGGGAAGGATGAATAAAAGATTCTCAAGATAGATTGGAATGGCGGGACAGGATTGATGCTGCAAATCGCAAATAGTTGGGTTACAGCACTTATTATGATGATGGTGAATTCTATGAAAAAATCTTGGTCTCCATGCTCCTGTTTGTGGAGCTTTTATTTATTTATTTAATAATTCAATTCACTTGAATGCTCTCTTCAACCTGGTTAGTTTTGTTGTTGGTTGATATTATTACATTTTAGCCTTAAGAAAACTACACCACATATTGAATGGTTGTTTTTGCATCTCACAATTGACCCTTCAGTTTGAAAGTTCTTCTCATGGAACTTCCTTCTGCATCTTCCATTTACCTTTCTAAGACAGTTTTCTCAGGAGGAGATTGAAGAGGACGATGCAGACTCAATTGAGAAGGTACTATGGCATCAGCCAAAAGGCATGGCTGAAGATGCTTTGAGGAACAATAAATCAACAGAGCCTTCTTTGTTGAGCCACTTGTTAGATTCTGAACCTGAGTGGAATGAGATGGAATTCTTTATAAAGTGGAAAGGCCAGTCACATCTGCACTGCCAGTGGAAATCATTTTCTGATCTCCAAAATGTAAGACATTTGATCATTAGAGCTATTTTAAAAGTGTGATTAGTTGTTATAATGTTGTTCGGCGTCATTCGAAGTTGAGAAACCTTTTATTCTCGGTGTCTTCTTTGCATGTTTCTGATGTTTAAATATCTTATACCCTTTATCTTTTTGAATTATCAGCTCAGTGGTTTTAAGAAGGTTTTAAATTACATTAAAAGAGTGATGGATGATATGAAATTCAGAAAGACGCTGTCACGCGAGGAGGTATTATCTACAGGCTGCTATTTTGCTTACTTCAGAATTAAGTTCAAGATTAGGTTAGACATTTCAAGCATATCAAGAGTTTTTTGCACTTGTTTCTGGACATTCATATTTAGATATTATGTATCTTTTGTGAAGCTTACTTATGCAATGAATGTCTATAGAAGTTAAAAGTTATAACATATTAGGACTTTAGTAGCAGGACTGCACGGTCCTTGGGTTAACCGAGACCTTGTATAGGATCAAATTTCCGTTTCTTCTTTAAATAACAAGAATTAGATAATAGTATCACATAAAATTGAAAGAATCCTTTAAAATGTTAGGGTTTTAACATTTAGAGGAAACCTTAAAATTATAGGAATCATTTAATATTATGTGATACTTGGAAAATGTTAGAGCTTTTACATTAAAGATATTCCTATAAAGGTTCTAAGGCGAGGTTTCGGTTAGCCCTAGGCTGTATGGTCCCAGAAGTTTTACCCAACATTTAAACTTGCTTTCTGCCATTTGATTTTTATTTAGCAGTGAATTGGATAGCATTTTTGTGGATGTAAACTCTGAACCCGCTTTAATGACTCCATTGTGGCAATAAAAAACTGTCTTGTATCTACTTCTCTTTGTAGTGAAGGTTCAACTATATAAATGAGTAGGTGAAAATAGTTGTCATTCTATTGAGTTGCTCCCTAGGACTAGGAGGCAGAATAGCACCTGTTGCAAAGAAGGTCATACAGACTCCTCTTACAAAAAGCATGAGAAATACTGAAATAGAGAACATCTTTCGGTAAAAGGATAATTATTTTAGCATGGTTACTTTTAGTTTTTGGACTATGATATCCGTATCTTTTCTGATCAAACCTATGATGAAGAAACACATAATGAGCACATTTAGCAGACACTTTTTTCATATATTCATATACAAAAAGTCTTGCAACCTAATTTGCTAAATATGCCTTAGTTATAAGGCTTTCGATGAAGTTTCAAGTTTATATGAGCTTTAGGAGGGAAAAATTAAGTTTAAGAAGTGAACAAGTGTGTTAACAATATGTTGGTTATGGTTCAAAATTTGGTATTAGTGAGTGTATCGGAAATTCAATCATAAGAAATGTATCGTGGATGTGCATTGACACTCACATAATTAATGGAGAAAATTAAGATAAACTAAGAAACACATGGATACCTTAAACCAAACTTCTTTTAATGCTAAAATGAGCAAAAACAAGATATATAAAATCCTACAATACCACTACAACCATTCATACGTGATAGATGGACACAATATGTTATAAAAACACTAGTATGCAACACATATATGTGATACACTATCACTATACCAAATAGATTAATTCTAAACAATATCATGTATAATTTATTAATAATAACATTGAAAGGGGAACTATTATCATCATTACATGGGTGATCAATTTTCTAAACTTTTTGATATTTCTCTACCTCTATGCAATGGCCAATTCGGATATTCTCTCAATAAATGTTGAATCAATTGGGTTAAACCAACATATGTAACTGGACCCACACAATTTGAACTTCGTTCCCAATCTATTTCATTCAGTATCAGTTGGCTGTCTTCTTGGTCTTTGAAACATTGAAATGTAGTTATATATAGGGTGCTCGACTGCTAGGGCAGGGCCGAGATCTTCCCTTAGCATGGCCCTCACTTATAATGGTGAAATCCCTAGCCCGGCCCTAGTTGTCAGAGGGTCTGAACTAGCTAGGCCTTCGCACTATCCCTCAAGGGTCATTGACTAGAGAATGAGCATTAAAAATTATAATATACACTTTTCTTGAAGTAAAAATAGTTAAAATAAAATTTTAAACTGTAAAATAATAAAATAGCAATGTTAGCAGAACTCGCATTTAGTGCATGTGTTTTACATACCACCTGCCCTTTTATGACATGTTTGATAAGTGGCTATAGTTTGCATTTTGTATTTACCATACTTAACAACCAATTCTTGTACGTGTCAACCAAATACGTGTTGTTAGTCGAGCACATGCAGCAAATGTGAATTCTTCTTTTCCAAAAGGTAGAAAATGGCATTGGTAATAATTTGGGGACTTATATCAGAATAAAAAATAATAAAGGGCAATACAGGTAAATTCAAAATCGTAGACATAGAATTACTCTCGCTTTTCCAAGACCTCTCTCTCAATAATCAGTATATGTAGAGATCTTGGATACACATACACCTCTCTTCTCTAATAGATCCTCTCTTCTTTTGCTTGTTCTCCTTTTCTCTATATTTCTAATAGTAAGGTTTTCTATTTTCTCAATTAGAGCTTAAAAAAAACCAGAAAGCAGATCTGGGGTTGCGAGATATTCAGATTGGGTGGCAAATCCTTATATGGGGGCATCTAGGGTATCCTCATAATTTGGGATAGAGAGGATATATAGGTGTTAGACTTCGAAGAAGGTGCTTTCTCTCTATCAATTTTATGTCACTTTTGTTTGGACAAATTTCACGGGAGTTTATGGGCCGTCTAAGGGGCTCTGACTCTTTTGTTTTCTGGTAAGAATTGGATTATGTGAGTTTCAGATAGGAACTCCCTTGGTGCATAGGTGGGGACCAGTGTAGTCAAAATGTCGCCTAGGCAATGCCTAAGCTACCGCCTCGCCTAACTAGTACCCCTATTGCCTAGATCATGATCTAGGCGGGAACTCATTAATTCTTATATAATATAAACAAAATAAATAAATTTTGGTCGCCTAGGCATCGCCTAAGCAACGCCTAGGCATTGCCTCGTCTAGGGAACCTCCTATCGCGTAGGCGTCCTTTGGACGCTTTGACTACACTGGTGGGGACTTCCACTGCATAAGATCTCATCATAAGAAGTTGGGGGACCAATAAGTATCCAGGAATTAGGGGATTTGAGGAGTTCATATTTCGGCATAATTTGCTAGAATGCCCTCTAAAAGGTGCCCTCTTTACCTTCTCAAATATGCAAGAGATTCCATGTATCAAAATATCTGTATCCATATTGCATATCAGCGAGTATCGGTTCGATATGTGTGGATAGTCGGATACATCAGTAAAAATTAAGATACACTAAGATATGATTCGATACACAAAAAAGTTATTTAACTTGCATAAAATTTCTTTTAATGGACATATAAACTAAAGAAAAAACTAAATAAAGCCCCCTAACTACATTCATAACCTTACACTTCGAAATCAATCACTAAGATCTTTGTTTTCGAACCCAAAATAGACAATGGAGTTTTTTTTTTGGCTTAGAAATTGTTTTAAGGGAGAAATTTTATGGAAAAAAGGGTTTAGAGGGGTTTTGAAATGTGCAAAATTGAAGTTTGATTCGATTCGTTTTAAGGACGTCTCGGCCGATACTGTGCAGTATCAGCGAAACTTAAAAAAGAAACGCAGTTAACAACAATGTGTATTGTAAATTATTGGTTCGATACGCACGGAATATAAATAAAATAGTGTATCGCCATGTCGGAAGTGTCAAAAACTGGGGCATATCAGACCGATATGCCTGATACGTATTGATTCAATTCTTTGCAAGCTAGACAGATTTCTCTTTGGTGATCGTTGGGAATCAAAATTCCCTAATGTCTTGTGGTCCTCTCTTCCCATTGCCGACTTTGGATCATACTCCTATTTTTCTGGAGACAGATGCTTTATGGTGGCTCCCGAGCTTTTAGATTTTAGTACATGTGATTAGAATATCTGGATTTCCCAAAATTGGTGGCTGATGTGTGGTTAGGATCAAACTTCTGGGGATTGGCAATTACTCTCTCTTTGTGCTCAAATTGAAGGCTCTAAAAACAAGGATTAAAGCTTGGAACAAGAAGATTTTCAGTTTTGCCCCCATCATGATTAAAAACCTTTTGAGCGAAATAGAGAGCATTGATAAATAGAAGAGGATGGTTTGATTGCAGAGGTGGCTGAAAGGGAAAGAGTAAGGTTGAAATTGGAATATTGGGATCTAAAATGTGAAGAGACAAGTTGAAAACAAAAATCACGCATTTAGTGGCTCAAGGAAGGGGATCCAAACACCCATTTTCCGTATAAAGTGGCTAACCAGCGAAAGAGAGTTAATTCCATTGTCAAATTGTGAGTGGATGGGAATGGGACAGAGAATGAAGAGGAGATCAGGGATGCTTTGGTGAAACTTCTATAAAGAGTTATATGAGGAGAAACATGGTTTCAGACCTAAAGTGGTGTGTTAAAATTTGACAGATTGTCAGAGTTGCAAAGAGAGTTCTTGGAAAAACCATTTGAGGAGGAAATCTTGTTGGTAATTAGAGGCCTGGAAGGGGCCAAGGCCCTTGGACCGGATGGTTTCTCTATCGAATTTTACAAGAAATGTTGAGAAATTGTAGGTCCAGACCGTGTGAGTGTGTTTAGAGAATTCTATTTTGAACATGGCTTAAAAAAATGCTGAAACCGATACGTATCACCCGATATGTATCAGTTTCAGCAAAACTTGATCCATTTCTATAATATATACATGTTTTTTTTCTCAGAATTTTTAAGACTCGTCCGAAACCGACACATATCAGTAGGAGGCGTAGGACTCGGTCGATGCCTTTAAAAGAAAGGGGTTATATAAAAACCCGAAAAAACCTCCTCTTTCATTATTTCCAGTGTTATCTAAAGACGTGGTACGGGTGCCAAGTGTCCAGGTGTCTAGCGGTGTTCGACACGACAAGCTCTGAAAATCCTAATATGGCGGCACCGACGTAAAATGATTAAATGTGTATATATATATATATTAATTTTTTAAATAACAATAATAATAAAAAGAGGGGGATCACTGGTCCCCATTTAAAAAAAAAAGTATATATAGAAATGAGCAACAAGAGAGAGAAGAGAGAGATGTACATATTGATCATTGTTGTTGTTGCTGCCCTCCTAGACTCCTAGTAAAATTTCGTCTCTATTTCCAAAAAAGCAACACAATTTGACAAAAAGTTCCTTACAATTGTATTTTTAAAATGACACAACACATACTTAAAGCATCATGTGCCTAATCATAATGTTGATGTCACCATGACATGGTATAAGCATGTACTAAGGAGTGTCGTGTCGTGCCATGGAGTGTCGTATCCAAGTGTGGACACAACAACATTTGGGAAAACTAAAATGCCTAGGTTACATTGATTATTTCAACATTTTCTACTTGGTATTGGCGTTAGAAGTATGTTTCTACTCATTTATTGCCTTATTATATTTTATTTAATTTTAATTTAATATGATTTTTTTGGAAATTTTCCAAAAATTTTTTAAAAATAAATATTGGCCGAAATTGATACGTATCAGTTTTAGTTGGGACCTTTATGGTCCCTGAAACCAAGTTTTTAAACCTTGATTTTGAAGGAAAAATTGATGTGGTATGCACTTTTATTGTCCCAATCTCAAAGGTGGAAAATGCCCTTATCCAAAACATTTGCATCCAATTAGCATTATTGGGAGTGTACAAAATTCTTGCAAGTCTTAGCATTCCATCTCATTTTAATCATGGAATCTTTGATCTCCCCTTCTCAAGGGGTTTCGTAAAAGTTAGACAGATCCTAGTTGGTATCTTAATCGGAAATGAATGTCTGGATGATAGGTTCAAGTGTGAGAAGATTGGGTTATTATGCAAGATTGACATGGAAAGGACATATCGTGTGAATTGGGATTTTTTGGAGCATGTCATGAGAAAAATGGGCTTCAAAGTTAGATGGCTTAGATGGATGAGATTTTGTATATCCATGGTATCCTTCTCCATCTTGATTAACTGGAGTCTTGCTGGTTATTTATGAAACTCTAGGGGTTTGCGCCAAGGTGGCCCCGTTAATCCGCTATCACCTTTCCTATTTTTAATGGTCACAGAATCCCTGAGCACAATGCTCTCTAGATTGGAGGGTCCAGTGCTAGAAGGTTTTCCCATTGTAAATGAACGTTTGGTAACCTCTAATATTCAGTTTGCATGATACACTAGTTTTTTGTAATGCATATTGCAGACAATTGGGATATTTGAGAAGCCTTTGTCAATGCTCTGAAGCGGTATCGGAGCTCCATATCAACCTTACCAAAAGTGTAATCTTTGGGGTGGGGGATGTGTTGAACTTGCGGCCTGTTTTGGTTGCAAACTGCAATCCTTACATTCATCTTATTTGGGATTACCTCTGGGGGCTAGACACAAATTGATAAAGGCTTGGAACCATGTTGTCAATCTATTTTTTGCCAAGCTAGAAGGTTGGAAATCTATCTACCTTTCAAAAGGAGGTCGATTGACACTTCTTGAAAGTAGTCTTAATAGTCTGTCGACTTATTTTATGTCTCTCTTCCCTATTCCACTCTTCATAGCTAATAAGTTGGAAAGTATACAGAGAAATTTCTCTGGAACGACTGGCCACTTCCCTCTGGGTCAGATGTTTTCCAGAATTGTTGTCAACTTTAAATAGAGAACTTCTTGGAACTAACTGAACACGATGTTTCCTGGGGAGTCGACATCTATTATGTGGAAGTTGGGTCACATTGTGGATGTACATTATTTGAGATTGATCTCCTACTCCTTCACTCTGCTTACACTAAGCAAAGGTATAACCTTCTCTCTAGCTCAATATCACTGCTTTCTTCTTCCAGAAATAAGTAAAATCCTTTCACTTTTGTTTTCCGGGAGAAAAGCTTGTAAAAATCTAATGCTTGTCAACCTCCAATACGTACGTTTGTGGGTGGTTGTAAGTGGTCATTACTATATTACATGGATGAAATATATTGAAATGATAGTAACGGTAGAACAAAATATGAAAATGATAATAACATCAGAACAACATATAAATATAATAACCGCATCTAAACAACAAACAATTACCAACAACTACTACTTTACTCTCTCTCTACATCTTTTTTTTTTTTCATTTTTACTAAATGATCATACTTCGTTAAAACAGTACAGTACCTGAGCCGGTTGTATATATATTTTTCATATATATATATATATATATTTTCCAGTCCTAGTTGAGAGAGAAATACCATCTTGGTAAACTAGAAGACTGCGTCTCTCCCTAGGAATTTCGGTGGCCTGAATATTTGTCCCCTAGTTGTGGTCAGTGGTCGAAATCTTACCGATTGGGAGTGGGTGGAGTTTCTCTACTTCTGTGAGCATCTATCGTCATTCAATCTTTTCCCTCAGTGAAAGGATTAATGTCTATGGTCTAAGAATAGCAAAGGTATTTTTTCAATGAGATCCTTCTTTCAAGTTCTACGAGGCAATCCCTCTCGTCCTGTTCCTAATCGGGCTGTTTGGAATCTGGGCATTCCATCCAAAGTATCCTTCTTCTTTTCGTCAGTTGTGTTGGATAAGATCTTCACTTGCGACCATTTGAAGAATAGAGGGTGGAGGATAGCCAACGATGCTTTATGTGTCTGAGTGAGGAAGAATTGATAGATCATCTCTTATTGCATTTTCTATTTGCTTCAGCCATCTGGAATTGGTTCTTCCTAAGTCTGGGTTTAATTTGGGTCTTTCTTAGGGCCCTTTGGGATTCCTTGTCGAGATGGTTTTCGGTCTGCCTGGAGGCTCCTAAGTCCAGGATGTGGGCTATGTTGCCAGGAGTTGTTGGTTGCTTGAGTTGGGGTGATTGAACTGGAGAGTTTTTGATGGAATGGCTCTCTCTGAGGAGTGTGTTCATTTAAGATCTCAGCAGCTACTCCATGATTGGTGTTCTATGAGGAAAGATTTTTATGAGGAGTGGATATCTTTGTTGTAATCCTTTCGTAAATCTTTTTATTTGCTTGCTTTTTTACTTTTGTTGTTCTAGTTTTCAGGTTCCTGTTGGTTCATATTTTGTGAAACTCTTTAATCTGTCTTCTTTATATATATATATACACACACAGTGTCAGTACTTTACTAAAATAAAACTTTGGTTTTGGTATAAACTTTAGCTCCCAGGCTATAGAAACATTTAAGGCAGTTAAGGTAGTTATTGTGAAAATTATGGGAACTATTTATTATGGGAAAAATATGGAAATGTTAAAAATTACCTTCGGGTAAGTTTTAGTATCTACTCTTCATCTCTTTCTTTCCATTTGGTTTATGTAGTACTTTAATAAGATGTTTTGATGAATGGATATATCAGTCAAATTGATAAATTGTAGACCAGAAATAGAAGCTGACTTTCCCCTGAATATCTAAATATGCGTAGCAAAAAGCAGAAGTGTTTAGTTCTCCCTTACGGAATCTGTAGTTTTTCCTAATTGGCCTGCAAGCTCAGGGATATTGGTGGCGTAAGTGTAACTCAATGCAGCAGCAATGAGATTCATCTAGCTGAACCATAGGCTTGAGCTCTGATTCGCCATTGGGGAAGCTAAAAAAGATTCTGCATTATCTGATCTGTTTACAAGTTATTTCAAGTAAAACTTGATTGGAACTTATAAAATGTGGACTGGATGTATAATCTCAAGGGTCAACTGCAAAAAATGTCCATCTGAACTAACAGAATAGCCTCAAACCTTACTCCACACAAGAAACGTTTTTCCCCCATGGTCATCTCAACACTGGAAATTTGAAATCTTGAGAATTTTTCTTTGAATTTCCGAACAGAAACGAACACTTGTGTCAAAGGAAAGTCAATCTCTCGGGAATTTGGGGGCGTTTGATAAAACTTATCAAAGAAGGGCTTTTTAATTAAGCTCTAAAAATTAAGAGCTATTTATAATGATAGAATGGTCCAAAAATTGAAACTGTCCATTTAAGTAAAATAAGCTCTTTTTCAAAAAGTAGCTTTAGATTGCTTTTTGAAAAGTGGTAAAATCACTTATTGCTAAAATATTTAGACATCACTAAATTATTATCAAACAGTCTTATTTTTAAATAAGAGCTTAATTTACTAGAATAAGTCAATAAGCTCTTACTTTAAGTTTTATCAAACGCCCCCTCTCTCGAGAGATAAAGGCCCATAAAACAAACACAACTGAACTACATAGTGTTTTTGTTTCAGGATCCAATGAGAGCGAGACATTTCTGCCTAAGATAACCGAAATGTATGCATCAATTATTAAAACTTTGTTTCTATTAAAGTAAGTTAAAAAAAATTGTAGTAGGAAAGTTTTTAATTCTAATATAGATGGTATAGAGCCAGGAAGAGCAAGAGTACCGATAAGCACTACCAAAGCAAGAAGGATTTCATTCATGAACTTACCATTCCCTAGATTACTGTGACATGCGGTTTCCAACAGCTTTATCTGATTGCGGCCTGATCACCATCAAAAACCTTGTCAATTAAACATACACAGTTATGCTTGGAGGAAACTATAATGTAAGGATCAAAAAGCAAAACGAGGAACACGTCTCTTGTTTCAACTTAACAATGTAGTGGAACAGAGTCTTTAGCTTCAAAAGTGAGAGTTCTTTTGTTTCAAACCTTAAACTAGAGTTTTAAATTAGTTTATTTTTTGGAAATGGTGGTGAGTGGTGACTATCTTTGCTGAAAAAGTGAAAAAAGCAGACCATTGCTAAAAGTGGTAAATATAGATCACCATTATTTGTGTGTTATCTAAACTATTAAACACTGTATATACATCAGTAGTTAGGTAACTTATAATGATATACTTAGGGCTATATATCCTATTAGAACTTTCCGTTTATGGTGTTCTGCTTTTTAACGGTTTTTTTAAACCTTTTTTTTGGAGTGTATTATGATTTCAACAGTTGCTGAATATTCCACTGTGTGGTAGCATTTTGTTTTGCAAATACGATGTAATCGTTTCCACTCTGTTCACATGGGCTGAAACTGAGTATTTAAGCAGATCTATTTCCTGTATGAAATAGTTCATTCAAGTTTTCCCCTAATCCAACTTATTTCCATTATCAACTGCTTTGTTCCTTGAACTTTTAAGTTTACAAGGACTGATTTTGGAGTTCATCTCTTCAGGTAGAAGTTCATGACGTGAGCAAGGAAATGGACTTAGATCTTATTAAGCAACATAGTCAGGTTTTGCTTCTCATGCACTTCTTTTTCTGCTCACTATTTTTTTCCAATTTCTTCATCTCTTTTGAATTCTAACTGGTTCTCATCAAATTCAATTTGCAGGTAGAAAGAATATTTTCTGACAGAATCAGTAAAGGTGGCTCAGGTGATGTGGTACCCGAGTATTTAGTCAAGTGGCAAGGACTGTCTTATGCTGAAGCGACCTGGTAAATAGAAGTTAACTATTATGCTTGGCAAATTTCCACTACTAGAAACTTTTGTGTAGTACATAGTCAATTAAGATATATGATAATAGTTCTTCTCTCTCCACTCTTGAAATATTAAGGGTTTGGTTATTTCTCTATACATACTAATGTTGTGATGCTAATAATGATTACTTGTATCTTATTTCAGGGAGAAGGATATAGATATTGCATTTGCTCAAGATGCAATTGATGAGTACAAGGTTACAAACCATTTCATTTGTCCTTTAATTATTTTCTAAGTTTGCACATCCTAGTTCTGTTAAAGACGCCTTTTGCTTGCGACCTCATTCTGCCCTCCCCTTCATTTGGTTCCATTGGAATCAATTTCGATATTGAGCAGCTTCACCATGTCCAATTACATTAAAAAATTGCTTCTTATAACTTCTTGATGATTGCTCAAATATCATCTATGTCCTACTTTTTCCTCTTTATTCATATAAGTCCATTATTTTCCATGTATGACATGGATATTGTACATATATGCAGTATAACTGTCATCATGGTTTAAAATATCGGCATCGAGGTACTTATCGATTATTCCAAAATACAAGCTTTTTTTGATATGTATTAAGGATACGCATAGAAACTCTGTAAAAGGTTATGGAAACATTGGACACTCATGAAAGCTTAAATCCAAACTTATTTCAATGAAAAGATAACATCAAAAAATGGTAATTTGAATCCTATAAATACTATTTGAACTATCTATAGGTGTTTTTCTATTCTTTACATATAGAATAATAGAACTGCAGATACGCTACACGTGTATACATGACTACATATATACATGTTGTATTGGGATAAATTACAGCATGATCATTCAATAAAATTTGTGGGGGAATAGGCAAGTATTTTAGATTTTTACACAATTTAACACTCGAAGTACATAATATTGCCAATAACTTAACACCTCGAAGACCAAAGTTTATAATATTGCCAATAAGTTAACAACAGATCTGGTTTTTTTTTTTTTTACTGCTCTTCCGAAAAGACTGGGGGGTTTAATCTGGGATCATAGTATGTATTGTTTTTATTTTTTATTTTTTGTTCTTCATCCACTGTTGAAGAAGATGAAAAATTTCTGTTTTTTCTTTTCGTTTTTGGTTGCTCTTCCGAAACGGCGGATGAGAGGGGGAAGAATCGAAAAGAAGATTTGTCACACCCCGAAATCCATATACACAATATACCTTATATTTGTATAGGTTTCCGAAGCGTGAACCTAGGACAAACCCCAAAAGTGAATGCATTTTATAAACATAAAACTATTCCAGAAAACATTTCAAGGCCAAGAATGACATCACGCACCTGTACCTCTAGTTGGTGGCCCCCGGCAACACCTCAAGGCCAAGGGTGAAATCGTACGCCGTTCACAAGGTTAAGTCTCCTATTAGTCTAACAGTTATAATGGTGTAGTAGAATTAAAGGTGTTATATCTTCCCTGTTATGACGCCCCATATCACACATAGTGGGACCGATCTAACTCAAGTTATTAACCAAGGTAAGCTTATTACATCCTCCCCGCTATAACTCCATAGCGACCTATATTACTATGGCAAGGCGGATCTAACAAAGTTGGGTAAGGTCTACACATTTCAAGTAATTCCACTCAAGCATGCACAACAGTTGATTATCAAGAAGAATAATACAATTTTGAGATAGTAACAAGGTAATAAAGTTAAAGCATGAATATCAATTTAATAAATAAGAAATATTATAATTTGATGAAAGGGATCTAACATGCTTAGTCTCTTAAGTTTCAAGAGGGAATCCTAACATTCATAGTCTCTACATTCAGTTCGAAAGTAACTTTTAATAAAAATATCCAAGAAAATCAGCATGTCCGGCGATCGATCTCTCTGTGCCGGCGATCAATCGTTCTTGGTTGGCGATCGATCGCTGGTGTTGGGAGATCGATCACCCCTCCATCAGAAATGACCCCAATCTTGTTTGTATTCTGACGATCGATCGCCCTTCACGAATTCTAGGTTTTCCTGCTCCCAAGCCTCCAACTTCCATTCCCTTCCTCCATGATTCATCCCCAAGCATCCATCCACATATTACCAACATTAAAACATTTCTAGAACATGTACTTAAGGATTTATGATGTATGCACATGTTTCAATTGTAGAGATCTAGGTTTTCAAGAAAAGGAAGAATCCCTAAATTTCTCCGATCCATTCTAACTAAACCTAGGTCATTTATGAGCATTTAATACATCAATACAACAATAAATACTATTTCACAATGAATTTAATGAACAAGAAGGGTGTTCACTTGCCTCAACCCTAAAGTTTTAGGGTTTCAAGAAGATGGAAAACCCCCAAATGGGTTTGCTTTACAAACTTGAGCTTCCCTAAGTAAGAACTCCAAGTCTTGAGACTTGAACCACCTTCTCCAAGCTTCAAGCTCCAAATCCTAGCTTCTTCTTCCCCTTTCTTCCCAAAGTCTTCTCTCTAGTTTAGGTTTTCTAATAAATAAGAGATTAGGTCAACATTAGTTTTTTATATCAAAACCCTTTCATGTGCTTTTACTTAAATAACCTCACCTAAGTGTTTGGTTACACCTTAAGCTAAACTAAAGTCTGTTATGCTCATTTTAGATTATTCCCCTTAAGGTTATTACTATTCTCATGGCCAAACACTATGCAGAGATATTTACTAAAATATCCCTAATTAGGAAATTACGAAAATACCCTTAACATTTTAAATTAGTAATTTTAGAATCGCTACATCCTACCCTCCTTAAAGAGAATTTTGTCCTCGAAATTGACATACCTCGAGAGATAAAGATATGCAGATACTTCTCCCTCATCTCCGACTCCAACTCCCAAGGAGCTTCATCTTCATTGTGATGGTTCTACTGAACTTTCACCAATGATATGGACTTCGCCCAAAGTTGCTTAATAATCCGGTCCATGACACAGATTGGCTCCTTCACATAAGAAGCATCCTTCCTAAGCTCCAAGGTACTGAAATCAATAGTGTGCGATTCATCCATCACGTACTTCCTCAACATGGACACGTGGAACACATTGTGCACACTAGACAAAGTGGGTGGCAAAGTAAGCAGGTAGGCCACAACTCCGATCCGCTCCAATACTTCAAATGGCCCGATAAATCTTGGTGACAACTTCCTCTTCTTTCCAAATCTCATCACACCCTTCATGGGTGAGACCTTCAACAGAACATGGTCATCCACAGCGAATTCCAAACTCCTCCGCCGGTCTGCATAACTCTTCTGCCAACTTTGAGAAGTCTTCAACCGCTCCCTAATCACAATCACCTTCTCCGTAGTTTCACGAACCAACTTGGGTCCAAGCAAACTACTATCACCCACCTCTGCCCAACAAATCGCGATCGACACGGTCTACCATATAGTGCCTCGAAGGGTGCCTTACTAATACTGGCATGGTAGCTGTTATTATAAGCAAACTTTACTAAGGACATATGGTCCTCCCAACCACCTTTGAAATCCAAAATACATGCCCGGAGCATATCCTTCATCACTTGGTTCACACGCTCCGTCTGACCATCACTTTAGGGATGAAAGGCCGTACTAAAATCCAATGACGTCCCCAAAGCCTTTGAAAACTTTTGCAAAATCGAGATGTGAACTGTGGATCTCGATCCGAAACTATCGATGTCGGGACCCCGTGAAGTTTAACTATTTCCTTCACCTATAACTTGCTCAACACATCCATAGAGTAAGTAGTACGGACAGGAAGGAAATGAGCAAATTTGGTCAAACGGTCCACTATGACCCACACCGCATCAAACCCTTGTCTCAACTTCGGTAACCCGACTACGAAGTCCATCGATATTCGCTCTCACTTCCACTCTGCAATAGGCAATGACTGCAATGGCCCAACTGGCCTCCGATGCTCGATCTTCACCTGCGGACACATATAACATCTAGATACAAACTCCGCCACATCACGCTTCATACCGTCCCATCAAAAATGTCTGCAAAGATCTCTATACATCTTTGTACCACCCGGGTGAACTGTATATCTAAAATGATGTGCCTCATCCAAAATCTCTCTTTGAAGATTAGAAAAATCTAGAACACACAATCTTCCACGAAATCTCAAGCCACCATCTGACCTCACGGTCCAAATTGCAGTGTCTCCCAAAACTGCCTCCGCCACAAGGGCTTGCAACTTCTCATCTTGCAACTGTGCCTGGATAATCTTACTGACCAATGCGGCTGAGCAGTGAGACTAAAGAGGAATGCCTTAGCATTTTTGTTGAACTAGATGCACATCAAACTCTTAAGACTGATTCCAGCATCCGCCATTCTTTCATCATCATCAGCGTAACCAATCTCTTTGACTTGCGGCTCAAGGCATCCGTCACTACATTAGCCTTGTCGGGATGATATTGAAGGGTAAAATCATAATCCTTCAAATGCTCCATCCATCTCCATTGCCTTATGTTCAACTCCTTCTGAGAAAACAAATATTTCAAACTCATGTGATTTGAGAAGAGTTCAAACTTCTCGCCATATAAGTAATGCCTCCAAATCTTTAAAGCAAACACTACTGTAGCTAACTCCATGTCCTGAGTTGGGTATTTCTTCTCATGAACTGAAGTGGGTGACCCCAATTCATCATTGCTTCAACTTTGGCCGGATCAAATAACAGACCATCCTTAGAAACCACATGACCTAAAAATTTGACTTCCTGCCAAAACTCACACTTCTAAAATTTAGTATACAATTGATGCTCTCGCAAGACTTGAAGTGTGATACCAAGATGTCGTTCATGCTCCTTCTCGGTCTTGGAATAGATCAAGATGTCGTTAACAAACACCACAACAAATTGATCTAAGAATGACTTGAACACTCGTCATCAAGTCCATGAACGCTGCCAGTGCGTTGGTTAACCCAAAGGGTATAACCAAGAACACATAATGCTCGTACTGAGTTCGAAAAGCAGTCTTGGTAATGTCTTCCTCCCTCACCCTCAACTGGTGATATCCTGACCTCAAGTCTATCTTGGAGAACAACTGTGCTACATTCAGTTGGTCAAACAAATCATCAATCCTGGGCAACGGGTACTTGTTCTTGATACTCACTTTATTCAACTGCTGGTAATTAATACACAATCTCATAGTCCTGTCCTTTTTCACAAATAAAATCGGCGCGCCTCATTGCAAAGTGCTAGGTTGAACAAAACCTTGATTCAGCAATTCTTGAATCTGCGCCTTCAGCTCATTCAACTCTACCAGTGCCATTCTATAAGGTGCCTTTGTTGTTGGCGAAGTACCCGGTGGCCGGTACTACATCAATGCCGATGTCCACTACCCTCCTCGGAGGCAACCTCGGTATCTCTTGAAACACATCGAAAAAATCAGAGACAACACTTATCTGCTCTAGCACAATACTCTAATCCACCCCCTCAATGTGAGTGAGGAATCCTTTAGCCAACGCCTCCAAATGACTAAACAGAAACGAAAACGGCAACTCACCGGGAATCGAGAAATTCACTATCTTCTCAAAACAAGATATTTCGGCATTAAAGGCGGCGAGCCAGTTCATACCCAAAACTACATACCACTAAGTCAGTTGGCAATACCCTTTCTCCAATCCTAATTGGACACCCTACAAATATGGTTGAGGGTACCGACAAGACTATTCCTAAAGGTTCCGGTACCACACCTAAGATATTCATAAACATAACTGAAATAAAGGAATGTTTAGCTCTCGAATCAAACAATACTTTAGCAATGCTATGAAAAACTAGGAGTGTACTTTCCAACATTTCCCCTATGCCTCATCAGCCTTTTGCATCACTGCTTTCATCCTGGTTTGACCCCTTGGCTGATTTGGAGCCTTGCCCTACTATTGCTATACCGTCTTGGGTTTAGGACAATTCCTTGCAAAATGTCCCTTCTCCTTGCAGTTGAAGCATGCTCTTAAAAAGTCCCTAGGTTCTGCATGCTGTACTGGTGCTACAGGAACCATAGCTAAAGACTCAACTGGAGCGGCTATCCTCTGATGCTTCCACTGTTGCTATCCTTGCTACCCCTGAATTGCCCTCTCTGCCTTTGTTGAGGTACAAACTTCTCCTTCCCTTTCTGCTCTACCTTTTGCTCCTTACTCTTGTGATAGGTTGAGTTGTCTTGCTCAATGACTAGAGCTCGCTCAACTACCACGGCAAAGGACGTCATTCGATGTCCCACTACCATCTTCCTAATTGAAGGAGCCAACCCTTGCTCAAATTTCCTGACCCTATGGATCTCATCCACCACAATAAGAGGAGCAAAACGGGGCAACTCCGCAAACTTCACCTCATACTGGCTAACTGACAGAGATCCCTGTGCCAGATGGATGAACTCCATGGCCTTCTGCTCTTTAAATGTCTCTTGAAAATACTTGGAGAAAAATGGAACAACACAAACTTCCTTTGATGCACCTCACTGTAGTCCATCACCTCAAAGATCTTCTCTAACCCCGAGATCCACTTGTCAGCCTCCATCGAACTAGCAGCATCATCAAAGTTGGAAGGGTTCTACCTTGGAAATCCTTTAACAAGTTTGCCATCGTGACATTCACCGATGGTTGGCTAGATCCCTCCGATCTCAAATTGTTCCAACGGACACACTCCTCCAAAAGCCTTGCCGTAGCCCCCAAAATTTGGTAGATATCATCCAACTCCGGATAATGGCCTCTAAGGCTCCAACTCTACACCCCAACCTCTTCCTCTCCTTGACATGTTCATTTTTCCAATAAACAAGAAACAATCAGATTGGAAGTAAGGACGAACACACAAAATAGTAGAAATTCTATGGTTCTTTTACTCTCAATGACCCTAAGAGTTATCCTAAGTGTCACCCTTTCACACCAGGGTTTCTAAACCTAGTGCTTTGATACCAATCTATCACGCCCCGAAATTCATATATACAATATACCTTATATTTGTATAGGTTTCCGAAGCATGAACCTGGGACAAACGTTAAAAGTGAATGCATTTTATAAACATAAAACTATTCCAGATGTATAACATAATGAGCATACTATACATGGTTTAAAACAGAGTATATGGGGCAACTAAGTTCTCAAAAAAATTCCTCCCTTCAATCACTCACTCTCAAAAAGCAATCAAATGAATAATCTTTTATGTTCTCAGCTGCTCACGAGCTCCTATAAACCCTCAGATATCTCTTGAAAAAAAGTTAACATAGCAAGGGTGAGCAGAGAGCTCAGCAAATGAACACATACAACACATGCAACACGTGTAGTCATACGCCATTGTTACATTTTACTCAATATGCAATTAATGACACACCAGTCGATTCATTTTCTTTATTTTGAATTACTTGGTTCACATCCAACGGCCCTCGGCAACACCTCTTGGATCATATGTCTAATCCCCTACGGAGGCCCTCAACAACGCCTCACGACATAATTTTGGATCACACACCTGTACCTCTAGTTGGTGGCCCCCGACAACACCTCAAGGCCAAGGATGACATCACGCACTTGAACCTCTAGTTGGTGGCCCCCGGCAACACCTCAAGGCCAAGGGTGAAATCGTACGCCGTTCACAAGGTTAAGTCTTCTATTAGTCTAACAGTTATAATAGTGTAACAGAAATAAATGTGTTATATCTTCCCTGCTAGACTGCTATTGCATCTCATACAATAGATAGCGGGGCCGATCTAACTCAAGTTATTAACCAAGGTAAGCTTATTACATCCTCCCTGCTATAACTCTGTAGCGTCCTATTTTACTATAGCAAGGCGGATCTAACAAAGCTAGGTAAGGTCTACACATTTCAAGTAATTCCACTCAAGCATGCACGACAGTTGATTATCATGAAGAATAATACAATTTTGAGATAGTGACAAGGTAATAAAGTTAAAGCATGAATATCAATTTAATAAATAAGAATTAGTATGATTTGATAGAAGGGATTTAACATGTATAGTCTCTACATTTAGTTCCAAAGTAATTTTTAATAAAAAAATCCAAGAAAATCAGCATGTCCGGCGATCGATCACCCTACGCCAGCGATCCATCGCCCCTGGTTGGCGATCGATCGCTGGTGTTGGGCGATCGATCGCCCCTCCATTAGAAACGACCCCAATCTTTTCTGTATTCTGACGATTGATCGCCCATCCCAAGGGTTCAATTTCCCTTCACAAATTTCTGGTTTTTCCTGTTCCCAAGCCTCCGACTACCATTCCCTTCCTCCATGATTCATCCCCAAGCATCCATCCACATATTACCAACATTAAAACATTCCTAGAACATCTATTTAAGAATTTATGATGTATGCACATGTTTCAATCTTAGAGATCTAGGATTTCAAGAAAAGGAAGAATCCTTAAATTTCTCCAATCCATTCTAACTAAACCTAGGTCATTTATGAGCATTTAATACATCAATTCAACAATAAATACTATTCACAATGAATTTAATGAACAAGAGGGGTGTTCACTTGCCTCAACCCTAAAGTTTTAGGGTTTCAAGAAGATGGAAAACCCCCAAATAGGTTTGCTTGACAAACTTGAGCTTCCCTAAGTAAGAACTCTAAGTCTTGAGTCCATCAAACCTAGGTAAGTTCTTTCTTTGGGTTCATAGCTCATGAAAGATGACGATCCATGAATTGTGAGGTGTTTGATGATGGATTTTGAGTAAGAACTACTCTAATGGTTTGATTAAAATTGAAATCGTGAGGGTTTTTATTTTATGGCATGATTTGGTTGGAAACCATGAGGGTTTTATAAACTAAAAATTATGTGTTGTTAATTTTGAGTTGGGATTCATTCTATGGCTTGATTAGATTTGAAAACAAGAGGGTTTTATAAAAAAAATTACTTTAGGGTTGAGAATTGAATAGATTTCATTTTATGGCATGAATTAGAATTGAAATCATGAAGGTTTTTGATGAAATGGAAATTCTGAATTTGTGTTGTGTGGGAACTAATCTAATGATTTGGTTTGAGTTGAAAGCATGGAGGTTTCTATAAACCAGAAACTCTGATTGTTTGTGTGGTTGAGCAGGATTCTATCTAATGGCTTGATTAAGTTGAGATCATGGGGGTTTCTATGAACTGGAAATTTGCAGAATCCTCTACACACCCCCTAGAGCCTAGTTTTTATAAATTTATGGACTCAAGCTTTGGGTCCCATTTTTCTGTTAAAGGCTCATATGAACCAGACCAAAAACTTGACTAAGTTTTATAGTGCATCAGGCCTCATTTGGTATTTTAAAGGTAATTAAGAACAGGAAAAGTCTATGCTGCAAATTCTGGGTTTCAGAACGTAGTCTGTCTTTAGGGAAGAGGATCCCCATATATATATATATATGGTGCATTTCCTTGAACAAGAAGGTCCACAATTCATATAAATTGCAAAATCTCCATTGTCTCCTTTGATAGAACTATCTTTAGAGACAGTTGTAGGAGGGCAGAGAGAAGAGAAGAGGGAGAGGCTGTACCTCTTACTCTCATTTCTTTCTCAATTATACTTAATAAAAGAAATATAAAAATAGTAGGTAAAATATATAATGATGGGGCTGCACTTATTTAAATTATAAAATACTACTTTAAATAGGAGTTTATGAGAGTTTTGGGGACCCTAAAGGAATTTGGGACATTTAAAGGCCTTTTTTTTGTTATTGGGCCTCTTGAATCCAGTTGTATGCCTAGTCGCGACGTTTTTAATAACCATGCAAAAAACAGATGGAGACCATATGGTCCACCTACAGACAAAGGGAGAGAGAGAGAGACTAATTGGTTGTCCACCCAATTGAGCGAGAGAGTGGACATGTTAACACGAGGGAAAGATACTTGATACCATTCGTCTCTTCTTTCTTCTTCTATTGCAAACCTTTTTTTTTGTTGGATATACAAAGCACTGGCGGAGCCACATGGGGCCTAGGGGGGGCTTCAGTCCCCCCTGAAATTTTGATTTTTTTTTTTTTTTTTACTATAGTAATAATAAGGGTGTAGCCTGGGAAAGGGGCGGAGCCAGAGGACAGGGAGCTCTAACCCCCCCTAAATTTTTGAGAAAAAAGATTTTCTTTACAAAATGGACACAAATAGGGGCGATGTCCCATCAACTTGGTCCCCAAAAAAAAATATTCGGGGCCTATGCCCTCGAACCCCCATTGTTAGCCCCCCCTACAAGAGAATCTTGTCTCTGCCCTTGATACAAAGTACAAACACTAACATATTATATGAAAAAAGACATGTCAAGTATATAAAGTAACATTTTTTTGTTTACAAAACTATCATATTCAAGTAAAATAAACTTTTATATCCTTAAATAATAATAATATTACATATATTAGATTTTTAATAATGACTCCCTAGGCGGCCTGTCGCCTGAGCCCAGCAAAGTGCCTGGTCGCCTAGGCAACCGCCTGAGTCGACGCCTTTAACAACTATGTCCCCTAGTTATATTCACTGGTTTCGTGAGATTTTTGGTTAGCATATAGGATTTGAAGTCTATTTTCTAGTGAAACAAATTTCAGGTCCAAATTCTAAATATTGAGTGAGATATGGTTAAATGTTCAGAGATGACTCATTTTGGAAAGCCCTTCCCTTATTGGTCACTGACTTGGAGAGTGAGAGGGGAATGTGAGAGATGGAGGGGATGGGGTGAGCTGAATGAAAATGGGAGAGGGAGGGGTTGTTCAAACTTATAAATGGGGCGTTTGCGCATGTGAAGTGGGGGTGTACATGGGGTGGGTGGGGTGGTTGGGTGAGGTGTGATGGGCTCACCCACATACTCAACCTCTCCTTTATGTCAAGTCGATATGAGTCAGTGCGACTTTGACGTGCTGTGATGCTTGATTTGACGCGGCATGACCAATTTGACTGGCAGTCACGTGTGCCGCACCAATTTGCAGGGTAGTGGTAGGTACTAGGCCTTGCAGGTAACTGCCCGGGTATCAATGATAATTTATTGGGTTTCCGTCTAATTAAGCTTGATTACCGATGGGGGTGCTTAATTAAACCCAACAATTTTTAATGAGGCCCAATAATATTTTAATATTATTTTTCTTAATTAATTTAATTATTTGGATTCATGACCTGCTAATTTTATATTTAAAATTCCGGTTTGTGACATTTATGGCCTAGAAAAGAATGGGGATCTAGTTAAGAGACCTTAGAATAGGAGAATCTGGAAGGCTCCAATTGTTCCGAAGGCTCGTGCCATCATTTGGACATCCGCCTTAAACAAGATCCTTATGATAGATCATTTTAGGGTCTGGGGTGTGCAAATCCCAAATAGCTATTGAATGTTCCTTACGACAGAAGAAGATGTGAGCCATCTCTTCTTCCATTGTCCAACAACATCGGACAATTCAAAACTTCTCCTTATCCCTATTTAGGATGTATGGGGATTCAAAATGAGGTGGGAGATATTAATCTTGGCTGGTCCTAATGGAGTTTCAACAAAAGGGTTGGGAAATGCTTTATACATTGTTTATATAGCATTTGGGGGAAAAAAAATGGTAGAACCTTCTTTAGAGTTGATTCCTCCCTACCTATGTTGTGCTCCTCTATCAGGTGAAATCTTCGCAATTGGGAAGCACTCCTCTAGGAGTTCTTGGATTTCTGTGTATGGAATGTTTCAATTAATTTCTGCGACCCCTAAACATGTGTGTGTCCTTATTTTTGAGGGGTATATCCATATTCCCCGTCTTGTATTTCTCTTATTAATTTAACAAAAATTATGCATCCTGGACAAAAATGTTGAGATGAAAGTTCTGATTTTCAATTTTTTTTCTATTGATAATAAAAAGTTTATTGCCCTCATGATGACTTTGGAGCACATCCGATTGTTAAAATCTATTCAAGGACCCTCCCGTGAGTCTGGTGTACTCATGCTCTAGATTTTCCCTTAGCAATGTGTGCATATTGTCATGTACTTCAATCTAATATAACAATATTTTGATGCTATTTTTATCCTCGTTATATGTCCTATGTAATGTAGTTTGTTTTGGTAGACAAGTATCAATTCTATATATAATTGTAATGTAAATTACATGTAGAAGGGAGAATAATATTTCCTAAAAGGGAAAAACAAAATTAAGTCACTAATTACAATAATACTCCATCTGCTTATAAAGTCAATGCTGTTACAATCCATGCAAACTTCATAACATTATAATTCTAAGAGGCAAGTAGTCTTTTTATAGCTTTTTATTATGATTATCTAGACATTTTGGTCATCTTAGACCGTTTGGAAAATATATCAAAAGTAGGTCTAATGGACCCATTTTTCTCTTAAAACTAGACATAAGATATTAAGATGTAGAGCTGAGAAATTCGCTTTTAGTTATATCCAGTTTGCCCCCCTTCCACTATTGAGGGTAAATTCCCAATTTTCTACTTCCCTTGTATTTCACCATCTCCACCACCACCACACCGCCACCATCATCGCTTCCACTACTACCACCTCCATTGCTGCTGCCTCCACCACTGAAGCCTCCATCACCACCACACAACCACCGTCGCTATTGTCTCCACCACCACCCCCACCCCCACCCCCACCAGACTTCCACCACTACCATGCCTCTACCATTGCCACCAGCTCTACCACTACCACCAGAGTCACCTCTATTACCATCGTCACCACCTCCATCACCGCTTCCACCATTGTCACCTCTGCCTACGGCTCTACACAACCTCCACTTCCACCATATCCTCCACCATGGATGAGGCCGATTTCTTAGACCCTCAATCATTTCAACAATATGGCTAGGATTTTAATAAAAACAACTCAAATGAAAAAATTCCAACTTTTTTGTTACCAAACAAGGTTTTTGTGAATAATGGTTTTTATATTAGAACAAAGAGCATTCTTTATATGACTTACCAAAAAGGCTTTTTGAACACTTTAAATTCTGAAAATTAGCTCTACTTAAAAGCAAGTAGAGTTACCAAACAGCCTTTAAAGTAATTCAATGACAACAATGGATGTTACTCTTTATATTACTTATAATGTAATATTTTTCTCGCTTTTATATATATTTTTGGATTAATCACACTTGCATACACACCAGGTTTAATCAATATGGAGAGTGGGATAGGTCAGATCATAGTGACAAAGTCGGGGTTAGAGAATAATTCGGCAAGGGTCAAGTTTGAAAAAATTCGGAAAAATCCAGGAATTATTCTATGAAAAAATAATAATTATAAAAAGATTTCCAACTATTTTGATTAGATAATATACAAAATAAGCAATTTACTTTTTCGAACTAAACGAATTATTGCAAAATTCGCGAGTAAATCGGGAATAATTCGGCAAACATAAAATTCGTGAATAATTCGGCACAACTAAAATTCGCGAATGATTCGCGAATTTTTTTAAAGTTTGGAGAATTTTTTTACTATGGGTCAGTTCATTCCTTTAAAAATTTTCAGTCAAACTGTTTATCCCGATGATGTAGAAAATATTAGTATCATGCAATTATTTTGGGTTGAGATAGGTTAGGGTAGAGATGAGAACTTTTTTCCCTAACGTCATTCGTCCATCATATATCTCCTTGAGCTCTGTCCCCTTTCTCACGGCCATCAGCAACTCAATTTTTACATACCAACCTTAATATGCTGGAATGCCAACACTCGCACTGGTGTCATATATTCGGTGCTATTCTACTATATTTTGAATAATTCTATATTTTATGTATGAGATTGAAAGATGCAGAGTTATCTCCTCGCCGTAGGTCAATATATTTGTATAAGCAATATATTTTACTTTCTCATCTTATACTGGAATTTGTATGTGATATATATCATAAAGTTCAAAAACCCGAAAAGTTGATTCGACTTGGAAGTTAGCCGGGTCGAGTAACTCGGGAAACTTGAAAAAAAAACTCAACTTGGTCCAACTCGGATTATATATATTTATATACCAATTACCAATTTCTTGGCATTTTATCCAAGATCAAGTTACAATCGATAAAAAAAAAATAGAAGATCGAACCACAAATAACTTGAGAAACCTGGGTTAAAAGAACCTAATAGTATGTTGGTTTTCAGCCTCAAACAACCCAAAATTCAAATAAAAATGTTTAACAGAACCAATAGTAGGATGGTTTTGCATACCCAAAAAAATAAATGCGAAAACAGTGTGACGTTTGAGTTTAGGTATAAATCAAAAATGAAAATGACAAAAATACACTTTCGTGACTCGACCGGGTCTAATGAGTCAAAAAACTCGACTCAACTCGGTCGAGTCACTCAGTAACTCGCTGAATAGTGTCTCCTTCGAGTTTTGAGGCAACTCAGCTCGAAACTCATCGAGTAACTCAACCGAGTTTTGAGTCTACTCCTCGAATTTTCGAACTATATAGTTTCATTAAATTCTTATTTTTTTCTCTTTTTGATATTTGATTTTTAAAAGATTTTCAAAGAGAAGGAAATGAGGTATTAAATTTGTGAGGAAAATAGTTACCGATATAAAAGAAAAAAGAATAGTTACTTTGGAAAACCTACATTATGAAACAACTCAACTCTTAATTCATCCCTTAGCTCCAATCATTAGTTGATTTCGGCTCCCAAGAGAACTAGATGTTTGAAGGTAATACTAAATCGTGTAATCCATTTAACTGAGAAGGTCTCCAAGTTCCGTTCATCTTGGAAGCCCAATAATTAACCATGATTTTGAAACACTAAACTTTATGACATTTTAAACCGTCAGAGAAGTTCAAGCTATCAAGCATCTATGCTTTATTTTTCTCCCCCAATTAGACCCGAGAAGGCTTTACCTGTTTGTCCCTCATTAAGGTTTTAACTTGTTTGTAGCAGTTTTATCTCACTTTTTTTTTGGATTTACAATTCTTTTCTTTCTTTTCATCTATTTGTCCCAGTGGTAGTGTATCCCCTGCTTTGGGGGAAGGTACTGAGTTCCAATCCCGAGCATGGTTCAAAGTATCGGTATCGAGTGCCGTATCGGTAAGTCCAAAACAGGATATGTATTGACGTATCGGATGGATACGGCGGAAAAAATTAGGATACGCTAAGAAATGCTTGGATACGCAATGAAAAACTTGGATACCTTACATAAAAATTCTTTTAATGCAAATATAAGCTATTAACAAACTAAATGAAGGTCTCCAACTATGATTATAAACATACATATGAGAGTTGAGAATTTTATAAGTTAAAAAAGGAGTACTTATTGTGCTGATAAAAGAATATGAAAATACAAACCATACTCACTTAGCTAAGTATAAGAAAAATATTCTAGTTATTAAAACCTTACACTCAATGAGTTAAATAAGAATGTATGGAATTACAACCATAAATTTTAGCTTAATGTAAGTCTTTTTATGTTGAACTGTTATATTGTTAGTTGACTTTTCGACCCGGTAGATGAAAACATTTTTAAGCCTATAATATGTCTTAGCTTTTTGGGTTTGTCTTAGCTTTTTGGCTTTTTGCTTTTGCTTAATAAAATGAGTTATTGATCAAAAAAAAACTTTTGGGTTTTTGTAATTTTTGACATAATAGAATTTATGAAATTTTGATATTTGAGAAATACTTTATCATTTGAAAGTTGAAATTTTGACCAAATCCCTAAAAAATGCTAAAAAGAGGATTGTGGTCTTGAACTGGAAAGTTGACTTTTTATTCTTCAGGAATTTGGATCAAGATAATTTTTTATTACAAATGGGGGATAACCTCGATTGCTATTAATATCTTAAGTAAATGAAAGTAATATTAATTAAAAAGCAGTTATTTAAATTATATTTTATATAAATAAGTTATGCGTATCAGATCTGTATTGTGGATCCTAGTGTAAATAGAAAGAGAGAAAAAAAATTAATTGAAAAATCCCCTATATTGGGCCTGTATCGGTCCTGTCTCGGCCTGATATGAGGGAATTTTTTTCAACGTACCAGTGTATCGGGTAGCTCCAAACAGGATACGTATCGCCTCGTATTAGTTGATACGTATCCATATTTTAAACCATGTTCCCGAAAGGGTGGGAGTTTGTATATACTCTCCACCCGCCCACTAATTGAACAGATACTAACACCCATAGTTCGAAAACTCGGTGAGTCATCCGAGTAACTCGACCGAGTTACCCGGCTCGACTGAATTTCGAGTCGAGTCGCCTCAAAACTCGAAGGAGACTATTTGCTAAATTACTTGAGTGACTCGGTCGAGTCGAGCCGAGTTTTTTGACTCGCTAGACTAGGTTGAGTCACAAAAGAGTATTTTTATCATTTTATAAAGCTAAACTCGAATATCACACTATTTTTGCATCAAATTATTTTTTGTTCTACAAAGACAACCTACTATGGGTTATGTAGTCTTTAGGTTTGAGGCTGTAAAACTAACTTACTTTGAGTTCATTTAATCCAGTTTTTTCAAGTTATTGCATATATATTTTGAGTTGGACCGAGTCGAGTTTTTTTCAAGTTTTTCGAATTACTCAACCCGGCTAACTTTCGAGTCGAGTCAAGTTTTCGGGTTTTTGAACAATGCTAACACCTAACCGGCATTGCGGCCTAAACATATATCTCGAACAAAAAAAAAACTTATTCATGATTTATTAATCACTTTCCTTATTTGTCATTTTCTAAGCAGGCTCGTGAGGCTGCGGTGATTGTACATGGAAAAATTGTTGATTTCCAGCGTAAGAAAACCAAAGGTATGTTATTTCATCCATGCTGTACCCAGTTTCCTTGCTATCTGTCTCAACTTGGAAATTGCATTATGGCCAGCTGAATTGTGAGTGCAGACATACGAGTGGCTAGCATAAGTTCATAAACATAATTGTTTTGCATTTATATTTTAGACTCTATATACTATGTACTGCTGAAAAATAATACTGTATATATTACATTAATTTCATAATTGTTAATTAAGGGTATATCCGTGCATTAATTAGAAGTACTATCAATTATCTCTGTATTAGTGTCATTGGTTACGAAAGAAAATAGGCGTGTCCTTAGTGAAGCAAGGCTTTAATGTCCTTAGTGATTATCTTTTTAGTTCTACATGTTTTAAAACACGAAGGCGTGAGGCGAGGCATTAGGACCTCAAGATGCGTGAGGCGTAAGCCTCAAGGTGTGAGGCTTAAGCCTTACAAGAAAACCTCATTCTCTCTCATTTTAACAAATGTAAATATAATATAAGATAAATTACAAAAATATTTAAGAAGTTAATGAAAGATTATAGTACATATATATATGTATACATCTATCTCTATATATATTTATATTCATGTACATGTAGGCGCGCACGTACACATATAAAATACTATATAAGTATTTACCTATTAAAAAAATAAATATAAGAAGAGCAAGCAAATGCTGAAATTGAAATTTACTTTTTTGTTCATATACATATTTAAGATGATGTTCAATCATCAATTCATGTAGTGGATTTATAATTTTTGTAAAAATTTGCAAAGAAGTCATAAACTACATTGTATGTTAGTGGCTCCAAAATTTTGCAATGTCTAGCAGAGAAATTAGTGTGAATTAGACTCAAAGGGTTTCAAACGCCTAAATACATTAAACATAATAAATTAAGTGTTAGTGAAAACCAATATCATCATCATCATTGTCAATGTCTTATGTGAAATAAATAGAGTGTTATTTGGTCTTAATTGAAACCGATAACAAATTTAAAATAAAAATGTTTTTAGTCCCAGTTATGTGGCTAAAACCCTAATTTTAGTTAATATATGAGGTGTACGCTATAGACGTAAAGCGAGTTTCAAGGTATGAGACGTGTTCCTCATGTGAGCTTTACACTTTAAGGCGTGAGTCTTATGAGATTTAAGCCTCATGGTTAAGCCTCAAGGTGTTTTTCTTAAGCCTCGCCCTGAGGCGAGCCTTAAGGCATAAGCTTCACTCACCTTTTAAAACATCGGTTCTACTTATTTATATCATGTTGACATGGGCATGAGCGACAGAGTGAGTGATTCTTTAGTTCATAAGATGCTATGGAATACCAAGTAGTTCTTTAGTTCATAAGTTATGAAATAATAAACAGTATGACAGCTATGGCCTACACCATACAGGCAATGATGAGATGAACGTGATAGGGAAACAATATAATCAATCAGGGTAAGCCAAAATAAAATGCAGGTAGCAGTTACATTTGGTGCGTAGACCTTGGTTATGCAGCTCTGCTGGCTTGCTTTTGGACTTCTATTCATAATAAAGAAGCAGGATAAAAAATACTGAGCCTTAAGTGAATCAACCCACTCAGAAAAATCTCAAACCTATACAAAAGTAATCTTTACATCATAAAAAAAGCTCTTTTGGCTTCAGCTATCATCTTCTCGGAAAAATAAATCTACGTGCGTAACGCCTTCAAACTCTTTCAGAGGAGAGCACCAGAAAACAAGGAATTTGTTGGTGGAGGCCAATATTTTTTCTTCTATAAAAGATGTGTCCTAAAATATACCACAGTTTTCTCTCGTTCTAGAGGTTCCAACAGAAAACACTGGAGATAATGCAAAACAATGACTTTGATGACCTAAGGCTTCCTCATGGGCCTTGAGATGCTCTCTATAAGACTTCGGGGAAAAAATTCACTGTATTCCAATAAGCTGAGAATGGTGGTCCAAATCTTCTAAACAAACCTACAATGCAAAAGCAATTGATTGACTAATTTCCCATCTTACTTACTATAATGCATCTATTTGTTGGTGGTAATAATTTTGACCAAAGCACCGTCCATAGAAATAAAGTTACCTTCAACAGAGAGCCACTCTTCCAAATTAAATGACAGAAGAATCATTGTTGCTTTTTGCCAGGGCTAGATGAAGGGATTTGACTGAGAAACAACGCTTACCTCCTCTTGTCTATAGTTTGTATCTCTTTGGTCTCCCTAGGTTAGAGACTCAATTAAGGCACTATTGTAAACTGAAGATAGACTCATGTTCCTAATCATTAGCATCCCTTTTCATTGTCGCTACTAGACCTCTTAGCCAGCTACTCTTTCAAAACAATTGGCTGCATAGCTCCTTTTCCTTGGCCATGTTGTAGAGTTTCCCATGGTTCAAAATATCAATATCGAAATATGTATTAGTAAGTCCAAATTACGATACATATCAAGGATACGCATATTTTTTATTTAAAAAACTTACAGAAAACTTTGGAAACTCACTTAAACCCAAACTTATTTTAATGCAACATCAAAAAATGTTAGTTTGAGTCCTGTAAATTCTATTTGAACTATCTATAAGAGTTTCCAGTACGCATTACTTCCTAAAATTGCTACTTAGCATACATGTATAAATATATATAGGTTGAATTGAGACAAAGTTAAGCGTGATAATTCAATAAAACATTCATTTGTGTGCAATAGGCAAGTGTTTAAGATTCCTTCACCATTCAACAAATGTAAATAATTAGAAGATACATAAACTCGAATTATATAACGATCCAATTACTCAACAACTCAAAGACCAAGTATATATTATCACAATGTTCCATGAAAATACATAAATGATGTAATTCAATGTATACATTAGTACCATATTGAGTTATGTGCAAGCTCAAAATCATTGATGCTACTGGACAAATCATTGCCTCCAAGGTTTACGTGGTATGTCTGATTGTCTTCCAAATATAGTTGTGGTATTAGGATAAATAAAGTTTAATCTATGGACCTAATAGATCATCTCTAGAGCAAAAATCTTACATATTTATTTGAAACAAAAGTATTTACTATGCAGCTTAATTGTTTTAAATTTGGGAAATTAATTAAGATACATAGGAAACAAACCATGCTTATACAGTTATACCTGTCAACTACCATTAATTCTATGCCTTTACTGTGTACACCCTCTAATACCAACCGTCTTCTTCACAGCATGAATATCGACTAGTTACCATGTGTCATTTTTTTGTAAGAAATTTCATATCATCCCACATGGCCTCCTTCCACTTTGGATCCTTTAATGCTTCAGCCACATTGAAAGGGATAGACACAAAAGGAGGAAAGAAAATTCCAAAGAGATGACGAAAGTGGATGAGTGGATCATAGGAAACAAAATAGGGATAGGATGAATAGTGGTACATGTATGCTTCCCTTTGTGTTAGGGAATGAGAATATTATCATCAGTAATAAAAGTGGAAGCTCACAATTACCTGGATTGAAAGGAACTGTTGATGCTGGATCTAGATCTGAAGATGCAGACTGAGGAGGTTGATTTGTAAAAGTAGAGTTCACCTTTTGGCAATCAGAATAGGTCATTAGCTCCTTTACCGCACCTCTAGTAGACTTAGAACCCAAAGTGGAAGAAGTCATAGGTAGTTGTAGAACAAAACAATCCTTTACCTAGGCTGGAAGTGGAGTCTCTTCACTAGGGCTCTCCTCGTGAAGAGGTACATGAGTAGGCACATAAATTTGGAATGTACACAAACCGCTTTGCAGAGATAGGATTATGACATCTGTGCCCTTTATGAGTTAATGAATAACCGAATGTACACTTCAAAATTTGGATCAAGCTTAGAATGATTTGGACCAAAGACATGAACAAAATGGTACGACCAAACAGTTGGGAGGAAGACCAAACACAGGACACTCTAAGATCAGTAATTGATGTAGGGATTGGAACTCCAACAGTCTTGAAGGTATACCGTTATAGAATATGCAGCAATAAAAATGATGTCAGACCAGTATCTTTTTGCAACCTTCAAACACAATGTAAACTTCATGCAACTTCTAGGTGATGTTTGTTCTTTCATCGGCCTCCCCATTTTGCTATGGGGTGTAGGCACAAGTCGCACAACTATTTTGATGAACAATACCATGTTCCTTGAAGTTACGCTTTCAATTGTCCCTTTAGGTATTCCCGTTCATTATTTGACTTGAATGCTTTAATATGTTTTCCAAATTGTGTATGCACCATTTTATGGAGGATGCATTAAATCTTAGGTACCTCATCTCTCGTCTACATAAGATAGATCCAAATACATCGGGTGTAGTTGTCAAGAAATGAAACAAAATACTGAGTAACCAAATATTGTGCCCCCCATCATCAGAATGGACTATATCAAATGGAGAACTTTTATTAAAAGGAAGAAAAGACACTCAACTATGCTCGCTAGTTTATACACTTTGATTGCAGACCTAGCATAATAACTGACTCCAATGGATTACAAACACAAGCTTTAAGGATTGGAAGGATAAACAACCATACTAGTTATGACAAAGCAAAATCCTGTCTTTATTGACTCTACAAGTCGACTAAATTGCACTACGAGTGAGAGTCGAGTCCAGAAAATAGAGACCATCAACTTCACGACCACTACTAATCTGCCTCCGTGTCACTAAATCCTGAAAAACATAATGAGACGGAAAAAAAGTTACACAATAATTCATGTTTGTGGTTAAACTACTAACTAAAAGGAAGTTAACAGACATGTAACACAATAGACATGGAAACACTAGTAGAGACCCTGGTAGTTTGTCTTCCTTAAATTGAGGAAAGGGAACAATTAGCTATCTTAACTCTTAACTCGAACATGACTTGAACATAAATTATAGAAATCATATGAAGAGGAATTGGATGATGAACCAAAAATGTCTCAGCCAGTGAATCGATAATCCAAGTTGGCCCAAATGAGGATGGCAAAGATACTTGGTAAGTAGAAGCATGTATATCGGACTTCATAAATGATGTAGACGATGCGGAAGGATGATCCAACTGGGCAAAGGGGCGTATGGAACCCTCAAGTTCTTCTCTAGGAACATATTACTTTTCTCTAAGAAGGAGCCAAAGTAGATGTGATTTTAGGTCCAATGCTGGAAAGACCTGAAGATGGAGTCAGGCTCATACCTGTAAAAGATTCATTATACTTGGCTGAAAACTTTATGTGAGTGAAATTGCTAGTCTCCTAACTAGATCTCAGACTCCCAGTAAGTCTCTCTAGTATGTTGTGATCTTCTATAGTTGTTACACACCTACACTTGAGCTTGTCGCTATCCTCAGACCTTATACCTCCTTTCTGCTTGCGAAAGTTCCCTTATTTTCTTTCCAAGGGAGCGAAGCTTATACTAAGGCAGAGCGGTCAGAACTAGTAGCAAACGTATGCATAGTTAGACGTCTGCTCTTCTCAATTTGAACTAGAGCACACTTGGCTCAATTGTGGTTACTTATCTTTGCTTAGAATATGAGCCTGTGCTAGTTCAAACTCTCAACTCAATCCTACCTGAACTCAAAGATCCCTGCATCTCAATCCTCCAATACTGATCACCATCCAAAATACATACAAGATGGAACATCCGGTAAAGTTCTAACTCCTTCCACTTACTACACAGACTACCATAGTACTCTGCCAATGATTTCCCCCCTTGTCTAATGTGGGACATCTCTAGCCGTATAATAAATCTGGGATACATTCTGAAACTGAGAATACATCTGTGCCGTGCACTCAAATCTGCTCCGCAGTTTGAAGGAAAAAAAACCCAAGAAACTTGTGGTTGCATAGAGTCAAGCAACCAAGGCATGACAGTGAGATTCTTGGACTCCTACTTTTTATAGGAAACATCAAAGTTACTATGCTCTACTCCCTTCTCTATAGTGTAACTAATTTTACCATGGCTGCTAGTAAACATTTTAGCTGATTGCGACCATTCCAGGTAGCTTTTGTCATCAAGTTTCACTGTAGTAATTTTTAGGCCAGGGTTTTGTTGTGAAGGAGCCACATATGAGGGGAATCTTGGGCTGCTCATACTGGATAAAATCCCATCCATACCACTGATTCTTGACATATTGTAGATTCTAGGTCAATGTCCAACACACTTGGGTCCATAGTCACAAAGTCGGGATTCAGGAATAATTCGGCAATGTTCAAATTCGGGGAAAAGTTGGGATTCGGGAATAATTCAGCAGGGTTCAAGTTCGGAAAAATTTGGGATTAATCGGGGAAATATTTTTTTTTTTATGATTGTATAAAATAGAAATATGATATTAATTAATATATCTAAGTCTAACAATTTGATTACATAATATATAGTATAAGTAACTAAATATCATCAATTGTTCATAATATCATTTCAACATCCGGTTCATTCCAAGTTTCCAAGAAGGCATCAAAATTGAAATATGGATTAAAAAAACTACAAACAATAAAAATCATACCTTATTGGGTGGCCCTAAACCAGGCAATAGCCACCCTCCAATCAAAGTAAACCACTTGATGCTCTCTCGGAATCAAAGGGGAGCACTTACCAGACTATGCAAAAAAAAAAAAAAATCTTAGGAAGGAAGAGAAATTTTCCATGTAGCCCCTCTTCCATGCTACGCAATGGGGAAAAAAACCCTAAGAACCGTTGTCCCCTCTGAAAATTACACAAGAAAAAAAGGGAGGGTCTCTGACTGTGCAAAAAAAAAAAAAAGGGAGAATTTTCCACATAAATGCACAGAGGGTTTTGAAGGGATTGAATAGAAACTTAGAAAGGAAGAATGGAAAAAACAGAAACCAAGAAAGATGAACAAAGAGGGTTTTAAAGGGTTTTGTCCCTTCTTCCTTCGTAGCCCCTCTTCCTTGCTACGTATTAGGAAAAAAAACCCTAAGAGCCATTTTGTCCCCTCCGAAAATTACACAACAAAAAAAAAGGGGGGGGGAATCTCTGGTGCGTCGGGAGTGCCATGACTAAAGAGGAAAAAAAAAACCCAGATTGCCATGACTGAGAAAAAAAAGGGGGGCACTTACCACCATCGAATGGAAGGGTTTTGGTGTGTTGGCATCACCTCTGGGTGTGTCGGAATCCTCCCTTCTTTCCTTATCCTCCTTCCTCACCTTATCCTCTTCCTCTTCTCCTGCAGTGGAAAGCCTCGGTTTTATCTATTTGTTCGAGTAAGATGGTTTTCATATATATATGATGCCAAGTTACGAAACTGCCCGTGCAGGAAATCCTTAATTTTTCGTATGTCCCTATCTGAATAAAGCACGAATAAAACACGTTTTCCGCAAATAAAACACGAATTGCCGAATTTTTCAATTTAACGTGATTTAATCGGCGATTTAATCAGGCGATGAAAAATCCGTGAATAACACGCAAATTTTTCAATAAGTCGACAACTTTTGTGACAGAGCTTGGGTCTATAGAAGAAACCTTGGGATCAACTATTGCACATAAACACCTTGTATGGAGACTGGAGAGAATTACTAGCTGATTTACACAAATCAGTGTTATTGCTGTTGTAACTGATCCACCCAGATGAGTGCTCCAAACTATAGGGGCTGTGCAATCTAAAAACTCCATAAAACACAAGGGAGCTGCAAGATGTCGGTGGAAAAATCATCACCATATTCTGTAATAGTCAAATCTCAATGGAATGGCACATAACCAATTTGTGTCCGAAATTTGGGGACCAATGAAAACTACCATTCTGTCTCGGGAAAAAACTGCTCCATACATCTCACCCATCCAATTGATCAAATGGTTTCATTTGGATGGTTATAAGACCTTCGAAAAAAATTCAAAGAATTCCAGAAAGACACAATTCCGCCAAAAAATTCTCTTTTGTCAATTATAATTTTTTTCATCAGGGGGTCTTGTTTATACGGCTGTTGTAGCCAGCTGTACGGTCGGATTATGCCAACCCTTGGCTGTGACAAACCTTTTTTTTTCTCACATCCTCGCAAGTTTCTGTTGAATATCGAGAGTGTTTTCTTCTCTCTGATACCAAGTAGAAATTGATGCCCTAGGTGCAGGAATGAAAAAGAAAAAGATAAGAGGAGGAGAAGAAAAAAGAGAAGAGAATAGATGTCCATACTATTGTGGTCTATACACTCATATACTGGTGTAAATAAATTGTCTAAAAGTACTAAACTGTCCCCACTAAAGTTCAATACAACCATCTCATGTACTAAACACAAAAGAACAGAAAAATAGCTGAAAACTGTGCTATGGGCTTAATTTTGTAGGCCCATCAAAACAACCTTCTTCCTTTTATGATGTTGTGAATGCAAATTACCCTTATTTATAGTTCTTGGTCCGATTTGTTTTCTAATGGATAGCGAATGTTTATTCGCATTCTCCATGAATGTTGTTCTTAATCAAAAACTACAAACCCTAGAAAGAGATACTCTGATCGCTATTTTGTATCTATATAGAATTCTTTTGCTGAGTAGGTATTTGTTTTGTACTTTTATGAAGAACAATGGATGAGGTATAATCATTATTTATCTTTTAAAAAAAAGGTACAACCCTTAGTCCATTACTTATGTAATGCTACAGCTTTAGTGTTAGTCTTGCTGTCCCATTTGAATAATTTAATTCTAACGGTCAAAATTATAGCAGGTGGATTGGGTCCATGTCACTCCAAGTATCCATAATGAGACGTTTATATGTTTGATGGTTACAATTATCCCATTAGGTCAGTAAGTTTAGGTTCGTTGATGGTCCATTGGTTTGGTGGCTGGTGACACATGCATGTAATACACTACAATGTCTATTATGCACATTGCTGGTTGACACTCTCACAATGTTCTGAAATCCCATGAATTAGTCACTAGATAGAAGGAAGCAATATGCAGTAATGCTTAAAAGTATCCCATGTGATATGCCTATAAAATTCATGTTTATAGATGAGTGTCAAGGACTGATAAACGGGAAATTAGGTTGTGGTAGAACATGTAATAAATCAATTTCTTAGACACTCACACATAAAGAAAAATTTTCAGATGCATCACATGGGAGTACTAGTGGTTCCTGTTGTACTTTAGAAAAGTTACCTTTTTGGCAAACTATTATTATTAAATGCAATTTTGTGTGTGATTTTTCTTTTTTATTAATGAGATACCTAGTATCCCAAATTTGGGTACTATATGCTGATTATGCTCAAACATTACCCATATTGAATTTTCCCGTATCCAAACCTACTAACTATAGTTTCGCCAATTTTGGTGCTAGGAATTCACCATCTTTCAAAATTTCCTTCTTTTCTTCCTAATTCTGATGTGTTCTTTTTTTTTTTTGTCAAATATTTGCCTTTTCTCATGTCACATTCTTACTGTATTTCCATATATTTCCTCTCTGCTGACTTATGCAAACAATTTCATTTAATTCGGAAAAATTCGTGCTGTGTAGCTAGTTTGCGGAAACTTGATGAACAGCCTGAATGGTTGAAAAAGGGAAAACTTCGTGATTATCAGCTTGAGGGCTTGAATTTTCTTGTTAACAGGTATTGTATACGAACTTTTGTTTGAGGTCAGACCTTATTAACTTCCATAATATATGCTTAGAAGACGGTAGCAAAGTTCACTTTTTTTCTTTAATAAGTCTCTAATAATTCGCGAACTTTGGGTCAAATGATTAATTCATAAAGTATTTGTGGATTTTTGAAAAACATTTGCGACCTTTTCAAGAAGTCACAAATTTCAAGAATTAAACTTGAATTATTCGCGAGTTTTTGAAAGTCCTGAATAAATGTATGAAATGTATTTGCTTATTTATCTATAATTAATAATTACCTTTCTTTACCAATAAAAAATATCCTGTTTTTTTATTATCTTCCAGACATTTTTCCCAATTCTTTTTCCAAGTTATCCAAAATTTACCCTAGCCGAATAATTCTTGAACTCTGATTTGGCGACTATTCTTAGAAGTAGTGCCCATTTAAAACCATTTATGAACCAGTGCTTTGTTTATTGCACAGTTGGAGAAACGATACAAATGTCATTCTAGCTGATGAGATGGGTCTTGGTAAAACTGTTCAATCAGTTTCTATGCTTGGTTTCTTACAGGTATGCTGCATATTTATCCTTATTGTTGCTGGGGGTCTAATGATTCATGCCATTACCTTTTCTTTTTCATTTTTTTTTGTTGCTATGAAAATCATTCATTTTGTTCATACTGCAGAATGCTCAACAAATTCATGGCCCGTTTCTAGTGGTTGTGCCCTTATCCACTATGTCAAACTGGGCAAAAGAATTTAGAAAATGGCTTCCTGATATGAACATTGTTGTATATGTTGGAACCCGTGCAAGTAGAGAGGTGAGTCATGCTTTTTGAGTCATGCGTTTTGAATTTTGAGGTTCATTTTGCAGAATATATTTTGATTAGTTGTTTTGTTTAATAGAATGGGCGAGCCTTTTTGTTTATTGATCTATTTACCATAAAAGGTAATGTACGTGTAGTTCAAGGCTTCAAGCGTGGTTTTTATTGTTCTTACGGTGATTGATTATTGTTTTGGATGACATTTTTAATTTACTTTTGAAAACCTTAAGATTTCTGTGTTTTTCCTTGGTTATCAAGGGACACATTTGTTAAGAGGATTTTCATGTTGGACAAGGTTATGTAGGTGTTGAAACCTTTGTCAATGAGGCAGATGTATTCTATCTTTTTGTTTACTAGTATCAGTTACGTACCCTTCATTTTGAACCTATTCTTTTACGTTTATTTGGTGTTATGCTAATATTTAATGAAGAATCAGACTTTTTTCCGATGGTAATGTATTTATTAATTAAAAGGAAAAAATATCACCAGTGTATGGGCAAAGCTTTTCCTTAGAAGAAAGAAAAACCAGCACAAGTCGTTAAATATTAAGAACTTTTCATCATATCATTGTGGAGACTAAAACAGCGTTAGTCATTTGTGGGTAGCCCTGAGATTTGATACTTTCCATATAGAAGCATCAAGGAGGATTAGGTTTCCATCGGTCTATTGACTGTGAAATTAGGAAACCTTCAATTCCAACCTTGAACCTGCCAATCAGGCCAAGCACTTCTGCTTTACATTTTAATTTGCTCAAAGCTTCTGTTATTTTGATGAATAAGAGGAGAGAGAGAGAGAGAGAGAGAGAACATTGTGTGAGGTTTCTAGAACCCCTGGAGTGGCCTCGAAGTATCCATTAACTAGAATAGGGAAGGAATCTGATGAAATGCAGGCCCATATCTAGCTCATCCTTGCATGCCATTACCTGTTGCCATCACGCATTTTAGAGTCAATGCATTAATTTGCTTTTAAATCCCCCTCCCACTTCACAAAGTTGAATTAATATGCTTTTACAACTTTATCTATTGCCTCTTTCAAACATGAGTAAAGAATCTCAGTGACGATCTTGAAGTCTTTCAACCCATTTAGCCCTTCTTCCTTAGGAGTAAGAGTGACAAAGGTAGTCGCAGAGGCTTTATCCCACTTCCCTCTCTCGCATGGAACTTCTCTAACACCATGAGACCCCCTTTGTGATATGCTTTTTCTGTCCCTATTAATTCCAGAAAAATAAAAATGAGTATTAAAAATAATAGCCACTAACAATTGGGATTTGAGAGATACAATCAATACAAAAAGAAATCATGGATTCGAGAGGGTGAGAACTCTTCTTCGAGATCTTTGATTCATGGGGTAGCCTAACCATGAGCGGTTCGATAAATGAGGGAAGGGTGACATATTCCCAATCTCTTATCAGTGGTAGGCCGTAGGCCTACGTGTGGTGGTTGGAGCATGTAGGCATTGTCCTAGTCTTGGAGAGGCGTTGGATGTATTTTGATGCGGTTCCTTTAGTGTGTTGATAGAAAAATATGGGGTTTGAAGAGAGGAGTTCCTGCTTTGCCGTTCCTCAGAATCAGAATTTTGGGCACAATGACAATATCAAAATGGGTGTTATAAGGATGGAGAATACCATACCAAGTTGCAATTAAAAGAATCAGGGGCGAGATGGGTTTGAAGAGAGAGGAGTTCCTTCTTTGTCGTTTCTTAGAATCAAAATTTGGCACAATGATTATATAGAATGGGGTTTGAAAGATGGTGCATACCATACCGAGTTGCAATTAAGAGAATTAGGGGTAGGATGGTGCTGTTTGTGTTACCCTGGCAAAGAGACGCCATCAGGACTCTTAATGGGGGGAGGTGGGTCTTAACATTTATTCTCTAATGCTGGATGATGAAACCCTTTAGCCGGGCATATTAGAAATTGCGTGTGTTGGAGTTTGTCATGAGTATGCATTTTCGACATTCCTTTGCATGCGTGGTGTGTGAGGAAACTTAGAAGCCATTGGGGGAGTTATGTGGTGGCTTCATCAAATTAGATCTAGAGACGGCAGTTTGGCATCAAATTGTGTATGCTAGGCAAAATTCCGAATGTTAATAGCATAGGATATGTCGCATCGTGAAGAAGAGATATATCGTTTCGTGGGGAATATATCGTTTTGCGGGGAATATATCGTATCTCCAAGGAATATGGAGGAAAAACATGAAATTTTCGGGGAAACTTTAGGAAATGTTAAAATATATGTTAATACACATTTCAGAATAAAAAAAATTAAAATTCAAAACGAAGTACATAGGAGTATTAAATTGAAAAACGAAGTAGTACATAAGACTATTTATACATAATTTGATCATATTCTTTTGGCCAGGTTTGTCAGCAATATGAATTTTACACTAATACGAAAAGTGGTGGGAGTATTAAATTTAATACTCTGTTGACAACATATGAAGTAGTTTTGAAGGATAAGGATGTCCTCTCCAAGATCAAGTGGAACTATCTTATGGTTGATGAAGCGCATAGGCTAAAGAATACTGAAGCATCGCTCTATATATCACTTTCGGTATGATATTCTTCCTAATAAGTATCTTTTATGTGTTTTAATCATAAGTTTTATATCACGAAATTAAAATTTGATAGATCTTGTCCCATACCCTTTTGTTTCTGCAGGAATTTAGCACCAAGAACAAGTTGCTTATAACTGGGACTCCATTACAAAACAGTGTTGAAGAGCTATGGTAATTGTTCTCTCCATCTTTAATTTTATTTTATATATAGACATTGCGGATTTTAGCGTGCTTTCATCGATTTGATTCAAGGGAGCTGTTATTATTATTATCACTATTGTTCTTGTTTTGAGTGAAACATATGTGTTAATGAAAAATATAACGTGCTAGGTGAGGGAAAAATTTGCAACATACAGAATCGTATAGTTATATGTCCTATCCGCTGAAGAGTTTGCAAGGGCATGCACATTCTAAATATATGATAGAAGATTGTAGTTAAATCTCTCACCAACAACGTACATTTGTCAATAATGTGTGCCAGTCTCCAAGAAGCTATATAATAACCTTTTCCTGACAAATTTCATTAAAGAAATCTCCATCTACCTTAGGAGCATAATGACAAAGTTGGGGTTTGGAAATAATTCGCTAGGGGTCAAGTTCAGAAAAAATTGTGAAAAAATAAAATAATAATTATAAAAATATACAAAACGCTTTGATTAAAAAATACAAAATAAGTATTTTTTTGACAAATTCGGGAACTTAACAAATAATTCAGGAATTCAAAAATTCGCGAGTAATTTGGCAACCAAAAAATTCGCGAAATTTTGGAAAAATGACGTTTTTTGTTACGAGGCTCAGGAGGACCAAGAATGATATTTGAAAACTTTTAAGGCCATGAAACAAAGCCTGACTCTTTGTTCATTAGATTCTTTAACATATCTGCGAAGCAATTGTTGAACACATTAATCCTTGTCGATACCAGTGTAGCCAAGGCATCGCCTAGGTGATTTTGGACCATCATCGCCTAGGCGCCTCCCTAGATGGGTGTTTTTGGACCATCCTCTAATTTTCTCTTAAATGTAAGCCTTTTTGAAACAAGGTTATAACCCCTATTTTAATTCAATAAAAATTTTCTAGATCCAACTTCCTAAATAATAAAAAGTCAACTTTTTCAGTTCAAGAACAAAATCCATTTTTTAGGAATTAGGTTAAAATTTCAACTTGCAAATGCTAAAGCATTTCTCAAATCTTAAAATTTTAGAATTCTATTGTATCATAACATCATTAAAACCAAAGGTCAAGTAAAAAAGTCTCATATTTTAGCCCTCAAAAATATTTTCTACTATAGGGTCAAAAAGTCAACTAACAATTCAATAGAAAAAGACTTGTATTCAAGCTTTACAACATTAAATGTTAGTTTGCCTAGATTATTGTCAACATTAATAAACTTAATGTCTAAGGATGCATTTTTTTTTTGAATTTAACATTTACATTGTAAATGAAAAAGAATATATATATATATTTAATTTCAAAAGCAATACCTATAAAAACTAAATAAATAATAATTTTCTCAAACCTAATATTAGTCTATGGATATGGTAGATCTTATAGTATTAATAGAAAAATCGCATATATATGTTTCTAGGTTTTATATGATTAGTACAAACGGAAAAAAAAGTTTTTGGATATTTTTGTTTCTTAAAGTGTTGCAGCATACCAACAACGTATTGATGCTTGTTAGTGTGTATCATATAATACACGATACACTGGACATATTCCATTCCTAGTGCGTATCATAACGGTATCATTATAAATACCAGATTGTATAATGTGACACGGTATGATATACGCATTGATATTTTGAATCTTGTTTCTGATATTACATTTACTGTTTCCACCCTAGGTTATCTAAATATTTCTTTCAATACTAGTGAGGAAGGTGAGCTACCAACTTTGAAAGAGGAACACCAATGATGGTGGAACCATAATTCATTAATAGAATGGGCAGTTTCTTCTTTCACATTTTATCTAATCAACCCTAATGTTGGATTAAACCAAAAGATATTTTGTCAGTGTGTCAGGGGTTCACCACAACTATCAGTTGAGATGTTTTCGAGGAAATCAACTACATTTGTTATGCTCAGTTCTGTTGTTTTAATGATGCCATTACTGTTTCTGCTAATATAATTAATATTGTTATTACTGTAATTATTTATGAAAATTGTTTAAACGTAGAGACTGAGATTCTTTTTATTGCAGTAAAATTTGGGTGCCTCTAAATTTGGCTCATACATGTAACCTTTCAAAAATAATTGCCAACAGATGTAAGTTGAATGTTGGGGTTACTATTGTCATGTTGTATATCTCTTGAGTGCCCTTCCCCAATAAAACAAAAATCTATCAAATAGAGAATCTTGCTCATTATTCTCTTTCTCCCGTACTAATGATTCTCTCTTTCTATCACTGTTCTCTGGCTTTTATAGGAGGGAGGAATGGGGACTTCCTTGTTCTCCATGGCATTGTTTCCAATGACCACGTTAACGTCTCTTTGAAATCTTTTGTAAGGACAGACCTTGGGTGAATAAGACATGGGTCCTTCTTGGTTCTCTACTTGCTTGAGGAGGATCTTTTGATTATTGCTGGTCATTCAAGATCATCAAGCAAGCCTAATAACAGTTGTAGAGGTCTCAAGGATAGTAGTGTCCACTGAATCTTCCTTCTTGGAGCCCCCCAACCCCAAGTATAGTCTCCAAGTTTGACAAAATTTTCACCAAACAATTAATTCACGAATAATTAGCCAATTTTTTTTTACAACTCCAAATAATATCTAATAAATAGAATATTTTTTTATGATGAGTAATCCTTTATATTACGTTCTCTTTTATTTTCCCAGAATTTCCAATTTTACAGGGTTTTCCCGAATTTTTTTCCGAGCCGAATAATTCTCGAACCCTACTTGGTGACTAGGCTCCCAAGTACAAATATCTCTCAAAATGGTGAGATGATATCCCAAAACATCCAATGACAATGGAGCCTGACAGATGGAGTCACCAGCCCAGACAGCATAACAGCTACCGTGGTTATTTTCAAGATAAAAGAGCAAAATTACTTTCACCAATTTTATGGTTTAGCTCTCTGAAAGGATACGCAGCAGGAATGCATGTTCTTTCCTCAAGAGAGCCATCTCTACTGCCAATATTACCACTGCTCTTAACAGTATCAAGCGAGCATAATATAGAGAACAGTGTATGGAAGTTGGATTCTTGAAAGCAACTTTAACCAATCTTCTCTCTGAACCCATTTAATAAACCAATATAGGAATCAACAAGAGTTTGGGGTTTATGTTGCTCTTCGATCTAAACAACAGACATGCAATTCACATTAAAATAAAATAATAATAATAAAATGTAAGAGAAATACTTGTTGAACCAGTTTTGACAATTTATGCGACAATCTGAAACCCTCTAGCTCTACAAAGCTCTCAATCTAACCAATGACTTCCAGTACAAGTATAGATAATTCCACGCAGAAGGGTCACAAAAGGCAGTTGGAAATAATTGATCTCACAAAAGGTCAGTTCTTCTGCAAACTCTCACGAACGATCCCATAATCTGACTCAAAACCAACCCCATAGAGTTTATAACTACATTAAAATTTTTCGAGTGTGATATTCAATATACAAGTTCTGATTTGTGATTTCAAATGCACAGAAGTTTCTCGACGGAATTGGGAAAGATTGAGTAAAAGTTGAGCTGAGGGGCAGGAGTCCTGTTGTGTGTAAATCTTTTCTGCCAACAGGGCAGTTTCGACATTTACAAAATTAAGGACACAGTTGCAAGTTGGGCATCTCATATTACACCCATGCATCTGTCATATTCTGTGTTTAATTTTTTTTAATTGTTTGCCGTAGATATATATGGACACACATACACTTTGAACCCTCCTTTTGATATTGTTTTAATTTCCTTTATTTTCTTTTTGGGGTTGGGGTTAGGCACATAAGAAAGCCAGATGACATACTCTTTTGAATATTGTCGATACTTTTTTCACTATTGAGTAGGGCCACATGACAATTAAAATGCAAGTATGTCACTTCTTGCTGTTTGGTTTTTTGATGGATAATTATGAACTCTCACTGAAATACGAATCTTGTAGTAATTCTTTATATTTATATGCAGTTATTGGTACAATAGATATATCCTAACAAACATGCCTGAAAAAGCCATCAGTTTATTTTTTCTTCCTTTTCCTTGTTAATGATAGGGCTCTGCTTCATTTTCTTGATCCTGAGAAGTTCAAGAATAAGGATGATTTTGTTGAAAAATACAAGAATCTTAGCTCTTTCAATGAAATTGAGGTACTTCTGCCATTCTTATTGTGTGAGAAAACTTGGTTCCATCTGATTACTATTAACTAGTTATTCTTTTGCATTTCCCTGAAATATGGACTGGGTTTTTGTATAGCTTGCTAATCTTCATATGGAATTGAGGCCTCACATTCTCCGAAGAGTTATCAAGGATGTAGAGAAGTCTTTGCCTCCAAAAATTGAACGAATTCTTAGGATTGAAATGTCCCCTCTTCAGAAACAGTAAGCACTTGCCTTGAATTTTAATGAACTCTGGTACCACTCTTGGTAATTTGAGCTGATTTATGCACTCCTGGTGTTGGTTACACTTACCAGGTATTATAAGTGGATTTTGGAGCGTAACTTTCAAGACCTGAACAAAGGAGTCCGGGGGAATCAGGTTTTTATCTGTTTCAAATATTATGCTTCAGATTTACTAGGGTTGAATCTTCCTTTAGAGTGTAGTTAAGATTATGCTTCCTTCATCATAACTACCAACCATGAACATGGAGGATGTGGAGTGAACAGTATGTACCTCTGGCATAAGATAGAAATAAAACACAAGTTATTTGCATTGTATTGCATGATATAGTCATGGCTATTCTACCCAGGTGATACAAATTGGGTATTGATGTATATCCTTCTTATTGAATTTGCAGATCTCACTTTTAAATATTGTTGTGGAGTTGAAGAAATGCTGCAATCATCCTTTTCTATTTGAAAGCGCAGACCATGGTTATGGAGGGGAAACAAAGACTTACGGTAGCAGTAAACTTGAGCGTATTGTCTTAAGCAGTGGGAAGCTAGTACTACTAGACAAGCTGCTCGTTAGATTGCGTGAGACAAATCATCGTGTTCTTATATTTTCTCAGGTTTTTGTCGGAAACTTCTTTGTTTCTTTGAGAAAGCTACTCTATATGCTTTTTTTTGTTGAAATTATTGTACTGGATATGCATCTTGCTAATAGCCTACTGGAAATTATTGGGCTGGATATAAAATGGTCAATGGCGACTAGCTGATGTCACTTTTCTTGTTCTCATTCTCTCCCTTTATTTTCATGATGTAGCTGTAAGGTGCAAAGATGAACTATAAATGTAGTTGCGTAAAATCTTATTATCTTAGTGATTTCTTAGGTAATTTTATTTTCTATCCCTTGTAGTGTTATGGAAATGGACTAATACTAAAATTTTTGTGAACAAAGCTAATGCCTTAGCACCTTGTTTATGGATGCAATAATGTGGAATTGACCGAGTCATCTTTTCACTCATGATGTTATGCAGATGGTTAGGATGTTGGATATACTGGCAGAATATTTGTCACTAAGAGGGTTTCAATTTCAGAGGCTTGACGGTAGTACTAAGGCCGACTTGCGTCACCAGGCTATGGAGCATTTTAATGCACCTGGTAGTGATGATTTCTGTTTCCTTCTGTCTACTCGTGCTGGTGGGCTAGGCATTAATCTTGCAACAGCAGACACCGTTATAATATTTGATTCAGATTGGAATCCCCAAAATGATTTACAGGTTTGAAACAAGATGACGACCACCTCTAGTTTTTGGGTTCTTCAATGTTCTTTGTATGGATATTTTTGCATCTGATAACTTTGTTTGACCATCTTAACTTTATGCTTCTCAGTTGCACATTGCAGGGCATCCCTTTGTTAATTACATTTTTTCTTCTTTTATGTTTGTTCATTAGGCAATGAGTAGAGCTCATCGGATTGGGCAACTAGAAGTTGTCAACATTTATCGGTTTGTTACAAACAAAAGTGTTGAGGAAGATATCTTGCAACGCGCTAAGAAAAAGATGGTAGACTAAATTTAATTGTCAATGCTTTTCTTATTTAAGTAGATAATGTTTGTATTTACAAACCTTATGCATATATAGATATATGTATGTGCTAATATACTGATATCTGAGGCTATTGTGTTTATTATGTCTTTCTTATGTTCCTATATTTCTTGTATAGGTTCTCGACCATTTGGTGATTCAGAAACTAAATGCAGAGGGTAGACTGGAGAAGAAAGAATCAAAAAAGGGGAGTTCGTTTGACAAAGTAAGGATTCATGATAAAATTAACCTTAGTTTCTTTGCATATGTACAGAGGGCTAAGTGGATGGTTTGTTTTGATATTCTAATGCCATTTCTCGGGCTTCTGTTTTCAACGGGATTTTTTTTTCCTACCAAAATATACTGGGCCCAACTATGACAGTTGTTATGTTTTTTCAAACCTTTTACTTCTCCTTACAGTGAATCCATTGATGTTTTATGTTGGTGATACATTAGGAATGTTCTTTTGAACCTTTACTTCTGCATGATTGCAGAATGAGCTGTCAGCAATCTTAAGGTTTGGGGCAGAGGAACTTTTTAAGGAAGACAAAAATGATGAAGAAAGCAAGAAGAGACTTTTAAATATGGATATCGATGAGATTCTTGAGAGGGCAGAGAAGGTTGAAGACAAGGGAGATGGAGGAGAGCAAGGAAATGAATTGTTAAGTGCTTTTAAGGCAAGAATATTACATATAACTCTTGGGATGTGGTGGGATTGGCTAGTTTGTACAATTTATGCATGTCTTTTGTCCATTACTTTCACTTTCAAATCCAGGGAATATACCTGTATTTCTCTCTTACAAGTTTCCCATTTTGCTTTTGTGATTATATCCAGGTCGCCAATTTCTGTAGTGCTGAAGATGATGAAACTTTTTGGAGCCGTTGGATTCAACCGGAAGCTGTAGCTCAAGCTGAAGTATGAACCTATTACATGGATAATAATTAGTGCATGCACATATTTTCCACAGTACTTATAATATATTGCTAAATAAGCTCATAAGCTGTACATTTCATTTTGATGAGTCATTTTTTGGAGTTGTTATTGGTTATGGAATTCTTCCTTCTATAGGAAGCTATAGCTCCTCGTGCTGCAAGGAATACGAAGAGCTATGCAGAGGCTAGCCAACCTAAGAAAAGTACGAAAAGGGAAAAGAGGGGACTTGAATCTCAGGAGAGAATCCAGAAGCGCCGCAAAGCAGATCATTCGGTCTATTCGCTGCCATCGCTGCCAGTGATTGAGGGAGCTGCTGCTCAAGTAAGGGGATGGTCATATGCAAAATTATCAAAGAAAGATGCTGCCCGTTTCGTTCGTGCGGTAAAATTCTACTTTCTCTTCTGAACTTTCTTAACCTCATGTTTGGATGCTTGACATCTACCTTGACCTAGTTGTGGTGTTAATCCAGGTTTTTTCTATATTTTTATTTGCATATGCTACCTCAAAGTTTATAGCATTTAATATTTCTCCTGTTCATTTTCCTCATAATATTTGAATATTTGTGAAAGATGTACAGCTGTGGGTTCTACTCTTCATAAATTTCTCTCTTCTAGATCTGTAACTAATATAAACCTCTTCCTGCTACTTAAATCATAAGTTCTTGTAACTTTTATAATGTGTTTTTCCTGTAGTTACCAAAGCATAAGCGAAAACGAGAAGCAAAGCAAAAGCGAGAAGCGGGAATCGAGCCTTAAAAATCCTTAAGAAATGGGAAGCGAAAAATGAGATATAAGTGCCTCATTCCCATTAAATTAGGATGACCAATCATACCTTAAATTTTTTCTTACATGAGATATTTGTGGAGAAGTAGGTGCCTCAAGTTTCAATTCAACGACACTTGCTTAGGATTTATGACGTAGACCCTAGACTCAGGTCTATTGACTCTATTCCATCACTTCCTAGATACAAAGCCCCCTTTGACCACTAAATGAGACATAATGGAAGAGAGTTTCCTGGGAAGCGAACATAGTTGTTAAAGGCGATACCTCAGGCAGGCGCTCTACTGGGTTCAGGGGACTGGCCGCCTAGGCGGTTATTATTAAAATATGAAATATATATATATATATATATATATAATATTATTGTTTAAAAATATAAACATTTATTTTATTTGAATATGCTAGTTTGGTATATAAAAAAGCATGCTATGTTATTTATTTCTCATGTCTTTTACCATAAAATATGGTAGGGTTTTTATATCCAACAAAAAGATTTGCAGATTGATGAAGAAAGAAAAGACGAACGGTGTGAAGTATGTTTCCCTCATGTGAACTTGTCCTCTCTCTCGCTCAATGGGTGGACCAATTGGTCTCTCTCTCTCCCTCTGTTAGTAGGTGGATCCTATGGTCCTCATATGTTTTTGCTGTTAAAGGCATTGCCTAGATGACCAGGAATACATCTAGGCTCAAAGGGCCCAATAACAAAAAAAAAAAAATGGCATTTAAATGCCGTAAATTCCGTTTAAAGACCCCCAAAACTCTCATAAACCCATATGTAAATGGATCTTTTATAATTAAATAAGTGCAAACCCTATAATTTTATATTTTACTTATTATATATATTTTATTACTTTTTCTTGAGTATATTTGAGAAGAAGGAAGAAAGAACAAAGAGTAAGAGGTACGGCCTCTCTCCTTTTTTCTCTCACTTGCACAGTGTCACATTGAATGTCGAACTAATTTTTTATTTTTTTGATCAATTCTACACTCCTTCCCCTCTCTCTTTCTCTCTCTCACACATGTTCAGCTATCACTGTGAACTGTTGTTTCTTCCTATTTTTTATCCCTTAAAGTCCCTCTCTCCCCCTTTTCGGTAGTCATTGTATTTTTTTTTGTTCCTTTTGTATTTCTAACACTTGAAATCCTCCTTTATTATTCTTAAAATAGTCTCTAAGGACGGTTCTATCAAAATACATCTTGACTATGGAGGTTTTGTAATTTATATGAATTGCAAGGTCTCTTATTCAAGGAAATGCATCATACATAGATCTCATATTTGAGAGGATTTTTGCAGCAAAAAGTTCATCAGGCGATGCCTCAAGCATTAATGGGGTCTTTCGCTTCAAGTCGCTTGGTCGCCTTGATAACTATGGAAGCGAGTCTTGGAACGAGCTTCATGTTCCCACCTTGTACATAACTTCTCTACAACTGTGGAAAATTTCCCTTTTTTCTCGTATACCAGCCCTATTCAATCAACTAACATCAGTAACGAATTAAATTACTAGAAAGAAAAATTAGAAGGCATGACACATGAACCTCTATATGGTTTCCTTTATGGGTTGATAATGTCCCTAACGTTTCGGTAAACTTAGGTAGACTTCGGTAAATGTCGACCAAAACAGTAAAAATTTAGTAGAAAAATACCGAACTTCGGTGGACGTTCACCAAAATCACTAAACTTCAGTAAAAATATAGCTTTGTGGTTGTAGACTTACAGATAACCATCCAAGAAAAAAATATATATACCGTTGATGTCATCGCTCCTTTCTTCATCTACTGACCTCGTCGAAACTCCAGAAGGTTCGATCCTACTCTCCTGTTCCTTCATTGGCTACTTCCCTAGTTCTCTTTCGAACTGAGAAAAACATTTGATTTAATGAGGTAATGCCGTAATGTGTTCACTCATTTGCTTTTAAACTTACTTTTTTCAAAGGAAAGACATTTGTTACTGTCTTCCATTAAGAGAAAGACACGTGTCTTGAAAGAGAGTGTTGCTAGCATTATCTTTATTATAAAGCATAAACCACTAGTTGGGTGTGCTTGCACATGCAAGCTTATTTCTTCAATTATTATTTTTGACAAATTTTTAATATTTTTAATATAGGAGGGGGGGGGGGGGGGGGGTGAAAAGAGAGAGAGTAACAATGGTATATTGAAAAATAAAAAATTTGATTAACAAGAATTTTTAAGAAATAAAAAATTAAAATTTAATTAATCAGAACATTTTAAAAATCAAAAAATCTAGAAGCATTTAATACAAGACATAGTGGAAAGAGTGATTAATAGATATAATTTATAAAATAAAAAATATAATTTTAACAATTTATTCAAAGAAATAAAAAATTGATTAATATGGGCATTTTAAATCAAAACTTATACAAATGAAAGCAATAGAAAAATTGATTAAAAGATAAATTTTGGAAAAAAGATAAATTAACTGGAGTGTTTTGGAAAAATATAAATTTTGATTAAGAGGAATATGTTAGAAATAAAAAATTAATTAGTGATGCAAACGAAATATAGAATGAGTAACAGGTATGAGTGGAACATATAAATGAGACGACAGTGGAAGACAACATGTGTTTGATATTTTTTTACAAAAATGTCAAATTATAAGGGCAGTATTGGAATACTCATGTGTTTGATATTTTTTTGCAAAAATGTGAAATTATAAGGGCAGTATTGGAATACAAGAGTGAGACATATAATGTCCTGGTTAACTTTTGTAAAAAGATACAATTATAGAGGCATTATTGAAACAGACAAATGAGCAATGTGGTTATAAATAATGAATTTTACATTGTCATATTTCTGTTTCATTTGGAATGTATTATACTATTTCTCTTTATTTCATAGTCAAGACAATGGAGGTCATTGTAAATGATTTTCACATTTAATATTATTCATGGTTCTCTCTCCATCTCCTCACTCCCACAGGCCACAGGCAAGACTCACGCAGATAAAAAAAAGGAAAAAAAAAAATAGAGGTACAAGATAAATAGACAACGCATGCCACTGAACATGATTCTCACATTTGATACTCTACATGCTTGCATCCAGTAATATAATGAATTCTAGATGTGTATTTGTGCTTAAGTATTGAATGTCTAAAGTTTTATCTTAAATTTCCAATGTTTCCTAGACTTCGTTAATTTTTATGTAATTTTATTAGTCTTCCTTGAACTTTCTCGAAACACATCAACTTCCTTAGCAACACGTGTCCCTATTCACCTTTATTAACCGTGATTAAGATTAACTAACCCGTAGGGTTCAATAATCTAACCTTGGTTTTTAGAAAAAATATTAAAAAAACTTAAGTTTCGTTACTATCCCTTAGGGTTCAATAATCTAACCTTGGTTTTTAGAAAAATTATTAAAAATATATTAACCCTAAGGATTAGAAGTTCTTAACTAGAGTTGAAAGTTTGCAGACCTATGCCCATATTCTCATCGAGTTCATTCGATCATTGTAACGAATTCCGACTCCCCGGGTTCATTTGATCTCCTTCCACTAGCATAGGTGAGAGAATCTATACCCATATTCTCATCTCTCAAACACTCACCAATATCAAATACCTTGAAAATGCACACAAGGTGTTTGATCAAAACCATGAAAACACACGGCCTACTCATTAGCATTTCTGAAGTTGAGTTCTAGGAATGCCATCCTTGGGTTATTGGAGAACACAAATCTGTGAAGATGAAATGGAAGATGAAAAAAAAAATCCTTTGTAGATCTCTGAAGATGAACCCCCCCCCCCCCCAAAAAAAAAATACAAAAAATCCATCAAAGATCTGGAATCGTCGTCGCCGTTCATGCATAGGGAATCCAAAAGACGGAGAAAAAAGAGAGGAAGAGAAAATAGAGAGGAGTAACTCGTCGTTGCCGTTCGAAGATGTTACCGGCATTACATTCGTTGCGGCATTGCAGTCCTCTCTGTGTTTCGATGGTGGACCTCTCCTTATGCCCACAACTTCTTAGTTCTCCCATGAACAAAAGAAGAGAGCCCAATGCTTATTCGTATTTTATCGGGAACATTCAGGAACTCATTTTGCCCAACGGTCCATTCCTTCCGAAAAGCTATTATTTTTCTGTTATGCGAAAATCACCCCATCCTGATCTCCAGTCGAAGAAACGATGCCCCTCAGACACGTTTGAGCCATTCCTGTCCATTTCGAAACACGAAATCGTTTTGCCAGAATGATACCAAACACCCCCAAGCAATTGAGGCAAGAGGCATTGGCTCCCTATTGAACGCATCTTCCCTCAAATAGAATATGGGGCTTACAAGATAAGAAGTCTTGAAAGGAGAGAGGAAAGACCTAGCTGATACCCAGGAATGAGGAAATACTGCATAGTTGCAGGGAAGCTATGTACAGGGTTCTTGTTTCCTAGATTTGCTTCCTAGGAAGGGAGCTTCCTTGGACTGCCTCACTTCCTAGTAAGTTTGCTTTCATCACGTCCCATTTAGTAGTCAAATGGAGCTATATGTGTGAAGTGATGGGTTAGACCACAATCTATAGCTTAGGGTGTAAACTCTAAGCAAGTATTGGCGGTTTGGAACCGAAGGCACATAATTTCCCACAAAAATTTCATGTAGGATAAAATCAAAGATATAGCTACCATAATAACATAATAAGAATAAGGAGCCTATATCTTATTTCTCGTTTCTGATTTCCTAAGGTTTTTTTGAGCTTCACTTCCCGATTATCGCTTTCGCTTTGCTTTTCATTTTCGCTTCTCGCTCTGGTAACTATGGGAAATAGGTCCAGACCTGTTGTGCGAAATGGCAATGCAATAGGAGGTGATCAACCATCTCCTCGGCTTCTAGGCACAAGAAACAAATATTAGGCATCTACCACCCTCTATTTAGAAGGTGATTGCAGGTAAGTATCTTGTCTAAACCTGCAGTCCATAGGAAGAAGGATACCTTTTGAGGTAGACCCACCTTCTATACCAAACGATAAGGGAAAGGGTGGCCGATGTTAGGAAAAAAAGCCTAGTAGAGGGATCTCACTGAGAATTGACCTTTGTTATCTCTAGACCACAGACTTGGGGAATCAGGACTTGATTGATTCTAGCAAGGAGGTTTTGGAAACTGTCTAGCGTCTAGTCATTAAGGTTGTGCCTCAGGTGAGGGCACCAAACTCTATTGGACAGGAGATACTCAATGCAGGATTCTACTGAGACAAATTATCTGATGCTATGAGCCAAACCAAGCTGAAATTGGCACTAACGGTGGTGGGACCACACCATTTGTCTATCCAGAATCGAACCTCATTGCCTCTTCCTAGTCGAAAGCGATGTCTGAGAAAAACTCCCAATCTTTTATAATGCATTTCCACAAGAAAGTAATGTGGAGCCATCGACTACTAGGGCTTCCCAGTTGGAACGTGACCCGCACTTAGACGTGATGACATGCCTCCAGATGCTTTCATGTTCGAAGCCTAATCTCTAAAGCCATTTCCTTAGAAGGGCCTTGTTGACCAAGGAAAGAGAGGATGCTCAGGCCGCCCATTTCAATAGGGGGACAAACTGTTTTCCAATCTATGAGAAATTATTTACGGATTGCCACTTTTGCGATCCAAAGAAAATTCTTTTGAAGGGTTTCCAAATGGTGTTGGGATACTACATGGTCAATCCAGTGCATCGAGTAACATTTATGAACAGAGTCCACAACTCTCAGATTTATAGCAAACATACATACATATGCACCAGTCCACATACTATCAATGTTCACATGAGTGGGCCACATTATTGTCAATATGCTTGCTCATTTATAATGTATCACTTTATTTAGTTCCTGTCTTCCTGAGTCCACACCATTTGAGCCGGCACGAAGTTCAGTGATTGTAATTCATTACTTTCTTATTTGCATTCATTCAATATAAAGTTTTAATATCTAGATTGTATTGCCTATACTTGGCTAAGGACTATTGTTTGTGTTTTCCTATTTATCATCCTAACCTTGTTTTTTACCTTATAAAATTCTTATATCTCATATGTATTGTTATAAATGTACTCGTGGCCTTCATTTAGTTTCTTTTTAGCTTATAATTTCATTAAAAGATGTTTTATGCATTATAAAAAAATTTTCCTTCCGTATCCAAGCTTTTCTTTAAAAAATTTGGCGTGTCAAACCGACATGCCGACAGGTATCCTAAAATCGACTTATGGATACGGCACCCATATTTTGAACCATAGTCTAGATTGCTTGCCAAGCTATTTTCAAAATTGAGCTTCAGCCATCAACCGACTGGGTTTTCCTTTTATGCTTTTTTTAGCTATATATGATATTTTTTCCTCTTGACATGCCAAAAATCCTTTAGAGAATGGAAACACAACCCATTAGCAAGTTGAGTAATGTGGTTGACATGCTTAACTTACCTTAAGAAAACGACAACACAACCGCTCTGCAAATTTGTAATGTCTTCTGCAATTATGTTCATCAATCTTTAATAATTTGCTTATATATTCTTTTCAAAACCCCAAGGCAGGGGAGGCAACTCTCAAAGAATCGGATTCTCCCTGTACTGGACTGAACAATCATCCGCGAAAGCACTACCTTTGAAGGATAACCCAGTGAAACCAAAACAGAAAAGGAGAATCTTTTAAAGCCCATAAACCATCCTAAAACGGATATGATGGGCAACACATCAGTTGGAAAGTGCCCTATATGGATTAGATAGCTGATTGTTAGAATTGTATCTTAAATAGCTGTTCATTGAAAGTTTCAACCCATGGCAAAATCAGATGACCATATCTTCAACATTGGATAATGAACAAGACCATCTTTTAGTAGATGATTTTGGAATGTACTGAGTACTTTCTAGTTTCTACTACAGTTTCACTTCCATATCCTCTCATCCCCTCCACTAAGTGGAATGTGTACCACTTCAATGACCTCAAAATCAGATGACCATATGCTCAACATTGGAGAATGAACAAGACCATCTTCCTTCAGATGACTTTAGAAGATACAGACTAGTTTCTTCTAGTTCAATTTCCATATCCTCTCACCTCCACTAAGTGGAACATGTACCTCTTCAATGAGCTAGAAAGTTGATTTAAGTTTCAACATTCAGATGAAAAATCCTGTTTTTAATGTTCGGCCTTGAATTGGCACATCAATATGTTATTTCTTTTGAATGATAAAAATAATGTAGTACTAGGGTTTCTTTAGAGGAGGGTAGCAATTCGTAAGACACGACAATACTTAATACATTTTAAAAGATTTACATATAACCTGCAACTTGAGCATGCAAAACCCATGATATCCCTGACTTATGGCTAGAATATTGCCTTCTAATAATGTAGAATATTATTGGCAAGTTCCTTTCAAGCAATACCATCAAGACCAGAATGTTTATGGGCAAGGAAGAATGATGCCTGAAAGAAGTGCATGGCTCCTTTTTCTGTGATAATTGTTGACTGGACTAGAAATTTTTGTCAAGTAGTAGGAAGTTCTGTTAATTTTTTGCTTTCCTATTTCTTTTTTATTTTAAATTCCTAACACTGTTTCTCCAAATTAGGTTAAGAAGTTTGGGAACCAGAACCAAATCAGCTTAATAGTAGGGGAGGTTGGTGGTGCAATTGAAGCAGCTCCATCTCAGGCACAGATTGAACTTTTTGATGCTTTGATTGATGGTTGTAGAGAAGTGGTTAAACGAGGAAATCTAGACCCCAAGGTTTGTTTTAAAAGCATTTCTCTATCAATGCACATTACTTGATAACTGTGCTTATAGATTTTTAGTGTAGAGTGTCAATAATAGGTCTGTACAATCCAAGGCTGTACCAAATTCATACTTCCTTGTCGTGTTTACCTCTAGGGGGCTTTGTTGGATTATTTCGGCGTCCCTGTAAAGGCATATGAGGTACTAGATCGTATACAAGAACTTCAGCTCCTAGCAAAGCGCATTGGACGATACCAAGATCCAGTCGCACAATTCCGACTGTTAATGCACTCTAAGGACGCACCATGGTCCAAAGGTTGTGGCTGGAATCAAGGTAAGTGTTAGGTCTCCTTTTTATTATTTTTTCTTCACTTCTTTCCTTTTCATTTGTTTTTAATTATTATGTTTTTCTGTTACTTTTTGTGCTGATACGTGGCAATTGTTTCCTCTTGAAACTTTCATTAGTTGATGATGCAAGGTTGCTTTTGGGAATTCACTACCATGGATTTGGAAATTGGGAAAAGATAAGGTTAGACCCAGAGCTTGGTCTTGCAAAGAAGATTGCTCCAGTGGAACTTTCTGAGATTGAAACTTTTCTACCACGTGCTCCTAACTTGGACCAACGTGCTTCAGCACTTCTGCGAAAGGTAGCTGACTATTTATATTCATACATATATGCTAAATTTGTGTTTGCAGGGTTCTGTTCTGTCTCAAGTCTAGCTTGCTCATCATTCTCTTACTGACTACTATGATGTACTTGTTTTTACTCTAGCAAATTCTCTTTGAAAAAGTGCTTTATATCAATTCTATTGACAGAATTACTATTTGAGTATTAGTTCTTTTTTGTTTGCAATTGTTGAACAACTCATCTCAATTTGTTTCATTGGTGTTGAACATGGAAGCTAGTGCTTGTTGCGAATTTGATTTTGAACACAGATGGAGTATACTGATATGCATCTGTTCCAATTACTACCTTTGCTTAATGCTGCAATAGACAAAAGATATATATATATATACCTACCCCCTCCCACCAATGCTATATGGGAAAGACTGAATTCACTGGGTATTTTGGTCCTAACAAAAGAAAATATGGATCAAAGAGGCAATCTTATATCTAACAATGGTACTTCATGTTTGAAGAATTTATCATGTTTCATACACATTCCAACAAGTGGACGCAGTTATAAAACACCTCAATTTTATGTCTCTGTTTTTCTCTACTTCTGATGTATCTCTATTTTATCTAGACAGATGATTTTCCTTATGTTCTGATTTTTTGAACTTGTATTCATCTCCAAATAAACTGGTCATTATGATGTCATAAAGTTAGATGCAATTGATACTCATTTGTAGTCTCCTATCCATGAGGTAGCCTTCTTTGAGAAAATTGACTAAGATAAAGGCCACCATCAAAACAGAAGTGGTATGGTGGTGGTAATTGATCATATATTTCTCTTATAAACGTGACTTCCTAAGTTCTTTAGCGAGTATAAGTTGTGGCCACACCACATCCTTGATTAACCTTCCGATGCATATACTTGTTGCAGAAAAACTATTTTCTATTAGTTCCCATATTATGCCTTGCACATGACTGTGTGCATGTGGAAGTGCTTTGAAATGCCTCAAAAGAAAAAAAATAAAATTTGAAGATCCTCAATGCATAAAATATCCTCATATTTACTTTCATATGGATTTCCGGCGGAATAATGCTTTCTTACATTAAATATTGGGGCACTACATGCTTCTTGGAATTGTAACTATTGCTGCCTCCTACTTGGAATTGTGGGTTCACGAATGCTGTAGCATATACTTTGCAGCAATTGCAGACTGTGAGCATTCTTGCCTGTAGTTTCTGATACTGATTCAACCGACTTCCACTGTCCTTGCTAAATGGGTGTTGATCAATTAACCTGCATGAGTAGCTCAGTTGGTTGAGTTCGGGTCTTGGGAGAGATCTCCTAGGTCTCGAGTTCAACTCCTCCTGGGTTTACACGATGCACGTGGTTTGTGGGTGATTACCAAAAAAAAAAGATTTGAACAATTCCTTTGTGTTGGGATGATATCTGCTAGGACTTGGTCCATCCGATCTTTATCAATGTGAACAGCTTCTCTGCATGCCATTGAAATCCTAGACATGAGGGTCAATAACTAATCCTATTTGATGAGCCAGGCATGTTGCAAGGCTTCCAACTGGGTGAATGCATTGGCAACTCATACTAATCCTACTTGATGCCTAGCGTAATAAGATTATTCAGATTTTCTGTGGTGCTTTGCATATATCATATATGCTGAAAGTCCACACAGTAATAAAAGTGTTTCACAGCCTTAAAAGGCTGTAGAGTTCTTCCTGATAAACTGTTTTAGGAGCCTTTTTTGGTATCTAGTGAGCTTCGTTTCCCAGTTCATGGAGTTTATATAGCTTGCAGATGTATGGTACCAATTGCACTGGTTAGTAAAACTGATAGCTTGAAGTGTCAGCTGTTTTGTGGCGAAATGCAGTACTTAATTATTAGTATATGTGTGTATATATATATATATATCGGGATTGTCTACTGTTTACGTAGTGCGTGAAAATGGTATCAACAGCTGGACTTTTTGTCCCTTGTTTCTTTAAAAATTAAGGGTATGTTAATTTACGAGATAATGAGGCTAATTCACCTCTCTTTTTTTGTGGTCAGCTTATTTTATCTTAGTTTTCTTATTTTATCTCTCTATGTTGTTAGGATGAGAAAACTCCAACACCTCATTTTGTCTTGTGTACTTTCTCCATCTCTTCTCCTTCTTTATTTTTTTTTCCCTATTACTATAAGTAGGAAACTAGGATTGGAAGAAGACTTTGGGTGTTGTAGTGCTTGAGGATTCTCCTCCAACACTAACACTATTCTGCCATATGTATCATTAACCCTAGTTAGGTCAGCATTAACCCCTAAGGTTAATGTTGACCTAATTAGGATTTTATAAAAGCAAATATATATATATATATATATATAAATTGATTCATGTAGCTAGGTAATGCAATATTATTGATGATGGTGGAAACTTGTCAAATACATGATGTAGATGATCCTTGTTTTATTCTTATCATACTAGCCCCATTCTCAGTCAACTCCTCTCAGCCTCCACAACCACTTGTCCATTCTTGAATCAGTTGCAATGGTTAAAGCACTCTCTCTCATCACGAATGGACATGCGGTTGGTGGAGGTTGAGAGTAGGAGTTGCTGAGAGTAGGGCTTGCACGCCTCAAAGAAAAAATAGGGAAGAAAAAATGTGTCGGAGTTATCTTTATTTCTAACAACAAAGAGAGAAAATAGGAAATCAGAGTAAAATAGACTCATTATCTTGTTAAATTACCCAAAACACCCTTAGATTTGAAAAAAAGCAAGGGACAAAAGAGTCTGGGTGGCTGATACCACTATCACGTACAATGTGAATGGTCGCAAGACCCATATATATATATATATTTATATATACAGAGAGAGAGAGAGAGAGTTCGCTCTCAGCCGCTCACTAAAGGTTCTAGTAAGCGCCCCCTTCTTGAAATTTGACACATGATATGATTTTTGGGAAACTGGCAAGTTGGAGGTCAAGGTGGGTCCGTTTAGAGCAGTCACAAAGTCGAGGTTCGGGAATAATTCGGTAAGGGTCAAGTATGGAAAAATTCAAGAAAATATGGGAAAAAACGGAGAAAAAAAATTAATAATTAGAAAAATTAGAAACGGTGCTAATTAATATATCTAACAATTTGGTGAGATAATTTACAAAAAAAGGTAACTATAATCAACAATAATAAGTTCATAACATCATTTTAACATCAAATTCATTCTCTCAAGACATTAAAATTCGTTAAAACATCAATTATCAAGATTAAAAACAAGACTAAAATACACATATTAATCAAATCACTCATTCATATTCATCAATCGTTCAAAAGCGTCATCAAAGTCATCAATATTTGCATAATCTTCATTCTCAAAAAAATTTCTAGAATATCCATTTTTTTTTTTGTTTTCGTATTATTCGTTTTAAACGTCTTTTTTTTTCTTTTTATTATTCGTTTTAAACTATAATACATATTTTTTTTCTTTTCAAAAAACGGGTTTTAAACGCTGTTTTCTACAGCAGGCGTATTAATGCGCATTTTAAGCGGGTTTCTTCCAAAAAACACATTTTTTTGTGACTGGTTTAGAGACGTGACAAAAAATTGCTCATTTGAGCATTTTTAGACCATCTGATTAGACCCTAGTTAGGCAGCATTAAACCCCTAGGGTTCAGGCTATAGAAATCTCTAGAAATCTCTGATTTTCTGACCTTCAATTGGATTGTCGAGAAACATCCAATCGGGCTATTTTTTCCAAGTCTCAAAGGGACCCACTCTAGGTATCTCCCAAGGGACACACCTTAACATCGAACGGTTGGAATCGATAACAACTTGCCATGTGTCGAATTTTAGGGGAGATGCTCACTACAGGTTCTAGACTTCTAGTGAGCACTGCCCACTAGAACTTCATATATATACAATGCTGTCTTGGTAACGGTTATAATAATATCTCCAATTTGTTGATGTTTTTCCCTAATTTTAGTAATTTTCCCTGTTAGGCTTATGTGCCTGAACTGACTATTGCATCACGTGTGACAGGAATTTGCAGCTGTTGGTGGCAAGAATTTAAAACCTAAAGTAGGCCGTAAGGCTTTCAACAATGAGAGGGAAAATAACCTGAATATTTCAAGAACTCGCATTAAAGATTTGAAGGAGAAATCTGGCTCTCCTAAGCCTAATGTCAAAATGAACAAAGACAGACTTCAGAAATTCCAGAGAGTAGAACCTATAGTCAAAGAGGAGGGAGAAATGTCAGATACTGAACTGTATGAGCAGTTCAAGGAATCAAAATGGATGGAGTGGTGTCAAGATGTCATGGTTGATGAGAAGAAGACACTGAAACGTCTTCAGAAGTTGCAGTCTACCAGTGCCAATCTTCCCAAAGAAAAGGTTGATTGTAGTAGTTCTTGGTCTTCCATCTTCTCCTGACTGTTCTATTTTCTATGGTATATGCTTCAACTTTGTATTTCTTCAGGTGCTTTCCAGAATTCGAAGTTATCTTCAGCTTCTTGGGAGAAAGATAGACCAGATTGTAGAAGAACATGAGGAGGAATCCCATAAGCAATCTAGTAAGTGTTCTTCATTCTAGAATCCTGTGTGATCTGTTTGTCATCTTGATTTTGTTTGATTCTGTTCCATCTAATTTTTTATGTCGATCAGTTGTTATTTATGGGGATTGGGTTCAGATTCCATTTTAGTCCTTCGAATTTCATGCTTCAATTTCCTTTCACCCTGGAAAAGATTGGAACTCATCTCCGTTCTTGTATATTTAAAAGCAAGCCAATGGGCACTTCTTTTATTAAAAGTCCATTTCTCTTACAGGGATGACCATGCGATTGTGGAACTATGTTGCCACCTTTTCAACTATGCCTGGGGATAGACTCTATCAGATTTATTCGAAGCTTAAGCAAGAGCAGGAGGTGCCGACAGAAATGGGACTCTCCCACCTCAATGGTTCTGCACGAAGCCCCATTTATAGAAATGGTGATCCTAGTCGTTTCCCTCCTTTTGGCCGCTATATTGAGAGGTCAAGAGGGAACCAGAAGTTTACGGGCCACCAAGCATCAGAATCATTTCACAAAGATCAGGAAACAGGAAAGTCAGAAGCATGGAAACGGAGAAGGAGAGCTGAGTTGGAAACTGAGTCCCAATTACAGCCCCCATATCAACACTCTCTGAGCAATGATATCAGGATACACGAACCAAATTCATTAGGGATTCTTGGTTGGGGACCGGCAGACCGCAGGCACTTCAGTAGTGAGAGGCCAAAAAGAATGCTTCAGACTGGTTTTCCTCCTGGTCAAGGTCGTCCGTCAGATATGAAATAGTATTTTTGTGCTTTATACAATGAGAACAAGAAAAAGGAGGAGAACGAAGCCGATTGGCTTTCACCCAGTGGCATTTGCCACTTCCGCCATTAATACATTGAAATTTTTTTTGCCCCTGGGAATAAACATTTGCAGAATTCTACTTTGGGATTGTGTGGCTGATCGGAAGCTATATCCGTTAGATAGGAACTGCATTTGTGTCAGAAGGTTGCCAATGGAAAGAGCTGAGACCATGCACATGTGCAGAAAACTACCAAGAGAAAGGACACATGGTTTCTTGCCATACTTTTTTTGAAAGGCAAGGCAAGTAACTCAGCTACATATCTAGTGATGAAGTTCCAAAGGGCTTCTCACACCGTTGAAGTATCTATATAATTACATAGACAGAGAGACATTATATTTGTATTACGCGGTGGATGAACAGTGTACACTATGCAGTTTTTCCGTTCTTTGTCCTCCAGTCAGACAGTGTCAGCATTATTTCCCAAAAACATTGATCTGTAAAAGTTATCTTAGTAGTGCTGCAAAAATATCATGTTTTTTTGGTTCTTGAATCTGTTCAGTAGGTCATTTGTATCAAAATGTTGAGCAACTGGGGCCTTTGACAATCGAGTACTGTGTATGCCTATTGATATAAATCAGTTATATTCTCTCTAGATGATGAATCTTTTTTTTTTTTTTTTAAAATCTTTGTAGCCACTATATCATCATTTGTAAGCTAGCTATCGGAGGGGAAAATGCAGGGCAGATACATGGGAGAAGATACTCAGCAGAAATTTGTTAGTGAGATACAAGTTGTTTCTGGCCGATTTTGTTGCCGACTGGAGACAAAACTCAAGGCTTAAGCTGCTAATAGGTGGGCGGGACAATTTGCCAAAAGCACTAGCTGAATTAGCTCGACTGCTGCAAAAGGGCACAACAGGTCCTTTGCACCCTCAATATGAGCTTCTTACTCCCATGGCTGAATGGAATTTCCAACTTGGCTTTTGCATCTGAGGTTCATTTCCTAAAATGCCCAATGCTCTATTAAGTAACAGCACTGCAGAATAAATTAAAGAGGTGGTGATGGTTAAGCCTTTTGTACTAAAACAAACAGCTACAAAATTACATTAATTGGTTGGGTTGACAGCATTCAGCACCTTTTTTGGAATGAAAAATGTTAGCAACATTCAGCATTACTCCCAGGAATCCCATTTGAACTCCTATTGAGTTGCATGGAATATGTGAACCTTTGAAATGGGAACTGATCAATATAGGTAGAAATAAAAAGGGGTTAACAATTAAGAAACGTAAGAGGACATGTCAAAAGGACAATTGATGCAACCCAAGATATGGGGGCCTACATTTTGTGATGTATTAAGTTGTGGATGTGAGGAATATAATATCTATGATCGATGATCTATTTATCTAAATCCTTATCTATTACCCATGATTTGACTTTCCATCTAATTCAATTTATATACCCATTCAAAGTTAAAGATTTTTCATCTTCACATTAATGTAACTTAGTGTTTGGTTATAGGAAGTGGGCTTAATTATTATTTTTGATCACCCCTACACCATGAACTCCCTCTCTTGTCCCTTCTCCCTCTTCACTTTGAAAATAAGGTGTTTCTCGACATCATTGGCAAAATTGAGATCTGTAGAGCTTATCATTCCTACCAATGCTTTGATTTGAAATAGAGGTGACATGTCTCAACTGGGCAAACTTACGAATAAAGTAATGACTCGGGATCCTCTCCAGTAGCAGCTGGCGAGGGCATTGCCAGCTTCACTGTGTCCATTGCCCACTCCATCCATATATTCCTATGCATGAAGTCCAACACAACGTAGCACCGCTCCCAATGTTAAGAAACAGAAAAAGACACTGCCGTCTTTTAAAAATACCTTTAAATTTTGAAGCTGGCAGTGCCCTCGCCAGCTACTATTGGTGAGGATCCCGAGTCTAAATTAACACTTGTTTCTTTTGTTCGGAGGAAAAGTAGGTGAATGAAACTAATTTTTGTAAAATAATATTTTGTTACACTTGCTAGAAAATAAACTTTTTGCTAGAAATAATTCCCGGAGACTTATAAAGTTTGACACTGTACTTTGTTAGGAAATTTGAGTCACTTTGTCAAGGTATATGACAAGATTAATTCTTACCATTTTTCATTCTAGTTCTCAATAAAAAATACATATTGTTGAGTGACAAAACTTGCAAAGAGCTAGACTTTATAATTCTCCGCAGAAGAACGGTAATACTTCATTGTTTTCCCTTGAATTGAGAGAAAAATATTCTTTGAAAATGAAAAGTTATTTACTGGGAAATATTTAATTTTCCAATTGATCGACTTTTCCTTCTTAATACGTAAAGAGCTGAGACATTTTTCTTTAATTAGTGTGAACGTATGACCATCAATCCATCAGTTGATAATATTCCTACAACTTTGTCGAGTCGGTGGTTATAACTTTAAAATAATGAAGCAAAGCATATATTCTAATTTTTTTTTTTCAAAAGGAAGTATAAGACGAATGGATAAAAAATTCTTAGCCCTGTCCATATCTCCCTTTTATGCGAGTCCTCCTTTAACATTTGTGCAAAAACAATCAGACTAATCCGAGATGTCTAAAGCCCACTGACTAGGCGGCAGAAACTATAACCTAAGTTGGGGCAGCATTAATAGTATGAGTTATTGCTGACCAAATAACGATAATATTGATTTCGTTGTTGAGTCCAACAATTTGAGCGCCCCTAATCAGATTCCTTGCCCAATTGCATATATATATATATATATATCTTTACTATTATAATGCAAGAGGCAGCCGTAGATGAATTTTCAGAAATTCCCATACTACCCTTATATAAAAACAAAACTTTGATTTAATGTTTGCTTTAATTCCCAAACTACCCCTTATCTTTGATTTAATTTTGAAACTACCCTTGCTCATCTATTAATTTTGAATCACAATCAATCGCGATTGAACTCACCGCGGGTTAACACGTGACCCTTTTAACTCCTATTAACCGTGGTTAACTCCTTCCCCTCGCTCTTACGTGCATCGCACGTGCCACTAGCGAGTTCAATCACACCTACGAGTTAACACGTGTTCCTTTTAACTCTGGTTAACTCATTCCCCTTGCTCTCACGTGCATCGCACGTGCCATGCGCTAGTATATATAAAAGGAGATGCCCATAATAGTGTATTAAAGCATTCCCCAGTCTTCAAAGGAAAGAGCACCTCATAGCATCTGCTTTGTTCAAAATGCCCAAGACAGAGACTCAAGGGAGGGAGGGAAACAAGCAAACTCCACCAGGTAGCTCTCTCTCACACACACACCACAAAGAATGGATCCTCTCTTATTTCATTGGAGCAATCTTTGGACTAATTAGACTTAATCTTATGTTTTAAGGATACCCTACTGAAAACCATACCAGGAAGAAGTGCTGCCCCCGTTCGACCAAGAAAGGTGATAGAGGCTTCATTGAGGGATGGTAAGCAGCCATCATCGTGATCAAACAACCTTTCCATGATCGAATAATTTAACTAATTTTTGTTGTTTTAATGGGTGCAGCCTCTTCGCTTTGTGTTGCTGCTGGCTCTGTGAGTCTTGCTTCTGATGGAATCCAGGATGGGTAGTAGGAAGATGCATGGCAGTGCATATATCTAGAGATAGTGTGTCGTGCGGATAATATCATCTATTGATCTTTATAAATTTAGTGTAGATTGATATAGTAAATACTGCTTTCGTTTTCATGTATGATCGATCCTTAGTTATAATAATGATTGTGTGATTTTCAATAATTTCAACTCTCCTAATTCTGTTTTGTTCTTAAATTTTTAAACCATCTCAAGTTCTCAAAAGTAATTCTGGATTAATAAGTTGAAAGCAACAACAAACACAAATTTATTTAAGTGCAGCATCAATGGGCCGGTCCTGAGACACAATTGAATGGGCTGGTCCTGGGACACAATTGAATGGGCTGGGCCAATAGTTCTTTGTCCTAGCCTAGCCTGTCCTATACGATCTTACAAGATCTTCCCAGCTCAATTTTTTGCTAAATCCAGGCATGGGCCAGTCGAGCGGATTCAAATTAGAGGCGAGTGGGCACTCTCCCACAGCATCCTAGCTAGAGCAGCGGGTGTAAAGGAAAAAGATTACAGCTTCAAAAACAGTAGCTTTTTTGAATCCAAAATGGGATAAACCGTTACCTTGGTGCAAACAAATGAAATTTTAGCATGGATTGTTGTCTTTTCTTTTCTAATACATTAAATTTAAAATCAAGTTAAAGATCAACATCCTAATACATTGAAGAATAATTGTTGATAGAAAAAACTAGGTTCTTGATAGTGGAGCCACCCATCATATATAAGTGCCCATATAAATCATGGTTCTACTCCTACAAGCCAAGCCAAGTAAAGGAGCCGTCTCACATATAAACAGGGGCAGAGCTAGGAATTTTACCTTAGGGGCAAGGAAAATAATGGGGTTTGTGGAGAATTCTTAGCGGCAAGTGGAGAATGATCACGCGTGATATTATGGGGCGGCATGGGGGTCCTCCGAGATTTATTGTTTTTCTTTTTTTTTGAGTAATGGGTCTATTGTAGTCATAAAATTCGTTAATGTTGCATTCCAATAAATGTCTAGTATACAAAAAAAAACAAGGGCCTCCTTTTTAGGAGAGCTATTATACTAATAAAATTAATTACATTTTTAAATTTTTTTATATTATACATATAATGAAATAATAAAAGAGCTTAAAAATAAACTAGTTGAATACTTGAAAAGTATTATTGTTTAGATTCATGTGTATATAGGTATTTTAATTATATTATAAAAACATTCCTATTATTTAATAAAAATATATTTTTGATGTTGTTATTGTACTCATTGAAGTATAATTTATTGTTGTTTAATGATGAATACATAAAATTTATTATTCAATTAGAAATTAAAAATGTAATATTTGAAAGGACTTTGCTACTGAGACCCCATTAGGGTCGAGACCACCGAGATTATGCTCTAAGAACATTGGATTTCAGGTGCCGCCCATTTCACATGGTAGGCCTCACCTGAAATCCTTGCTCTTAGAGCATGGTCTTGATGGTCTTTGCCCTAATGGGGTCCCGGAAGCTTTATCCTATTTGAAATTGGGTGTGTGGATGAATGTTTTATTTTTTCTTCATATATGAATTAGAAGTGGGTGTGTGGATGAATTTTTTTATAGGAAATAGAAAATGGAGAAGCTGATCTCATTGGTCCAAGCCCCCTCTTTACCATCCACCAATTGTGATTAACTCCCTAGGGTTTTAAGCAATATAACCATGGTTTTAAAAAAAAAAAAAAATACTAATTTTAATTTAATTAATCTTAATCATTGTTAAACAGGGGTTAAAAGGAACATAGGGACACTACGGTCAGCTTAGAAGAGGACCTTGGTCCTCGGTCCTCTTCTCATGATTCAAGTTTTATTTTATCTTCAGTTCTTCATATATGAATTAGAAGTGGGTGTGAGCAACTATAAGTGATATTTATTTCAAAAAGTTTCTACTTCAAAAATAGCTAAATAAGACCAGTTTGGTTGCACTTCCTTTTTTCGTTTTAAAAAACAAAATTTAAACATGTTTGGGAAAAACATAATTTGGGAAAAACATAAACATGTTTTTGCTTTCTCTTTTCAAAAATTAGTAATAAAATTTTTGAAAATCAAAATAACAAAAATTTTTTGCTACCTCTATTTTGAAAACAAAAATGGAAAACACAACCCCACCATCACCACCCATAACAACCACTGCACCACTACAATACTACCACCACTACAGCACCACCCACCTCCACCTCCACCGCCACCGCCACCGCCACCTACCACCACAATACTACCCACCACCACCATAATACTACCACCATCCACCACAACACCACTACTCACCACCGCCACCACCACAATACCACCACACCACCACCATCCCCACCACCACAATACTACCACCACCACTACTCACCACCCACCACCACCACCACTACTACTCACCACCCACCACCCACCACCAGAATAGAACCCCCACCACCACTCACCACCCACCACCACAATAGAACCACTACCACCACCACCACCACCACCATCACCACCCACCACCACACACCACCGCCACCATCACCACCACACTACACCCACCACCACCACTCACCACTATCACCACCATGAATTGAAATTATTTAATAATATTTACCAAACACGTTTTTTTGTTTTTCTTTTTAAAAATAAGTACCAGTTAGTAATACCAAACATGTTTCCTACTTTAAAAAAAATTGAAAATAAAGTCTTTTCCATTTCTTAAGAACAAAAAATAAAAACAGAAACGAGAAGTCGTTATTTATTTCAAAAAGTTCTACTTCAAAAATAGGATAACATTGACGGAAACGTTTGAGGTTAGCTGGTTTTGAAATAGTTTAAATCTGACATGGACGACTTGTAAACCAGTAATTTGAAGAAAGACATTAATGCCTATGCAGAATATAGATAAAAGACGAGGATACATCTCTCGTTGATGGAGAGGAACTTGACTGTTCAATGGTTCCTGTCAATTGATTACAAAGAAGAGCAAAATATCACCACGAATATCGTCAATTCCGTTTGTTCACGGAATCCGTAAGCCTATTTTACTTTTAGAGACAAATAGATAGCTTTTACAAAATTAAAGAAATCACAAATTAAATATATAATACCAATATCGGAGAATTGAGATCTTGTTGGAATGCTTATCCTATTGTAAAAAAGATGAAATGATATTTAGAGTAATTTTGATAATGAGAAATAAGAGAAAGAAAAGGTAAAACTAGAAAAAAGCAACAACCTTAGCTAGAAACTTACCAATTTAAATCATGAGAATTTTAAGTTTTACATATAATTTACATAATATATGCAATTTTGTACAATGTATTGGAATTAATTTGGGCCAATCTTTCCACAATAGCTCAGGTTGTGTTTGGGCCATGCCCCATTAGTGCCAATACAAATAGTTTTAAATTGATATTAGCCTGGTCTAGTCAAATGGTTAAGATGTGGCGAGGTTTTGACATCAAGTCCTTGAGGGGAGAACTCCCACAAATTATGCATCAGACCCAAAAAAGTCGAAAAAGAAAAATGCAATATTGTGAATAAAATTACTATACTGTCTGATTATGACATTCAGCCCAAGCAGGCCCATGTAGAGTTCCCTTTCTTAGGAAACTAGTAAGCAGCCCGTGCGATGTACGGTTCATAATAATAAATGATTTTGGTAAAGTGCCTCTTATATTTTCCATTTTATAAGAGTAGGATCAATTGAAAATTGGTATTTTTGGATTCAATCTCTAAGTTACCCATCAAAGGACCGATCTAGGATCAACATAAAATTATTTCTTTGGATTCAATCTCTAAGTTGCAAATCAAAGGACCAACTCCATATAAGTCCCAATCCAGGACCAATGAAAAATTATTTCTTTAGATTCAATCTCTAAGATGTCCATCAAATGACCAACATCATATAAGGCCCGAAATCATCAAACCATACAAATCTTAATTTTCAATTCTATCCTCTACTCTTATGAAAGAACTAAGAATACATTATAAGGCATGATGGGGAGAGAAAGATGTTTCGCATTTCATTGGTGATTAGATCATTGTGTAAGAACACTTGTCTTTCATCACAGAGGTATATAGTATTCTAGTATTGTTTTTCAATTGCTAGTGATTATAGTAGTAGCTTTGCAAATAGGAGTTTAAAGTCTTTGTTTACTACCAGTTAGCTGTTAGGTTTGGATAGTTAAGTGTTATAGGTCTGATCCCATGCATGCGCATATACATGGCCAGTCCACCACCCCACAAGCACATACCACATGTTCAAATCAGGATTCATGGTTGGCTCCAGAAGGTGAACCTACCAACTCAATTTTATGAATGATTCCATATATTTTCTATTTTCAATTTGATAGTTATATTATTATTCCATGCAGGCCAATCAGGTGTCTGAACGATATGGCTTCTAATTCACAATGTTCTCATAATGATGTAATTTGAGTCCTAGACTATTTTCGATGAATGCATACACAAATTTTATGTCCACATATGTGCTCATCACCCAATTTTATTGGCGAGATTCAACACCCTTGGCATGGGTGCATTCAGTGATGGGAATATCAAGTTCAACACAACAATCATCCAAAAAGATAGCTTAGGATCTGACAGTGACTTGGTTGGCCCTATTGAGTTAGGGAATGATGCATCATCATTACAGGTAAAAAAAATTGAGATCAACTGTTGTAATACTTGTCAAGATCAACTGTTGGTAAAAACAAAATCTTTTTTGTGGATTTCGAACATCTAAGTAAATGTATTAAGTAAGTTCGGAATGTTGTTCTGAGTATAACTGATATCAACTTCGTTTGACCCTGTAGCCTGTGATGGTTAAGATAATGATGAATATAGACTAAAAGAGACCCTTATACAGAATGTGTAGATTATACAAATCAGGATCAGAATTCTACATTACAATATTAAAAGCAAAACAAAAACTAAATAGAAAAAACTTTGAGAGCACACAAACTTTGAAGTAGCCCGAGTTCGTGGTTAATCCTCAGTTGCCACAAACTTTGTGCTAAAATGGTGATACACAGTAGCCTTGGTTATTTTTTTTGGATGGAAAATAGAAAAAGAGCAAGAGTGAGATAAGAAACATAGACTGAAAAGTAATTGTTGGCGACTTAATTTATACAAAGATGAGTCATTTTGAACGTCTGATATTCATGGAGATAGACTAATCAATGGTAATTTAATATGGCTTCAATTGAGGAGATGACTCAAACTCCTAAGTTGAAGAAGATGGAAAGAAAATGTGGAAAGTGAGTAGAAACGTTTCCCAATGCTTAGGTGGAAATTTATAAAGCAGGGAAAAGAAGGTTTGAAATGGTAAAGGAATAAAGAGTGGAGAGGAGATGTGGCAGTTACAAAATTTAGTGGGGTGACGTTACAGTGCTTCGGACTTTAAGCAAAGCACTCTAAAGCTTTTCTATTGCTGCCTGTCCAAAAACTTTCTGGAGCCACCACGTGTCCACCCAACCGCCATAGTAATGACAAAGACTTGTGGTGGGTCCCACAACACGTGTCCTTTTTCATTTTCCCTATAACCTCTTCTTTTTTGGTAAACTCAGTAACACCACAAGTGATAACATCTTCTTAACTTAAGGGACTCTTCAGCTATTTAATTATTTCAACTGCGCAGTTAAAGATTCAAATATACTTCATGCCATTTCTATGTTGTAAAATTTGTCACATCATTTAAATGCATCTAATGCTACCAAATCTAACTATTACTTCAGTATGATTCGTCTTTATTCGTCTTTATTAATGGTTACCATATTTTTCAGTATTATATTGAGATGGAAAAATAATGCTTAGGAATATTAGCAAGATAATTGTTTGGTTTCTCTTTCTCTTCCATAAATACGAGAATAGAATTGCATTTGAACCCATTTTTCATTCTTTGATGTTAAGCATTTGACAATTTCTAGTTATTATTTATTTTGTTTATTTCTTAAAGTTATGCTGTTCTTTGCCATTTTATGATTTCAGATTTAGGTAATAGATTTTGAGATGTTGGAGGAAACTTATGTAAGTAACTCTTTCCAGCTGTCCCAATTAAAGAGGATGAGCACTATTTCTTGACGAATCCTCTACGGTTATCACCCCTAGAGGTCGTCAAATGTCTCCTTTGATACCCCTTGGGTAGGATTCACCCTGTAGGAAACGTTATGGCCATAAAGCCAAATAACGTTCCACTTGAATGTTCATTCTTGTAACTGTCACCACATAGATGGATGGTCATTTCTCCGGAATGAATAGGAACATCCGACCATTATAAATGAGTTTATATATTGACCAGATCTATACTGATCTTGGTGTGGTTATGCAATAACCCCAATGTATGGTCGCGGAGAAAACCTCCATCACCTTTCCTCTTCTTCTATGTCCAACAGTCGTATCAGAGCTCAGATTGGCTCTCGTTCTTTTCATTGAGCCCGTTTGCAGCCTCAATCAATCGCCCCTTTCCGGTGCTACGAGAAGTAGTGATTAGTTGTTGTAGTTGTTTGGTAGCATTGGGATCTTCAATGATTGGACAGAGCAAAAGATCTGTTGTGGAGGAGGAGATTAAAGAATACAGAGGCTGATCTGTGTTACTCGCGTCGGATCTGGAGCGCATGCTGATTTTTCTTCTGTGTTTAAACCTCTTTGCAGCAAGGATCCATACTGTTCTTGGTTGAGGAGAAGAAATATTTTTTTTTGCCGTGATACACAGAGCCCTCTACGGTGCTGACTACATGCAAAAATCTGAAGCTGATCATTGACCATCTGAGGTTGGATGGAACCTGATACCTTGAGCTCCGGACTCTACGACCACGGTCACTGCTTATTGAAGTCGGATAAAACAATGTTTGCTCGAAAGAGGATAAATCACAAAAGTTTTATTTTGAAAATAGAAGTCGTGCAGATGAAGAAAGGTAAAGAGACAAACTTGAAGTTTTTCTGAGGTGTATTCACTTTTACACTTATTGGGGTGTCGTTATTGGGTGAGGCATTCATGCAATTTAACAAAAAGCATTGATTGGAGTTTTGAACTTCAAGACAGAGAGAGGCAGTTGAAAGGAATTGGAAAAGGAAATTATTGTGGTGACCAGCAATTGGAGGGCATTAAATGATGATTGATGAGGGCAACAAATTTGCTATAGCGTTAAGCTTATACATGTGTATTAACATGTGTGACATCATGCAAACTTAGTTCCAATGGAGCAAGCATAACTAGCTGAGCCAAGCTAAGTCAGCCTAATCACAGAAAAGTATGAGTTGCGATTCAGAAAATTCTGGGTGCATATACGCTACCGTAACATTGTAAATAAATTGTCAGTTTTCTAAAACCCAAAATTTTTACATTATCTATTAATTATTTATGATATATATTGTATACTATGTTAGTCATATAAGATTTTTATGGCTAGATAGAGTAGTACACTAGAAATAAGGTGTTGAACACAAGTATGAAAATAGAGTGTACAAATAACATAGTTAATAACATTGGTTAAAAGGGCTAGCAATCTTAGCTTTAAATCTATTTTATTTGATAATTAACTGGTAAGATTAACTTGTAAGCTAATGAACTCTCAACATAAGCCTGTATAGAATAGTGGGAGCATATAATGTAGAACTCCTGGATTAAATCATTGTGGCTACTGAATTCAAGTATGATAAACATGTTGTAAATAGATTGTAATGATGTAGCAACAGAATTCTCAAAACCGTTCCAAGATACCAACAAATATGACTTTGTAAGTGTAATGCCTACTGTATCTTAGCAAAATTTTATTCAGTAGCAATCAGTTCTCAGAGCAGAGAAATAGGAACTATTATATCAAATTTGATAGTAACCAAACTGATCTGACCTTATTATTTCTGTAATACCTCAATAACTGTAGCTCAGTTTTTGTAAATCACGAGCACCAATCTCAATAATAATAGTCCAGTAGTTGTAAACCGCAAGCATCAATCTGCAAAATCGAAATAGAAAAAAAGAGGAAACTATAAGGAAAACAAAAAAGCTGAGGCGTGGTGAATCACCACTGTCCTTAGAATCGATTTCGCCCCCACAAGACAGATCTATGGTGCAGTTGGGTGATTGGCGCCCGATCTCCAGGATTCAACAGCCACACTATGTTAAGCGTGCACATGCAAATAACAAAGCCCAATAACCCGCTTATTGATGATAGTGCCCAAAGAAAAATTCAAGAAAACAAATCTATTTGTGGGAAGAAGAAAAACCCAAATAAAAACCATACGGGATTAGAAAGATTTTCTCTGCTTTTTTTTTTTTTTTCTCTTATATATAAGAAGAGATCTTATTCTCTCTTATTTAGACACCTATCGATTATCTTTACTACCATTAAAGTTCCGTTTAGAATCTCAACGGGTCTAAACGCTCAATTAGAAAAGTAACGGATAGCAATAATAAATAAAATCTTTAAGGAAATAGGAATGACTAAAATAAGATTGAAAACAAGATTAAGCTCAAGAAATCAAATACCCCATGCACTTACGTACCTCTATCTCCTTGAGTTCTATGAAATCTTGATTTCTAAGGAGGAGTTAACAGTTAAAGGAAGAAAATAATGCTGCTACAGAACGGGATGCCTTTGATTCCGAAATCAAAAGGTATGAGAAACCACAAAAGAGTAAAGTCTCATATGAGACTTGATAACATGCTTCATAAAATGATACTATGCTTGTCATGTTTTTAGTTTTACACTTTACCGTAAATACAACAATCCCCCACATAAAACAAAAAACACTAAAAATTAAAAATAAATAAACACTTTGGGCAAAGAAAAATAGAATGCATTGGTATTGATGTCTTTTGGACTTTGAATCAATACTTAATGTAAGTAAACCAGGATTTACAAGTAGTTGATGAAATAATATTCCGAACCACACACTTTTGATGTAAATCAGCTGAATTTACCACACACACTCTATTTAGATCATCAGACGAGTTCTAACAGTTTGGCACATTTCGGCCGTGCGCCCTACCTGGATATTCATGAGTGCTCTAGAGAATTTTGCCTAAATTCTCATAAGAAGTGGCCCCACTTCTACACTCACATAGGTGAATCCATCAAGTGTGTACTATAACTAGACACACTACCTATAAAGGATATGGATACATTAAGAGTTCAACTCAACTTCTCACTGTTACAGTTAGCACTATCTATACCATAGGGAGGGACTATCAAATTTGATAGTGCTCTCAATTGAATGGTCCAGTGACTTGTTTTTACCCATTGAACCTACTTCATGGGATTTCCATTCACGTAAGTTGGGTTTCCATCACTTCCATTCATGTAATAGGCATAAGTCTCATCCCCCTCGATGTCTCATTCACTAACTTTTTAGCTAGCCCTTTAGTTAGTGGATCTGCCAAATTCTTTTCAGATCTTACGAAGTCTAATGCTATGACTCTGTCTCCAATTAGCTGCTTCACAATATTATGTCTTAGGCGTATATGCCTATTTTTACCATTATATATATTTTTTTAGCTCGAGCTATAGCAGCTTGGTAGTCACAATGCAATGAAATTGCAGATACTGGTTTAGTACACAATGGTATATCTAATAACAGATTTTTAAGCCATTTAGCTTCTACCCCTGCCTTCTCTAAGGCAATAAATTCTGATTCCATAGTGGATCGAGCGGTGCATGTCTACTTGGTAGATTTCCAAGAGATTGTTGCTCCACCTAAAGTAAACACATATCCACTCGTGGATTTAATCTCATTTGAATCTGAGATCCAATTAGCATCTGTGTACCCTTCTAGTACAACAGGATATCCTACAAAGTGTAGGCCAAAATCAATTGTTCCTTTAAGATATTTGAGGACCCTTATTAAAGCGGTCCAATGATCTTGACCAGGGTTATGAGTATATCTACTCAACCTCCCTACTGCATATGCAATATCTGGTCTAGTACAGTTCATTAAGAACATTAAACTTCTTATGACTCTAAAGTATTCTAATTGTGATACACTATCACCCACATTCTTACTTAAATGTATACTAGAGTCGTAAGGAGTTTTTACAGGAACACTTCCATACTTATCAAATTTCTTTAGAATTTTTTCTACATAATGAGATTGAGATAATATAAGACCCTCAGATGTCTTAGATATCTTAATTCCCAAAATTACATCTGCTTCTCCCATATCTTTCATTTCGAAATGAGAAGATAGAAAATTCTTGGTTGAATTAACAACTTTTAAGTTGGTTCCAAAAATTAACATATCGTCTACATATAGACATATAATTACACCAACTTTATCTATAAACTTACTATATACACACCTATCAGAATCATTAACAACATACCCATTTGTTAATAAGACTTTATCAAATTTTCATTCCACTGCTTAGGTGATTGTTTTAGTCCATATAAAGACCTTGTAAGTTTACAGACCTTATGTTCTTAACCTGAAACTTTATACCCTTCTGGTTGATCCATATAAATTTCTTCTTCTAATTCGCCATTTAAAAAGGCAGTTTTCACATCCATTTGATGGATTATCAATTTATAAATTGATGCAATAGCTATTAGGACTCTAATAGTAGATATTCTTGTTACTGGAGAATATGTATCAAAGAAATCTACACCTTCTCTTTGTTTGTATCCTTTAACTACTAATCTGGCCTTAAACTTATCTATAGAACCATTTGTTTTTAATTTCTTTTTAACAACCCACTTGCAACCAATTGTTTAAGAACCAGGAGGAAGACTTACTAATTTCCATGTCTGGTTAATCATAATTGACTCAGGTTCTTCTTTTATGGCCTCTCTCCAGAAGGCTGCATCTGGAGATGATAAGGCATCCTTATAAGTTAAAGGATCATCTTCCACTAAGAAGGATGTTATAAAGTCTGGTCCAAAACTAGACTCTTTTCTAGCTCTTTTACTTTTTCTTGGTTCCAAGTTTTCTTCTATTTCACTTAGTTTTAGATTTTTACTTTGATTAGTGGATGTAAAGTCAACTTGTTCTAAAGGAACTACACTAAGCTTAACTTTCATAGGAAATATATTTTCTAAAAATTCAGCATCTCTAGCTTCTATAATAGTGTTAGCATCTAACACATTATCTTTTGATTTTAATATTAGAAATCTATAGGCTGCACTATTTTCTGCATATCCAATAAATACACAGTCTGAAGTCTTGTGACCTATTTTTCTTCTCTTAATATCTGGTAATCCTACTTTAGCCAAGCACCCCCACACTTTGAGGTATTTAAGATTTGGTTTAAAACCTTTCCATAACTCATATGGTGTTCTACCAGTTTTTCTATGAGGTATTTTATTCTGTATATAACATGCAAACAAAATTGCTTCCCCCCACATGTTAGAGGGTAGGCCTGAACTACCTAACAGCATTTACCATGTTTATCAAAATTCTATTTTTTCTTTCTGCTACATCATTTTGTTCAGGTGAGTATGGTGCAGTAGTTATATGAATAATTCCATGACATTCACAGAATTCTCTAAAGAGGTGAGACTCATATTCTCCACCTCGATCTGTTCTAATTCTTTTAATTTTCTTTTCAGTTTGATTTTTCACTTCTTTTTTATATTTAACAAACATTTCTAAAGCTTCATCTTTACTTCTTAATAAGTAAATTTGTTAGAATCACGAAAAATCATCTACAAAGGTTATGTAGTATTTTTTTACCTCCTTTAGACATAGTATTTTTAAGATCTCCCAGATCACTATGTATTAAACCTAATAATTTTGTTTGTCTTTCCATGGTTTTAAAAGGTTTCTTTGCAAATTTCGATTCAATTCAAATTTCACATTTATTAAAATCTGAATTTGATAACTCAGGAATTAATCCTAATTGTTTCATTTTCTTAATGTAAGATACATTCACATGACCTAGTCTCCCATGCCAAGTATCAAGAGATTCCACAATGTAAGCAGAAGAGGTACTAGCTTTATTGATTGATTCAATTACATTCAAAATAAAAAGACCATTGCTACAATACCCTTTCCCCACAAAAGTCCCATTACGAGTTAAAATTAACTTGTCTGACTCAAACACTAGCTTGATACCCACTTTGTTGAGTAAGGACCCGGAAATTAAATTCCGCCTGAATTCAAGTACATGCAAGACATCTTGCAAAGCAAGAGTTTTTCCGGAAGTGAGCTTAAGAAACACCTTTCCTTTGCCAATAACAGGTGAGGAAAGTGAATTCCCCATAAACACTTGTTCTCCATTTCCTATAGACTCGTAGGTAGCAAAAGCTGCTCTGTCACTACAGATGTGCTTGGTGGCCCCAGTGTCCACTGTCCACTAGCCAGTCCTTTGCTTTGTTTACAAAATAAACTTCAGACACAACGGCTGCAATCACTTCAGATTCAGTCAGGTTTGCCTGAGGTCTTGTATAGTTTCTACCTTTCTTCCTGAAATTACAGTTAGCTGCATGATGCCTTGGTTTCCCACATACAAAGCAATCTCCCATTTTCTTAAAGGTATTGGAATTATTTCCTTTGATCTTGTTTCCAAATTTCTTGACTGGTTTCTTTCCCTTGAATTTTTTCCCAGACTTAGTTTCAACCAAATTAGCTTTAGAAGTTATTTCCTTGGCCTTTTCTAATTTATCTCTATTTCGGTTGTTCTCCTCAATCCGAAACTACCAAGTCTTCTAGAGACAAGTCCTTCCTCTTGTGCTTTAAAGAGTTTTTGTACTCTTTCCATGAGGGTGGCAACTTCTCAATTAGAGGCGCTGCCTGGAAAGCCTTATCAATTTTCATACCTTCCCTCAAAATCTCATTCACAATGAGTTGGAAGTCATGAACCTGAGGAATGATCGGTTTCTCATCAACCATCTTATATTCTAAAAAATTGCCTATGGTATAATTTTTATTTCCAACCTCTTCAGTTACATATTTTTTTCTCAGTGCTTCCCAAATATCATTAGCATGCTCCAAGTTGCAATAAATATCATACAATTCATTTGACAAAGCATTCAACATATAATTTTTACACAAATAATCACTTTTATCCCATCTTTCATTATATGCAGATCTCGCCGGTTCATCAAAATCAGTAGATTGTCTAGGATTGGATAATACATAGGCAGCATTCATTGTTTCCAAGAAAAATTGCATCTTCTGTTGCCAACGTTTGTAATTCAAACCATTGAAAATTTCAGGTTTGTTAAAATCCTGGGTAAGGTTTGGTCTGACTGCATCCATCTCGAAAGAAATCGATTCTAAGAATGTTGTAAATAGATTGTAATGCTGTAGCAACAGAATTCTCAAAACCGTTCCAAGATACCAACAAATATGACTTTGTAAGTGTAATGCCTACTGTATCTTAGCAGAAATTTTATTCAGTAACAATCAGTTCTCAGAGCAGAGATATCAAATTTGATAGTAACCAAACTGATCTGACCTTATTATTTTTGTAATACCTCAATAACCGTAGCTCAGTTTTTGTAAGTCACGAGCACCAATCTCAATAATAATAGTCTAGTAGTTGTAAACCGCAAGCACCAATCTGCAAAATCGAAATAGAAACAGAGAGGAAACTATAAGGAAAACAAAAAGCTGAGGCGTGGTGGATCACCACTGTCCTTAGAATCGATTTCGCCCCCACAAGACAGATCTATGGTGCAGTTGGGTGATTGGCACCAGATCTCCAGGATTCAACAGCCACACTATGTTAAGCGTGCACATGCAAATAACAAAGCCCAATAACCCGCTTATTGATGATAGTGCCCAAAGAAAAATTCAAGAAAACAAATCTGTTTGTGGGAAGAAGAAAAACCCAAATAAAAACCATACGGGATTAGAAAGATTTTCTTTGCTTTTTTTTTTTCCCTCTTATATATAAGAAGAGATCTTATTCTCTCTTATATAGACACCTATCGATTATCTTTACTACCATTAAAATTCCGTTTAGAATCTCAACGGGTCTAAACGCTCCATTAGAAAAGTAACGGATAACAATAATAATAAAAATCTTTAAGGAAATAGGAATGACTAAAATAAGATTAAAAACAAGATTAAGCTCAAGAAATCAAATACCCCATGCACTTACGTACCTCTATCTCCTTGAGTTCTATGAAATCTTGATTTCTAAGGAGGAGTTAACAATTAAAGGAAGAAAATAATGTTGCTACAGAACGGGATGCCTTTGATTCCGAAATCAAAAGGTATGAGAAACCACAAAAGAGTAAAGTCTCATATGAGACTTGATAACATGCTTCTCATAAAATGATTCTATGCTTCTCGTGTTTTTAGTTTTACACTTTACCGTAAATACAACAAAACATGATGGAGGAATAACCTTATGTTGAAAATATAGGTTGGAACCTATAATATAGAAGAATAAGTCATATTTTTGAAAAGTATGTGTGATAGTCAAAATTATGAACACATGATGTATGTGAAGCCTTACTGGCAAGTGGTACAAAGAATCCTATATCACTATTAATAGGAATTAAGCATCTTAAACTGGATTTCAAGTTGCTAAACTTAAAGTTCATGGATATACAGATGCTAATTTTGTTGGGGGATAAAGATGATGAAAATCCACCTCAAGTTTTGTTTTCCTCTTTGGAGGAGCTTGTTATTTCTTGGTAAAATAAGAAACAAATATGTAATGCTTTTGTACTCATATAAAACTTGGTTTATAGCTTTAATATTGTCTCATCTTAATACCGTTTGGATAAAACACTTCATATAAATTATGAAGATTGGTAAAATCGACGTGCTAGTTCACTTGTTTTGTGATAATCATCAAATTGGTATAAGACTGGATTTTAAATGGAGTCAATACCTCCAGAGGCATATATGTATATTACATTTAAGATATTGTTGATGTAAATATAAATTATCTATATTAAACTGATATAATTGAGAAATTCCTTGATAAGGATAAAATTGTGAAATTATTTTAAAGCTTATTGACTTTATAGGACTTAGGGATGCCTAAGTCGGTGATATCTAAGACACTTATTATGAGAGGCACAACCGCAAAGGCATGTAAAACTTCATGATGATGTATATGTTCATAATGAGAAATCCACTGATAAATGTGTGTAAAACCTTATGACATATGATATATATTTGTATATCTGTATATTTATTCGACACCTTATTATTTTGTCATGAGTGGGATAACGGCAGAAAATATGTAAAATCTCATAAAGGTGTGTATGATCACAATGGTAAATTCATTAATTAGTGGGAGTAAATCTTATGAGATACGTAAGTATATTTGACTATTATCTGAACCTCAGACTTTGCCATGTAGGGTATATTCATGTACATTGCGAAAACTTCATGATTGTAGTATGAATGACATATTCTTGTACATTGGGAAAACCTCATGATTGGAGCATAATGGACATATCCGTGTATATTGGGAAAACCTTATGACTGTAGCATGAATGACATATCCGTGTACACAGGGAAAACCTAATGATTATAGCATGAAGGACATATACAATGATATTATTATGAAAACCTCATGGCTTGACATATTCATAATGATTAACTGAGAAGAATTTTATGATATGTAATTCCCCACATGATCAAGTGGGAGATATTTGGCTCTTATAGCCAAGTGAGAGATATAGGAAACATTATGGCCATAAAGTCAAATAACGCTCCACATGAATGTTCCTTCTTATAACTATCACCACATTAATGGAGGGGCGTTTCTTCGGAATGATGAATAGGGACATCCGACCGTTATGAAAGTTTATATATGGATCGAATCTATACTAATCTTGGTGTGGTTATGCAATAACCCCAATGCATGGTCGTGGAGAAAACCTTCATCTGGCGATCACCAGTTTCACGGCATCCAAACCCTCCATCACCTTTCCTCTTCTTCTATGTCCAACACACCCACCCCTAGGGTTCACCCACCCATCCTTGTTTTTTCTTTTTTAATATTAATTTTTTTAAAAAAATTAAAAACCTGTTTTTAGAGTTTTTTTAATATTAAAAATAGTTTTTTAATTTTAAAAAAAGAATTAATATTTTTTTTAAAAAAACCAAGGATGGGTGGGTGAACCTTAGGGGTGGGTGAACTTTACCCATGGTTAAGGGCTGTCAAAGGAGACACTTGGTGACCTCTAGGGGGTGATAACCGGATTTGCCCTAGATGATTTGACTCCTTTAAAAATTGAATCAACCAGCATATAGGAACACGCAAGCATGAAAGCAAATATGTTTTTTTTGGATACTGTGGATACTATGTATTTTCTATTATTTTCAAATTTTATTGGTTTTTATGTACTTTCAAATTAGCTCGAAACAATTTAAGCTTTTACAAGCATGTTATTTTGTGAAAATTTGGATCCACATACTAATTACAAGTACAAACAGATAAAATTAATTTTTTTTTTTAAAAGGTGGGTGCTCTGTAGAGCTGGCATAGAACCAAGACAAAAAAATAGCACAGGAAGAGTCTGATCTTTGTCTGGAACAATGACCATCCTGACCGAACCATAAAAGGTCATGTCACTGTTCTAAACAGCGACACACAATCCAATGGTGTAGCTTATCCCAATCAAACCTGTCCACCAAGTCTAGAATTGAAATCAGGTATAGAGATCCAAGTTCTCCAACCGTGCTGCTAACAGTTAGATTCATAAAAGTTAAAAATATAGTCAAAACCCCAATTTTATCCTTACTTCGTTCAAACAAGCCTCCATGCCTCAAATTATGCTTAATCCATCAAAAGAAGGATAACTTAGATTCTTTTGAGCACCCCCTTAAACATGTCTCCATACCTTAGCACTGAGGAGGCCGTGACATCAAGTCCTTAAGGCTCCGTTCTTTTGGTGGAACTTTTAAAAGTCTAGAACATTTGTATTTTTGAACAAAAGGCAAGTGTTTGAGAGCAGAGGGGAGATGGTTTCTCACCCTTTTACGCAATAGTATCTCATCTCAGATTTATTTGGTTTAACTTAATTAGAAGTTCCACATGGATGAAACTTAAAACATCAGAAATTTTGGGTAGAACTTAAAAGTTTCATATTTGTAAAACTTTTGCATTGTATGAAATAATATAGTTCTAGACATTAAGTAAAATTAGGTCCGAAACTATGAAAGTTCTGGACTGTAAAAGTTCCACAAAAAGAACTGACCCTAAACAATGTGCATGTGCAACATTTCCATTAGAGGGTGTCCCAGTCCTTGCCTAGTTTTAATAGCATGCTAACATACAACTTTGACTAAAACAATGTGTGCGTGTCATTTCCACTAGAGGGTCGCCCTCATGTGGTGATGGAACTTCTTCATCTCAGGGATTAGAGTATGATGTCCAACGGTCGATCTTGACCTGTTTAAATGTTCTTCGTGGGATGGCAAAGCTTTTTATGAACGTTTTCATGTGTTAAATCGAGTCTTGCTTGCAACCAAGGGCTTAGGGTTGCACTGATGATTAGACTCTTTAGCTGGGGATGAAAATTGATAAACTGCTTAGGCTACGAGGTCTATTTTTGGCAAATGTTTTCATGTTGAATATGCCTTCAATTATTTCTTTTTTTTTTCCCTTGGAATAACGAAGCTTGGAAGCTTGGGTGTGGCATAATTTTTGTGTAATAAGGTCGTTTCTGATTTTTCACTCATGGACATGACAACCAATGCAAGGGTGAAAAATGTTCCATGTGTCATTGATTCAGTGGCATGTGTCATTAAAGACTGCAGAGAATAATTCTCTTAATTACTATTATTAGTTTCTTCTACAAGTATGATTTATGCTACCTAAAATAGGTTAATATTAGGTGGAGTTTGGTAACACTAATCTAATAAGCTCTAAATAGGTATAGATTATTTGAAAATTATGTTTGGTTGGACTTTAGATTATTAAGTTGAAGGTTAAATGCTTGTCTACATCTTTTTAAAGTATGGTTTTACCTCTTATTAAAAAAGTATCTCATAAAAACTTTTTTAATAAAGATGTAGACATACAATTAACCTTCAACTTAACAATTTAAAGTCAACTAAGCCCAATTTTCAAATAATCTCTATCTATTTAGAGCTTATTAGATTAGTATTACCAAACTCTACCTTACAGTCTCAGATACTCCAGCTCGTCCTCCTACATATTTTGGGAATATCTTCCCTTAGATTTGGTAAGTGCCATACATTTCACTCATAAATAAAGAATCCAATAGCTTGTTATACATATTAAGCTTGCCTTCCTTAGGAATTCCAGCCCACTCGCAGAGTTCCATTCCCTCACCAATAAAAAGATGTTTGTTGCTTTTGCAACTGGTTAAGAGAGATGTTTCTTTAATTGGTTGCAAAATTAACCTCAATAATAATTGTCACTTCGCAGTATGAGTATGGAAAAAATCTTGAATTCTTAGAGTATGGCTAGCATTCGCTGCATTTATAGATGCAACAGTTTTCACATCTGGAAGCTAAGGTGGCTGGGTCAATTGGTCCATTTGTTTCACCACCCCCACCTTCTATCAGCATGGAAACTTTGAGCTTTAGGGTCCTCTTCTATATGGCAAAAAGATCGTCCTCTTGGACCTCATGATCAACATTATCAATTTAATAATTTCAAGCAGTTGAAAAACTCACATATACTTCATGCCTTTTCTATGTTGTACATTTCTCACACCAATTAAATGTATCTAATATGACCAACTCTGAAGAGTATTTTAGCATGATTCTTCCTTATAAATGTTTACCATAATTTAAAATTTTATTTTAAGATAGAAAAAGGATATATGGAAATATTAGAAAGGTACTTGTTCAGTTTCTCCTTCTCTTACAGGATTTTATTTGCATGGATGATACCCATTTTTTCCTTCTTTGATTCTAAGCATTTTTTTAAAAAAAAAAAAATTGTCATTATGTAATATGTTTATTTCTTAAGTCCTATTCGTTCTCAACCATTTTATGATTTCAGATTTATGTAATGGATTTTGAGAAGTTGGAGGAAACTTAAATATGTAAGTAGACTCTTATCATCTCCCTATTTTATGAAGATAGTTAAAAAGTATAAAATCTTAGATTACTTGAACTTGTTATCTATTTTTGTAAAATTTTCTTGTATTATTTTTACTCAATTAATATTTCCAACTACAAAACAGAATCCAAATGAAATATTTAAATGTCATATCTGCAAATGTTATGCATTATAAGTAAATGTTAGAAATTTAATCAAGATATATATAATTCATAAGTGAAAATTTGAAGAATAAAAATTATTTAAGAACTAAAGTACTCAAAATTGAGGTTTTCTTCTTCTTTTTTGGTTGAATAGGTAATCTAAATACACATCAGTTTATTGGATGCTATGTATATTATATATTATAGGTTGTCCACTTAGGTGGCCGTAGTTAAAAAATACTCAAACTGAAAAAAATAGAAGAAATGAAAGTAGACATGCAATGGGCCTAAATCGGAAGAGGGTGTACATGCCTCTCTTTTCCACCCCTATTAACTGTGGTCGTTAAGATTCACTCACCCTTAAGGTTAAGCAATCTAACATTGGTTTTTAAAAAGAAAAAATATATATATTATTTTTTTAAAGCTTAACCATAGTTAAAGAGCGTGTTAAAAGGGAACAAGGACATGACATTTGACTAAGCATGGTGGGCTAATTACTACCCTAAATTTTTTGCTTGAGGCGGACTCTACCAGATTTACTAAAAATAAAATCCCCTTTCTAAGAATTCATGGGCGTATATACATAAAATGACTCACCCCACCCAGCGATATATACTTAATCTAAACTCATGCCAAACTCAAATCGGCTTCTCAATCAACCAAGTGTTATCCTTCTGAACAATTATATGGCTCCCAGCTTCACTTACAAAAAATATGTCTACTTTTTTATTTTGTAGGGAATGAAATCCCCAATGGTTATAACTAACTCCCCCGAGTCCGGCTACACCCCTAAGGTTGCAACATATCCCTTTTGAGACCCTTAACTGTGGTTATGATTCATCCACTCATAGAGTTGACCCAACTATCCTTAGTTTTTAACAAAAAAAAGTATTAAAAATATTTTAATATTTTTTTTCTAATCACTGTTAAAAACAATTTAATAGTTTTCCCTAAAAATCAAGGAAGAGTGGGTGAATTGGGAGTGGGTAAATGTTTACCACAGTAAAGAGGTGTCAAAAGTGACATGTGGCGACCTCAGGGGTAACTGGCCAGACTCCCCCGAGTCCGGCTATAACCCTTGGGATTTAATTTGATTTTGGACCTTGTTCTTCACGTTGCAGCCTTGTTCTTCACAATAACAATAAGTAGGAAAACCGATTTGCTTGAAATTTGATAGAGTTAACAATAAATAGGAAATCAGCTTTACTTGAAAGTTCTATTGATAAGAGATTATTATCAGCTTCCATATTAAATGTTATCAAGATTTATAAATAGGGTTTATGAATGTATAAAAATTTTGAAGCACAAAAAACCGATTAAATATATCACAGAAAGAAATAGAGATTTGATTAACAACAGTCGTACCATTATCTGAATCTGGTGACTGAGAAGTGGGCTGAGAAGTGGATGTATCTCCTTCTATGTCTCTAATTAAGTAAGGCTGTAGTAAGCGTCTTACTCCACCTCTGTATAGTTTCATCCTGGCAACAGTCACGGTTGTAGGAGAGGATAAGAAGAATGAAGAATAAAGTAACTTAGAGGCGACAGAAAGCGGAAGGGGCGGCAAGGGACAATGCAGGAATCTCCTTTGTGAATATTAATTTACGTTTTTCAATAGCATAACTGAGAAAGAGATGTCTTTGCTGACTATTCATGACTCGTGAGAAAAGACCAAAAAACTTGAGAGTAGAAAGAGACATCATGAGAAAAGAGAGTGAGAAGGCTGAGAAAAGAATGAGGGAATAGTTATTTGTTAGTTATAGTGTAAATTATATTAATACCCTTTACTAACTGCTTGAATAAACTATGAGATTTGATGATCATTATTAAAAAAAAAAAAATCAAGCAACACTTTTACCCTTCCTTATCTCATTATAATAGTAGAGATAAATTATATAAATAAAAAGTAAATTAAAGCTAATACCTAATTTAGTTGTTTTTTAACCATCCAGGTTAAATGAATGAACCACAGTTAGTGGGTGTTAGAAAAGGGAAGTGGACCAATGAGGAAGCATGCGTCGGAAGCTAAACAATTTCTAACACAAATTTATTTGCATTAACCGAAATAAATTAGATAAATAAAACAATAAAATGTAAATTATGGTTAACACCTAATTCGATTTAAAAAAAAATAAAAATCAAGGTTAAATGAATGAACCACTGTTAGTGGTTTTTAAAAAGGGAAGTGGACCAATGAGGACCGGTATTCGGCTAGGTTGCAGAATACATGGGCAGCTAAACATTTCCTAACCCAATTCTATGTGAAGTAATCAAATAGACAAATAATAAATAAAAAATTAAATTAAGGTAAAATATACCTAATTATAATTATTTTCTAAAAATCAAGATTAAATTAATGAACCACAGTTAGTGGGTGTTAAAAAGGGGAAGCAGACCAATAAGGACCAGTAGTCGGCTCGGCAGCCTAATGGGTGGATAGCTAAACATTTCCTAACCCAAATTTTTTGCATTAACAAATTTAATTAGATAAATGATTGAAGGTGAGCAATGTGTATTATTTGCTTCACAACCACCGTTTCGCCTCCGATTCTATGGGTTTAGAAGTTAAATCGTAGTAATCAATCGGTGCTATTAAAGGAGGTAGGAGGAATCTAAAGAGATCAACCTAGGTAGAAGGTAAGAGAATAATGCAGACTGTATCCCTTAGAGGCTCAAATCTCATTGAGGTGGGGTTTCTCATTTTTAACATGGCCTTGGCTTGCCTCTGGCGAATGGGCTTATCTGGGGGTTTCATAGAATAGGTGACATGTAGTGGAGAAGTCAAAATCATGGGGCCCATGATTTTGACTTCTCCACACACAAATGGACATGTACGATAAGTGTGTGAGAATAAGGGGGAGAGATATCAAATGGGGAGAAGTCAAAAATCATGGGGAGAAAATAAATGACTTTTCCCCATTTTTCTGCCAGCTGCCGCACAATGTATGGAACCCAAGAGCCCTTTCTGGCTTCGCCAGAGACAATCCGAAGCCTTTTAACATATGTTGCTTTGATGTACTTTTTTTCATAATATTTTTTTCCTCATAAATTTGGTATCGAAATTTCTGATTTTTAATTTTTGTTGCTCAAGTCTTGAAGAACACGAAGGTGAATAACAATAGCATATTTCCTTTTCCCTTCTAAATATATATTTTTTCTTAAAATATTCAAGCAATGCTTCCGGGTGAGTGGAAAACACAGTGCAGACAATTACTAAACCAATTAAAATTAGTTTTTACGACACAAATGGAGAGATTAGAGAATAGATTAGAGAGATAGCTGAGAAGGGATCCGCAAAAGAATTCCTCTAGAAATTGGGTGGAGTGAAAATTGTTGAGGAGTCGAAGAAACTCTGGAAATGGAAGAGATAAGAGGAAATCTTTCACAGATCGGTAATCACCAGATAATGATTCCGATTGATCTTTTTTTCACCGTGATTAATTCCGAGCAACGCTCATTGGATTATCACTTAATCATGGAATTTTTGGTGATCTGCATATTTCATAAACGCAAATACATGCAATTATTTTTCTTTCAAAAAATTTAATTATAACCTTGTACCTGCACATCATGGAAGTTGGTGATACGAGAAGAAAGAAGCAGCATAATGAAAAATAGGAAATAGACTTACTGGTGGCAGCTGAATCAAGCGGTTGAAGAAAGTGGCAAAATTAACTCAAGGGGTTGAAGGAAGTGGCAAAATCAAGTGGTGAAAGCATACCGTTTGGCGATCAGCGTATTTCAGAAGACACTTTGAAAGAGAACATCCAATTTGGATATATGGCAGAGGAGAAAGAGAAGGAGAAAAAAAACGAAGCATAAGGAAAAATAAGAAATGGACTTATTGGTAACAGTGGAATTAAGCGACTGAAAGAAGTGGCGACAGCATTTGGTGGCTGAAAGCATGAGGTGTAGAGGACAATGGAGGAACCCTAAGATGAAACCGAAGTTACAGAACAGAGAGTGGCGAGAGAGGAGATGAGAATCAATGAATAATGTTAGTTATATGAACGTGGTTAGTTTTTTTTTTTTTTTTAAATATTGTAATACCTTTAGGAATTCCATGTAATATGGAGAAATTATTACATAAAAGTAGGGGTTGTATAGTTATTAGAAGGAAATCAATGTTTTTGCAACCCTTCCATTCTTTTTATAATAGTAGAGATATATAATATTCTGAGCTGAACAGTACCCTAACTGAGTTGAGCTTTGAGTTGAGCCGAATTGAACATAGTTTGGCTTGAGCTTGATTTGTTTAAATATTCGTGCTCAAATAAAAGCTTGGTCTGATTCGATTGATATGCTTACCAATTTACTAACCTACTAGCCTTAGATTGATTGATGATGCCTATATATTTGAAAAAAGACACATTTAACTAGTTGCATGATAATTTCACCACCACTAGAAGTGGAGAATGTGTATCCCGGCCATAAAGGGGTGGACTCAGCTTAGAGTCTTTGAGGTTTGGCATTTGAAAGGCCACCATCCTACTAACCTAACTCGTAACTTATGATAAAGATGACATGTAAAAAAAATAAAATAAAAAGAGGAGCATTTGTTATAACATCATTACACGTATGGTTACCAATGGGCTGGATTCTAATGTATAGGTATCGCAGGGGTGTATATGGGGCCATCAACCCTCCTTAAGGCAGCCCCTTTTGGAGTGGTTGCTTGGACTTACCCTTATGAAACCTTAGCGGCTACCTTAGGTCTGTTTGTGTATGCGAGTTTAGAGTATGTTAGTTACATGATAACATTTCCACCAAAAAGGAAAAAAAAAAAATGCATGGGTGTATTTACCAAAAAGAAAAAAAAAATTTAACTATTACTCTACCACTCCCAAGACATTCAGTCAACCAGAGCTCATGTTCATGGTTATTCTAAAAAAAACTGTAAGGGGGTTAGACTAGAAATTCTTAACACAAAAGCCATCTTTTAACTCTGGTTAACAACTTTAACCTGTGGGTTATAACTGAGCTCCAAGGAGTCCCATAGAAAACTTCAGGTCACGGGTCTAAGGGTGTCCCCAAACTTACTCGCCTATTTATAGATTGAATTTAGAGCATATCCGAACGGAGGGTGGCAATGGACTGATGTCAAGTTGGCAGTAGGTATGGCTAAATATCAGACAATTTTTGTAATCTTCTTTAATGCTTACACCCGACCCTAGCCTTAAGAGAAGGGCTTGGGCCGGACCCTTGAGAGCCGAAATTTGACAAACCTGTCCTGGCCCATTGACGGCCCTACTCCTGGAGAACTATTGCCAATTACCAATATAGTGGAATTCTTTTGCCGCTATCTGAAGTGAGGGTCAGGTGTGGTAAGCTTGCCATTCTTTTGGGTAGTCTTCACAAGAGTATTTAAAAAGTGGCACATGGGCAGAACTAGACTAGAACTTGATTAATTTCTATGTTAATCTGTTTTTGAATTATTTCTAGAAAGCCTATCAAGAATTTTTTGAGCTATACCAAAGAACGGAATCATACAGTCATCATGATTTTTGTTTGTTTTTTTACTTAAAACAATATATAATGACAAAGATAATTATGATATAACTCATTCTTACATCCAAAACATATGTTCATCTTCTATTTTGTAGTTAAACTATTATTATTTAGTGGTAAAAAAATAAATGTGGAATAATCAAAATGCTACATTCTTTCATATATCTTCTTGTTCTTCTTTTATTTGGAGAATACGTCTACAGATGCCCTAATCAGTTCCCTCGTTAGTTAGAATTTGCTGATTTTTGAAATTATTTAAAATACTCTTTTATTGATATGACACCTAATCAATAATTAGAAGTCTTGCAAAAGGAAAGCATATGCCTCGTCAGTATTAGTGTTAGCTGATATAGCATGCTTTACAACCTCTGGGAATAAAAAGATGACACATGATAGTTGTTGGTGAGGAGACTACTAGTATTCACTTTGAGGCACCACATATACTTGTGCATGCCCACCGAGGCTTTAGTTTAAGTGCATAGTGGCTCAATTGGCATGTAGAAGGGGGTATGTGACGCCTTTAAAGTATTGCTGACATTCTCCTCACCAACAACAACTAAGATAGATTTTTTTCATGAATTTTTTGTTTCCAACTTGTTTTACCCATTGGATCTTCTTAAAAATAGAGAAAATATAGAAAAATGTTAAGCCTATCGTTGTTCTATTGTAAACTCTATGTCATGAATAATTTCTATCCATAGGCATTTATAGAGATGAAGCTTAGACCCAACAAAATTTATTTCTTTTGTATTCAAATGTGATACTTCATCAAAGTTTCTATCCTTCATTTCTTGTTATTCTAAAACTCAAAATTTTTCTTTTTGTTTGACGTAAGAGACTACATTCCAGCGCAAGATAGATATTTAGTGTGAATATGAATTATTGGAAGTTCTAGAAACGTAGAAGAACTTCAACTATTTCATATAAGATCAATGATCACGGTTAGAAAATACCGAGATCGTTATTCAATTCAAACATCATGGTAATATAAAACATTGTGATCCTTGACCACATAAATTGGGTAACTTGATTGATTGGTCACTCCATTGATTGGTCTCAAGAAATTAAATAGTAACTGACGATGTAATTTTCCAGATTCATCAAAAAAAAATTGTAATAAAATTTTTCAGAGTTATGATCACAGTTTAATCTATTGTGTGACATTAAAATCTGGTGTGTGTGAACTATTAGATCACGGTTATGACACATTCATGATAATATATTATTTTTATGGTATTTAATATATCATGGTTTACAGAAAACCATGATAATTGTTTCTCTTTAAATTAAGAGATCACAGTTATTAAGTCATTGTGATCATTAATAATTTTTTGCAGAATTTATAAATCACATTTTACATGAAAAGCATGATTAATATAATAGTTTGTAAACCTAATATAATATCCTTTGTTAATTAACCCTTTACTCAATTGTATGCCATTTTTGTGTCTAGGTATATCTTCTGTACAATAAGGTCACTCTTTCTCATACTCTGGCAATCATGATTAATGTAATATTTGTATCTTTTTTGTTTAAATTAAATTATGCTATGTTGTTAATTGTAATTTTTATGGTAGTTTGTGATATGCCCTCATTAATTTAAAATATTTTTCGAAGTATAAATGCAAATATATTATGTTGTTAAAATCTTGGTTTGCTTGTATATTATTAACATGTCTGTTTTTAATATATTTTTCTCATATTGAAGTATGATATATTGTGTGTGCCAATTTTACTGTATATATTTTGTTCGTTAACCCTTTACTTTTCAATTGCACTTCGTTTTCTTTAGATTTGTTTGAAATGGATAAATCTTAGATGTTTACTGATAGAAGATCAAAAGCATATGATAAAGGAGTCAATGAATTTATTGAGTTTACAAAGTTAAAATCTTGCACCCGAACCATCACCATACTTGGACCATCACGAAACTTCCCTCTTTCATGATGGGGATGTATGTGACGGTTGCAAAGTATTGCAACCCTTCATGGGTCTCAAAATGTTCCCTCTTCTAACAACAAACGTGATTTGCAGACGATGTAGATATACAATTAACATACAAATAATATAATCTCTTAGATTTTAGGTGGTTTGAATAAGAGGGTGTAAGAGATTGTATATGAGATGGATGTGTCGGTTCCAAGGGTTGCAACCCCTTTGTAGGTCCCCAAACGTCCTCTCTTCCAATGCTACAAACATGAACAGTTTATATAAAACGCAAAAAGGAGATGATAAATAAAGAAAAGATGATATCATCTTATGAAATACCTGAGGCAATCATTGTTGTTGATGGATACGCTCATGGATACTCACCCCTACGGCCCTGGCAAGAGTAGTGTAGAACCCCGAAAATTTTGTCATGTATTAAAAGTCGTGCCAAGGCATTTTGCCTTTGTAATCCTCCTATTTTTATGAAATGAGAAAATTTAAAGAAACTCTAAGTGTTAGGAAGTAGTATTCATAAGTCGGACATATCGAAAACTCGAGTTACTGAAACCCATTTGCGGATCAGTCGACTTTAGGGGTAATTTGATCAATAAATAAAGAATAAACTAGAAATTCTAAAACATCAGGAATGTTCTCCTTCGAAAGACGAATCCAACGCAAGTTGAATCGTCCAAATCGGACAACCGAGTCACAAGTTATGGCCGAATTACCAAAGTAAGGGAAAATGGAAGAAAACAACAAAATCTGGGATGTGCGATCGATCGCAGGTTTGGTGCGATCGATCGCATGCAGGCGAAATAGGTCCCAAGGTCTCAGGACCATATGCGATAGATGAGGATCCCTGTGCGAAAGATCGCAGTGATCTACGATCGATCACAAGAGTGTGCGATCGATCGCATACAGAGGAAAATCAGACCAATGTATTCGAGTTCATGTGCGATAGATCGCATTAATGTGCGATCGATCGCAAGGACCTGCGATCGATCGCATGCGGTAGCAGATTCCAAATTTAGGGGTTTTAAACCATTGTCTTGTTTAGGGATCCCATTTGGGGATTTTCTAAACCTAAGGAGAGGAAGAAGGGGAAAAATGAGGAGGAGAAGATGCCATAACTGAACAAGGCATTAGGTGTTAGGAAAGAGTTGTATTCCAAGTATGGACTAACAAGTTAGTCCTAGTCAAAATAGGTTGAATCTCAACCGAACTTAGAGTCCTACGCTAGGAACACAGATTGTATGTATGATATTGTGTTGTATACCATGTGTGCATTAATTGTGTTGTGCTTATTAAATATGCTTGATGAGTATGTATGGAGTGAATTGCAAAATTATATTAAGTGCGTATCCAAGTTAGACTCATGTTGTATTGTCGTTCTCAGGAGAAATCATGAGACGCAATACCCGGGGTCGCGGGTGCGGGTACAACACAATGGGCAATGGAGGTGATGCTCCATCGGATGATGATCAACCCGACTTTGCCCAAGCATTCGCATCCATAGCCGAGACTTTGGCTATATTGGCGGCAAGGCAACCGGCCACTCCGCCTAATGCCGCACTTATACTGGCTCCTCCTAACCGAGCTCAAGCCGGGATAGAAGCTTTCTGAAAGATGAGGCCTCCAACTTTTTGTGGAAGCATTGATCCACTTGTTGCCGAGGGTTGGATCTGGGAACTAGAAAAGATCTTCTCCGTGTTGGCGCCTACGGAGGCAGAGAGGGTTACTTGGGCCGCCTTTATGCTTGAAGGCGAGGCAGACCATTGGTGGAAATCTGCACTTCGGACCCGAGAGTTGACCCGACAAGGTCAAGACTGGACTTGGGAGGAATTCTTGGACGTTTTCAACAAGAAGTACTTCCCGGTCGGGATGAAAGAGAAGATGGAAGTGGAGTTCATTACCTTGGAGCAAGGTAACATGTCAGTAGTGGCTTATGAAGCCAAATTTTTGGAACTATCTCGGTTTGCTCCACATATGATAGCGACCGAGGCTATGAATGCCCGAAAATTTGAGAGGGGGTTGAAGGCCTACCTCAAGGACCGAGTCTCAATGTTTAGACATGAGACATATTTAGAAGTTGTGGACAAGACACTTTTGGCCGAGTCGAATTCTGAAGAGTTCTTCAAAAGAAGAGGAATGAAGAAAGGACAGTCGAGTAATTTAGGGGAGTAAAAAGCAAGGACTAGCTTGTATCAGTCCGCAAAGCCGGCTCAGTCACAGAGGATATATTCGGCACCACAGGCTCCCTACCCTTTTGCTCCACCGGTTTTTCGCCCGGCTTTCACTCAGGCCCCTCGCCCTGTAGTGACTCAGGCTACGAGATATGCTCCTCCCACCTATGCGCATGATATCTGCACCCTTTGTGGAAGGAGGCATCCCACGGGAGAATGTCGGAGGGTTACAGGAAGTTGCTTCCATTGTGGCGACCATGGTCACATGGTTAGAGATTGTCCCCGACGTCATTTGCTGGCTCAATCTTCAGGGAGCAGGCCCTCGATTAGACAGACATCTCAGCCTAGCCCTTCCCAGGCTTCGAGAGCCTCACAGTCTACACGGCCTCCTCGCCCAGCCACCCAGGGCAGAGTCTTTGCCTTATCCGAGAGAGACGCACGTACATCCGACGATGTCGTGCAAGGTACGCACGAATTCTAGAGCTTAAGTTGTGAAAAAAAAATAAAAAAAATATATATATATATAAATTTCTATGGTTTGTTTTGTGATTATTTATACTAGGGGTTTCCTGTGTATGATACTTGTTATTGTTTGAAATCTACTGATAGTAGTTACTTAGCCGTACAGGCGCTTTATTAGTGAACGAGTGTCTCGCCAGAGTGTTGATCGACAGGATCCACTCACTCTTTTGTCTCACCAAGTTTTGCAAAGGGCTTTTTGATTGAGGCTACTCCGTTAGAGCGGGAGTTGACCATTGCAACTCCACTCGGCAAGTCAGTTGATACCGATAAGATATTTAGAGATTGTGTGGTTCAAGTGGGGGAGAATGAATTGTTAGCCGATCTCGTCGTCCTAGATTTCTAAGATTGGATTTTGATGTCATCCTAGGGATGGATTGGTTATCAAACCATCACGGGCATGTTGCGTGTTTTGAAAAGATGGTGAACTTCAAGCCGGAAGGGGTTAAGCCTTTTCACTTTCGAGGATTAAGAGAGAGGGACATTGCTCGCCTCGCAGCTTTGGGTATAGCAAACCCAGAAACACAAAACTCCTCGGCCATTCCGGTCGTGAGTGAGTTCTTGGACATGTTTCCGGAGGAACTTCCCGGATTGCCTCCGAATCGGGAGATTGAGTTCGCCATAGAGCTTGCTCCGGGCACCGCTCCGATTTCAAGGGCACCATATAGAATGGCCCCAATAAAGCTTGAAGAATTGAAGAAAAAGATTGAGGAGTTACAACAACTTGGTTTCATCCAACCAAGTGTGTCACCGTGGGGAGCTCCGGTCCTCTTTATGAAGAAGAAAGACGGGTCGATGAGAATGTGTATAGACTACCGTCAATTGAACAAGGTGACTATCAAGAATTGTTATCCCTTGCCAAGGATAGACGACTTGTTCGACCAACTGAAGGGAGCGAGATTTTTCTCCAGGATTGATCTTAGATCGGGGTATCATCAGTTAAAGATCAAGTCGGAGGATGTTCCGAAGATGGCTTTCAGGACTCGGTAAGGGCATTACGAGTTCCTTGTCATGCCTTTTGGGCTGACAAATGCACCGGCGGCGTTCATGGATTTGATGAACCGGGTGTTCCGATCGCACTTGGATCGGTGTGTGATTATATTCATTGATGACATTTTAATGTATTCCCGGACACAGGAAAATCACACACGAGACCTCCGCCTTGCTCTGGAGACGTTGAGAGAGCATAGGTTATATGCCAAGTTGAGCAAGTGTGAATTCTGGTTAGAGAAGGTGACATTCCTAGGCCACGTAGTGTCGGCCGAGGGTATTTCTGTAGACCCGGCCAAGGTTGAGGCAGTCATGAGTTGGGAGAGGCCTAAGAGCGTCACGGACATACGTAGTTTCCTGGGATTAGCGGGCTACTACCGGAGATTTGTGGAGGGATTCTCCAGTTTGGCTGCACCTCTCACTTACTTGACAAGGAAGAATGCAAAGTTCAGTTGGAGTGACCGATGTGAAGTAAGTTTCCAAGAGTTGAAGAAACGCCTCACCACAGCTCCTGTCCTTACTGTGCCGTCTTGACATGGTAGTTATGAGGTGTATAGCGATGCTTCACACATTGGACTTGGGGGTGTCCTTATGCAGCACAAGAAGGTCATTGCCTATGCATCAAGACAATTGAAGGAACATGAAAAGAATTACCCCACTCACGACTTGGAGCTTGCGGCAGTCGTGTTTGCACTCAAGATTTGGCGACACTACCTTTACGGGTAGAATTCGATGTGTTCACCGACCACAAGAGTCTCAAGTATCTCTTTTCTCAAAAAGAGCTAAACTTACGACAATGGCGTTGGATTAAGTTCTTAAAAGACTATGAGTGCACTATCCAATATTACCCGGGAAAAACTAACGTGGTGGCAGACGCCTTGAGTAGGAAACCATCGGGGTTATTGGCTCACATGTTAGTGCGAGAATGGAGATTGTTGGAAGATTTGGCAAATTTGGACATCAGTGTGAATGACTCCGTCCGCAGTCCCGTTTTGGCAAATGTTACGGTTCAGCCGTACATTATAGACTTGATCCAGGAGTATCAAGCCACATATGCTGACTTATTGGCTTTCCGGGACAAGGAAGTGGCCAAGGGTAGTATGAACTTCTCTCTCACTAGCCGAAGTGCAATTACATTCAAGGGAAGACTTTGTGTACCAGCCAATGCAGACCTCCGGAGAGAGATTATGGATGAAGCTCACCGGTCCAAGTATACAGTGCATCCTGGGGGTACAAAGATATACCGGAATCTCAAGAGTCATTTTTGGTGGCGAAATATGAAGAGGGAGGTTGCGGAGTACGTGGCACGGTGTTTGGTGTGCCAACAAGTGAAAGCAGAGCACTTGAGACCAGCGGGTCTATTGCAGTCCCTCCCTATTCCCGAGTGGAAATGGGAGCACATATCTATGGACTTCATCGTGGGGTTGCCAAAGACGGTTAGAAAGACGGATGCTATATGAGTTGTAGTTGACAGACTCACGAAGTCCACCCCTTTCTTACCGTACTGGACTACATTCAACTCAAATCAGTTGGTGGCATTGTACATTAAGGAAATAGTCCGACTGCATAGGGTGCTAGTGAGCGTTGTGTCGGATAGAGACCCGAGATTTACTTCCAGGTTTTGGAAAAGTTCTCAAGATGCTATGGGTTCTCGACTAGACTTTAGCACAGCTTTCCACCCACAGACCGATGGGCAAACCGAACGAGTGAATCAGGTTATTGAGGATATGCTCCGAGCTTGTATGCTAGACTTCAAGGGAAGTTGGGAGGACCACTTGCCTTTGGTGGAATTCGCTTACAACAATAGTTACCAAGCAAGCATACAGATGACGCCTTTTGAAGCTTTGTACGGAAGAAGTTGTAGATCCCTGTTGTATTGGGATGAAGTGGGAGAAAATTTTTTTTGGACCCCGAGTTGATTGAACAAACGACGGATAGAGTCAAGCTCATCCAGGAGAGGTTGAAGACCGCCCAGGACCGACAGAAGAGCTATGCCGACACCCGTAGGCGGGACCTTGAGTTTCTAGTTGGGGACTTTGTTTTTGTCAAGATTTCACCGACCAAGGGTGTAATGCGATTCGGGAAGAGGGGCAAGCTTAGCCCGAGATATGTGGGTCTATTCGAGATCATTACTAGAGTCGGTGAGGTAGCTTACCGTGTTGCTTTACCCGCTCATATGGCAGCGGTCCACAATGTATTCCATGTCTCTATGATCCGGAAGTACATCCCGGATCCTTCTCATGTCATCGAACTTGATCCAGTTGAGATTCGAGAGGATCTCACTTTGGTTGAGAAACCGATTCATGTCTTGGATCGAAGAGATCAAGTGCTTCGTAACAAGACTATACCGCTAGTTCTTGTACAATGGCAACATCACGCTCGGGAAGAGGCTACCTGGGAACGTGAGGCCGAAGTCAAGGAGAAGTACCCCGAGATGTTTGGATGAGTTTTGTATATGACTTGTAATTTTGTTTTGACTAGTAATGCATGCATCGTTCAAATTTCGAGGATGAAATTTCTTATAAGGGGGGGAGGATGTAGAACCCTGGAACTTTTGCCATGTATTAAAAGCCGTGCCAAGGCATTTTGCCTTTGTAATCCTCCTATTTCTATGAAATGAGAAAATTTAAAGAAACTCTAAGTGTTAGGAAGTAGTATTCCTAAGTCGGACATATCGAAAACTCGAGTTACTGAAACCCATTTGCAGATCAGTCGAATTTAGGGGTAATTTGGTCAATCAATAAAGAAGAAATTAGAAATTCTAAAACATCAGGAATGTTCCCCTTCGAAAGACGAATCCAATGCAAGTTGAATCGTCCAAATCGGACAACCGAGTCACAAGTTATGGCCAAATTACCAAAGTAAGGGAAAATAGAAGAAAACAACAAAATCTGGGATGTGCGATCGATCGCAGGTTTGGTGCGATCGATCGCATGCAGGCGAAATAGGTCCCAAGGTCTCAGGACCATATGCGATAGATGGGGATCCCTGTGCGACAGATCGCAGTGATCTGCGATCGATCACAAGAGTCTGCGATTGATCGCATACAGAGGAAAATCAGACCAATGTATTCGGGTTCATGTGCGATAGATCGCATTAATGTGCGATCGATCGCAAGGACCTGCGATCGATCGCAGATAAGTACGTGATCGATCACATGCGGTAGCAGATTCCGAATTTGGGGGTTTTAAACCCTTGTCTTGTTTAGGGATCCCATTTGGGGATTTTCTAAACCTAAGGAAAGGAAGAAGGGGAAAAAGGAGGAGAAGAGATTAAAGGCAAAATCCAAAGAGGGCTTTGGGATTGAGATCAAGGGAGCAAGCTTGAAGGATTCCAAGCTAGAACCATCCTCAATCAAAGGATTCCTCAAAGATCAAGCTTGATCTTTAAGGTTAGTATATTCTACTAACTTCTATAGCAATACTTTAGGCTTTCTTCTTTAAAATCATGATGTTGATCTTGTATCCCATTTTCCTTGGAAACACACTATATATCCAAAATCTAAACAAGATAATGTGAATGAATGTGAGATGTATGAATGGATGAAAGGGGTTGAGGCGATTGGATGCCGTGTTGGTTGATGAATGGGTATTAGAAAATGGTGGATGGGCACTTCAAACATAATAAATACATTTTGTGTGGTGTGATGAAATATATGCATTAAGAAATCGAAACAAAATGACTAAGAATGGGATTGCACACCAAGTGTTTGATAAAATGCTTAAATGATGTATTGAATAAACGAACTAGAATTATGAAAGCATGTATTGAGCTAATTATGTCTAAATGCCTACCTTGATCGAATGCCCTACATGTCATCCATATTCCTTTATGCGTATATTCAAAATGGAAATGCTATGCTTATGTGATCCCCTCATCCCAGCATGTCATTAGGATTGTCACTATTGGCACGCACATGAGCACGTATGTTGCATGAACCGAGCTTTTCAAGAGTATATGCATATAATAAACCAACAAGAAAACATTGCATGTCAAGGAGGTTGGTAGCCTAGGGACATTCGGGTACTAGCCTCTGGCTCACAAGAAAACCATATATCAAGGAGGTTGGCAGCCCAGGGAGATTCGGGTGCTAGCCTCTAGCTCACAAGTTACAAGATGCAAGTTTACAAGATGATGATAAGACATTCATGCATGCACGCATACATGATTTCTACAAGGCATACCGAGACATGGAAACGGGTTTTCAAGCATGAGTTTTATCGGCGTTTTTGCATTCATGCGCATACATCAAAATGATAATATTGCTCCATGTTTAATATTGTTTAATTCTAGGATCTTACTATTGCCTTGAATTGATGATTGATATTGAATTACTCTTTGCGTGTTTATTATTGTTATGGTTAGCTAGTAGCTTGTACTCGCTGAGTATTCCATGCTCAGCCGTACTTTCATGTCGGCAGGTACCGAGGAAGTCCTCGACCTGGAGCCTTGGGTCGAGGAAGAGTATATAGAGGAGAGAGAGCCGTCTATCCCACTGCAGTCTCAGGCGGACCGAGACCTCGACGTGTGGCCGTACCTCGACTATTGTTGAGGGGAGAGTACGAGAGGGTTATATATAGTTTGACACTTTGATAGGTGGGCCTGTCCACCTTAGACTTAGACATGTTTTGTATATATATGTTAACTTGGAATACTCTTTTGGAAATCTTAGAAGAAAAGAAAAAGTTAGTTTATGCTTCCGCATTTATGTTTAGCTTCCGCGCTCTGATTTTCAATGTTTAGTATTGTAATTATCTTGTTCATTACAGGATGGTTTGGCAGGTTCGTATTGTCACACCTAAAGTATCTCTTAACTCCTAGGGCGTATTTTGGGGCGCGACAAGTAGGAACATAAGTCACACATCTGGAAAGTAAGATCGCCTACGTGTCGGTGAAGCTTCATTCTCCAATGATTGTGGTGAACCAACCGATTGATCCAAGAGGTATGCAGTGATGAATGTAGTCCCCATATTTGACCAGATAATTTCCTTTTTAATTTGGATACTGATATTTTTCTTTCTTAATCGGCATGAAATTTCTGAATGATTATGTAAAGTTGGTCATAAATCGCTAAACAAATTGTGGATTTTTGTATTTTAATTTTTTATGCAATGTGTTTCATCCATGAACTTCATTTCAATATGCAAACTTAGGACTGCATGATCCAAAGAGAGAAAATGTATATATGATCCTATAAGGGGAAAGATATGCCATCAATACAAAAAATAGGTTTTTCATTCTATTTTCTCTTTCTTATTTCTATTTTTTTTTAAAGGATCTCTTAATAGATATGGGTCCGGTTAGTTTATAAGGACCAAGTGAACGTTTTAAGAATCCTGTGAAACCACTTCATAAAAGTTGATTATGTTCATTGTGTTTCTTTGTTGAGGATAATTGTGCCTGAGGCTGCTATTCTAGAGATAGGCTATGATATGGCTGTGTTTGGATATTTGGAAATAGTTAAGACAATATACTGGTATTGAAGAAGAAGCTGATGGGTTTCTTATATCTTGACTATAAATTTATTTTATTTGTTCATCACACAGAGAAGAAGTTGATGGGTTTCTTATATCTTGACTACAAATTTATTTTATTTGTTCATCACACACTCTCTCTCCCTCTCTCTCTCTCTCATCTTTCCTTAAAGGCAGAGAAAAGAATAACTAAAAGCTTCTTACTATGGATTTGAGTTTTCTTTTTTCTCTTTTTTCTTTATTGTCTCTGTTGTTGACTATGAATCCAAATTGCTGATTTGGATTTGAATTTTTCTGGGTTAGAATTAGAAATGATGAGTTGTTATGTGAGGAGGATGTTTTGAGATTCAGTTGCAGAAAAGTTTGACTCTCTCTTCCCTCTCTAAAGGAGAGTTGTATTGGGTGTTATTTTTTGGGAATGGGGTCACTTGATTCGCACCCTCCCTCATTAGTTGATTGTATGTTCTAAATTGTAATTTTTAATATTGTCCTATCAAATAGGGACTCATCTAAAAGATCTACCGATAGTCTACCATGTTGATGTCTACACCACCTTATTAACATATAGGAAAAAAAGACCAAGACTCTAGTGGTCCCTATTTACGGGATTGCTCAGAATACCATACCATAAAATGATCTAGACTGTCTAAAAGAATATAAATGATCTGGCAATCCCTATTTGATGGTTCCCCATTGAAGTACAACAATTTGGTATACAATCCTTATATTAGAGTCCTATAGAGATCATCTGATCTATGGGTCTATGAGTGGAAATTTACTGACTTTTTTTTTTGAGGGAGGGGGGTTAAAGGAACCATTTATTACACTCTAAACAGACACACAACCAGACCTATGGACCAAACTTTTCACGACTTGAGTTTAAATTTTTTGTCCATTGGTTAGAGTTGGCTTCAGGGCCTAACCCATAATAATACCTACTTAATTTATTAATTATTGTAGTTGTCTGCAAATTAAATTTAAAATTTAAAATTTTCAATTTAGAAGATGATTGTTTTGGGTAAATAAGAAGATGAATTGTTTATCTATCAATATTAATTATTTTGAATGGTTAGAGCCTAAACGAGAGGGTGTAGGTGTAGGGAGTACTTATTCAGTTGGGTTCAAACCTTTTAAGCCATTTATTGATCAAGTTTGAGTAAAGATTAACATAGCTAGACCCATATAGGACTTGCCCAAACCTGGTCAACCGATTAACACTTACTAATCTGATACACACTCTCCATTGAAAGAAGGTTCAACCCAGTTCCACATCACCAGGCTCCACTCCACACAAATATTTGGTAAATACTATTATATTTGCTTCTTTCTTTATCAGCCAATGATTTTCCTTTCAATTAATGTATTTTATTTTATTTCCATGTTTGTAGTTCGCATAACTCTTATCATCAATATTAACTTTTAAAAAAAAATTTATTCTATTTTTTCTTGAACCATTTGCTTCTTCTATTTTTCTAGTATATTAAAAAAATTAGATTTTCATAAAAAGTCTTATAAATTTCGTTAATGATAAAAAAAAAAATAAAAAAATTTGTACGTGCTTTGCACATGCACATTTACTAGTACATATAAATGCATTATGTTTAAAATGCATAGATATCATATATTACATTTATTCTAATGTACACATATAACATTAGAAAGCATGGAAGAATACACAAATTCTAGCATGTTTATAGGTTTTTAAAGACTAATATTCTTACCTACATATGCTTGGAAGAATACACAAATTCTATCATGTTTGCTAGAAGCCTACTTTAGTATATTTCGTAAAAAGCATAATTAGCAGCAATACCAACAATGAGTGGTTACTGAGAAAGTGCCTTGATAAAGCTTTGATCGGCCTTAACTTGAGCCTAACTTTTATATCTCAGACTTATTTTGGCCTTACTCAAATGCTCCTCTACATAGTCCTAGATATAAGCTTACATTAAGTGGTATGCATATGCCTTGCTTCTCAGTATAAGGGTAGTCTTTTTTAGAATTGATTTTGCCATTTTCAGCAATGAAATTAAATGCTCTATCTTCCCTTGAACCTTTATTTCCTCCATTGTTGGATGACACACAATCTATTAGTTCTTGTACAGATAAGGAGATCAACTTTTCTGTGACTAAAAAATTTAGGCTTTCTACAGCAGCAGCAGAGCCCAATAGAAGTTTGGATAGAAATATAAAATCACACAGTTTAGTAAATCAAAAGTTAACGATGAAACAATTGTATCAATCAAAGTATTTCTTTTCGTAGTACTAACTAGTATGTCATTGATCCTTGACCGGGGTGATAGCCCCTTTCTTGTGCCAATCAACGAACTTTGGAAAGTCTGCAACATCTCTTATAGATTTGAACTTGCAACACTTGTCTTTTGACAAGGTGACAGCCCATTTCTTGCGCCAATCAACAAAAGCCTATAACATCTTTAGATTTGAACTTGCGTCACTTGTCTGTGAATTCTTTTACCGAGAAATTGTACACAATTGAGAAATCCTGAGTAAAGGCATAACAAATGATGCAAATGAGCAAATGAGTCTAAATAGGTTATTGCAAGTAAACCTACTATGATGCCATCGGTGTGGGTAAACCACAAGTCCAAATGACAGTACAAGAAATAAACAACGATTTTGACTACAATATGAACAGTAGCACTTTAATTTTGGTGGAAAATTTTAGATACCATCATAAAAATACCTACTTCAAGAAACATATCATCATAAAAACACATACTTAAAGAGGTAAGAAGCTATGCTACCTATGTCATGCATATAGCACATAAAATAGCTCTCCCAAGAGCACAATTTTTTTTCCATTCATGATCATCTACATGTGAACTGCTCTAAGTGAGTTGTCAATGGGACCAATGAAGTATGGGATTGGGTTGGATGTCATCTTGTCCCAGACTTATTTCCATAGAATTTTTCTTCTCTTAGACTAATATAAAATAATTATAATGCACGTGCATTACATGTAAAATTTGTTATAATTAATTTTTTTTAAAAATCATTTAAAATAAACTATACTCATTAATAATTTAATAATGAGAATTTAATGATTTTAAAGATTTAGTGCCTTTTAAGCAATTTATATTTTAATCTAATAGGAGATCCTTATGTTCCATAATCAATAATGACTTTCTTATAGCGAATAACAACAATCTCAAAAGATCGACAAGAATATGCATACTCTCTAGTCTTCCCGACTAGTAACAGGAAATACCAAAAAATTACTGCATAATGAAATATAAAATGGAAAACATAGAAGTCCTCAAAATACAATGACTAAAGCTATTTAGCACTACATTCTTGAAAGAGGTAACCACTTTAAGATAAATATTGTAACTCTAAAGTTCTCTAAAAGGTAAATGTAGAGACCCCAATTTATTTTATACCATTATCGTAATTAATGATGGTAAAATAGTCAAATAAATATGCGTAGTGTGTTAAGTATGCTATTAAGTGAAGTAGGGATAAGCATTGTCATAGGCCCAAAATCTCATTATGACCAAGGTGAGGTTTTGGGGTCGCGACAATAAGACCTCATATAATTACCTTAGCGTACAAAAAAGGATAAAACCTTCTGTATTTCTCCAACAGAGAAATTTCAACTTAAATTGCACTAACGATCTTTAACATATCAGTTGTAATAAGAATGTTTAGAACCTGCCAAAAAAGATAGAGCTTGTGTTTATAGAAGAAGTGGAAAGTCACACTTAGTCCAAAATAAACAGAAGAAAATGGAAGAAATAGGCAACACTTTTATAATATTAACCCGCCAAGAGTAGATTTGGTAACTATGTTGAGACCTTTAGATTTTTGGGTAATTAGAGTTTGAAGTTGTCATTTATTCCTTTAGAATGTAATTCCTTCGCCCCAAGAAACTGGGACCAGATGGTGACCAATCTTGATGTTAGAATGAAATTTCAGTTTGAGAATGATGATAGTCTCAGTATTTGTAAGTTTCTATATCAACCGAAATTTCTCAACTACTCATTTTCAAATTAAAATTTTAAATATTCGAATGTTAAATTTTCTATTGGGGAGGACTGAGTGTGGATTAGCAAGAGCTCTATTGTATCCCAGAGGGCAAAGAGATATAAAATGCATTTGTACCTTAGAGTAGTTGGATTTTCAATCGGGTAGCCAAACTCTCAATAGTACCTACTATCGAGAGTCTATAAAAGATGACATTTTCAAAATAAATTCTTCAAATTTTTTGGAATATTTTAATTTTTTTCAATATTGTTGATTAATTTACTCCAGAAGGAAAAACAATTGCCGAGAGTCTGAGATTTTAACCAAAGTTTCAGCCTAAATCTCTAGGACCAAGTGTTTTCACTTGAAAATAAATAAATAAATGATATTTCCATACCGGACCCAATTCGAAACAAATATTTCTCAATATTTTGGTTAAATTTCAAACCATAATAAGTATTAAGAATCATTCTACCAAAAAAAAGTACTAAGAATAAAATAAAGGGAAGGGGGTGTTTGGGTAATTTAAGAAAAAATCCTAGTCATCTGTCATCCTTATCTCCAACACTCTAACCCTCCTTTTTTTTACCTCATTCTCAATAGTAATTGGAGACACAAGGGATGAGTATTAACCTCCCTAAGAAAATGAGATGGTTAGGGGCAATGGAGGTCCAAGGGTGACTTGGGGATTTAAGGGGGTGAGTTGTCAAAGGAAGAGGAGAGATAGAGGGAATTGATGGTTGAGTGGTGTGTTAGAATGAGTTGACTTGTGACAGGGGGTGAGGGGATGTTAGTAGGTGGGGAATGGCTATGGGTGTTGGGCCATGGATTATGGGAGATTGTCTGGGCTATGAGTTAGTAGATGAGTCATGGCCATAGATTGGGTTTTAAAGGCTTAGGAGGAAGGTCCTAGGATTTGAGAATGGTCATATGATTGGGGATCAATGCTCCAAGGGTCTTGGTAAAGGGTTATCTTTGTATTTAAGATTTGATCCTAGGGTTTAGGAATGGTCTTAAGATTTGGGAATGCTCCTAGCTAGGCTATTAGTGAAGGGGAGTCCAAAGATTTAAGGGTTGAGGAATGGTATTGGGAATACTCCTAGGTATTGGTGAAGGGATCTTAGGAATTAAGATAGGGTCCTAGGGTTTAGGAATGGTCCTAGGGTATTGGTGTAGGAAGTCCCATGATTTAAAATGGGTTCGTATGGTCGGTTTGAGAATGCTCCTAGGGTATTTGTGAGTCTCAAGATTTAACATGGGGTCCCAGGGTTTAGAAATGATCCTAGGGTTTGAAAATGCTAATTAGGTATTAGTGAATGGGGATCTGAGGGTTTACATGGTAGGGGTGATTTATTGGAGCTTCTTTTTTTCCATAAAAGCCACTCAAAGAGGGGGCATAAAACCTTACCCCTACAAAAACACCAAAAATAGGGAGGGGGGACATAAAACCATAACCCCTAAAAAGACACAAAAAGAAAAGGAAATTAAAAACCCCCAACCCTGAACAACACACCAAACTCAACAAAGACAATACAAAAACCACCTTAATACAATCTAATATTTCCCAGACCCACGTTATCAAGAAACAAAAGAGATTCTTTAGAAAAGCTTAGAAGCGGGGAAGAGGGTTGCAAAAATAAGGTGTTAACAAAGCTCAAATCATAAAAACTAAGAAAATAAAGGGTTTTAAACATAAGAGGCATCTACCATTCCATGGCCAGCCGGCCCTATATCATTCTCCTTTTTATAAGGAGCCATAATTTGGCGGAATGTGTCATTGAGTCTAAACTGGGAAGAGACATATCACAATAAAATAAAAATGTGTAGAAGATGAGAATACTTGAATTGAAAGTTTGAATTTAAATCTATTTACCTAATATTGTTGGACTTCTTTTGAAACTCCTTCCTTTGCACCTTCCTTTTTTCCTCTTAATTTTTTTTGTCTTCGAGACTTGGAAATGGGTAGTTTATCTAAAGAAAATCCTATGGGAGGCTCTTATGGATTAAAGGAGAGATACAATACGAAGGCAAAAGGGCTAAAAGGAAAGATGGGTGGTTAGGCTAGATGAACTAAACGGGATAAAACTTTTGAGAACAAAAATATAACTAACAAAGGTGTTTGGCTCTTCTGGTGTTGAGAGTGAGATCTTGGTGATTTTAGGATGTTAAAATGGGTCGAGGAGGGAAGTATTTATAGGATGATAATCAGAAGAGAAATCCTCCCACTTCCAATGTGGGACTAAAGGGGTTCAAGGATATTTTGGTTATTTAGAATGGTCATGAACATTCTAGAAAGGACTGTTAAAAATTGCAGAAAAGCAAATGTGAAAGAATTATCATTCGTTCTACATCAAATATAGGTCATTTTATACATATTAGTAGACCCATTACCGCCAATATGGGGTCTCTTTTGTCTTTTGACAAAATATGCACATAGCAGTTTCTACGGCCCAATTTTTTAGTTGAAAACTTGAAATGGAAGGTGGTAGTAGAAAGACTTCCCCAGAATGGGAGATCTTCTTTTTTAAAATATGGTAGATGTTATGAATGGTCGAATTCTCCTTTTGATAGTAATCATCACCATACATTTTAGCTTAGGGATTGGGGGTTAATTTCTAGTACCACTCAAAAGACCAAAATACGCTTGTCATAAGATTAGGATTTTAGGATTTTGAAAGGGTATTAATGAAGAACCCAGGGAAGAATACAAAGGATACGTTTCCGTCTGATGGTGGGTTCTAAAGGGTGCACCTTGCCTTGGAGTTCTTTTTTTTGTTAAGGAGATAGGATTCAATTCAAAACATTACCCAAAAAGGGCAGATACGGAAATGAAAAACCACGCATGTGAAACTAGTCCTTAAACACTGAATATCCGCAAGAGGTGCGAGGATCTCCCAGTGAGCCTCGATATTGAGCAAGGTTTAAAATTTCGTTGATATTTCGGTTTTGGACAACACAAACGACATCGAAACTGTGTTTATTTTGAAAATCAGATTTCGGTCGACATTTCGGAAATTTCACATTTCGAAAATTTCGGAATTTCGGCCGAAATCTGATTTCTTTTTATTTTTAAATAGTTTTTATTTTTAATTTTTTTTAATTAAAATTCTGAAATATTTTGAAATATTCTGAAAATTTTCAAAATTTTTACTGAAATTTCAAAAATTTATACATTAATTTTAAAAATAAAATAATAATATTTATATAAATATATAAAATTTTAATAAAATATTATTTTTTAACATATATATATTAATAATATATATATAAAATTAATAAATATTAATATTTCGGATTTCGAAATTTCGCTGAAATCCCGCACTTTTTTGGGATTTTGGTTCTAGTTGACTGGTCGAAATCATCAAAAAATTTGAAATTAAAAACCTTGATATTGAGAAGGTCCATCATCTAGAGGGTATGATGTATCTCCATCTGGAAGAGGCAGCCCATAAGAGCCCATCCGAATGGCTTCGGCTTCAGCCAATAGGGCGGGCCCCCCAAGGAGAGGTTTAGAGAGAGCATACAACGCCTGCCGAATCTCTGGTTATCATACCCACACCTGCCGCTAGAGACGGTGACAATGCAGCACCATCGACATCAAAGAAAGAAAAAGGGGAGTTAAGCTAAGAGTAGTTTTTTTTTAAAAAATCAAAAATTAACTCACAAACAAGCTATATGAACAGACTCACACACACCGGGGCCCAAGGCCCAACCCACACACAACCCCAAGTGCACCCACACACCCTCTTAAAAAGGCGGGTGTGGAGCTCATCAAGAGTACTTGACAATGCAAAACAGTACCCAGTATTGGCAACCCAAATATGACACTGAACAGAAGTTGGTCTCAAGTCCAAATATACCACTGAACAGAAGTTGGTCTCAAGGTCTCAAGTTCCCTGTGTAATGCTCATTCTAAAGCAATTCCAACACCTAAACGTTGAACTTATCTTTCTTAATTCGTAAATGTAATTGTTTTTTCTTTTTGGGATACTGAGAATTCATTTGATCTGAAGGGCCGAGAAGGAGACGAGCTCCATTCCCCAACGGACGGCGATGCGAGTATCAATCGCAAGGGCCGGGCTTGTCCTATAAATAACACGATCAGGGAAATGAAAACAGACATCGGCCCATATAAAGTCCATATGAAAAGGCCTCTCGACAATTGTGGCCCATTGTCCGTCCTAGGCTTCTAGCCTCAGGCTGACCGTTTGCCTTGGGTATATGGGCAATTGTGGCTCATTTATGTTTCTTTTCATTGTTTTTCCTTTTTTTAAAGTTCAATTAAGTCATAAAACCCAAACTTGTCTAATAGCCCAATTTTCTTATTTAAAGGAAAAGCAGTGGAAGGATCAACAAACCTTTCATCAACATGGTATTTACTTTTTAAATTTAAATTTAAAACGAAATATTTACTACTAGGGGTGTCAATGGGTTGGGCTCGCCCGTGGCCCGGACCACCCAGCCCGGATTTAGCCCGTTTGAGTTTGATTAGGTGGCCCTTTAAATAATTGGGCCGGGCCAGCCTGTTTAAATAATCGGGTTGAGCTTGGACAAGTTGATTAAAACCCGTCGGGCCTATGAGTAAGCTTCTTTTTGGGGCCAGCCCGGCCCGATTAAAAATCAACTTAATTATTTATGAAAATTACATTTCTACCCGATAATAAAGCCGTTTTAATAGATATTTTGGTAAATGACCCAAATCCCTCACTTAATAAGTAAAGAACGCGAGTTCTCTCCAAATCCCTCCTTCTCTAATCTCTCTCACTCTCTGAATCTCTCTCCCTCTCGATCTCAGACGATGCTTGCTCTCAGCCTTTCACAATGAGCGACTGAATGTCTCACAATAAAAGTCACAGCATCTTGTTTAGCGGCTTCAGCATCTGTCTCTCTTTCTCTATCCCTTACCGACCAATCAAGTGCAAGTCAGGTATGTTGATATTTGATCTATATTTCCATAAAATTTATATATTGTATTGATTTTATTGATCTATAGTTCTGAAAATTAAGTAGTTAAAAAATACTTAATTAAAAATAATGTAATTTAAACAAAATCTGTATGGCTATGGAGTTTAGTTAAATAACATCTGCATGCAATTTCATAAGGTATGGTGCCACCCAGCCAGGTTACCTCCAGAAAGATTTTAAAATCTTTGTTCAAAAGGGAAAGTTCATTTTTCCATAGCATGCAGATTTTGTAAACCATGGCATTAAGATACGTAATGGAGAATAGGAACAAATGGAGACTTGAATAGCTCATAGGAAACCAACCACTAAATATTAATCAAATACATAGCTACTCAAAATTGTAAAGGGCATGCTCATTGTTACTCTCCAACACATTTTGGTCCCAGTGAATTCATGATTTTTGTCTTTGTTTCTAAGTTTACGAACTTATCTATTATGGTCCTCTCTCTAATTTTCATCAAGATCTCTCTTGTATTTATTCTAACAATTATTTTTCTATTTCTTGCAGGTTGCTTCAGCCTTGATTTAAGGGCTGGCTTGATTGTACCATTGAGTTGTGAGTGGCGGAGCCAAGTGGGGGCCTGTGGGGGCACGTGCCCCCACTCAAATTGTCAAACTCTTTTTTTTTTTGTATATAGCTAGTGGAAGAGATCAAATCACAGAGAATCGTGATTGAACTCTAGGAGAGTTCAATCGCACTCATAAGTCAACACTTGTCCATTTTAATCCTTATTAACCATGGTTAAGATTCACTAACCCTTAGGATTCAACAATCTAACCTTGGTTTTTAGAAAAAAAATATTTAAAAAATAAAACCACATAAAACCTTAGGGTTAAGAAATTATAACCTCAGGGTTTATTATTATTTTTAAGAGCAATAGTTCACTCCACTGGCCAGGAGCCAACTATTGCTCCTCGCTCTCACAAAGCCAACTCAACCGCATGAACTCTAGTCAAATTTTTTTTTAACTCTTGTGGATAATTTTAAAAAAAAAAAAAAAACCAAAGGTTGATGGGTGTGAATCTTAAACACAGTTAAATGGAGCCAAAAGAAGGACACATGACATTAAAATGGGACCCGAGACGCACCTCCTCACGTCACTGACCGAGGAGGTGATTATTTTCCTTTTTTTAAATCTAAAAACTAAGTTTATATTGTTGAACCATAAGGGTTAGTGAGTCTTAACCATGGTTAATCGGGGTTAAAAGGGACACATGTTGACCTATGGGTGCAATTGAACTCTCCTCGAATTCAATTGTGATTGTCTAGGACTCGATCTCGCCATGGGAATGGAGGCGAGTGCCCTAGCTTTGAGTCCCAATTTGTCCAATTGCTATTAAACTTTGGGCTTTACTCAAAATGGGGGGAATTAAAGTGGAATAGTTAATTTTTTTTAAATATATTTTTTCTAAAAACAAAGGTTAGATTGTTGAACCCTAAGGATTAGTGAATCTTAATCACAGTTAATCATAGTTAAAAGGGACATGTGTTGACTTGTAGGTGTGATTGAACTCTTCCGATTGATTTTAATCACAATTGAATATGAACCCAACTCCTGAACTTTTAAAAAATATCTTTTATACTAAGTTAATTAATTATTTAACTGAGCATAATCATGACGAGGGGCAATTGGTTCCTAAAAATATATACTATATTATTTAATTATTTAATATGACATAACCATGAGTCAAGGGATAACTATCTTCAAAACTTTTTAAAACAAAATATATCTTTGATTTGATGTTATTTAATTATTTAACATGACATAGCTATAAAGCAAGAGGACAGTGGAGAAAATACTTGTAGGATAAGTACGAAATGTATTGATGAAATGCGCCAAAAACTTGGTCATTAAAAAAAATCAGAGGCATAGCCCCATAGGCCTAGAATATTTCATACCCACTGAATAATTCTTCACAAATCTATCAATAATTATTACCAATTTCAATCATCTACCGTGTGCCCCCACTTCGAGAAAATCCTAGCTCCACCCCTAGTTGTGACGTATATCAACTTTGTCGTTTATTTTATTATTAATTGCATATTTCTTAATTATTATCCAAACATGTCGACAAGTTTCGAGGGAAGTTGTTTGCCTTTGTTGACTTTTTTTTTGGGTTGAACCTTATGTTAACTTGGAGGATGACTGTGTGGAGACGGTTGCAATGGTGCTGCCATTTGCCCCTCGGATTTCTCCTTCACCTTTCTCTAAAAAAACAAAGAACTAGAAAGACGACTTCAAATGTTTGGGAGCATTATACCAAAATAATGATAGGTGAAATACAAAAGGCATCATGTAATTATTATAAGGATAATTTTCTCATGTGTAAGTAGTGGAACTACCCACCTAATAAGAAAACGCAACAAATTGTTCAAAATCACAAAATGTTGACATTACGCAACAAATGTAAATTACTAACCTCTTTACCTTCGCATATGTTTGCAGTTGATTGCTTGGTTCCTTTTCTCAGTTCTTTTCCTAAGTACTTCATGTTGTATCACTTCACATTATTGCTTGTGTTCTAAGTTTTAGTGGTTTGAGCATGAATCTTCAAGACATTTTTTAAGTAGAAAAAAATTTCTGCAATAATCATTATTCTAAAATGATTTGTTCAACTAAACCATATGCGTATGCATTAGTATTATACCAAACACAACCCATGCAAGAACTGTCATGACCATTATGGAGCGTGTTAGTATTTGATGCATTCAACATGCACTAGATCATAAATTAGTTGGCGGGATGCTTTGGTATTTTGAACTTGCATAGCTTACGAGATTTAATGTAGGGATATTTTAAATATTTATACACATAATAATGACAAATAATGGTATGAGATACATTATGAATAAATGTTATTGTATTAAGTTTATATTTTTATCAAAATCAATACGTTGTGCTTTGTGCACTTTTGCTAGGAAATTATAATATATATATATATGGAGTGATAGCCCCACTCTCGGGCTTTTTCTATTCAACCTCAGCCAACCAAGTGTCCCAAAAGTAACTTTTTAAAGCACTTTTAATGTTAAAACACTTATTTTTTTTAAAGTTGGAACACTTGGTTGACTGAGATTGAAGGGTATTTACATACCCGGCTCACAAGATAAGCATGACAAGACAAGTGTGATTCTAAACATGACAAGCAAGACAACACATATATGATTCTCACGAGACAAGAACAAGACAAGTATGACTTTTTAAACACGACAAACAAGTTTACACGAAAAACTATCTTCAAGAATAAGTATGATTTATGAACATGGGCTTATTCGGAGTTTTTGCATGTATTCTCACGTATGTCATGATCATCATGCTTAATTGAGTTGAAATTGTGCTTTTCATTTTGTTATTACTATTACTAACTAGTAGCTTGTATTCGCATGTATTCCATACTCAGCCATACATATTGATGTCGGCAGGTACACGTCTCGACATATGTGCTTCGGGTCCTTGGATTGAGGAGGAGCCTCATGCGGACCCTATGGTAGAGCCTCAGGTGGAGGCGAGAGACCTAGAAAGCTGGCCTTACTCGGATGAGTATTGAGAGAGAGAGGGTTTATGCTTTCGTATTTTGACAGGTGGGCATGTCCACCTTTACTTGTTATGTTTTATATCTAACTTGAAATACATACCTTGTATAGAAAAGGAAAAAGTTGGTTTACGCTTCCGCTTTGTTTTAGCTTCCGCACTCTGTTTCATATCCTTATTATAGATGTTGATGCCTTGTTCATTGCAGGATAGTTTGTCAGGTTAGCTATAGTCACACCTAAAGTCTTACCTAACTCCTAAGGGTGATTTTGGGGCGCGATAGAAGTGGTATCAGAGCTCTAGGCATTAGATTCCTTAGGGTCACTTAGTGCTTGAGACCATGATTTAAACAAGACATTAGGCTTTAGAAAAATAGTCGTATTCCAAGTATAGACTAACCCTTTAGTCTTAGTTCATAACTGGTTGAAACTCAACCGAACTTAGTATCCTACGCTAGGAACACAAATTGTATGTTATACTAGTGCTATGTATGCCTTGGTGAATTGTTATATACTTAGTGAATATTAAGTGACTGTTGAATTAGTTATAGAATGTGTATCCAAGTTAGACTCATGTTGTACTGTCATTCTTAGGATTTAACCATGAGACGAGGTGCTTAGGGTCGTGGATACAATACAAGGGGAAATGGAGGTGATGCTCTTTCGGGTGATGAGCAACCCGACTTTGCTCAAGTTTTTGCATCAATAGCCGAGACTTTGGTAATACTAGCAACGAGGCAACCTGCTACTCCTCCTACTGCTGCACTCATAGCTGCTCCTCAAAATCGAGCGCAAGCAGGAATAGAAGCTTTTCAGAGGATGAGGCCTCCGGTATTTTATTGAGGCATCGGTCCATTGGTAGCAGAGGCATGGATCAGGCAACTTGAGAAGCTATTCTCAGTGTTATTGCCTACTGAGGCAGAGATGGTCACCTTGGCCACCTTTATGCCAAAAGGTGAGGCCGACCATTGGTGGAGGTCCACGGTTAGGACTCGGGATTTGACCCGATAGGGTCAAGAGTGGATTTAGGGAGAATTTCTGGATGTCTTCTATAAGAAGTACTTCCCGGTAAGGATGAAGGAAAAGAAGGAAGTCAAATTTATTACCTTGGAGTAAGGTAACTTGTTTGTGGCCACTTATGAGGCCAAATTTTCAAAGCTATCTAGATTCCCTCCTCACATGATAGCTACTGAGGCTATGAAAGCTGGGAAGTTCGAGAGAGGGTTGAAGACCTACATCAAGGACAGAGTTTCGATGTTTAGGCACGAGACATATGCCGAGGTAGTTAATAAAGCACAATTAGCAGAGGATAATTCTGAAGAATTTTTCAAGAAAAGGGAAATGGTAGGAGGTTAGTCCAGTGGCTCAACGGAGAAGAGAGCTAGGACTACTCCATATAAGCCTTCAGGGTCAGTACAGTCACAGAGATTTTTATTCTACACCACAAGCTCCTCATTCTTTTGCTTCGCAGGCTTCACGCCGGGCTATTACTCAGGCTCCTCGCCCTGCACTATCTCAGGCCACAGGATATGCGCCCTCCACATACTCTTATGAGGTCGACACTATTTGTGGAAGGAGATACTTGGCTGGAGAGTATAGGAAGATCTCGGGTGGATGTTTTCATTGTAGGTGCTTTATTAATGAACGAATGTCTAGCCCGAGTGTTGATCGACACAGGATCCACTCATTCGTTCATCTCGCCTAGTTTTGCAAAGGGATTTTCATCTGAGACTAGTCCATTGGAGCGTGAGTTGACCATTTCGACTCCGCTTGGCAAGTTGGTGGATATGAACTGAATATACAAAGATTGTGTGGTTCAAGTGGGGAAGAATGAGTTATTGGTTGACCTGATCATTCTAGAGTTCCAAGACCTGGACTTCGATGTCATTCTCGGGATGGATTGGCTATCGACTCACCATGGGCATGTGGCATGCTTTGACAAGATGGTGAATTTTAGACTGGAATGAGTTAAGCCATTTCACTTTTGAGGGCTACAAAGAAGAGATATTGCCTGTGAGTACCTGAATTTTAACGCTCATTCCAATCAGGAGAGATCCCGATAGGGAATAACCATAAATTGTAATTTTGAAAAGAGAGTCGCCACTTATCAAATTATGAGGGAAATAGGTCCCTGAAATGGTTGGATAAGGCATGATCTAGAAGTTAGAGGTCAGGGTAAGGGATTCAGTTGATTTAGGGGAAGGTGTTAGGCACCCCTAAACTCTCATCCGGAGATGGTTACCTACTCCCTAAGTCTGAATCAAAGTGGAAAAACCATAAGAGAGGCTTGAAATTTCATTTATATGCTAAGCAGATATGATATTAACAGTAATGAATGTAATGAGATAGACAGGGTAGAAACAGAATAGGGATTCTATCCTAAGGGGAGGTGAACCCGATCAAGGTTGCCTACGTATCCACTGTTGGTAGAATCAAGCCGCACGTAGTTCTGGAGTGATTGATAGTTTGATTTGATATGATTGGATTGGATGGTTTGATTTGATTTGATTGATTTCGCTCATATTTGAGGAGTGTAAGGCCTTTTAAGCTCATGTTGAGGAGCAATAGGGCAGTTTAAGCTCTTACCAATGAGCCATTAGCAGATGTGCTTGAACAGGGTTTTGAACCAAGGTTTGAACAAGGGTTCGACTAGGTAAGTAGATTTTAGGGGATTTAGCTAGGGTTTAGCTGAGGATTTAGCTGGATTTGAACTGGGATTTAACAGAGGCTCGACTAGACCAGGCTAGATTTTGTCTGGGATTTGGGCAGGGTTCGACTAAGCAAGGCTATATTTGGATTAGGATTTAAGCAGGGGTTCGACTAGGCAAGACTATATTTGAACTGGGAATTAGGTAGGGGTTCAACTAGGCAAGGCTATATTTGGATTGAGATTTAGGCAGGGGTTCAACTAGGCAAGGCTATATTTGGACTGAGATTTAGGCAGGGGTTTGACTAGGCAAAGCAAGCACTCAAACAATCTAAAAAATAACTTTAGTGATTTAAAGTACTAAAAGACAAAGCAAGACAGGTTTTTTTAGAAAAGTTACATTCCGGGAAATCTGAAAAGAGGTCTCGAGAATCGACCCTTCGCAATCGACTTTCCTGGGAATCCCAAATCGTTAAGAAAATAAAGAATAGGGGTTTTTCTAAAGAGGAGAGAAAGAAATAGACTGGAAGTGAGTGAGAATGAAGGAGAAGGGTGGGGGTATTTATAGTTTTTCAAAAGGGGGGTTATCAAAACAGGGGGGTTTTCAAAACAAGTGGGGCACTACTTGAAGTAGCACTCCTATGCAGATATTTCCGACACTGGAGGTCGGTTGGAATAGTAGGGCGGCAAAACAAGGGCAAAAGTGTAATTTTAGGGGGCGTTGTTTGAAGTAGCGCCCCTATTTAGGATATTTTTAAAAACCATGCCGACAACCCTTGACCAATCAAAGGGAAGGGCAATTTTGTAAATATGGGGGCGCTGTTTGAAGTAGCGCCCCAATCTAAGGGTTAAAAACTTTTTCTGCCACGTGTCGCTCTCCGATTCGTCGAAAAGCTGTTTTTCTATTTGAGCCAGTTTTGACCCTGAAAATAGTCAAAATTGAACTAATAAAATCCAGAAAATATTTTCGATATAATATGAGTTTTTTAGAACTTTTTTGGGGCATTTTGCTCATTTTACACTCCAGGGGTATTTTGGTCATTTTCTACCGTTTTAGGCCCGATTTGATCCCAAAAATAGCCAAAATTGAACTAATAAAATCCAGAAAAATATTTTAGATAAAATGTGAATTTTTTAGAACTTTTTAGAGGTATTTAGGTCATTTTGAACTCCAGGGGCATTTTGGTCATTTTTTACTTGAGTGACGTTTCTGCAAATCGAAGCACAGGGAAAAAGGTTTTAAAAGAGTTGTTAAGGGTGTGAAAAGATACTAAAGGGTTGCAAAATGGGGGTGCTTACAGTTTCCGCTCTTTATCGAAAGGTATAAGGCCGCAATTTTGCATGCAAGTGAACAAAACCTGTGAATTTTGAAGACAAAAGAATCAAAAAAGAAAAAGTTAAATTATGCTTAGACTGCTTGCCACAGATAAGATCCTAGAGGACGGGGTTGATGGGAGAACTTGCTCAGTTGCTGGGGATAGAGGGGAGAAATGAATGGTTTAAACTTTGGTGAAGAAACATCCAAAATGAGAAAAAAGGAAGCTTTTCATCTCATTTCAAGGAAGAAGAAACATACTAATGTTTGGAGTATTAAAAAGGGATGACAACACATTACGATGTCAGCCGGATTGAAATGGTGGATGACAAGCTTGACGATGTCAGCTGGATTGAAAGGGCGGATGACAAACTTGACGATGTCAGCCGGATTGACAGAGTGGATGACAAGCTTGGCGATGTCAGCCGGATTGAAAGGGTGGATGACAAGCTTGGCGATGTCAGCCGGATTGAAAGGGTGGATGACAAGCTTGGCGATGTCAGCTGGATTAAAAGGGTGGATGACAAGCTTGGCGATGTCAGCCGGATTGAAATGATGGATGACAAGCTTGGCGATGTCAGTCGGATTGAAAGGGTGGATGACAAGCTTGATGATGTCATCACCAGCCGAATTGAAAGGGTGGATGACAAGCTTGGCGATGTCAGCCGGATTGAAAGGGTGGATGACAAGCTTGGCGATGTTAGCCGGATTAAAAGGGTGGATGAAAAGATTGGCAATGTCCGCCGGATTGAAAGGGTGGATGACAAGGTTGGCGATGTCAACTGAATTGAAAGGGTGGATGACAAGCTTGGCGGTGTCAATCAGATTGAAAGGATGGATGACAAGCTTGGCGATGTCAGCCAGATTGAAATAGTTTAGACTCATGTATGGAGCATTGGGTTTTTTCCTCATTCTAAAAGTAATGAACTGAAAAAGGGAGTTTAGCCCCATCATAGGAGGGATTGATTAAATGAAATGTGGGTTTAACCTCATCATAGGAGGGATTTATTAAATGAAATGTGGGTTTAGCCTCATCATAGGAGGGATTGATTTTAAAATGTGCTTTTAGCCTCTTTACTGGAGGGATTGATGTTGAAATGTGGGTTTAGCCTCTTCACATGAGGGATTGATTTTAAAATGTGCTTTTAGCCTCTTCATAGGAGGGATTGACTCTTCATAGGAGGGATTGATTTTGAAATGTGCTTTTAGCCTCTTCACAGGAGAGATTGATTTTGAAATGTGCTTTTATCCTCTTCATAGGAGGTATTGATTTGGAAATATGCTTTTATCCTCTTCACAAGAGGGATTGATTTTGAGATTGAGAATGAGAAGGATTTTTGAGCATTGTACCTGAAGTTGGCTATCTCAAAGGAGGATTTTTGAGTCTTATACCCGGAGGTGGCTATCTCAAAAGAGGATTTTTGACAACATTACAATGTTAGGCGAATTGAAAGCTTTTTACTAGAGACCTCTCGACCCTGCCTAGTTTAGCATGATCACAGCTTGTGTGTGCTTGTGATAAGTGTGCAATTCACGCAACTACATTACCAATGTGTGTGCAACATGTGTATGGCAACCTAACTTAGGTGAGTATGGGTGCAATAGGTGTGCAATTGGCTGGTGGACGTGTATGTATAGTTTGCTACGTGTGATGTGAGTGCATAGTACAGCTATGTGGATGTGTTTACGTAGAGTGCGACTTATTTTGTGTGTGTATGCAGTGCAGATGTGTGTGAATAGTACAACTAACATCATGATTATGTGTGTACAGCGTGGTTGATCATGTGGAATGTGTGTGTAGAGAGCAACTAATATTGTGAATGTTGTGCGGCTAGCTATGTGAATATGTGTGTAAAGTGTTACTAACATTATGAATGCACGTGCGCAATGAGCATTAACTGTGTGTGCGTAGTGCGAACACGTGTGATGTGGCTAGGCAGTGCAGCTAAGTGGAAGTGAGCATGATGTAACTAATTTATGTAGATGTGTGTACAGAGTGTGACGTACTTAATGTGCATGGGTAATGAGCTAACATGGCGAATGTGTGTGCGTAGTGCAACAAACTATGTGAAAGTATGTGTGTGGTGTAGATAACATTGTGGGTGTATGTGCACAGTGAATGTGTCAAATAAGACATATCAAGGGGTGTACCAAATGAGGTGGCTAACATAGAGCGATGCATCAGATGTGATGCAACAGGAGGTGTACTAAATGAGGTGACTAATAAAGAGTGACGCATCAAACATGATGCACTTGGGGTGCACCGAATGAGGGTGGCTAACAAAGAGCTATGCATCAAACATGATGCATCTAGGGTGCACCGAATGAGGGTGGATAACAAAGAGCGACGCATCAAACATGATTCATCTGATGGTGCACGGAATGAAGGTGGCTAACAAAGAGCGACTCATCAAACATGATACATCTGGGGTGCACCGAATGAGGGTGGCTAACAGAAATAATGAAAATGGGTGAGAATGTGCATGTGTTGGTGTGTGATTTATGAAGATTGTACAATGCGCGATGTAGCTGATATATGTGTATGCATGACATGCGATGAATATGGAAAACATGACTCGCTCTATAATCCAGTCTTGCTCTCGCTTCTTGATGACTTGAGATCCTAGGCTTTGCCTGCTTTTGTTGGAGAGCTCGCTATAGTGAGATTGATTTTGACCAAGTCACAAACCATATTAGACCCAGACTATGGAAAATAAATGACTTTTGAGCTTTTCAAAGGAAGTGCTTTCTTTGCTTATTGGTTTGTGAGGGGGTTCGCCCTTACTGAAGATTGAATGCTTTACCCCCATAGGACAGGATATAGCAACGAGCAATGTTGATCTTTTGTGCTCAGCCAAAGAAGATAGTTACTCAATTCTAACTTTATTGTATACTGAATCTAGTCTTGCTTGGAGCCAAGGGCTTCAGATTGCAAATGATGTTGAGTTCTTCAGTCTGAGTTGCTTGCAGATATGTTGCTGGGGATCTAGGATAGCCGTTGTTAGGATCCTGTTACCAGAGTTCAACTTTTCCCTTTTTTACCCTTGGAATGACAAAGTCTGGGGATCGCATAATTTTTGCGCAATGAGGCCGTTTCCGGTTTTCACTCATGCCTGCGAAGTTGATTTACTTGTTCCCTTTTTTACCCCTGATAATAACATCAGGGCTGGGCTCACATGATTTTTGCGCCACAGTGCCATTTTTAGTTTTCATTAGACCTGCGATTTTCTGAGTTGAACTATCCTCTCTTGTCATTGCCTGGAGGATTTGATATTGCTGTTGGATACTGATATGTCAACCTGCTAGTACTCTTACTCTCTGAAGGATCTAGGAGGACTTGAGGTAGGACGAAACGTAGGTTAGGGGGTCGAAATCTTGGGACACCCTTTTCGCTTTTGAGCTTTCTTGAGCAGTTTTGTAGAGCTTTGACCTTTTTTTTTTTTGCCTTTGACTTTTGATTGATTTTTCTTTTGAGACACTTTAGTTTGCTCAAGAAAGCTAATTGATTTGACCATACCTTTTTTTAGGCTGCCTACGTACCCTTTTCAGGATCAGGTCATGACGTAATTCAGGCTCGTAAAAACTTTTGTACAGGGTGTCCCGGCATAGAGGTGTAGTAAAAGAAATGTTATTAGGCTCAAATGGCTCACTAGCGGTCTTCATTGATGTGAATTTGATGGGTTACAAATAAGGAGGAATGGTGTGCCAAACTTGGCCTTCTTTCATTTCCCAAAGTGCCTAAGAGTACAGGCAGTTTCTTGGCAAGATCTTGAGCATGATACTTTTCTATTCTGATCTATGCTGACAGGCTCTAGGAGGTCTTCATCATCCATGCGGTTGAGTCGAAGAGTATTCAGAGAATCTTTGACCAACCGTAAGGGCCTTCAAAGCTGGACATATTTTGCCCCTGGTACTGAATGAGCTAATAATTCTTGTGTGAATATGAGATCATTTTTCTTTAAGCTTTGGCTTGTGCCCTGCCTGATGTGTCAGCTCAATTGTCTAAGATGCACTAGAATCTGCTCTGATGAATAACATTACCTCTCATTTGGTACAATATTGTTTTACTGCATGAGTGATCAGACCTGTATGATGGCAATGCCCCATGTCTTAGACTGCAAGATGTCTATCCCGATGATGCCCTAATCTGCTTAGTGAATGCTCTGCTTGTATTGACGATCAGAAGCTTAAAATTGGTGAAGCGAATCGAGTGCTTTATGCAAGCATGCTGCAGGTAGTGCCTTACGGCCGAAACACTTGGTTTAGCAAGACGCTAATCTTTGCTTTCTTAGGGTCATTATTGAGCTTTCTCTTACTTGGCTTGGCTCAGCGAGGTCGAGGGTCTCTTTTTGGGAGGTCCCTCTTCGGCTTATTGACATATGCTGCCCCTGGGTACTATGAAATTGAAGTGGATGACTTGGTGAATGTTCGAGCAATCCCTCATTAAACCAACAATCTTAGTTAGCATGAAAAAAATTTGGGTGTGTCGCGATCCAAAATACACCCTAGGAGTTAGGGATACTTTAGCTCGTGACCGCCGTATCATATCTCCCATATGATACATAAGGCATACGTAACAACCTGTCATAGTACACAGACATACGTAGTGGAAACGATTTATGAAACATAACGGAAGCAACTTACAATAATTTCTCCTATTGATTAGTTCAAGTTTGAACCAACAAAATACACGTGTATAAATCCAAAATGTGGAGTGGACAAGTCCCACTCTCACTTAACAAAATCAAGTATCATCTCTTTCAAACATGGTCAACAGAAGTCAAAGTCATGATGCCTATCTAGTGAGCCGTCATCCTGGTAGTGTTCCATAGAAGGCTCTGGGTCATAGTACTCTTCCTCTACCCAAGGCTCTAAACCACACAAGTCGAAAGGAACCCGAGCACCTGCCGATAATAACAAATATCGGTTGAGCGTGGAATACTCAGCATATACATACTACTAACAATAAGCAATAATATCATGGAGCATGCAAATCATGGAGACTGAAATCCTTAAACACATCGAAGCGTAGAAACCGTGAAATAGCACATATGATGAAATCTGAAAACCAAAACCGTGTGAGTCTTGCGATAATCATAGCCTTGTGAGTTCTTTGAGTTAAATCCGTAGCGTTCCTTAGAGTCATTTATGATCCATAGAAACGTAGAGCAATACTATAGAGTAAAACCATAGAGATCTTAGAACATTTGCATTTATGATCCTTGGAGCTTGCGAACCGATCTTAGACATTATCATAGAGTTCTTGTGAGTTTAATATGATCCTTGGAGCTTGTGAACCGAGCTTAGATAATATCATGGAGTTTTCTTAAAATCATTGTGTGAGGCCCTTACTTAACAAACCCTTTGAGAACTTCGAGAAATCCATGGAAAAAGCCCGGTTCATGCGAGACATTCGAACATATGAAAGTAATAACATATTTAAACACCAAAAACCCTTAGAGGCATTAAACCAAACACATAGAGTGCATAATAGTAGTAGTTTACATCCAAGTATAAAAACAACTTCACACACCATATCAAATCAAGATTTATAGTATAGAATAAGAAGAACATCATGTGGTAACTAGTATTATCACAAGATTGGTAGTAGAATGTATCTACCTTGGTGAAGTCGATAAAGTTGACTCCAAAAGCTTGGAGAAGTGAAAACCTCGAGTTCGTAGTTAAAAAACACCAAAGAAGGGAAGGAACTTGATCTTTCCTTCAAGCTTGAGCAAACCCAAGCCTCTCTCCTTCTACTCCTCTCAAATCTCTCTCAAAATTATGCCTCAAAGGTTTCTGAAATCCTAAGGCACGAACTGAGCCTTTTATAGGCAAAGAGGTGTTGGTTAGGACTTAAAAACCCTTAATGAAGAAAATATGCGTATAACCGATCGATCGGTGGTCAGGACCGAGCGATCGATGTCTTCGACCAAGAGATCGGTTGAAAACACCCTCTCTGAAACATTTTCCTGTACAAAATATTTGACCAATCGACAGCTACCAGGCGATCGGTAGATGACCGGTCGATCGGTGTTATTACCGAGCGATCGGTGATCCCCTGTTTTTGCTGCAAAACCCTTTTTCCACTACTTGGACCTTCTCCAATCCAATTACATTACCTTATACACTCAAAACACACTCCTTTAGGCTATATATACCCATCAACACATGTACACCATATATCCAAACATTTCCATTTGCATAAACCCACAGGTGTACAAGACTACACTTGAACACTATTCACACACTATTCACTACTTAGTGAAAGGAAGATTCGGGGTTCTATAGGGTGGCTTTAGATCACTAGTTCTTCGGAGAAGATTTAGGTCATACCATCATGAACTTTTTTTTGCATTTTGCAAAAAGGTTGAGTCATGCTTAGAAAAAGTATCATTTTATAGAAAATGACTATATAAGACTTGACTCAAAAAGGGTAATTTTTATAGACTTCCTTGACAATTAGGGCCAACAAAAAAACAAAAAGAAATTTAAACAGACGAAGTTTGAAACATGGTTTGTTCAATCTCGCAGTAGTAAGCTTGCTGGTGATGCTTCAATCATCACTTGTCTTGGGAGCTCGAACGACACAGGAGAGGCTTCATTGGGTAGGATGGATGGACCTAACTTGGTAGAAGGGGTATCCAGTTGCACAGATGTTACTAAGTCTGATTTTGATATCGCCCTAGTCTCTTAAATCCTAGATTGCATGCTTTAGGGTAAAGCATTGGTCAGTGCAATGTCCGGGTCCTTGATAGAATGCACAGTATTGGTCCATGTGAAAATTGTGTGACGGATTGGCTAGCGATGGCGTACGATCTCGGGGTTTGACTAGTTCACTCTGTATGAGGAATGGTAAAAACTGGCAGAGCTTGTAGGGTAGCGGGGTGAACTTTCTAGGTGGTGTCCTGACCTGGCGTGGAATGTAGTCTTGGCTTTGGATGAGTGGTTGAGCGGTTCGAGGAGGATTTTGGATTTGCTCAAGTGTCATTGTGAGCCTGTCGAGAGAATGGATGATGCCACACATGGTGAGCTGGATGTCCTAAACATTCCTATGGAGGATTTCTGTGATTTTCTCTTGATTTTTTATGCTTCGTCTTGCTCCATTTCTTCAGATGGCCTTGATGAGATTGTCTCTCGATTTACCACTCGAGGAAGGATAAGAGCTGAGAACATAGAGCGAGTTGATGATAGGCATAAGGCTCAAAAGATGAAATGATGGTGTAAGTGATGACATGATAACCTAAGGGATGATGGCATTTATGACATAGAAGATGATGGGAGCATGCATAAAATGTGAGATGCTGATATACAGGATGATGATGATCATGCACAAGATGTGTTGCAAGACATGTTGATGAATCCTTCATGCAAATGAGTAACATTCTGTTTATATAATGATGAATATATGAGTACTGAATGTTGTGCTTGGGCCAGATCCTATTATTGATCTTTCAATAAGGGGTAACAAAATCAAGCGAATGTGATATGCCCCTAAGATCTATGATCTGTTGATCTAGAACGTTAGACTTTTTTTTTTTTTTTGGGAATAGTTGCTAGCATTGTTAGTTCATAACCAGGGGGAATCCCTGCAGCTTGATGAGATTACCCAAATTTGAAGGACCAGTTGCCAGTGTAATATTGCATGCAGATGGACCAGACTTAACTAGACCTAATGCAGATGATGTGATCAAGATATACACATGATGAATTGAATTTTTGAATAGAATGAATTTGAATTTTGAAAGAAATGACTGAGTTAAACTTAGAAAAAAATGATGAATGATGATGATTCCAATAAATGAATTTGAATCTTGATAAAAGCAAATAAGAATAAATTTGAATGAGTATTATAAATTGCAGTGGATTGAATGTGAATTAGTCAAAATAAATTTGACTACAAAAGCAATACCTGAGTTTGATGTAAACTCAGATAAAGAATGATGATGAAATGAATTGAAATGCATTAACCGAAATGAGTTTTGATTAAAAAAACCCGAGTTAGATAGAAACTCAGATGAATAATAGGGGTGACGTAGACAAATGGATGAGATATTTATCAAAATAAATTTTGACGAAAAAAACTTGAGTTAGATGTAACTCAGAAGATGGATGGTGATGGTATGGATTGGATATTAATCAAAATAAATTTTAACTAAAAACACCTGAGTTAGATGTAACTCAGAAGGTGGAAGGTGACATGGATTAATCAAAATAAATTTTGACTAAAAAATCATAGTTTAGATGTAAACTCAGAAAATGGATGATGCGGGTAGGAATTGAGATTTGAAATGAAATTAAATGAATAGAATTGAAAGAATTAACATATTTTAAGGGTGAGCTAACTCAACGCATGTAACCCGTTGCGGTGAGTGGATAGGTATCTATTTCATTTATTTGGGTTGTAGGAAACCAGTGCCCAAATGGGTTAAGATAAAACTGACAAAAGGAGAGTCCATACAACCCATTTTAATGTAGGTTGGTTGGTTGCCCCTTGACCAGTTTGATTTAGGGTATTAGCCTCACATATGTGTTGAGTTAGCCAAGAATGAATTAGGGTTCACCTATCTAACATAAAATAGGACTCATACAAGCTCCAAAATAAGCTTAACTGGAGAGCAGAATAGGAATAAGGTTGTCCCTCCTGCCAGGTAGCATTTGATTTATGCCCAAACAGTGATTTATAGTCTACATGCTTATACTGGTGTATGCAAGGTTTTGACTATAAGGTTGAGGAGCACTTGACAGTATATACGACTTCCCGGTATAGAACATACCTGAAAATAGACGATTGGTGCAAGTGGGAAAGACCAGTTGCGTTTACCGGAGATAATCATCCCTTGATCTACTACCAGTACTTTTCCAAAGATCTTTGGGCTCCAGCATTAGGGATAACCATCCCTCGATTGTAAGCTTACCGGGTCCAATTAGATAGGTGAAAGAGTTTTTATTCTATAATGCAATGAATATGAATGTGATGCATCAATCAAAATCAAGTAATGAATAATAAGAAAAATGGAATCATAGGCATGTTGCTAAGTTGGCAAACAAATGTTCGAGATTTAAAAAAATGAATGAAATAGCATATAGATGAAACTGAAAAATTCTGATGTGGTTTCCGGTACTTGATTCAAACTTAGGTTTTAGCTCAAATCGGATCCCCAATAGAGTCGCTAGCTGTGAGTACCTGAATTTTAACCCCCATTCCCGATTAGGATAGATCCCGATAGGGAATAACGATAAATTTCAATTTGAAAAGAGAGTCACCACCTATTTAATTATAAGGGAAATAGGTCCCTGAAATAGTTGGATAAGGCATGGTCTAGAAGTCAGAGGTTAGGATAAGGGTAAGGGATTCAGTTGAGTTAGGGGAAGGTGGTAGGCACCCCGAAACTCCCATCCAGAGATGGTTACCTACTCCCTAAGACTGAATCAAAGTGGGAAAACCATAAGAGAAGCTTGAAATTTCATTTATATGCTAAGCAGATATGATATTAACAGTAATGAATGTAATGAGATGGACATGGTAGAAACGGAATAGGGATTCTATCCTAGGGGAGCTGAACCCAATCAGAGTTGCCTACGTATCCACTGTCGGTGGAATCAAGCCACATGTAGATCCGGAGTGGTTGATGGTTTGATTTAATTTGATTGAATTGGATGGTTTGATTTGATTTAATTGATGGTTTGATTTGATTTGATTGATTTCGCTCATATTTGAGGAGTGTAAGGCCTTCTAAGCTCGTGCAGAGGAGCGATAGGACAGTTTAAGCTCTTGCCGGGGAGCCATTGGCGGATGTGCCTGAATAGGGTTTTGAATCAAGGTTCAGACAAGGGTTCGACTAGGTAAGTAGATTTTAGGGGATTTAGCTAGGGTTTAGAAGAGGATTTAGCTGGTTTGAACCGAGATTTGGACAGAGGTTCGACTAGACCAGGCTAGATTTTGTTTGGGATTTGGGCAAGGTTCGACTAAGCAAGGCTATATTTGGACTGACATTTAGGCGGGGGTTTGACTAGGTAAAGCTATATTTGAACTAGGATTTAGGCAGAGGTTCGACTAGGCAAGGCTATATTTGGACTGAGATTTAGGTAGGGGTTTGACTGGGCAAGGCTATATTTGGACTGAGATTTAGGTAGGGGTTCGACGAGGTAAGGCTATATTTGGAGTGAGATTTAGGCAGAGGTTCGACTAAGCAAGGCAAGCAGTCAAACAATCTAAAAACAACTTTAAAAGTGATTTAAACTACTAAAAGACAAAGCAAGATAGGTTTTTTAGAAAAGTTACCTTCCGGGAAATCTGAAAAGATTTCTGAAAAGAGGTCCCGAGAATTGAACCTTCGTAATCGACTTTCCCGAGAATCTCAAATCGCTAAGAAAATAAAGAACATAGTTTTTTTAAAAGAGAAGAGAGAGAAAAATGGATTGGAAGTGAGTGAGAATGAAGGAGAAGGGCGGGGGTATTTATAGTTTTTCAAAACAGGGGGGACACTACTTGAAGTAGTGCCCCTATGTAGATATTTCCGACATGGGAGGTCGGTTGAAACAGTAGGGCGGCAAAACAAGGGCAAAAGTGTAATTTTAGGAGGGTGCTGTTTGAAGTAGCGCCCCTATTTAGGATATTTTTAAAAACCATGCTGACAACCCTTGACCAATCAATGAGAGGGGAAATTTTGTAACTATGGGGACGCTGTTTGAAGTAGCGCCCCTATCTAGGGATTAAAAAATTGTTTTGTGCCATGTGTCGCACTCCGATTCGTCAGAAAGCTGTTTTTCTGTTTTGAGCTCGTTTTGACCCCGAAAATAGTCAGAATTGAACTGATAAAATCCAGAAAAATATTTTAGATAAAATATGAGTTTTTTAGAACTTTTTAGGGGTATTTTGATCATATTAAACTCCTGGGGCATTTTGGTCATTTTCTACTGTTTTAGGCTCGATTTGATCCCAAAAACAGCCGAAATTGAGCTGATAAAATCTCGAAAAATATTTTAGATAAAATGTGAGTTTTTCAGAACTTTTTAGTGGTATTTAGGTCATTTTGAAATCTAGGGACATTTTGGTCATTTTTTATCTCAGGGGTGTTTCTGTAAATCAAAGCAGAGGGAAAGAGGGTTTTTAAGAGAGTTGTTAAGGGTGTGAAAAGATACTAAAGGGGTGAAAATTTGGGGTACTTACAGTCCGCTTCGCGGCTCTAAGGTTAGAAAAATTGGAGGCATAAGACTCAGCTATTCTGGTTGTGAGTGAGTTCTTGTATGTATTCCCAGAGGATTTACCTAGATTGCCTCCAAATCGAGAGATTGAGTTCTCGATAGAGCTTGCTCCTGGCATAGCTCCAATTTCAAGGGCACCATATAGGATGGCTCCAACAAAACTCAAGGAGTTAAAAGGGTAAATTGAAGAGTTGCAACAACTTGGTTTCATCCGACTAAGTGTTTCACCATGGGGAGCTCCAGTACTCCTTATGAAGAAGAATGATGGGTCGATGAGGATGTGCATCGATTATAGACAGTTGAACAAGGTCACAATCAAGAATCGTTATCCTTTGTCACGGATAGACGACTTCTTTGACCAACTGAAGGGAGTGAGATTTTTCTCAAAGATTGATCTTAGATCGGGGTATCATTAGTTGAAGATCAAAGCCAAAGATGTTTCAAAGACAGCTTTCAGGACTCGGTACGGGCACTACGATTTCCTTGTCATGCCTTTTGGTTTGACGAATGCACCAACGGCGTTCATGGACTTAATGAATCGGGTGTTCAGACCTTGTCTCGATAAATGTGTCGTGGTGCTTATCGACGACATCTTGGTGTATTCCCCAACACGGGAAGATCATGATCGAGACCTTTGCCTTACTCTTGAGACTATTAGAGAGCTCCAACTATATGCCAAGTTGAGTAAGTGCGAATTCTGGTGGGAAAGAGTGGCGTTCCTCCATGTAGTATCCACGGAGGGTATTTCGGTTGATCCGGTAAAGATAAAGGCAGTGATGAGCTGGGAGAGACCCAAGAGTGTTACAGAGATACATAGCTCCCTCAGTTTGGCAAGCTATTATCGGAGATTTGTAGAGGGATTCTCCAGTTTAGCGACACCGCTCACCTATCTTACTCAAAAGAATGCCATGTTTGTTTAGAGCGATAAGTGTTAGGCTTATGGAGTTGAAGAAGCGGCTCACTATGACTCCCATCCTTACAGTACCATCCAGAATTGTGGTTTTCCAGTATATAGTGATGCCTCGCACGTTGGGCTATGATGTGTTCTTATGCAACGAAAGAATGTAATTACCTACGCTTCATGATAATTAAAAGAGCACGAAAAGAACTATCCTACACACGATTTGGAGATGGCCGCGACAGTGTTTGCATTGCAGATATGGTGACACTATCTCTATGGGGAACAATTTGATGTGTTCACAGATCATAAGAGCTTTAAGTATTTGTTTTTCCAGAAGGAGTTGAACTTGAGGCAAAGGCGATGGATGAAATTTTTGAAAGACTATGAATGTTTCATTCAATACCATCCAGGTAAGGCAAATACGGTGGCAGATGCTCTTAGTAGGAAGTCTACTTAGCTCTTAGCTCACTTGATGGTGCAAGAGTGGAAGTTGTTGGAGGATGCACCTAACCTTGACATCAGTTTCAATCCTCCTACCTTTGGCCTGGTATTGGCTAATGTCACTATTAGGCCTTACATCTTATTCCGGATCCGAGAGTTACAAGAATTGCACACCGAGCTACTAGCTTATCGAGACAAGTCGATTAGTAGTGGCAGTGAGGATTTCACCTTGAAGGGTGATGAGACTATCACGTTCAAGGGAAGAATATGTGTTCTAACCGATGAGGTGCTTAGACGAGAAATCTTGGACTAGGCTCACCGGTCTAAGTATGCGGTACACTCTGGAGGTACAAAGATGTATCAAGACCTCAAAGGACATTTCTGGTGACGGAACATAAAAAGGGAAGTGACGGAGTATGTGTCTCGGTGCTTGGTGTGCCAGCAGGTCAAGGCTGAGCATATGAGGCCAGTAGGTCTTTTGCAGCCTCTCCCTATTCCCGAGTGGAAATGGGAGAACATTTCTATGGACTTCATTGTGGGGTGGCCATAGACAGCTAGGAACTCCTATGCCATTTGGGTAGTGGTTGATAGACTAACTTTGTAGAACCCCGGATCTTGATGGCCATGTACGACGAATGATATCATATACTAAAGCATGTAAGAATGTATTTATGGTGTATGGGTGTTTGGAATGAAATAGGCAAGAGTATAGAATACTCTTGAGTATTGACAAGGGTTATGCCTTGGCATACCCTCGACTCTAAATAGCCCTAACGTTCACACCGCTCGTCGGAATCAAGTGATTCTTGGATTTTTGGAAAGGCAATTGAACCCTCTTCGGGGTTCATGTTGATCACTTGTCTTGGTTTTGAGTTGGTGTTAGGTCAAAAGACCGATTTCTGAAGTTGGGTCGGTTTAAAATCTGGATTGACGAAACCCAATTTCGGATCAGTCAGGTTTATGGGCAAAATGGTCTAAGAAAAAGGAAGAATTAGAAGTTGTGAAAAACATGAAAGTTGTTCTCCTTCGAAAGAAGAATCCAACACAAGTTGAATCGTCAAAATCGGACAAGCGAGTCAAAAGTTATGGCCGAGATACGAAAACGCAAAAATGCTGAAGCTTTCTGCAAAAGTTGCGATCGCTCGTAGGGACCCTACGAACGATCGTAGCGGAGATACGAACGATCGTAGAGTTGCTACGATCGATCGTAGAGCCCTAGAAATGCTGGAAACTCTCGGGTGAAACTACGATTGATCGTAGGAAGGTACGATCGATCGTAGAAGGCTACGATCAATCGTAAATCGCTACGAACGATCGTAGATACGCGATTTTACTTTCTTGGATGCGATTTTTTAGGGGTTTTTCACCCCTTACACTATAAATAGAAGACTTTAGGAGGGTTTTTGGGTTACCCTAAACCAAGGAGAGTTCCTAGAAAGAGAAGGAAAGGATCTTGAGCATTCCAAAGAGGGTTTTGCTTGAAATCAAGAAGAGCTTCAATCAAGGGTTGGATCTTCCCCAAATCAAGCTTGGATCATTCAAATCAAGTGAGGATTTCTCAAGGGGTTTCTTCAACCTAGAAATTGATCCAAAGAGGTTAGTAAACTACTATCTAGCCTTGTTATCATACAAAGATGATTCAAATAGGTGATTTTAATTCTATTATGATACAAATAGGAAGTGTGGAAATTTGGGTGAACTAGATCATGAATAAACAATCAAATAAGGTTTTACAAATTGGGGGTTTTTCAATAACAAGGATGAATATGGCTAAACTTGTAAGAAAATTGTAATACCTTTATATGAACCATGATTTTAAGTATACTATGATGCAATGACAAACAAGGGATTTTGGGTGAACTTGATTATGTTCAAATAAGCAAATAAGGATTTAAGATTTTTGGGGTTTTCCAATAAAAGGGTGAATATGACTATAAGTGCAAGTAAGTGTTAATATCCTCCAAGGAATCATGATTTTAAGTGTGATATGATGAATTAGGCTTAGAAGCCATGATTGTTATGATGTGACGCAATGAATGAAATGTTCTACATTCTAGAATTGTTTAAGTATGTTATGATGCTAATATACCTTGTATTAACCATATGAGTTACTTAAGGTCTTCAAGTATACTATAATGATCATTATGCCTTGCATGAACATGTTTAATTAGTTAAAGCTTTCCACATAGATGTTATAATGCTCACAAGCACTCTACGCATGATAAGTATTGCACGACCGTGGTTTTTCTCATAAGCATGAATTTTCAAGAAAACATAAGAGGATTTTCAAAGGCATTCATAAGTAAGAAGCATACATGCATAAGCATAGACTAAGCCAAACTTTGGGTTGGCATTCTAAGATCGGTTACTCCACGCTCACAAGGATCAAGTCTAGATCTTGCATGAACTCCACGGATCATAAGTCTCGCAAGGCTTTTCAAGAACTCATAAGAAACTCACAAGTCTAAGATCTTGCATATGTCTCAAAGGAGAACAAGCTCACAAGGATCATAAGCTCACAAGAAGCTCACAAGTACTCATAAGCTCACAAGAAGCTCATAAGCTCACAAGTACTCACAAGCTCACAAGAACTCTAAGCTCACAAGAACTCATAAGAAAACACGAGGCTCACAAGCATTCATAAGAACTCATAAGCATACATGAGAGGGTTTGTTTTCCATGAAAAGAACAAGTTTTATGAAAGGTTTTTCCCGACGGGTTTTAAGCATGGATTTTGGTGATTTGTATTCTTTTACGCACGGTATAAAATATTGTGATTATGATAGCATTGTTAGCTAGTAGATTTTGCTCGCTGAGTATTCCATGCTCAAGCGTACATGTTATGTCGGCAGGTACATTGACTCCATTTGACATCTGTGATCAGGGGCCCTGGATAGAGGAGGATTATGGCGAGGAGGAGCCATATGTAGAGCCTCAGGAGGAGGCAAATGACTTAGACCACTGGCCCTTTTAGAGTGATTACATAGAGAGAGAGAGAGAGTATTATCATTTTTTATTTTGATAGGTGGGCATGTCCACCTTTACTTTTGTGATGTATGTACAAACTTGGAATACACAGCATGTATAGAAAAGAAATTTTTGGATTACGCTTCCGCACATTGGTTTAAGCTTCCGCCTTATTCATGATTATGTTTGTCATGACTTGGATGTTATTACAGGATGGTTTGGTATCGGATATGGCACATCACGAGCCAAAGTATCCCTAACTCCCAGGGGGTATTTTGGGTCGCGACAAACTAAGTCCGCTCATTTCTTGTCTTCTCGAACTACCTTCAACTCTAACCAGTTAGTTGCAATGTACATCAAGGAAATAGTTGGGTTACACAGGGTGCTAGTGAGCATTATTTCCAACCAGAATCCTAGATTCACTTCCAGGTTTTGGAAGAGCTTCCAGAGCGCTATAGGTTCCGTTTGGACTTTAGCACGACCTTTCATTCGCAGACTGATGGTTAGACCGAGAGGGTCAATTAAGCAATAGAGGACATGCTCCAAGCCTGCATGCTAGATTTTGAGGGCAGTTGGGAAGATCACTTACCTTTGATTGAGTTCGCTTACAACAACAGTTATCACGCAAGCATCTAAATGACACCTTTTGAAGCCTTGTATGGGAGAAGTTGCAAATCTCCTCTATACTGGGATGAAGTTGGTGAAAGGAATATAAAAGTAGGCACCACTTTGGGGTCTTCTCCCATGGGCGTGGGCCCACCTTTAAGGTCCATCTAATATGGGTTTTTATGAATATGGGTCCAACCCATATTCACTTATATTTGGTTGGTCAAATAAATATTATAATATCCATTGAAATTAGATTAACATTTAATCTAAACTTTAGATTAACATTTGATCCATTATAATAGATTAACATTTAATCTATTTTAACGAGCTTGTATTTCTTTATGAGCATCTCCACAGATTGCTCTGGGACATTCTAACCCTGGGTTACCCTGGTGTTATTCCATTGACCCTGTAATATGAAGGACACCGGAATTTCAAGTGATGTGAGACATCCATGTTGCAATTGACTCTCAGTATAAGAACATAAACCAATAAGGATCCCGCCATATGAACTAATGTATTCAATTGATCATTCCATTATCATTATCCCTAATAGGCGTTCGAGATTAATATACTATCTAATGCATAGCCTATTGTACATCATCCGGGTTTCCAAGACATTTGAGTAAGCCATGAGAAACTATTTCTCATGTTAAAACATTTTGAAAAAATCTTTTATTTAGTATAATATACTTTATTAAAAAATATATTTCAAACATATTTGATTTCAAAATCACCTGTGCAGGCTTTAAGCTTAATGGACTGTCTTACCCTAGAACTTGGATAATCTCTCAAGTTAATGAGCATGGATTTCTTATTTGAAATTCATCATGACTCGAACAGCTTTCTAATTATCCAACTGTCACCTTATCTAGTCCCTTACGTAGAGAGTACTTAGGTGCAATCAAAATTGTCAGATCACTACTTAGTTATAAATAAACTGTCAAATCTAAGGATCATAAAAAATGTTCAATGTGTATAAGAGACCAACTATCTGATAGTATGATTATGCAAGAGGTCTCTCATTGAATGCAATTCGTCAATGTACATTTAAGCACCCATATGCTGATGTCTAGTCTCCACTACAATAGTTTGGGATAAAACTACATCTCAACCATTAAGAACATCTTAACATTGTGGCAGCCATATAAGTGAAGTGCCCAGCTTCACCTATAGCTGTGACTCTATAAGGTAGAAGGAATTGGAAAGCTATATCTGCTTGTGATAGTCTAATACTTATCACATAACTTTCCTACAATATATCCTACGGATCTTGTTCGATATCTCATATCGTATAGATCATCTCATAATCTTGGTCAATTACCCATAATGAATTCACAATAGATAAAGAACATGTCTTTACTAATCTAATCAACAAAAATCTTACAATCTAAATGATTTTTTAGGGCATAATGTCTAATAGGGCCTGATTTTGGTCTCTAAGACCTCCCTTCATCTTTCCTGATCATTTCAGGCTCCCCAGGTTAGTTTAACCATGGTTAAGATACATTAAATTGGAGAAGACATGGAATGTCGGTAAACAGTTTACCGACATTCTTACTGGCATTCTGAGTTTTCTAATTCCTAATAAAATGGCCACTGTGGACCGACCTCAGACCAGGCCCAAGCCTAGACCAAGCCTAGGACTCATTCTTGAGTCCCCTGAACCCCCCTTGGTCCCTAGGACCTCTGCATATCCCTCTCGAGTTGTCCCTTGACTGTAAAGTCACTGTTTCAAAAACAATGACATTGACGGTCTAATTCCATTATGTGAAGAAATGGAATTGGCGGTATTGTATCCACCACCGATTCCAATATTTTATATAAAAATAGCCTTGCACAGGTCCCAAACCAATATGAGGCCAGTCTAGGCCATGCTACATTCTCTGGGCCCACTTCAGACTTGCCCAGATTCTTAACTGGGGTTAAACTTAACCCTAGTTAACTTTTAATCATGGTTAACCCTATTTAAACTTAGATAAATCCCAAAAAATCTGAAAAATGCAAAAATACCCAAAAATTTGATGTTGGACCTTTTAAACCATGGTAGTAGTCCTAACCATGGCTAACTCACCACTTAACTCCGGTTAAGCAACCCTACGGTATATTGTGTGTGCCAATTTTATTGTATATATTTTGTTCGTTAACCCTTTACTGATCTATTGCACTTCGTTTTCTTTAAATTTGTTTGAAATGGATAAATCTTAGATGTTTACTGATAGAAGATCAGAAGTATATGATAAAGGAGTCGATGAATTTATTGAGTTTACAAAGTTAAAATCTTGCACCCGAACCATCACCACACTTGGACCATCACGAAATTTCCCTCTTCATGATGGGGATGTATGTGACAGTTGTAAAGTATTATAAACTTTCGTGGGTCCTGAAAAGTTCCCTCTTCTAACACCAAAGGTGATTTGCATATGATGTAGATATACAATTAACATCAAAATAATATAATCTCTTAGATTTTAGGTGGTTTAAATAAGAGGTGTAAGAGATTGTATATGAGACGGATGCGTTGGTTCCAAGGGTTGCAACCACTTTGTGGGTCCCCAAATGTCCTCTCTTCCAACGCTACAAGCACGAACGGTTTATATAAAACCCAAAAAAGAGATGATAAATAAAGAAAAGATAATACGATCTTATGAAATACCTGAGGTAATCATTGTTGTTGATGGATATGCTCATGGATACTCACCCCTACGGCCCTGACAAGAGTAGGAACACAAGTTACACCTCTGGAAAGTAAGATCGCCAACGTGTAGGTGAAGCTTCATTCTCCAATGGTTGTGGTGAACCGACCGATTGATCCAAGAAGTATGCAGTGATGAATGTAGACCCCGTATTGGACCAGAGAATTTCCTTTTTAATTTGGATACTGATCATATTTTTCTTTCTTAATCTGCATGAAATTTTTGAATGACTATGCGTGCAAGTTATGTAAATTTGGACATAAATCGCTAAACAAATTGTGGATTTTTAAATTTTAATTTTTTATACAATGTATTTCTTTCATGAACTTCATTTCAATATGCAAACTTAGGACTGTATGATCCAAAGAAAGAAAATGTATATATGATCCTATAAGGGGAAAGACATGCCATCAATACAAAAAATAATTTTTTTCATTCTATTTTCTCTTTCTTATTTCTTTTTTTTTACTGATCTATTAATAGATATGGGTCCAGTTAGTTTGTAAGGACCAAGTGAACGTTTGAAGAATCCTGTGAAACCACTTCATATAAGTTTATGTTCACTGTGTTTCTTTGTTGAGGATAATTGTGCCTGAGGCTGCTATTCTAAAGATAGACTATGATATGGCTGTGTTTGGATAGTTAGAAATAGTTAGGACAATATACTGGTGTTGAAGAAGAAGCTGATGGGTTTCTTATATCTTGACTATAAATTTATTTTATTTGTTCATCACACAATCTCTCTCTCCCTCTTTCTCTTTCTCTCTGTCATCTTCCTTATAGGGGGAGAAAAGAAAAACTGAAAGCTTCTTACTATGCATTTTAGTTTTCTCTTTTTTTCTTTATTGTCTCTGTTGTTGACTATGATCCAAATTGCTTATTTGGATTTGAATTTTTCTAGGTTAGAATTAGAAACGATGAGTTGTTATGTGAGGAGGATGGTTTTGAGGTTCAGTTGCAGAAAAGTTTGACTCTCTCTTCCCACTCTAAAGGAGAGTTGTATTGGGTGTTATTTTCGGGGATAGGACAACTTGATTTGCACCCTCCCTCATTAATTGATTGTATGTTCTAAATTGTAATTTTTGATAATGTCCTATCAAATAGGAACCCAGGTAAAAGATCTATCGATAGTCTACCATGTTGATGTCTACACCACCTTATTAACATATAGGAAAAAGGACCAAGACTCTAGTGGTCCCTACTTAAGGAACTACTTAGAATACCATACCATAAAATAATCTAGCTAGATTGTCTAAAAGAATATAAATGATCAGGCAATCCCTATTTGATGGTTCACCATTGAAGTACAACAATTTGGTATACAATCCTTATATTAGAGTCCTATAGCACAGCCGAACGATCATCTGATCTATGGGTGGAAATTTATTGACTTTTTTTGGGGAGGGGGGGGTTAAAGGAATCATTTAATACACTCTAAACAGACACGCAACCAGACCTATGGACCAAACTTTTCATGACTTGAGTTTAAATTTTTTATCCATTGGTTTGGGTTGGCTTCAGGGCCTAACCCATAATAATACCTACTTAATTTATTAATTATTGTAGCTGTCAGCAAAATTCAATATGAAATTTAAAATTTTCAATTTAGAAGATGATTTTTTTTGGGTAAATAAGAAGATGAATTGTTTATCTATTAGTATTGATTTATTTTGAATGGTTAGCGGAGCGGATTTAGGTGTAGGGAGTACTTATTCAATTGGGTTCAAACCTTTTAAGCCATTTATCAATCGAGTTTGAGTAAAGATTAACATAGCTAGACCCATATAGGACCTGCCCAAACCTGGTCAACCGATTAACACTTAGTAATCTAATACACACTTTCCATTGAAGGAAGGTTCAACCCAGTCCCACGTCACTAGGCTCCACTCCACATAAATATTTGGTAAATACTCTTATATTTGCTTCTTTCTTTATCAGTCAATGATTTTCCTTTTGATTAATGTATTTTATTTTATTTCCATGTTTGTAGTTTGCATAATTACTCTTATCATCAATATTAACTTTTTTTAAAAATTTTATTCTATTTTTTCTTGAACCATTTGCTTCTTCTATTTTTCTGGTATATTAAAAAATTAGATTTTCATAAAAAAGTCCTATATATTTCGTTAATGATAAAAAAAAATTATACGTGCTTTTCACATGCACAGTTTTTTGTTTTTTTTTTTAATTTTTGAGATAAAAACATGATATAATTTATTTGTATAGATATCACTTTGCACTTCCATAAATGTTAAAAAAATACAATCGGTTGTCAATGACAATTTAGACATCATACTTTAGTTATTCAAAAACAGCAATTTTTGTTGTTTACAAAAGTTTCATTATTATTTTTACATAGCTGCATTTGATTGTTAAATCAACATTTCATTGCACATAAGTCCATGGAGAATCCTTGAAGGTAAGCTGCATCAAGATGTGATTGTAAAAAGGTATAAAAAATATGTAGGAATTACCCACATTTATTAAGCTCATCAATTGTGATAACCAATAAAAATATATATACTGGCAATGTAGGCCTTAGCTTCCTCTCAACTCATCAGTGATGACACCCAATGCATAAAGTTGAATCTTAGGCATCAGCCTTCCACTTTTTATAATGAGGAGCATCTCTATCCAAGCAAGCAAGAGTGCTAGCCAAAATTGAAACTTCTCAGCACATCGGCTTCTCGAATTATCCCTTTCATGATGAAGATCATCATCATCGCTTTAACATGAGACCCGGGTTTTCATCTATTCATTCATCCTCGAACACTTGTCATGCACATTTACTAGTACATATAAATGCATTAAGTGTAAAATGCATAGATATCATATAATACTTTTATTCTAACATACACATATAACATTAGAAAAGCATGGAAGAATACAAAACTTCTATCATGTTTATAAGTTTTAAAAGACTAATATTCTTACATACATATGCATGGAAGAATACAAAAATTCTACCATGTTTGCTAGAAGCGTACTTTAGTACATTTCATAAAAAGCATAATTAGCAGCAACACTAACAATGACAGGTTGCTGAGAAAGTGCCTTGATAAAGCCTTTTTTATCGTTTGCATGCTCACTCTCGTAACCTTCAATTGTAACTACCTCCATGTTTTTCTGATGAAAATAAAAAAATAATATTTAAACTTACTACATGTCAAAAAAATACCTATTTTAAAGCCTATTTATTAAAGTAAATAAAAGGCATGTCTAACTTTATAATGATAATAATTAAAGCGAGCATATGGTTAATTTTAAAGGCCTAATGTACATTTTTTTTTTCTGGGTTGGGTTTAACAAAATTGTTTGATTGGCCTTAACTTGAGCCCAACTCTTGTCCTCGAGACTTGGAAATAGGTAGTTTATCTAAAGAAAATCCTATGGGAGGCTCTTATGGATTAAAGGAGAGCTACAATACGAAGACAAAAGGGCTAAAAGGAAAGAGTGGTTAGGCTAGATGAACTAAACGGGATAAAACTTTTAGGAACAAAAATATAACTAACAAAGATGTTTGGCTCCTCTGGTGTTGAGAGTGAGATCTTGGTGATTTTAGGATGTTAAAATGGGCCGAGGAGGGAAGTATTTATAGGATGATAATGAGAGGAGAACTCCTCCCACTTCCAATGTGGGACTAAAGGGGTTCAAGGATATTTTGGTTATTTAGAATGGTCAGGAACATTCTAGAAAGGATTGTTAAAAATTGCAGAAAAGCAAATGTGAAAGAATTCTCATTCGTTCTACATCAAATTCGCTTGTCATAAGGTTAGGATTTTGAAAGGATATTAATGAAGAACCCAGGGAAGAACACAGAGGATATGTTTCCGGCTGATGGTGGGTTCTAAAGGGTGCACCTTGCCTTGGAGTTCCTTTTTTTTTTGTTAAGGAGTTTTTTTGTTAAGGAGGTAGGATTCAATTCAAAACATTACCCAAAAGGTGGATACGGAAATGAAAAACCACGCATGTAAAACCAGTCATTAAACGCTGAATATCCGCAAGAGGTGGGAGGATCTCCCAGTGAGCCTTGTTAGGGCCGATATTGAAAAAGTCTGTCATCTCTTTTGAATAGGACTCCAGTATGATGTATCTCCATCTGGAAGAGGTAGCCCATAAGAGCCCATCCGAATGGCTTCGGCATCAGCCAATAGGGCGGGCCCCCCAAGGAGAGGTTTAGAGAGAGCATACAACAATTTATCTGCGGAGTCTCGGGCTATCATACCCGCACCCGTTGCTAGAGACAGTGACAATGTAGCACCATCGACATCAAAGAAAGAAAAAGAGGAGTTAAGCCAAGAGTACTGTTTTTTAATCACAAATTAACTCATACACACTATATGCACACCAGGGCCCAAGGACCAACCCACACACACAATCCCAAGTGCACCCACACACCCTCTCAAAAAGAGGGGTGTGGAGCTCTCCAAGAGTACTTGACAGTGCAAAACAATACCCAGTATTGGCAACCCAAATATAACACTGAACAGAAGTGGTCTCAAGTCCAAATATACCACTGAACAGAAGTTGGTCTCAAGTTCCCTGTGCAATGCTCATTCTAAAGCAATTCCAACACCTAAACGTTGACCTTATCTTTCTTAATTCGTAAATGTAATTGTTTTTTTCTTCTTGGAATGTAAAGTCCATGTTTTTGTACTGGCATATTCTAGTGTCAAAACAAGTGAGTCTAGGTGTCTAGGTGTGTATCTTGTGTCATTGCCGTCAAGCATCCACGACAAGTGAAGTTGAAGACCATTGAAGAACCGTTGAATACTCGGTTGATCATTTCCTTCATAGGATGGTAAGTGACCTAGATGCCATGTGACCATAGGTGTGATTTGACCTAGAATAATCCTAACATGATGCCTTAGGTGGTAAGTGTCCTAGACTAACCATACGGACCCTAGGTGATGAGATAATCAGTGCAAAACTTCTTTAAAATTCTGAAATTTTTCAAAAAAGCAAGATCGCTTGTTTTGGGCATATCTTCCAAACCGTAACTCAGATTTTGCTCCATAATATGTCAAAACGACCGCGTCGAAAAGAGCTACAACTTTTGTGAAGGGTGTGAGACCCAAAAATGAAGTTTTAATTTCAGCCTTGCACCTCAGGGTAGACCCTGACCATTGAGGGTCGACCCTGGGTATAAGGGATTTTGTATGGGAAAAATGACCAGAGAGTTGGATTTTTGGAGGTCGACCCTAGAGGATGATTCAGTCAACCGAAATGTACACTTGGGTTGACCCAACTATCCCCCAGGATCGACCCTGATATGGAGTTTTGCTAAAATTCCTTCCTTAGTCATTTTTTTGTCTATTTTGAGCTTTTAAATCAACTTTTAGCAACTTCTAAACATTGAATTATGTTCCCTAGTTATATAGAACACATCTAGTTCGTGGGGAACAACTTTGGGGAAGTATTAAGAAGGTTTTTAACTCCTTCTAGAGTCCATAAACACTCTGGAATCTTATTGTTCTCCTTCCTTTTGTTAGTGCATTAAATCTAGAGTTTGCAAGCCAAAAGTTTCAATTTTGTTTGTTTGGACTTGTCCTTTGAAGGAGTTCATCTAGGTGTTGATTTCTATCAAACCATCAACCCATTCTGGATAGAACACCTTGGCTAGAGTGTTCCGGAGCCTTTGCAAAGGAGATCGATTCGAGAAGGATCGTGGATGTGTGATTTGGTCGGTGGAATCTGAAGCCCTTCATTCGTGGAGATCGATCAGAAGATCGTGGAATTTTTTCGAGACACAAAGAGAAGTACGAGTGGCTGTGGCTGATCATGAGACTTGAAAGTACGTGATAACTTTTCAAAGCTTGGAGGACTAAGAACTGAAGGATCGAAGTGTCAAGTCCAAAGGAGTCAAGTTCGAGTCTTGTAAGTTCTTGTTTACTTTGTCTTAGTAAATTCTCATGGCTGGACTAGGTCCCGTGATTTTTCCTGCAAGGGTTTCCACGTAAAAATCCTTGTGTTGTGGTTTGCTTGGCTTTCTATTTTCCGCACTTAAAGTACATCATCCCTTAATTTATAACTTAATTGTTAAAACATCAAAAACGGTAGATAGACTTATAGGGAGCCCTAACCATCCCCTTAACTTTGTGAATTCTCAACTCAAACCTTAGATTTGAGGTTCACCGAATTATTTTTTCAATTGGTATAAGAGCCAGGTTCACTAACTTGTTAGTGTGATCTTGTCTCATTTTTTCGGTGAAAATAAATCTCCAAAGAGAGGGAGGATCCATCTCTTGTCCCCTATTATTTGATGGGTATAATTATGCCTATTGGAAAGCTCGAATGAGAGCGTTTCTAAAATCATTAAATGAGAAAGTATGGTTTTCCATTGAACAAGGTTGGACCCATCCAACAAAGACCATAGATGACCAAACCATCCTTATACCTTTTTCTGAATGGACCAATGTAAAGCTTGAGAGTTGTAGATGGAATAGTAAGGGTCTAAATGCAATCTTCGCTGCTGTCACACTTGAAGAATTTCAACGTATTTCTAAATGTGACACTTCGAAGGAGGCATGTGACATTCTTCAAATTACCCATGAAGGGACTACAACTGTCAAGATCTCCAAACTTCAATTGCTGACCTCTAAGTTTGAAAAGTTGATGATGGATGATAATGAAACTTTTGATAGTTTTTATGCAAATCTGAGTGACATTGTCAATTCTAGTTTCAATCTAGTGGAAAGAATTCCTGAGTCCAAAATTGTTAGAAAAATTTTGAGATCTCTACTTGAGAGATTTCAATCGAAAGTTACCGCCATCGAGGAGAGCAAAAATGTTAATGCTCTCAAACTTGAAGAGTTGGTTGGTTCTCTCCAAACCTATGAATTACATCTGAACCCATCTAAGAAACCAAAATCTATTGCCTCGAAATTCATCAAGGAATCTATAGATGATTCAGATAGTGACTCTAAGGATGAAGAAGAAGAGTTGGCTTTATTTGCAAAGAAATTCAGAAAATTTAATAAAAGATTGAATCCAAAATGACAAAAATCTTTTGAAAAGCCCAAGTCCAAGCACTTTGAAAATAAGAAACATCTTAAAAGTGTGGACAAGAAATCCCATGGTGTTCAATGCTATGAATGCCAAGGTTATGGTTATATTGCCGCTGAATGCTCTAATAAGAAAAGATTTAAGGGCAAGACAAGGGATGATAGTGAATCTGAATATGAGAAATCAGATAGTTCTTCTTGTGAGGAGACTAGAGGTTATGTGGCTTTCATTGCATCCTTATCTGGGATTGAGGAATCCTCTTCAAAAGTTGTGAGTAACTAACACTGTAGTGATGGTGAGGAGGATGATGAGAGTCAGAATGACTTTGATACTGAGGGAGACCTTGAGACAGCCTATGATGAACTATTTCAGGAATGCCTAAAGCTGAAAAAGGTTCAGTTTTCCATGTCCAAAAAGATCAAATCTATTGAAATGGAAAATGATACCTTGGACCAAGTGGCTTCAGGGTTGAGAGCTCTTGTATCACAGCTTGAGGAAGAGAATGCTTCCCTATTTGCCAAGACTCAACTACTTGAATCTGATTTACATGTTTGTCTTGATGAAAAGACAAGTCTTGAAATCAAGTTGGTTGATCTTGAGCAAAATCAGAGGTGTGGAGATGAGAAGGGAACTCCATCCACCTCAAACACTGAGTCTGGTGCTAAAAAGCACTCTCTTGCTAAAGGGAAAGACCTGTATACTCAGAAATTCATTCCTACATATCATAACTGTGGAGTGAAGGGTCATATTAAGCCTTGATATCCTAATCTTCGAAGAATGCCCAATCATGGTTCAAGGAACCAACATAATTTTAATGAGAATCTTGAAAAGAGAGTTGAGGTCCTAATGGAGAAGTCTAGAAGTTTTTGTAAAGATGTGATGAAAATTGTTCACAACTCTAGACAGTGGCATGGTCATGACACTCCTCATGCTAGATATAGAGGAGGTAACTGGGAGAATCATAATGTCTGCCATATGACTCAATCCTGGAAAATGAGGAACAGGAGGAAGAGGCAAAAGGTCATACCTACCTCAACTGAAACAGTTAGAGACCAAATGGTCAATCAAACTTTAAAACTGTTTGGGTGAGAAAGGAAGACTTGAAGGGCTTCACTTAGCCCGTGCCTGTCATAGCCTAGGGTGTGCTGTTAGTGTTTTATCTTGTCCTAGTGCTATGTTATTTGTGTATACTAGTATTCTTTCTTTTTACTAGTGTTTATTTGCTTTGGTATGTTTTTCTTTTTTCTTTATTTTGAAAAATCCAAAAACATTGAAAGATCATAAACTCCAAAAATATTTTTTTTATGTTGCCCTTGCTTGACTTGCATGATTAGCATTCCTTGTGTGATCTTTATTTCTATACTTGTGCAAGGTTGAACATGAGTTTGTTGTTGATTGAGGATATATCATCTTCATAGTCTCTTGGTTAGGCTGAAAATAAGACCGATTTTATCTTGAACAGTTAGAGACTTATTTATGTGCGTATGCTTTACAAATTTCATATGCACACTGACTGATTCTGTTGAAAGGTCTATTTTCCAATCTGTAAGTGTATGACTTATCCCATAAGTGTGACCTTGGATGACCTATCTAGAATGACCATATTTGTTAGTCATCCTCATTTTGTGTATCCTCCATGAGCTAAAATTGTTGCAATGAAAAGGGCTACCTACTGGGATAGTGTGAAAGTTACTATTGGATGCAAACAATATGAAATGACTACCTAGGCGGACAGTAGGTATCTATCTGGGTCACTAGAGTGAAAGCCCCTACTGCTAATAGCCAGGACTACCAATCTAGATAGTGTGAAAGTCATCATTGCATGAAAAAGATATGTTCAGATGAAGAACATCAAAATAAATCTTACAATGTTTGGAGGTATTTGACCAAAAGTAAAAGAAAAAAATTTGAGTCAAATAAAATGGAAAAATGAGCAGTAAAATGATTTAAAAAAAAAAAAATCAGCATATCTGGATCTAACTAGGTTTGACTTCTATGATATATATCTCCGGGAGTCCCCTTAGTGGTTAATGTCATATCCTTGGAAAATGAAAGAAACCTTGATCTAGTATCTAGTCAGACCACCACTACACACTTATTGCTTCACTTTTGAACTGTTCACTAAATGTGACTAAGTGAATTGGCTATGCTTTAGCATTCCATGAGATTTAGTTAGATGTGTATCCTCAGTCGGACTAACTAATCATGTTCTTCATTGGACTTGTAATTTTAAAATTACTACTGCTTGGAATGCTTTTTATGCATGTTTGTGTGGCACATGATATTTTTTTTGTAATATTATTTTGTGTTTTCTTTTTGGTTGGCATGGGCCTTTCTAGCATAAATGCCCTGTCTTTTGGTGGTATCCTTGATCTTAGGGGGAGAAGATCAAGTTGAGTTATTGAGGGGGAGTTCTGTGCCTGAGTAGTTGAGGGAGAGTTTGTGCTTTATATTTCTATCTTGTTCCCCACTCTTTAGTCTCCGCATGGTCTGCATTTGTACGGTTGTACTGTGATTGCCTTGATATTTAACATGTGTTAAACTGGTATATTTCTTTGTAATATTAGCATCATAATTACCTTTGGCAATTGTGTCAAAAAGGGGGAGAATGGTAATATTAGGGTAGTATTTCCCTAGTTCAGTACATTCCTTGCTTTACCTGTGGTTACTTATTTTCATATTCCATACATGCTTCACTGGGTATTTTGTTTATGAGCATATGCAAGTGCAGGGTTGTAGCAGACTGATTTTACTTGACAAGAGCTTAAGTGTATAAAAATTTTAGATTATTTTTCAAATAGTGTCATGTAATAGTGTTGGAGTCATGTAATGTCCTAATTCGCCGTTTTGATGTGTTTGGGTGCATTTGTGTCAAGTCATGTACTTCAGTTTGGTTTTGCCATGGAATTGCCAAAAGGGGAGATTGTAAAGTCCATGTTTTTGTATTAGCATATTCCGGTGTCAAAACAAGTGAGTCTAGGTGTCTAAGTGTCTATCTTGTGTCATTGCCGTCAAGCATCCACGACAAGTGAAGTTGAAGACCATTGAAGAACCGTTGAAGACTCGGTTGATCATTTCCTTCATTGGATAGTAAGTGACCTAGATGCCATGTGACCATAGGTGGGATTTGACCTAAAATAATCCTAACATGATGCCTTAGGTGGTAAGTGTCCTAGACTAACCATACGGACCCTAGGTGATGAGCTAATCAGTGCAAAACTTCTTTAAAATTCTGAAAATTTTCAAAAAACTAAGGTTGCTTGTTTTGGGCATATCTCCCAAACTGTAACACGGATTTTGCTTCATAATATGTCAAAATGGCCACGTCGAAAAGAGCTACAACTTTTGTGAAGGGTGAGAGACCCAAAAACGAAGTTTTAATTTCAGGTTTGCACCTCAGGGTCGACCCTGGGTATAAGGGACTTTGTATGGGAAAAATGACTAGAGAGTTGGATTTTTGGAGGTCAACCCTGGAGGATGGTTCGGTCGACCGAAATGTACACTTGGGTCGACCCAACTATCCCCCAGGGTCGACCCTGATATGGAGTTTTGCTAAAATTCCTTCCTTAGTTGTTTTTTTGCCTATTTTGAGTTTTTAAACCAACTTTTAGTAACTTCTAAACATTGAATTGTGTTCCCTATTTATATAGAACCCATCTAGTTCATGGGGAACAAATTTGGGGAAGTATTAAGAAGGTTTTTAACTCCTTCTAGAGTCCATAAACACTCTGGAATCTTATTGTTCTCCTTCCTTTTGTTAGTGCATTAAACCTAGAGTTTGCAAGCCCAAAGTTCCAATTTTGCTTATTTGGACTTGTCCTTTGAAGGAGTCCATCTAGGTGTTGATTTCTATCAAACCATCAACCCGTTCTGGATAGAACACTTTGGCCGGAGTGTTCCGGAACCTTTGCGAAGGAGATTGATCCGAGAAGGATCGTGGATGTGTGATTTGGTCGGTGGAATCCGAAGCCGTCATTGACGGAGATCGATCGGGAGATCGTAGACTGTTTTCGAGACACAAAGAGAAGTACGAGTGGCTATGGCTGATCACGGGACTTGAGAGTACGTGATGACTTTTCGAGGCATGGAGGACTAAGAACTGAAGGATCGAAGTGTCGAGTCCAAAGGAGTCAAGTTCGAGTCTTGTAAGTTCTTGTTTACTTTGTCTTAGTAGATTCTTATGGCTGGACTATGTCCCGTGGTTTTTCCCGGAAAGGTTTCCACGTAAAAATCTTTGTGTTGTGGTTTGCTTGGCTTTCTATTTTCCGCACTTAAAGTACATCATCCCTTAATTTATAACTTAATTGTTAAAACATCAAAAATGGTAGATAGACTTATAGGGAGCCCTAACCATCCCTTTGTGAGTTATCAACTCAAACCTTAGATTTGAGATTCACCGAATTATTTTTTCATGGAATACTGAGAATTCATTTGATCTAAGGGGCCAAGAAGGAGACGAGCTCCATTCCTCAACGGACAGCGGTGCGAGTATCAATTGCAAAGGCCGGGCTCGTCCAATAAATAACACGATCAGGGAAATGAAAACAGACATCAGCCCATATAAAGGCCATATGAAAAGGCCTCTAGACAATTGTGGCCCCTTGTCCGTCCTAGGCTTCTAGCCACAGGTTGACCGTTTGCCTGGGGTATATGGGCAATTGTGGCTCATTTAAGTTTCTTTTCTTTGTTTTTCCTGTTTTTAAAGTTCAATTAAGTCATAAAACCCAAACTTGTCTAATAGCCCAATTTTCTTATTTAAAGAAAAAGCCGCGGAAGAATCAACATTGCTTGGACTAAACCGGGGATACACCTTAACCCACGCGGTAACAAATCCAAATCGTTTTTTTTGGGTTGAAATGATCAATGGGTGCAAAGGTGTAAAAAATCATTCAATAACCGTGCATCGCAAGGGCTGCTTACTAGTAATTGTTGAATGAAGTCTTTGCGACAACGCTAATAAAGGTTAAGGGTCCTCTTTAGAGTTCTCTAGCCTCTTCTCAATTTTAGGGACCTCTTCAGCTATTAATTAGTTCTTTCAGGCAGTTGAAAAATTGAAATATATTTCATGTATTTTCTATTTTGTAATATTTGTCACACATGTTAAATGCATTTAATACTACCAACTCTTAAGAGTACTTTAGTATGATTCTTCGTTATAAATGTTTACCATATTTTCAGAATTACATTGAGATGGAACAAGGATGTGTAGAATTATTAGCAAGGTACTTAATTAGTTTCTCTTTTTCTTATATAAATATAAGAATGATATAGTAATGGCATAGATTACCCATAATTTTAATTCCTTGATGCTAAGCATTTCAAAACTTCTTATCATTATGATTTTTATTTATTTCTTAAGTTCTACTCGTCCTTAACCATTTTATGATTTCAGATTTACCAAACAGATTTTGAGATGTTGGAGTAAACTTAAATATGTAAGTAGACTCTTACATATTGAAGACATATATATTGAAAAGCATAACATTTTAGATTCTTTTGGAATGCTATCCAGTGTATGAAACTTGCATGGTATTTCCTTGAATTATTCATACTCAATATATTTCCGACTACAAAATAGAATCTAGATGAAAATTTTAAAGGCCATAATTGTAAATTTTATGCATTACAAGGAACTGAATGTTGAAAGAGAAGTGCATTACATGATTTTTCATGTTTACCATATTTCCTGCATATTTAAAATAAAGGGTAATGCTAGCTAAAATTTCAATTAAATCCACTTTTTCCGAGGGAAATTCTTGTGTTATTGTCTTTCATTAATGCTCAGTTTGTTTCGATATAAAATAAGGGAAAACAAATCAAATCTGTGAAAAAATTTCATTTCTACTTTTTTGTTTACACATAAAATCTTTCGTAAATAAAATGTTTTACAGAAAAGGAACAACTTTTGCGAAAAATAACTTAGAATTAATCTAGGGATACTCCCAAAGTGTACTCCCATATGTACTCCCAAATCCTAACCGTTTATCTCAATTATTAAAAGGTTATGATTAAAGCTGACGTGGCATCAGAAAAGACAAAATAAACAAATTCAAATCCTAGCCCTTAGTAGTTGGTTATAAATGGTTAGGATTAGGGAGTATATTTGGGAGTATAATTGGAAGTACCCATAGACCAACTCAATAACTTAACGTTTTAAAAATCTTTAAGTCATCTTCCTATAAAATCTTTGGCTCTTTAAATATACTTTAAAAATTAAAAGAGTACCCAACTTCACATTTTTTATTTTATTTTTGAAGATTTCTACCTTATTTTAAAAAATGCAACCAAACAGTGAAAAATGGTTAAAATTCATCTTTTATGGTAAACGTTTTTCCATCATAAATAATTTATGCCTTATGCCGTGAAACCATTTATGTGAAAACATACAGAGCCTAAGAGAAAGACACATGTTTTTATTTGAATCAACGTCCACTCAAAAAAAAAAAAATTATTGCAGGGTCTGGGCTAGTAGGATCCTTTTCATACAAGTGGATTTACGATGACTGGAAATGACTCTACAAATAGGTTCCACAGAATTCATCCTGTTGTGGCGGATGTAACCAACCATCTTGGGAAAGGGGGATTTTTACCGATTTCAGGCAATCCTATTCTAGAAAGTAGAGGAGATAACTATCAGAAAAGACAAAGCAGGAGTTTCACAATTTTGTTTTGGCGTGCAATTTTTTTCCTGGGGACTGGCTAAAAAGACACAATAATAAACGGCAATGAAACAAACCCGCCCTAAGTTTGGGATGGGAATGGGGTGAGGGTTTTATCATTAAGGGTGGGGTAGGGTTAGAGACGCCTCACCCCGTTGTCATCTCTAAACTCGATTCTTATAGCATTATGTCATCTCTATAAAGGAATGCGGATTTAAGTTAAAATTAAAATCTTTTATAGTCTATTTTTTCCTTGGCATCTATACTAACTAGTATGGAGGTCGTGCAATGCACAGGAACACTAAAAAAAAAATAGTAAAAGGCTTACACCAGAAAATAATGGAGCTTGTCCAAACAACCATTGATTTTAAAATCAAATGCAAACAAAACAAATTTATATATACAATAAATGAGGAAAAACTAAAATATCAACAAAATGTGTAAAAACATGAAATAATTATTCAATCATAAATTATAAAGGATTGATGAAATCCACTAAATAGTCTATTAGCAATTTGGTGGATAACTGGATTTAACAAATTATTTGAAAAAAATAACTCCTTCATCCATTACTCAAATTCCTATTTTATGAAGAAAAATCTCATAATTATAAATTTTCACCTAAATTCCTTGGATGGGAAGTGATAGCAATATGACATATATCTCCCTTATTGTCAATGCCTTCGTAAAATTAAAAAATAAATTACCTATTCTGTTTTCCAGTTAAAACATTCCACACCATGCCAAGAAAAGTTAACTTACCAACAAAATTCTTACAAAATAATCCTAATAATCTAGTTGAGATGGGACCTGCACGGCAGCTTTTGTAACTAATGAATGCCTTCTATATTGCAGACTTTAAAGAGCTGGATTAACAACCCAAGACCTGAGTCAGTAAAGGATGAATGGCTGGACTATACCTAGGCAATCTCACACGAAAGTAATATAGGATGGGTGACAACTTTTTTTCCTATTCTTGGTGTACACAAATAAATTCCTGCAATAAAAAAACACACCTTTCGTATTTTTTTTTTATCATTTACAAAAGAAATGGAGTAAGTATTGTTCGTTCAACAAAAAACCATACGAGAGAGAGAGACACAATGGAGACTGCTATATGTGGGTTCTTTCGCCCAAACATGTCTTAAACACTAAATCAGGTATTTACTCCATACGTCGCGTGCTCCTCCTTGAATGTATTATGATTGGAATTCTGAGCAGAAGCAATCTCTAGCAATTCCAACTCTTAACTATCAAAACTTAGAGACACATGTACAAATATATTTATTAGTATTGCAACCTCAACTCAATGTAAAACACAATCACCCTTAATTTCATATATATTTTCTATTATTGTACACAAAATTATAGAGAAGAATTTGAAATTACAACAAAACACCTTTCCATCTTCGGGGACAAAATGTTTTGAAATTCTCATGAAAGTTAAAATTGCTTAGCACTGACCAATTAAAATCATGGCCAACAAATTTCGCCTAGAGTTTCACACATAAATTTTTTTTCTACTTCATCCCACTTTGGTGGCTCTTCTGCTCCCATTTTGATCAACCCGTTGATAAACCTCTTCACTGCGTTGGTCGGACCCTAGTTCGTCCTAAAAACTTTCCCTAGTTTCACACAATTATGGACTGAGATTCTCAGCCAAATCATCCAACACTTCGTCGTCAGCTCCACCTTCCTACTAATGTCACCATCCTCGGTGTCATGTTGATCATGCCATGAGAGAGATAGATGTCTAGGGAGAATGAGAGAGGATTATGGTGTGAGCTTGAGAGTGAGTGATCTTCCTTCTATATAAATGCGGATAAAGAAACAATTAAAGGTAAAGGAAAAAAAACAAAAAGGAAAGATAAGAATAAGGGACTATTACTTTCCAAAGTAAAATTTTAAGTTGTAACGTAAGAGTAATTGGACCTCATGTGTAACCCTTCTTGCATGAATTAATATATAGTAGGCACATTACTACTTTGCTTTCATGTAGTAATAATCTCAAATTTTACAATTTTAAATGTTTTTAAGCTGTAACGTAAGAGTAATGAAATGTTTTTAAGTTGTAACGTAAGAGTAATTAGGTCTCATGTGTAACCCTTGGATGAATTAATATATAGTAGTCACGTTACTACTTTGCTTTCATGTAGTAATAATCTCAATTTTTTCTCAAATTGCCAGGTGTCCACGCTTTCATCTATCTATACTACTATTATATAACAGAGTGAAAATTCTCCTCCTTGTACCACATAAGCGTGCTCTTTATGTGTGAAGCCACCTAAGCATGCTCTTCATTTGTGAAGCCACCTAAGCAAAATGTTGGGACCCACTATTTTATTTCTCATTCCATCCAATTTATCTCAACCCCACATTTCAAATTCTAGGGAGTAGGGCCTTCCCATTTATTTCTCATTTCCATCCATTTACATTTTCTCATTTGTTATTAGTTATTACCAAAAAAAATGTTTACCATTATCTCCCCCTTCAAGTTTTGCCACGTGTTAGGATGTTCTTTCTTTAAATGTTCATTCCGTATGCAAGTGTTCGTTCTCGCATCTCTCTCCTTAAACTCTCCCCTACGCCCATCTGTTACAAAGCTTCTATCATCCCTTTTATCTCTCAATGCTTAGTTTCCTATAACTGCCTCCTCATTATGCCACATCAACGTGACATTCTCTCTTGCCCCTTCATCTTCCCTTCTATGGTCGTCTTTTGGCCATTCTCCTTTTTCCTCCACTCATGGCTATTTTATTTATAGTATAAATCAATAGACTGTTAATCAAGTCAGAAACAGAAGATAATCACAAAACTCATGGAAATTTTATTACAGGTAGGTGTGATACATTGTTTGACTAGGAAAATTCGTTAGGGAATGTGCCTGTGAAGCCTTCTCCAGTGATTTTAGTGAATCAAGTGATCCTAGAGGAGCTGTTTGTGGCGACGAAAGTATATCCCAGATGATATATTTTTGCCGGCGATAACGTTGAATATGGTGACCAGCAGAGATCAATGGCGGCGTTATTGATTCTTCGGAGATTGAGGAAGGAAGGGATAGTGAAGAAGAGGGATACATTGAGGTTTAGGGTTTGCGAGATTGACAGTAGGTTTAGGGTTTTCATATGGGACAGCTGGCTAACGACAGTGGTGTTGTTGCTTGAAGATTTGAAGAGAGAAAAATGGCAATCCCTTATGTGTTCTTCGTGTGAAAATCTTGAGCAATAGAGACTCCTTCCCATGTTTGGTAAGAAATCCTTTTCAAGGTGGAAGGTCTTCTTTTGGAAGAAATTAAGTGAGAGCCTTGAAGAATAGGGACTCCTTCCAGTGTTTGGTGAGAAAGCTGAAGAAGTTGTCTTCTTTCGTTCTTTTAGAAGATATTGAGTGTTGATTGGGTACTCCTCAGCGCAGCATAGTAATGTGTAACCTCTACCAATATTGATCAACAATTTGAGGAGTAACTGCTAATGAACTTTGTTCATGTTCATGATCTCCCCATCCATTGATATGTTGAATCTACAATAGAAATATATCGGTATACTACATATTCCCATTTAAAAAAAAAAACATATTCCCATTTTCAAAATTAACAAGATAAAGGATATTCTTTGAGGATCACGATAAGAGATCTCTTATAAGTTATAACATAATTCAACCAATTGGGATGGTCTTAAAATCCCTTAATAGGAGATTCCCTTTCCTTTTTTTTTTTCTTATAAAAAAAATCCATTCTATTTGCAATTTTAAAGACCAAGTGGTGATTCCAACTACCCTGAATATGTCATATTTCCTTCACCCATAGATTAGCAGTCAAAATCCCTCATAGGGGTGAGTATAACTAAGGTAACTCCTATTTATTAAGTTCACTTGAGCTGTATTCTTTAACTACATTGATTAGTGCTTAGGTATTCATACCCTCATAGTTTTGTAACTTCTTGTGTCCAGGTGGCAACTTCTTGTCCAGGTGGCTGCGGTAGACATGAATCGGCCAAAAACAAGAGACATAACTAATAAACAAGATTTCATTGACAAAAGAATGGTAAAGTGGGAAAAGAGAATGACAAAATGAGACCTGGCTTACACTATGATAGCCAGAAGTAGCTTAGACTGTTTCTTAAGGAAATCGAGTGGGCTCCCCTGCAATCATATGGGTTATCAAAAAAAATTAATGACAAGAACATCCATGTTTTTTTTTTGTTTATTATTGATTTTCTACTTATTTGTTATTATGGTTGAGTTTCTGTCCATATGAATTCACTCTTTACAACATATCTTCACCTTCCTACTACATGAGTGAGTGTATGTTTAATTTTTTTTTTTGAAAATTCCTTATCTTGCCATTTCTCATTTTAGATTTTAGATTTTGATCTCAAGTTTTGATATATGAAGGGTTAAGGAGCTCTAATAAAGTGGAGTGGAGTCCAAAAAAAAATTAATTGAGGAGAGATAATAGGTGACACATGGCATCAATATAAAGCTCCCATCCCTTGAATTTAGTTTGATGACGTGGCTTCACAAATGAAGAGAAGTCCTACGTCACATCAAGAGGAAGACATACCCTCTAACTGTGTTTTATAGTAGTAGTATCTTTACTAATACTATATGCCGGTTGGTGCCATGTGGCATATCTCAAGTCTCTCGGTTCTCCCTTCAGGTTGACGCCATGTGTCGTCTTACATGGCAAACCACGTTTGGTTGATCCAATTACAAGATGTCAAATCATTTACTTTGTAACCATTACTCTAAAAAAAATGATGGGAACACTCTTAATTTAATGGGTCATATAATTAGCCTATTAATTATTTTTCTCCTCTTAAATGTAACACTTCACATTACTTACTATGAAACCCAAGCAGACACATGGTGGCTTTAGACTACTTTTACGACACATGGCAGTTGTTGTGGTTGGACACGTGGTAGCTTTAGACTGCTTTTAGGACACATGGTAGTTGTTGAGGGACTTTTTATTTCTCATAAATTTTCTCCCACTAAATAGGTGAACGTTTAACAATTGGTTCCCACCCTTTCTTACGTTACCACCATTTATCTCCCATCCATGGATTATTACGTGATTGAATAGTTATAGAGGTGCGCCCCCTTTTAGTATTTGATTATAACGATTATGGAGGGAAGGGAATGTGGTTGGCAATTAGGAAGGGAAGGGGGTGTGCATTCAAAACATCACCTCAATACATTTAACTATTTCAGACACTACCTCTCTTCTCTCTTTACCCTTCAAATTACAACCCCTTCTCTCTTTCTCTCTCCCTATCTTTAAACCTAATGCATGCAACTATTTTCACCCCATTTCTCCTTTTTGCTGCCTCCCTTCATAGCTCCTTCCACCATACTCCTGTCTTCATGCCTTTTCCATATTTCCAAGAGTGTGGGTAGAACCATGGTTTGCAACTAGATGGGCCAGTGCATGACTCTTTAATTTGTGGCTTATTCTTAGGTTGCATTAAATACTTACAAAAATCAAACAATTCTAGCTAGGATTCCTAGAAATGTCATTAAACGATAATGAGTGACTCCTTGGATCTCCTTTATATTTTCCTTTCTTTACTTGGATTTTTTATCTGATTTTGTTTTGGAGTTGCTTGAATACAATAAACTTCAAGAAAGACATGTGAATTGTAATATTGTTCACCTTACATTCTTCTCTAGCACTCTACTCATCTTTACAGATTTTAATTTTGCCCTCTTTGATTTTCCATTCAGTCATTAATTTCTTTTATAGGAAAACAAACTATTAAGCTTTTGGGAGTTTTGTGTCATATCCATTATCATGGATCTTGGAAGAAATGTCTATCATGGCCATAGCTATTGCAAATAGAGGGGTATGTCTTTGTTAATAGCATCATTGTGCAAAGTGTCATAACTGCCTCATCTTAACAATTGGTTTCATGTTGAAGTAATTCAGAACCATTTCCCTCAAACAAACCGCTCTATGCTTGTCGTGACCCAAAATACCCCCTGGGAGTTAGGGATACTTTGGCTCATGATGTACCATATCTGATACCAAATCATCCTGTAAAATATCCAAGGCAATACATAATGGAAACATAAAGTAATGCGGAAGCTTAAATCAAAGTGCGGAAGTGTAACCCAAAATTTTCTTTTCTATATATAATCTGTATTCCAAGTTTGTACATACATAACAAAAGTAAAGGTGGACATGCCCACCTATCAAAATACAAAATGAATCTCATTGTCACTCCTCTCAGCAATAGTCTAGATAGGGCCACCTATCTAGGTCTCTATCCTCCTGTGACTACATCGGGATGGGCGGATCCCTTTCTTCCTCGTACTCCTCATCAACCCATGGCTCCGGGTTAAGGATGTCAAACTAACCTGTATACATAAAATGTACGGGTGAGCATGGAATACTCAGCGAGCACTACTACTAACTAACCGTGCTATAATAACAAGAATATTATATACAAGCATTTAAAAGAATAATAATCACCACATTTATGCTTACAATCCGTCGTGGAAAAATCTATCATAAAACTTATATTTTCATGAAAAACCAACCACTTGTTCATGCTTATGAATTCTTATGAATGCTTATGAGCCTCGTGAGTTTTTTTCAATTTCTTATGAGCTATCGAGTTCTTATAACCTTTCTTGTGAGCTTCAAGTTCTTATGAGCTTCTTGTGAGCTTGTGCTTGTGAGCTTATGATCCTTGGAGAGTTATGCAAGATCTTAGACTTTTCTTACGAGTTCTTGAAATCCTTGCGAGACTTATGATCCTTGGAGTTTATGCAAGATCTTAAACTTGATCCTTATGAGCATGAAGTAACCGATCTTAGAAATACCAACTCAAAGTTTGGCTTTGTCAATGCTTATGCACTTATGCTTCTTTCTTATGAATTGCCTTTGAAAAACCTTGTTTATGATTCTTGAAATACATGCTTATGCGAAAACCTCGGTCATATAAAACTTATCATGCGTGGAGTGCTTGTGAGCATCATCATGTATACATATATTGAAAGCCTTACACAATTCATATGAATTCATACAAGACATATTAGTATTGTAGTATACTTAAATAATTTCTAGGAACGTAGGATATTTTCATTCATTGCATAACATCACCAAGATCATGGCTTTTAAGCCTAATTCATCACATCATACTTAAAATCATGGTTTATTGAAAAATAATCATAATCACCTACGAGTATAACTATTTTCCTCATCTTATTGGAAAACCCCCAAATCTTGACCCCTATTTACTCATTTGATTATAATCTAGCCACCCATAATCCTACATTTACCATTTGCATCATAACCTAGTGAGATATAGATCCCAAATCATACATTCATCCTCATTTAGATCTTGAAATCATAGCAAAGCTAGGTGGGAGAGGTACTTACCTCTTGATCAACTTCTATATTGAGAAAACCTTTGAGTAGAATCCCTACTTGATTGAGGAAGACACCACCTTGATTGATGTTCCTCTTAATTTTCAATCCAAAACTCTCCTTTGAATCTCCCTTCTTCTCTCTTCTCTCTCAAGGTCTCTCTTTTGGTTTAGGGTAAACCAAAATCCCCACAATGATCTTCTATTTATTGGCCAAGGGGTGAAAACCCTAAAAATCACCCACTTAAAAAATCTGATTCGCGACCTACGATCGTTCGTAGCATATCTACGATCGTTCGTACGTTTCCTACGATCGATCGTAGGTTGTCCAAAAAGTTTGCCCATTTAATGGGATCTACAATCGGTCGTAGCGTATCTACAATCGTTCGTAGCTTCCCTACGATCGTTCGTAGGTCTTCTATGATCGTTCGTAAATTTAACAGAAACTTTCCTGATTTTTATGTTTTGGTATTTCAGCTATAACTTTGACTCGTTTATCAGATTTTAATGATTCAACTTGCGTTGGACTCGTCATTCAAAGGAAACAATTTTGTGTCAAATGGAAAAATCTTAATTTTGAGTTTTTAATTACCTAAATAGGCTCTAAGGCCAACTGGTCTCGAAATGGATCTCAGCAACCCATATTTTAACAGATCCAATTTTGGAAACTGGACTTTTGACTCAATCCTGACTCTAAATCAGGAACAATGATGAACATGAACCTCGAAGAGGGTTCCAATACCTTTCCAAAAGTTCAAGAATCACTCGATTCTGATAAACGGTGAGAGAACTAGAGTACTTAAGGTTAAGGGTAATGCTAAGGCATAACCTTATTTCACATTTTATACTCTTACTCTTTCGTTCCAAGCACACATAAACTTAAGAAAATAATCTTAAAGCTTTTATTACATGCCATAAACATCCAGGGTTCTACATCCCCCCCCCCCCCCCCCCCTTACAGAAATTTCGTCATCGATATTTGAACGATACATAGGGATGATAAAGAACAAAATTTACATGAAAGCATCAATTATACGAACAAATGATGGTACTTTTCCCGCACTTCTGCTTCACGCTCCCTTGCAGCTTCTTCTCTAGCATGATGTTTCCATCGAACAAGAACCAAGGGAATAACCTTGTTGCACAAAACTTGATCTCTATGGTCCAAAATCTGAACTGGCTCTTCCACTAATGTGAGATCCTCCCGGATTTCCAATAGATCTAAGTCGATCACATGAGAAGGATCCGAAATGTATTTCCGAAGCATGGACACATGGAATATGTTGTGAACCGCCGCCATGTGAGTGGGTAGAGCAACCCGATAAGCAACCTCAACAACTCAGGTGATGATCTCAAACGGACCCACATACCTCGGACTGAGCTTTCCTCTTTTGTCAAACCTCATAACACCCTTTATCGGTGAAACCTTCACAAATACCATATCGCCAACACGGAACTCAAGATCTCACCTATGGGTGTCGGCATAGCTTTTCTGCCTATCCTGAGTCGTCTTCAATCTTTCCCTAATGATCTTGACCTTATCCAGGGTCTACTCGATCAACTCAGGGCCCCATACCTTTCTCTCTCCCAATTTATCCCAATATAGAGGAGATCTACAACTTCAACCATACAAGGCCTCGAAATGTGCCATTTGGATACTCGCATGATAAGTATTATTGTAAGTGGACTCTACCAAGGGCAAGTGATCCTCCTAACTGCCTTTAAAATCCAACATGCAAGCTCTAAGCATGTCTTCTATAACTTGGTTCACCCGCTCGATCTGCCCATCTATTTGAGGATGAAAGGCGGTGCTAAAGTCCAAATGGGAATCCATAGCGCTCTGAAAGCTCTTCCAGAACCTGGAAGTGAACCTCGGATCCCTGTCTGACACAATACTTACTGGCACTCCATGCAACCAAACCATTTCTTGGTTGTACAATGCAACCAACTGGTTCACGTTGAACGTAGTCCGATAAGGCAAGAAATGGGTGGACTTTGTCAAATGATCAACCACTACCCATATTGCATCTGAGTTCTTTGCCGTCCTTGGCAACCCAACGATGAAATCCATAGAGATGTTCTCCGATTTCCACTTGGGAATAGGAAGGGATTGCAAAAACCCTACTGGCCTCATATGCTCGGCCTTAAACTGTTGGCACACTAAGCATCTTGACACATACTTGGCAACTTCCCTCTTCATGTTTTTCTACCAATAGTGCTTCTTCATATTCTGGTACATCTTCGTACCACCAGGATGCACAGTGTATTTGGACCGATGAGCTTCATCTAAGATCTCGCTCTTCAACTCCGCATTCGTAGGAACACATAACCTTCCTTTAAATGTGATCGCTCCATTACCGTTCACTGAGAACTCATCATTCCCCTTGCTAATCGCCTTATCTCTGTAAGCAAGTAGCTCCGCATCTGAATCTTGCAACTCTCGGATCCGTACTCAGATATAAGGCCTAACTACAAGATTAGCCATGACTGGCCCATAGGTGGGAATACTGAAACTGGTATCGAGGTTTGCCATGACCTCCAACCTCTTCCACTCGTGAATCATCATGTGAGCTACAAGTCCAGTAGGCCTCCTGCTCAAAGCTTCCGCCACCACGATAGCTTTACCCGGATGGTACTGGATAGAACATTCATAGTCTTTCAAGAATTCCATCCATTTATGTTGTCGCATATTCAACTTCTTTGAGGAAAACAGATATTTTAAACTTTTGTGATCTATGAAAACATTAAACTTTTCCCCATAAAGGTAATGCCGTCAAATCTTTAATGCAAATACTACCACGGCCAACTCCAAGTCGTGAGTAGGATAGTTCTTTTCATGCTCCTTCAATTTTCGGGAAGCGTAGGTGATGACATTCTCGCGTTGCATAAAAACACATCCTAGCCCAATATTCGAGGCATCACTATAAGCTACGAAACCTCCACTCCCAGATGGCACTCTGAGAACAGGGGCCGTAATAAGCCTCTTCTTCAACTCTACAAAACTTGCTTCGCATTTGTCACTCTAAGCGAACATGGCGTGAGTGTGTCGCTAAGCTAGAGAATCCCTCTACAAATCTCTTGTAGTATCCTGCCAAACTGAGGAAGCTGCGTATCTCGATAACACTCCTGGGTCTCTCCCATTTCATCACTATTTCTATCTTTGCTGGGTCTACTGAAATACCCTCGGCAGATACCACGTGACCAAGGAACGCCACTTTCTCCGACCAAAATTCGCACTTAGTCAACTTGACATACAGTCTATGCTCTCGAAGAGTCTTAAGTGTAAGGCGAAGGTCTCGATCATGATCCTCCTGTATCGGGAAATACACTAAGATATCATCAAAAAAGGTGATAACACATCTATCGAGACAAAGCTTGAACACCTGGTTCATCAAATCCATGAACGCTGTCGGTGCATTCGTTAGACCAAAAGGCATGACCAAGAGCTCGTAGTGTCCGTAACGAGTCCTAAAGGCAATCTTTGGAACATCTTTAGCCTTGATCTTCAACTGATGATAGCCAGATCGGAGATCAATCTTGGAGAAGAACCTTCTCCCTTCAGTTGGTCGAACAATCGTTTATCCGTGGCAACAGATAATGGTTCTTGATCGTAACCTTATTCCACTGTCTGTAGTAGATGCACATCCTCATCGACCCATCCTTCTTCTTCACGAAGAGTATTGGTGCTCCCCACAGCGAAACACTTGGTCGGCTGAAACCAAGCCGTTGTAACTCTTCTATCTGCTCCTTCAATTCCTTCAGTTCAATTGGGGCCATCCTGTACGGAGCCTTAGAAATCGAACCAGTTCCTAGAGCAAGCTCTATTGCAAACTCTATCTCCCTATCTGGAGATAATCTAGGGAAGTCCTCAGGAAATACATCCAAATACTCACTTACAACTGAGATGGCTGAGGAGTCTCGTGCCTCTGGATTTGTAAGACTTAGAGCCGCTAGACGGGCTATATCTCTTCTTCGAAGTCCACGAAAGTAGAATGGCTTGACGCCCTCTGGCTTAAACTTCACCATCTTTACACAATAAGCCATGTGCTCATGGTGTGCAGCTAACCAATCCATCTCGAGAATAACATCGAAGTCCAAGTCTTGGAACTCAAGGATGATCAGGTCGATCAGCAATTCATACTACCTGCCTTGACCTGCACAATTCTGGTATCCTCGGTTTGTATCAACCGACTGCCAAGTGGAGTTGAAATGGTTAACTCATGACGTAGACGATTCGGCTCACACGCGAAACCTTCGGCAAAGCTAGGTGACATAAAGGAATGTGTCGATCCCGTGTCGATCAATACACAAGCTAAACACTCGTTTACTAGCAAAATATTTGTGCATTGTAATTAGCTACATCAATAAATTTCAAGCAAAAACATACATAGAGTATAGGTAGAATAATATACAAGTAAGTATACATATACTATACATTACAACATCAATTCATACTTGAAGATTTTATAATTTTTTGCATACTATGCACAACATCATCAGATGCCTGTGCATCTCTCTCAGTCAAGGCAAAGACCTGACCCTGGTTCACCTTGCGAGACTATTGTGTGGTTTGTGTGGGCCGTGCAGGTCTAGATGTAGAAGCCTGTGAAGACCCTTACAGAGCAGTCTGCCGAACTGGGGGCCTGCTTCCCTGAGGTTGAACCTACAACTACTTGCATGGGCAATCTTTAATCATGTGGCCCTACTCGCCACAATGGAAACATCCTCCAGATGCTCTCCGACACTCTCCAGTCGGGTGTCTTCTACCACAATAGTCGTACTCCTCAAAAGATGATGAGGATGCAGGCGACACATATCTAGTACCCTGAGAAAAAGCAGGGCGAGGCACCTGTGAAGTAGCAAGACAAGCCGCCGGCTATACAAAAGGAGGCCTCTATGTTAGTGTAGGCCTAGGAGCTAGATAAGGGGAAATTCTGGCCCTCTTCTCTGGTGGTGCTGAGCCACTGGACTGACCCCTATGCATGGCTCTCCCAAGGCCGCTTTCTCTTCTCTTAAGAAACTCCTCCGAGTTCCTCTCGGCGATCCTCGCCTTTCCCACAATCTCCCTCCAAGATTTCACTTGGAGTATAGAAACTCGGTCCTTGATGAAAGCTTTCAACCCATTCTCAAATTTCCTGACTCGCATCTCCTCCGTCGTGATCAAGTATGGTGCGAATCGGGACAACTCAACAACTCGGCCACACTCATTTCTCCTTGTACTAGAGACATGAACTCCATTTCCTTCTGTTGCCTGAAAATCTTAGGGAAGTATTGCCCATAGAAGGCATCAAGGAACTCACCCCAAGACCATAGCTCTCTCTCCCTAGCAGTGTCTCTCTGCCTCAACGCTGCTCTCCACCAATGATCGGCTTCTCTTTCCATCATGAAGGCAGCCCAATCTACTCTCTACTCATTTGTGCAGGGAAGAGCATGAAAGATCTTTTCCAATTGCATAATCCATGCCTCCGCCACCATGGGGTCTGCAGTCCCATAGAAGGTAGGTGAATGAAGCCTTCGGAACGCCTCGAGTCCCGAAGTGTGATGTAGACGATGTGGATACACCAATGCAGTAGTAGCAGCAGGTTGTCGGGCTGCTAGCATGGTTATGGTCTCAACCATAGTATTTAGCAACTGAGATATGTCGGGTTGTTCATCACCCGATGAAGCGTCTTCTCCATTACCATTTCCCCTAGTCTGGTAACCACGACCCTGACTGCCACGTCTCATGATAAATCCTGAGAACAGTAGTAGAACATGAGTCTAACTTGGAAACCAACTTCATTTCAATCATAACTTCAAGCTCATTCCATATATTCATATGATACATACTAGCAATACATCATGGTATACATTGCAATAGATAAGCATACACTTTGTGGTTCTAGCGTAGGACACTACGTTCGGTTGGGTTTCAACCGGTTATGGACTAAGACTAAATGATTAGTCTATACTTGGAATACGACTCATTTCTAATCCTAATGCCTTGTTTCCATCATGATATCAGATTCTAACTGACCCCAAAAACTCTAATGCCTAGGCTCTGATACCACCTTTGTCGCGACCCAAAATACCCCCTGGGAGATAGGGATGTGCCATATCCGATACCAAATCATCTTGTAAAATATCCAAGGCAATACATAATGGAAACATAAAGTAATGCGGAAGCTTAAATCAAAGTGTGTAAGTGTAACCCAAAATTTTCTTTTCTATATATAATCTGTATTCCAAGTTTGTACATACATAAAAAAAAGTAAAGGTGAACATGTCCACCTATCAAAATACAAAATGAATCTCACTATCACTCAGCTTAGAAATAGTCTTGATAGGGCCACCTATCTAGGTCTCTATCCTCCTATGACTGCATCGGGATGGGCGGATCCCTTTCTTTCTCGTACTCCTCATCAACCCATGGCTCCAAGTTGGTGATGTCGAACTGACCTGACGATATAAGATGTATGGCTGAACATGGAATACTCAGCGAACACTACTAACTAACGGTGGTATAATAACAAGAATATTACATACAAGCATTTAAAAGTATAATAATCACCACATTTATGCTTAAAACCCGTCGTGGAAAATCTTTCTTAAAACTTATATTTTTATGAATGCATATGAGCCTCGTGAGTTCTTTTGAATTTCTTATGAGCTATCGAGATCTTATAACCTTTCTTGTGAGCTTCGAGTTCTTATGAGCTTCTTGTGAGCTTGCGAGTTCTTGTAAGCTTGTTCTTGTGAGCTTATGATGCTTGGAGACTTATGCAAGATCTTAGACTTATGCAATTCTTACGAGTTCTTGAAAGCCTTGCGAAACTTATGATCCTTAGATTTTATGTAAGATCTTAGACTTGATCCTTGTGAGCATGAAGTAACCTATCTTAGAAATACCAACTCAAAGTTTGGCTTTGTCAATGCTTATGCACTTATGCTTCTTTCTTATGAATTGCCTTTGAAAAATCTTGTTTATGATTCTTGAAATACATGCTTATGCAAACTTATCGTGCGAGGAGTGCTTGTGAGCATCATCATGTATACATATATTGAAAGCCCTAAACAATTCATATGAATTCATACAAGACATATTAGCATTGTAGTATACTTAAATAATGTATAGGAACGTAGGATATTTTCATTCATTGCATCACATCACCAAGATCATGGCTTTTAAGCCTAATTCATCACATCATACTTAAAATCATGGTTTATTGAAAAATAATCATAATCACCTACAAGTATATTCCTCATCTTATTGGAAAACCCCCAAATCTTGACCCCTATGTATTCATTTGATCATAATCTAGTTACCCATAATCCTACATTTACCAGTTGCATCATAACCTAATGAGATATAGATTCCAAATCATACATTCATCCTCATTTAGATCTTGAAATCATAGCAAAGGTAGGTGATAGAGGTACTTACCTCTTGATCAACTTCTATGTTGAGAAACCCTTGAGTAGAATCCCTACTTGATTGAGGAAGACACCACCTTGATTGATGCTCCTCTTAATCTTCAATCCAAAACCCTCCTTGGAATCTCCCTTCTTCTCTCTTTTCTCTCCCAAGGTCTCTCTTTTGGTTTAGGGTAAACCAAAACCCCCACAATGATCTTCTATTTATAGGCCAAGGGGTGAAAACCCTAAAAATCACGCACTTAAGAAATTTGATTCACTACCTACGATCATTCGTAGCATATCTACGAATGTTTGTAGCTCTTCTACGATTGTTCGTAGGTTTCCTACGATCGATCGTAAGTTTTCCAGAGAGTTTGTCCATTTTCTGGGATCAACGATCGGTCGTAGCGTATCTACGATAGTTCATAGCTTTCCTACGATCGTTCGTAGGTCTTCTACGATTGTTCGTAGATTTAACATAAACTTTTCAGATTTTCACGCTTTGGTATTTCAGCCATAACTGTTGACTCGTTTATTAGATTTTGACGATTCAACTTGCGTTGGATTTTTCATTCAAATGAGAACAATTTTGTGTCAAATAGACAAATCTTAATTTTGAGTTTTTAATTACCTAAATGGGCTCTAAGGCCGACTAGTCTGGAAATGGATTTCAGCAACCCATATTTTAACGGATCCGATTTCGGAAACCGGACTTTTGACTTAACCCCGACTCTAAATCAGAAAAAATGATGAACATGAACCTCGAAGAGGGTTCCAATACCTTTCCAAATGTTCAAGAATCACTCGATTCCGATAAGCAATGAGAGAACTAGAGTTACTTAAGGTTAAGGGTAATGCTAAGGCACAACCTTATTTGACACTTAGAGTATTTTATATTCTTACTCTTTCATTCCAAGCACACATAAACTTAAGAAAATAATCTTAAAGCTTTTAGTACATGCCATAAAGATCCGGGGTTCTACAATGCTTCTTTGTTTTTCATTCCCACTCCACGCTACACCTAATCTTTTTTTATACATAATTTCTTTCCTTATTTCTTGTAGGTCGAAAGAAAGGACGCAATTTCCCTTATGCATGATTTAAAGGGCAACCAAGTCAACTCATGGATTGTTATACCAACGAAGGTGTTTGTTTCTTGGTCTCACATTCCCTTTGGTCGAGTGTTACAGGTGAAGGTGATCATTGATCTTTAATTCTAGTTTTAAAAAAATTATTAGGTAATCGTTCCTGTTTTTATCTGTAAGTTTCTTGACTTTTAGATTAGTTTAGGGTGTAAATTTGTTTACAGACTTTTAGATTTGCGGAGACAATTAAAAATCTTCTTCTTTGTAAGCTTCTTTATTTCATATTCTGTTTATTTTAAAGTTCTTTTTAGCTTCTTTGGCACCTTCGAGAGTTTCCTTACCGATAAATGATTATGTATTCACAAATCACAACACTTATACATCCAAGATATTCATCGTTCAATATTTTTAAGATACATTAATTTCTATTTGTGGTTATGACATTTGTCTTTATTGACTTGTTGCATCTTGCTTGATCTACTTGCAGCTCTTATTTCTCTCTTATAGATGTATTGACGGTTATAATTATTTTAGCATATTTCAGTGTTCCAAATTAGCCATATAAGTCTTGCAGCAATTTCAAACACCTACCATCACCACAAGTATGACCATGTGCTAATAACTAGCTGAGGAATTTGAAATGCTATATGTCATGTACTATTTCCAGGGTTTCTACTTTACTGTATTATAACCCGTGCATCACCTAAAGTTGTGTGTGAGAATTTATGTAAAGATTGTAGTTTGAATTCATTTAAATATGTAAATACTTCATTCTTTTCTGTTTGACCTTCTCTATTCATTTAGGACATTACTGTAATATAAAACTAGCAAACACCCCGTGCGATGCACGGAATGAAGAAAGACCTGAAGATTTTAAAAAATATCATAAAACTTTAAAAGTATACTTTATCATGTTATAATTCAAACATGAAAAAGTATAAAGAATAAATATATGCAACCAATATATTAAACTAAGTGACTAACCTACTACAAAATATAGAGCTAGAAATTAAAAAAAAAATCAATTAATTTAGATTTTGAGAACCTAAGAATTTCAATTAATTCGAAAAGCAAACAGCCTCAGTTTCAATTCTCCCCAAAACCCTTAAATATTTACTCACCTTAAAAGAATCAAATACCGTAACTAACATTGCTCATGTTGAAATAATATGACACTCTGAAAGAAACTTTTAGATTTGCTAAATATGATTTTCTTAATGTGGCTTTGTGTTATATCTAACCACAATCCAAACATATTTCAATGACTCCCTTAGAATAGAATAGGTTTCTTAGTAACAAAGATGTCGAAAAGTAGGGGTGTATCCGAACCAAACTAGCTCGAAGTTCGGCTCGGCCCGATCTAGCCTAGCTTGAGCTCCAAAAATAGGCTCGATCGAGCCGATCCGAGCTATATTTTGAGTTTGAAAATGTATTCAAGCCGAGCTTGAGCCAAGGCCTATTTAATGCCCGATTGAGGCTCGGTTCGGCTTGAATATTATATAAAAATTAATATTATATATATATATATATATATATATATATATATATATATATATATTTTATTTTTTTATTTTTTTTATAATATTATTATTTTTACTAAAAAATAAATTTTTAATAATTCAATCAGAGCTCAAGCCAAGCCAAGCCAAGCTCGAGTATACATGAAAAAATTTCAAACCGAGCCGAGCTCAAGCAAAGATGAAAAAATTTTAAACCGAACCGAGCTCAAGAATAGATGAAAAAATTTCAAACCGAGGCAAGCAGGACCAAAGCCCAGCTTTGCCCGGCTCGAATACAACCCTATCAAAAAGCTCCAAATCCTTGAGAAATATCGACATTCCCACGAAAATGAAGTTGGGTATTGTTGGTTCGTGTGATGAGTGTAAAGGAGATGGATACTACAGTTGGGTTTCCTTTCAGAATCATTCCCAGAGCCCATGTTGCTGCTCTCCAGTATGTCTCTTTATTGGCATTCTTGGTGAAGCTCAAAACTCGCATATGCAACAAATTGTCGGAGGAGTTCATCTCTTTGTATGCTTAATTATTAATCCTTGGATAATAAGTTAGTTATGGTGCCAAACGTTAGAGTTCCTTAGTTTCAAATAAAAGCAAGTAATATAAAGGAAGCGATTTAAAGCTCTCGAGAGTTCCAGCCGCCTGATTGAAAATCGAATGGCCCCAAACATCAAGCAGGGTCCACCATTTAATGCATTCATGCCTTAGGGCAATTAGATTTTCAATCGAACGGCTCAACTCTCGGTAGTACCTACTACGGAGAGTTTTTGAATAGTTTCCCTAATGTAATTTGGAGATGGGATGTAGAGGCATGTTAGAGAAGAATACATTTAGAGGGCGTTTGGCAACACAACTATAAGCTTAATAAGTAATTTTTTTTTATATTATAAATAAGCACTTATAATAAGTAGGTATGGAGCTACTTATTTATAAGTACTTTTTTGGACTCCTAACAACTTTTACATATTGCTTATTTATTTTTACCAAGCAAACTTATTTATAAATAAATACTTATTTTCATGAATAAGTAAATAAGAATTAATGATAGTGTTGCCAAACACCCTCTTAGTCCTACTTTATTCTCCTACTCAAAAAGTGGGAAGGAGATGAAACATCCTGTAACGTTTTCCTTTGTCTTCATTATGTGTTAATGCAAATTGAAAGAAATAATAAAGTTATCTAACTAAATATACTTGAGGATTGTAAAGAGATGAAAAATAGTCTTTGAATTGGGTTACGTGGGGAGGAAGGGCCAAGGGGGAGATGGAGTGTTTCATGGGAAAATAAAGAGAAGGAATGAAGAGTAAATTAAATAGAGAGAGAGATGGGGGAGTTTATTGGGAAGAGAAATAAAGGAGAGAGAGAGAGAGAGAAGGGTTTCTTGGGAAGACAATGACCAAGAAGTGAATAGGAAAGGAGTTTCACGAAAAAACAATTTCTGTTTTGATTTTTTAAAAAGAATAATGTATCAGATTATTTTGCCATGAAAAAACAGTTCCAGTTTTGATTTTTCAAAACAAAAAAAAACATGAATCCAGCAAACCTACCTCCACTGGGCCGGAGAAGTGAACTGTTGTACTGGAGGGAAGCCACGGAAGGGCCAAGCTGTGTATGCGGACCCATCCTCTCTAATAACTTGACCCTTGCCTTACCAGACAAAGAGTGATAATAGGCCATGTCATAATGCTTGAAACCAATAATATCTTTATAGTATTGTATTATTTGAGGTTTAGTTGAATAAGTTGTACTGCTTTGATCCTCATTAGTGAAAAGAGTGTAACTGAAAATGAAAAGTTGATGCTCAGAATCAACTTGAGCATTTTTATGATTTCTTGAGATTTCCATAAGATGTTCGAGGAAGATTAGTTGATATAAAATTGTGATGCAAAGAAATAGAAGAAAAAAACTTAAACGACCAAAACTTGCCCCCGAAGAAAAATAGAGTTGAGACAAAGGATCCAACTCTAGTTTCCCAATAGTTACAGCCTTTTGTTGATGAATAAATTAAGCTCAAATCAGCAAAGAACTTCCGGAGGGATGCACCACCCAGTCTGTGGTTCACAAAAAATACAAAGCACTCAAATGGATTAATAGATTTGTGCATAACAGTATAGTAGATCAATTAATGGATAATTATCTCTCTTAATCAGCCAATCTCATCATTTCAAACCAAAAAGACAGGTAACAGAGACCATGCACCTTGCACAGTGAGCACCACAAACAATGAGGGAAGATGATGGAGATGGAAGAGGATCAAGATCCAGATCATGAATCTGGTTGCTGGAGCTATGATGGGTGGATTAGTGCACACGATTATGGGCCCCATCGAGAGAGCGGAGCTTCTATTGCAGTCTTAGAATTTCTGACTACGACCACAAATCTGAACCGCTACTGATCCACACCTCCCGATTGACTCAGCCACGACACTGGTGTAAGTCATTGACTCACTGGAATCCCTAAACCTCACAAAGAGCTTGACAAAGACGTCCACCCAGAGGGCTATGATCAAGACAAGGGCAAAAGCTGAAACCGACACACGATCAAAATTCTCTTACTCGGTGACTCCAACAAAAGCAGGAGTATTCTGGCATCTATCTTGGACGGTTCCTCCTCAGAGTCTCTCGATATGGATTTAGAGAGGGAGAGGGAGAATTTCTTTTGAATGGATTGACTGGTTTAAGTACCTTAAATAAAAGAAAATGTTTGGCTGGAGATTTTAGAGAGGGAATGAATGAGGGTGTGGGGGATTAATGAGAGAGAATACCAAAAATTTAGAAACGTATGTGAGTGGGAGATTAATGAGAGGGGGAAGTTATTGAGAGAACTCTTAAAATTTAAAATCATTGGTAATGGGAGATTGTGGGTCCCACCAATTGATTTTAGTTTGATGACATGGCCTCACAAATGAAGAGGAGTCCTATGTGGCATCAAAAGAAAGGCATAAGTGGCATCCATAGAAACACACTAACTGTGTTTTATAGTAGTAGCATAGATAGATAGATAGTACATTCTTTTAGGCTATTGATTAAATAAGATATTGATTATAAAAGTCGTATGTGAGAATTTATGTAAACATACATTTGAGAATGTTTTATTTGATCGTACTCTAGCAAATAAATCAAATTTTTTTCTCTTTTTACCCTCCTGTGCATCGCACGGGGTGTTTGCTAGTAGATACTTTATGTCGGTTGCTACCACGTGGCATATCTCTCTATTCTCACTTCAGATCAATTACACCGCCCTAGAGTGAGAGCCGCCGAGGACGTCGGCTGCGGAAGCGTGGTGGTATGTTACATGCCTTTAATAAGTAAATTAATCTTCCGCACCTCATCAGGCCGGTCTTTTGAGGAGTATTGGTCAAGGCACTTATCAATGGTATCAGAGCCAGACACCACGTCATGAGTTCGAGTCATGGAAATGGCTACTTGGGAAAGGGTTATGGAAAAAAGGCTGGAGAAGTGTCCCGCCCCAGAGTGAAAGCCACCGCAGAAAGGGTTGTTGGGAATGTAGACAACCTTTAGCAAATTGCCCAGGGAGGTGGCAGGGGGGGCAGCGCCCCCCTGCGACGAAAATCGATATTTTGCATTTCTGTAGGGGTATTTTTGGTCTTACAGTTTAACCCTAAACATATAGCTGTATGCTTATTTTTTAGGTTTAACGAGTGTGAGTAGTGGCCGTAATTTTTCTAAGAGAAAAAAAAAAACTCTGTGTATTCTATATCTTCAATATAGTGAATTGGTGTGGCTCCCAAGGACGTAGGCACGTTGCCGAACCTCGTATATCCGTGTGTTTTGTCTCTATTTTCTTCTCTGCAATTTTTCTATTTGTTGTGTGATTTCTGTGATTCATAGTTTCTCAAGATCCGAAGGGTTTAAGGATTAAACGCGTGGTTTAAATCCCAACAAGGGCTACCTAAGGAGGGCTATGGAAAAAAAAAATCCAGAAAAGTGCCCCGCCCTAGAGTGAGAGCCACCGAGGACGTCGACTGCAGAAGCGTGGTGGTATGTTATGTGCCTTTAATAAGTAAATTGATCTGCACCTCATCAGGCCGGTCTTTTGAGGAGTATTGGTCAAGGCACTTATCAAGTGTCTACTCACGTGGCATACTACTTTTAGCCGAACCAATAAGTTGGCCCCATGTCGTCACTAATTAAGCCAATTATTGGGTCAATTTTCAGTTCCATTCATAAATCTCCAAAATTAATTGCAATAAAGAATATTTATTTTGCCTTGAGCAAATCAAGAGTCTCATACACTCCCTCTTTAAATTAATTTGTTTTAATTTTTAGATGAAAAAAATTCAAGAGACTCTTACCTATCTCGTTCCAATTAATTACATTAAATTATTTTATTTTTGCATTGTTTAGACACCTCTTTACTCTCAAGTCTCATCCATTCCTCTCCCCCAAGTAATTACTTTTCACGTTACACCTCTCCAACCAACCCACGTCTTCACTACTCTGATAGTAACTTCAAAACCATGTATATAGAGCGATTTTAGAGCATCATCCATCTCTTTTTCCAGGTGTAAGAAAGGGTATTACGACATAAACACGACACTCTCATATATGTGTTAGGGTATAATCTCGACGCTCTCGTCTCTCTCACCTCTCTTCTATCTCCGGTGACTGATCTCATTGATCTCTTCGACGACGACCGACAAGTAGTCCATTCTCTCTTCCTCTTCTCTTCTTCTTCTCTTTTGCATCTCTGTAATCCTCTTGCTTTGGCTATGAATGGTAAGCTATCGGACGAAAGAGACCTCAAGATCATCAACACCGCTGCCTTCACCATGGAGAGGGAAGATCACATGCACCATTTATCTTGGTCTGATAATTCCTCTGTATTTTTAAGTTAATAAGGCTTTTTTCTTCTTTTCTTGAATATTTATATGTGCAGCCAATTGCACAGGGATGAAAAAAATTCCTCTTTTGGAGGTTACAAGCTTCCACATCCTCTGCGGTGCATAATCGTTGTTAGGGTTGGTGTTTTTCTGTCCTCCTTGCATTTTGATTTTGTGAATGTTTAGCAAAGCTAATATGTTTTTCTCTCCTTCTAGCATTTGTCTCTCCTTCTTACATTGATATTTAGTAAAGCTTTTATGGATTCCCATAATTTTAGAATCTGTGCGATCAACCTTTTGAGGTTCATGTAAGTAAGCAATCTGAATACCTGTTATTTTTGCCATTTTAAGCATTGATTGCTTTTCTGTATTATTTTGGGCAATAAACTTCAATGTTAGTTATATTTGTTTTCCCCTATCCAAGGCAGGCTTACTGTTTTGATGCCATTGTTTGTGACAGTTAAGTCCACACACATTCAACAAAAAAATAATAATAAATAAGTCCACACACATTGCTCAAACATTCAACTCGCTAAATTTTGCATCCCTTCCATCTGTGTTTACTTCACCATATGCCAGTTCTCACAATAAATCTAGATTTTTAAGAACTAGCTATTGAGCTGCCACAGACCTTGAAATATGATTGTGGTAGCCCTCACAGTAGTCAAACACTGCCATAATAGTAAGAAAGACCCTGAACTGGATATGGATGCCACATCGGCATCACTTATTCAATTTGTTCCTGAGGTCCTAAAAAATAAACCATTTGAAAGTGAAATACAACTGCAGGGTATATGTCAGTTTGAGAAAAATAAAAAAGAAGCGCCGTGATGTGATTGGGCGAATTTGATTTCTGATGCTTCTTATCTGTTAAATTTTTATTCACCTATCGACACAGGCTTCTAAGGGACAGGACCAGAAATCTGTAGATCCTGGAACAAGTTTCCTTCTCGTGTCACAGCTTCCATGTAATGATACTACTGATTTGCAGAAAACACAACATGTTGTGCCACTTGGTTCTTGTGAACAACATGAAATGGAAGATCTTGCCACTCAATCAGGAGAAGTTGAAGAACCAACTGAAACAGATCAAACACCAGTCAAGTGCAGCATAGGTTGCTCTCTGTCAAGGCCAGGCTAACAGTAAGTTCAATTTTTCTATAGCACTCGAGTCCTCGGAGTTCCAAACAAAAGGTAGCAACAGCTAGCTCTGTACACTCTCTTTCTCATACCTTGCTAATTCTCTCCAAGTTCAGCCATCATGGATTCGGTTGAACAGACGGATAATCAGCAAACTCCCTGCCTTTAGACTTTGTACCTGAACTATAAAAACTAATCGGTGATCCATTTAAATTTATCATAAGAAAAATATACACAACAATATGAATGTAGTCCCTCAAATTTCAGCAATCTTGGTTCACTATTTATTGCTTATTCAAGTGTTCTTGATTGATGTACATTTATTCCTTCTACATTTTATTAACTAGAGTTTAGGGAGTTCCAATAAGAAGACGTTAGCTCGCAAATCGCACATATTCTCTAAACTCATTTTCAGTAGTTGATTGGTTGTTACCAATCAGGAAAAAAAATAGTTGATTAGAAGTATCGGATTCCTATGCTTAATTCTTTCTTCAAAGATTCATTCAGTACTTTGAGAAATAAGAGAACAGAGAGGATGTGCACACTGCACAAAAACTATGTGAAAAAAATAAGTTAATCTTAAGGAATACCCTTCATACATATATATATATATATATATATATATATATTTTAAAGTTTGTACTCAGCTCTAATTTGAACATGGTGAATAGCTTATCCAGTAATATGTATCTCAAGTACCTAATGGTGGAAATCTTGAGTCTCTGAGCCTTGATCTTCCTCAAGTCCTAATAAATCCTAAGCATATCAAACAAATATCGACTCATGATAATCTTTTAGAAGAATATTTAAAAGTCAAGAAAGCCCTGAATGCAACCTAGCTCAAATATGTAGGCTTCCAATTCTTTCTGAGGTGAAATAGAGTAATTACTAAATTTAATTTGAGTAGCCACCCAACATCCCGAAGCTCTGATTCGTTTTTTCTTTTGCTTCAACCCATAAGCACGGTGAGTTATTTCCTCTAAATCGGAGCCAATAAGAAAGGCATATAAGAAATGAAAGATTATCAATAGAGAATAAGAATTGGAAAGCATGGTGCAGTTCTGCCATGCTTTTTCGTTGATTAGAAAGCCACCTAACGACTTTGTTGGGTGGATAAGCTATTCACCATGGTGCAGTTCTGCCATGCTTTTCTTAAGTCCACACCACCCAACATCACGACTTGTGAGCCAATAAGAAAGCCACCTAACTGTCAGGTTTTCCTCTAAATCGGTTCTGCACCATGTATCTTCTATGGAATGAAATAACCTCACAAGTCGTGATGGCAGAACTGTAGAAGAAAACCTGTTTCCAAAAGAATCTTTAAAGAAACAAACCCTTTCATTCAAATACAAAGGACTAAACTCAGCTAGGTGCAATATTTTGAATTCGATTTGGGAAAGGGAAATGGTAATAATTGTTAGGGTTTTTCTTATTATTAAATAAAAACCCATGTGGTCCGACGTAATCCTTAGTTTTCAAAAACTCGGATTGTATTGCTGTCAATAGAGAATAATAAGGTTAAGGGGTCTCACTAAAGAAAAGTGATCAAACAGGGACCCTTAAGTGTTATTAAAGCTAACAAGATGGTCAGAGTTGACGACCATTAGATCTTTGGTGTGAATCCTCTCAGCCATTGGATCTTATGATGGGTAGGGTTCCAAGGGTATATAAAGAAAGGAGAAGTCCTTTTCTCTTACGTCATTTAGAAGCCCCATTGAATTAGACCTAAGTTCAGACCAAAAAAAAAAATTAGACCTAAGGAGAAAAGAGAAGACTCCTCTCATCCTCTCAAGCGCCAAGAAACTCAGCATCACACTGTGAAGGGAATAGAGAAATTCCAGCGAAAGGTATGAGATTATCTATTTCAATCCCTGTCTTTTCTGATTATGAATTCTAGAAAATTAATTGCATGATCTAGATCTATGATTGGTATAATATTGTTTAGATTTAAACTGTTTATTATTCTGAAACCCAATAATAATAACATCCCCTCAATCACTAGCACTAACTAATGTGAGATGATACATTCTTTATATAAATCACTGGACATTCTCACTATAAGTAGCAAGGAACGTAATGATGTTTAGATTTATTAGCACGTCAATGTCTAACTACGCTTACAAATTTTATTGTGTACTAAATTTTGTCATCCTTACATTCATTTTTGTCACCCTCATGTTCATTTAGGCAATACAGTGACTTCTAATCTACCCCATTAGTTGGTACTTATTTTTTTTATTGGTTTGTGATTATCAATATATACCTACAATCATTATGTATTGATTATGATAGAGAGATGCTTGGCCGTTACAACTCTTGATAAACACAATTTTTCTCACTCTCCCTCTTGATATCCCTCTCATAAAAAGCACCCTCATAAGTAACATTTTATTTGATCTCATGCGTAAGGAGTATTGATGATCCCAGAGAAGTTTGATAATTTCTCTCGGTATGCTTCCAAAATTCTAATCATCTTTATTTGCTTTTGTTGATCAATCAAATTTATGAAATGGTAGAGAGGAGCTTTGATTCTTCTCAGTGTAGTTATTCTCATTCCTTTTTATATTTTCGTGCATCACACGGGTCTCAAACTTAACGAAGGGAAATAATTGTATACTACATTAAAGCCAAGGATGCAACTTTTCGTTTTTATTTAAAAAAATTGTGGAGGCTAGGCAACTCTTCACGTCTAGTTGTATTTGATTGGTTAAATGTAACATACATCTAATTGTATTTGATTAGTTAAATGTAACAATAAGTTGTAATGTTTTGATTGGTTACTTACCTGGTTGTTGGTCCTTTTTGTACACCAAGAAAAGCAAAACTACAAGACATACAGGTTGCCACTTCTTAATACAAATACCATATAAATATTGTTGTAATATCTTTCTAATATCACTTAGAAATAACTGAAGATATTTGAGATTATTAAAGCAAACAGCTGGACCTACATGTATATTATTTAAATATTTTTGTGGAGTCCGTGTTTATCTTTTATATTTTTTTTAATTTCCTATAAACTTGGTTGTGTGAGAGACGAGTTGTATATTTACTAATAATCAGTTCCGATGGCACACCTCAACTCCTCATGGCCCGGGTGTTGCTTAAGGGCAGTACTGGGTTGGGTACTTGCCTTTATAGATCACATGTCTAGATATCAAAATACCACAAACAAACTTGGTGATCTATCTAAACTTGGAAACAATAGGTATGGTGTTGGTTTGGAAGGATCGTATTAGACTCACCACATACCCAAGGGGTTAATCCTAAGCTCAATTCGGTGATTCTTTATCTCATAATGGGGGCTTTGATCCCTGCTTACCAATTGGGAATATCTCACAGTTGAAGACTTATTCTTCTTTCATTTAGCTCAAAATAGATGGTTAGGTTGTTCTTTACCTCCATAGAGAAGCGACCCTCCTATAATCCACCGAGAGATGCTCAGCCATCAACATACTTCTGGATTCCAAGCTTATTGCTAAAGCCGCTAATATTAGTTTTTCACGGCTTGCATTGGAGATTATGAAGAGATTGTACCCCCCCCCCCCCCAATTGAAGTGGAGGTGGAATCATATTCAATCACAATTGCACTCCCCTTAAGTTCAATCACACTCACAAGTCAAGATGTGACCCTTTTAACCATTATTAACTGTGGTTAAGATTTATTAATCCTTATGGCTCAACAATTTAATCTTATTTTAAAAAAAATATATTTAAAAAAAATTAACCCCTAAGAGTTAAAATGTCTTACCTAGAGTTAGAAGAGGCTCAGTGAATGCCATAGAACTCTCCGAATGCATTGATGATTTAATAATAATTATTTTTCTTTATCTTTTCTTTCATCCATGTCTATGTTATACTACCTGTGCATTTACACGGGGTATTTGCTGGTATATATATATATGTAGGAGACGAAAAATTAATGTCCCTTTTAGTTGCACTCCTGTTTTCTGTTTTTGAAAACAAAAATTTGAAAATTTTTACACAAAAAAAATGTTTTCGGTAAACATGTTTCTATTTTCTATTTTAAAAAATTAGTAACAAAATTTTTGAAAATCAAAGTAATATCATGAACCCACTATTATTCATCCACTCACAACCACCACCACACTACTACCCACCACTATCACTCACCACTCACAACCACCACCACACTACTACCGACCACCACCACAACACCACCACCACCCACCACCATCACTACCACCACCACCCACAACCACAACCACAACCAAAACTACTACTACACCACTACCCACCACCCACCGCCACCACCACCACAAGGCACCTCCACACTACCACCACAACCACCACCCACTACCCACCACCACCACCACCACACAACCACAACTACTACCCACCACCACCACCTCCACCACCACCACACCACCCAGCACCACCATCACCACACCACCACCCACTACACACCTCCACACTACCACCACCACCCATTACACACCTCCACACTACCACCACAACCATACCACTACACCACCACCTCCACCACCCACCCACCCACCCACCCACCACTACCACCACCACCATCACCACCACACCACCACCACCCACTACGAACCTCCATACCATCACTACACCACCCACCATCACCACGACCACACTACACCCACAACAACCACATTGAAATTATGTAATCCTATTTACCAAACATATTTTTTTATTTTCCTTTTATTAAAACAAGTAACGGTTAATAATGCCACACGTGTTTGTTACTTAAAAAAATTGAAAACTGACTGTTGTTTCTAATTTTTAAAAACATAAAATAAAAACATGAAAACGAAAGTGTATCCAAACGGCCCTGAATTTTAGTATTTTGGTGCGCCAATAACTTATAACCAGACTACCAGTTATATATTTTAATCTTATAACCCATTTATTATTTTTTATCTACAGTGACTTCACGGGGAACTGATCTGCAGAATCATATTATTTATTTACGTACTATGTATCTAATTACCCAATAAAGGGTAACGAAGTAAGTGGACGATTAGGTTATCACCACTCTTAGGATCTAAATGTCTTAACATCCCCATAATTTCTGCTCACGCTTCTACAGGCAGTCACATGTTCCTTTCCCCTCCTTAATCGTGGTTAAGCTTAACCAACTCAAAGTTAATATTTTATATTCATTTCTAAAAACCAAGGTTATATTTATTAACCATAGAGGTAAGTGAATCTTAACCAAAGTTCATGGGTGTTAAAAGGGACATATGGTGGCCTGCAAAGGCGTGTCATTCTCGTCTGTGTGTGCATATATATATATATATATATGTATACTTTCAAAATCAAAATCAAAAGCAATATTTATGATTATTTATTTAAATACTAATTTTTATTAAATCTATATTACCCTTTTATTATTTAATATTATAAGATCTTATTACATTTTATAGCGTCTGTTTTAATAATTAAACTAAAAAATTTCCACATATATTTTCTAACTGATCCAATTAAACTACTTAGAATTTAATAACAAGAGTCTAACCACTTCATATGCGTCCATGGGAGTATGTATTGGTCTGTCCTACTAATATATGCTAAATCTAAAAGATATCAAATACTATAAAATTAACTACTTATAATTTCTTACTCCTACTAATATATGTTCAATCTAGATATAAAATACTATAAAATTAACTACTTATAATTTCTTACTCTGATAAGACTACTTAGAATTTTATAACAATGTGTCTCACCTCTAAGGTGTATTTGAGCCGAGCTTGAGCTTGAGCTTGGCTTGAACATGCTCATGCTTGTCTTGAGCTTGATTCGAGCTTGAATGTATACGCTTGAGCTTGGCTTGAATAAGCTTGATCAAGCTCGAGCTCTGTTTGAACTCAAACTTTATTTAAGCTTGGGCAGGTTGAAGCTTAATTCACATAATTATTTTGTCTAATTAATTTTACATGATTTTAAATAAAAATATTTATTATTAAATTTTAATAGAAGAAACCACAAAAATTATAACATTCATATACAAAAATAAGATTTTGGGGGTAGTTCTTAGTCCTAAGAGTAAGAGTTAAGATGGTCAGGTTTCAAGTTTTAACTTCATATTTTTTTTTTTGTTGTTATTATTATCTCTTTAACTTATTTATTAAAATTATTAACAGTATGATAAATAAAAGATAGAACTATTATTTTATATTTAAAAAAACAATATTATCAAAACATTTGTGTGTGTATATATAATATATCGAGCCAAACCAAGCCCTAAACGAGTTGAGCTTCGAGCCGAGCCGAATCAAACATGGTATGAATTGAGCTTAGCTTGTTTAAACATTCGATCTCAAATAAAAGCATTGCTTGATTTGTTCAAGCTTGAGCTTGACTCGAACAAGCTGAGCTGAGTCGAGCCAACTAGTCAGCTTGGCTTGAGTGCAACCCTAGTCTCACTACCTTATACAAATCCTGAGAAGAACCTATTGGTGGGTCACATTACAAATCTTTAATTCTCCTACTAAATCTTTATTTATTAAATTAATAGATATTATTTACCTATTAAGAGAGTATAGATATAGATTTATTTTAGTAAATGTATGTAATTAGGAGTTTAACATAGGTAAACTACTTAAAAACTATATAGAATTTATACCAAACTGGGGTGATACTTTTGACTCGATTGAGTGAGCTGAGCTTTAAATATGCTAAAATTATAAACAAGTCAAGCTCTAGGTAGGCCCTATTTGATTATGCTCGGCTCAAAGCTCGGTTCGGTTTAAGCTTGACCCAACTTGAATATTATAATATATATATATATATATATATATATATATATATATATATATATATATTGATTAATAATAATTAATACCACTTATAATAATAATTTTAATTTTTAATTCATCGAGCTCGAATCAATTCAAACCTAGATTTTTTAGCTCAAATCAAGCTCGAGCTCAGCTTAAATTTACTCCTACTCTTAATCATTTGACTAGATCACACCTCCCTAGTTGCTCCAATGGTAGCAGTGTATCCCCTCCATTGGGGTGGACTCAGTTTTGATTCCCTTGAGAGTGAGGTGATTGATATGCATACCAATTTACTAACCTACAAGGCTTAGATTGATGATGTCTGATATATTAAGAAACAAAATATTTAGGGTCTGTTTGGATACACTTCCATTTTTATGTTTTTTAAAACTGAAAATGATTTTTTGTTTTCAAATTTTTTAAGCAGAAAATACGTTTGGCACTGTACATTAGGTCGGGCTAGCTCGTGGCCCGCACAACGTAGCCCAAAGTATGGGCGGGCTGGGCTAAGGTTACATGGGCTTGGGCTGGGTTTAGGATCTATTTTCATTAAGTGCTTGGGTTTCGGCTGGGTTTGGGTAAACCTTAATAAAGCACAGTTAGCCCAGCCTAGCCCGAAATGTAACATGCTTCTTATATCCAAACTAACTCATTACCAACATGACAAAAATATAAAACCCTCTCCCAAAATTTAACATGTTTCTTGGTTGTATTTTGTCCAATTTTCTATTCTTGTCTCTCTTTTCACCGATTTTCTCAGCAACCAAACATAGAGTAAATAGATCCCACCAAATCCAATTAGAAGGGAATGTGGGTACAACCAATTTGACAAATGTGAAATAAACTGGATTTAATCATTGGCTCCATTTTTGTTACATCGATGGTACCTTAGGTGAAACACCTTTTCCCCATTTCAATCCCCCACCACTTCATCCCCCTCCCCTGAGAATTGGGATTAACTTACCAGCAAAGGTCTTTATAGTCCGACAAGAGACATTTGCTACTTCTACAATAGCATCACATATTCATATTGGATTCAAGCATGTCCATTTAAGAGGCTCTAATATTTAAAGTAATATTACATAATATTAAAAAAAATTAATTAAAGAGGGAGAAAAACGATTCAGATTCAAACATGGTGTGACATTGTGCACCCTAAACTCATGATGTTGATTGCCAATTCACTTAGACCGTCAACTTAGTTCACCTAGATAGTCAACTCAGCTTGGTACCATTCGTTACAAAGATATAAATTGAGAAGTCATGCTCTTATGAAAAAAGGCTGAAACAAGCGGTCTATTCATTATTGTAAAAAAATGAGTCGAGTATGGGCTGGCCCGAACCCTACCAAACTTTTATTATATTACATGGGCCGGGTTTGGGCTTATGTATTGGAATGAATTTGGGCTTGGGCTTGGTTAGGTATGAGGATAAATAAGATGGGTTGAACCCAAATTGGCTTCAGCCCAACCCAACCCGCCCATTGTACACCCCTACTAACTGTTACTTGTTTTAAAAAAGGAAAATAGAAAAACGTATTTGGTAAATATGATGACCATAATAATGAGTAAACAATTCCAATCCATGGTGGTGGTGGTGGTAGTGGTAGTGGTACATGGCAGTGGTGGTGGTAGTGGTAGTGGTACATGGCAGTGGTGGTGGTGGTGGTGGTAGTGGTGTGGTGGTGTTGTGGTTGTGGTGGTGGTGGAGTGGTGGTGGTGTGATGGAGTGGTGGTTTAAGAAATTTTTTTGAAAAATATATATTAAATTTAATCTTGGTTTTAGGAAAAAAAAATATTTAAACTTTAAGTTGGTTAAGCATAATAAAATAGGAAGGCATTTGATTATGTAGTCAAATGCAAGGTGAGCTAATCACTACTCTTACCAATAGGGAAATACTCCAGCGTTCCCTCCTAACGTATACACAAGGTTTCAAATCATTATTTGATTCAAAACCAACAGTGTATCGGATACAATTTGTTATGATGGTTATTGCTTTTAGCTCTGATATCAGCTATGACTCCCCGAACTAGCGCCTAAGGAATAATGTTCCGAGATGCGTGTCCGTTCGTCATAACCACGCATGCGGAAGACTTTACCTACGAAAATACATGAATTTTTAACTTTTCTTATGAGCTTACATAAGCAATAACAGTTGGTCATCACAATAACTCATCATAAGCAAATGCATTACCTCACTGGATATAGTAGTCTTTACTTTTGGCACCACAATTGCCCCAGTACACTTTCCAAACTCTATCAAACGTAGCTCCTTGCCAATCGGTAACCGCTTCAGAATCTGAAGACATAAAATGAGAAGAGTAAGCTATAAAACCCAACAAAATCCACAATCCATCTAGACTATTTTTCACGTAGTAACAATCATCAATAATGATATAGTATTTTAGTTCAATTCTCATATTATAATAATATAATATTGTAATTCGTGACCCTAGGTCACTCAGTGCTATTTTCACCCTATCCGAGGTTCCCAACCTCTAAGTGTTTTCCACCGTCCATTTTATTCAATCATTGTCCTCAACATCAGGCTACCGTGTCATATAACCAATCACGCTCTATCCTTGAGTCCACAGACTTCATCAACTGGGCCCTCTCCCGTGAACAATATCTATCCCTGAGTCCACAGACTCCATTATCAACTAATCAGGACTTCTCCCGATTCTAACCAATCCTTGGATATACCAACTCAATTAACCTTAAATCTTTATTTTCCATAACCCGAGCCTTCACCCGATAGCTGCCAGGAACAGAACAACTCCTCTGCCATATCACACTCTGTCAGGAACAACATTTCTGACATATCACTTTATATTTCTCCACTGACAAGCCAATGACACACCTCTAACTAACAGGAAATACCAGACCACCAGGAAACACCTGACTACCAGGAACACATCTAACATAACACCCTTGTCAAGCAACACATCTGATAACCAGGAAACACATCTGACATATCAGGAATCACACCTCTGAAATGCCAGAAACACTCATCTGATTACCAGGAAACACTTTTGACAAGATAACCCTATTAGACAAAACACCTCTAACAATATCCATGTCAGGCAAAACACCTTTGACATCAAATCCTGTCAGGTACAATACCTCTAACATCAAATCCTGTCATCACAATACCTCTAACAGTACAACATTTAATCCAACCTCTATTGGGATGTACCTGCCCCTATAGAACATCATCTCTCAAGGCAACCACCTTGTAACATTACATCCTCTATTGGGATGTACCTGCCCTGCAGAACATCATCTTTCAAGGCAACCATCATGTAACATCACAATCTCTGCTGGGTGCATACCTACCGACACAGGCCAATGCCCCCTCAAGGTAACATCATTGAGTTCGTAACCTCAATACATCACTGGGTCCATACATCCTAATCCAAACTTGGGTCCATAGACCCGATGTCATCTTAACTCTCCCGACTATCAGTCACAATGGGACCCCGACTCTTAATAGATACCGCCTCTCCTTACCTAGTCAAAGAGGGACTATAGACATCATTTCGCATAGGTTAGGTTTTCTAACCGTAGAAAATCTCCAATTAATCCAAGTCTTGCTTGATTAATTGAATATGTTGGGCCTCGCGCCCGTGGACCAAGTCCAAGGGTATACCATCCCGATGTGGAACATTACCCGGCCGATAAACCATTTCATTGTCTTAAGATGTTCAAACAACATCACATCACATCACGTAAGGATTGTTTCGAGGTGGAACTTTACTAGGCCAATGGACCTACCATTACCTTACAAGTGTTCAAAGATCATTACATCATACAAGGTGGTTCTGATAGGGAACCTATCCGAGCCGATGGATCCATCCATCACCTTACATGACTTCCACAGAAGTAATAGGGCACCCTAGAGTGACCTTACGACACACGAAGGAGCCACACTGAGCTTCCCGGAGGTCCAAACACCTCTTAATCTTTCCATACATACCATCCATCCTCCTTAAAATTGGTCCTTGACCCTTTTCATTTATACAAAATCATCCATGAGAGACGAAATTTCGAGCTAACATGCCCGAAACCAAGGGCTACACCCCTCGACTCCATCTACAAGTAATCTCAACTCTTCAATCCATCATAGATCGGGTCTCAGACCCTTCTCATCCATGCCACACATCATCCATGATATTCCACATACAAATAACTTAAATAAGGGAAGATAGAATAGAGGGAAAGGGATTTTACCTCCCTACGTGTAGATCGAGGCTACGGAGAGTGAAAAGGATGTCATGGTTGCATCCAGAACGCCAAGGAACCTCAAGGTACACCTCTTCTCTCTTGATCTTCCACTTTCTCTCTCTAGGCTTCTCTCTTTCTCTCTTTACACATCGATCAAGGCACCGAGGAGGAAAATGGACGTTGCCAGCATGTTGGGAACATCGAAAAACCCCAACGGGACCTCTCTTTTCCTTTTTCTCTCTTCTTTTCTCTCTCTCCTCGCTTTCTCTCTCTAACCACACTCGGGCAGAGCTTCGGCTCTCAAAAAATGACTCTCTTCTCTATGAAATTTCACCCTAAAAAAATACCTCATATAATTAGGGTTACAACATAAAGACAATATGGGTAAAATACCCAAAACGGGTGGGGAAACCCCACACATTGCCCATTTATCGGGTCATCCGGGTCACCAAATGGGTCATCATGAATCCGGGTTGAATTCATGATAACATCCAACAATATATATTTCATGCCTTTTCTATGTTGTAAATTTATCATACCATTTAAATGTATCTAATACTAGCAACTCTAAAGAGCATTTTAGTGTAATTCTTCCCTATATATGTTTACCATATTTTCTAGTTTTATACTGAGATAGAAAAACGATATGTAGAAATAGTAGAAAGGTACTTGTTAAGTTTCTCTTCTCTTATACAATTGTATTTGCATGGATAATACCCATTTTTTCCTTCTTTGATGCTAAGCGTTTTATGATTTCAGATTTATGTAATGGATTTTGAGATGTTAGAGGAAACATAAATATGTAAGTAGACTCTTTCTATCTCCATATTTTTTGAAGATAGATATTGAAAAGTATATAATTTTATTTAGATTACTTGGACATGTTATCTAGTTTTTCAAATTTGTGTCATTTTCTTGAATTACTTTTACTTAATTAATATTTCCAACTACAAAACAGAATCTAAATGAAATATTTAAATGCATTACAAGGATTTGAATCTTAGAAATTTAATTAAGAATAATTTATAAGTAGAAAATTAAAGAATAAAAATTATTTAAAAACCCTAGTTCTCAAAATTGAGGTGTATTGGATAGGTTGTCCGCTTTATTCAATGATCTATACTTAAAATATAAGTGAAGCTAAAATGGTTCAAAGCATGCAATTAAGAGTGTTGTTGCAATAACAAGATTCCCACCGAAATTCGGATTTAATTAAGTTAGAATTTTTATAGTCTATTTTTTCCTTGACATATATAGGGACGAAAAAGTAAATTTTCCTTTGGGTCCATCCTACTTGACTAGAAACTTAAGAGTCCGATCGGATAGTCAATTTTGGATCGGTCCTTAATTGGGCTATTCCATCAACCCAAAACTGCATATTCTAAGGGGAGATTCTATCGATTTTGTAAGAGAATTTATTAGATTAAATTCTGATTTGGTGGGTGTTCTTTAACCTTATGAGATTTAAATTTTAGTTTTTATGGGGCTACATAATTTAAATATTTTATTTTAAATTATTAGTAAATGAGCATTCTAAAGGAGGGGTATCGTCTTCTTCCGCCAAGCATTGCAAGCTTGTAGGGATAGACCGGAGTGAATCTGAGCTAAGTTGAATCCCAAAGATAGAGTAGCCATATCCCTTGCACAACGGAAGGCTTTGACTACTTTCAAGAAAGAGTTTTAATAAAGCGTCTCTTAGCTTGGTGATTCAAGTATATTTATCTATAAATATTATTGTAGTCATTTATATGCAAGTTTATGAATTAACATATTTGCAAGGATAATTTATCTTTTGGGTGTTTGGTACCAACAAAAATCACTATCTCAAAGAGAGTTACCTGAGGGAACAATCTTCCTAGATTACAAAAACAAAAATAGAGACACAGGTAAAGAACAAACTTTCTTAAATTTGCAAAAGCCTTTTAATCAATAGAAAGGACACTGATGAAGGACAAGGAACTAACATTGATGTCAAAGAAATATCAGAAAAATTCCTAAAATCAGTAGAGCACCCAAAAGTTCTAAGAAAGTCTCAAAGGTTAAAGGATCGGGGCCCATATGCAAGTTGGACTATTTTTTAGGCCAACCCCCGAGCCTCATATAGGTCAAGATGTGACCCATATCCACAAAACCTAGCTGGATGGTTTGGAGGGAAATGCATTTATCTTCAAGTCATAATTTCTTGTTGGGTCCTAGAAAGTCATGTTAGTCTACATGTCACTTTTAAGACCATTTTGTAAGGTCCCAAAGTATCAAGTCCCTAAGTATTATTATGGCAAAGTCTAGTTTAAAGGAGGTTAGTTCCTATCATTAATTATAAAGCTATTTAGCTGAACGTGTGGGAGGAGGAAGGGACAATTCTGAATTTTATTTGAAAGTAAAAGAAAGGTTTAGTTCCTTCTCTTGGTTTCATTTCTAGAATTTTCCTTAATCATCTTTTCTTACAACAAAATTCTGCATTTTTCTCCATCAACTCTACATCATTTGGTATCAAAGCTTGGTTACAGACATGCCTCCAAAAAGAAACCAGACCCTTGGTGGAGTTGACAGAGATGAGGATGTTATTAGAAGGACAGATTTTGAAGCTTTCCAACAGGCCATGATGCGTTCCCTTCAAGAACTGAATGGCGTAACTAGCAATTTGACCGAACAACTAGAGAACTAGAGCTAGCGGCTTAATGTTCTAACACCCCCTTCTCCACATCAATCTCAATTTGTTGAGAGTGAAAAAAGTGAAGAACAGATGCAAAACCCTTTCTACAGACCTGATGCCCCAAGGAGACAAGCCGAATTAAGAGAAAATCAACGCTGGGAAAATGCATTCAAATTGGAACTACCCGAGTTCCATGGTGGATTGGCTGCAGAAGATTTTTTGGATTGGGTGGCTACCATAGAAGAACTCTTTGATTTTAAGGGCATTCCCGAAGATAAAAAAGTTTCCCTTATAGCTCTAAGGCTCCGTGGTCGAGCCTCTGCATGGTGGCAACAATTGAAGATTACACGAGCCCGAAGAGGCAAAAGCAAAATCACCAAATGGAACAAGATGAAGAAAAAAATGGAAGACGAGTTTTTGCCATTCAATTTCCAGCAAACCTTGCATCAAAGGTTACAAAAACTCACTCAAGGTACTCGATCAGTAGCTCAATACACTGAGGAATTCTATACCTTTGTTTCTCGCAATGACTTGGTAGAATCACAAGAGCAACTAGTTTCTCGCTATATCGGTGGCCTCAAGCAAGCAATTCAAGATGTTCTTCACCTCCATACTTTTTGGAAAGTTTTTGAAGCCTTTCAAAAGGCTTAATCCATATAGGACCAGCAAAAGAAGATTGGAAATCATTCATACCCCTTCAATCCTTTAGCGGGACCTCCTAGAGTTGCAAATCCTCAATCGATTGACACTCGAGTTCCGCACAACACCAATGCAACTACTCCAGCTCCAAATCGACCTTTTACTAAGCCTCAAGATACATCACAGCAACCTATTACTTTTGGAAATAAGTGTTTCAGATGTGGGGAAGCTGGTCATAAAGCTTCTGAATGCAAAAGGTCGAGTAGGCAATTTCTAGCTCAAGAAGAGGAAGTCGGTCATGAAATTGAAGGAGACCCTATTTTTGATGATCCTCTACTTGAAGAAGAAAAATTTATTCTTGAGGGAGATAGTGGTCTCAATTTGGTGACCAGAAGGATGTTCTTGACTCCACGTGATGATTCAGATCAATGGCTTTGACATAATATTTTTCAAACGACTTGTACCGTAAAGGGAAAGGTGTGCAAGTTGATCATCGATTTAGAAAGTTGCGAGAATGTTATTTTTGAGGAAGCCATGAATAAATTGCAGCTCCAAACAAGATGTCATCCTCAGCCATACAAATTGGTTTGGCTCAGCAAGGTTAGTGAGGTACGGGTTTCAAAACAATGTCTCGTTTCTATTTCAATAGGGAAAACATAAGTCGATAAAATTTGGTGTGATGTTGTTCCAATGGATGCATGCCATATTTTTCTTGGTCGGCCATGGCAATTCGATAGACATACAATTCATGATGGCAAAAAGAATACTTATTCTTTTGTTAAAGATAGTCTCAAGATTGTTTTGATACCTTCAAACAAAAACAGCCCCAAAAGTAACACTGAGGAGAACTTGAGCTTTCTTTCTCAAAAGGAATTTTTAGATGAAGTTCAAGATGTTGGATATTTTTACTTCTTGTTGGAAAAAGAAAAATTAGAAGGTAATGTGATTCCCAAATCAGCCCAACCCTTGTTGGATGAGTTTAGTGATGTGTTTCCTGAGGACCTACCACTTGGCTTGCCACCCATGCGTGATGTGCAACACCATATTGACCTTACTCCAAGTGCTATTTTACCCAACAAAGCACATTATAGAATGAGTCCAAAAGAGCATGAACAGTTAAGAAAACAAGTTGAAGAGCTCGTAAAAAAAGGATTTGTTCAAGAGAGTAAAAGCCCTTAAGCGGTTCCGGCCTTACTTGTTCCAAAAAAAGATGGCACTTGGTGCATGTGCATTGACAGCCGAGCCATAAATAAAATCACCATTAAGTACAAATTTCTTATTCCTAGACTTGATGACATGATAGATCAGCTTAAGGGAGCTATTATTTTTTTCCAAAATTGATTTGAAGAGTGGTTATCATCAAATTCGCATTCGGTCGGGAGATGAATGGAAAATTGTGTTCAAAACACGAGAAGGTTTCTTTGAGTGGCTCGTTATGCCATTTGGGTTATCAAATGCCCCAAGTAATTTCATGAGGGTCATGAATCAGATACTTAGGCCCTTCATTGGCCAATTTGTTGTGGTATATTTTGATGACATTCTTGTCTATAGTCCCGACACTGATTCACACTTCTTACACTCGAGGGAAGTTTTACTTACTCCTCGAAGGGAGAAACTTTTTGCTAACTTGAAGAATTGCGACCAAGAATGTGATTTTTCTTGGCTATGAAGTCTCTGGGGAAGGCATCAAACCAGATCAGTCCAAGATCCAAGCAATCGTCGATTGGCCTGCTCCAAAGAATTTTTTTGAGGTGCGTAGTTTTCATGGGTTTGCTAGTTTTTACCGATGATTTATTCGTGGTTTTAGCATCATTTTAGCACCTATTACTAATTGCATGAGGCATGGAAAATTCCTATGGACTCCTGAAGCTCAACAAAGCTTTGAAGAAATCAAGGTTTATCTTTCTACTTCACCTCTTCTTGCTTTACCCGATTTTGATAAACTATTTGAACTGGATTGTGATGCATTTAAAGTTGGTGTGGGGGATGTTCTTAGCCAAAGTAACAAGCCGGTGGGGTATTTTAGTGAGAAATTGGTAGGTGCAAGACTCAATTACTCCACCTACGATGTGGAATTTTATGCAATTGTGCGAGCATTACAATATTGGAGGCACTACTTGAAACAAAGAGAATTTGTACTCTATTCGGACCACGAAGCACTCAAGCATCTCAACAACCAAGAAAAACTCATTTCCCGTCATGCTAAATGGGTTTCTTACCTCCAAGAATTCACTTTCACACTGACGCATAAAGCCAGGAGTCAAAAACAAGGTGCCGATGCACTAAGTAGAAGAGTTGTCTTGCTTTCTACTATGCGGGTGGAAGTTATTGGCTTTGAAATTTTTAAGGAAATGATAGCTGATGATGATTACTTTGGTCCAATTATCAAAGATGTTTTGTCAGGTAAGAGGCATGATTACCTTGTGCATGGTAGCTATCTCTTTAGAGGTAATGCTTTATGTGTTCCAAATTGTTCCCTTCGATTAAAAATTATGCATGAAGTACACAATGCTGGACATTTTGGGAGAGAAAAAACTATTGCTCTTGTTCGAGAAAAGTTCTTTTAGCCTAACATTGATCGAGATGTGCAAAGGTTTGTTCAGCGATGTTACACTTGTCAAACCTCAAAGGATCACACTTCCAATGCAGGATTATACATGCCTTTGCCCATTCCTGCCTATCCATGGGAAGATATTTCTATGGACTTTGTTTTGGGATTGCCACACACACCTAGAGGTATGGACAGCATCTTTGTCGTTGTTGATAGGTTTTCTAAAATGGCTCACTTTGTTGTTTGTAAGTCTACAATGGATGCTAGCCACATTGATGGGTTGTTCTTCAAGGAGATTGTTCGCTATCATGGATTGCCAAAAACCATTACGTCAGATCGGGACACAAAATTCATGAGTCACTTTTGGCGATGCCTTTGGAAACATTTGGGCACTAAACTAAATTTCAGCAGCCCTTATCATCCCCAAAGTGATGGGCAAACTGAAGTAATTAATAGAAAATTTTGAAACTTGTTGCGGTCTCATGTTGACGTACCGGGAAATTGGGATCTCTCTCTACCAAGCATTGAGTTTGAGTTCAACAAGATGCCTAACCGTAACACAAGCTTTTCTCCTTTTCAGGTTGTCTTTGGAAGGAATCCTCATGGTCCTTTGGATCTAATTCCTATCCCAAATCCAGGTGCAACTCATCACAAGGCTGAAGATGTTATTAGTCGGCTTCAAAGCATCCATGAGAAAGTTCTTCACAACATTGAAAACACAAATGCAAAGTACAAAGCTTGTGTGGATGCTCATCATCGCCACATCGTCTTCAACATTGGTGATTATGTATAGATTTATATTGCTAAGGACCGGTTACCAAGTGGTTCTTACAACAAACTCCAGCCCAAGAAGATTGGACCATTCAAAGTGCTTGAGAAAATAAATGATAATGCCTATCGCATAGGGCTTCCTGATCATTTCAGCACTTCAAATGTTTTCAATGTGCAGCACATTTCACCATTTTATGGAAATCAAGATGATGATGCTTTTGAGAACTCGAGGGCGAGTTCTTTGCAACCTGGGGAGGCTGATGAAGGACAAGAAACTAACATTGATGTCAAAGAAATATCAGAACAATTCCTGAAATCAGTAGAGCACCCAAAAGTTCTAAGAAAGTCTCAAAGGTTAAAGGATCGGGCCCATATGCAAGTTGGACTATTTTTTGGGCCAAACCCCAAGCCTCATATGGGTCAAGGTGTGACCCATATCCACAAAGCCTAGCTGGACAGTGTGGAGGGAAATGCATTTATCTTCAAGTCATAATTTCTTGTTGGGTCCTAGAAAGTCATCTTAGTCTACATGTCACTTTTAAGTCCATTTTGTAAAGTCCCAAAGTATCAAGTCCCTAAGTATTATTATGGTGAAGTCTAGTTTCAAGGAGGTTAGTTACTAGCATTAATTGTAAAGCTATTTAGCAAAATGTGTGGGAGGAGGAAGGGACAATTCTGAATTTTATTTGAAAGTAAAAAAAAGGTTTAGTTCCATTTCTTGGTTTCATTTCAGGAATTTTCCTTAATCATCTTTTCTTACAACAAAATTCTGCACTTTTCTCCATCAACTCTACATCAGACACTAACATAAATTAACATAAACTAAAAAAAAACATTTGAGCAGAAAAAGTCCAATCAAAAGGGGAAGAAAGAACACAAGAAAAGAGCAATTTTGTGAAGAAGAGTTGATTGTGTGGTGTAAAACCTTACTTCATTCTTTGTATCAGCATTATTTATGGTGTATATGGATCCAACTTCAATATTTAGTTGGTTCTATAAGAGGATCACCGTCACCGTCAGATGGATCCAACTTCTTTCCATGAATAGAAGAGAGGCATATGGATTTGCATCATTCATGTGAGTTTGAAGCAGTTTGAGAGAGATAGAGACCACCTGTAGAAAAGTTAGCCTTGAGACCGAAAAAATAGTGTAGGCAGCCCAAGTCCTTCATTGCAAAGACTTTTCCAAGGTCGGTACAAGTTGCTTAGGAGACAAATCATCATTGCCAATAATCAAGATATCATCAACATATATCAGCAAAAAAAAGGACCTCCATCCTTGTCATAGGTGAAGAACGCATAATCGGCCTTAAAACCAGCAAAACCCAAGTCTTCAAAATAGTCAGAAAATCTTTGAAATCAAGCCCGTGGGGCTTGTTCTAACCCATAGAGAGACCTATACAGCTTACAGGCGTGGTGAGAGAAGTTTAAATCTTCAACTGCCTTTGGTTGTTGCATGTAAACATCTTCACCCAAAATGCCATGAAGAAAGGCATTTTGGACGTCAAGCTGTTGAATGTTCCATTTCTGATGAATGGCTAGAGCAAGTATAGTTCAAATAGTAGTATGTTTCACCATTGGAGTAAATGTTTCAGTGTAATCCAAATCCAGATGTCGATGGAACTCATTTTCTACAAGCCGTGCTTTGTAGCGTTCAATAGAGTCATCCGACTTCTTGATTTTGTTGACCCACTTATTTGAAAGAATATTGGTAGCTTTAGTTGGATGAACAAGAGACCATGTCCCATTCTTTTGAGAGCATCAAACTCGCTACACATTGTTGCGCGCCATTTAGGTTGCTTATTGGCTTGGCCAAAGTAGGACAGTTCAATCAGAGAAGTGAATGTAGTAGCAGATAGAGCATCTTTTGGGTTCAGTTTGTGAATGCCATGTTGTTGGCATGTTATCACAGCTTGGGTGGAAGAGGGAAGGTCAGTGGTGACAGAAATGGGTGCAAGTAAGGAAGGGGACAAGAGGGGTTGGTTTAGAGTGGTAATATCACGGGTAGGGTCTGGTATTATGCAAGAGTGTTACTTGGAGGCAAGGGAAGGACACCGGTGGTAGGTGTTGCGTGTTTAGGTGAACCAGGGGACTGGGGCACAAGAAGAGATGTGTCAATGATGATGGGAGATGCTGGTTCCACCGGCATTGATGAAATGGGAGGAGCTGACGCCTACCTTCAACTGTTTCCATTTTTTTCCTTGGAATGACCAAGTTTGGGAGTCACATAATTTTTGTGCGATGAAGTCGATTCTGATTTTCACTCATGCATGAGATGGAAGCTACAGACATAACAACCAATGCAAGGGTGGCAAATGTTCAATGTGTCATTGATTCAGCGGCATGTGACATTAAAAACTGTAGAGAATAATTCTCATGATTATTATTCTTAGTTTCTTCTAAAAGGGTGATTTATGCTATTTAAAACATATTAATATTAGTGTCTCAGATACTCCTCCTGCTCTTGTATTGTACGAGGACAAATGTATTTTGGGAATAGCTGCCCTTAGCTTTGGTAAGTGGCATACATCTCTCATTAACAAAGAGCCCAATTGTTTGTTCATGCATACATATTAAGCTTGATTTTTTTTAGGAATGCTAGCCCATTCGTTGGACTCTCACTGGCAAAGAGACTGGTGTTGGTTTTGCGACAGGTTAAAGATTAAATAAAGAGAAAGTTGTTTCTTTAATTGGTTACAAAAATAAATGTTTCAATAACAAGTGTCACTTCAACAGCGTGAGTATGGAAACTATTTTGAGTTTTGAGACTATGGCTAGCATTCTTTGCATTTTTTTATTGCAATAGTTTTTACATGTGGAGGCTGAGGTGGCTGGGTCAATGGGTCCATTTGTTTCACCACCTCACCTTCTATCAGCATGGAAGATCGTCCTCTTGTCGCTTCTTAATTTAAGGGACCTCATGATCCGCATTATCTACTTGTCACACCATATATATGTTGTACGAAAGTGTGCAAATAATAGTGAAATAAATACAAAAACAGTAAATCAAAACCAAATGGAAGAGAGAAACAAGCCAATAGAGAGACACTATTTACTTGGTTTAGCAATATGTCTACGTCCACGGGTAGCGGTGATCGATCACTATATTCAACTGAAGAGTTTATAATGCTCTCACTCAGAAAACCTTCTTTCCCAATACACCCGAAAAATGGCTCTCTTCTCTATGAAATTTCACCCTAAAAAAATACCTCATATAATTAGGGTTACAACATAAAGACAATATGGGTAAAATACCCAAAACGGGTGGGGAAACCCCACACATGCCCAATTATCAGGTCATCCAGGTCACCAAATGGGTCATCATGAATCCGGGTTGAATTCATGACAACATCCAACAAATCTCCACCTTGGCTTGAATTCTACCAAACCATCAAAAAAATACAAGAGAACAAACCACGCTGCCTCCAAATGCACCCTTAGGCACCATGCAACCGAAGGTGCTCAAACCTGAGAAATATTGATCAAGTCCAAATAGTGCTTGAACTTGACCCCAGTAACCACCTTAGTAAGCATATATGCAGGGTTATCTGCAGTCCCAATCTTCTGAAGAAGAATATCACCTTCATCCACAACTTGTAGAACAAAATGAAAACAGACATCGATATGCTTTGTTCGAGAATGATGAACCTGGTGCTTTGCTAAACAAATTACACTCTAACTGTCACAGTAGACATCAATGTGCTCCTGAACAATCCCCAACTCCTCAATCAACCCATGTAGCCAAATGGCCTCTTTAATAGCCTCTATCACTGCCATGTATTCAACCTCAGTAGTAGACAAAGCAACTATTGACTCTAACGTCGATCTCCAACTCACCGGTCCTCTAGCAAGAGTAAAGACATAACCTGTAGTTGACCGGCGTTTATCCAAATCATGGATAATCGATGACTGCATCTTTGATGCTGTAACGACCCCAAAATCCTACTAAAGCTAAAATAGGACTTTGGAATCGCCACATTACTTAAACCTGCTTAAAACCATGCATATAAGGCTACTACACGAGTCTCCAAAAATGAGAGTAACAAAATTCCGATATATAACCCAAACCAACCAAATAGCACGAGTCTATAGTCAACGATTACAACCCATAATAAACCAAAGAGTCTGATACACAACTAAAAGGAGTATACTGAGCAACATCAACTCAAAGTCCAATACAACACTCTCTCTCAACTAAACAAACATAAACTAAGAGGTGTAGCCACCCAAGTCTCTGGCTCCCTCCTCAGAAGGCTCACCTTCACCTCCTTCCTCTGCGTATGTTTCCTCAACCCACGGCTCCGCCGTGTACTCCTGCTCTAAACCTGCCAAGACAAAGTCCGGCTGAGTACAAAGGTACTCAGTGTATATAAAATCCAACCAACAATAATAATATACCTGCACTTAGTTAGAAACATATCCAATAACATAATAACATAATCAGAGTGCGGAAGAACGTGTGTGCATATACATCATATCATCACCTTGACTCGTGTACTTGTGAGAATCTTGGACTTAACAGAAAATACTCTTATGAACAACTTATGCTTAGGAGACCACGTGCTTGTGAGATGCTTATGCTTATGCACTTATTCAGATCATACAAGGATGATACATGCCGTTCTTGGTGGATACGGACCATGCCTTAGAAATCATATGGTTGACATGCCGTTCTTGGCGGATACGGACCATGTCATACTTATGCTTATTCAGAATGTCATACATATGTCATGCTCATGCTTGTGGTCCACATGTGTGAATTGTGAGACTCTTAACTTAACATACACGTGCATATGTGCTTAAGTATTGAAATTAACATTCGAGTTGGTAATTACTTAGGTTCCGATCGCCCACCATGGAAACTCCACTATATGTCCCATATCAAATAGTTAGAGAATTCCCGGTTTGAGAGATTTTCCTCTAAGTTCTTACCTTCCCGACTATCAATTTCCATGCAAGTAATTAGATATACTTAACAACGATCACATATACATATCTTATCATAATTCATAATCAATTTACCACCATCTCATAAGAGTATAATATCATTTATCCTCTCAAGCATTTTCACAAACACCTTGAGTACACCCAATATGAATCCATTATTTTTCTACATTTTCAAGCATTCGTCAAACTATAATTTCATCCATAGAATCCATTCACCATTCACATCCACGTAATAATCCCATCCTCCATCCATTTCCCTTCCTCCATACATTCTATTCACATTTAATCCATATTTCCAATCCACATTTTCATCCATCATTAACTTACTTCATAAGAAATTAGGGAAAAATGCATCAACTATCTATTTCTACAATTCCTAGCACATTAACATTCATAAAACCTTAAGATAGAGTTGATTAGGATAGTATATCGACCTTAGGAATCCTTCCCTTGGATTCAAAATGCTCCCGAGGTGATTTAGAGAAGCTTTGAGGACGATCTCCAAGCTTTCCTCTCAATCTTCTAGCAACCTCCTTCTTCTCCAAGCAACCCTTCTCCAAAACCCTAGGTTTTCTCCCCCTTGTTACCAAATTAGGTTAGAACTAGGTAGAGTATTTTAATATTTCGAGTAGAACCCCCTATTTATAGCCTCAAGGTTTGGGAACCAAACGACCAAAAAGCCCTTACTAAAAATCAGTAAAAATACTCGAAGGACCGATCAATTGGTGGTTATGACCGAGCGATCGGTTGCCTACCGATCGATCGGTGTTTATGACCAAGCGACCGGTCAAAAACACACTCTCTGGAATTTTTCTCCATACAAAATTTTGGACCAGTCGATAGCTACCGATCGATCGGTTTGGACCAATCGATCGCTAGTTCTGACCAACCGATCGGTGCTTGCAGATTCTGACCCATTCTATTGTTTTGGCCATAACTTTTCACTCGCTCGTCAGATTTCGACGATTCAACTTGCGTTGGATTCGTCTTTCGAAAATGAACATTTATGGTGTGTTAGAATTTCTAAATTCCACCTAATTAATAGACTAAATTATCCCCAAAGTTGACTGATCTGTAATTCAATCAGACAAAACAATGGAAAACCCACCTTTTAACTCAAAATGAGGAAAAACACTAAACATGAACCTCGAGGAGGGTTCCAACACCTTTCTAACGGTTCAAGAATCACACAATTCCAGTAAACGGTGCCAAAACTAGAGCTTCTTAAAGTTTAGGGTGTGTTATGACATTCCTGAACTATAAGTTTGATTAAGCCTTAATCACCCTACACCCATAAGATATAAATTACATAGACATTAAAACATCATAAATACTATAATACTCCTAATGTAATGCAATAAAAACATGAAAATGATTCGGGTCTCTACATCCTCTCCCTTAAAAGAATTTCGTCCTCGAAATTTGCGTACCTTCGGTGAACAAGTGCGGGTACTTTTCGCGGACTTCGGCTTCTCTCTCCCAAGTAGCCTATTCTCTAGAGTGATGCTCCCATTGCAAGAGTACAAGAGGAATGACTTTAGAACGCAAAACTTGCTCTTTCTGATCCAAAATTCGAGCCGGTTGCTCCACTAAAGTTAAATCTTCCCGAATTTCCAACAGATCCAAATGAATGACATGTGAAGGATCGGAAATATACTTCTTCAACATAGAGATGTGAAAGACATTATGTACACCTTCCATGTGAGGTGGTAAGATAACCCAATAAGCAACTTCCTCGACTCGGGTGATGATCTCAAAAGGACCCACATATCTCGGACTGAGCTTGCCTTGCTTGCCGAACCTCATCACCCCCTTCGTAGGTGAGATCTTAACAAACACAAAATCTCCAACTTGGAACTCAAGATCTCTCCTGCGAGTATCGGTGTAGTTCTTCTGCCTACTCTGAGCTGCTTTCAACCTCTCCCTGATCAACTGGACTCTATCCACAGTCTGACCAACGAGCTCGGGACCCAAAAGCTTCCTCTCGCCAACTTCGTCTCAACACAAAGGTGAACGACAACTCCTCCCATAAAGTGCCTCAAATGGAGCCATCTGAATGCTGGCTTGATAGCTATTTGTTGTAGGCAAACTCAACCAATGGTAGGTGATCATCCCAACTACCCTGGAAGTCTAACATACAAGCTCGTAGCATGTCCTCTATGATCTGGTTCACCCTCTCAGTTTGCCCATCTGTTTGAGGATGAAATGCCGTACTAAAATCCAAATAGGAACCCATAGCATGCTGAAAACTCTTCCAGAACTTGGAAGTAAATCTCAGATCTCGATCGGAAACAATACTAACCGGCACTCCATGCAAACGGACTATCTCCTTGATATAGAGGTTAGCCAACTGGTTAAAGTTGAAAGTGATTCGATATGGAAGAAAATGAGCTGATTTAGTCAATCGGTCAACCACAACCCAAATGGCATCAAAGTTCTTGGCTGTCTTTGGCAAACCAACAATGAAATCCATTGAGATATTTTCCCACTTCCACTCGGGAATAGGAAGAGACTGAAGAAGTCCTGCCGGTCTCCTGTGTTCGGCCTTCACTTGCTGACACACCAAACACTTGGATACAAAGGTAGCCACATCCTTCTTCATACCTCTCCACCAGAAATACTTCTTGAGGTTCTAGTACATCTTAGTACCTCCCGGATGGACAGTGTACTTAGACTTGTGTGCTTCATCCAGAATTTCCCTTTTCAATTCTTCATTATCCGGAAAACAAAGTCTACCCTTGAAACAGACTCCACCATCTCTCCAAGAGAAATCCTCAAACCCGCTACTAAGCGACTTGTTCATGGGAGCGTGCAGTTCTCCATCATTCCACTGCAGATCCTTAATCCTATCCAATAAGGTTGGTCTGACCATAATGTTAGCCAACAAAGCTCCAGAAGCTCCCACACTGAAACCCGCATCAAGGCTAGATACCTCTTCGAGTAGCTTCCATTCTTGGACCATCAAGTGTGTCAGGAATCCAGTAGGTCTCCTACTTAGCGCATCTGCCACTACATTCGCTTTTTCCGGATGGTACTGGATAGAGCAATCATAATCCTTGAGAAACTCCACCCAACGACGCTGCCTCAAATTTAGCTCTTTCTGCGAGAACAAATACTTTAGGCTTTTGTGGTCGGTGAAAACTTCAAACTGCGCACCGTACAAGTAGTGCCTCCAGATCTTAAGAGCAAAAACCAAAGCTACCAACTCCAAATCATGGGTAGGATAGTTCTTCTCGTGGTCTTTCAACTGCCGAGAAGCATAAGCAATCACCTTCCCGTGTTGCATAAGAACACAACCTAACCCAACGAGTGAAGCATCACTATACACCACAAAACCTTCACTATCGGATGGAATAGTCAGGATCGGAGCGGTGGTGAGACGCTTCTTCCACTCGAGAAAACTCTTCTCACATTTCTCATTCCACTCGAATCTAGCGTTCTTTCGAGTTAGATGAGTAAGCGGAGCTGCCAAACTAGAAAATCCTTCCACAAATCTTCTGTAATATCCAGCTAGGCCCAAAAAGCTTCGAACCTCTGTAACACTCTTTGGCCTTCCCCATCCTTCCACTGCTTCTATCTTGGAAGGGTCAACTGAAATCCCCTCTTCTAACACCACATGGCCTAGAAATGCTACTTTTTCTAGTCAAAACTCGCACTTACTAAGCTTAGCATATAGCTTATGCTCACGGAGTGTCTTCAGGGTAATCCGGAGATGCATCTCATACTCTTTCTGTGTCCTGGAGTACACTAGAATTTCATCCACAAACACGATCACAAAGCGGTCCAGAGTTGGCTTGAAGATCCTGTTCATGAGATCCATGAATGCTGCCGGGGCATTTGTCAAACCAAACGGCATGACTAGGAATTCAAAATACCCATATCTGGTCCTGAATGCAGACTTAGGCACATCTTCCGCCTTTATCTTCAGCTGATGGTAGCCTGACCTTAAGTCGATCTTGGAGAAATACATAGCTCCTTGTAACTGATCAAACAAGTCATCGATCCTAGGCAAAGGATATTTGTTCTTGATAGTGACCTTGTTCAGTTACCGATGGTCGATGCACATCCTCATCGAACCATCTTTCTTCTTCACAAACAAAACAGGAGCTCCCCAAGGTGATACACTTGGGCGGATAAACCCAAGACCAAGCAATTCATCAATCTGCTCCTTAAGCTCTTTCAACTCTACTGGAACCATCCTATACGAAGCTTTAGATATAGGGGCTGTACCCGGAGCTAACTCAATTGCAAACTCCACTTCTCTATCCGGAGGCAAACCCAGCAAGTCTTTGGCAAAGACATCTATAAATTCTTCTACAACCGGAATACTTGAGGAATCTGGTGCTTCCGAGGTAGTAAGAATCAATGCCGCAAAACTAGCTAAGTCCTTCTTCAACCCTTGGAAACGAAAAGAGGGCTCACTGATTGGTCTAAAGTTGACTACCTTCCCAAAATAGTCAACATACCCATGGTATTTGGAAAGTCAATCCATGCCTAAAATGATGTCAAAGTCTTGGAACTCAAGGACAATCAGATCAGCTGGCATCTCTCTGACCTACTCGAATATCACAAGCTCGATAGACCTTATCAGTGATGACTGAACTACCAACAGGAGTAGTAATCGATAATTCTTGATCTAACAGACTTGGCTCCATCGGAAACTCTCGTGCAAAACTAGGTGTGACGAAGGAGTGAATGGAACCAGTATTGATCAAAACATGAGCGAGGAAATCATTTATCAACAATGAGCCTGAATTAATACACAAAGCTAATTTGTCAAATCATGAATACATACATGCATCATACATCATGCTACATAATATTTAATATCACACACATAGCATCAGAACAATATTTTAATTGACTAAAACACAAATAAACGTACCCTGCACAACGTCGTCGGACGCCTGTGCATCCCGCTCTGAGGTAGCAAACACTCGACCCTGAGCTGGCTGGCGAGGCTACTGAGGTCTAGGACCCTGTGGTGGCCTCTGCTGTGTGGCCTGCTTGCCTGGGGGCCTGACTCCCTGTGGCTGAGTCGGCTGAAGCCCTTGCTAAAAGCGGAGTGGGCAATCTCGGATCTGGTGTGAAACATCTCCACAATGAAAACAGCCTCCAGTAATTGCCCTACACTCTCCTGCTCTATGCCTCTTCCCGCACTGACGGCACACATCAAACAACTGGGTCCCAGTAGTAGGCGTAGCCACCTGAGCTGCTCGTGGGGCTACCTGAGTCAGCCTCTGATACGGAGTAGGCCTAGCCATCGGCATAGAACCCGACATCCTTGGCCTCTTGTCCTGAGGACCAAACTTGCTTGCTTGCATCTTCTCCCTCTTCTTCAAAAATTCCTCTGAATTCTTCTCAGCTATCAAGGCACGCTGGTACACCTCCCTACATGTCTCAAGCTGAAGTATCGAAACCTTCTCCCGGATAAAATCCTTCAAACCTCGCACAAATATTTTTGCCTTCATTCTCTCCGTAGCAATCAAGTGAGGAGCGAACCTAGAAAGCTCTACAAACTTGGCCTCATACTCGGCCACTGACATCCTCCCTTGCTCTAAGGTAGAGAATTCAATCTCCTTCTGATCTCTCACAAACACCGGGAAGTATCTCTCGTAGAAGATGTCGAGGAACTCTACCAGAGTCCACTCATGTCCAGCTCGCACCTCATTCCTCTGTCTAGATGCAGCCCTCCACCAATGTTCAGCTTCGCCTTCCATGACGAAGGAGGCCCATTTCACTCTCTGTTCATCGGTAGCCTCAAGCACGGTGAAAATCTTCTCTAGTTGCATGATCCACAACTCGACAACTGAGGGATCCATACTACCGTAGAAGGCTGGAGGATTCATTCTCCTAAAAGCTTCCACTCCGTTATGCTGGGGTGGGTGAACATCAACTTGCCTCTCTTGCCTAGCTTGACCAGCTGCCAGCAATGCAGTTTGCTGAGCCATAATTTCAGCCTACCTCTCCATGGCTGCAGCAATAGCTTCCATAGCCCGACTCACATTGGCTTGGGAAGCACCATCTGGGGAATCCCCATCTGTCACACTGCCTCCTCCATTCCTATGGTTTCTTCCACCCCTTCTCATGCTTACAGTCCTGAGAAGAAGAAAACAACTTATTTAGGAATACACTCACATAAAATTCCTGAATCTACACTTAGCCCAAACTCAATCCTGAACAATTAAAGTCCTAAACTTGATGTTGCTTCCCTAGGGTTGACATCTTCCTGTATCCTATACTTAATACCTTAGCCCTAAGGGCTCTAATGCCTTGTGTTTTGATTGATATCCTCTGGTATCAGACCAGGAGTGACATAAACATAACCCCTACTGAGAGGACAACTTAGCCCAAGGGAACCTAATGCCTTAAGCTCTAATACCACCTCTATAACGACCCCAAAATCCTACTAAGGCTAAAATAGGACTTTGGAATCACCACATTACTTAAACCTGCTTAAAACCATGCATACAAGGCTACTACACGAGTCTCCAAAAATGAGAGTAACAAAATTCCGATATATAACCCAAACCAACTAAATAGCACGAGTCTATAGTCAACGATTACAACCCATAATAAACCAAAGAGTCTGATACACAACTAAAAGGAGTATACTGAGCAACATCAACTCAAAGTCCAATACAACACTCTCTCTCAACTAAACAAACATAAACTAAGAGGTGTAGCCACCTAAGTCTCTGGCTCCCTCCTCAGAAGGCTCACCTTCACCTCCTTCCTCTGCGTATGTTTCCTCAACCCACGGCTCCGCCGTGTACTCCTGCTCTAAACCTGCCAAGACAAAGTCCGGCTGAGTACAAAGGTACTCAGTGTATATAAAATTCAACCAACAATAATAATATACCTGCACTTAGTTAGAAACATATCCAATAACATAATAACATAATCAGAGTGCGGAAGAACATGTGTGCATATACATCATATCATCACCTTGACTCGTGTACTTGTGAGAATCTTGGACTTAACAGAAAATACTCTTATGAACAACTTATGCTTATGAGACCACGTGCTTGTGAGATGCTTATGCTTATGCACTTATTCAGATCATACAAGGATGATACATGCCGTTCTTGGTGGATACGGACCATGCCTTAGAAATCATATGGTTGACATGCCGTTCTTGGCGGATACGGATCATGTCTAAAATCAGGTTGACATGCCGTTCTTGGTGGATACGGACCATGTGATGCTTATGCTTATTCAGAATGTCATACATATGTCATGCTCATGCTTGTGGTCCACATGTGTGACTTGTGAGACTCTTAACTTAACATACACGTGCATATGTGCTTAAGTGTTGAAATTAACATTCGAGTTGGTAATTACTTAGGTTCCGATCTCCCACCATGGAAACTCCACTATATGTCTCATACCAAATAGTTAGAGAATTCCCGGTTTGAGAGATTGTCCTCTAAGTTCTTACCTTCCCGACTATCAATTTCCATGCAAGTAATTAGATATACTTAACAACGATCACATATACATATCTTAGCATAATTCATAATCAATTTACCACCATCTCATAAGAGTATAATATCATTTATCCTCTCAAGCATTTTCACAAACACCTTGAGTACACCCAATATGAATCCATTATTTTTCTACATTTTCAAGCATTCATCAAACTATAATTTCATCCATAGAATCCATTCACCATTCACATCCACGTAATAATCCCATCCTCCATCCATTTCCCTTCCTCCATACATTCTATTCACATTTAATCCATATTTCCAATCCACATTTTCATCCATAATTAGCTTACTTCATAGGAAATTAGGGAAAAATGCATCAACTATCTATTTCTACAATTCCTAGCACATTAACATTCATAAAACCTTAAAATAGAGTTGATTAGGATAGTATATCGACCTTAGGAATCCTTCCCTTGGATTCAAAATGCTCCCGAGGTGATTTAGAGAAGCTTTGAGGACGATCTCCAAGCTTTCCTCTCAATCTTCTAGCAACCTCCTTCTGCTCCAAGCAACCCTTCTCCAAAACCCTAGGTTTTCTCCCCCTTGTTGCCAAATTAAGTTAGAACTAGGTAGAGTATTTTAATATTTCGAGTAGGACCCCCTATTTATAGCCTCAAAGTTTGGGAACCAAAAGACCAAAAAGCCCTTACTAAAAATCAGTAAAAATACTCGAAGGACCGATCGATCGGTGGTTATGACCGAGCGATCGGTTGCCTACCGATCGATCGGTGTTTATGACCGAGCAACCGGTCAAAAACACACTCTCTAGAATTTTTCCTTCATACAAAATTTTGGACCAGTCGATAGCTACCGATCGATTGCTAGTTCTGACCAAGCGATCGGTGCTTGCAGATTCTGACCCATTCTACTGTTTTGGCCATAACTTTTCACTCGCTCGTCAGATTTCGACGATTCAACTTGCGTTGGATTCTTCTTTCGAAAAAGAACATTTTTGGCATATTAGAATTTCTAAATTCCACCTAATTAATAGACTAAATTATCCCCAAAGTTGACTGATCTGCAATTCCATCAGACAAAACAATGGAAAACCCACCTTTTAACTCAAAATGAGGAAAAACACTAAACATGAACCTTGAGGAGGGTTCCAACACCTTTCTAACGGTTCAAGAATCACACAATTCCAGTAAACAGTGCCAAAACTAGAGCTTCCTAAAGTTTAGGGTGTGTTATGACATTCCTGAACTATAAGTTTGATTAAGCCTTAATCACCCTACACCCATAAGATATAAATTACATCGACATTAAAACATCATAAAGACTATAATACTCCTAATGTAATGCAATAAAAACATGAAAATGATTCAGGTCTCTACAGATGCACTGCTAGTACTAGTACATCTGAGAATTCTTAATTGGCTAGTTGTAAATAGCCTCAGGGCTATGGAACAAAGGATTATCCCAGATCTACACCGTGGTATTGACGGTGATTCTTAAATATCACATAACAGAATGTGATACAATGAGATAGAATGCAATAGAAACAAAGACAGGGAACGGGTTACCTACTCTTAATGGCTAAAGGATCGGTTTTTTAGCAAGGTACGGAATGTATCGTCAAATATTCAATATGATTCCACAAGATCCATTTTCGTTCAGGTAACGGATTCTAGCCAATTGAAAGGATCTTCTGATCAATCCAAAGATCATTTGGATTTCATTAGTAATGAGGATTCGGAATATCACACATTGATCAATCAAAGAAAGATTCAACAACTAAAAGAAAGATCGATTGTTTGGGATCTTAACTTTCTTCAAAGGGAACGAACAGAGATAGAATCAGAATGATTCCCGAAATGCTTTTCTAGAAATTCCTCAATGTCCCGGCTATTCACGGAATGTGAGAATCAGATGAATAATCATCTGCTTCTTGAAAAAATCGAAGAATTTCTTGGGAATCCTACAAGCTCCATCTGGGTTTGAATCCAACTGAGAGGTCCACTAGAGATTAGAAATTGTTGAAGAAACAAAAAGATGTTTCTTTTGTCCCTTCTAGGCGATCAGAAAATAAAGAAATGGTTGATATATTCAAGATAATTACGTATTTACAAAATATTGTCTCAATTCATCCTATTTCATCAGATCCAGGATGTGATATGGTTCCAAAGGATGAATCGGATATGGACAATTCCAATAAGATTTCATTTTTGAAAAAAAATCCATTTTTTGATTTATTTCATCTATTCCATGACCGAAACAGGGGGGATACACGTTACACCAAATTTTTGAGTCAGAAGAGAGATTTCAAGAAATGGTAGATCTATTTACTCTATCAATAACCGAGCCACGCCAAACACTTCCTTTCCCTTTTCCGTAACCTTCAACTAAGCTTCAAGACTGATTCTCCCCTGTGCAAACTCTAACTTGGATCTTCCTACCGCTGATGAGAGGCCATGGCTCACTCAAGCCTGTTTGCTGGAATGGAAAAGCAAGTGAACTTCGTGCCTAGCTGTCGATTGGTCTGATTACATAATGGTCTATCCATCGCCGTCGTATCCAAGTCGGTTTATCGGAAAGATCGAGTCTCGAATACTGCTCGCCAGGTGGGGAATAAGAATGCATAAGTCAGTTGAGAAATCCCTTACTCTTCAATCCTAGCCAGCATGACTTCTTCCTCCCTCTCTCCTAATCTCTTCTCCTACCGCAATCGAGTCAAGATCTTTTCCCACTCATTCGTCCCCACGTTCAGTTGTCCTAGAGGCGCCCTCCCTCGTTCCTTTTTCCACTGATAGCTATCCCCCGGATAGGAGTAGTCAACCGAATCATAAACCCTCCCCCGTCTCTTATCATAGTCTGAATCCACATATCCAACCACGTGCTGACTAAGCATATCATCCCTCTCAAATACCAACCCAACATCTACTGTACCTTGAATGTATCTTAAGATCCATTTTATGGCCAACCATCATACATATACCTGCTCACCATACTGACGGCATGTGAAATGTACGACCTAGTACACACCATAGCATACATTAGAGCACCAATTGTGTTAGCATACGGAATTTGAGCCATATACTCATGCTCCTCATTTGTGCTCGGAGACATCAAAGCACTAAGCTTGAAATGAGGGGCCAAAGGTGTACTTACAGGTTTTATTTTTTCATCCATACCAAACCACTATAGCACTTTCTTCAAATACTGTGTTTGTGACAAACAAACTTTCCCCTTCATTCTGTTCCTTTTAATTTCTATACCCAGTATTTTCTTAGCTTCCCCAAAGTCCTTCATTTCAAATTCATTTCTCAACTGAATCTTCAACCTATCTATCTCCACCTTGCTCTTAGATGCAATGAGTATGTCATCTACATATAAGAGTAAATTTATAAAGGAACCATCACGAAGCTTCCAAAAATACCCATAATGATCAAACTGACTTCTTTTATACTTTTGCTCCATCATAAATGATCAAATCGCTTGTACCACTACCTTGGAGAGTGTTTCAAATCATACAACGACGTTCTTAGTTTGCAAGCCCAATTCTCTTTACCAGTCACCTTGTATCCATCTGGCTAAGACATGTATATTTTCTCCTCCAAATCACCATGCAAGAAGGCAGTTTTGACGTCAAGTTGTGCTAACTCGAGATAAAACTGAGCAACCAAAGCTAGCAAAATTCGAATAGAAGAATGCTTAACGACGGGAGAAAAAACTCCATTGTAATCTATCCTTTCCTTCTACGCATAGCCTTTAGCCACCAATCTAGCTTTGAATTTCACACTTTCCTTTCTTGAAGAACCTTCCTTCTTTGTGTATACCTACTTGCAACCGATTGCTTTCTTTCCCTTTGGAAGCTGTACTAACTCCCAAGTCTGATTTTTGTAAAGTGACTTCATCTCCTCATTCATTCTCTTCTTCCACTCTACATTTTCTGAATTTTTCAAGGCTTCTCTGTAAGTTAGTGGAACATCATCATCAACTATTGGAAGTTCATAACCCACCAAATCAGCAAATCTTGTAGGTTTTCGAGCTTCTCTTCTAGGTCTACTGGCTGGAATAGAATCGGATTGTTGTGGGGTTACATAAACTGGAGCTTCTTCCTCAGCTGAACCTGAGTCCTCACCACCTGAATCTCCTATGGGACTATTAACTGTCTGAACAATCTTCATTGGAACCACTGGAGCCTCAAACTCTACCTGCTTTGAAATCCCATTTTTTATATTCTCCTTCTACTTCATTTGACTTACCATCTCAGACTCTACAAAAGTCACATCCCTGCTTAAAACAAATTTCTTTTCATCTAGACACCAAAGCCTGTATCCTTTCACACTTGTGCTAAAGCTCAAAAATATAGCTTTCTTGGCTTTAGGATCCAACTTAGTTTCTTTGACATAAAATAAACAAGACGACCAAATATATGCAAGAAATCATAATCTGTAACAGGTTTTCCATACCATACCTCAATAGGCGTTTTTCCATCATTTGCAGCTGCAGGCAACCTATTGATGAGATGATATGCATATGTCACTGCTTCAGCCCAAAATGTCTTGCCCAATCCATGTAGAGCCCCGAAATTTGAGTTCACTCTTCATGTGAATAGTGCCCTTACATAATGTGTGTAAAGGCCTAAGGCCTTCCTTGGTGTTCCGGTTATTATGGTGAGTCAAGTGAGGGTTTAGGTACATGTTTTGAATCTCAAAGAGAGATTATAAATATACTCTAAGTAGGTAAAAGAAAGGGGTATAAAATGCCCTAAGTGTTTAATGAGTTATAAGTGAATAGTGCGGGGAATAGTGCTAGTGCGCAAGGCATAAAGAGGCCAAGGCATATCATGCATGTCGATGTGAATTTAACGAACACTGAGGTGGGTTAAAAAACTATGAGAATGAGTTATGAGGTGTGAGTAGGGTTTTGGAACCGAGGGAAAAGAGTGTGAAAGCACTCAAAGTGTTCTAGGTGTTGAAGAGGCATGTTTTGGCATTTCCCTCAACTTCAACAAGCTCTAGTTTGATCACCGATGATCGGAATCGAGTGATTCCTAAATTTTTGGAAAGGTATTGGAACTCTCTTCAAGGTTCATGTTGATCACTTTCCCTGATTTTGAGCCGAGTTTGAGTCAAAAGTCCGATTTCCAAAGTCGGGACTGTTGAAAATCTGGACTGTCGACACCCATTTGCAGATCAGTCGGCTTTAGAGCCATTTTTGAAAAATTAAAACTCAAAATTTGAAGTTGTATAAAACATGAAAGATTTTTCCCTTCAAAAGACGAATTCAACGCAAGTTGAATCGTCAAAATCCAACAAACGAGTCAAAAGTTATGGCCAAAATACAAAAGCACATTTTTGCAGAAAAATTAGCTCGAGCAAGATCCAAACCCGCTCGAGCGAGATTGACCAAAATGCTATTTTTGAGTCCCGGGAGCAACCCGCTCAAGCGAGATGGAAGCCCGCTAGAGCGAGATCACCCAAAAATATTTTTTTAGGGTTTTTCTTAACCCAAACACCTATATATACCCCATTTTCGGGGGACCAAGGTTTCTAACACCTAGAGAGGGACTTTTTGAGAGAAAATAGAGGAAACTTAGGTTTCCAAAAGGGGGTTTCTCTCAAGATCAAGGAAACCCCCAAATTTAATCTTCAAGCTTCTCAAGACCAAGAAGGGGAGCAAGGATCGTGCAAGCCATGGCTTTTCTCACGAACTAAGCCACGAGGAAACAATCAAAAAGGGGGTTTTCTTGTGAGATAGAAGGTGAAGCTCGAATCCCTACTTTCAAGCTTCCTCAAGCTTGGACCTCGTCCTCACACGCCATTGGAGCTTGGATCTTCATCCACATGCTTGGGTTTCACTTCTACAAGCTTCCTCAAGCTTCTTCAAGTATTGGATCAAAGGGATTTCATCCCATAAGGTAGATACACACTACTAGGTTCTAATTTCATAAACCATTGTTGATAAATATGATTTTCTTGACAAATATAGACATAGATAGCCTTATACATGTGTAAATCAACTTTCCTAGCCATTGATTTCATAGATCTCTTTCTATATCAAGATAAAATCCTATGAATGATGATGTGAGTTAAATGTGATGATACTATGCTTTCAACCAACAAATAAAAGATGGTATTTATTGAGATGTTTTATATGTTAGTATCCAAAGATGAAAACCATGTTAAAAGCCACAAGTTTTGGGAAAAACAAGTAGAAAAACCTAATTTTCAATGTGATTGGATGATGTAATGTTATTGTATATGGATTATTGTGATGACTGAATTATGTTAAGCATTAGCCATATGATCATATGCAAAGTGTTTCTTTTAAATGTCTACTATGTTATATCACAATTGCTACACGGACACATATGCATATGCATGATCAAGTTTTTCTATATTATGGGTATCCAAAAGAAGAAGTACATGTCTATAAGATACAATACAAGAATAAGAAGAAGAAGAGTATAAGATGCAAATGAACCACATGAAAAGTATAAAATGCAAATGAACCAAATGAACAGTACAAAAACCAAAAGAAGTATAAGAAAAGTACAAGTAAAAGATGTATACGAAAAGTATAAGAAGCACAAGATACATACGGAAAGTACAAGAAGCACAAGATGTATATGGAAAGTACAAGAAGCACAAGATGTTACAAGAAATACAAGAAGATGGAAAGTATACGGAAAAAGCCGACGGGGATGCGACGATAGCAGGCCGCCTAAAAGGGAAAGGGATACTAGCATCGGACTCCGATGATAGTAGGCCGCCCAGAAGGGAGATGGATACTGGTCGTCTACCCCGAAGGTAGCTGAAGCTGAGGAGAACATTAGGCCACCCAGCTTACGTGGGTACGGGTACTAGTTGTCCAACTCCAGAGGTAGCAAATGATGAATATCAATGTATTTTAAATACCCGTACAGGATGATAAAAGATAAATGCCAAGGTATCTTAAATACCCGTATATGCAAAGGTACAAGATAATAAGATGACAAGAAGATGTTTTCGACAAAAGATGATAAGAAGATGTAAAAGACAAAAGATGATAAAAAGATATTTTCCGATAGTATTTTCCGAGATATATGCACATGATATGATTTTGTTTTCCTCGCTCTGATTTCAAGAATGCATGTGAGATGATTATACTGTGATATGTATGTTGTATTCTTGTTTATGATATTACTATCTAGTGGTTTGTATACGATGAGTATCCCATGCTCAGTCATACATATTATGTCGGTAGGTCCCTTCGACATTTGTGGCGAGCGTCCTCAAGAACCGTAGGTCGAGGAAGGGTATGTTGAGGAGGAGGAGACTTGGGGTAGTCTTCAGCAGCAAAGGGCTTTTGTTAGGTGGCCCCATCATGAGTGACGAGAGAGAGAGACTTATACATAAATTTTGTTGAGCGAGTATGTTCGCTCTTTATTTGGGTCATGTATAAACTGAGACATATAGTATGGATAGAAATTTTGTAGTACACTTCCGCTACCATATATAGATTGGTATGACGCTTCCTCTATCACATGTCTTATACGTTGTACAACATTTACAGGTTATATGGGATGGTTTGGTAATGAGTTCACGTCACCAGAGTATCCTAACTCCTAGGGGTATTTTGGGTCGTGACAATCTAGAATTGGACAACATACATCGCACCTTCTCCAGTAAAGTACGGTTCATGCATTTTGCCACTCTATTCTGTTGCATCGTATCTCTAACTGTGAAGTGTCTAACTATCCCCTCGTCCTGGCATACTTGCAAAAATCGATCTGACTTGTACTCGACACCATCATCTGACCTAAGCCTTTTTATCTTTCTGTCAGTCTGGGTCTCAATCATCTTCTTCCACTGAAGAAACACATGTAGAACTTCACTTTTATGCCACATTGTGTACACCCAAACTTGCCTTGAGAAGTCATCAATAAATGTGACAAACCAATGTTTACCTCCCAAAGATACAACTTTGATAGGTCCACATACATCTGTGTGAACATAATCTAGAGTCCCCTAAGTACGATGAACTGTTGTCCCAAACTTGACTCTAGTCTGCTTACCCATAATGCAATGCTCACAAAACCCAAATTTTCCAGTCTTTCCGCCTTTTAACAAACCTTGTTTCACCAATCCTTGTAAAGCCTTCTTTCCCGCATACCCTAAGCGCAAGTGCCATTGTCTGGAAGTATCAGACACATTCTCATCTGGACTGTCAGAAACTGCTGCTCTCCTTGTAAGTGTATTACCGTCTAGAAAATACAAGTTTCTCTGTCGAGTACCTTTCATAATAACAAGTGCGCCAAATACAACTTTTAATACTCCACCTTCCATAGTAATCTTGAAGCCCTTTGAGTCTAAAGATCCCAAAGAGATGAGATTCTTCTTCAAGTCTGGTACATACTGAACATCTGTTAGAATTCTAATGCTCCATCATGCATCTTCAACCGAATTTTTCCTATCCCCTTTGTTTTACAAGCATTATCATTTTCCATTAAAACAATTCCTCCATCCAACTCCTGGAAACTTGAAAACTAGTCCCTATTAGGACACATATGGTAGGAACAGCCCGAGTCCAAAATCCACTCATTAGAATGACCAACTAATGGTGAAATAGTCAAAGAAAATTCTGAATCATCATTTTCAAAACTGTTCAACATTCGCATTCGAACCCTTCTTTTCCCTGTTTTTCAATTTTGGACAATCCTTTTTCCAGTGCCCTTTATTACGACAAAAGGCACACTCATCCTTTGCTGGAATTTTTCTTTCAGATGATGGTACTCTTGACTTCGAATGAGATTTACCCTACCAACCAGATTTTCTATCATCTGATCTACCCCTTACAGTCAAAGCTTCTGATGTTGAGTCTCTATTGGCTTGTTGGTCCTTCTTTCGATACTCATTTTTCATCAAAGCATTTGATACATCTTCAAATTTAAGTTCATCTTTTCTATAAATTAAAGTAGTAGAAAGATGATCATAACTATCAGGTAAGGAATTTATCAAATATAATGTTTTGTCCTCATCATCTATTTTCACTTCAAGATTTTGCAAATCAACGAGAATTTTATTATAACTATCCAAATGCTCAGTGATAGTAATACCTGGTTTATACCCAAAATGGAAGAGTCTTTTCTTCAAATAGAGCAGGTTTTCAATACTCTTGGTCATATACTTGTTCTCCAATTTCTTCAATAACTCCTTAGCCGAAGTTTCTTTCATTACAAAATATTTCTGATCTTTAGCAAGACAAAGCCTGATGGTGTAGTAAGCCTAGCGATTTATTTTCTTCCAATCCTTCTCTTCTATATCGTTGGGTTTATCCTCCAGAGTAATATCCAACTCTTGTTGGATTAGAACATTCAAAACTTCGCATTGCCACATGCCAAAGTTGTTTCTTCCATCAAATTTCTCAACTTCGATTTTGCATTCGAAACCATAGTTCTAGCCACTGATGCAGGTCTCAAAGACGAACCCTCAGCAACTGCTTCACTCGTTTCCACCATTAATTCAATCCGCAGAAAATTAAACAATACCGAGGTCGGAACCTGGGTGCTCTGATACCAATTTGTTGTGCAAAAGCGTGCAAATAATAGTGAAATAAATACAAAAACAGTAAATCAAAACCAAATGGAAGTGAGAAATAAACTAACAGAGAGACACGATTTACGTGGTTCGGCAATATGCCTACGTCCACAGGCAGCTGTGATCGATCACTATATTCAACTAAAGAGTTTACAATGTTCTCACTCAGAAAACCCTCTTCCCAATACACTCGAAAAACGGCTCTCTTCTCTATGAAATTTCACCCTTAAAAAATACCTGATATAATTAGGGTTACAACATAAAGACAATATGGGTAAAATATCCAAAACGGGTGGGGAAACCCCACACATTGCCTATTTATCGGGTCATCCGGGTCGCCAAATGGGTCATCATGAATCCGGGTTGAATTCATGATAACATCCAACAATATATATTTCATGCCTTTTCTATGTTGTAAATTTGTCACACCATTTAAATGTATCTAATACTACCAACTCTGAAGAGTATTTTAGAGTGATTCTTCCTTATATATGTTTACCATATTTTCTAGTTTTATATTGAGATAGAAAAACGATGTGTAGAAATATTAGAAAGGTACTTGTTAAGTTTCTCTTCTCTTATAGGATTGTATTTGCATGGATAATACCCATTTTCTCCTTCTTTGATGCTAAGCGTTTTATGATTTCAGATTTATGTAATGGATTTTGAGATGTTGGAGGAAACTTAAATATGTAAGTAGACTTTTTCTATCTCCATATTTTTTGAAGATAGATATTGAAAAGTATATAATTTTATTTAGATTACTTGGACATGTTATCTAGTTTTTCAAATTTGTGGTATTTTCTTAAATTGCTTTTACTCAATTAATATTTCCAACTACAAAACATAATATAAATGAAATATTTAAATGCATTACAAGGATTTGAATCTTAGAAATTTAATCAAGAATAATTTATAAGTAGAAAATTAAAGAATAAAAATTATTTAAAAACCCTAGTCCTCAAAATTGAGGTTTATTGGATAGGTTGTCTGCTTTATTCAATGATCTATACTTAAAATATAAGTGAAGCTAAAATGGTTCAAAGCATGCAGTTAAGAGTATTGTTGCAATAACAAGATTCCCACCAATTTAATTAAGTTAGAATTAAAATTCTATAGTCAATTTTTTCCTTGACATATATAGGCACGAAAAAGTAAATTTTTGTATTTTGGTGCACCGATAACTCATTACCAGTTATCTATCTTAATCTTGCAACCCATTGACTATTTTTTATCTTCAGTAACTTCACGGTGAACTGAACTGCATAATCGTATTATTTTCGTACTCTGTATCTAATGAATCGATATATGAGTACTCCCAAATATACTCCCAAACATACTCTCTAATCTTAAGATTTATATAACTAACCACTAAGGGTCAGGATTTGTTTTTTCTTTTTAATGCCACATCCTGGGGTGGAGCGTGTAGAAGGGGCTAACAATGGGGGGTTTGGAGGCGTAGACCGCGAAATTTTTTTTTTGAGGGCCAAGGTCACTGGCCATCACGTCTATTTGTGTCCATTTGTAGTAATATATATTTTTTCTAGGGGGGCTTAGAGCCCCCATCTCCCCGGCTCCGCCCCTCTCCCAAGCTACACCCAACTTTACTCTCTCTCTCTCTCTCTCTCTCTCTCTCTCTCTATATATATATATATATATATATAAAATCTCAAAATTTCAGGGGAGGCTTTAACCCTCCCTCGGCCCCACATGGCTCCGCCCCTGGCCACATCAACTCTAATCCTAACCGTTTAATAATTGAGATAGACGTTTAAGACTTGGGAGTTTATTTGGGAGTACATTTTGGGAGTATCCCTAAACTAATTCGTATCTAGTTACCCAATAAAGGGTAACGAAGCAAGTGGACGACTAGGTTTGCACCGCCCTTAGGATCTAAATGTCTTAACATCCCCATAATTTCTGCACGTGTCCCTTTCCCCTCCTTAATCGTGGTTGGCTTAACTAACTAACCGAAGTTAATATTTTTTATTCTTTTCTAAAAATCAAGGTTAGATTTATTAACCTTAGGGGTGAGTGAATCTTGATATTTGTATTCAACTTAGAGAATCCAACCATCATAAAAGTTAGTCTTAACCTAGATAATTAATTCGAGGAAGATAAAGAGTCTTCTTATTAATGACAATTCCTTGATGCATGGAAGGAATCTATGTGGCTATATCTAGGGTCTAGGTCCCTCTTTCCACTCACACACTTCATACAAGAGCTAATAACCCATCACTAAGCCAAGCATAAGGGTGAGTAAGGAAAGAGAAGACGCAAAGCTTTAACCATATAGGTACGGGTGAAAAAAGATAGAGTAAGAAAGGTTAGCTAACCTTTTTTTTTTTTTTTTCAAGGCAGCCGTTTGGATTTCAACATTTGGTACAAGTAAGTTTTCTTGTTTTCTTATTTTATTACCTTATTATTTCATTATAGCATAACCTAAGATCCTTGTCCATTATATTTATTCTTTTGGACGTTTATAGATTTGCATTTGGTATCAAAGCTTTGGGTTGTGGTTACATGATAATTAATTTATTAAAATAAATTACTTACTATGAAACCCAAGCAAGTGGGTGGACACATGGCGGCCTTTCAGAAAATTTTGGACACTTGGCAATTTTATAGTGCCTTTCTGAACTTCTCCTCCTATATTTCTCTTTTAAAACCCCTTGACCGTTACGGAAAGAAGAGGTGGAGCCAAGGCTGAGATAATTGTGTTAAATATGTTTTTGACTGTTACACAATATCATTTTATAACCTTCCTTTTACCCCTCTTCATCTTCTTCACACTCCCTCTCCACACCTCCTCCAAATCATAAAACAGCAACCTACATCTTTCCCTTTTAAAAATAATAAAATCTTCTATAACTGTTACAATTATCCTTAGCTATAAAATCTCAATATCTCATCTAACAAATACATTCAAAGTTATGTAAATTTCTAATGTTTGTTTGGTGTTTGCAATGTATAAGGCTAGATTTGTCCACAATAGACCGGCAGAGGTTTCTATCATAACTAACCCGAATGTAACAAGCACAAAGATCTCCATGACAGAAGAGACATACTCTTAATGTATTATATGTGACTAACATGGCCGGTTACCCAGTGGACCCCAAGATAATCTAGGTTGATCGACATCACCTGATAAAAGTGGAGGAGGTGCCATCAATTTACGACGAGGCAAGGAATGAGACAACGGATGGAGCCTGTGGAGTCGGTTGGCAGTGCTACTATCACTAAAGAATCTCAAGATAATAAATCTATACGATTTGTGGATTATTGGATCTTATTATTGAATAAAGAAAAAAAAATTATTAAGAATCTATTCTCTCTGTAGGTATACCTTGCTTCTGTTTTTGGTTAGTGTACATAAAAGGACAAAGATAAGGGAAGGGGATGGTGATAGTAGTGATTGTAGTTGGGTTTGGTTATTGGTTGATTTTTAATTTATTAGATAGTCACATGCTTGGTTTTTCAAAAAAGAAAATGTGAGAGGGAAAGCAAACATAAAGAAAAGCAAATTTGATATTATAGCATGAGTAATTATACATAGAGTGAAATATAGATATACTCTTTTACCATCTTCAAATTTTATATTATTACTATTATTATTATTATTATGTACAAAGAAAAAAAAATTTACAACCATTCTTCTTAAATCTTCAATTTTTACTATATTTGAAGTTAATCAAATTTAAAATTATTATTATTACTTTCGATATTAACATTGTTATTTTTTATTTAGACATATCCGTGCATCGCACGGGCTTCTTACTAGTAGTCATTAAGGTTAAATATTTGTGTTAGCCTCAGAGTTACAACCATGGGTACCCCTAATAATTTTGATAATAACATAATAATGAAATGAAATACTTGGTACTAATAATAGTGTTTAAGTACTTGTTTATTTCAGAAGATAAAGGTGATAGCACTCCAATTATGAAAATGGATGGAAATTTCTCAAGAGAAAGTTCAACTCATTATATAGAATATGAAGATTCAAGATAAGACCATAGTCCAAGTCGGGTCCATTGAAGATATAAGGCTAAATCACAAGACCCAAGTCAAGCCAAGTTCATCTCTCAACAATTTAAATGTATTTATTTCTTATTTTTGAGAGTTCATAGGACTTATGTAAAAAGTCCTCAAAAGATTGGTAAGTTGAAAAGCTCAAGAATCATAGATTGACCATAGGATCCTAGGACACCTTTTGAAAATTATTCTAAGGCCCTAAGGATCATAAAATCATGATAAAAGTATAGCTAGTTGACCTAGGAAATCAATCACATCCCTTTGGTCTGATCCAAAACAAATTCAGATTTTTTACTCTGAATTCGTCGACGAATTATCTGGGTAGATTGAATTTGGCAACGAAGTCATGACAGAATTTTTAAAATTCAATTTTGTCTTCTGTATTCAGCGACGAATTCAAGTGGGAACTCCACTTCGTCGACGAAATCTTGTCTGACTCTAAAAAATCATTGTAACTGCTATTTTCAACTGATCAAATTGCATTTAATGAGCCTATAACGGCTTTATCGGATCAAATGCTATAAAAGGAGTTCATTTATTAACAAATAACAACTCTTTATCACAGCAATAACTTCTATTGATCACTCATTCATTGCTATTGATTCTCACTCACTCTCACATTTAGAAAATCCCCAAAATCTCTCTTGAGCTCATTCAACTCCTAATTCCTTTGAGAGACTTTATTAGATTTTGTATTCACTCTTATCTAGCTCATTTAAAGAGCTCTCATTTTGGATTTTCAAATCCAAAACTCATTTATTGAGATCAGTCAAGAGTCTAGGATTCTTACACTGAAGCTGTTGCTTCAGTTTTATCAAGAGATGATTGTGCTCTTGAAAAGTTCTAGCTCGGCCTAAAGGAGAGCTTGTAAAGGTAATATCTTGACCTGTAAGAGAGATTGTAAGGATTTAGACTCCACCTGTAAATGAGCTGTGCGATTAAGGAATCGTGGTGAATCCTCTGGCTGGAAGCTGAGGCGGGGAGTAGGCTGATTTACTGAACCTCATGAACAAATCTTGAGTTTGCACTCTTATTATCTCTTCTCCCTTTCTTTCAGTATTTTATTGCTTAGCTTGTCGCATTTTTAATTTTATTCCGCACTTTTGAACTTGTAGTTCATATTTTTAAATTTGCCATAGACCCTATTCACCCCCCCTTTAGGGTCATTACCTGGCCAACAATTTGAAAGATTGATTGCATTATTGTTCATAGTAAATTTAAAGAACTTATGTTGTTCTTTTGGGATATTGGTAAAATTACCATCCATTTGAGTTATATCTATGATGCATTATTAATTATCTTTTGATGCCATAATGGAAAAGATGTCATCCAAACATTATTAGAAATTCATATATTGACTGGTTTGATAGTCGCCAAAGTAGCCTCACCAATAGCAATTATGGATTCCATTTGCTGAATATTGACCTTTGGCATTAATTGTGTTTCTAATTGTGAAAGTAGGGATTGGCCCAAAGGAAGGTCCTTGGTTTTACAATTATAAATGGGACAGGGTAATTAATATTATATACTATATACTATATACTTTAAGAAATACATGGCACCCCTCTTTGATCTTTATTATCATTTTGTTTAGCCACGTCATCTATACTATTTATTACCATTATCTCTGATGCAAATAGCAAGCCGCATCATGATTTCCAACGTCTAATGTTTGTAAGAATCTAAGAGTCTCACTATCTCTATCTCTATTAATGTAGAGTCCTCTTTTCAACTTTCTTTCTCTGGAATGAAAGAAATATTTTGATAAATGGACGGCTTTTGTGTTGTAACTTGGAATAAACGTCTCTCTATAGAGGAACTGAATAGCAAATTGAGCAAATTGAAGAGTTTCCTCTCTTCTTCAATGTCATTCATATTTTCAATGTTTGCCTCTTTCCAGCATTTGTATGAATTGAAGAGTCTCTCTCTCCAACATTCCTACTCTTCACCATTTTCCAAAAGAAGAACAACATATCCATTTGAAGTAGAGAACTGTTGAACCAGTGAGACCATTTAACATCAAAACTGATATATCAGCCTATACAAATTTGTTGTTTCAACCTTTTAACATCAAAACTGATGAATGGTACAAATTTGTTGTTTCCTCAAGTGATGTGCATCATCTACTTCTTTATGTTATCTTTACTTTTTTTTCTAGTAGTAAGTAGATAACGACATACCTCAACTAAGCAAGTACCCTTTGGATCAAGCATCTTCTCCTAAAAGATGTTCTTTTATTTATATTTTGTGGTTTCCCATTCTTTAATAAAATTGATTACATATTTATATCTTGTACCTTGGTGTTAAAGTTTCTTCATGCCACGCAGGTACGTGACAAAGGAAGGCTAGGATGCTGAGTTTGTGAATGGATATCCATGTATTTAAAAATAAATTGTTCATCAGCCCAAACTCACGTCAAGGTAAGAGCCACTAACAGACAGCCTCTTGGATTTCTCCTTTAAAGGATTCACATATGTCCAAATCAATGGAACTGATGTTGGAGGGACCACCGTTGATAAATTTGGTCCAAATTACACTGCAAAATACAAAATGCTTATAAGGAAAATACTTCCTAGGCAAAATAAGAGAAAATTGAAAAATGCTTATAAGGAAACTACGGTTAAGAAATAATTTACAAGAAAAATAAAAAATTAAAGCAAAATTACACTGCAACATACAAAAACTGGCTAGCCACTGAGATGGAACAAATACAAGAAAACCATAACTTAAGCTATATACAAAACCCCACTTTTCTAAATTTCCATTAAATGAAAAAAAAAATCATTTAGAGCATCTCCAACGGTATGCTATATGGTGTTCCAATGCTATATTATAGCATTGAGATGTAAAAAGTGGTCTCCAACAGTCGATTATGACAGTGTCAAATTATGACATATGTCATAATTTTGCACACCCTTTGACTCATTGACTTTTGTTGGGTATTTACTATTTTTTCCTCCAACGGCTAATTGTTTTTACCATTTACCCTCTAACGGATATATTTGATTTTTTTTTACTTTTCTTCCCTCCAACAGCTATAATTGTTTACCATTTTACCCTCAAATCCTTGGTTTTTAGAAAAAAAATTAATTCTATTTTTAAATATTAAAAAAAATATTTTTAGGGGTGATGAACCCTAGAGGTGGATGAATCTTAACCATAGTTAAAGGGTGTCAAAAGGGACACATGGCGACCTCAGGGATTGTGATTGTGAAAATCATTGAATTGGCACAGTCAATTTGGCACAAACCATTGAAGCAGTCAGTGCCAAATATGACATTTTGACATTGTAGCTATGCTAAATTTAGAATTGGCACAACCAATATAGCACACACCGTTGGGGAGATGCTCTTGGTGAAAGTTTCTAACAACTAAACATCAGTCGTACCAATTGAAGAAACACCTCTAAATTTTTGGATTCGATTTGATTTTAAAATAATAAATAAAGGGTGCTGCTACGAGCACACCAATATTTTCTTCTTATACACCAAATTCATATTTTACTAACTATACACCATTAAATACATTATATTATATGAGCACACACCAAGGGTGAAAAAAATTAGAGCAGTGCTATCCACAATCGCATTTACTCCAAAAGGTTCCACATAGGCAAGATTAGCCCATCACCTGGAGATGTTTCATATTTTAACTCATTAAAAAATTAGAAAACATAAAGAGTTTGCCATTTGTGGCCACCCAGTTGCTTCTGTGGAAGACTTGTGACTGGGCTAGCAAAATCCAAAAAATTACCTATAAATTTCTAGTATACACCAAAGGCTTCTTCTTCCTCCGTCTCCGACCAAAGGCTCGGTTGGTTCCGTCTTCGACCACTTCTTATGCACCTCAATAATGACATTGTCCATGGAAAAGAACTATTTGAGCCTCTATAATTGTTGTTATCTCTAATTGCTTTCGTCTTATATACAAAAACCGTGCCACTCTCAAAAACCATTCTCTTTCCTTCTTTTGATTTTCTTCCAAATAAACGAAAGAGGTCTTCTAATGAAATAGAGCCTTTAGATTTTTAATGACCCAAAAGTTTTTCAATCTTTGGGGTGTTATACTCCATCGAGGGGATAATAATTGACCATCTTCAATATTCCTTGCTAATCTTGAAAAGCTTCATGAAGGGAAAAATACCGGGAAGGACATGCGTCAGCAACTGCTACACGAACTCTGGTCTACTGGTAGAAGGTAGGAATTGAAGGGTGTGATACCCTGCCCTGTACTCCGATGCCAAAGTAAGTAGATGTAGAAGATGATGAATAGTAAAGAGCACAGCAGTTGATGAGAGAGAAATGAGTAGAAATTTCTTGGTCCTTAAACACTGAAGTTCTCGGGGTATTTATAGGTTTAGCTCTGGATGCCCATGGATGACCATAGATGACCATACCACATGCCCAACACTAATTATCAAATATGTCAGAAAGATCTGCCAGCTATCGTATCACACGTGGGCGCCTACTATTAGTTCAGTTGGTTTGTTTCTGACAGCACGCAGAAGTGACCAGCATTAAATGCCAAGACAGTGTTTTTCACCTACTTGTCTGAATAAAATGATCTCCTCCTGATCACTTCCTCCTGCGAGTCGGTCTCGTTGTTGACTCGAGCTCGGGTCCGTTGTGTATGCCTTAGAATGAGGTTTTGACATAGTTATCAGAAGATAACGGATTCGTTGTGTGTAGAACAACGGAAACGTTGTCACGTTGTGCATAAGACAACGAAAACGTTGTCAAGAGCACAACGGACACATTGTTGACAAGACTACAAGTACATTTACGAAGCACACAACAGAAACATCGTGCATCAGACAACGGATTATCTCTCTATTCTAAGTACATGGTCCATGTGTCACACTTTTGTGAACATAATAACAAAAGCTAGCTCGTTCTCCAACACTTAATCAATTTTACGAATTTTATCCCTTACAATTTGCCCCTTTATGATGCTTAGAACGTAGTTCGAAGTGTCATAAATGAACAAAAGGCAACAAAGCATACCTGACCCTGCTCCTGGGATTCATAACGTTTGCGTGAACCAAACGCCGAGGAAACCAAACGTTCGCTCCAGCTGGTATACTCGTGTTAACCGTCACGCCTCATTAATGCATGGCAGGCTGTCATCATACCACTTTTCAGAATTCAAAACGCTTTATCCCTCCGATGGTTATCCTCTTTGTCTAAAAAGACAATTATGCCCTTGTCTTCACTGTTTTGTTTATTTGAGATGAAGGGTAACTTGGTCCTGCATGACATATATTCTGACATACACAGTTTATATAACACAAATGACCATCCTAACCTTGCCTTTTGGGTATGTGTACTTCTCTGGTAGGGGGTATTCTCATCTTCTCCTCTTCTCCCAAGATGTCTATGAACAGCTAAGGAACTGCTTCATTTTGTTCATTCTGCATTATGCCTTCGAAGCACTGTTACTCTGCCAAATTCGCACCTGAAGCAAAGTTCTACAGCCTGCAAGCTTTCTTCGCTCTCTTTCCTACTGTGGTATGTTTTTCAATCCCTTCCTTTGCTTTTCACTTTTTTCTTCGTTCTTTTTCTTCTCTGGTTTGTTTGTCCCTCTCCGTCTTTCCTTCTTCTTATTATCCTTTCTTCTGCTCCCTGCTCTTCGTTTTTGTTATCATGTCTGCCGAAATTCCTTTAGAACTCGTTAGGATAGAAGAAGTTAGGGCCCAAAGTGATGATGAAGCAAGCTGCACTGGTAGTGCACCGTATGGTGCCTATATTGAAAAATCTTCTGCCCTTCGTCAACACCAATTAGAATATTTGAACCACCTCAGAAGTCGTTTCGATTTCCCTCCTCATGTCCATCTCCACTTCAAAAGGGATGATGCTCATATAGATAAATGCTCCAATGCCTGTACAGTTGTCTATCTCGCTCAGCTCGAGGCCGGACTTCGTTTCCCTCTCCACCATGTCCTAGATGAGGTTCTTTCCACTCTAAAACTCGCCCCGGGTCAAATGCACCCTAGTTTTTACAAATATATGTCCATGATGATAAAATTCATCAAGGAAGGATACCCTATAGAGGCCAGACATTTGTTCCACTTTTGTCATGCCGTCAAATGTCAAGGCACTGATGATGATCTCTACAACTACTTCTCCTGGAATAAAAAACCGTTGTACCCTGACCTCGTCTCTAGCTTACCTGACAAAGAAAGAGGGTGGAAGGCGACTCCCTTCGTTGTCTCTAGGGGCTGGAAATCAGAGACTTCCTCTGTACCCAATGTCTTCCAAGACAAACCATGTAACTGAGTTCTGTTGCTCGTTGTCCGTTGTACGTTGTCCCTTAGATGCCTCCATCCTTAGTTGTCTGATGTTTTACTATACTGCTTGTTTTCCTGTTGTCTAACACTTCCTTTTTTCTTTGCAGTTGAAGGGAGGAAAATACCTTTCAAAAAGCTCACACAGGAAGAAGAAAGCCTACTCAAAAATATTATGAGAGTGCGCAGGGGTGAATACATTAGGTGGAAACCTCGTGAACCTGATACTTGGGGATTCGATAGTATGTCGATTCCAACTCCTCCTCCGGTAAATCAAGAGCAAAATGGTGCCTCTTCTTCTCTCCTTGCTGCCAAACCTGCCTTAGAAGAAGAAGAAGAAATGATAAGCACAGACACTCCACTGCTCTTCAGAAAGCCAAGGACTGTTCTTCCTACACTACCTCCTCTTCCACCTCCATCAAAGAAAACACATCCCACAATGGAAGCTGCGGCTTCCAACCCAAAAAGAAGAAGGATTCACTCCCAAGCCGAGCTAGAGGCCAAGAAGAAGAAGAAAGAAGAACGCCTTGAGAAAGGCAAGACAGTTGCAACCCCTCCCTCTCCTCCTCCAATCTTCCGGACATCCAACACTACAACGGAGTCCCGAGTAGTCAGCACAATTCTATTGCTACTCAAGCTGAAGTTGCCGCTGCTGATTCGGGCGCTGCTGCTATTGCCCATGCTACGACAACGGAGAATGCTGCCCCAGCTCCACTGACCATTGGTGAGCCACCATCAAATGCTCTGGATTGGTCTCCCAACTTCTCTCCATATGGAAGGCCCACCATCAAGGATTCAGCGATGACGTCGGAGTCTACAGCTTGTGCGCTGACCCATGCCATAAGACTCCCAAAGGACATTACAGATACTGCCAAGTTATCTCTGTCCGAGGTGAACTACGTTGCGTGCCATACCCTCGCCTCGGTATGATCTTCTCCTTCTCATTACATTTACGTTGTTTTCTTATACGTAGTGGCACACTGATATTTTTTCTTATAGCAGAAGGTCCTAGTCACTGAACTGAACGATCGTAGCAATTATCGCTACAATCATCTCAAAGACTTAATCAACTACTGGGAAGGAAGGGCCCAAACCCTGGAAAGAACCCTTGCAAAGGATAGGCTTAAAATCGAGTTTGATCTATCGCAGGCCCATGCTGAAGTTGTGCGAGTAGAAGAGAAGTTCATCGCTGCCTTCAAGGCACAAGAAAAGGCTGAAGGGGAGGCTCGGGCTACTAAGGAAGGTGAGGAGAAGGCCAAACAGGAGGTCGAGAATGCCGTTCTCCGAATTAGTGAACTGGAGAGTTATATCCCAGACACTGGGAAGGCAGCTCGAAGAAGCAGAGGCAGGGAGAGCAGCTCTGACAGAGGAGCTCACAGAGGCCAAGAGGGCGGAGGAGGCTATTGAGAAAGCTGTCACTGCAAAACTCCAGAGCACTACCAACTGCAGTTGGACAGACTCCTGGAGGAAGATAGGACAGAGACCGAGAGGAAGTTGATGAACACGCTTCGTCAACAAGGTCGTCTGAAGGAGGACCACGAGGAGGACGGGACCACCTTCTCCAAGCTCCAAAGCAAGGACATTATTGATTTAGACAACGAGCCTGAGGTCGAAGGAGCTGAAAAACCGCACCCCTTTGAAGGTCCTGCTCTCCTTTCTACTGAACTGCCCTCTAAGCCTGCTGCTCCTGACGTTCCTTCTACTGCTGCTCCTGATGTTCCTTCTACTGCTGCTTTTTTCCCCGTTGTGCCATCTGATGCTGCCACCGCTGCTGAAGATCTTCTACCCTAATTCTCTTTCTTTTCTGTACTCTGATAAACTCTGCAACTGTCTCTCTCCCCTGTGGTGGGGTTTCTTTTCTTTATCGATGTATGAGCCCAGCAATGGGCGTTTTGGAATGAACTTCTTTACATGTCTTCTCTTTTTACTTATCTTTCTCTTCTATTTACGTAGTTTACATAGAGTTTCAGGATCTCACACAGCATATGCACACAACAAAAAATAACGTAAGTATTCAGATGCCAACAAGACAGAGAACGCACGAGGACATTTTAACACATAACGCCCGAATTCAGGATCATCTTAGAATGAAACTAACACACAACGTATGAATTCACAGTAAGCACACCGGACAAACACTTGCATTATACTCACAACGAAAAGAGAAAATTGGCTTAGATACAACACCATGTAACTTATTGTGAATGCAATCTGACAAATAAAGTTTCATGTAACTCTTATTCGAGACACTTTGCTCAGATGATGTCATTAGGATAAGCCACTGGTTTGCTCAGATGACATCCTTAGGATAAGCCACTTGTGTCTCGTTGTGAGTACGCTGTTCAAATGACACTTTATTTGAGTTTGCAAAACATTCACAATATCACACTCATAAATTGGACAACATATTGGCACAAAATTCTGAAACACTTCAATTATAAGACGATGTAAACAAACTCAAGTACATAAGCACAATAACTCGTTGTATATCACAAAATTCTATTGAAAGAATTGCCTTAAATTCATAATATTCCAGGATTTGTGGATGGGATTACCTTGTAGATCTTTCAAGTAGCATACACCAGGCTTCCCAATCATTCTACAATATAAGGTCCCTCCCAATTAGGCCCTAACTTGTCACTTTTAATTTCTCTTGTATTTGGGAATACTTTTCGAATGACGAGATCTCCGACCTAAAGGACTCTCCGTTATACTTTCTGGTTGTATGCCTCCCTCAATCGCTGTTGATATCTTCTCATCTGAATACTGGCATCTTCCCGCTTTTCTTCTAGCAAATCAAGATGGATGGCCAGAAGCTCAATATTTTTGTCTTTCTCCCCCTCATTCTTCTTGTTGTGCCAAGAACGTACAGTGGGCAAACTGATCTCCGTAGGAATGACAGCTTCCATTCCGTAAGCTAAAGAGAAAGGTGTTTCATTCGTAGGTCTCCTTGGCGTCGTTCTATATCCCCATAGTACGTTGTGTAACTCATTGGTCCATTTCCCTTTCGAATCTTCCAATCTTCTCTTCAATGCATTCAGTATATTTTTATTTCTGCTTCGACCAAACCATTCCCTTGAGGATAATAAGGTGATGAAAAGATATGCTTGATCTTAAGCTCGCTATAAAATTCTGCAATAATGTGGCCCAAGAACTGTTTCCCGTTGTCAGTGATAATGGACTACGGAATGCCAAACCTGCAGATGATATGCTCCCAAATAAACTTCTTCACCTCCTGTTCTCTGATACGAGCAAGTGGAATAGCTTCAATCCAGCGAGATAAGTAATCAATTGAAACTAGAGAAAGATTAGATTCCCTGGAGCCTTAGGAAAAGGTCCCACAATATCAAGTCCCCATCGTGCAAATGGCCAAGGCTGGGATATAGTATTCAGCCCTTGAGCTGGAGCATGTATCAACCGAGCATACCGTTGACACTGGCTGCACTTCTTCACATACTTCTGAGCATCAGCTTGCATATAAGGCCAGAAGTAACCTTGCCCCAAAGCTCGGTGAGCTATTGTTCGTCCTCCAGAATGTATACCACAAATACCTTCATAAAGCTCAGCAAGAATCCTTTCGACATCCACAGGATGAATACACTTCAGCAAAGGTCCCCCGAAAGACTTCTTAAATAACTCTCCCTGCACCAAGACATAACGTGGTGCCTTGAATTGTATACGCCTTGACTCCTTCGTATTGATAGGGAGGACTCTGTCTTTTAAATACGCTGTTAATCCTGTCATCCAACTTGGAACAGAATTAATAAAATATACCTCCCGTTGTGGCTAAAACTCTATCGAGGGATACTTCTTGTATTCCATAAGAATAACTTTGGGCTCGTCAGATTGCAACATGGAAGCAAGGTAAGCCAAAGCATCAGCATGCCTGTTGTCGTCTCTTTGGATATGCTTGATTTCAACAACAATAAACGTCTCACACTGAGAATGAACAAGAGTAACATATTGCCTCATCCGATCATCCTTACATTCATAGACACCATTTACTTGATTCACCACAAGCTGTGAATCACAGAAAACTCTCAACTTCGTATTCTTCAACTCGTGCGCACTCTGTAACCCAAGCAGCAATACTTTGTACTCAGCTTCATTGTTGGAGGCAGTAAACCCAAGATGTGACATCTTCTGTACTTTTATATTCTTCAGACTAATGAGCACAACACTAAGCCCCGAACCATTCGAATTAGAGGATCCGTCTACGTACAGCACCCAATCAATCTACTCTGACGATTTATCTCCATCCTCTGTCGTGTTTCCGTTGTCCACCTCATCTGGTAGTTCATGGAGAACCGCTATTACTTCCTCTTCGGCCTCTTCTGCGGGAAAATCAGAAAGAAAACTGGCCATAGCTTGCTCCTTCTCTGAAATTCTTGCTCGATACTGAATGTCGAATTCACTGAGAGCCACAGCCCATTTCGACATCCTTCCCGCCAACTCAGGTCGTCCCAATACAACTTTCAAGGGATAAGTTGTGATGACAACGATAGTATGAGCATGAAAATAAGGACGAAGCTTTTCAGCTGAAAAGACAAGAGCAAGACATACCTTCTCGAGCTTGCTGTAATTATACTCTGCCTTGAGAAAAGTCTTGCTGATAAAATAAATAGGCTTCTCAACGCCATCACAACTCCTGACCAGGACGGAACCAATGGCCTGCTCTGAAACAGAGAGATAGAGATATAAAAGTTGACCAGGCTCAGGAATGGAGAGAATGAGAGCCGAACCCAAATACTCTTTTAAAGCAGCAAAAGCTTGAGAACACTTTGATGTCCACTTGAACACAGAATCCTTCCTTAGCAGCTCGAAGAGGGGCTTACAACGATCAGATGATTTAGAAATGAACCGATTGAGTGCAGCAATACGCCCTGTTAGCTTCAGGATCTCCTTCTTCGTCTTTGGTTCCGACATGTCCAGCAGAGCATGGATTTGAGCTGGATTAGCATCAATACCGAGCTGGCTCACAAGATAACCCAAGAATTTGCCAGAGGTAACCCCAAACATGCATTTCTCCAGGTTCAACTTCAAATTGAAGGTTCGCAGAATAGAGAAAGGCTCAGCAAGATCCGCCACGAGGGTACTCCGTAATCGACTCTTCACTACGATGTCATCAATGTACACATCTACTGTTTTGTCGAAACTGGATCAAACATGAGGTTCATCAATCGTTGATATGTGGCATCAGTATTTTTCAGATCAAAAGGCATAACACGATAACAGAACAAGCCACGCTCTGTAATGAAGGTGGTTTTCTCTTGATCTTCTTCTGCCAGAAGGATTTGATTATAGCCCGAATAACCATCCATAAACAATAACATTTTGTGGCCAGCAATGGCATTGATTAGCCTCTCGATTCTTGGCATAGGAAAAAGATCTTTGGGACAAGCTTTATTGACACCGATGAAGTCAATACAAACTCTCACTTTTTCACTCTTCTTGGGTAGAGCCACTACGTTCGCTATTCAGTCAGGATACTGCACTTCTCGAATGAACCCATACTAGATAAGCTTGTCTATCTCTTTGTTCACAGCATCATGATAAGCTGGGGCAAGTCCTGGGGCTTCTGCTTTACTGGAGGGACAGCAGGATCAACGTTGAAATGATGACAGATGATATTGGGGCTGATCCCTATCATATCTTTGTGAGACCAGACGAAAACATCAAGATTTCTCTTAAGAAAATCCAGCAACTCGACCTCTTCTTCCATTTTCAAACTGGTCCCGACCTGTAACACCTTTGGCTCTTCTTCCGTTCCCAGATTGATAGCTTTCGTGGGCTCAACGGAAGGTCTGCACAACGTGGCTTCCGAGCTCTCCTCCACAATGGACCCGATCTGTAATTGCTATTTAGGCACAACGGATGGAGGGAAATCACACTTCTGCGACGCCAATTGATCCCCTCTAATCTCCTTGGGCCCGTCTTGCGTAAGATACTTCAACACTTGATAGTAAGAAGATGAAACAGCCTTCATCTCGTGGGTCCACCAGCGATCCAAAATTACGCTGTAAGGAGATGGGGCATCCAGAACGGAGAATCTCATCTATAAGACAACGGGCCCAGCTACAACAGGTAAGATGACATCTCCTACTGGTTTCATCGGACTGCCATCAAACCCGAACAGCGGGATCTGAGCAAAGATGAGAACGGACGGATCCAACTTCATCTGTGTGAAAGCATGAAGATACAAGATATCTGGCCCATTCCCAGAATCTACAAGCACTCTCTTGATATCGAAATCCTATATTCTCATAGTGAGAACAAGAGCATCATAATGAGGCCAGATTACCGTTGTCATATCATGATCAGTGAAGGTAAGTGCCTACTCAACACATCTTGCTGAAGTCTATACTTGGCACACCTCAGGTTCACGAGACATCTTCCTTATCTTTGCTCTGAAGTCCCTCTCCAAATCTACCGCCGGTGTCCGTGCACGATAAATGACATTGATAGTCCCCATAGGCGCTCCTCCTCATCCTCCTCCGTTGGTGCTTGGATTATTTGAAGGCTCCTCTGCATGGGACTGTGGTAATGGTTCTCTGGCACGCACTACGTCACCATTACTGGAATCCAGATATTCTCCCAAATACCCCTCTTGGACCAGCCTCTCCAAATATTCCCTCAAAATGTGACACCGGTTTGTAAGATGACCACGGCACTTGTGATAATGGCAGTACTCATGTGCCCGTGGTCCCGATGTGACATCTTGCACAGCTCTGGCAGGCCACTCGAAGTACGCCTGGTCCTCCATTGACTTCATGATGGTCACTGGGCTGACCGTGAAATTGATACGATAGATTCGAGCTGCAAAAGGACGTCTCTCACTCGCCTGAACGCCTTTCTCATGCTGTGCCCGAGGCTGCTCCTGGAGAGGTTGATAAGTTTGCCTCTCTCGATGTTGCTGGTGATTCGGGTCTGGACGTCTCTCCGTCCTACTCTGCTGTTGTTGCTGGTTAGAATTTCCTTCATACGGGCGCCGAACCGGCTGATCCCGTTGAGTCACGTATGCTACTTTCTCCTTCCTTTCTCTGGGTGGTGAGTCTTCAGATGACGAAGACTCGTACATTTATCTTTTCTCCTTCCTCTTCGATGAAGATGACCGGCTTACTCTGTCTATAACATCCACCCCCCTCTTCTTTGGCTTTGGCACAATGGAGACATCATCTTCATATCTCCCGAACTTAGTAGCACAAACCATCATCTCGTCCATCTTGACGGGATAATCGAGAGCTAGAGATTTATAGAGCTCAGAATGCTTGGGGATAGCATTCTTGAAAGCAGCTATACAGCTCCCCTCATCGACCTTGTCGGTGCTGTGGACTTCATCAGTGAAGTGCGAAATAAAATCCCTCAAGGATTCTGCTTGCTTCATCCTCAGAGCGAGGAGAGAATCTGCACCAGCTTTTTTCTTTTTATTGATAATAAATTGATCAATAAAAACTGACCTGAGCTTGGAGAAGCTATTAATAGAGCCGGGGGGCAGATTGCGGAACCACCTTGATGCTGCTCCAGCCAAACTATTGAGGAAGGCCTTGCAATAAAGATTATCATCTAGATTGCGAACGGCCATTGCATGCTTAAAATCGAACAAATGTTCTTCTAGATCCGTTCTCCCCGTGTACATGGAGAAGATCGGGGTCATGAACCTGGGCGAGGTATATGACTGATTGATGGCATCTGTGAAAGGTGAGTTCTCGATGTTGTCCTTCGCCGACTGAGCAAAATGGTCAGGAGCTCCTCCTTTCACGCTCTTGACACGAGCACTGATCATGGTCTCCACCTCCTTGGATGTTATCTAGGTTTTCTGAGCGTTAGCCTCCTCAGTAGCACCTCCTCTAGATCCTTCTCGAGTTCTTTCTTCTCGTAACTCAACACGATTAGAAGGATTCCTCTGATCAGCATGAACCAGGGTTTGACCTACATCCCCCTCGGTAGGAAGAAGCATGAACCTGGTACCGCGATTCTCTTGCACCGGTGGGGAAGAAGAGAAATCAAGTTGGCATCTTACTGAAGGCCGCTGCGATGGTTCATCATCCACTTCAAGCCTACCATGCTCGAACGCATCAAGCCTCTCCAGCAACATCTGTTGCAACCTGGTGATATGGTCCAAGACTGACTGTTGTCTCTACAACATCATCAAAATACGATTGGAAGAATCATCAGAGGGAAGCACAGCTCTCTCAGACTGTCCAGATGATTGTCCAATCCCGAGAATAAAAGTCTGCATGACAGTAGGTGCGAACGGAGTGGCCTGAGGGGTTTGATTCTCACACACAGGCACAGAGGTTTGATCTGCCATGATAACAAAGAGCTAAGGGGGGTTCTTTTATAGATTCCCACAGACGGCACCAATTTTGAAGGGGAAAATACTGGGAAGGACACGCGTCAGTAACTGCTACACGAACTCTGGTCTACTGGTAGAAGGTAGGAATTGAAGGGTGTGATACCCTGCCCTGTACTCCGATGCCAAACTAAGTAGATGTAGAAGATGATAAATAGTAAAGAGCACAGCAATTGATGAGAGAGAAATGAGTAGAAATTTCTTGGTCCTTAAACACTGAAGTTCTCGGGGTATTTATAGGTTTAGCTCTGGATGCCCATGGATGACCATAGATGACCATACCACATGCCCAACACTAATTATCAAATATGTCAGAAAGATTTGCCACCTATCGTATCACACGTGGGCGCCTACTATTAGTTTAGTTGGTTTGTTTCTGACAGCATGCAGAAGTGACCAGCATAAATGCCAAGACAATGTTTTTCACCTACTTGTCAGAATAAAATGATCGCCTCCTGATCACTTCCTCCTGCGAGTCGGTCTCGTTATTGACTTGAGCTCGAGTCCGTTGTGTGTGCCTTAGAATGAGGTTTTGACATAGTTATCAGAAGATAACAGATTCGTTGTGTGTAGGACAACGGAAACGTTGTCGAGAGTACAATGGGCACGTTGTGCATGAGACAACGAAAACGTTGTCAAGAACACAACGGACACATTGTTCACAAGACTACGAGTACGTTTACAAAGCACACAACAGAAACGTCATGCATCAGACAACGGATTATCTCTCTATTTTAAGCACATGGTCCACGTGTCACACTTCTGTGAACATAACAACAAAAGCTAGCTCGTTCTCCAACACTTAATCAATTTTATGAATTTTATCCCTTACACTTTATACTTTCGGCTTTGGATTAGAAAAGTCTAAAATGTTGTTGTCCACCTTATCTCTTCTGATCTGTGGACCCCTAAAGTTTCTCCCATCGGTGTTGAATTCCTCCTGCAAACCTCGTTTTATTCTATCTTGGAGTCTTCCTCTGGTGGAAGGAAAATGGTGGCATGCGAATGACAATCCACCCGAGTTGTTGATGAGGAGAACAGCACCACTGTTGAGCAAAGGTTTTGTTGGGGTTTGGGTGCGCTTAGATAAGTGAACACTCAAAATAAAAGAAATGTTTTTTTAAGATGAGGAGTGCTAGCCCTACTCTCGGGTGATTCCTACTCTCAACATGAACCAACCACTTGTTCAATATTATTGTTAAAGTGAACAATTTTTCAGTGATTGCAATGCTTTATCAGAGAATTCAGACAGGTGGTTGGATCATGTTGAGAGTAGGAATCACCTGAGAGTAGGGCTAGCACTCCTCTTTTAAGATTGGTGTATGGTAAGAAAATATTGGAGTGCTCGTAGCAGCACCCTAAATAAATAATTAATAAGATTTTAATCATCTTAAATTATGATTTGAACTTGCCTTTTAGAGACATGTTAGTGTGTGTGACTCTTGATTCATTCAATTCCATTGTTTGATTTGTTTGTTCTTGAAATCCAATTGCCATGATGGAGGTGTTATATCCATTGGTTATTATAATTGGGTGTATATCCAATGGTTAATAGTATTGAAAAGTTTCATTAACCAATGTGCATAACCATTGATTATTAGCTTTGAGACCTTACATTACCCAACGATTTTATTCATGATGTGGGAAATCAACAAAACCCGATGGAAAAGAATAAATCAAAAAACACACCCACAAAGGAACACAAGATATACGTGGTTCGGCAACAACCTACCTACATTCACGGGTCAAGATCCAATCCCTTCTTTATTCACAAAAACCTTGAGGAACTAGTACAAAAGCACTCAACTCACCTTCTCTATGAAAACCCCAAAGAAGAATCTCTATCTATCCTCCCGTAAACCTTTCCCAAGCCCTAGTATGCTTTAACCCTTTCTATTAACTCTCACTCCCAATGCAAAAGCATTCCCTTGATCCTAAGATTACAACCCTAGACCCATAACTACGTATTTAACATGGAGTCCTAGACAAATAGAAAGTCCCCCAGTCAGAATAGAGGTTTCCCAAAGCATAAAACACTTAAATAGCAATTTCCCGAAGAAAACCGCGCACTCAGGCCATCAAACGGCGCCCTGGGCAATCGATCCCCACTTCGGGTGATCTATCACCCACCGGTGATCGATCTCCCTTGGTGGACGATCGATCGCCCCTTTGGTCTTGTCGAATCCGAGCCAAACTCCAACATTCTCCACCTTAGCGAGAATTCCGCGACACCACCGTAACCAAGAGAACCGATTTGCTAATCACCAAAAAAAACTTCAAGATCGAACACCGCATCGCCCACATCCAAGAAGTACCTCCACCTTGAACCAAAATCTCTCTCAAAATTTTGAAACCCATTTGCAATTACCGTAAACCCGTTTGTAAATACCGCAAACACCTGCTTTGACCTTGCACATCTCCGCACCATCTGCGATTGAGACCCACCAGCTACACACACCCTCGAATCCACCCATGAAAGCACTCCACCGGATTCGATAAAACATGGTCAAAACACATGTGTAGCCTGAAAACTTATTCTCCAATCTAGAAGAACCCCGGACGAGGACATAGATCCGTCCTCTCCGTCAAAGGCATAACATCACCATCTCCATCCTTACGAAAACCTACCAGAATACCCATCTCTGCACCAACTGTGAAAGAGACTTTAGGTGAGCTTTCTATCCTCTGTACCACATCAGGTTTTCATTTTCCTGTAGACCTTATAGTCGCTCCACCTACAACCATATTCCCCTTCAGGAGATATAATCCACCACACTTCTTCCCTTTCATTAAAACTAAGTAACCCTGCTTTTCCCGCTTTATTTTGATAACTCCACCTGCAACTGTGTAGCAACAGCCATCAGAGTCTAATTGCCCCAGTGATATTAAAGTCTTTCGCAACTTAGGGACACAAGCTATCCCTCCTAAATTCCGAATAACTTCATCAAACATTTTTATCTTTACATTACCATACCCCTTGATTTCACATTCAGATCCATCACTCAGGAACACTTTTCTTGTCCCCTTTTGGAGTGTATCAAAAAATCTCATATTTGAACAAATATGACATGAAGCCCCCGAATCTAAAATTCACTCACCAAAAGAATTTTCCATACCTTTGGAGACTGTGAAAGCATCTCCAATGTATTCCTCATTGTCCGTTGCTATTGCCGCTGAAGAATCTCCTCTGGAAGAATTCCTCCTCCCATCAGCATGCCTCGGACACTCCCTTTTCAAGTGCCCTAATTCTTTACAATGATAGCAATCGACCCCGCCTTTTTCCTTGGATTTGGATCTGCCCCTGCCTTTTCCAGATCCTCTCTCCAAGTCCCTTCCTCCTCCCCGAGCAACAATGACATGATTATTCCCATCATGCAATGACTTCCACCTAATCTCGTAAGAGGGTAATGCCGCCGTGACCTCCTCCATTAGCAATGTCTGCTTCCCATACATGAGGGTTATCACCAAGTGATCATATGAGTCAGGAAGTGATGTAAGAAGCCCCATGGCCTGGTCTTCTTCATCCACCTTGACACCAACTTTCTACAGTTTATTTAAGATTTGTACCCTCTGCCATCTTTAAGGTATTGAACTCCTTTTTCAAGTATAGAGCGTTTTCAACTTCTTCCAAAGATTCGGTGCCGATTCCTCATCCATAACGTTATGCATCACATTATCTGCAAGACAGAAACATATTATGCTGACTTCCCTCGCCTCAATGTCCTCCCAATTTGCATTGGGCATTTTTCTGGTTTACCGGACTCGCCCTTCAACGCCCTTACGAGACCCTGTTGAACTAGGATATCCTTTGCCCTCATTTGCCACAAATTGAAACTCCATTTTCCTTCAAACTTCTCCAGAGAAAATTGCCCAGAATTTTTCATAGCAACTGAAAAATAATTTAACCAGGCTTTGATACCAATGTGATGTGGGAAATCAATACAACCCGACGGAAAAGAATAAATCAAAGAACACACACACAAAGGAACACAAGAGATATACGTGGTTCGGCAACAACTTGCCTACGTCTATGGGTCAAGATCCGATCAGTTCTTTATTCACAAAAACCTTGAGGAACCAGTACAAAAGCACTCAACTCACCTTCTTTATGAAAACCCAAAGAAGAATTCCTATCTGTCCTCCCTTAAACATTTCTCAAGCCCTAGTATTCTTTAACCATTTCTATTATTTTTCACTCCCAATGAAAAAGCATTCCCTTGATCCTAAGATTACAACCCTACACCCATAACTACGTATTTATAGGCCTAAACATGGAGTCCTAGAAAAATAGAAAGTTTCCCAATCGGAATAGGGGTTTCCCAAAGCATAAAACACTTAAAATAGAAATTTTCAGAAGAAAACTACGCACCCAGACCATCAAACTGCACCCTGGGCGATCTATCACCCACCAGAGATCGATCTCCCTTGGTGGGCGCCCCTTTGGTCTTGTCAAATCCGAGCCAAACTCCAACAATTCATGGTGTCTCTTTAGCTTGTAATGTAATAACGCATGAGCTCTTGATTTTCTTGAGGATCGTTATCTTTAATGAGTACACCTTGTTTGTCTCTTATCCTCTATAAATGGATAATAAGAATGAGAGATCATGCAAACAACAATTCATGGTGTCTCTTTAGCCTGTAATGTAATAACGCATGAGCTCTTGATTTTCTTGAGGATCGTTATCTTTAATGAGTACACCTTGTTTGTCTCTTATCCTCTATAAATGGATAATAAGAATGAGAGATCATGCAAACACCAATTTTGAAGGGTCGGGCATAACACTAACGGAGAGAATAACATACACCTGTTGCAAAAGCACAGACAAACAGGTCTGAGACATACTTCGATGATTCTCATCCATTCAAGTATTTCCTCTTGGGACCGGACTAATCAATTCAGACCCATTAAATTGATCCGACTAGACTGTCTTTTTAGACAGGCATCTGGGTCAATTTGTTTGACAATCCAAATGGATCGTCTCTTGTCTAGACTAATTGGACAGACCTTTGGGTCCATCCTACTTGACTAAAAACTTGAGAGTCTGATCGAATAGTCAATTTTGGTTTGGTCCTTAATTGGGCTAATCCATCAACCCGAAACTGCTTATTCTAAGGGAAGATTTTGTCAATTTTGTAACAGATTTTATCAGATTAAATTTTCATTTGGTGGGTGTTCTTTAACCTTATGAAATTGAAATTTCTAGTTTTTATGAGGCTAGATAATTTAAATATTTTATTTTGAATTATTAGTAAATGGGCATTCTAAAGGAGGTTGGGTACCACCGTCTTCCGCCAAGCAGTGCAAGCTTGTAGGGAAAGACTGGAGTTAATCCGAGCTAAGTTGAATCCTAAAGATAGAACTGTCATATCCCTTGCACAATGGGAGGCTACTATCTTCAAGAAAAAAATTTAATAAAGCGCTGCTTAGCTTGGTGATTCACGTGTATTTATCTATAAATATTATTGTAGTCATTTATGTGTACTTGCTTCGTTACCCTCTTAGCCACGCCATCTATACTATTTATTACTATTATCTCTCATGTAAATAACAAGCTGCATCATAATTTCTAACGTCTAATGTTTGTACGTATCGAAGAGTCTCACTTGTCCACTATCTTTATCTCTATTAATATAGAGTCCAGCCTCTTTTCAACTTGAGTGAAAACTAAAGAGTTTTTTCCTCTCTTCTACTAACGATAATGGAGATCAACCAATGCAACTTAAGATATTCGATCTTGCATCAACTAGAGCATGAGAGAGGAGAACTAAAGGTATACACCAAGTGGGGATTTAAGAACCCTAAAATCTTCAGAGTAGTCTCAAACTCTCTCTCAAATTCCTTAGAACGAGCTAAGGAATCATCCAATAAATAGCCAAGGCAATAGCACTTGCCAAAACAAAGTTCGGATGAAATTAGAAAGCAAAAATATGAGGTCCATTCAAATGGCCATGAGAGGCATTCAAACGGCCTTAAAATTGGTTGAAAACTGACAAAAACGGGTGGCTAGACAAGCTACTGTTTTTTATTTCAATTGCCCATTTGAACGGCCAGGCTGGGCGTTCGAACGGCTTGTGCAAATTTTGATTATTTTGCACTGCCACCCTTGTTTTAACATCCAAAACCTAATTAAGACCATTTGAAGGCTATTAACATTACATAGGTCAATTTCTAATCACTAAGGATATATGCTTAAGGTGTTCTAAGTCAATTCCACTTATGGTAACCACTAGGTACCTAGGTCACTTACCATCCTAAGAATGTGAGCGAAGCTTGATACCAGAATGTACTTCTCTTGAATCTTTGGAGCTTCATCTTCACCAATTTTCATCAACCAGAGGAACAGCGACACTAGACTTACATTGACACCATTTTGACATCGGAATTAAGCCAATACAAAAGTTGGTGGTTTCCTCATCAGTAGAGCCTTCTGAGCCACTTTCCTCAAAATCATCTCATGTGGCCTTCATAGCCTTCTTCTTGATTTTGTTGCTCCTTTTGAGTTGAGGACATTCTATCCTTATGTATCCAAGCTTCTTGCACTCGTAGCAAGTGAGAGGTTCCTTCTTGCTTGTTTCATCATTGGCAATTTCTATAGTGAACTCTTTCTTGTATGGCGTCTTCTTAAAGTTTCTTATATGCTTTAGGAATTTCTTGAACTTCCTTGTCATGAGAGATATGTCTTCATCTCCCTCACTTTCTTCTTCTTCATCACTGTCCTCCACTTGAGAAGATTTTAAAGCTAGGCCTTTCTTGAGCTTGGGCTCATCTTCTTGTTGACCTTTAATAATGACTTCATGAGTCATTAGAGAGCCAAGGAGTTCATCCATTTGAAGCTTGGTCAAATCTTTGGCTTTTCGGATGGCAGTCACTTTAGGAGATCATTCCTTAGGTAGTGAGCGAAGAATCTTCCTCACCTTTTCTACATTGGCATAAACATTTCCAAGTGATTTTAGTTCATTCAAAATATTTGTAAATCGAGTAAACATTTCACTAATAGACTCATTTTTTTCCATTTTAAATAGTTCATATTTATGAACTAGCATGCTAACTTTTTCTTCTTTGACTTGATTAGTCCCCTCATAGGTGACTTGAAGTTTGTCCTAAATTTCTTTAGCCGAGTCACAACCCAAAACCCTATTGAATTCTTGAGGACTTAATGCACAGTATAGATTGCTAATAGCCTTAACATTTATCTGAATGAGTTTAATGTCTGCCTCTTTACATTCTTCCTGTACTTTGGGGATTCTAACACCATCCATAATTTTTGAGGGAAGATGTGGACCTTTGACTATGACTTTCTAGCATTCATAGTCAAGGGCTTGGATGTAATACATCATACGGATTTTTCAGTAGTTATAGTTCTCTCCATTGAACAATGGAGGTCTGGTAGTGGATTGGCCTTCTCCTAGAGAAGTTGTAAAAATGTTTGTCATAGATTAGATCTTTAACTCTAAGATGGTTAAATCTGGATATAGAGTCCTAACTCTGATACCAATTGTTGCCCAGAAATTGACCCTAGAGGGGGGGTGATTAGGGCCTATGCAAATTAAAAACTGATTGTCCCTTTTTGATGTGGAATTGAATTGACAAAGAGAAAGCAACTTAACAGTTCTAAAATAAATGCAATAGAGAAAGTAAAGTAGAGAGTTAGAGAGAGCAAACACCCAGTCTTTGTTCACGGGGTTCGACAACTTGTCTACGTCCCCGCCTCTTAGCTTCAAGGATTCCCACGATTTTTATTTCTAAATCGATCAGACTACTTCCAAGCGAGTCCTAACCTTTATAATCTCTCTTCACAGGTCAAGATTGAACCTTTCCATGCAATAGAACAGCCCTCTCTTGACTCTTTTGAAGCAATAGCTTCAGTTCCAAGAATCCAGCGATTCTTGACTTTTCTTTTACAAAGATGTGTTTGGATTATCAATCCACAATAAAAGCTTCTGATATGAGCTGAATAAAAGTTGACAAATACTCTAATGAAATCTCTCAATAAATGGAGTTGAATAGCTCAAACGAGATTTTGGGGATTTCTTAGTGTATGATTGATGATGAAATCAATGAGTAAGGGAGTAGATGATAGAAGTTATTGCAATGATCAAGTGTTTTAATTTGTTCATAAATGAACTCCTTTTATATCTCTTGATCCAATATAGCCGTTGGTGAAGCATTAAATGCATATTAGGCCGTTGAAAAATAGCTGTTACAATGTTTTTCAGGTCCAAGCTTCATTTTGTCGACGAAACTGGATCACCCAATTCATTTTGTCGCCGAATCCAAAAATAGTAAGCTCAGGAATTTTTCTTGTCTCTATTCCGTCCCCGAAGTCAAATCACCCCTGTGATTTCGTCAACAAATTCATAGCAAACTCTGTTTTTCTCTATTGGTTCAGACCTTGATGATGGGAATAAATTCCTAGGTCATTTGATTTTCCTTTAACATGATTTTTATGAATTTCTAGGGCCTTATAATGATGTCCAATATATGTCTTAGGCTCCTATGGTCAATCTAAGTATTTGAGCATTCAACTTACCATACATTGAGGACTTCTTACATAAGTCCTAGAAACTCTCATAGAAAATAAAAAATACATTCATATGCTTCTTGAGAGCTGGTCTTCAACTTTATCTTGGATCTTATGATTTGGCTTTGTCTTCAAGAGATCTTCTTCTTTATGTAAGATCCGACTTGGACTGTGGGTATAAATATGAATCTTCATTTTTACTTGAGTCCAATAGCTTGAGTTGATCACTTTCTTTTGATATTCCTTGAATAATTTCCATTCTTTCTACCTTGAATGAAGTGCTAATTTTCTTATATCTGAAATGTTCAAGTATTAAACGGAATTATTAGTACCATAAGTTTCATTTCATTATTGTGTTATTATCAAAATTATTAAGGGTACCCAAGGTTGTAACCTTGAGGCTAACATGTAAGACTTTAACTCGAGGTTCCCTAAAAACTTGGATATTCTTTGTGGGTGGTTGAACATATTCTCCCCAAAACGACCTTATAGCCCTTGCATTAGCGGCATGTCCTCTTTGTGCAGACATGATTGCTGCGAAGGTGGCCTGATTTGCCCCACGGAATGCATTAGCTCCTAGGGCCTTGAGGAAGTTAACATCTTGTGTTGGGTTTGGGCTGTACTTATGTAGCACCCTGGATATTTTCGACATGTATTAAAGCCTGGAGGTCATTTTCTTGAGTTATGAGTTTGATTTCCAAAGTAGGATCTATTGAAAATCCGGGTTGCTGAACTCCATTTGTAGATCAGTCAACTTTGGGGACAATTTGATCCATGAATAAAGAATAATTGGAAGATTCTAAAATTCCAGAATTGTTCCTCTTCGAATGACGAATCCAACGCAAGTTGAATCGTCAAAATCCGACGAACGAGTCAAAAGTTATGGCTGAAATACCAAAATGGGAAAATTTGAAAATTTACTGACAGATTTATGAACGATCGTAGAATTCCGAAAATGGCCAAACTCTCTATAACGTTTACGATCGATCGTAAGTCGCAAACCCATAATTTTTTATGGGATTTTTAGGGTTTCTACCATTTGCCTATAAATAGGGGGTTACCTTTGGGGGTTTTGGTTTACTCTAAACCTAAAGAGAGTATTTGGGAGATTGAGAGAAGAAGAGGGTTTCCAAGAAGGGGGTTTTTCATCCTTGAGGAGAGTTCAATCATTTGGGTAACCAAGATCATCCCCCAAGCTTGGATTCTTCAAATCCAAGGCAAAACACGCAAGGAGTACCTCCCCCAAGCTCGGTAGCAACTCCACACTCGATTTTGAGGGTTTTCCCTCATCCATTTAAAGATCGGTACCTCTATTCCCCAATTTGTCATGTTTTCTTTCCTTTATTACTTGTATGCTCTAATTTTCTTACTTTTTCCTAAATGTTTACATGATATGAGATGAATTCCATGAATAGATGATGAACTTGGATGATGGATGCTTTGAATGGTTGAAATGTGATGAGAAAATGGAAAGGGCATTTTATTCATAATAAACACACTTGATATGTTGAATGAAATGAAACTTACTCGTTTTCTAGAATAGCATGATTGTAGATTTAATCGCTTTCTAGAATTGCATAATGGTAGATTTACTTACTTTAAATTTATTGTTGCCTTGACATGCTACGTTCATTTTTGAATTGTACACGATCCACGAGCACAACATGTAGAGCATGAATTAGAGTTTTTGAACAAGAACACCGAGTTTTTGATTTCACGAAAGACAAGAATTAAAATATCTCGATTCACAAACACCATGACAAGGCCAAACGTAAGGGATGGTAAAAAGGTAGGGCATATCCTCGGGTATGTCTTACCTCATTTTTCACAAGGACAAGCAAGATGTTAGCACGCCTTTCAAGCATGCATGTTTTCATGAAGGGTGCTTGCACCTGACTTCAAGTAGCTTCTATTGCATTTTCGCTGAAGGAAGTTTATACTCTCGACTTCAAGTAGTTTGACATGATTCACTGAAGGGAGTTTACACTCCCAACTTCAAGTTGTTCAAGGGCACTTACATCCCAAGCATGCATGACAAGCAAGCACATTTAATTTCAAGTAAGCATATGCATACTCATGTCATGACAAGCATACATGCATTGACATCTGCATTCAAGCAAGTTTCACAAGTACAAGACAAGAACAAGACAAGGCAAGACTAGTGATAAGACAAGTTTTTCCCAAGTACAGAAACATGATTTAAAAGTTAATAAACAAGACAAGGCAAGTACACAATGATTTACCGATGTTTTAACGATCATGATTTCAAGCATGCATGAATATACACTATTTACTGCTTATTATTTGTTGTTCTATTTATTGTTATTATTATGCGCTGCTCCTATGACTTGTTGGTTAGTAATAGGTACCCGCTGAGTGTTTCAATACTCAGGTACTAGTGGAGCAACTGCTCCTTTTAACATATGTGATCCCGGTCCATGGGAGGAAGAAGAGTACATCGGGGAGGTACCTCAGGAGGAACCTCATGGCGAGGATGGGGAGAAATGGCCCTATCTAAATTATGTCTAGTGAACATTGAGAGTGGCAAGAGAGAGATACTTGTGTATTTTACGGTGGGCATGTCCACCTTGTCTTTTGGATATTGTATATAACTTGGGAGACTTGTTTATATATAGACAAGATAGATATTTTGCTTCCGCTGTGTCATGTATTCGCTTCCGCTATGTACGCTCTGACTCTGTTTTACAGGATGGTTCGTCAAGTCATGTCAAAGTCTCGTCCAAGATTCACTCTAACTCCTAGGGTGGGTTTTGAGGCGCGACAACTTAACATGTTGCTCCGATCGAAGGTATTCATTTCTTTTTGGTTTGATCACATTGGCCATTATGTCATCCATAGTGGGTTCCTTAGAGATTTGGTGATCCTTTCGATGCTCCGGCCTGACCCAAGGGTCGATTAATTCAACTCCCCTTTCAGGTAAGTTATAATGATAACAGTCGGTCCAAAGGCCTAACTGTTGTAAATGGGGGCAAACCCAATGGTTGAACCTATAGGCACTCATTTGGGATGTTGTCTTGAAGGGGGCAGCAAGACTAATTATCTGGTTGCCACGGGAGATAGAAACGAGCCTGATAGCCTATTTGTTGTAAATGAGGTTCAACCCAAGGATTGAGCCTATAGGCACTCCCCTTGGGAGTGCTGCCTTTAAAGAGACAACCAGACTGATTGTCTGGCTGCTGCAAGACAGGTCTGACCCGAGGGTCAGACTTGTAGGCACTCCACATGAGAGTGTTGCCTTAAAGGAGGCAATCAGACTAACTGTCTGATTGCTACTGGTGATGAAAATGGGCCTAATGGCCTGTTTATTGTAAATGAGGTCCAATCCCAGGGTTGAACCTATATGCACTTCTCTTAGAAGTGTTGTCTTGAATGAGGTAATCAGACTGATTGTCTGGTTGCTGCGGGACAGGTTTGACCCGAGGGTCAGACCTATAAGCACTTCATTTAAGAGTGTTGTCATGAAGGAGGCAACAAGACTGGTTGTCTAGTTGCTGCGAGAATGGTCCAATCCATGGGCTAGACCTATAGGCACTCCATTTAGAAGTGCTATCATGAAGGAGGCAACCAGACTGGCTGTCTGGTTGTTGCGAGAAGGGTGCAACCCGTGGGCTAGACCTGTAAGCTCTCCTTTTGGGGGTGCTCTAGTGAAGGGGGAGTTGGTGCCTCCTCTTCCTTTGATTTGCTTCCCTTTCGGGGAGGCAAATCTTTGCTGCCCCTTGAATGGGACAGCCACTCTAATGGTTGTAGTCTCCTATCATGGCTAGAATTACAGATCTGGCCAAAACCTCAACCCAAGTTATGGGTTGCATTTGCTACGCCTAGGGCACAAACAAAAGCCCGTTGATGATCAGGCAATACCCTCGATGTTGGTACACGGTCTCGAAGGGTCCTACACATTCAAAAGAGGGTTAGCATGATGCTATCTCTCTTTAAACCTGTCTTCTTTAGAGATGAGAGGAGAAATGGAGTCCCACCGAGCATACCAGAAATTTGTAACAGCAAATTTCAATCATCTCAAATGAGAATGAGACACTCGAACTTCGTTGTTCGAATAACCTCCATTAATGGAGTTTATTATTTTATGAGAGGAACTCCTTTTCCAGCATGGTTAAATCCATGTCGTTAATTACACCCTCTTGAAGAGGGATACCTCTGATTAAGAAGAAGAGAGAAAGAGAGACAAACATTAGCTGTCCATTCAATAAAAGGAAGTCCCCAATGCCCCATTTGGGCTATTACAGGTGCCTCAAAAGAGGTCTTTTAAAAATGAAAGAGAGAAGAGGGCGAGATAGAAGAGGGTAGGTATTTTGACCTACCTTGCAACTTCCATTAGACTGTGGCTTTGCTTGAGTTCTTCTCTTCTGGGAATTCTCTTCTCAGATTCTCCAACTTTAAAATTTCGGGGGGCTCTTCTTCGAAATCTAACTCCCACTTTTATATTGTGAGAGTTAATGGGAAGAGGTGGTTTGATAACCACCTCCTCTAACTGTCTTTTCCATTGTGAAGACGACATTTATCCTCTTCGTGGGAGAGTGGGCATTATTCCTCATCCTCTTATTATAGATTGTGGGTGGGGAGAGGTGGTAGTGGGTATTATACCCACTACTGGACTGCCAAATGGCAGTGTCAGATGGCTTTTAGCCAATTTTGATTTAAGGCAGCAAAGGAGATCCTTGCTGCCTTTTGATTTAGGTCTAATTTGTGGCAGCAAGGGAACTCATTGCTGTCATTGTAGGGTCTATCAAAAACCCCTTTGTTTTAATTTCAATTTGAGGTAGCAAGAGGCTCTTTACTACCATGGTGGGGTCTATTAAAGACCCTTGTTTTAATTTCAATTTGGAGCAGCAAGGGGGCTCCTTGCTGTCATAGTGGGGTCTATTAAAGACCCCTTTGTCTTAATTTTAATTTAGGGCAACAAGGGAGCTCCTTGCTGCCATGGTGGGATCTATTAAAGACCCATTTATTTCTATTTGGGACAGCAAGAGGACTCCTTGCTACCATGGTGGGATCTATTAAAGACCCTTTGTTTAATTTCAATTATGGGGCAACAAGTGAGCTCCTCATTACCATAGTGAGGTCTACTAAAGACCTCTTTATTTTAATTTCAAATTTGGGGTAGCAAGGGAGCTCCTTGCTACCATGGGGGGGGTCAATTAAAGACCCCTTTTTTTAATTTCAATTTGGGGCACCAAGGGTGAATCCTTGCTGTCATGGTGGGGTCTATTAAAGACCCCTTTGTTTAATTTTAATTTGGGGCAGCAAGGGGTCCTTGCTGTCATGGTGGGGTCTATTAAAGACCCCTTTGTTTAATTTCAATTTGGGCAGCAATGAGGCTCATTGCTGCCATGGTAGGGTCTATTAAAAACTCTTTTGTATTAATTTTAATTTGGGGTCATAAGGAGACTCCTTGCTGCCATGGTGGGATCTATTAAAGACCCTTTTGTTTAATTTTAATTATGGCAGCAAGGGGGCTCCTCGCTGCCTTGGTGGGGTCTATTAAAAATCCTTTTATTTTAATTTCAATTTAGGACAATAATTGACCTTTTTACTGCCATGGTGGGGTCTATTAATGACCCCTTTGTTTTAATTTCAATTTAGGGCAGTAATGGAGCTTCTTGCTACCATGGTGAGGTCTATTGATGACCCATTTGTTTTAATTTCAATTTAGGGTAGCAAGAAGACTCTTTACTGCCATGGTGGGGTGTATTAAAAACTCATTTGTTTAATTTCAATTTCGGCCAGCAAGGAGACTCTTTGCTGCCATGGTGGGGTGTATTAAAAACTCATTTATTTAATTTCAATTTAGGGCAGTAAGGGGACTCCTTGCTGCCATGGTGGGGTCTATGAAAGACTCATTTGTCTTAATTTCAATTCGGGGCAGCAAGGGAGCTCCTTGCTATCATGGTGGGGTCTACTAAAGACCCAATTGTTTTAATTTCAATTTGGGGCAGTAAGGGGGCTCCTTGCTACCATGGTGAGGTCTATTAAAGACCCATTTGTTATAATTTCAATTTGAGGCCGCAATGGGGCTTCCTTGCTGCCATGGTGGGGTCTATTAAATACCCCTTTGCTTAATTTCAATTTAGGGCAGTAAGGGAACTCCTTGCTACCATGGTGGGGTCTATTAAAGACCCCTTCTGTTAGTTTTAATTAAGGCGGTAAAATCTCACCCGTGCCTTTGCACATGTGAGGTGATCACGACCCTTCTCCGGGTCGTGATCTGGTGTGGGCGATGACACCACCATTTGTGTGGGTTGTGAAATAAGTGGTGAGATTTCACCATTTACAATGCTCTCCCAGGGTGACCCTGCTTCTGTTGGCCTTTGACTGGTAACTTTTTTCCTTCTTGGAAAGGGAATTATATGAGGATGACAATGAGTCTTTTCGCAGATCCCTCCCTCTCTTGAGAAAGACTTGTCTGTGGACTGTTCTATCCATGGACTTAGGTCTGCTCTTAAACTTTTCCGTGGAGTTATATGCAACTCTGTCCACGAAATAAGACTAGCCTGGACCCTTGGATCTAGTCAAGCTTTGGGTTCGTGGACCCTGATTGGTGTCCACGAATGAGCATTGTCCATTGCCCGCGGAGTAGCCTTGACCTCCGCAAGATGACCTTGGCCATTTCTCCTTCTGTCTACACGATTGGCCTACAGATTGGTCTTCTGGTTTACAGAACTAGTCCATGGACTCAAGTTTTTGTCCGTGGACTTATCGGTGGACTTGTACCTTCTACTTGGATTTCTTTGTTACTTCTAACCAATTTTGTAATGGAAGGTTTTCTTAAGTCCTTTAAGCGAGTGTCCCCCGAGCTAGATGGAATCCGTTGGAATGCCCACGGGCTGACTTCTTGCATTGGACGGGCATCCTGCCTTTGGTTTTGGCGGGCAGCCTACCTTTCCACCCCTGAGTTGATGGGATGGGTCTTGCTCTTGCTGCAGGTAGGTGCTTCCTCAATTGAGGCCAGGTCTGGTGACCAAGGTCTCTTGGCAGGGGTCTGGCTGCTTCGCTGAACCCTCCTGGATGGGGCTGCTGCTACCTCGGCCCATGTGAGTGGTTGAGTTACTGGAATCGGCATAGAGAGTACATACATCCATCGATTGATCGTCAGGACCTAATCCTGATGCACGCACACGATCTCGATCATCCTGCGCAAAATAGAAAAGAAAAAAGAGGAAAAGATCACTCACTTTTCCTTTTTTTTGTTCTTTTTTATTACTATTATTTTTCAAAGATGAGAGGAGAATAAGGTCCCACCAAGTGTGCCAGAAATTTGTACACGCAAATTTCGAGCATCTTTTTGTGGTAGACATATTAAACCTTGTTGTCAAATTACCTTCATTGTTGTATGGAGTTTATTATTTTATGTGGAGGGCTATCCTTCTAATCCGGGTAACCCCGGATTATTAATTACCTTCCCAATTTGGGGAAGAATAAAAGAAGAACTAATATTTGAATAAAATATTTTATTTATCCAAAAGGGATGCCCAATTCCCATGTAGGCATTACAGGGTGCCTCAATGAGGTCTTTGTATAAAGAAAATAGAAGAAGAAAGAGAGGTGGTCATGTTGAAGGGTTCACCTGATATTCTCCATTGATAAGAGAGTCTTCTTCTTCTTCACTTTATTGTTTGTCTTAGGCTTGCTGTGTTCCTGCAAAGAAAAGAAAATTCTCTCTTTTTACATATTTTCTCTCTTTTCACGTATTGTTCTTGTGGGATTTGGAGAGTCTTTTTTAGACATTCCTTTGGATTTCTTATTTTTGGGGAAGTAAAAAAGGTTTTCCTCTTCTTGGAGAGGGACATCTGTTTTTGAGAGCTAGTTTCTATTATCTTGGAAAACCTGGGCCGTCCAGGAGTTCCCTTTCTTTGAGGATTCCAAATTGGTTTCCCTTTTGAGGAACCTGAGAGGATAAAACCTCTCCTAAAAAGGGGAAGAAATCTTATCTTCCAAAAAGGGAGATGATTAATCTCCTAATTTGAATGGGATGCAATGTGACACCCTTTCATTGGGAAAGAAGGGGAGATCCTTATCTTGGGGTTCCCAAAAGGTAGCAAAGAATACCTTTTGTTAGGGATTCTCTACCCTATGGCAGTCCGGTACTGACTACCAGCTAGGGAAGAGTTGACCCAAGACCAAGGCCTATTTGGACAGCGAGCCAGATCACTGAAAATGACTAACCTTAGTCAATCCGTAGACTAAAAGGGGTGAGACTATGGGTCTTGCCTGTGGTCTACGGACCAGGTCCAACAGAGCTAATCTTTGGCTAGCCCGTGGACTGATTTGTGAGGTTTATCTGCAATGGTCCAACCAGGTCTGTTCGTGAGGGCAAACCTAAACACGTGTCAATTCTATAGGGACTGACAAAAAGGGTGTCCGCGGGGAATCATTACCCTGTTGCCAGCATTAAATGCTGGCGGGCTGGTGGTAAGCCAGCCACTGGCCAGTTAGTGCGCGTGCCTTTGGCACATGCGAAGACCAACCACCCATTTTTGGGTGGTGATCCGGTGCAAGCAAGTGCACCATGTACTCGCCTTGCGGACAGAGATATTTCACTGCCCACAAAGACCCTCTAAGAATCTCATTGCCAATATAGTAAAGGCCCTTAATCACTTCAACTCTGAGGAGCAATGTATGGTAAACACTATTGAATTTGAAGATGCAACCAATATAAATATTGTTGATGGCCAACAACAGTAAAATGCTGGTCAAAGATTGAGAATCTTTTCAACAGCATGTTTGTGAAGTGAGTAAAGAGTTAATGCTACTCTTATTGTCGAGCATTGGAACTACACTAAGATTTTTTTGAAAATAAAATTTTGAGATTGACTAATCAACAAAATGGGAGTATATTAGATGAGCCAAAGCAATCAAAGTGAAGATATTCCTATGGAAGAAGCCCCAAAAAAAAGATAATTTTCAACTAGTGACTCTTAAGGAAAATAAGAAGAAGAAAGCACCACGTCAATTGACTCTTTTTAAGGAAAGCAAATAGGGAGGTTAGGAAACTTACTCGATTAAAAGAGTAATTTTACTGTGCATCATCACTTGTTGGTTTTCGGGTAAGGCTTCGTGTCCCCATTGATGAATTTGACATTTTAATCATAATAAAAATCTCTTTACTTAAAAAAATGGGAAGAATGCAAAGCCACAAAAGGAAAGAAAAGGTTCTTACGAAAACCTCAAAAGATAGGGTGTTTTTACAAAAACACCAATAAGTTTATCTTGTTCTTAAAAAATTAAAAGTTGTCGTCGAGGACGGGCCTCACAAGCTTTACCCCTACTGATATTTTCAGGAGCTCCTTAGTCTCTATACATTCATCACCAAGATGTTTCTCTTTTTGCAATTCTCTTCCCCTATCCACTCTTTGGTAAGTTATCTATTCCATTTCTCTATAATTTCAATTTATAGTTTCAGATTTTAGTGATTATTCTGTGGTCATCCTAGAAAACTTCGATATATTCTCAAAATCCAGATAACACGAATTTTGGTATCTTTTCTGTTTATCTGTTGTAATTCTCGTCATAATTCGGTGAAATTTGAGTTTCTGTAAAGACCCATTTCAGATTCTGAGTATTTTCAGAGTTCAGGTTGTGATTTCTTGTAGAACCCTCAAAATTGAGTCGAGAAATCGAGGATTTCTTCAATCCGAGTTTGTATTTTCTTGATTTTGTCAATACCCAATTCGTGTTTTTGAGAGTTTTAGGAAACCCAGCTCAGTTTCATGGACACTTTACTCAAAACGCATAATAAGCTTGAATGGCTTCACCCACTCAATGGGTTTGCAGAAAGACAGAGTCTTTTGAGATCTTCAAAGCTTCAAATCCAGGAATTTAGATTTGGTCCCAGGAAATCTCATCAGAATTGGATGAGGAATGGTTGTGTTAAGGTCACTAGTAGTGCTCTTCTGGAGCTTGTTCCAGAAACCAGGAAGGAAAATCTTGAGTTCGAGCTCCCTATGTATGACCCTTCGAAGGGCCTTGTGGTGGACCTGGCAGTTGTTGGAGGCGGCCCCGCTGGGCTCGCTGTTGCCCAGCAGGTCTCTGAGGCAGGCCTTTCTGTTTGCTCAATTGACCCTTCTCCCAAATTAGTCTGGCCGAATAATTATGGTGTCTGGGTAGACGAATTTGAAGCCATGGATCTGCTCGATTGCCTCGACAAGACCTGGTCTGGTGCTGTTGTGTACATTGATGACCATTCGAAAAAGTATCTTGGTAGACCTTATGGCAGGGTTAATAGGAAGCAATTGAAATCAAAGATGATGCAGAAATGCATTTTGAATGGTGTCAAGTTTCATCAGGCTAAGGTAATTAAGGTTATTCATGAGGAGTTCAAGTCTCTATTAATTTGCAACGATGGGGTCACGGTTCAGGCTAGTGTAGTCCTTGATGCCACCGGCTTCTCGAGGTGCCTCGTTCAGTATGATAAGCCATATAACCCTGGATACCAAGTGGCGTATGGGATCTTAGCGGAAGTAGAAGAACACCCTTTCGATTTGGATAAGATGGTCTTCATGGATTGGAGAGACTCACATCTTAAGAACAATAAGGAATTGAAAGAGAGCAATAGTAAGATCCCCACGTTTCTATATGCAATGCCCTTCTCATCTGACCGGATCTTTCTAGAAGAAACTTCTCTAGTTGCTCGACCAGGAGTACAGATGGAAGATATTCAGGAAAGGATGGTGGCAAGATTGAAGCACTTGGGTATAAAAGTGAAGAGTATTGAAGAGGATGAACGGTGCATTATTCCAATGGGCGGTCCCCTTCCGGTGCTCCCTCAGAGAGTTGTAGGAATAGGTGGTACCGCAGGGATGGTTCACCCTTCAACAGGGTACATGGTAGCAAGGACCCTTGCAGCAGCTCCAGTGGTTGCGAGCGCGATAGTTCAGTACCTTGGTTCTGAACAAAGCCTCTCAGGAAATGAACTGTCTTCAGAAGTGTGGAAAGATTTGTGGCCCATAGAGAGGAGGAGGCAACGGGAATTCTTCTGCTTCGGTATGGATATTCTGCTTAAGCTTGATTTACAAGGCACAAGAAGGTTCTTTGATGCATTTTTTGATCTAGAACCTCATTATTGGCATGGATTCTTGTCATCTCGATTGTTTCTTCCTGAACTTCTAATTTTTGGGCTTTCGTTGTTCTCTCATGCCTCTAATACTTCTAGGATAGAGATTATGGCAAAGGGCACTCTTCCTCTGGTAAACATGATCAACAACTTGGTACGGGAGAAGGCTTAGAATGATTGATATTTCCGTGTATTGCATGCTAGATGCGATAATGTATCTGCATTTAAAAATACTTTTCTGTCACATGTAAATGTCAATGCAACCGTATTGAGTGAACTGTTTATGCCATTTTCATATTGAATCTCCTAAATGGATGTCATGACTTTCTGAGCTTTAAAGTAGTTCTTCATGAGAGGGGTTCAAAGCCTTAGACTTCTAATTATGTTTGGTAAAACCATCTCTCTCTCTCTCTCTCTAAGCTCCGTAATTGAAAATCTTGATGCCCTGCATTCAATGGCAATTAGATTTAATTATTGACTGACTCCGAAGTCTTGAACAAAGTTTATGCTCCTAGAATATTTATCTTCCTTGCAAGCGGTCATGATTCCTGAATCAAAATAATTAAACTTTAATACTTTAATTGTATAAGAAACTTAAGGTAATGAAATCCATAGGAACTCATGAGAGAGGGAAGTATACATGTAAATGATTTGATTGATGAATCTGAGTATCTTGTTTCTAGTTAGTAACTTTATTGTGTTGGGGAGATAGAAAGATGCTGGCTTCTTATCGTGGGCGGGAAATGGAATTGGGTCATGATGTCTCTCTGCTAGGTTTTAGGTAGTGCCTCTGCCATCAGCTAGCAGAACTGTAAAAGTGTAAGCGTTTCTTGCCACAAACTGGAGTTGATAAGATAGATTTCTGCATCTGATGTGTAATATTGCTTGTCCAAAATCAAAACCTCAGTTAGACTCTGAATCTTCATCAAAATATGGATCTGCAGCTTTTCTGGAGGTGTGACATGGATCTCAGCATCGATTGTTATTTTTCATCTAAAATCGCCTGTTTCTGTTTCCATATGTCTGCTGGTGAAAGAAATGTCCAAAATATAGGTGGTGTTGGCCTTTTAAGTTTTTCAGGGAGTGAAAATAACTATGGTGTGGGAATAGGGATGGATGGATCAAAAACCACAAATTCAACTGGAGCAGAAAATTCTGGGTGAGATTTAGTTGACAATTGACTAAGTTATAGACGTAAGCGGTCAATGTAACACCCAGATTTGCACTAAAATCCTAGCCGAGAAGATTGTTGTCAGCAAGTAAATGCTCCTTCAGCTTGAAAGATTCCCAACTGCTAGTCTTCTAGAGACCCATGAAGCTATTCAACAGGCAGAACAAATCAATTTGTCCAGAGTTGTAGCATTTGATCTAGCTGCAGTGCATGCATTACCACTGAGCTAGTAATCCGGCATATGAACACTAAAACCTTTAACGAGGTTAATAAATTTGACCAGATGGCTCTGAGTCAACCAGATGACATCCTTAAGAAATTTGACCAGATGGCTCTGAGTCAGCCTGATGACATCCTTAAGGGTTCGTTACCTTGTAAAGTCCGGCATTTTGCAAGTTTTGTCATTTGACAATATGCATTTTCTTTTGAGAACTAAATGTATCCAGCTTTTTATCAAATGGGTCGCAATTCCCGTGAGACTTCAAATGTAACAAAATGAAAGATTTAAAATCTCATAAAAGAGGCTAAGACTTGAAATTTCATGACGGTAAGAATTAATTTTGTTAGAAACCTTAACAAAGTGACTCAAATTTATAAGTGCAAGCAAAATAACAGAACCTAAGGTTTTCTTACGAGATTTTTGCTTATCAGTCTATACAAAATTCTGTCCATTCAAACTCCTCCGACCGGTGACTTCTGCTGGGGTAATATGTTTATCCTACTGCATGAGCTACTATAGATAAAAGATCTTTTACGCTAGACCTATAAAGGAAAACAAGGCAATGGATTAGACTTATGGACCTTACCTCTATCTGAGAAGTATAATGTAAAACTATCTAAAGTTGGCACCAAGTATCTTAATAATAGAAGAAATATAAATTGCAACCTTCGAGACTCATTTGAGTGGACCATAGTCCATAGCATAGTCGCAAAGAAGCTATGTACAGGGTAGCTACTCGCTTCCCCAAGCTCGTTTCCCGACTTACTTCCATCACGAATTGAGTGGTCAAATGAGCCTATATATTAGAACTGATGGGATATACCCGACCTATGCAAGTATTCTTTGGATTAAAACCTAAGACGCCTAATTCTATACAAATATCTCATGTAAGAAAAAATGTAAGGTATGGCTATCCATACTTACTAATATAAAGAGAATGATGTGTCTATATTTCATTTATCGTTTCTTAAGGATTTTTTTGCTTTTGCTTTGCTTCTCATTTTTGTTTCTAGTGTTTTACCAGTATTTTGTAATGGTTGAATCCAGAGCTTAACTTGGATGTATAGAAAGAAAACGTAAGCAGTAAAGGAAAAAGTAAAATCAACACTAATCATATGGACTGTTCAGTTGCTTGGGATTTTGTATTATGGCAACCTAATGTATTGTGTGGTTTACTGATTGAACAGTTGTGATGAATGTGTTTGTGAGCTATGCATATGGTATAGGGTGGTGAAATGTATTGCCTATGATGCAGATGTCATCATTTAATTTCTCTGAGAACCCTCCAGGGGTGTATCCTAGTGGTTGAAGAATGAACCGTAAACCCAAAGGTCTCGAGATCAAATTTGGGCTCCCCTCAATATTGGATGTACGGGTTGGGGGTTTACCTATGCATCACGTGGGCCTAGTTCCAGGGCCCAGAATAACCACGTTTACCGCACAAAAATAAAATAAAATAAAATTCTCTGAGAAGCACAATTCATAAACAAAGTGGCATGAGACCAACCAAAATCTAACTTGCTTTATAACTGCTATACCTACTCAGTTTCCTATATTGAAACTGTTTAGTTTTAAAAACCTGATTAGACGCAACTAACTCACACCATAGTATGAATAAGCAAGTTTTGGGGTACTATGATCTGGTGTAGAAGCTCTTGGATGGCCCAGATGATGGAAGGGGATCTACTCAAATGATGATCCTATTCTGGGCAATCAATCGTCATGTGGGATTATTTGATGAAGCAATTTTGGAGCTTTGATGGGGTGCATTCGGAGTCCGAATGGGAGTTTCATGTAGCAGTTTGTTCAAAATTCCAAGCGGGAGATCCACTCACAAGTTACTAACCCATCATTCTAGCATGGTTTAAAATTTCGTTGATTTCAGACCCTTGGCCTGGAAGGAAATTTTCTGAAATTTCCTAATTTTGGATGAAATTTCAGTGAAATTTATTATTCTTTGATTATATATTTTAATATAACAAAAAAATTTACCGTAGTTGTTCAAGAAATCCCGAGATTTCAGGATTTCATCTGAAATATTTGTCCTTTTTATTTTCTATTTATTATTCATTTTCTAAGATTTTATATATTTGTAAAGTATATATTATATATTATATCATTCTACTATTAAAAGTACAAGGAGTATGCAAAACATTACTTGGATGTAAATACCCTTTAACTTAATTTATTTGATGAATAACTTATAATATAATCAAATTTTAATTAAGTTACTATTTAATATTATGTAGGACCCATTATTAAAAGAGAGTCGGTTTAGGACTCTACCATATTAGGGAAGAATCCTAAAGGAGAGTTAATTTAGGACTATATCATATGTTAGGGAGAATTTTATTTCTATAGAAAGAGTCTATCGGAAAGCAGAGTTGGTTTAGGATTCTACTATATTTTAGGGAAGACAACCATAAATATTATCTTCCTATAATCTTCACAACCCAATTGTTTGACCTTTATGAGAAGGATGGTAGAAATTCCGGATTGGCACCCGGAGAGCAACCAAGAAAAGATAAATAATTTTTCTAATATTAAATTTAAATTAATATAAGAAATATTAAATTTAATTACTCAATTATATTTATATAATATTATATTAATAAATTATTTAATATAAAGAGAGTAACGTGATGTCTAATGAAAATATATTAAAAATTATATTTTTTTTCCTAAATTATATTTTAATAATAAAAAAATTATAAGTGCAAGGCACGTGCACTTTTACTAGTAGTTTTAAATGTAGTTTATACATCTTTACTATTATAATGGGAGAGGCAGGCTTGTGATTTTTTCCGAAATTCCCATACTATCCTTATATAAAAACAAAATTTTGATTTAATGTTTTGCTTTAAAACCCAAACTACTCCTTGCCTTTGATTTAATTTCCAAACTACCCCTTGCTCATCTATCTATTTAGAATCACAGCCAATCGCACCCGTGGGTTAACACTTGTCCCTTTTAACTCCTATTAGCTGTGGTTAACTCCTTCCCCTTGCTCTCACGTGCATTGCACGTGCCAATAGCGAGTTCAATTGCACCCGCGGATTAACATGTGTCCCTCTTAACTCCTATTAATTATGGTTAACTCCTTCCCCTCGCTCTCACATGCATCGCATGTGCCACCCGCTAGTATTATTAGATGTAAATCACTTATCTAATTAAAATTTTATTTAGATAGGTTGGGAGTTTAAATGAGTTAGGAGAGGTTTTTAAGTATCCTAATATTTAGATTTTTAAGATTTTTCCCTCAATACACCCAGGGATACTTGGAAGACTCAAAAGACACCTTATTTTTAATTTTTTACTTTTATACACCCCCAAACACATGTTTAAGACATTTTTGCCCTTATGCTAAAATGAGAGGTTTAATGAAACTCAAGAGTTTCTTCCTCACCATAACCTCTTCTCTCCTCACCATAACTCTCCTCTCCTCAAAGAAGAGGTTTAAAATTTAAAGTTGTGAAAGGGGTTACGAAACCCCCTTCTTCTTCCTCATTCTCTCCTCAGTTCTCATTGTCTGTGATCGGTGGTCACAAAGGGAGGTTAGTCTCTCTCTCTCAAAGTTAGGGTTTATTCTCTCCCCCTCTCTCCAATTTCTTTCTATCATTCATTATCTTTTATTTTCATGTCATTTTATCATCTAATAGAAGTTTTTTTAAGTAAAATGGAGGATCCATGGAGGGATCCTCCATGTTGAAAGATTCAAAGTCTAGAGGTTGAAGATGATGAGATTTCAGATATTCGTGATCATTTACAGAAACTCACGATCAATCTATAAATTTCAGATATTCGTGATCATTTTCAGATAACCATTGATTGATCGTAAAAAAATTATGTGGTTGATCATGATGTGTCCACCAATTTGCGATTTGAATTTTCCACCAATTCGCGATTGATCATGACTTTTTTAAAAAATTCACGATTAATTGCACTGTAATTAACAATTTTAAAAACAGATTAATCGACCTGCCTTGAACGGATATTCTTTATGATTTTACCTGTATTATATGTTGATTTTATGTTTATTGATGCATAAATGTTCCCATATTTGCAGGTAATGACCATAAAATCTATTGTTTGCTTTTATGATAGTGAATAGGTATATGAAAATAATAGATTCTCATGCAAAGGTGAAGTCTCAAGATGCGTAGTTGTAAGCAATGAAATTACATATGAGCAGCTTGTATCTAAAATGCACAAAAGTACAAATACAAGATAGGAAAACTATAGTATCATAATCAAAGTCAATTACCCTTGTCAGTCATTCCAACCAACTCCCTCCAACAGATATCATAGATGACGAAGATGTGTTAGGGCTCTTCCTAGTACATGAAGAGTATCCACAATGTTGTATACCATTGTTTGTAGAGAAAGTGAGAATTTTTGTCAAAGTTGATGATAAGAGTTTACATGTTAGTCAGGAGAGAATATCTCAATCATTCAAGAGAGGACTTCACCTGTTGTTGAGTTAAGAGGGTTGAATGATCAATGGTTAGGTGGATACAACGACTATGCTAGTTTTGTACCCAACTCATTTCCCAATGCAGTTGATGATCGATTTGACTTGGTTGCAGATGATGACTATTTCAATGAATGTGAGGATATGATTGATGAGGTAGGTGTTGAAGCCATTGAAGAGGGCAACCCATTATACCTCAATGTCCTAATTAGGAATCCTAGTCTAGGCCTCAACCTCTCATTAAGGTTGCAATAAAACAAGTAATGGGATCTTATGAAGATTCATATGCTAAATTCCCAGCCTATTTTCATGAGCTTAAAAGGATGAACCTAGGGACGGTGACTGTCATGCATGTAGACCCAGGAATGAACAGGTTTGAGAGGTGTTTTGTTGCACTTGGATAATGCATTAGAAGCTTTCAAGTCTTTAGTGCGGAGGGTATTGGTTGTTGATCGGACAATGCATTAGAAGCTTCAAGGTCTTAAGGGCAAGTAAAAAGGTATACTCATCTTGGCTACAACATTGGATGAAGACAACCACATCTTTCCAGTAGCATATGGGATTAGGGAATCAGAGAATAACAACAATTGGAATTGGTTCCTGACCCAATTAGAAGGTGTGCTTAGATACTTACCAGGACTCGTTATTATATCACACCGACACAAATGTATGATAAAAGAAGTTCTGATTGTCTTCCCATATGTTTTCCATGCCTATTGCGCGTACCATATTTTTCAAAACATGATTGGTTTTTTAAGGATAGGACGTTGGACAAGTATTTTTGGTCGGCTGCAAAGACATGCAGGCGAGTAATATTTGAGACTTACATGCATCATCTTGCACTGGAGAACCCCTGATGTGTATGAATGGCTTAGTAAGATAGGCAAAGAAAGGTGGGCTTCATCGTTCTTCCCTGGTAAGAAGTACAATATGATCACTACCAACATCGCCGAGAGCATCAATGCTTTATTGAAGAAGGCAAGAGGATATCCCATCCTTCATGTGATTGTACCCCACTATCCCTAGGGGTATTTTTTTAACTTTTCTAAATAATCTACTAAGCAAATAAAATCTAAGTTACACTCAGTATTTATTTATAAGCCTATGAGTAGGTTCTCTACACACATGAGTAATGCCAACTTCATGACATCCTCATGTTTAGTTGAATCTTCCCGGCATTGAAATTCCTCTAAGATATGATGTTTTGTTACCTTCTTACTCGTAAGGTATTTGTCTCTATTTATCATTCTATTTTCTATTTTTATTTTAACGAGGGTCAAGGGTCCCGATCTAAACCCCATTATCAAAGCAAAATCCATTTATGTGAACTTCAAAATAGTCCCCTAGATATCAAATTCTAAGTTACCAATATACCTTTGAAGAAGGTGGTGGGTCAGTTGAGAAAGAAACTTAAATTTATGAACATCTAACAAAAATCCAAAAGGAGATGCCCTAAACAAATGATTCATAGGTTCCTATTTCTCAAAATTTAACCTTAAAATTTGTACGAAGGTCAAGGAACACTTAGCGGATGGCTGGATATCAGAGTACTCCATTATGGGAGGAATCACATGAGGGACCACATAAGCCATTGGAGGGGTCGTAGAAGGAGCCATAATCTTTCGTCCAGTCTTTTTTCTTATTGGCACGAACCTTCTCCACCTCCTCCTCTTTACACGAATCATTTTGTTTTTTTCCCTTTAGGGAGATGGTTAATGGTGATGCTCTTGTCTTCTTACCAATGGCTGTAAATATGGTTACATTTATGTATCAATAAAATATTAAACAAATGTGAAAACATAAAGAGTAGGAGTTTGGCTCAAGATAATAGCAGCTCGATTAATCTAGTTTTTAGATCGTTAATTATACTACATATAATCGCGAATTTGAGAGAAAATCATGATCAAACGTGAATTTGTAAATTTGTTTAGAAAAAATAACGATCAACCGCAATGTTTTTTTAAAGATCAACATAATGGAAAAACATTATCAACCATATTGTTTCTTCTTTCAAAAGAAAAGCCCCCAAAAAAATTTTAATATAAAGCACAATCAATAGATGAGATGATGGAAAAATCACGATCAACTATAACACGAAGAAGAGATTGTTTCTTCTTTAAGAAAAATAAATCAAAAAATAAAAATAACATGAAAAGATCGTTTCTTTTTAGAAAGAAATTTCAAAAATTAAAACAAGGACAAGATAGAAATGAAGAGATTGTTACGGTGAGGATATAAGATCTAAGAATAAAAACTAAAAAACAAAGATGGAGCACTAGAAAAAAAAAAATCCAATAGCACACTGAGACAAGGGCGGAGCCAGGAGTTTTTCCTTGGGGGCCGAACTACATATATCAAGAAAATTAATGGGATTGGGGTATGGAGCCTTGGGGATTCGAGCGTAGCTCCTAAGAATTGTTTTTTGAGTAATGGGTCCATCGTAGTCATAAGATTCGTTAATGTTGCATTCCAAAAAGGGGTTATGTAACAAGAAAAACATGGGCCGGTCTTCATTGGTTCCTACCCACTAACTGTGGTTAAGATTCACTCACCCCTAGGGTTCATCCATTTAACCTTGGTTTTAGAAAAATAAATACTAATAATAATAATAAGAATAACTTTAAGTTGGTTAAACTTAACCATGGTTAAAGGGGATGAAATGGGAAGGCATAGGATTATGTAGTCAAATACAAGGTGGTTTAATCACTACACTAAATCTACTAATTTTTATATTATGGAGATTGTTTTTTCACACACGTGTTCCGTGTTCAGTGGAACGTGCACACCTCCCTTGCTTTACACATGTCTCTTTTAATACCCATTAACGGTGGTTAAGATTCACTCACCCCTAGGATTTATACATCTACCCTTGGTTTTTATTAAAAAAAAATTAACTCCTAAGATAATAAATCTTAACTAGGGTTAAAAGGGACACATAAAAAATCAACCCACTTATATTATAAATATAAAAACATTTACAATTTTTTTTGGGGGGGCGGGGGGCACTATATACAAAATTTATATATTGTGTATGTTTTTAAAAAAAATTATACATACAATATATTAAAAGTTTAAAAATTTTTGGGGGAGACCATGGCCCCCTCCTCGCCCCCTGGCTCTGCCCTTGTGAAGAGATTGTTCTTTAAAAAAAAAAAGAGGGTTTCTGGTGAGCTAAAAGCAACGGTGAGAGCACTTACCACGACAGGAGCAGTGGCGAGTAACAGTAGGAGCGAACGAGAAAAATGGTGAGTAATGACAGAGTTGATCATGAGGGTGAAGAGAGGAGAGTTTACGGTGAGGAAGAAACCATGATATTCTTTAAATCCCTTCTTTTGATATATGGGTAAAAGTGTCCTAAAAAGGAGTTTGTGGTCTATAAAAGTAAAAAAATAATTAAAAAAATTAAATGCGGTTCATTTTGGGTCTCTCAAAGAACCCTGTGTGTATTTAGGGAAAAATCCCTTAGATTTTTAGTTTAAATAGGTTATTAGAAGTGCTTAAGAAAATAAATCGCATAGATCCCTTGGTTCTTCTTCTAAATGGATACACCGGTAGAGTAGGAAACGTATACCCATGAGCAAATGGCAGAATGGGTTTTCCGGCGATCTCCTAGGGTTTGACAGCCACTCTTCCTAGGGTTTCATGTTTGGTCCCTATATTCTAGGGATCTCCGGCATCTGTGGCCAGCGATCTGTCTGGTCATTGGATATATTGGTTATTGGCTATTTGTTATTATTTGCTAGGACTTCATGGATAACCCTCTAATAAGAGAATCGATGGTGGGAGGATCTACAAAACTGTTACAACTCTATTTAGTAGGAAATAAATTAAGAGATTTATTTGCTGTTTAAATTAGATTTTATTAGGATGCAAATTTTATGAGTTTCCTTGTAAGGGTTTAAGTTAATCTATAGATGTTTATCATCAGTCAGACTAACTAATCATGTTCTTCATTAGATTTATAATTTTAAATTACTGCAGCTTGGAATGCCTATGATGCATGTATGTGTGGCATATGATATATTTTAGTTTTAGTTGGCATGGGCTTTTCTAGCAAAAGTGTCCTATCCTTTAGGAGGTGTCCTTGATCTTAGGGGGAGAAGATCAAGTTAAGAGAGAGCTTTTGCTTTTCTATTGCTATATTTTGTTCCCCGCTCAACAGTCTCCATATTGTCTACATTTATTTTGTTGTATTGTGGTTGTCTTGATCTTACTTATGCTATAAATTGGTATATTTTGTGATTTTGGCTTCCTCCCTACCTTTGGCTTTTCGTTCCAAAAAGGGGGAGAATGTTAGGATATTAGTTCTCTAATTCAGTATATTCCTAGCTATACATGTGTTTATTTATTTTGCATATTTCATACATGCTTCACTGAGGTTTTTATTAGCATGTGCAAGTGCAGTTTTGCAACAGACAAATCTTACATGACAATAGCTCCATTTGCTTACAATCTCAGTTATTTTTCAATTGGTATCATGTAACTTATTTAGAGTCATGTAATTGCCTAATTCACCATTTGATGTGTTTAGGTGAGTTTGTGTCGCGTCATGTACTTCAGTTTGGTTTTATAACGGAATTGTCAAAGGGGGAAATTGTAAGTCGATATTTAGTATTGGCTTATTCTATTGTCAAAATGAGTCATGTCATGTATCTTGTGTCTTTGTCTGCAAGTGTATCATGCTCATGATTGATGAAGACTGGAGAAGATCAACTAAAGACATTTCAATCATCGTCTTCGTCTCACTCCATAGGATGGTAAGTGACCTAGATACCATGTTACCTTTGGTAGAATTGACCTAGATACCTAACCTATAACTTAGGTGGATTGACTTAGAAAAATTTATTTACCTTAGGTGGTTAGTAGCATGCTCTTTCTTGAAGATTTTGAGGCAAAATAGGCAAAATTGTCTTTCTATCAACATAGGGGTATTTTGGTTATTTCCAATTAACCAAAATTTATGAAAATTTTAAGGTAGATTCTAGATTATCCATAGTAGTTATGATTCATATTTGAGCACATTATGACAAGAATTGACCTCTCTAGGATTATTCAAAGTTTCTGTGGCAGAACCATAAATAGTGTGAATAGTAACCATATGAATAGTGTTTTTAACTGTTCTAAACACTTTAAAACTCTATTTTTGACCTCTATTTATAGGGTTTGTTCTTCATAACAAACCAGAAGAGTTTAAAGAATTGTTAGAGAGCTTTATTAAAATAATTAAGATTTCTCAAACTCATTCTCCTCTCCTCTTCCACCCTAGAGATCAAGTCTCTGATTTTTTTCTTACTTGTTTGTTTATTCTCATTGTTGAGATTCAACTAAGATTTGTTTGAATTAACAACCATCAACACATTCTTTCAAGAACAATTTGGTCGGAGTAATCCGAAGCTTGCGAAGGAGATCGATCTGAGGAGGATCGTGGTAATTAATTTGGAGACACAAGAGAAGAACATGTTGTTGTGGTTGAATACGGGACTTGCGAGTTCGTGGTGACTTATTAAGGTGTGGAGGACTGAGTATTAAAGATCATTGTGTCAAGTTTGATTGAATACAATTCAAATCTTGTAAGTTTTTGTTACTTTGTCTAACTGATATCTCTTGCTGGACTAGGTCCTGTGGTTTTTCCCGAAAGGATTTACATGTAAAAATCCTTGTGTTTTAGTTTGTTTATCTTTCTTGATTTTGTACTTTAATTGTTTATGTTTATCCTTCATTTGTTAATAATTTGTATAAATTAAAATTGGATAGATAGACCTAAGGAAGACTTAGCCACCCCCCTTGGGTTTGTGAGTTCTCAACCTAAAAATGTTATTTTTAGGGTTCACCGGAATTTTTCACATTTGAAAATCTAACCTTGTAAAAAAAACTCAATATGACAATACTGGGTTGGTGAATGGCAACTGTCGTGTAGAAGATTCACACCACTATTGTTATAGTAGGAACATCAATACCTGAAGTCAGTTCATCCATGAATATAGTGGGGTTCACAACAAGTGAGTCCAGTAATGTCTGAGGCACTGAAAAGAGCATCCCTCAAATTGTTTAGTTCAACCTGATTCATTACCTCTCTTACAAACATTTGCATAGCAATTTGAAATTTTTATTAAGCGGAGCCAAGCATAATAGAGGTTAACAGGAAGGTTCACAACTCTTGTTTGCACATTCTGTAACGACCCCGAATCCTACCTTGACCAAAATAGGACTTTAGGTCAAAATATTTCTTAAACCTGCTTAAATCTCATGACATATGAGGCATACAACACGAGTCTCCAAAAATAAGAATAATAAAATTTCGATATAAACCAAATCATCCTGTACAGCAATAAACCACCAACCATAACCCACACATGAACTGAGTAGTCTAAAACCATTAACATGGTAAAACAACTAAGCAATATCAACTAAAAGTCATAAAAGTCTGATACAAACATCTCTTCCTAAAGGAAACAACTAAAGCAAATCAGTAGGGATGACTATCAAAATCTCTGGCCTCCTCCTCAGGAAGCTCACCTTCTTCTCCCTCTTTCGTGTACACCTCCTTAGTCCATGGCTCATCTCTTAGACTTGAAGACAACGATAGGTCGGTTGAGTATGGAATACTTAGCAGATAAACAAACCAACAACAACATAAAGTAGCATGAGCAATATCAATATCATAGTTTAGTTTATCTATGCTTAATCATAATAAATTCACATAACATAGGCATAATCAGAGTGCGGAGCATATAACATGTCATAACATCTTTTTGACCCGTGTACTTGTATAACTCTTATTCATGAATTTGAACTTAACATTACATAGACTGATACATGCATGATTCATAGTGTGTTTGTCCCGACAATGCATAATCATAGTGTTTTGTCCCGGCAACGCATAATTCTTAGTATTTTATAACATAGTTGCGGCAATGCATAGAGTGGTATGTTTGTAAATGGGGATCATTTTTTCATAGCATAATTCATAACCTGCTTGTGTCCAATGCTTCGTAACATGTTTATGTCCAATGCATGCATGCTTGTGAGACAAGTTAACTCATGAGACTTAAATACTTATCATGCAAGTAAGCGCGTACTTGAGTGTCGTGATTGGAATTCAAATGAATCATCCCTTAGGTTCCGATCTCCCACCATGGAAACTCCATCATAACATCCCATACCAAATGGTTAGAGAATTCCCGATTTGGAAGACTTCCCTCTAAGATTTGGCCTACCCGAATACCGATCACCATACAAGTAAATAGGGCATAATTTATCATGACAAACAACAATATCCATTTAACTTAGTTTCTTAATAATCAATAGCATCATACTAGCATTCATCATTCTTGAGCATTTCAACAAACACCTTGAGTGCATTAATTATGGATACTTTACCATTTCTCATTTTTAACATTCCATCACACCATAATCCATTCATACAACCCAAACATAATCCACATCCATACATTCATCTCATCCTCCATAGTGTTTCTCATCCTCCATGCAATCCATCCATAGTATTAAACTACATTTTCATCTCTAATAAATTTAATTCATACTTAATTGGGAACAACATATCAAATTTCTATTTCTTATCATTTCTATCATACTTATATTCACCAAACATCATAATAGGGTTGAGTTGGGGAGTTTATCAACCTTAGGGATCCTTCCCTTGGATCCAAATGCTCAAGAAGACTTTGGAAAAGATCTTCAAGCTTTCCTTGCAATTCTCAAGCAATCTCCTTCCTCTCCAAGTAATTTTTTCCTTAGAACTCTAAGTTCTCTCATCTTTTTTTCCAAATTAGGTTAGAAATGGTTTGGAGCCCTAAAACCCTCGAAATAGAACCTCTATTCATAGCCTAGAGTGGACATTGCAGAGCCACGGGTAATAGAGAGGACACTCGTTAATAGTCAAGTTGGGGGGGATGGATTGTAGGTAGGGTTGTCAAAGGACAGGGCCTAGGTCTTACAAGCTCGACCCTTACCTACAAGGGTTCGGCCCTAGCCCTTGAAGGGCCTTAACTGTCTAGGCCCAAGCCCTACCCCAAGGGTCAGGGCTAGGCAAGGTCATAAAAAAGAATAGTAAAAACATTTCATACACCGTCATCATATACCAACCTAAAATCAATTATCGTCCTTTATCCAATCTTAGGACAAACAATACAACGCAAAGAGCAGATTAACAGAGTTATTGTTTTTATTTTTTTACTCGATAGCATAGTAGAACATTTTTCTTAAGTTAAAATAGTATAATGTATTTACTATTCTTTTATAATGAAATTATATATTATATACTCTATGTTTTCTTATGTTGGCTATATGCTTTTTCTTTTAATATATTTAATTTTGGCACAATACTAGCATAAGGCATAAATATTAATCTTATATGTATTATATAGATTTTATTAAAGTGTTAACATATATAAGTCATGATACTAATTTTAACATAGTGATAACATAAGACATTTTGAAACAAAAGTGATATACGGCATAGTGTATCTAATTTTGATATAGTACAAAATAAGGCATAATAATAGTATAAATCTAAATTTAGCAAAGTAGTAATTTAAAGGAATTTTGACCAATGTTTTAATAACTGGATTGGGCCTTGAATCGGCTAGGCGACCAGTTCCATTGGCTGATTCGACCAGTCCGATAGTGAAACCCCAAAAAATAGCTCCTCTAGGAGTACCCCTAGACTGATTCTTAATAGCAACCACTTAATAAACAGATATGGTTGCTCATGAGTCACTAAATGAGATTTCTATGTGATTTAACATGGCACATTAGCTTAACAAGCTAAAGAGAGCCACGTGTTGATACATGGACATCTAAAAAGGTGTCACTAGGCATTCATATGTACCATGAACTAGATGTAGACTTTTTGTTATCATTAGCACCTGTCCAATCAGCATTTGTACAGACATCAATCCTCATATGCCCAAGATCCGGTATGTATGTTGCATGGTAAGGGTTCAAAGTCAAACCTATGTATGCCTGGTTTGTCATTCTCGAGCAAGTAGATGTCGGGAATGAGATTCCCTATCACACACAAACTCAAATAACTTTACTTTGGACCTATTCTCAGCCCATGAGCAACCTATATCCATGAAATAATGATCAAGTCTATCATGTAAGTGTCACTACAAATATAGTGAGATTATGAGTTATCACATTTTCTATTTATCTTAGATCATGTGATTAATGCATAACCAAAATTTATCAATTTGAAAAATATGGATTATCAAGGTATTCTGGGACTACTGCAACATTTAAATTAATTAAACAAAAACTAAGAGAATTTATTTAAACAAAAGGACTAAATCAACTTGGTTTAAAGGTTAAATTAAGTTAATCAGCACTTATGCCTTACAAGGACATATTCAGGACCATGGACTTGGACTAATGATTTAAGAGTTAAGACATGTTAACTAAATGTTGAACTCTACCAAATAATTGAACCCATACTTTAGTGTAATCAATATGGGATTAGATTAAACTAATTAATAATTATTTAATTTAACAACCATTTTAATTAAAGAAGGTCGGGTAACATTGTCTTTTGCCAAGTAGTGCGAGCTTGTAAGGAGAGATTGGCTAAATCTGAGTTGAGTTGAATGCTAGAGAAAGAGCGACCTTATCTCTTGGACAATGTGGGGCTTCAACTATCTTCAAGAAAAACTCAAAGAGTAGCTCCTAGAGAAAGAGCGACCTTATCTCTTTGAACAATTTGGGGCTTCAACTATCTTCAAGAAAAACTCAAAGAGTAGCTCCTAGAGAAAGAGCGACCTTATCTCTTTGAACAATTTGGGGCTTCAACTATCTTCAAGAAAAACTCAAAGAGTAGCTTTTGGTTAGCTTGATTCATTTACATAAATAAATAATTTATTTAATGTTGAATTCTTTGTATGATAGCTAACTTGTGCAATATTGTGTTTATTTTCACTAATTGACCCACTACATACATTTCTTCTTATATTACTTCATTTTCATTGTTTTGCAAGAGGGGGACCTTTCGGGTTGATTCCAAGCTACGAACACCACAATCCTCACCCATCTTCTCTTCTTTGGCTTTTCCCCACATTACAGTGTAAAACCCAAGAGATATTATAATTGCTCCAACCACACTGCAAACATGTATAAACAAATATATAAATTCAAGTTCACCATCATTGATAGCTTTTAAGATAAGACTATGATTGAAAAGAGAAAATTTGATCAATTATATATATATATGGGGAATGATAACCTTCACTAGATACTCATTTTAAGGAGCAAGCCCTAGAGAGATGCTTTTTCAAGGAGAATAGAAAATGGCAGACAAAAGAGGAAACATCGGAGCTTGCAACGACATTTGTGGTTGTCCTTCTCCATGCCCCAATTGCAGGTATGTGCTTCCCTTTTACTATATAATAATAAGGCATTCATGTTAATGTATCTTCCGTTATGTTTGGATAAATTTCTGGATTATGAAAGTTAAGAGTTGAAAAAATTGCAGGTAGATTGTTGTTCATTTAGTGTGTATAGAAGTCTAAATTTTGATTTTTAAGGGAAGCTGGCAGGGGTGAATTTCACTTACTTCCACTGAAAGGGACGGGAAGGTTTCAGCTTTTGAGGAAAGTCACCACACTCTCATTGGCTCACATTTTGCAAAGAAATGAGTTAAAAAATCACTTTTCAGAGAAGTTTAACCAAACAAGGCCTTCGTATTTGTGTATAGTTGCACATCAAGTGAAACTCGAGTTTTTTTTTTTTTTGGTCAGTGGTGAAAACTCAAGTTGGGAAGACCCTAATATGCAACACATGCGGCGCTTGTCTGGCATGGGGAGTTGATTGGCCTTTTGGATGGAAGATATTTTCCCTTGAGCTTCTTCTCCAAAAATCTAAAAAGTTTCCCCCAATTTTTCTTCTTTAAAAAACCCTCAATTAATTATAACCTATTTTCACCTTTTATACGTAAAGGAGAGTAACCCTATTTTTATATTTTTTATTTTTTTTGCCATTTGATCAACCATTGTCACTAGAAATATAGCCTGAAACAGAAATGGGAGTTTGTGCATGGACCGTCCGATTATTGGAACTAGTCACTCGTTTCAACGGTTTTCGGTCCAACTAGCTGGTTATTCCAGTTATCAAAATTTCGGCCAGTTCTCAATTTTAGCCAGTTCTCAGGGTTTTGGGGACTGTGGTTTATCACTGATTCTCGATTTTAGAATTTCGATTGATCGGCTGATTCGATTATTAAAACACCGGTTTTGATACAATACTAACATAAGATAAGTCCACTAGTTTTATTAGAAAGTTAGAGTAAATGATAAAAGTCCTGGAATTTATGGACTTGAGAGGCTGGGCCGAGTACCCCACACTAGAGGGCCGGATCACTATCCCTACAAATCTACAGACGTAAGGGTTTATATGTAATTAAAGAAAAAGAAAAGAAACTAGGGCTGTACATTGAGTCGGGCTGGCTCATGGCCCGCATGACCCAGCCTGAATTAGGACAGGCTAGGCTAAGGTTACATGGGTTTGTTGAGCTGGGTTAAGATTCTATTTTCATTTAGGCTCTGTTTGTTTGCACGTAAGTGGTTTTACAACATAAATCATTTATGAAGGAAAAGGTTTTATGGTAAAAGGTGAATTTTCTACTCAGTTTTTGGTGTTTGGTTGCATTCTTGAAAATAAAACAAAAAAATTTTAATTAAAAAAGTAAAAAGTTAACAAATTAAAAAATTAAAATTTTCAAAAATTAAAAAAGTAAAAAATTTATGAATAAACATATTTTTGTAATTTTAAAAATATTTTAGGCCCGGTTCTTTCGGTGGAACTTTTAAAGCCTAGAAATTTCATTGTTTCATGCCTAATTTTACTTAATGTCTAGAACTATATTATTCCATAGAGTGCAAAAGTTCTAAAAATATGGTACTTTCAAGTTCCAACAAAAATTTCAGATTTTTTAAGTTCCATACATGTTGAAATTCTAATTAGATTGAACCTGATAAATCTGAGATACCATTATGTGAAAGAGTTAGAAACTCTCTCTCCTCTCCCCTCTCCTCCCATACTCTTGCCTCTTGTTCTAAAATATCAATGTTCCAGACTTTAAAAGTTCTACCAAAAGAATAGAGCCTTAAAGAGGTTGGTATTTTACGGGAAAATGACTTACAGGTTTTTAAAATGCAAGTTATTTTCTAGAAAAGTAGTTCATTTCTGTAAAACATTTTACTTACGTACAAACAAACACGCATAATTGGCATTTTTCATGAGATTATTTTGTTTTCCCCAATTTTACGTTAAAACAAACGGAGCATTTGTGTTTGGGTTTGGGCTGGGTTTGAGTAAACCTTAATAAAGCCTGATTAACCCAACCCGATCCAAAATTTAACTTAGTTGTATTTTGTAACGACCCCAAAATCCCACAAGGCTAAAATAGGACTTTAGAATCGCCACATTACTTAAACCTGCTTAAAACCATGCATACAAGGTTACTACACGAGTCTCCAAAAATGAGAGTAATAAAATTCCGATATATAAACCCAATCCAACCTGCACAAGTCTGAGGTCTATATATACAACTCACAAAGAACCAACAAGTCTGATACACAACTAATAAGAAGTCTACTGAGCAACATCCTCTAAAAGTCAAATACAAAACTCTCTCAAAGAAAAGAAATGTAAACTAAGAGGTGTAGCCGCCCAAGTCTCCGGCTCCCTCCTCAGAAGGCTCACCTTCACCTCCTTCCTCAATGTATGTTTCCTCAACCCACGGCTCCACCGTGTACTCCTGCTCTATACCTGCCAAGACAAAAGTCCGGCTGAGTACAAAGGTACTCAGTGTATATAAAATCCAACCAACAATAATGATATACCTGCACTTAGTCAGAAACATATCCAATAGCATAATAACATAATCAGAGTGCGGAAGAACGTGTGCGCATATACATCATATCATCACCTTGACTCGTGTACTTGTGAGAACCTTAGACTTAGAAAATCATACACTTATGAGGTACTTATGCTTACGAGACCACGTGCTTGTGAGATGCTTATGCTTATGCTTATGCTTATGCACTTATTCAGATCATACAGTAATGAGACATGCCGTTCTTGGCGGATACAGACCATGCCTTATGCACTTATTCAGATCACACAGTAATGAGACATGCCGTTCTTGGCGGATACGGACCATGCCATGCTTATGCTTATTCAGAATGTCATACGTATGCCATGTTCATGCTTGTAGTCCATATGTGTGACTTGTGAGACTCTTATCTTAACATACACGTGCATATGTGCTTAAGTGTCGAAATTAATATTCGAGTTGGTAATTGCTTAGGTTCCGATCTCCCACCATGGAAACTCCACTATACTGTCCCATACCAAATAGTTAGAGAATTCCCGGTTTGAGAGATGTTCCTCTAAGTTCTTACCTTCCCGACTATCAATTTCCATGCAAATAATTAGACATACTTAACAAACCATTCACATATACATATCTTATCATAATTCATATCGCAATTCATAATCAATTTACTACCATTTCATAAGAGTATAATAGCATTTATCCATTCAAGCCTTTTCACAAACACCTTGTGTACGTATAATATGAATCCATTTCTCCTCCATATTTTCAAGCATTCGTCAAACCATAATTCATCCATACAATCAATATATTCATCCACATCCACCAATTAATCCCATCCTCCATACCTTTTATCCACATTTCCAATCCACATATTCATTCACATTCCCATCCATAATTAGCTTATTTCATAGAAAATTAGGGAAAATGCATCAACTATCTATTTCTACAATTCTTAGCACATCAACATTCACAAAACCTTAAAATAGAGTTGATTAGGATAGTATATCGACCTTAGGATGTGCCATGACAATTCCGGTAAACGGTTCTAAAACTAGAGCTTCCTAAAGTTTAGGATGTGCCATGACATCCATCCGTTACAAGTTGATTAAGCCTAGTTTACACCACAATAATTAGGCATAAAAAAACAATAAACATCAAACATCACAAGGACTAAAATACCCTTAACACAATGAAATAAAACATGAAAAAGATTCAGGTCTCTACATATTTTGTCAAATTTTTTTTTATTTTCTCTATTTTTCACTTATTTTCTTGGCAATCATACATAGGGTAAATAGAAACACATGTTCCTTTAAGAGGCTCTAATATTTAAAGTAGTAATAATTAATACAAAAACAAATTAATTAAAGAGGGAGAAACACCATTCAAAATCAAATATGGTGTGACATTATGCACCCTAAACTCATGACGTTGATAGCCAATTCACCTAGACAGTCAACTCAGCTAGATACTATTCATTACAAATAAGGAAATTGAGAAACCGTTAGGCAGTTTGATCATTAAGCAAAAAATTGAGTTGAGTATAGGCTTGCCCAAATCCAATCCAAAATTATAATGTCATACATGGACCGGGTTTAGACTTCATGTATTTGAATGAGTATGAGTTTGACCAGGATTAAGACGGCCGAGCCCAAACTAAATTCAGCCCAGCCCAGCCCAGCCCAGCCCAGCCATTGTACACCCCAAGAAGAAACGCATCAACAGCCTCTGTTCATTAAACGCCACGTAAAAGCCTAGGAAGAACCTTTTTCGGTTCAGGTTGCTTTCTGTCAGGGGTTCTTTTTCGCTCTTCTTCTCCATTTGCAGAAAAGCCTACAATATAAAAGAAAAGAAAAAAAAAAAACAAAGATTTAAAAAGAAAAAAAAAAAAAATCCAAACCGCAACACTCCCAAACCCTAGACCTATCTGAGTTTGCTTTTCTATCGATTTCATTTTGTGTTTATCTTTCGATCTCTGCAACTTTAATGGCGAATGTTCCTCTACAACCTGCGCAGCCAATCCAACAGCAGGATGTGCAGCAGCAGCAGCAAGTTCATACGCCGGGAGGGTTCGGCAATGCTTCTCTGTACGTTGGAGATCTCGACCCTTCAATTTCCGAAGGTCATCTCTATGATCTGTTCAGCCAGGTTGCTCAAGTCGCGTCGATTAGGGTTTGCAGGGATCAGATCAGGAGGGTCTCTCTCGGTTACGCTTATGTTAATTACAACAACCCTCAGGATGGTTTGAACTCTTCCTTGAATTTTCATTAATTTATCTGGTGGTTTAGTTGATGTTTTGATCGGTTTAGGGTTTCTGTGTTGTCTGTGTTTCATGTTTGTGTTTTAGGGTTCATCACTGATATAGGATATTATTGATGTACTTTGATATGTGTTAGGGTTACTTATGACACTCCTCCGGATTATTATTGTTATTATGTGGTATCAGAAAGAGATTTATCTGTGTATTGTGGTATTTATCAGTATTTGTTTACTGGCTTATTCATTCGTGTTGATCAAATGATTTGCTTGAAGTAGTCGGTTACACGTTGCTGTTGTAATTCCCAATGAGGATTTATTGTGCTGAGTTATATGAAGTACGACTGTTGTTCTTTTTCTTATGATGTATATATGGTTTGGATATGAGGATTATAATGTAAACAGGTGATCTTATGCTCTCTTTTTGTAGGTATTTATAGATAGGACTTTGTGGTTGGTTGATTTTTCTTAGTGATCTTACTGGGGTGTAGAAAGAAATTGAGATGATTATGTATTTTTTTAGGATCACTTATATACAATTCCAAGATGGTATTTTGCGCTAACCCTGGTCACTGCTGGAATGGAATTATTTGTGTTACTACTTACTACATTCACATTATTAAAACTATGTCCCTATTGAAGTACGTAATTTAAGATTTATTTGTCTCCTTTGGGTTTTAGTATGTCTGAATAACATATGAATTTAGTTTATCATAAGCTTTTCTGTTCAACAGTAAAGAAGCTTGCAGCGTATCCGCAGGCGAAGGGGCAGCACCGTGAAACCATCCATATAGCAGCATCTAGGCACCTAGAGCAGCCGGGCAGGCACTAACGCCAGAAAATCACTTGCTTTCTTTCTTGATTACCAAGCACTTTTCTGTTCAACAGTAAAGAAGCTTACTTACATTGAATGTTGTAGGTGGAGATTTGTGCTAGTAAGAAGAATAATGCAGTTGACCACCATTCGAATCTTCAGGCAATGGTAAATTGGTACTCTATGTTGTAAGTCTAGAACTAAAAGAGCTAGGCTTAGCTTACTCAAACAATTTTTCTATGCCTATCATAAAAGTTGCTCTTACAAGTGTGGGCATGTGAATTTATCACCTTTCCTTCTGGGCCGGCCCTGTGGAGGAACGATGCTAAACACCTAAAAATTGGAGCTGCCACCTATTTGATTATGGTGGGAATAGGAACCCTAGTAAAAATGCATAAGGACCTACCGTCTGATTCGAGACCTAGGTAAGCGATTTCGAAGTCCCCAGGAAGGTGTTCGGCACCCCAGGATCCCCATCCGAAGATGGTTAACTACTCCCTAGGTTTAAGCCACATAATACCAAAATTAAGGGAACCTATCTAAGTCTTGTAATTATGTTAATTCACAGTTAAAAAGAGGAGGGTTGTTATCCTAGGTGGAGGTCGGACCCTTCCTTGGGTTGCCTACATGCCCAATGGTAGGATCAGTTTAGTGTAGTTTTATCAAAGGGCGGGGGTTGATAGATTGATTGATTCATATTTTTTAGGGTTTTCCATATTTGAATGTTTTTGGATTTTAAATAGTAGTTTATGGCTCATTTCAGAGCATGAGAAGGTAGGCGAGTTAACCATGGTTAAAAATTAACTTAAGGTCAATCTAGGAGGGTTAACCAGGGTCAGTATGGGGTCGTAGGAGTGTTATTGGACCATGTGTGTTCGAACGGGCTAGGTGGTCGTTCGAACAACCATGGCTCTGTGATTATCTAGACGCAATAGGCGTTCAAACGAGACAAACGAACGGAGACCCCTCGTTTGAATGATATTGTTGTCCGTTTGAACGACTATGGTTTTATAATGAAACAGAACACTAGTCATTCGAACGAGGCAGGGGTCTGTTCGAACGAAGGCTCTCCATTCAAACCGGAATGCATAGACTACCCAGAAAATGGATTTTTGGGGGGTTTTTTGGTGGAATTTAATGGCCCAAGGAGAGGTCCGCCTAGGAATGATGCGATGAACCAAAAAGCACACAAAAAAGGGGGTCTTGACTATTGCCAGACCCGAAAAAGGAAAATAGACAACGCTTTAAAGGGAAATGGAAGACCTCTCCTTTCTGAAAAGGGGTCCCTCTATACCATTGGATTTGGTTTAGAAAAGCCCTAAATCCTTGAGGGAAAATGCCTTCTAAAAGGATCCTAGAACTGGACTAGGATTAAAAGAAAGCAAATGGAGAACTATGCAAATAAGGAAAATGAGTGTTCATCCTCTCCTTTTATGGGGTTCCTATACACCATTAGATTGATGTAGAGAGATCTACCAAGGAATGAAGATGGGCTCTCAAAATGGCTCTAGAAATGGACTACAACCCCAAAGAAAGCTACGAATGAAAAGGAAATTACAATTCAAATACAATATCAAGAGCAAAGCAAGCAAACTAAAAGGAATAAAAGATACATGATGGAGATGGTGAGGTGAAAACCTACCCTCATCATTTGCTCCTCGATGCTCCAAGCGGCAGCTCCTCACGCAAGAGGTGGGTTTTGATTGAAGAGGCTTAAGGTTAATGGGAATGGGTTGCCTCTCAAGATTTCTGGAGGTTTTTGGATTGAAAGAGAGGGAGGCTAGGGTTTTTTCTAAGGGCTTGGGCTTGGAGAAGAGAATGAATTAGGGTTTTTACTCAATGAATTAGGAATTTTTTTGGGGGTTTAAGGCTTGGAACAGGGGGTATTTATGGGTTTTCTTAGGGTTAGGGTTGTTTGGGGATTATTAGGGAAGTTTGGAAGAGGTCATGAGAGAATTAGATGACCTAATTAGGGTTTAAACCGTAAAAAATGCAAAACTTGCAAGGGGCGTTCAAACGGGGTAAGTGCTCTTTCGAACGTGTATATAATATATATAGTTATGGGTATTTGTGTATCGATTACGTCCAAACCCGATATGGCCGATACGTAACGATTTTTATTCCATGGCTATACATGGATAGAAATATGCCTTCTTACTGTGCAATGTGAAAAGGTGCACTGACATGTGAGGGGTGGATTTGCAAGTTTACATTAGAAAGACATTTATCAACTTTAAGATGAGGGGTTTGTCAAACCTTTAACCTTAAGAAAAATATGTGCCGTCCTGTAACGTACAACACACACTAAAATATGATTTTCATTCTTGGTTAGCTGAAGTGCGCCCTATTTTTACAAACTTTGAAGGACGGTGACGAGCTAAAGCATGCAAATATTGTAAATGTTATTTTTCTTCTCCTTAATCATTTTCTAGACATCTATTGACTCTACTTTTTGCTGGTTTGGTATGTTCTGTAATTTCTTAATGAATGTTTAGTTGCCTCAGTAATCAAGCTATTTGGGATAAAAAAAATGTAGGTCCTTCATGAGAACTGTGGTGGTTATAATTCCCTCTTATTTTGTTTAAGTTTTAGAACTGATTTTCTGGCATGTATGGTCACACACCTGATTGTTTAAATTGTAATTTGCAGCTAGTAATGCATTGGAGATCTTGAATTTTACACCTATTAATGGAAGACCCATCAGGGTTATGTTCTCGCATCGAGATCCTAGTATTCGAAGAAGTGGATTTGCTAATATTTTTATTAAGAACTTGGACACATCAATAGATAACAAGGCGTTGCAGGACACTTTTGCTGCCTTTGGGACTGTCCTTTCTTGTAAGGTGGCCACTGATAACAGTGGTCAGTCGAAAGGATATGGGTTTGTACAGTTTGAACAGGAGGACGCTGCACAAAATGCCATCAAAAGTCTAAATGGGATGTTAATAAACGATAAGCAAGTCTATGTTGGGCTTTTTGTTCGTCGTCAAGAAAGAGATCAAACAAATGGATCACCAAAGTTTACTAATGTATATGTAAAAGGATTGTCTGAAACAACTACTGATGAGGACCTTAAGGGAGTTTTTGGTAATTATGGTCCTATCACTAGTGCAGTTGTTATGAGGGATGCAAATGGAAATTCTAGATGTTTCGGTTTTGTCAACTTTCAGAACCCAGATGATGCTGCTTCTGCAGTTGAGAACCTGAATGGAACCTCTTTTAATGATGAAAAGGTTTGGTTTGTTGGGAAGGCTCAGAGGAAAGTCGAAAGAGAGGTGGAGTTGAAAGCCAAGTACGAACAGGAAAGAAATGGTAGATTGGAAAAACTACAAGGAGCTAATTTATATCTGAAAAATCTTGATGACAGCATAAATGATGAAAACCTCAAGGAGTTGTTTTCCGAGTTTGGCACTATAACATCTTGCAAGGTATGTTTTGCACTAAATGAAGGATCTGGAACTTTTCTGGGCTGGTCCTTGTAAAGAAAGAAAGAGTACATCATGTTTTTAATTTGTTCAGGTCATGCTTGATCCACAAGGGCTGAGCAGGGGTTCTGGTTTTGTGGCTTTTTCTACCCCGGAGGAAGCTACAAGAGCTGTAAGTTCCTATTCTCGTTTCTTCCAGAAAAATTTTCACCCAACACCCATCTCCTGCATGCCTGAAATCTTGTACATCATTTTTTTTCCCAGGTAAATGAAATGAATGGGAAGATGATTGGACGGAAACCTTTGTATGTCGCTGTGGCCCAACGTAGAGAAGAAAGGAAAGCAAGGCTACAGGTGATCTATCTTACCCATTTATTGTGGATAAAAAGTATTTCTGATGCAGGACCATGTAACTAACCTAGAATGATGCAATTTAGAGATCAAAAATTGAATTTCAGCATTAAAGAAAGTTATAAAACTATATAGGTTCACATGATTATAACAAAGAGAGTCAAAAGAAGAATTAGTAATACCCTAGGTCAAGTAATAATCCCGCAATAATGAATTTTCAAAATCTGAGTTGGGTGATTGTAATGGGAGTGGGAATTTCCACTAGCTTAGGGATTTAGACCAAGATTCAATGATGTTTCCTTCTCAATTGAGATTATCAAGTATTGAATTGAAACAAAAGAAACCAGCAACAAAATTGGAATAAAATAGAAATCTAGGGTTAGGGTTTATTTTACGATTGTTGTTTTAGGATTTTGGGACTATAGTAGGGCTTACAGCTGTCAATGGAGCGGATTTGGAGCGGATAGTGCTATATCCGTATCCGATCCGATTAACCTCACCTACTATCCGAATCCGCTCCAGTATCCGGCGGATACTAAATTAACAAAACTGTATTCGAATTTGATTAATGCGGATAATTATCCGAATTCGTCCGATTATTGAAATCGATTTCGGATACTTGTTATCTGATAAAAAAATTATTCGCCTAAATAGCTAAAAATAAGAGAAGGGAAGAAGAATAATCAATACATCTTGCCGGAATATGATAAAACTCACCGGAAAGTTTGTAGTAGTAGTGGTGCCCCGATTGTTAGCTCTTGTTGCTTTCTCTTCCTTATCACAACCACCATAAAGAAAACAGGCAAAAAAATCCAAATGAGAATCGAAACCTTGAAACTTGATGATGATCATTACCAATAATATGAAGAACTCACCCAAATAAAATAAAATAAAAATTGATAATTGTTTCCGTCCATTGTTGCAGCAATCTTTTTCCAGCAATTGATTAGCCTTATAAAGAGACAAGCACTCCCTTAGAAATAGAAGCTTTTAGAAATGGCAATGGTTGCCCATCTGTAAAGGAGATTAGAAGAGAGGAGCATAGAGCCACCGCTTGCGGCCGAAGTCGAAAAGAAAAATAGGGTTAGGGTTACTTATGGGTTAGGGTTTCTTGTTTGATATGGAGATATTTTATATGGGATTGTATAATTACGATTCCATCCTCCGAAAATTGAAATTTTACTACATTATCTATTTTTTTGTTACAGGTTTATAAAAGTGTGAAGGGTATATATGGTATAAGAAGTATGACTTGTACTCTTAACCTGTTCGGATATTTAGCAGAGCGGATAGTCTACTATCCGTATCCGCTCCGAATTATAAACGGATACCTTATTGAATATCCGGATCCGATCCGTCAGATACCTATTCGGATAGTTATCCCGCCTAAATAGATTCGGATACGGATAACAAGCCGGATAGTTGACAGCATAGTGACAAAGTCAGGGTTCGGGAAAAATTCGGCTGGAATCAAGTTCAGAAAATTCGGAAAAATTCGGAAATAAAATAAAGTGTAAATTAATAATTATAAACATATACGGAACAATTTGATTAAAATATATAAAAAAATAAAAATAAATAAAATTTTTGAATAATTCGGGAATTATTCGTAAAAAATGCAAATAAAACGAAAAAAACATGAATAAAACGGAAAAACAGCTTTTTTTTTTAATTCGCGAATTAAACGCAAAACAATTCGGCAGTTGAAAAATGCGCGAATTAAACGCGTTTCAAAAAAATAGCGTTTTTTGTTACTTGGGTTGACAGCCCTAGTAGGGCTGTGGCTGCAATTGGGTGTGGCTGGGGAATGTAAAGCCATAAAGGGGCTGTAACAGCAAGGAGAGAAGGGGCTAGGGGACTATTAGTAGCAGGGAAAAAGGGGTAGGGAAGCCTGGGATAGGTGTGGCAGGTTTGGGGAAGGCCTGAGATAGGTGCGGCAGGTTTGGGAAAGGCCTGAGATAGGTGCAGCAGTCTAGGGAGAAGACTGGTATGGAGCTGGGGTGATGTGGCAGCAAGGGGAGGCTGTGGGAAGGCTGCTGTTGCAGGGGGAGGACAGCAGGGGACTGGTGGAACTGTGGGAGGTGACTGGGCTGCTGTTGCAGGGAGAGGACAGCAGGAGACTGGCGATAGTATGGGAGGAGGCTGGGACAGTGGGCAGCAATGTGGGAAAGGGGGACTGATGAGGCAATGACTAGGAAGGGCTGGGATAGGTGACAGTAAAGGGGAATGGGTCTAGGGTTTGGTTGATTAGGTTTCTTGCAAAAAAATTAAAGAAGATTGTAACGGAGAAGAAAAAAGAAGATAACCTCACGGAGAAGAAAAAAGAAGATAACCTGGCATCACACCATGGTTTCACAGGAGATTCTAAAAACAAAAGCTCTCATATTTTTCATAATTCATCAACTGAAAAATAAATTCTCTACAAGTAGTATTTAAAGAAAAAAGAAAAACCCTAAACATAGTAATTACTAAAATGCCATTTATAATAAAATAATCTCAAGTAACTCCCAAAGGGACTAGTCCTTGCCACGAAGGGTTGGGGACACCCTCTATTACCCAACAAACAAACTACAATAGAATAAAATCAAATAAACAAATTAAAGTACTAATAGTGCCATAGGCTAATCGTAGCCCTCAAAATCTCCATTTCTCGATCATAGGCTATGCATAGCCCTAGAAGTCTCCACAAACATGATCTAACGGTGGATCTCCATCGAAAACACAATCCAACTGTGGATCTCCATCAGGAACACGATCCAACGGTGGATCTCCATCATATACAAGTCATCCATCCATACTGAGACTTGTGTAGATGTTTTCCTCCACCTCCACTGGTATACTCTACGAGTATACACTAGGTGATCTGATGCCGGCATCAATTTCATTTTGTTTTGTCTTGTGTTGTTTGGGTATTGCTTCTTAATCCTCTGAGGTCTGGCGAAATTGCAGAAACCCCACCTCTTGTTTTTGAACTTACATTGCCCTCCCTTATGAGGCTCGTCAAATTGATGCCATTAACAGCGGATGCTTTTTTACAATTTTACCTCCATTTATTTAATTAAGTTGATTGACTTTAAGAAAGGTAATTCCGACATTTTAAAATGTTTAAACTTTAAACCATGACATCATCAAACGGCATACTAACGGAAAGGGTAAATCTATTATCGACAACTAAAGTATAGGGGAGGGCAGTTTAATTTCAGAAACAAGAGAGGAGGTTTTTGCAATATCGCCAAACCTTAAGCAAGGTTCAAAAAAACGGTTTCGGACACCGTAACGGACACAGCCGAAACTTTTATGTACATAACGGTTTCGGCCGATACTTTTTTTTTTGCTTTAAAAAAATCCCAATGAATTGAAACAAATAAAAAAATGCAATAAATGAGTAACAAGATACTTCTAAAGCCAATATGAAGGTCAAAATGTAGAAATAATGAAATTAGATGGGTCGAGGTTTGAAACTTGAAAGTTGAAACATACACAGAATCTAGTCCAGACTCTATATAGGCAGATAGTCAGATACATATACACCTGCTAAGTGCTAAAGCCACATAGAATTACGAGCTGACTCATCATCTTCATCATCATTTCGATTTGGTTGAATGTAAGATTGGTAGTAGAGACTTTCATAGTGATGGTCTTGGGCTTGTAAAACAATGGATGAATGGAGTTCACGGGTTTTCACTACTTTGTTTGTAGGCAACTAGGAATCTAGGAGTCTAGGCATGTAGCTGGGTGGGTATCAGAGTCAAACTGAAAGGCCTGCAAGGCTGCAAAGGAGATTCTCAAAGTTTATTCACGGGTGCAATGTATTTCCACGAACGAGTCCTACGCCCGTTACGTAACGGTTTTGGGCGTTACGTTTTGGTTTCAGGAAAAAGCCGTAAAGGCACGGTTTCGGGTATCGGAGGCCACCGAAACAGTTAAGTAACAGGCATTACGTAACGGTTTCGGCGAGTTTTTAAACAATGACCTTAAGGGAGTTAGTGTAATTTCGTAAACAAGAGGGCAGGTTTCTGCAATTTCGCCAAACCTCAAGGGAGGTCAATGTAATTTTCCCCTGTTCAAAATCAGTCTACTTTTGGTGCTTCATTTGACTGATAGTTGGAGCTTGTGTACCTTGTGATCGGAATTGATATAATTGTGTTTGGTGGATCTATAATCATTTTAAAGAAACCAATTCTTTAAAGTGCCAACTCTTAAATACATAGTTTTTCCGAGGTCCAGAATCCAGACTTTGGTTTAGATTTGTATCACCAAATAACAAGTTAACCTTTTATAGTCATATATATGTGCTGGTGGTCCATAATTACATAATACAACCTGTTTTCTCATATAAAAATTCCAGATTCTGCTGAATGCCATCACGAAAAATAGTACTGGATTGGTATACACTGCTTAAGCTATCGTTCGAGTATATCTAAGCCATCCGACCTCCATTGAAAAATATCGTCATATCTTTCATGTAAATTACCTCTATATTAGCATCTCCAAGCTTGCAACAGTTGCTACAATCAAAATTAAATCCATTGCATCATCTATAGAAGGAACGTAGTCAGTGAGCACAAATTATGTTTTTCTGATGCTTTGTAGACATGGACATGGGTATAAGAACGACAATGCAAATTAGAGAAGTGCCCGTTCCTTGTTACCCACACATGTTAATAGTTGTAGCAAGAGTAAATTCCAGGTTCTAATAGATACTGGAATTCTTCGCAGATCTAGGACCAATGTCAGATAATATAGTGAGAGGCTTTTGCCCGAATTAGGGGTTACCCTTACCGTCCGAACTTAGGGGTTTAGTTAAAGCAATATTTCGAATATTTAATGGCCTTTTTAATTGAGTTTTTTAAAAGTTTATCATTTAGCCCCCAACATTGTCTTCGGCGCCTTTATCTCATTAGCTAATTAATCGGAGATTTATGGAGTTTCTGGAGAAATGGTTTAATTTTTGGCACTATAAAATGCAATTATTTCCTGTGCAAACTAGTATATAAGTTTGCACCAAATGTACTTCATTTGTGATCCATAAATTTTTAAAATCCTGCAATTTTTTTATTTATATTTTTTTCATGTCTTTTCATTAGAAATATGGATATTTATTTCATGTGCTATCCTTAATTTTTTAAAATCCTGCAATATTTTGTCTTTTCATTGAGCAATATATGGAATACAGAAATTTTCCGTAACTACGTGCTTTGTTCTATAATGATTTAAGGGAACGCTATGTCCACTTTCCCCGTATTCGAACAAGACAAAAAAAATATGGCAGCTTTTTGTGGGGCCCATCCCTTTTTTCTTTTGTCTTGTTCAAAAAAGGGGGAAGTGGATGAGAAGGAAAGTGGACCTAGCATTATCCAATGATTTATAGGTGTTGGATTATTCCCTTCCTCAAACATTCAAACTTGATCGCATAATGTTCAAGATTGACAGTAATCTATCATTATTTTCTTCTACAGGCGCAATTTGCTCAAATTCGAACACCTGGTGGAATGGCACCTCTGCCCTCGGGCATGCCTGGTTTCCATCCTGGGACACCTAGGCTTGCCCCTCAGCAGCTGTATTTTGGTCAAGGTACACCTGGACTCATTCCACCTCAGCCTGCTGGGTATGGCTTTCAGCAGCAACTCTTACCTGGAATTCGGCCTGGTGTTGCCCCGAACTTTTTAATGCCATACCACCTCCAGAGGCAAGGACAGCCTGGACAGCGGATTGGTGTCAGGAGAGGGGGAAATCCACAACAGATGCAGCAGCAACAGGTGCATTTGTCTTCTCGCCCTAACTATGCATATCTTTCAATTCCCTTTCCTTTATCAGGGCTGTTCAATTTCCTTTTCTTAAACATGAATATCTTTGTGGATGTTTATTTTGCATTGGTGATATTGAGAAAATAAATAAATCTTTTCATAGATGTTTGGCATTTATCTTGCATTGGTTATTTACCCTCCCTCTCTCAGAGAGAGAGAGAGTGGGATTCCTTGACAGTTTGTCTCAGCTTCTTTGCTTAGTTGTTCCCCCTAGCCAAGTGGAGGGCTGACAAAGAACCAACAGACAATCCATCTGATTGGATTGTAGGTGTAATATGTACAGTGTACCCCTTTTTTTCATCTGAAAGAGTCCTTAAAATCAAAGATTTTTGGGAAGCATCTCTCTCTCTTTTTTCCCAGTGCCTGATGGCTATTTGGCTGAAATTTGCTCCATTGGGAAGTGTGAGGTGGCAAAAGGGTTGACTCCTTTTGGCCGGCTTGCTTCCTTGTGAAAGGAAACTGGTTTTATCCAGAACTCTTTGCTGGACATTTCTCATCCAGGAAACTTGTACCTGATATACATTATCTTGATTTTGTGTTGACCTCACTTAATGGTGGATTTTTTATTCATTCAGTTGATGCAGCGGAGCTCCAATCAAGGCTTCAGATACATGCCAAATGCACGAAATGGGGTCGACCCATCTATGGTACCTCAGGGTCTTATGGGTCCAATGATGCCATTGCCATTTGATGTTTCTGGGATGCCCATGACTCCAATGGATGCACCGCGACCTGGGCCGGTGCCAATGAAAACCCTTGCTTCTGCTTTAGCTTCTGCAAGCCCAGAGCATCAAAGAATGGTATTTTAGTTTCTCCTTCCTCCTTTCTTCGTGACAGTGCTTTGATCAAGTTTCAAAATTTTATTGAGTACATTTTCAGTATTCCAAACAAATATTGCTTGTGGTTCCCTTCATTTCAGAAAGGCTTTCTCAATTTTATTCGTAGTATTTGAAATGGATTAAATGTGTAGAAAGTTCCAAAAATTTAGAATCACTTGAACTGTCTCCTATTTCTGAATCATTCTCTTAATTTTGAGTTTTCTAAGGTTACATTATTTTCTTTCCTTTTTCTTCTCTCTTGTCCTTCTATATGCTTATTCTTATCTGTCTTTCACATGCCAACAATATAGATGCTGGGCGAACAGCTATATCCGCTTGTCGATCGTCTTGAGCACGATTATGCAGGAAAAGTGACTGGGATGTTGCTGGAGATGGACCAGACAGAGGTTCTCCACCTCATTGAGTCCCCGGATGCTCTGAAGAAGAAAGTTGGTGAGGCGATGGATGTTCTGCGGTTAGCTGGGTCAGGGTCTGATGCTGCTGATCAGCTTAGTTCGTTGTCGCTGAATGAATGAAGACAGTTTAATATATTAATACACGTTCTCCTTAATGTGTGTTTGCGCCCAATTTTTTATAGGGCTTGATGAGATGTCATTTTTTTGGGTTTTCTCCTAAACTTATTTCCCAATTGGTAGGGTTATACTGGCAGCTGCCTCGCTGGAATTTTGGGCTTGATTTGGTATGGAGAGGGATATAGAACTTCTTGAGATTTTATGGGGATTTCTTTCTTTGCAATTTTTTTCAGACGATTGTCATTGACAGATTTCAGGGTTTTTTAGTATTTTTATTTATTTTTTTATGCTTTCAGGGTTTGATTTTCTGAATGCTAGTATCTCTCTTTTTATGCTTTTCACCGTCTTATTAGCTTTCCCATATGTAATTTCATCTTGGTAGATCTTTGATGCTTTTATTTGATAGAATGAGTCAGAGAATTCTAGCAGATGAGGCAACTCAACAATCAGGTCTGAGGTTCCATTAGGTTTTCAAGTAATTTGCAAATTCGGACTAATCCGAAAGGAAACTCAGATCACATCTGCTTACTAAATATTGGATCTGCAGCAAGTTCAAAAGCTGATCACTACAGCTGAAAGAGAAATTCAGATCTCATCTGTAGGAGTAATAAAAACACAGGCTCTCACACGGAGCATTTTTTATTTTTATTTTATTGTATTTGTTTTTTTGACTATTTTTTAGGGTTTTTCCCAAATTGCCTCTCTAGTATGGGGTTCTTCCCTAAATACCCACGTTTTGAAAACTCCTCTAAATGCCCCCCACATGCATTTATTCCCACATGCAAACTTTTCCTATTTTATCCAAATCATTTGAAGAAAACCCTATTTCCGATGAGTTCTTCGTTCCCACCCCATTTCCGACGAGAGAATTTCGTTCCCATCCTATTTCCTGCGAGAGATCTCCATTCCAAGAGCGTTCTTTCCATGTTCTTTTCGTGAAAGAACGCCATTAACAAAAGAACAACCCTCATTTTTGGGTTTCTTGTGTTTTTAAAAAATGAATTCAAAAAAATCATTGCATGTATAATTAATCAATGGAAAAATGTTTATAATCATTGCATTTATGGTTCAAAACCCTAAATTTCATGCTATATATGTGTTTTTTTTTCGTTTTTTATGACTTACAGTCGTGTTTTCAAGGATAAAGACGAATGTATTGAGTCGTGTTTCCAAGGTTGAAGACGACTGTATCAATCTAGTAGATACATTTTGTATTAGGTTGCTACAGTCAATATATGAAATGCACTAGGTCGATACATAAAATGCATTAGGTCAATACATGTATCAACCTAGTGTATTTTGTATTAGGTTGCTACAATCGATACATGAAATGCACTAGGTTGATACATAAAATGCACTAGGTCGATACATGTATCAACCTAGTGCATTTTGTATTAGGTCACTACAGTCGAAACATAAAATGCATTAAGTCGATACATAAAATGCACTAGGTCGATATACGTATCAATCCAGTGCATTTTGTATTAGGTCGCTACAGTCGACACATGAAATGTACTAAGTCGATACATAAAATGCACTAGGTCGATTCATGTATCAACCTAGTGTATTTTGTATTAGGTCGTTACAATCGAAACATAAAATGCACTAGGTTGATATCATGTACCTAGTGCATTTCATTGTATTAGGTCACTACAGTTGATACATAAAATGCATTAGGTCAATACATGTATCAACCTGTCGCATTTTGTATTAGGTCGCTACAGTTGATACATGAAATGCACTAGGTCGATACATGTATCAATCTAGTGCATTTTGTATTAGGTCACTACAGTCGATACATAAAATGTACTAGGTCGATACATTGTATCGACCCTACGTGTAAAAACTTCGGAAAAACTCGATTTTTACAATTCTTTCATCTTTTCTTCTTCTTCTTCTTTCAAAACTAGTATAGATGGTAATGGAGGGGTAGTTGAAAGATGAGGGGAGTGGGGAAGTTTCTTTCATCTCATCCACGTACGTAAATCCCTCTTTTTCTTCTTCTTTCAAAATCAGTGGAGGGGTATTTAAGACTTTTCATAAATGCTGAATTATGAAAAATGGATCATAAGGACATTTAGAAGGCTTTTCAAAACCTATGTATTTGGGGAAGAACCCCATACTAGAGGGGTGGGAAAACCCCCTATTTTTTTATCCTTGTATTCTTTGATTACATCCAAACGTGGTTTTGTTGTTTCTGTTGTTTAAAACAAATCTTAGTTTACTGTTGCCAAACGGGTTTTTGGCACAAAAGTGATCTTCAAACACATCCTCAAGAGGAACAATTCTTCTTTAGAACAAGAGAATCACAAGAATTAATGCCAAACTGGCATTAGTTGAGATGAACTTTTAATGACTGAATTATATCTGAGTATGTTGTTGGTTTGTCTTATCTTTATTATTACAATGCGAGAGGCAGGTGTAGCCTGATTTTTCCGAAATCCTCAAACTACCCTTATATAAATCAAAATTTTGATTTAATGTTTTACTTTAATTCCCAAACTACCCCTTCCTCATCTATCTATTTAAAGAATAGAATCGCAACCAATCGCGATTGAACTCAGGGAGAGTTCAATCACACCTACAGGTTAACACGTGTCCCTTTTAACTCCAATTAACTGTGGTTAACTCCTTCCCCTCACTCTCACGTGCACTCTCACGTGCACGTGCCACCCGCTAGTTATATGTAATTAAAGGGAAGCAAGAGAGGGGGCAAATTTTGATTTATAGGTTTTGTGAGGCTTTGAGACTTTTCCTGGCTTTTTTTCATTACACGTCTCTTTCAACTATTGCCAGGGGAGGGGTGTGGTTATTTAGATTTAAGAGGCATGGTAACTACAACATCATACCTCCACTTATAGCCATCGTTTTTTTCCTAATTTATCTCCCTTACTAATTATCCTTCAATAATTATCTCTTTACGTCATAAAATCAGTATCAGGAAACATTAAGACTTGAATCACCGTGAGTCTCGAGTCATAAATTAATGGTTTGTGAATTTAGTTGATGAGATATCTAAGTTTATTATAAAAATGGCGGATCTTTCAGTATACAACTTTTTTTGGTCCCAAATGGTTTTACCAACGGATATCCTATTTGTGGCGACTGTTTATTTCCTATCACTAGAAGTTCTTTTTCTTGTAGTGCCATAAACGTCACTTTATCACTCTTTTATATTATTATTATTCAAAAAAATTTTTTTTTTTTTTTTGCCTTTTATCATCTTTTGTACATGGCATGGGCAAGTTATTAATTACTTACTATGAAACCCAAGTAGATCAGGGGACAGTGGACACGTGGCGGTTCCTCAGATGGTTTGAGGACCCATGTCAGTTTTATAGAGTATTTTTTGAAAATTTTCTCACTAAAACCCTTCTTTAATGAGAAAGCCCCTCTTTAATGATTTCCTTGCCCTTTCTCTCTCTAAAACCTTTTCTTTAGTATCCATCATTCATTGACATTTGGGATTCAGGGTTTTGGACACATGGCGAGTTTAGAGAATATCTTCTTAAACTCTTCCCTATTTCTCCTCCTCTCTCTCTCTCTCTAACATTTTTTTCTTTTCAATTTTGAGCTCTCTCTATCTAACATTGTATTTTCTTTTGAGGTTTTGATGACAAAGGGAGTGAATGAGGCCAGTTACATCTATGGATATGAGATAACAATTCAAATTCATTGATTGGCCGTTAAAATGGGTGCATGGTAGTCCAAGAGAGAATGGAGAGTGTGGTGCATGTCCATTCATTCTCTTCTACTCACTTACTTACCCAATTAATTTTATGTTTGGCAATGCTTTAAATTTATTCTCTTCAAAATAATGCTAAGAAACGTTTTGAAATCATTGAAAACGTCACTTAATGCTTTGTACATATACTTCCCCGAAAATTACATTTCCGTTCTCTCCCTCTTCAAATTCTTCATACCCATAAAAGACTCCACTCAACATGAGTTTCTCTTCTCTATCTAATATTCAGGATTGCCTATTTGATCTCTCCCTCAATAAGGGTGTAACAAGCTTTTACGTGAATCGAGTTTTCTCTGAGAGATGTGTCCGATAGCTAATCTTCACCGTTGGATTATTGATCGCCATACACGAATCCCAAACCTTACAATCAGTGAGTTCTGAAGATTGCCCAATCTGGGTTTCTAATGTCAGTGTATTTTATCTTCTATATATTAATAGAGTATATATATGATAATGATATGCATGAGATGCACTATATCATTACCATTATCACAATTGGAAGGATTTAGATTTAGAATGAAATTGAGATTGTGATTGAGATTTGATTAGCATTAGATTAGGAATTGTTTGATTTAGTTTCAAGATTTATCTATATACTATTATCTATTTAAACCCTAGTTGGGTCTCTTTGTAATTATCTTGAGACTCAATAATATTCTGTTTCTCTTTATATATCATCTCATAAGCTTTAGTAAATTGTATGTTAACATCATTTTTTTTATTGCAAAAGTGAAACAATAATCTCTTTAAAAAGGGTTAGACCCTTAGATATACTTACAAGGGAACCGATCATCTCTTATCTTATTCATGAAAGGAATATGGATGATTTTCACCATAACATCTCTTCATGTATCAGTTTTTCTGGAACATCATGTGATTTTCAAGTGAGTTGTTAATCAACTTTATTTCAATTCTTCTCTTTCCTTTGTTTTAATGGTATAACACATGAAAAAGTTGTATGGTGGATCTCACGTGCCTTGGCTTAATATACCCCTCTTCTTGGAATTGAATGTTTTGAGGGGGGATGGGGAGAAGAATTTTGAATGTAAAATACTTTTGCAGTCATTCAATCATTACTTTTATCTCAAACTGATTGACTGTGTTATTGATTTTTTTTCCCAGAATAACAAATCATATGTGTTTAGTGGGTGGATAAAATTAGGGATTCTAATTTTTTGACATTCTTCGATCTCTTTTTAATATAAAATAATTAAAGAGTGAGGAGAATATCAATTTCTTTATAGATGTCTGCCAATGCTATCTCTCCTAATATTACACATTTTTTTTCTTTTTACTATTTTCGTGCATCGCTCGGGGTTCCTACTAGTTTATATGAATCCTAATAGCTTTGTAAGAGTGAGCAAGCTCTAGAACAGTAAGCATGAAATCTTTTTATCAGTCACTATACAATAGTTCAGGTTCTTCTTTCCTGCACAAAGCTGTAATAGAATTTGATCATCAATTTATTAAACCTCTTAATAACCTACCGTAGAATAGCAACTACTATGGGGTGTCGAACCACAGAAGATTGTGTTGGTTTCGTTGTCTTTTTCTCTAAATTAATTCTAAGTCAATAAGTGACAAGTTGATTGATTTGATTTGATTGATTTTAACCTATCAAGTTTTATTTAACCTAATTAAACTAAGAGTTTTTGGTTATATATCGGTGAGAGAAGATATAGGGCGTTCAAATCCACTACTAGCCTCATATTTACATCCACAAGTATTTATTCAGGCTACTCTAAACATAAATAATAGAGATAAGATTGACTACAAGTTTCAACTCATCAAAATTAGAATGATTCGAGGGATCAAACCCTAGGTATATCCTATCTTTTGTCAGCACAAGTGATACACACTAAACTAGGGTTGTGACATCACTCATCTTTCCTAGGTATAGATCCTATAATTTGATTCCTCGACAATAAGAATCATTGCATAAAATACATACCAACAATCACAAAAAGAATATATGAATGAATTCAATCTCAACACAATAAAATCTAAAACAAGGATAAGATCATATTGAAATTGAGTATAAACTCGGTTGTAGAACAACCCTCTCATTATACGATCATTGTTTATACAAGAAATAAAACCTAAATAAAATATAATTGATACAATTACTTGGCTAGGGTTTCATCTAAACCCTAGAAAAAGAAATTAGTTCATGTTGAGGGCGAATGACACCGCTTTCGACGAAGAACACGAAGAACCCATCTCCCAATCTTCACAGATCTCCAGATCCTCCTTCCTTCAATACTCCAAAATTCAAAACCCTTCTCGGTGTAGGTAGTTTTTCTTTTTAAAGAGACCCAATCTCTATTGCTAATTTCAGCTTTTAGAAACTTCCAAAAGGAGCAACACTTCAGCTTTGTACACGGATTACGAGGCCAAAAATGCCAATGACGATCGATTGCCAGCATTGGACAATCGATCGTCATTTTCTGGAAATATCTCTTTGGCTACGGGTTTGTGAACGATCGATCGCCAAGTGTTTACGATCGATCGTTGCTGTTTTGAATAGCGATCGATGTCCTTCGCTATGATCGATTGTCTGTGGCTTTTCTTCTTTTCTTTCCTTCCTTCTTGTTGACCTTTTTCCTGATGAGGTTCTTCTTCAACTTTGTGATCTTATAATTCCTCAATTTTGTCTTTTTTTCTCGCATGACCCTGAATTATATAAGAGCAATCAAGTATCGTAATATTATCCAAAAGAGAACCATAAGGTACTAACAAATGCAGTTTGAGGTGCATAAATGTGTAACAATTAGCATCGATCACAACCCCAAACTTACATATTACTAGTCCTCGAGCAATAAAAATAAACAAAAGAAAATTAAACTAAGCTACATCCCCTTTCGTGGGATCCCCAGTTGCATTTGACATATGCAACAAGTCTTTTAAACCCCTAGGTAGCCCTAGCGAACGAGTGAAGTCTCGTGACTCGTGAGGGTTTACCAATGACGATACCCACAAACATCATTACTTTCTTACAATTCTGCACATATACTCAAGTATGACATGCAATGACTAAAAGATTAACTGATTCTCGTTTCAAATCCTTAGAATCATGATACATATGGCATAGTCTCCTTATTATCAACCGGTTTGCACTCTCAACTCTCCACATTCATAAAAGTACACAATCTTCCCCAATTCTGAACATTTATACTTATTAAAGATTGGTCATTGGTTTCCTTTGATATGTATTGTGACTATCCATTGGCTATGTGATCTCAATTTCTTCTTCAACAGTTGTTCTCTCATCCCTTCTTTTATCAGATTTCTCATCAATTTGAACAATCGATCATTGGCTTTTTCTTGACACTTTTCTTTATTTTTTTAAATGAGTGGACTGTGCAGAGTCTAAGTTCATTAAGCTTTCTAGACAACCCATGTAGGTGTTAGGCTAGTGACTCCCAAACCAGAAGGTCTTAGGGCACCAAGTGTTAAGACACCCCTAGGGCTTATTAACTTGAGTCAAATAGGCTCCGAACTTAGACTAGTCACTATTGATAAATGTTTGTTCCAAACCTCCACTATTTGATGCGAACACTCTCTCCTTAGGGAGACAGGAGGCCCGATTACTAAGTGTAAAACCCGATCAGGTAACCTATTGTGTCATAAATAATTTTTCAATTTAGCCAAGGGTGGTGTCAATTTCTGAGTCACCTAATTTCTTTAGATGTATCAAAAACATCAGCTGATCAATTTAGTTTCAAACCCCACAAGACAATGTGTTAGAGTGCTGTTGCAATTTCTCAAAGTGACTTATGACTTCAAAGATTTTCAACATATATATTTCAGTCAATGGTAGGAATTGTATCTATTTGGGATCATGTGTTCTTGAACTAAGCCCAGTAATAATTAGCAGATTATCACATGTGCATCACAATTTGAATTAGATTCACAATAGATCAATTATTTTCGGAGTTTGATTTATTTGCATGTTCTACCCTTTTTGTATGGTTGCATAGTCACATATAATGAAATTATAACCCCCCCCCCCCCCCCAACTTAAACACTACATTGTCCTCAATGTAAGAGAATCATAAAACAGAGGGGGAGATGAAACGATGTTACCTGGGATGATAACCAACCAGACTGAAAAGAAGAGGAAAGGGGGGGAACATCTGTCACAAAAGAAATTATTACCCCTAACATCTTGCAAAACAAATCGCATGGTTAGGAGAGTAGAGATACATAATAGGAGCTACACAAAATCAAGATATATCATAAAAGTCAAAACAATCCATGTACATCCATAACCGAGATAATCAAATAAACAACTAGCCAGAAGCTAGCACAAAATATAACCAATGAAGTCACAATCAAGAAACAGTCAGGGAGAAACTCGCCCATACATCAAAAACAGTCATACAAAAAGGATCTAGGAGCTAGAAGTCCTGGAGGAGCAGCTTATTGGGGAGGGGGCAATGGAAATTGGGCGTCGCACATAGCCCGCATCATCTCACTCAAGCCAAAGGTGCGCTGGGATTGCTACGCATAGAAGGCATCTGCCTGCGACCATCTCTGACATGCATGCTCGCGAAACACAACGAACTCAGCGTGGTGCTGTTGTAGGGACTGTCAGTTCTCATCCATATGTATCACATTGGAACTGTTATTGAGAGGCCCAACGGCATTATCCCCGCCGGGCATCTCATCATCAGAATGATTAGTTGTAGGGATCCTCATGTCAGTACTCCTGACTAGGGCGTTGTAACTCTTATCCCACTGAATTTTTCCAAATTTGGCCGCCTTCACCCCAAGTTCACTGCCCGCAATAACATGCCCCTGGTGCTCTAGGATCTGGGTGATCAAGTTTCCAAAAAGGAGGGACCATGAGGTGTCCTGACTCTTCTTCACAAAAATCTCCTTGTAGATCTTGGCCATAGATAGCCAGACATACTCAGGGGTGTCCATCCAATATCCTACCCACATCTCGTGAAGAGCGGCCATGATAGGCAATCTTCGCTCGGTTTTGTGCCCTATTATAGGGCATAGGTTAGCCTTGAAAATGGAGTTGGCTAGCCAAACGGTGGGGAGGAGATATGCATGTCGTGTGCAATTTTTATTGGAAACATGGTACTTCTCTTGACACATCTTGGCAATGATCTGGTGGATGGTAAGTTTCTGGGCTGGGTGAGGAATGAAAGTGATCTCTGGAGGCGGGAGAATGGGGCAGCCTAGAGCTAGGGCGATGGTCTCGACGGTCACATCATAAGAAGACCCATCGAGCCAGACACGCAAAATTGGGATACCATCACGAGACCATTTTCTCATATTTTGGCAAAATAGACAGGTGAGCCTAGGGTACACTAGGGCAGGGACCTTCAAAAGTCCCATAAAGCCTCGTCGCTCAAATTTGGCTATAATGGGTGCGGTTTCAGCAAGTTTTGGAAAAAGGGGACATCAAAACGGGTTTGGGGGTAGATTGCCCACTCCACAAAGTCCCCCTTGGGTCGCTCAATTGGCGGTGGGGATGGCTTGGCAACGGCTTTCTTGTTGTTGGGGGCCTTAGGATTGGCCTTTTGCTTTTTGGGGGGCCATGAAAACATGGGGAGGGTTCACTTGGGACTTTTATCAAACGCGTGGTGGGCACCCACGTTGGTCCACAATCACACAAACCAAATCTCACGCCCTCAACCACTCTCATTCCCTCAATCAATCTCAAGCACAATGGCCAACCCTGTCTTCACCCTGTGATACCCCACCCTCCACAATCGCACCAAACAAAAAGAAGAAAATGGAAATGAGATGAAGAGAGAGGGTTACCTTCAAAATCCCCGATGAAGCAAACCTCGAGAAGCTATATTGGTCCGATACCGTCACCAATCACGCACACAAGAGCGGGGGAGAAGATAAAGGGAAGGGCGGCCGTAGGTAGAGAGAGACAGATGCAGAGAGTAAGGTACGGATCTGCAATATGGGGAGATTTATAAAAAAAATCCGCGAAGACAATCGATCGCAAAGTGTGAATGATCGATCATCAAGAGAAGATTTTAAATTCTGTTGAATGCGCATAGTGGCCACGTGGTAGAAATAGGGGCGATCGATCGTCCAGAAACAGAATAGTAGCAAGAAATAACTAATCGTAGTGAAGAGGCGATCAATCATCCTCAAAACAAAATACAACTAAAAATTTTGGGCTATTGACGATCGATCGTAATGAAGGGGTGATCGATTTTCCTGCAAACCAAAAGTCCCCATGATTCTGGAAATTGGGCAATCGATCGTCGGGAAGAGACGATCAATCATCAAGGGGACATAATGGAGGTGGTGTGCAAACCACCCCAAACTTGGATTCGACAAAAGATAGGAAAAATTTCACACAAGATGATGGATTGCATCCCAACAAGCGCTAAGTTTTTCATCTTCAGTCTGACATCCTCATGATTAGATATCGAGATACACGGGATCCATAAAGTTGATGGTCTCAATCAGCTCACCAGTCACGATGCCCTCAATGTAGGGCTTCAATCATTGATTGTTAACCTTTAACAGATGCCCATCCTTGGGGTTTTGAAGCTCAACAGCTCCATAAGGGGCAACTGAGGTGACAATGTATGAGTCGTCCCATCTGGAGCGAAGTTTGCCAGGAAAGAGACACAATTTTGAGTTGAATAACCAAACCTTTTGATTCGGGATGAAGGATTTTTGGAGGATATACTTATCGTGAAAGATTTTGGTTTTGGATTTATAGATCTTTGCGCTCTCATACGCATCATTGCGCATCTCTTCTAGCTCGAAAAGGTGGAGCTTCCTATTGGAGCCGACTACGGCCATATCGAAGTTGAACTTCTTAATTGCCCACAGGGCTTTATGTTTCAGTTCAACCAGAAGGTGGCAGACCTTTCCAAAGGTAAGGCGATAGGGAGACATACCAATAGGGGTCTTATAAGTTGTACGATAAGCCCATAGGACATCATTGAGCCTTACAGACCAATCCTTTCGATCTGTCCTCACAGTTTTTTCAGGATATTCTTTATCTCCCTATTTGAGACTTTGACCTGGCCACTCGTTTGTGGGTGGTATGGCGTGGATACCTTGTGAGTGATGAAGTATTTGAGAGCTAGAGCCTCGAAGTATCGATTGAGGAAGTGTTTCCTCCATCACTAATGATAGCACGCGGGGCGTCAAACCGACAAAAGATATGTTCTTGTAAGAACTTAACCACAACTTTGTGGTCATTGGTCTTGGTGGCAACCGCTTCCAACCATTTAGAGACATAGTCCACCGCCACCAAGATATATTCAAAACCAAACGATGGCGGGAAGGGGCCCATAAAGTCAATACCCCAAACATCAAATATTTCAACAATGAGTATTGTGATAAGGGGCTTTATGTCTCTTCGGAACATTACTCCCAATTGTTGGCACCTTAGGCAGACCCTGACAAAAGTCATGAGCATACTTGAAGAGTAAGGGCCAATAAAAACCACTTTATAAGACCTTAGCAGCAGTCTTCTTCCCTCCAAAGTAACATTCGCATGCAAGAGAGTGACAGAAGTTTAGGATACTATGAAATTCACTCTCAGGCACACATCGTCGAATCATTTGGTCCGGACAGTATTTAAATAATTTCGGATCTTCCCAGAAAAATAATTTGATTTAGGCAAAGAACCGAAAATTGTCTTGTTTGGACCAATGAGGGGGAATTTGCCCAATTGCGAGGTAATTAACGATGTTTGCGAACTGTGGAGGTTGCACTTGATTTACCTCGAGCAATTGTTCGTCCGGGAAAGAGTCTTGGATGGGGCAAGGATAATGGGAAGAGTTGACCAAGAGTTTGGATAGGTGGTCAGCAACCACATTATCGGACCATTTCTTGTCTCGAATCTCAAGGTCGAACTCTTGAAGGAGGAGAATCCACATAATCAGCCTAGGCATGGTGTCTTTCTTAGAAAGGAGGTACCGCAAAGCAGCATGATCAGTGTACACCAAGATTTTGCATTTGAGGAGGTAAGAATGGAATTTGTCCAGTGCATAGATTACAACTAATAATTCTTTTTCGGTGGTAGTGTAATTCAATTGAGCATCCGAGAGAGTCTTACTAGGGTAATAGATAGCATGAGGGGTCTTATTTACCCTTTGCCCTAAGACCGCCCCAACTACATAGTATGTGGCATCACACATCAACTCAAAGGGAAGATACCAATCAGGGGGCTGCATACTTGGGGCAGTAGAGAGTAGATGGTGGATTTTGTTAAAAGCTTCGAGGCATTCTTTATCAAAGGAAAAAATGAATATCCTTGGAAAGTAAATTGCTCAAAAGTCTAGAAATTTTCCTGAAATCCTTGATAAAACGACGATAAAACCCCGTATGGCTAAGGAAAGAACGAATCTATCGCACCATGGTCGATGGAGGGAGACACAAAATCAAGTTGATCTTGGCTTTATCCACCTCTATACCCCTTCTAGACACAATGTGTCCCAAGAAAATGACATCTTAAACCATGAAATGACTTTTTTCCCAACTCAGAATAAGATTTGTCTCCTCACATCTTCTTAAGACCAATGATAAATTGTGGAGACAATCTTCGAAAGAGGTTCTAAATACGGAAAATTCATCCATAAAGACCTCGAGAAATTTTTCCACCATATCGGAGAAAATAGACATCATAAACCTTTGAAAAGTCGCATGTGCATTGCATAGACTGAATGACTTGCGCCTATAGACAAAAGTGTCAAAAGGACATGTGAAGGTGTTTTCTCTTGATCCTCAGGATAGACAAACACTTGATTTTATCCAGAATAACCATCTAGAAAATAATAGTAACTCTTGCCTACTAACCGCTCTAGGATTTGATCAATAAATGAGAGTGAAAAGTGATCTTTCCTAATCATGGAGTTGAGTTTCCAATAGTCAATGCAAACACGCCACCCAGTAGTGACACGAGTAGTAATCAACTCTCCTTTTGTATTGGACACAACGGTGATACCGGAATTCTTTGGTTCCACTTGAGTAGGACCCACTCACTTGCTATCTGAGATGGGGTATATGATACCCACATCAAATAATTTTACAACTTCTTTTATAACTACCTCTTTCATGTTAGGGTTCAACCTCCGTTGTGCTTCTCTAGAAGGTTTGGCATCCTCTTCGAGATGGATGCGATGCATGCACACGGAAATGGTCAATTCTTTTCAAATCAGCAATGGTCCACCCTATAGCCCCTTTATGCTTTTGAAGCATAGTCATCAATTTACTCTCCTATTCAACCGAAAAATTAGATGCAATAATGACCAGGAGAGTATCTTGAACTTCTAAGAAGGCATATTTGAGTGAATCCAGGATTGGGTTCAACTCAAGAGCGGGAGGTGCCTCAAGGGATGAGGTGGCTAGAATACTAGTGGTGGTAGGGAGAGGTTCTGCCCGGGCTTTCCAAGGAGGAGAAACCATAAAGGGAGTCGAATTTAAGAGGTGGTTGACTTCCATAATGGACTCCTCAACATCATAGTCATCAACATTAAAATGTATCAAACATGTCTCGAATGGGTCATTAGATAAGATGTAAGGAATGGTGTCCTCAATCATCTCTTCAATAGAATCGATCAAGAAGCATTCTTTATTATTCGAATGTTGTTGAGAGGTAGTAAAGATATTTACCTGGCCCTTCATATTCCCGAAAGAGATATCCATCACCACGGTGCAACAATTGAGGCAAGCATTGGCGGTAGCCAAACAGGGTCGACCGAGGATCACTGGAATTTGCTTGTTAGGATTTGGTACCGGTTTCATGTCGAGAACTAAGAAGTCGACCGAGAAATTAAATTTTTTGACTTTGATCAAGACATCTTTAATCATCCCTCTCAACATTTTAATAGATGACTGAGCTCACCTAACCAAAGTTTTTCATACACTGAGTAGGGAAGAAAGTTGACACTCACTCCTAAATCTAAGAGTGTCCTATCAATGGAGTGGTCTCCAATGGTACATGAGATAGTGGGGGCACCTGGATCCTTGAATCTTAGAGGGGCACAGTATTGGAGAATGGAGCTCACTTGCTCAATGAGAATGAATTTCTTAAACACATGGGTCCTTAATTTACTCTTTTGAGTGCACAAGTCTTTGAGGAATTTGGCATAAGCCGGCACTTGCTTGATAGCATCAAGTAAAGGCAAGTTGATATTCACTTATTTGAAGACTTCAATCATATCATCTATCTTGGCTCTCTTTTTAGCAAAGGGGGATAAGTCTTTCAAACATGATGGGAAATGGGCTTTAGGCATGTTAAGTGTCTCGAAGATGGGGGTCGGTGACGACGAAGGACTTTGGTCCTTTTTATTGGTATCCCCTTCTTCGTCCTTAGACTTTGATTGATCAACTATGGTCTCTCTTGTCGTGCCTTGATTTTCCTTAACCAAATTATCCACTATCTTGTCATTCCTTAGGGTGATGATGACCTGAACATGTTCTCGATTTGGCTCATCTACTTGGTTCACACCCTCGGATTGCTGACGGGTTGGCTCGGAAGTATTCCTTCCACTCTTCTATTTATGGCATTAGCTAACTGTCCATTTGGGATTCGAGCTTTTGAATCGAATGCGAATGCGAGTGAGAAAAGAGCAATTTAGTGTTGCTTTCCTCAAGAGCATTTAACACTTTATCCTCGAATGATGGGTTCCTTTGATTAGGAGGATTAGATTGTTGGAATTGTGGTTGGGCTTGATATTTGGATTGATTTTAAAAAGACCAATTGTTTGGCCTAGGAGGTTGGGAAAACTGATTGCCTTGAGCTTGAGGAAAGTTGTTCCTTTGAGCTTGAGGCTGCCACGAGAAATTAGGATGGTTTCTCCATCCTAGGTTATATGTTGATTGGTGCTAATTGTTACACATTTACGCACCTTAAACTGCATTTGTTAATCCATTTGAGCTCATTTATCTATTACGATACTTTACTTGAGTGTATTTATTATTTTCAGGTTCATGCGAGGAAAAGAAAACAAAAATGATAGTATACAAGCTTTAAAGTCTCTTGGGAATCGCTACCGAGCAAAGATCCAAGCTAAAGAGAAGTTGGAAATGCAAAATGACCCTTGTTCGGTGTTCGGAGCATAACTCCTTAACCGTAACTCCGATTTACGCCCATAATATATCAAAACGACCGACTCAAAAAGTTCTACAACTTTTATCAAGGAAGTTTTACAAAATCATTAACCACCGATCGATCGGAGCTACTTTAGCCGATTGATCGGGGGACGCCGTTTTGGGAGCTCTGTAACCACCAATCGATCGGTGCCTCTTGGCCGATCGATCAGCGAACACCGTTTTGATGATGTTAGAAAGTGCGAAAAAGGAATTTTTGAGCTTGTTTTGGATGTTTCTAAAGCTACAATTCATGGGGACTCTCTCTATAAAAAGGAAAGTCTCCTTCCCTGCAAAAGGGTCTGAATTTTGAGATTTGAAATGGAGAAGGCTCTGGAGATCTGTGGAGGTTGGAGGATGGATTGCTCGCGTTCTTCGTATTCTTCATCGAAAGTAGTGTTCCTTACTCTCGCTATGAACTAATTCCTTTTTTTAGGGTTTAGATGAAACTCTAGCCAAGTAACTATGTCTCTTTGTGTTGTTTTAGTTTATTCAATTGTAAACAATGATTACATAATAAGAGGGTTATTCATAACCAGAGTTTATTGATCATATTCGATTTCAGTATGATTATATCCTTGTCTTAAGTTTTATTATATAGGAATTGAAATCATCCATCTTGATGTGGATTTTATGCGATTATTGATGTAGATTTCATGCAATGGTTTTTACTGTCGAGGAATTAAATCATATGATATTTTATGCTAAGGGAAGACGAGTGATTTCACAACCCTAGTTTAGTATGTATCACTCGTGCTAACCGAAGATAGGATATACCTGGAGTCTAATCCCTTGAATCATTCTAGATGGATGAGTTAGTCTTGTAGTTACTTTCATCCTTATTATTTACATTATGATGGACTTGAATAAATGCATTAGAGACCGGTTATGAAGCTAGAGGTGGATTCGAATGCCCTAGATCTTCTCTCACTGATATATCATCAAAAACTCTTAGTTTAATTAGTTAAAATAGAATTTACTAGCTTAATTTCCACTCTTAGGTTAAAAATCAATCTAACCAAATCAACTTGTTACCCCTTGACTCACAATCAATCTTGAGATAAAAGCAATCAAACCAGCGCAGTCATCTGTGGTTCGACACCCCATACTAGTCACTATTCTACGGAATTGTAGCTACTACGAGGTTTATTTTATTGACGATCAATTTTTGGCGCCATTGCCGAGGATTGCTGGAAAGGTTTAGTTGCTTAAATCAAAATATTAAAACTGAGTCATTTTATTCAAATAAAAAAAAAATAACAAAAAAAAAAAAAAAATCTTTTACTGATCTCTAAAATTTTGTGTTGTAGGTACCAATCGCTTGGATTGAAAACAATGCTTAGCTAAAATTTTAACAGAAAAACTGTTGTTCTATAAAACCAAAAGCTATCCAACTATTCAATTACCAGAAGCACCGTGAGTATCCTCTCATCTGAAGTGAATTATTTTGTAAATTGGTGTCTGTCAAACATAGAGTTTGCGTCTAGGGTGTATGCACGGTGGAAGGTCTTATACACCAGAGTTAATCCCTTTCAATTCAGAGTTAGAGCGTACCGCTAGGCTTCTCAAGGCTTCAACCCGTTTTCACTCAAACCTAGAGGCTACTCCTTTCTCTGAAATGACTGAAAATCAAGACCCAACTAAGTCTTTAAATGAATACTTTGTTCCATCATCATACTCTTCTCCTTCATGCATCCGGTTGCCGGACATTACGGCAACCCACTATGATATTAAGTCCAGCACAATTCAGATGCTCTCATCCTATCACGGACTTAGTAATGAAGACCCCTATAAGCATCTGGATGATTTTAATGAAATCTGCACTACTTTTAAGCTGCAGAATTTTACAGATGATGCTCTCGGATTGCGCCTCTTCCCATTCTCCCTGAAAGACAAAGCCAAACATTGGCTTAACTCTCTTGAGGCCGACACTATCCACACATGGACACTGCTCCATCAGGAATTCTTAAAGAAATTTTTTCCTATTGGCAAAACCAATCAAATAAGTTGAACCATCATGTGTTTTTCTCAAATTGTTGGTGAACTTTTTCTTGAGTCATGAGAAAGATTCAAGGATCTCCTCAGAAAATGTCCCCACCATCAGATTCCTAAATGGTAACTTGTCCAGTTATTCTATGATGGTCTATCTCAATTCAACTGCCAGATGGTTGATTTCTCATATGGGAGGACATTTATGACAAAAAGCGAGGTACATACATGGGAATTGTTTGAAAATTTGAGTGAAAACACCTTACACCATGCCTCCTCCAATCGTCTGAGAGACAAAATTCCACTCCAAATCAAAAGCGAGGCATCTATGAAGTTGACACTTTAATGATGTCTCTTCTAAAGTGGATGAGTTGTCTCAAAAATTAGACCAACTAATGGTTATAGGGCAATCTTCCTACACACCCTCTCAATCAACTCCCAATCAGAGAGATGCGTGCCCTATCTGTTCTAGCCCTGCACATTATGTGCATGAGTGTCCTGCTACAAAGCAATTTCCAGAATTTGTTCCAGAGCATGTTAATGCTGCCTACACTCACCCAGGCAATGATCCCTACTCTAATACATACAACCCAGGGTGGAGAAATCATCCCAATTTCTCATGGCAGCCTCAAGCTCAAGGGAACACTTCTCCCCAAGCTCAAGGAAATTTTTTCTCCCAACCTCAAGGGCCAAATGTTCGACCCTTTCAAAATCAGCCTAACTACCATCCTCCCCAACAACAACAATTTCAACACTCTACTCCTCCCCCTCAAAGGAACTCATCTTTCGAGGAGAAAGTGTTGAATGCTCTAAAAGGGTTGGAGGCCAACACCCAATTATTGCACTCTCGTTCTCAATCTATCCAGAGGCTTGAGTTTCAAGTGGGACAATTAGCTAATGCCATATACAAGAGAGAGGAATGGAAGCTTTCAAGCCAACCAGTGAGCAACCCTATGGGTGTAAACATGGTTGATGATGCTCAACACAATGAAACTCATCATGAGCATGTTCTTGTCATTACCACCCTAAGGAGTGGGAAGGTAGTTGATAACCAGGTTAGGGAGAAGAATGGTGAAGAAGAAAAGGTCCTGGTGGAGCCACCAAAATCCAAAGGAGAGGGGGTGAGTGTCTTTGAGAAGGACCAAGGTCTTTCCCAATCTTTATCTATTCCTACTCCCCCGGCATCTTATATGCCTAAAGCTCCTTACCCTCAGTGCTTAAAAGATCCATCCCCTTTTGGAAAAAAAGGAGTCAAAGTTGATGATATGATGGAAGTTTTTAAACAAGTCAAAGTCAACCTCCCACTCATAAAGGCTATCTAGCAAATTCCGGCTTATGCCAAGTTCCTTAAGGACCTATGCACTCAAAAGCATAAATCTCGCACTCATGTATCCAAGAAGGTCCTTCTCACCGAGCAAACAAGCTCCATTATCCAACACAACACTCCTCCAAAATTCAAGGATCCTGGTGCTCCTACCATTTCATGTATTATTGGAGATCACTTCATTAATCGAGCACTCCTGGATTTAGGAGTAAGTGTTAATCTGTTACCCTTCTCGGTGTATAAGCAACTAGGCTTAGGAGAGCCTCAACCTACATCCGTCATGTTGCAATTGGTGGATAGATCTATTAAAAAGCCTTGCGGGGTGATTGAAAATGTTCTTATCAAAATTGACAAATTTTACTGTCCAGTCGACTTTCTTGTCCTTGACATGGAACCCGTGCATAATTCAAAAAGTCAAATTCCAGTCATCCTTGGTCGTCCTTTCTTGGCCACGGCCAATGCTTGTATAAATTGTAGGACTGGGGTAATGGATGTGTCATTTGGTAACATGAAAGTTCGGTTGAACATTTACACCACACCCGAACAACAACAGAAGGGATAGGAGTGTTTTATGGTGAATGTGAGTAATGAAATAATTGAGGAGACCTCTCCTTATACCTTAACTGAGAATGCCTTAGAGGCATCACTCACTCATCTCAAGCCTCCGAACCCCAATGAAGAAAAGCCCAAAGAGGATAGCAATTATTTATTACATTTCATCAATCTCAAGGGCTTTCAGTTTGAGAAGCATAAAGTGAGAATTGCATGCCCATGCTTGTTCAACCATTTTTCCTCTAAGCGCAGGTTATGCAAGTTATATTATACACCTGCAACCTTTCAAAGGTCTATGGTCTCCAAATTTTTTGACATGGATAGGCGTGTACTCAAAGCCAAAGCCCAACTTCACTAGCCCTATGTTGAGGGCATTAAGAATGGGATGATGTTCGAATTCATTGACTGGTTAGACCCATCTAGGTAGATGGTTGATAGTTGTACTGTGTTTGGCTGAAGACAATAAACTTAGCGCTTGTTGGGAGGCAACCCAATGTTTTTGTAGACTTACTTGAGTCTAAGTTTGGGGTGGTTCTCCACCCCCGACAGTTTTTCGGTTTCAAAAAAAAAAAAACAAAAAAAATGGTTCGATGTGCTTTATCCCAGGTTGAGTTATGTGTTGCTCTATCTTAGGCTCTTTGGATTCTTGATGTTTCTATATGTATTTGCTTCATGATATTTATCTCTTGACGTTTGTAGTTTCTCTCTGTGTGTACTTTCTTTCTCACTAACCCTGCAAGATTCAGTTTTCATGAAGTTTGGGGTGATCTCTGCTTGATAAATCTTTTTTTCTTCCTCCTCATTTTTCATCTTTGATGCATGGATTGCCCTCACCTGTCAGGTATTATTGTTCCCTTTTACTTGTGCTTTAATTCTTTTTACATTGAGGACAATGTAATCTTTAAGTTTGGGGTTGGGAAATAACTGTCATTATTTGATGACTAGGCATCAATACAAGAGGGTAGGACATGCAAACAAATAAAATTAAAAAAGTGATCTATTTTCGAATCTGAATTGTGATACATATGTTATAATCCACTCTTTATTGATTGGCTTAGTTTGAGAACACATGATCCCAAATAGATACAACTCTTACTATTGACTGAACTTTGCATGCTGAAAATTTATGAAGTTAGGAGTCACCTTGAGAAATTGCACGAGCACTCTACCATATTGTCTTGTGGGGTTTGAAACTGAATTAATCAATTGATGTTTTTGAAACCCCTGAAGAAGTTAGGTGACCTATAAATTGAAAACCACCCTTGGCTAAATTAAAAAAAAATTAATGACAAATGATTACCTGACTAGGTTTGCACTTAGTAATCGGGCCTCCTGCCTAGTTAAGCAGAGAGTGTTCGCGTCAAACCACGTGAACTCTGGAAAGGATAAAGAATCAGAGAAATGTTATACCTCCACTAATATTATTCAATCTTTGAACCGAACTCTTACCTAGTAATCGGGCCTCCTGCCTCACTAAGCAGAGAGTGTTCGCGTCAAACAGTGGAGGTTTGGAACAAACATTTATCAAGAGTGACTAGTCTAAGTTCGGAGCTTATTTGACTTAAGTTAATAAGCCCTAGAGGTGTCTTAACACCTGGTGCCCTAAGACCGTGTGGTTTGGGAGTCACTGGCCTAACACTTGCTACACGGGTTGTCTAGAAAGCTTAATGAACTTAGACTCTGCATGGTCCACTCAATCAATAAAAAGAAAAAAAAAGTGTCAAGAAAAAGCCTTGGGTCGGTAATTAAATTGATGGGAATTCTGATAACAGAAGGGGTGATAGAACATCTGTTGAAAGAAAATGTTGAGATCACATATTCAATTGATAGTCACACTAAACATCAAATGAGATAAATGACCAATTTTTAAATAAGCATAAATGTTCAGACTTGTGTAAGGTTTTGTGAAATTGAGAATGTGGAGAGTCAAGAATAAAGCCGGTTAATAATGAGATAATTATGCTGTGTGTATCATGATATTTTTACTAGTGCATGTCATACTTGAGCATAGGTGCAGAGTTGCAGGGGAATATTGATGTTTGTGGGTATCGTCACTGGTAAACCTTTATGAGACTTCACTCGTCCACTAGGGCCACCTAAGGGTTTAAAAGGCTTGTTGCATATGCCAAATGCAACCGAGGATCTTACGAAAGGGGATGTAGTTTAGCTTAGCTTAGTTTTATTTTTATTGCTTGAGGACTAACAATATGTAGGTTTGGGGTTGTGATTGCTGCTAATTGTTACACATTTACGTACCTTAAACTGCATTTGTTAATCTATTTGAGCTCATTTATCCATTACGATACTTCACTTAGGTGTATTTATTATTTTCAGGTTCATGCAAGGAAAAGAAGACAAAAATAATAGTTTACAAGCTTTAAAGTCTATTGGGAATCGCTACCGAACAAAGATCCAAGCTAAAGAGAAGTTGGAAATGCAAAATGACCTTTGTTCGATGTTTAGGGCATAACTCCTTAACCGTAACTCCGATTTAGGCCCATAACATATCAAAACGACCGGCTCAAAAAGCTCTACAACTTTCATCAAGGAAGTTTGTACAAATTCTATAACCACCGATTGATCGGAGCCACTTTGGCTGATCTATCGGCGGATGCCGTTTTAGGAGCTCTGTAACCACCAATCAATCGGCGCCTCTTGGCCGATCGATCGGCGGACGCTGTTTTGGTGATGTTATAAAATGTAAAAAGTGGATTTTTGAGCTTGTTTTGGATGTTTCTAAAGCTACAATTCATGGGGACTCTCTCTCTATAAAAAGGAAAACCTCATTCCCTGCAAAAGGTTTTGAATTTTGAGATTTGAAAGGGAGAAGGCTCTGGAGATCTGTGGAGGTTGGAGGATGGATTGCTCACATTCTTCGTATTCTTCATCGAAAGTGGTGTTCCTTACTCTCGCTATGAACTAATTCCTTTTTCTAGGGTTTAGATGAAACCCTAGCCAAGTAACTGTATCTCTTTGTATTGTTTTAGTTTATTCAATTGTAAACAATAATTGCATAATAAGAGAGTTATTCATAACCAGAGTTTATTGATCATATTCGATTTCAGTGTGATTCTATCATTGTCTTAGGTTTTATTATATTGAAATTAAAATCATTTATCTTGATTTTCTGTGATTATTGATGTGGATTTCATGCAATGGTTTTTACTGTCGAGGAATTAAATCATAAGATATTTTATGCTAAGGGAAGACAAGTGATTTCACAACTCTAGTTTAATGTGTATCACTCGTGCTAACCGAAGATAGGATATACCTAGGGTCTAATCCCTTGAATCATTCTAGATGGATGAGTGAAGTCTTGTAGTCACTCTCATCCCTATTGTTTACATTATGATGGACTTGAATAAATGCATTAGAGACCGGTTATGAAGCTAGGGGTGGATTCGAATGCCCTAGATCTTCTCTCACTGATATATCATCAAAAACTCTTAGTTTAATTAGTTAAAATAGAATCTCTTAGCTTAATTTCCACTCTTAGGTTAAAAATAAATCCAACCAAATCAACTTGTTACCCCTTGACTCATAATCAATCTTGAGATAAAAGCAATCAAACCAGCGCAGTCCTCTATGGTTCGGCACCTCATACTAGTCACTATATACGGAATTGTAGCTACTACAAGCTTTATTTAATTGACGATCATATGTATTTGAGAATGGATCATTACCCGGACGAGTGTAGGCAGCATTAACATGCTCTTGGACAAATTCTGGAAATTGAGCAACCGAATGACAAACATGGATATAATGTGTAGGGCTGGAACATAAGGCACAGTCCTCATTCGGATTGGGAGTGATCTGAGGAGGTCTATAAGAAGCTGGCCCTACAGCCATGAGTTGTTCTAACTTGCGAGACAACTCATCCACTTTGGATGAGACATCAATAGAAGTTCCCACTTCATAGATGCATCTATTAGGATTGGAGGTGGATGATTGTTTCTCAGAACGACTGTTAGAAGCATGGTGTTGAGAATTTTCACTCAGATTTTCGAATAATTTTCATGCTTGAATTTCACTCTTAGTCATAAATGTCCTCCCATAAGAGACATCAACCATCTGTCGGTTTTATTGTGACAATTTATCATAAAATGATTGAACAAGTTGTCATTTAGGGATTTGGTGGTGGGAGCATTTACGAAGAAGCTCTTTGAATGTTTTCCATGTCTCATGGAATAGCTCTCCATCGATTTGAGTGAAACTCATAATGGCTCGTCTCATTTGATTTGTCTTGCTTATGAGAAATAATTTTTTAAAGAATTCCTGTTGTAATTGGGCCCAGGAATGGATGGTGTCGGCCTTTAAGCAATTAAGTCAATGCTTGACTTTGTCTTTAAAGGAATATGAGAAGAGATGCAACCGAATGGCGTCATTTGAAAAATTCTGCAATCTAAAGGTAGTGCAATCTCATTGAATTCATCCAGATGCTTATATGAGTCCTCATTGCTAAGCCTATGGTAAGATGACAAAATCTGGATTGTGTTGAGTTTGATCTCATAGTGGACTGCTGTGGTGTCTGACAATCTGATGCAGGAGGGTGATGAGTTGGTGGAAGGAATAAAGTATTCATTTAAAGATTTGTTCGGGTCTTGTTCTTCTGCCATTGCTGAGAAATGAATAGTCTCTAGGTTAGAGTAAAATTGGGCCGAAGCCTTAAGAAGCCTAGCGGTATGCTCTAACTCTGAATTGATAGGGATTAACTCTGGTTTACAAGACTATCTACCGTGCATACACCCTAGAGGTAAACTAAATGTTCAACAAACACCAATTTGCAAAATAATTCACTTCAGATAAGAGAATACTTACAGTGTTTTCAGAAGTTGAGAATTATGGTAGCTTTTGTTTTTACAGAACAACAACTTTCCTTTTAAACTTTTTAAGCAGAGCACTATTTCCAATCTAAACAATTTGGTTCCTACAACACAGAGTTTTTAGAGATCAGCTAAAATATTTTTGTGATTTTTCGAATAAGATTAACACATACCTAATCTTTTGAATTAAGCAACTAAACCGTTCCAGCAGTCCCGGGCAATGGTGCCAAAAATTGATCATTAATTTATTAAACATCGTAATAGCTACAATTCCATAAAATAACGACTAGTATGCGGTGTCAAACCACAGAAAATTGCACTAGTTTCGTTGCCTTTTTCTCCAGATTAATTCTAAGTCAATGAGTAACAAGTTGATTGATTAGATTTGATTGATTTTAACCTCATTAAACTATCATATTTTATTTAACCTAATTAAACTAAGAGTTTTTGGTTATATATCGGTGAGAGAAGATATAGGACGTTTGAATCCACCACTAGCTTCATAATTACATCTACAAGTATTTATTCTGGCTACTCCAAGTATAAACAATAGAGATGAGATTGACTGCAAGTTTCAACTCATCAAAATTAGAATGATTCGAGGGATCAAACCCTAGGTATATCCTATCTTTTGTCAGCACTAGTGATACACACTAAACTAGGGTTGTGACATCACTCGTCTTCCCTAGGTATAGAATATCCTATAATTTGATTTATCGATAATAAGAACCATTGCATAAAATTCATATAAACAATCACATAAAGAAGATATGAATGAATTCGATCTCAACACAATAAAACTTAAGACAATGATAAGATCACATTGAAATTAAGTATAAACTCGAATAAACTCGGTTGTAGAACAACCCTCTCATTATGCAATCATTGTTTATATAATAAATAAAATACAAGAGATTTAAGTACTTGGTTAGGATTTCATCTAAACCCTAGAAAAAGAAATTAGTTTATGCTGAGGGCAAAGGACACCGCTTTCGAAGAAGAACACGAAGAACATGAAGAACCCATCTCCCAACCTTCACAGCCTCCAGAGCCTCCTTCCTTCAATACTCCAAAATTCAGAACCCTTCTCAGTGCAGATAATTTTTCCTTTTATAGAGACCCAATCTCTGTTGCTAATTCCAGCTTTTAGAAACTCTCAAAAGGGGCAACACTTCAGCTTTGTGCACAGAGTACGAGGCCAAAAGGCCAATGACGATCGATCGCCAACATGGGACGATTGATAATCATTTTCTGGAAATCTCTCTTTGGCTACGGGTTTGTGGACGATTGATCGCCAAATGTCTATGATCGATCATTGCTATTCTGAATGACGATCGATTGTGCTTAAGCAACGATCGATCGTCTGTGGCTTTTCTTCTTTTCTTTTCTTCCTTCTTGTTGACCTTTTTCCTGATGAAGTTCTTCTTCAACTTTGTGATCTCATAATTTCTCAATTTTGTCTTCTTTTTCTCGCATGACCTTAAATTACATAAGAGTAACCAAGTATCGTAATATTATCCAAAAGAGAACCATAAGGTACTAACAAATGTAGTTCGAGGTACATAAATATGTAACACTTAGCACTGATCATAATCCAAATATTAAATCTACGGTCACACTTTTCTGTTGGGACCACTACTCTGGATAAAACCCTTACTATGAATCGTTGAAAATATATAGAGTAGAGGATAATTAATCGATTAATTCTGTGTGCATAGGACAATTAATTAATTAATTCTATGTGTGCATGGTTGAGGAGACAAAAGTCATGTTTCTTTGTTGTCCTCTGGCAGTATTATCAGATCTAATAAGAGCTATTCTAAATAGACCTAAAAATTTAGACATCAGTTCGAAATAGACCCTGTTTGGAATCGTCACTATTTTGCTAAGAAAAAAATTGATATATACAAGTCTATTTGGTAAACTATACAAATCAGAGCTTAATAGAAGGGCATTTACTATCAATTCTTAAAATATCATTTAAAATAATTTGATTACATTGTGAACAAAATCATTCTCATTCGTGTGAGATCATACTTAAAAGAGACTCTGGAAATGCATAAAGAAAACATCTGGATGAGCAAAAGAACCTTATAGTTCTAAATGTTCATACTGGTACAAAGGCTCTTGATTTTCTATGCAAGTGACATGGTTATTGTAATGGAATGACTCCCAATTAGCTACAGGTGCTCAATTTCCTTCATTGTAGCACACCTAACAAAGAAATGACTCCAAATTGTGGCAAATGAATAAATAAAAAGAAAGGAGAACAGGTCCAGGAAAGTCAAAAGAGACTCTTAGAAATATAGGAGATTATTTGAATCACTATAATAATCTACAGTATCTACTCTTAAGTGCTTCCTAACAGTGGTAGCCATGTCGAGAAACATCCCATGTTCGACAACACCAACCAGTCGCATAATCGAATCGCTAGCAACAGGGGCGGAGCCACATGGGGCCCAAGGGGGCTGAAGTCCCCCCTGAAAATTTGAAAAACAAAATACCCTATAGTAATAATATGGGTGTAATCTGGGAGAGGGGTGGAGCTGGGGCGATAGAGGACTCTATCCCCCCTAAACTTCTAAGAAAAAATATATTCTTTACAAACTGATACAAACAAATGTGATGGCTCATGAACTTGGCCCTCAAAACAACAATTTGAGGGCTACGCCTCCAAACCCCCATTGTTAGCCCCCGGACGAGATTTCTGGCTCTGCCCCTGGCTAGCAGCTTTTAAATCCCCAATGTCCTTAACATACAAATCTAAAACGTAATTTGAATTATCTGTCAAAATCGGATCGCCATTTTCACAAGTTCTAAGCTTGACCCACACAACTAGATGGACTCAAACAATCTCTAAAGCTGATTAGCTGTGAATTGCCAACATAAGCAAACAATCTCAACTGGAATGGCTAGCCCACTTCCTGCTAAAGGCTTGTCAAACTTCGTTTCATTAACAATTACAATGAACTTATGGTAGGCACCTTCAACCATCTACTCCCTGAGTAGAGACCCACCTCGACCTTTGACGTGATTGGAATAGGGATCAACTTCATCAGCACGGTCTATAACAACATTTGTATATAAAAAAAGGTTGGGTTCCATACCTAATCAATTTATTCATAAATAACTAGTGGACGGCACGTGCAATGCACGTGAAAGAGAGAGTGTCTGAAAGAGGAACCTAATGATACTCACATGATACACGTGTGAAATGGAGAGACATGAAGAATTGGGGGAAGGAGAGAGGTGTAAAGCGAGGATATTTTTCATTTAAAAGACAAAATTACTCATAAATTTATAATATAAATATTTTTAAATTAAAGAATAATTTTGTCACTAAAATATCCAATCTATATTTTTAACATAAGATTCTTCATTACAATAGTCATTTTCATTATATTAGTAAAAATATAAGTATAAAGACAATTTTTTTCAATCAACATTTATAGGAGCTATGTTGTACTTATAATAGTAGAGATAGAAAATATATAAGTGTAAGATTAATTTTGTTGCCTTCGATCGAAAAAAAGGAAGAGTAATTTTGCTATTTTTATTATAATAATTTAATTAAGAATAAAATTTATTAATACTGATTATAATAATAGAAAATTTGGAGATAGATAAAATATATGTAGACGTACAATTTAATCTTTTCTGAATTGTACTCTTACCTAAGAAAAAAAAAAGACTTTGTTATTGAGACCGCAAAACCGTGCATATGTGCATAGGATTTTAGGTGGGGTCCACCATGTGGGATGCACGGACTGGTTTCATACCTTTTGGGGGGTCTAAAAAGCATTTCCCCCAAGATTAAAAAAAAAAGTATAGAATTGTAATTTTGTTAATAGAAACAAAATTCAATTAACATTTTTATAGGCCACGAGGAGAGGGATAATTTAGGGTTTAGGGTTTAAGACCTGTTCTTGATTAGGTCTTAAACCAGTGAACACAATACGTACGGCACGAGTATGTTTAACATTCTTAAAAATCTATTATTATAATGAGAGAGGCTGGCGTTGATGATTTTTCAAAATTCCCATACTACCCTTATATAAAAAACAAAATTTTGATTTAATGTTTTGCTTTAAAACCCAAATTATCCCTTGCCTTTGATTTAATTTCCAAACTACCCCTTGCTCATCTATATATTTAGAATCACAGTCAATCGTGACTGAACTCAGGGAGAGTTCAATCGCACTCGTGGGTTAACACATATCCCTTTTAACTCCTATTAACTATGGTTAACTCCTTCCCCTCGCTCTCACGTGCATCGCACGTGCCACTAGTGAGTTCAATCACACCTGCGGGTTAACACGTGTCCCTTTTAACTCCTATTAACCGTGGTTAACTCCTTCCTCTCGCTCTCACGTGCATTGCACGTGCCACCCGCTAGTTTCATATCATGGATGATATTATTGAGAGTCTCTTTGCCCTAGAAAGTAGAATCGCAACTACACGAGAACTAACTGACTTTGGCGAGCCAGAGGAAGCTCAAAGCAGTGAAGCTTCCCTATCGTGATTCGTGACCTAGAGAAAGAGAGAGAGAATGAGGAAGAAGGTCGACGACAGGATTAGAACTTTGATCGAGAATGGCGTCAAAACCAGGCATCGTTCCATGTTCTTCATTATCGGCGACAAGTCTCGCGACCAGGTTCCTTTCATCCTCTTCTTTTTCTTCATTTTTTTTTGTTGTTATTTGGTTTTGATATCTAACCAAGCCTCTTTGTGTTTTGCAGATAGTTAATCTTCACTACATGCTCAGCAAGGCCGTCGTCAAATCTCGCCCAACTGTTTTATGGTGCTACAAGGACAAACTAGAGCTTAGCAGGTTTCAATGGATCTGATTTTCCATTTTCTGTTTGAGCAATTTATGAATTTTATTGAAATATCCTCAGTATAGAAAATTTGAAAATTATTTCTCTCACTACTGATACAATGATAATAAACTCAAAGGGAATGCTCAAATGGGTTCGGCATCACTTGATTTTTTTACCTTTTTTTTTCATATTTATTTTCGATCAGCAGCGGAAGCAACATACTTCAGTTAAAGATACTACAAAGTGGGTATTTTTGTAATATGGAGCTGGATAAGCTTGAGTTTTTTTTCAAGGGCACTTTTAATTAGCTTATATTTGTTCAATATTATTTTCCAACTAACTGTTCGAGTTGTAAAAAATGAGACTATGGCTCTTTGATTTCTAGTCCGCCTTGCTACCTTGAAAAACAACTTCCATGGTAACTGATTGAGAGTTTCAGTTGACCCACTGGAGTAAAAACTACAAAAGTTACCTTTCAATAATTGTTTAGTTTTTTGCTTTGTTGCAATTGTACCGAGTATGAGAATAGTGAGAGACTGATAGTGGTTATTCACAAGGTCTCGAATGTATAAATGTGTGATCTGAATTGGGGTGTAGATTTCACAAAAATGATCAAAAAGCATTGGTTTCTCATAAAAAAAGGTGTGTGATTTTTTATTATTAAAAGCATCGTATGATAAAAAAATGGGTTGAAAATGTTGTATTGAAAGGGTATCAAGCCATTTCTGACCAATACGCTTGATATCCTTTCTATCTGGAATATATGTATGTATTTGGCCAATACGAAAGATTACGGGATCCGGGGATCAAGTAAAGACAAAAATCTTTCTTTAATAGATCAAATCTATCTTGCCACGATTAATAAATCAAGAACTATACTCACATAGCTTCCCAGGTGGGAAGAATAGTTACCAAACACCCATATTATACCTGTCTAAAACTTTTAGGGGGGGGGGGTCATCGTTTAAAATTGCGTATTTTTGCCGTATTACGTATTATATCACCGTTGTATAATATCCGTTTAATAAGCAATTTACATATTAAACGTGTACATGCGTATTTTTGCCGTACTTTTATTGTGTTAAACACATACTCCGTACTAAATGATTGTTAGTAGTTAATATCAAAGATCAAAAAATCGACAATATCGCCGATATATGTCGGTATCGTTACCTACTGACACATCTATACTGATATTGATTTATATTATGTTAAAAACTAATATTGATTTATATTATACACCCAATTCAAAAAAAAATATGAAAATTTTAATATAAGACTTTTTTTAAAGGATTATACTTGAAATTCATGGATATTATATTTAGTTATGAATTTTAATAATGTTATGTTATTATTATTAATAGCTAATAATTCTTCAAAATATACATAGTAACATCAACCAAATAATATACCTTATCTCATTAAAAATGATATATACAATTTCTAAATATTACTTCAATATATTATTTAATAACATTAAAAGTAAAACAAATTATTAATCTGTGAAAAAAGTAAAACAAATATAAACGGTTCTCTTTACATCCCTCTTGCTCCCATGGTCACGAGTCATGCATATAAACAAAATTCTCTATTATTTGTCAAAGAACTAAAATTAATCAATCATAAATATAAATCAATCATACATTATTGTCACTCGTTAGCGCACATCTTTACTCTCTTCTCATTGCATTTCTTATGTGTATTGTTGTTTTTTCAAATGTTTTTATTCTCAAATGTGTATTAACATCTATTTTAACATTTCCTGAAGTTTCAATGCAAAATTCCATGTTTTGCCCAATTTTTTTGCCATTTTTCCAAAAATCACTCATAAACGATATATCTTTTTTTCTGCGGCTCGACATGTCGAGCGATATCGACAGTCGGAATCTTGGTTAATATCATGATTATTTATTTATTTATAATTATTAATTATTTATTAATTTTCCGTTCTTTTGTTGTGTTTTTTTCCATATAACACCGGTACTTCTCGAACGGATCATTGCCATCAGCCTCCTATCGATGACACACAAGATCTCCTTTCGATTCCATGGGCTTCCAAAGAATGAAGGAGATGAACCTTTTGTATTCTTTAAACTTTCTTTGATCAATCTTGATATCTAAGAATTGATCTTGATTTTCAAAGAATGGATCTTGATTTGAGGGAATGCACGATCTTCAAATAAGATCCAAGTCTTCAAATAATCAACAATCTCCAAATGATCTTTAAAAGATCAAAGCCAACACCTAAAAGAAAACCAACACCTAAAAATCCTAGGGGGGCGTGAGAGAGATCTCCCATCTTTTATAACTTGTTCTCCAAGTCCTAATCTAATTAGAATTAGGAGATTCTTTTCTTGATATTTAATTAATGACTAGATTACTTTTCTTGTTGATGCAAGTCTAATCCATTTAACTAATTGAATTAAATTTGAAGTCCAAGATTAGGATCATCCTTATCCTAACTAACTCATTTATTCAAGTAGAGATCTTGAAAGTCAAACTAAAGAAAGTCAAAATTTCTTAATCTATCTCTTTATCTAATGTACACACCCACCATGGAATGGAACCTGAATTTAAATTTAATTAGTATTATCTATTAATAATAAATATGAACAATGAATCTTTTGTATGTGAGATCTTTAGGGATCTCCTTCAAGTGTGAGACTCACTAGATTGATTTTAGAATCCTAGTACAACTAGGAAACTTTTCCTATAATTGTATTAGGGTTATTGAATTTCATTAATACCCTGGACTTTTACAAATCGTAAATTAGACATCGCCATATTAAGATTCAACCCTCAAATGGAGAATTACATGTTACATCACTATTAGTCCTTCCATCATACTATATTACATGTAAGCCTCAGGGAATGAAGTCATGAACTTAGAATAACTATCAAGTCCTTGATTTATATTATTGATTTATCCATGATATTCTTATTCATTCCAGACTCCCAAACTCTTAGGAAAAAACTCTTCGTAAAGAAACAAATAATAATTAATATATTTTGATAATCAAAATGTAACTTTTGATAAAACTCTTTTTACCAAAACACAACGTGGATTTCTTTGAGTCCGAATCAATAGATGATCATCTTTAATGCATTTAATGGTGTGTATTCAATAAGTTGTAAGTTTGTTGTACAATAAGAAAATGTTGGTGTGCTCGTAGCAACACCCTTTTTTTAACTGAAAAGCTTTGTCAGAAGTTGAATCAAAGAACAAATGCAAATCATACCTATATACACATAATTGTGATTTATATGACCTGTCCTAATGTTTAATACATGATGACTTGTAATTTACTGCTACATGAGAAGTTGCCAGGCTTGGCCCATATGCTTTCCATTGTACAAGAAAAGCTTTAAATCAAACTCAAGGGCATCTTCTTCTACAACCAAAATAATTATGATATGAAATTAATATGCCTTCAACATAAGATTCAAAAGACTAAAATGGGAGTATGAAGGCTAAAAATTTAGCCAAAAATCAAACATTAATTAATGGCTCAATAATGAAGTTAATAACGTGTTCTTTTTCACGAGTGAGGAGATTGATGGAGTCCAAGCCACATGATCCACACGAGAAGGTGCATCGATCTATGAAGATATGAGAAGCTTTTAATGAGTATTACGTGGATGATGGTTACTTGATCTTAGATTAAGTGGAAGTCCATGGGAATTCATGGTGAGGGTTTCCCATGTTTAGTTGCATGGGAGGTCATGATGGTTGGTTTACAAACTTGGTAGTGGGTTTCCAATGTCTTAACAACCGAAGATGGATTATTTGATCTCCAGCTAATAAATTTCTAAATTTTACAGCCTCCTCAAAAGATATCTATTATTTTGAAAATATCTTATAGCCAATGCTTTGTAAGAGTTGAGTGACTCTTATTTTGAGGGTTGAGAGATTCTTATTTGTTTGAGCATTGAGGGATTGCTCTCAAGTAGTAAGTGTCTTCCCCAACCTTTTATATTGTTATTTGTTGTGATTAGGCCCTTTGGAGCCTAGTTAGTAAATAGTAAATACGCTTAAGGTACGTCTGTCTTTTTTTCTTTTGAAATGAAAAAGTGCACTTATTTTGGATGTTTCTGAATGATATGGAATAATACGTGTTTTCCCTCTTGAATTGAAGAATACAAATATTCGGGTATATAAAAAATACATAGGAAAAAGAATTCTCCTATTCTTTTGCGAATCCCTTCATCTCCTTCCTTCACCTCCCAAGTGCTGGTGGATGATGAGTGACCATAGCAACCCCTTCTACAGCATCTGGCAAAAAGCTTTACCGTCGGGCAATAAGATGAGTATTTCTTAAACTCCTCCTCTCTTATTCTCTGGTGAAGTTAGGTTTTTTCTTCTTCTCTATTTAGGTTAGGTTTCTTTTTCTCTTTACCTTTACGGCTTTACCTTCTCGCAAGCTTTACTGTTTAGCAAAGATATGTGATTCGATCCAAGCACTTGTCAATGTCTACTTAAGTTAAGCTCTTAAATATTGTGACGCTCATCCAAGCACCTAGTATGTATCTGAAATCACTGTTTAATAGTTATGAATAAAATCAAATCATATCAGTTCATGCTGTATTTCTTTCTTCCTTTTTGATTGGTATAACTGATGCTGTTTTGGTTACCATTATTTACAGATTATCTTAACCACTGTTGATTTTGTAAAATATATAAACTGAAAGATGCTTAACAATAGATATTGATTACTAAGCAAGATTTGGTACTTAATATTCTAATAATTAAAAACAATATTACAGATTATTGTAATCACTATTGTTCTAATAAGATTTAATAATAATGCCAACTTTTAGAAGGACACTTATAGCAGAAAAAGACTAATTTAAAACAAGGAAGATTCGATGTTTAGAGACCATGTAAGATATGGAATGATCATGATCTAAGTCAAGCTGAATAGGTCCTAACAAAGGATATAGAATATTATTTATCCTGACGGATGATTTCTAAACCTATGAAGATGTATTTTACCTGTATACTTAAGCATACATTATATCAGGGGGCTATAATGCCCTGCATAATCCTATAAACCGGAAAACACTTTATATCCTATAAGATATTAAGATATAGTTACACTTCCGAGTGTGTAATCCTGTTTATTATATAAATTATACTCTGTCATCATAGGGAAAAGTTATGTTAGTAGAAAATAATAAATCAATTTGTGTTTCTGACAAAAAAATATATCTATATGATAAAACAGCACAACCTCCAATAACTACTAAAGCTTTGTAGTATGATTTCTTCTATATACATATATCAGTATGTGCTTGACTCACAGGCAGCCTATGTGTCAGGCGATTGATTGTCACGATGGTTTTTTGACCAGCAGAAAAAAATCGGGATTTTGATCCTTGCATGCCACCCGACAAAAATCAACCCGATTAAATGATTGGGCCTTCCCGTCGGATTTTAGCCTTAACCATGTCACCAGACCGAATATCTAAAATCTGTTTGATTGGATGGCCGGACTGTGTCCGATCAGGCTATTTCTTTGAAGTGGCATGCAAGGGGGATCTACATGTCGATTTTTTGTTGGCCAAAGCACCTTCCATATGGCACTCAATCGCATGATGGTAGGCAATACTGTCTAAGCGTCAAGCACATATTACCCCCCCCCCCTCTCATTTATAATATATATACATTGAATTTTTTTTTGTCCCACACATATACCTTTAATAATTCATAATTAGAATTTAATAAAAGAAAAATAGAGCATGGTAATTGTATCAAAACTTGGAAACACCAATAATTATAGTTCTTCATGCACACCCACACAGAATTTTTGGTCCCATATCCCTACTAACTATGATTTAGACTTTAGAGCACCTTTTCCATTGAAAAAGTTATATCTTCTGGTTCCTTTTCTAAATTCTCTTCCCCTTCCAAACGGGCTGCATCAATGATTAAGACACCTATTTGACCTCACTTGTAGAGACTGCAGAGTCTTGGCCTAAATTTTATGGGACATTGTGCTTTATCTGTTTGGGCAATGAATGTGCTGAGGCTTGACAAGAGTTCAAATCATAAATCAGTGTTCCACCATATTTTGCTTTGCACATCACATTGTACAGAATTTTTCATTCTTATTTTATCTTTCAATTTCCTTTTTGGCTTCATTACTTCAAAGGTACAATTGTTTACGCTATAGTGATCGAATGGTCATGTTGTTGCAGTCACAAGAAAAAGCGTGCAAAGCAGATAAAAAAGTTAATGCAGAGGGGATTGTTGGATCCTGAAAAGGTTGATCCGTTTTCACTTTTTGTTGAAAGCGGAGGATTAACATATTGCTTGTACAAAGATTCAGAAAGGATTCTTGGGAATACCTTTGGCATGTGCATACTACAGGTAGAATGTCATGCATGATCTGTCATATTTTGCTCTCATCCCATATCACAGTAACTCTGTTGATGCTATACTAGTTGTCTTGACTCTTGCCTCATTATTTTTATTTTCTTTATTTTCTGGCTTTATCATATTCACTCTACTTTCTAGGATTTTGAGGCTCTGACACCAAATCTCCTTGCAAGAACGATAGAAACAGTGGAGGGTGGAGGATTGGTTGTGTTGCTGCTTCGATCACTCTCCTCCCTCACCAGTCTCTACACCATGGTTATGGTTTGTATCACATATCCCTCATTGCTATCATAGCTTTTTGTGGCGTTTATTCCATTGAGTTCAAAGGATGTGGAGCTTATTTACTTTTCCACTCTGATATGATTTATAGTTTTATACTACAATGCTCCCATGCATTTGAAGTTTGAAAGGAAATTTCTTTTCCCTTTATGTTTTAATGGTTATTATCTCCAAAAGAACACTGGAAAAAGAGACTTGGGATATTTAGGGCAGAACCTGCATGTGCTTTTATCGTTACAGGCTTGATTTCTTACTTCATTCTGTTTTTGATGAATATTGTTGAGGTTGTAATTGTAGTCCTTTTATGAAGTAGGTTTCACCTACTTTGAAGTTCAATAGTTTGTTCCCTCAGATTATTAGTGCGCTTACAAATGTTAAATCTATTTTCAGGAGTATGTTGAGTTTAAAGAGACATCAATTCCTAGTAGTTAGTCACTCTTTGATGAGTATATTTTCTAGTATTCTGAATTGCACAGGACTGGAATGTTTTTCGAGTTCTATTGCTTTCCACATCTTTTCAAACTGGATGGAACTTATATCATTTTCAAATAGTCTTTTGTTAGTTGTCGTCATACTTTGTTCATGCTCCATATTTAAATATTCTCAATTACTCTATATTTACATTTTTAATAAGGCTATATATTTACACTTGTCGGGAGCATTCATTTGATGCATATTTTTGTTTATCTAAGTTTTAACTCCATTCCCAATGATTGCAATTTCCTAAATGCATTGCTTTTGTTATTTCTTTTTCTTTGCTTAAATATTTTGGGCTCTCACAAAATGTATCGAAGCTGGGGGCTGGAGACAACTTTCAAAAATTTTCGGTTGGTAGTTGTACTACAAAATACAATTAATTCAACCTTTTTGTTTTGTTTTCTTTTTCTTCTTTTCATTTTTCCTTGTTCATGTAGTACTTTGTTCTTGGCATATTGTGTCTGGCTATGGAAAATTACGAGCTTGGAGATCGCCAATGTCTTTTCTCAAACCTAGCACAAGCTGCTTTTTGAACAAGTTGCATCCAATGAATTTTACGATAAAATGTTGTATTCTTTGTTATTAAATGTATATAATTATATGTGAGTGGTATAAAAGTTGCCGCTCACTACAACTTGTAGTGAGTGGCCCCATAAATAAATAGACATGTGGCATGCTTTTTGGTAAGTGTTAACCGACCGTTAGATGTCATGGTGGGTCCCTTGGGAAACATGTGACAAAAATCAGTTCGATTGGACGTTTTTAGATAGTCCGACTAGATCTTAGTTGGTCAAGATTAACCCCCTAGGGTTCAGTAGACCCAAACTAGGCTATAGAAATGACTGATTTTCCCACATTTGATCCGACCGTATAGAAACATCCGATTAGGCTGATTTTTTGCCACGCGTGAATCTTAGGAGACCCACCTTGACATCCAACGGTTGAAATCTCGAACAACCTGCCATGTGTCCATTTTTCAAGGGGGGCGCTCAGGCGCTCACTACAAATTGTAGTGAGCAGCGCTCTTTGTAATGCCACTATATATGTTACATGGATTCTATTAAGGATGAAAGGATGGGAATGAGATGATTCCCCATAAAAATACTTTCCAAAAGACTCTGGAGTCATCAGAAATTATTTGACTCCACAAGTATTGACATCCCCAAACTCCCTAAGAGCCAAGGCTGTCAATGGATATGTATATTTTTTGTAACTGCTTTGTATCTGGATCCGTTTATTTGGATAAGTATCCTAATAAATACTTGGCAGAGCGAATTCGAATAGAATTTTTATTATCTGTATAGAATCAGATCAGATTCAAATATTGGTATATTCGATTCGATATATATATATTTGGGCACTGTATTGGTTAGTCTGGGGTTAGTATTTGTTCTAGGTGAGGAAACACCACGCTCACCTTTCTCCACAGATTTGATCCCGGGCCTTCCTCCTAGTGGGGGAATACACTACCGTTGGGCTAGTCCCACGGTGTGTGGTTCAATAAATATTTGACCGATTATATATATGTATATAACCTTTTATAAAAGAGGATAGTTTCACATCGGACAAAAATTTGGTTCAACCAAGATTTTATTCCCATTCTACCCTTTATTATTTAGTTTATTTCCCATAACACCCTTGTTCCTACCGACTTCCTGTAATCCCTTTGTTTATCAATTGTTTTACAATTATACCTTTGCTCCACGGAACTCAAACTTACTTATAATAATTAGAGATCGGATCACTATCAATTGCCATTGAACTCACCACATGTCAACACATATCCCTTTTAACCTTTATTAACCATGGTTAAAAATCACCAAAACACATATGATTAAAATTAACTAACGCTTGGGGTTCAACAATAAATCTTAACCACTGGTCAACACATGTCCATTTGAACTCAGGAAGTTCAATTGCAATTTGTATTTAACTTTGTGGTTAAGAATTTTTAACTCTTAGGGTTAATATTTTTTAATTATTTAAAAAACCAAGGTTATAAATTTTTTAAAAACCAAGTTATATTGCTGAACCCCAAGCGTTAGTAAATCTTAACCACAGGTCAACACGTGTTCCTTTGAACTCAGGAAGTTCAATTGCAATTCGTTAACTCTTAAGGTTAATATTTGTTAATTTTTTTAAAAACCAAGGTTATACTGTTGAACCCCAAGGGTTAGTGAGTCTTAACCACAATTAATAGAGGTTAGAAGGGACGCGAGTTGACTTGTGGATGCGATTGAATTCCCTGAATTCAATCGCAATTGGTGTGATCCCATCTCTAATAGTTAATACATTCTCTCTTATTCATACCTCAACGAACAACCTTTTCAAACCCATATCAGGACAATTTTTCACTCAAGAATTTATACTAAAGATATCCTTCAAACTCTTTTTTGTTCCCAACTCGACCTCAAATTTTATTATACCTAAAATGTCCTTATATATTTTTGTTCCTAACATTTCCCTCAAGTGATAAATATCCCTATATTATGTTTTATCTTAAAAAATCTCTTAATTTTTATAAATGCCCTCATTTGTTTAAAAGCACGCCCATCTAATTTTATACCCAAAATGCCTTTATATTTTTTTCTGTTTGGTTCCTAACATATTCTCATATTCTTAGGTTCTATTTCTCTAAAACCGCCATCAAATTTTTATGTTACAAATTTTTATTATTATATCTAAGAGCGTGCCTTGCACGTGCACGCCAACTAGTATATATATATATATATATATATGTATATGTATATGTATTGTAAGTTCTTAAGACTAAAATCCCTTGTTGATATGTATTTTTTACATGACCCAAGACATTAAAATTATTATTTTAATATAAATAAGGATAAAATAGTAATTTGCCATTTTTCAGTTGGATTTGTACTTTTTTGTCAGTTTTTAAAGTAATTGGATAATTCTGATAAATCCAAATTCGAATATTTTAATCTAAGTCCAATATGAATGTTTTATTTTACTATCCATCGGATATCAAATCAAATTTGGATTAGTCTGATAGTGTAATCGAATCGAATTCGAACTATCCGCTTCATTTACAACTCTACTAACTCCGTTGTCAGTTCAATTTAGGCTTAGGCTTATGCCAATGTGTGATTAGGTAAGCGCACTTATGAGAGGGGAGGGATTACCTTTCTTTAAGAAAAGATAGAAATGAGAGATTTACTTTGCCTGTGGGATAGGGCTGGTCTTAGCCTCAAGGTATGGGCTTTTCAAAGAAACTTGATTTTTTGTAATTTAATTATTTAATATGTCCATACTAAATATTAACTTTTAGCATGGTTTAAAATAGTGATACATATCGACCGATACGAGCCGATACGTATCCTATTTGGAGCTACCTGATATACTGAAAAAAAAAACTCCCTTGTATCAGGTCGATACAGGCCGATACGCTCGATACAAGGATTTTTCAGTTAATTTTTTTCTCATTCCATTTACATTAGGATCCACAATAAAGACCTGACACACAATTTATTTCCATAAAATATTATTTAAGTAATTGATTTTAACTTGATTTTACTTTTATTTACTTTATATATTAATATGTAAATAAGATTATCCCCTTATTTGAATTTAATAAAATTATCTTGGATACAAATTCCTGAAGAATAAAAAGTCAACTTTCTAGTTCAAGAACAAAACCATCTTTTTGGCGCCTTTTAGGGGTTTGGTCAGAATTTAAACTTTCAAATGATAGAGTATTTATCAAATATTAAAATTTTATAAATTCTATTATATAAAAAATTACCAAAACCCTAAAGTCTGGCAAAAGAAGTCTCATAGTTTAGTCTTAAAAATATTTTCATTTATAGGGTCAAAAGTCAACTAACAGTGTAACTATTCAGCATAAAAAGACTTATATTAAGCTTAAAATTTAGAGTTGTAATTCAATACATTCTTATTTTAAGGTTTTAAAATCAATTTTTTTTTTCTTATACTTAACTAAGTGACTATGTTTTGTATTTTCATGTCTTGCATGCACGCCTTTTTTAACTTATAAAATTGTTTACTCTTATAGGCATGGTTATAAACATAATTGGAGGCTTCATTTAGTTTGTTTTTAACTTCTATTTGAATTAAAAGAAGTTTTATGCAAGGTATCCAAGTTTTTCCTTATGTATCCAAGCATTTCTTAGCATATCCTAATATTTTCCGCCGTATCCATCTGATAAGGTCCGATGCGTATCTTGTTTTGGATTTACCGATACCGATATTTTGAACCATTACTTTAAGATTATAATACTAATATAAAGTAATTCTACATTTTTTAAAATTTAAATTAAGACTAAACTAATTAGAAAGTGTCTAAAATTTCCAAAAAAAATAAAAAGACCTCTCCTTTCAATAGATCAGGTAGACATACATGACATACTCAAATTACACCTAATATTGATTGCTAACATTATATAATAAAGAGATTTTCTTGGGTGAGACCAGTCCTATTCCACTAGCTCCAGTGATTCTTGTTTAAAAATGTTTTGTTAGTTTTCTTTCTAATTTGTATCTCTTTGTTTTGACTTTACTGCTCATTAAAATCCTTTTATTGGTGTACTCTTGTATCCATACTTTCCTTTCATATATACAATGTGCTTGTTATCGATAAAAAAACATTTTTAAAATAAAAATAGGGCATACATCCGAGGTTTTCGATTCAAATTAGGATTCAAATCATAAATCGTAAGATTCAATTCATTTTAAAAAAAATTGTTCAAAAAATGCAAAAACGTACTTAATAAAATAGAAAAAGGGTATAATTCATTACCCAAAAGATTTCTTTCATATTTATTGATAAAATAAAGTAATGAGTATTTCATTGCATATACTATACAAAACGCAAATGAACTCCATAAAACGAAACATAACCCCCAATAACATCAAAGATAAATCAACAAAAGTAAACTCATATGATCATGTTGTATGAGATCAAGTATCAAAAGACTTGTACAACTAAAAAGACTAATAAATAAACTATCAAGTTCTCTCAGAACTCCATCCTCTTCCTTCTTCCTCCTTTCTTCTCTTTTTTTCCCATTTCATACCAATAGAGAGAAATCCAAATAGGAGTTTTGTCATGTCCGTAACAAGGATTTCTCGTTTCTTCTATCTTCTTAGAAGACATGAAATACCTTTATAAAATTGAAAGAAAAAAAAATATTCAAAAAAATATTTTCTAAGTTTCGGTCCTAACAGGGGTTTCGAGCTCGATTCATGTATCACAAATCACATTGTGAATCGCAAATCAAAAGAGATTTACCCAATTAAGATTTTCATCTGCGATTTGAATCGTTTTGCCCGAGATTCGATTCAAATCTTACGATTTAAATTGCAAATCACAAGGATTTAACAACCATGCATACATCTAGTGTAAAATTCTTTTTCCGATCAATAAATAGAAATAAAAATGAGATTCTAATCAATATTTTTAATTATTTTATATAAAAGTAAAAATAGATGTAGGTCGGCCGGAAACATTGAACATATTATGAAGTCACATGAAATGAACTTTAACCAAACCTAAAAATTCAAAAAATTATGAAAAAGTTATCTTTTTTTTGGTGTTAAAGTTATCTTATAACACTCTAAACACACTGCCAGAACCATGGTAACCACTATGGTGCCATAAGGGTAATTACACACACTCACTCCAAAAGGGCCTAACTAATGGAGGACTGGAGGCCCCTTATACATCCCTGTGAAGCCTAGTACCCAACTGATGCTGGCTAAAGTGGGACAGTATCACCCAACCGCAGAGGTATTTCCTGGAAAAAAATCTTCTTGACGTAGTCTCGACATCGATCTTCACCTCAGCTGGGTTGATTTTCATAACAGAGACTCAAATCTAGTTAAGAAATTAAAAAAAAAAACCCAAGAGAAACCCAAAAAAGCTGAAGCCTTATGGTGAACTGTCGAAGTTTCTACACTTTGTCGAATTTTTGTTATATTTATAACTAAGTTCAAGTTAATTTCTGGCGATATTTTGTGAATTATATGATACTTCGAAATATTGGCGAATTATTTTAAAAATAATTGATACCTCAGGCAATACGTCGTTGACCTACGAATTAGCAATAATTCTGCTGAATTTCAATATTTCGCACAAATTTTCAAACACTACATTTCATTCAGTTTAACTGAGAGGTTTAGAGTTATATCAGCTCTTACATAACTGTTTGTCTTATTTTTTATTCGGTGCATGCTTTTGAGGTAACTGATTTTCTTATTTCTGTTTCGAGCTTCAACCGCTGTTATTAATAGAAGCCTTGCCGATTTCGATTTCAGGATGTTCATGAGAGGTTCCGTACAGAATCCCATTCTGAGGCCACCGGACGCTTTAATGAACGCTTCTTATTATCTCTAGCGTCATGCAAAGCATGTGTTGTTATGGATGACGAGCTGAATATTTTGCCCATTTCGTCACATATAAGATCAATTACCACAGTGCCAGTTTTGGAGGTAACTGTCAATGCTTTAGATTTCAATGGTGAAGGGGAATTTTTAATGTAGACTTTTGTTCTGAAGTTCTGTGTGCTGAGGGTAAGGGAAAACTTGCTTGCAGTTTTGGCCTAAATTTTTGTCAGCAAAAAATAAACAGAAGAGTTGTTTATTTATTACTCAGTTCACAAGAGAGTAAACAATTAGTTCTCAGTATATGATACAGCTGTTGGTGGTATGATGTTATGGTTGTTCTGATTATTCTTATTCTTCTCTTTTCTTCTGGTTGGTGTTTGAAGGACTCAGAGGGGCTTTCAGAAACAGAACGTGACCTAAAGAATCTAAAGGACCAACTCAATGATGATTTTCCTGTTGGTCCTTTGATTAGGAAGTGTTGTACACTGGACCAGGTATAAATTGCAGTTGTCTGACGTTTATGAAGTCCTTATACTCTTGTCATGTGGGCTTACACTTGGAGAGACGTTTCGATTTGGCTTTTAATTATCATATTTTGAATAGGGTAAAGCTGTCATTACATTTCTTGATGCAATTCTGGATAAGACCCTTCGTAGCACAGTCGCTTTGCTTGCTGCTCGTGGCCGTGGGAAATCTGCTGCACTTGGTCTAGCAATTACAGGAGCTATTGCTGCAGGGTTATACGCTTGAACTATAAAATGTTCTATGCAGTTCTTACTTTCTCCAAAATGTGTTCAATTAATTTCTAATGAGACGGGCAACTTTTTCAGGTATTCCAATATTTTTGTAACTGCACCCAGCCCCGAGAACTTGAAGACATTGTTTGAGTTTGTCTGCAAGGGATTTGATGCTCTTGAATATAAGGTATGTGTGTTCTTCATCCTAGGCTGGGAATGAAGTCATCAACCCTTAACATATTCCAATTTATTGATTTTGCTACTAATAACATCACATGATAACAAGGTTTGAATTTAAATAGGCTTTGTACATAGCAAATGCCAGTCTTTAATTTTTAACCGATAAAAAAAATTAAGTTACGCGAATTTTGAAGTTATTTTTGAACATGTATGATCGTCAATTTATTAAACCTCGTAGTAGCTACAATTCCGTAGAATAGTGACTAGTATGGGATGTCGAACAACAGAGGACTGCGCTAGTTTCGTTGTCTTTTTCTCTAGATTAATTCTAAGTCAATGAGTAACAATATTGATTGATTTGATTTGATTGATTTTAACCTAATTAAACTATCATATTTTATTAATCCTAATTAAACTAAGAGCTTTTGGTTATATATCGGTGAGAGAAGATTTAGGGCGTTTGAATCCACCACTAGCCTCATAATTAAATTCACATGTATTTCTTCAGGTTTCTCAAAATAAACAATAGGGTTGAGATTGACTACAATCTCAACTCATCAAAATAATAATGATTCGAGGGATCAAACTCTAGGCATATCCTATCTTTGGTTAGCACGAGTGATACACACTAAACTAGGATTGTGACATCACTTGTCTTCCCTAGGCATAGAATATCCTATAATCTGATTTCTCGACAATAAAGACCATTGCATAAAATTCATTCCAACAATCAAAGAAAGAAAATATGAATGAATTCAATCTCAACAAGATAAAACCTAAGACAAGAATAAGATCATGTTGAAACTGAGTTTAAACTCAAATAATTGGTTGAAGAACAACTCTCTCATTATGCAATCATTGTTTATACAAGAAATAAAACCTAAATAAAATACAAGGGACAAAATTACTCAGCTAGGGTTTCATCTAAACCCTAGAAAAAGAAATTAGTTCGTAGCGAGAGCAAGGGACACCGCTTTCGACGAAGAACATGAAGAACGCGAATAACCCATCCTCCAACCTTCATAGATCTTCAGAGTCTTCTTTCTTCAATTCCAAAATTTAGAACCCTTTTCAGTGCAGGTAGGTTTTTCTTTTATAGAAAACCCTTTTTGCTAAAATCCGGTTTTAGAAACCTTCAAGAGGCAGCTTCTAACTTTTTCACATGGGTTCTGTGGCCAGAAAATGCCAATGATGATTGATCGTCAAGTAGGACGATCGATCGTCTATTCCTGAAATTTCTTCTTTGGCTACGGGTTTGTGGACGATCGATCGCCAAGTATATATGATCGATTGTCACTGTTCTGACTGGCGATCAATCGTTCCTTACTTTTCTTCTTTTCTTTCTTTCTCGTTAGCCTTTTTCCTGATGAGGTTCATTTTCAACTTTGTGATCTCATAATTCCTCAATTTTGTCTTCTTTTTCTTGCATGAACCTGAAAATAATAAACACACCCAAATGAAGTATCGTAGTGGATAAATGGGCTCAAATGGATTAACAAATGCAGTTTAAGGTGCATAAATGTGTAACAATTAGCATCAATCAATGTATTTTTCGTAATATCTTTTGCCAGTGACTTCATATATCATTACCTTGCAAATTTCTTACTCAGTTTTCATTGATGTTCATTGCTAACATATCTCTTGATTCCTTGAGTAATTGTCCTATACACATTGTGAGCAACCAATTGTACTTTAGAAGATATGTTTTTCTTTTAATCTTGTACATGAAGTTCAAATGCATTTTATCATCTTCATGATATAGTTTGGCACTGAACATAGGTGCTCCTCAATCTTCAAAAGACATGATAGGAAGATGTTGTATTTTCCTGCATGAGATTACTTATGTATAGGTTCATTGTCATAAGGAGTTCTAAATTTTGCCTTTTCCCCCATATCTCCCATAAGACTGTCACTCTTTTTTTTAGTTCAATGGCTTTATGTTGGTTCACCATCTACTTTGCTTCTCATTGTTCTAAACATCTCATTCTTCTAATAACTCAACTGATGCAAATTTTGTTATTTGCAGGAGCATCTAGATTATGATGTGGTGAAAAGTGCCAATCCCGAGTTCAAGAAAGCAATTGTGCGGATAAACATCTTTAAGCAACACAGACAAACAATCCAGGTTTGAAGAGAGGGTTCAAATTTTCATTGCACTTATCATTTTGTTTATTTTACACCATGATAATCATGTTGGTGTGCCTGTTGTTTTACAAAATATGAAGGTTGTTATTATGCCATGTATGGTACTTGGGAGTGTCCCTATGGTTAGAACTGAGGAACTTATCACTTAAATTTCAATTGTTTGCATAAGCAGTTTTCTTTGATACATTTCGGTCATTTAAATAAGCATTCGTTTTTTAAATTACATATCGGAATGAATTACAACTGATGGAATGCGTTCAAAGTCTTGGGAACACTTTCTGATTGGGATTGACTAACCATGAGTTGAGAGTGATCCCTGGATGGAAGAATGTACTTCTAAATAACCATTGAAGGACTTGGATATCATTATTTTGGCATTGAAAGACCTAGAGGATTGGGGATCAACATGTTCTCTCTCTCTCTCTCCTTCCACCATGAACAAGTGAAGTAATGTAGATTTAAGACCAGCAATGATGGCTTATCGATCAAAAAAAAAAAGACCAGCAATGATGGCTTCTTGAAACTTATAAGTATATGGACATGGTGCGCAAATTTGAGTCTTAAAGGGAATTTGAGAATATATATAACATTGCCATGGAGAGGAATTTTATGGTGAGTTCATTCTTTGATTTAGTAGCTGGTAAATTGATGTGGAACCCTGGACTGCGAAGGGTGTTAAATGATTGGGAGATGATTGATTGATTTAGTGTAGTCAAAGTGTCTAGATGATGCCTAGGCGATAAGGGTTCTCTAGGCAAGGTGATGCCTAGGTGTTGCTTAGGCGACAAAAATTACTTTTATCTGTTTACATTATATAATATTAAATAAGATTTAGTGAGTGCCTGCCTAGATCCTTATCTAGGCGATAGTGGTCCTGGTTAGGTGAGGCGGTGGCCTAGGCAACATTTTGACTACACTGGGTTGATTTCCTTCACCTATTGACCCATCTTAATCTCATTCAGCCTAAGATTCATTCAGTCATTCTAGAGATAGCCATGGATCAAAATATCGACAGTATTGATACGTATCGTACAATGTCTATATATAAAAAAAAACTTATTGATAGACAATAAGAAACATCCATGTAATAAAAACAATTACAGAGTTTTGGTGCATATCGACAATCGAAAAGTTTTGGTCGTACCGGTACGGATACATATTGGTACGTATCTAAACTGACTATAAAAGCTGCATTTCAAGATGTTTTAAACACCATTTCTCTCCTCCTTAGCTCCTCTCCTCCAAATCCTTTGTTCTAAAGTTGAAAACTACCTACCCATCAAGATTAAACCAAAGAAAAACTCGTTTGGTTTCTATGGAGATTAATAAAAGGGATTTTCAACTATTCATCCAGGTATGTCACATACTGTTTATTTTCAAAATTTCAAGTGTTAAGTCCTTTGTAATGGTTGAAAAAATGCTTGTAGATCTTACATCTATGTTTTATGACTGAATCCATAAAACCATGATCCTTAAAGAGATTTGATCTCAGTTTTTTTTGGTTTTTGTTTTTTTTAATCTGAAAATACAGAGTTATTCATTTTAGGCCATTTATACTACTATTTTAGGAAATACAAAATTATTTATTTTAGGCATTTTATACTACTATTTTAGGTGTGATATAAATATATGCAATTGTGCTAAGGGTGATCTGTCAGATTCTCATACTAACCCTAGTTTTAAGAAAAAAAATTATATTCTTATTTAGTTTAATAAAAATTAATATTCTAAAATAGAAATTGTGATTTGAATCTACATGCTAGGTATTATCATTTGAATAACTACATGAGATGAGATTAGTTTATGGGTGATCTATTAGACCCATAGACTAATCTTTTTTTATTGTTAATTAGAAATATTTTTAACTATTTTATATTAGTAATATTTAAAAAATTTCAAAAATAGTAAGTTGTAATATTATTTTCATTGTTAGTTGTTGTTTGCAGTAAATCATTATGCTTAGAAGATTGTTCAATATTGGATAGGAAAATGGAGAGGGGAAAGGGGGTAGACACAAGGTTTTGTGCAAATACTGTCATATTGTGATTGCCGGGAGGGGTGGGGTTATGGAATTTCAGGATGACCTGGCTAACAAGTCAGTGGAGGTTAAGGAGGGATGTTTACACGTCCATAGAGAGGTCAAGGTGTGGATGATGACCCATCTACTAAAGAAGAAGGCACGAAAGAAGGTGTATGACCTTGAGTATATTGCACTGCAGTTGGAGAGCATCTCCTCTTATGCGAAATATCTTGATTTACAGATGGTTGATGTGACTACCTTTTTTGGTAGCACTAAGACAGAGCATGGAGATTTTTCAAGAGGAAAAAGGCCGACGTATCTCAGCTTCTACTAGGTCTAGGATAGCGTTGGTGGAGTGCATTTCCTCATGTGAAGACAATCCCAATTTGCAGGAGGTTGATTTCGTGATGCTACAAGACAGCATGAAGACTTTTTAGTATGAGGAAGAAGCCCAACGTTTGTAATCTTTTACGGGGAAATCGTTTGAGTCAGGAGGTTCATCACAACCATCTTCTTGACCTTGCAGGAGATAGTGATATTGGCATATTTTTCCAACATTTTATTACATGGTGTACTGATAAGTGAATGATTGTGTTAAATTGTGCAGTAATCCTAAATGTTTGTGTACTGCCTACAAATAAAAGTTTGATTAATGAATTATGCTTTTATTTGTCTCAAATTTTTTTTTTTTTTATAGATTTAGACATATACTCACAACGTATACATGGTTGTAAGAAGTAATACATTGTGGAAACTCATATAGATATTTCAAATGGTAGCTATAGGACTTTAACTATCACAATTTGATGTTATCTTTGCATTAAATTAAGTTTGGATTTAAGTTTACATGAGTTTCTAAGTTCTAACGTATTACGTTTCTTAGATACATATTTGAGGTACTTATCGTTACGTATCTCAATACCGATATTTTGAACCGTGGAGACAATAGACTATGGTCCAAGGATAGCAAAGAACATTTACAGTGAAATCATTCTTCTGGTCATTCCCAGTGAGTCTTATCCGCCCTTTTCCTCATCATTTTGTGTGAAATCCTTGTATTCCATCTAAGATAGTGTTCTTTTTTTGTATGGCAACCACAAACAAGATTCTCACAATAAACTAGAAAAATAGAGGGTGGGGAATGACTTATTGATTTTTTTAGGAAACTAGTTAATGGACCTGGGGTTTCCATTATGAAATGAAATGGTCGGTCCACATTGGTCCACGCCCCACTTTTAAACAAACATAAACTGTGGTTAAGATTCACTCACCCCTAGGGTTAAGCAATCCAACCTTGGTTTTTAGAAAAAAAAAAAAAAAACCAAAATCTTAATTTTAATTTCCTTAAGCTTAACGAGTGTTAAAGGGTTCTTAAAAGAGACACGAGGACAAGGGGGTAAGATTAGTAGCGGACCCATGGGTCTGCCAATCACTACTCTTTTTTTTTTATGTCAGTCTGAGGCAGTGCAGTCAAAGAATCCAGGTGACACCTAGGCGATAAGAGGCTCCCTAGGTGAGGCGATGCCTAGGCGATTTAACAAGATGTGCACAAGGTTATATATACTTGTTCCCTCCAAGGAGGGTTTGGTTTACAACCTCTTTGATTGGAGACAGGGAGGTTGTTTGGAGCCCCATCTTTCACAGGAACCTTAGAGATAGTGAGATCAAGGAATGCATGCTCTTATCGGTAGGTTGAATGAGGTGAAGATCAATTGAATATGGATGCTTTTCAATCTGAACTAGAAGTTTTAAGTGTTTGTTCACAACTAAAGACTTCTATTATTACCTCTTAGAGGAGGATAAGGATCTAGCTAAAAGGCCTCAATTTGAATTTTTTTTGATAAACTCTGGTCCCTCCTAAGAAGCAAGCATTCATTGGGATGTCAATTTTGGATAAGATCCTTGCTATCGACCATTTGGGAAACCAGTGGTTTTTCATGTCAAACAAATGCTATATGTACAAAATGGCAAAGGATGTGAGCCACCTTTTTGTTTCATTACTTGTTTACATGTGGTATGCATGGTTCAAAATATTAGTATCAGTATGAGGATCAGTAATGCGATTTTAGGATACATATCGATCCGATCTTTTGAAAAAAATTAAGATTCACTTCGATACGTAAGGAAAAACTTGTATACCTTGCATGAAACTTTTTTTTTGTACAAATATAAGCTAAAGACAAACTAAATGAAGTCCCTCAACTACATTTATAACCATACATATGAGAGGTAAGAATTTTATAAGTTAAAAAAAGCAGTGTAGTCAAATCGTCCAAGCGATGCCTGGGCGATAGGGGATTCCCTAGGCAAGGCGATGCCTAGGCGACCAAAATTTATTTATTTTGTGTACATTATATAATATTATATAGGAATTAATGAGAGCCCATCTAGACCATGAACTAGGCGATAGGGGTCCTGGCTAGGCAAGGTGGTGGCCTAGGCATTGCCCAGGTGACATTTTGATTACACTGAAAAAAAGTGAGCATGCTGATAAACAAGGATGAAAATAGAAATCATAGTCACATAGCCAAGTATAGGCATACAATCTAAATAAATATGAAAACCTTATATTCAATGAATACATAAGATAAGTATTGACTTCACTTTACAATAATAAAGTAAATGACATGCATTATACAAGCTCAATACTACAATGAACTACATGCCGACTTGAATTCTAGATTGAAAGTATTTTTTTAAATATTGAAGATTTTAGAATTTTCAAAAATTTCAAAGAAAGTGATGAAAAATCATTGATTTCTCATAAGGAATGATTTTTGATAAATGGATTTCACGTGAAATCAATAGATCTATTAATTTTAGGTTGATTACAACCTATTATCATTAATTTAAATCACTAAAATTTAGTAAAAGAAAAGAAATTTTGCATACCTTAAAAAATTTGGGGAAACCCTTTTAATCCGAAATTAAATGCTTAAATCTTTGTTCTTGAACATAAAATAGATGATGGAGTTGTTGTTTTAGGCTTAGAAATTGATTAGAGAATAAAGTTTGTGGAAATACTGGGTTCTAGGGATGTTTACAAACACCCAAATGGTAAAATAACTTGTTCATGAGTATCGGTCCGATACGCACCGATACTTTTCCTAGGAGTTTTATGTATTCCCCATACCAAAGTATCGGATAGCGCAAATTCCAGAACATATCGGACCACGCCCAAGTACGTATCGATATTTAAAACCATGGTGGTATCGATATTTAAAACCATGGTGGTATGTAGAGTTGCTTTGTGTGTTTTCTAAGAAGGCCAGTGAGATCATCCTATACTTGCCCGACGGTGTTTATGATAAGAAGGGGATATTTTTTAGAAGATACTGCCTAATCCGGTCTTTAGGGCATTTGGAGAGAAATTGTAGGATTTCTTGAATTCTATATCGTCTTTCCCAAAGTTATATTCTTCCATCAGTTGGAGTCTTAAGTGGTTTGTCAGCATCCGTACAAGAGTTTTTAGATGTATATGCCTCTCTTTTATTCAGTCTCTTGTGATTATCGTCTTTGCCAAAGTTATATCCTTCCATCATGGAGTCACTATTATATTTTATTTTGTGACTAAAGAGATTCTTTTAGCTGTTTTTTTTGGGGGGAATATCCTCATTTCACCATTTCTTGTAAATATCTTCCATCTTAATACAACTCTCATTATCCATCAAAAAGATAGATGATCAATTGCATTAATTAATCTTGCTCATATCTCTATGATCTCCCACTTGCCTTGTGGAATTTAAGAAGTTTCCTTCAATAATATTTGATCAATTAATTTTGGCCTTTAATGATCTGAATTCCATCTGATGTTTAAAATCTTTACATATTCCCCGTTGAAGCTGAAACTATGATTGAACATCTTTGTTATAGATAATAATTTTAAATTTTATGTAATGTAGTCAAGGCGTCTAGGCAATGCCTAGCCAGTGGTCTCTGATTAGGCGAGGTGGCGATTAGGCGACAAAAAAATACATTTATTGACTGCATATAACTTTAGCATTCCTCTATATAAAACACTGATATCCTCAAATGAAATAGGCAAATATACATTCACAAACATGTGCAATTACATTAGGAGTTACATGTATATACAAAATAGGAGGGATAAGAAAAAAAACATTCGAATGCCGTGATGTGTATATATATATTTATATATAGAGAGTGAACTCGTTTCAAAAAAAGAACAAAGGAGATGAGAGGAGGAGAGAAACTTTAGTCCGTTGATAAATAGGTGAGAGAGGGGTTTTTGGTCTCTTGAATAGAAAAAGGGAGAGAGAGAGAGCGAGAGAGAGAGAGAGATTGTGGGTCCCTGAAACAAAAAAGAAGATACTTACAGGTACATACAAAATAGGAGGGATAAGTAAAAAAACATTAGAATGATGTGATGTGTGTGTGTATATATATATATATATATATTTGTATATAGAGAGAACTTGTTTCAAAAAAAGAAGAACAAAGGAGATGAGGGGGAGAGAAAACTTTAGTCCATTGATAAATAGGTGAGAGAGGGGTTTTTGGTCTCTTGAATAGAAAAAGGAGAGAGAGAGATTGTGGGTCCCTGAAACAAAAAACAAGAGACTGAATGAAAGAGAGGCTTACAGAATGGAGAGAGAGAGAGAGAGCGGACTGTTGGGTCCCTGAATCAGAAACAACAGGCGAGAGACAGGTTTATAGAGATAGAGGGAGACGAAGACAGAGAGGAACCAACATATAGAAAGAAAAGAAGGGAGAGAGAATATTTTACTTTTTCCTTTCCTCTTCTTCTTCTTGACTCTCCTTTAAAGAAAGAGAGGCATATAGAATGGACTATGGAGAGACAAAGAGGGGACTGTTGGTCCCTGAAACGGAAACAAGTCAACAACTGCTGAGATGGCTTGAAAGATAGAGAGGGACCAACATATAGAAAGAAAAGGAGGGGGAGGGGGGAGGATATTCTACTTTGTCCTCTCCTCCTCTTCTTCTTCTTGACCCTTAAGGGTATTACACGGCAAACAAAGTATATTCTATTTGTACCATACTATGTTGAGCGGATTCTTTAAGACAACAGGCGTGTCCCATGTCGATGCTTGTGGACATGGATTCTGCACGGAAACACCTTGGATATGCATGTTGTGACTCATATCAACAAGAATTCATGATTTTTGGACTCAAATGGACACGGATTCTCCCGATACCCATAAGCTTTTGGTATTTATTATATGAAAGAGGCATACAACTGCATATAATTAGCAAAAATTTCAGAAAATTCTTTTGAATTCTCACCATAAGAATAGAGAAGCTGATAGGGACAGATGAGAAGAACCACGATACATTTATTTTGAACAGGAAAAAAACAGAGAAACAATTGGAGGAATTACTGATCCCTGTGATAGAAAACGAGAGAGAGAGAGAGAGAGAGAGAGAGAGAGAAGGGATAAGCTTCGGACATTATTCTCACACTTTAGGAATCAAATTCTAATCATCAACGTTTGTAGATTAGTTTTGTTAGTTGTTTACTTGTTTTAGTTATTTTAGTTGTTCATTTTAGAATTAATGTTTGTCAATTACTTCATTAGTTTACCATGTTTGAAGCCCTGTATTTCAAGTCCGACACCTGTGTCCGTGTCTGTGCAACATAGGTTCCATAGCATTAAAATAAGTAAATATCTACAAGAAGTCAAAATCTATCTACCTTAAATAAAATACTATAATTTATATACAGTAAATGATAAATTGTCTAAACCCATCTACTTTGAATGAAATAGTACAATTTTTTATGCACGAAATGACAAAAAGTCAGGATCCATTTAATATACATATAATATTATAGCTTTTATGGTTTTAGGTGACTGCCTTAGTGCCTCGGTGTTGCTCGGGCAACCGCCTAGAACCCAACACCCGCATAGACCTCGAGTCGGGCAATAGGGATGTTTTTAGGCGGGGCGGTTGCCCAGGCACACCTTGACTACACAGCTTTTATGTTAAAACATGAAGTTGATAATGATAAATTCTATATATAATTAACTTCAATGTCTTATTAGAGATTTTCATACAATGAAAGTATGTGTAAAGACACGTTTATTATTGACCCATACTAGAGAAAACCGTCGGTGGTAAACTTGGACAGAAATTTGGGATGTGGTTTTTTACATGTGAACTCTCATGCAACCCCTCTTCTTAAAGACATGTATCTCTCCTACTAGATAAATCAAGAGCAATGGCTGGGTATTATAAAAAGTGTAGTGACCTTTCTTTGTGGAGTGGGATTTGGAATGCAAGGCGTGGGTTATCTTTGGGGTTGCTTCCAAGAAGTCTCTTTCACTTGGCTTCTTTTGATGATAGAGAGGGTTTAATCTAAAATCCAATTTCCTAACCTCCACAGCAACGGTATTGATCCCCTCAATCTCTCTCTTTTGATTGCCAGGATAAGTCCTCACATTGTCAAAGCAAGTGCGTGTTTGATATTTGTACTTTCAAGGAGACAAAAGCAAGCATGGACAATTGATTCACTCATTATAAGCATGGTTTAAAATATCGATACGTATCGACTAATATGGGCCGATATGTATCCTATTTAGAGCTACCCGATACACTTGGAAAAAAAAACACCCCCATATCAGACCGATACATGCCCGATACGAGGAATTTTCAATTAATTTTTTTCTCTCCTTCCATTTACACTAGGATCCACAACATAGACTTGATACGTACAACTTATTTATATAAAATATTAGTTAAGTAAATGATTTTAAATTAATATTACTTTCATTTATTTAAGATATTAATGTACAAATAAAGTTATCCCCCCATTTGAATTCAATAAAAATTATCTTGATCCAAATTCCTCTTTTGAGCACATTTTAGGGACGAGGTCAAAATTTTAACTTTCAAATGATAAGGTATTTCTCAAATATTAAAATTTTTTAAATTTTATTATATCAAAAATTACCAAAACCCAAAAGTTTGGCAAAAAAAGTCTCATACTTTAGTCTTACAAAATATTTTCATTTACAGGGTCAAAAAATCAATTAATAGTGTAACAATTTAGAATAACAATTTAGAATAAACCAACTTACATTAACCTTAAAATTTATGGTTATAATTCAATACATTCTTATTTAACTCATTGAATGTAAGATTTTAATATCTTAATTGTTTTTCTTATACTTAGCTAAGTGACTATGGTTTGTATTTTCATACCTTCTTATCAGTACAACATGCACGTCTTTTTTAATTTATTTAATTCCCAACTCTCATATGTATGGTTATAAACATAATTGGAGACCTTCATTTCGTTTGTTTTATATTTACATTAAAAGAAATTTTATGCAAGGTATCCAAGTTTTTCATTGCGTATCCAAACATTTCTTAGCATATCCTGATTTTTTCCTCTGTACCCATCCGATACGTCGATGCGTATCCTATTTTGGACTTACCGATATGGCAACCGATACCGATATTTTAAACTATGATTATAAGCAATGTGTGAGAAATCAGTTGCTTTTATTAGATCTCTCCAATATAATGTGGCTCTTTGGGGGCAATATTTTGGACCAAACAGAAGGGTGGAAAATGGTGGCTTTTGATTGGAGACTGAAGCTTCCCCCCCCCCCCCCCCCCCCCTTTTTTTTTGGGAGCATTTGGAAGGTATGGAATGTTCACATCTTTCATGACAAGAGTGGCCCCCAATTGAGTTACTCGAAGGTAATAATTTAACTGTGTATTCATTGATCCTAAAAGCCTTTAGAGGTATTCACTTTTATTAATTCCTCTTGCAGTTGAGATTTGGTTTTTCATGGTGGAAAGTGTTGCTAAACTGAGGAAGAATTTTTTTTTTATTTTGATGGATGTTCGTTAGTTAAAGCCTGCCCTATTGGATAGGTTTTTATTTTATTTACTTTTATTTTGTTTTAATGGAGAGGAGATCTTCAAGTTTATTTTTGGTGCTGCTAGAGAATGATCTCAATGAGAGGGATTTCCTTTCCAATTTGATGAAGCTAGAAAATTTTGGAACATGCTGTAGTATCCACTATCCACTAGAGGTGGGAGGAGACTCTTCTTTACTGTTTCCTGGCAGATTAGTTGATCATTGGATGCCCTTAACCAACTTTTGCATCTTTCATGAATTGAACATATTGCATATTCATAATTTCTGTGGCATCCAGTTATCAAGCCGATCATTGGTGTACATATCAATATCAAAGAGAGTGGGAATGAGTGAGGGAGAAAATCATCTTCGATTAACTTATGGTAGTAATTTGCATTCTAATAAAGAAAATGTTTACATCTAAATTACCTTTGGAGTATCTATATCTAAATAAAATGTTTGGTCTATTCCTTAGTTCTGCGTTGTGTATGACATTTATCTTTTGAGCTTCATTTTACTGATATTTCTTTTGCTGATTAAGAGTACTTGGTATCATAATTACTTTAGATTTAAGATTCACTACATGTTTTGGCTGGGAATGGAATAGTTCGAGTTCAATTATTAGCTCTCTGTCTTGGCTTCAATCGTGCTTTGTTGCTCTTCTCATTGTGTTGTCTACTTTATTTACTGAGGTTAATGAAGCCGAATGATATCATTGATGTTCTTGCCATGCCTTAGTTAATTGAAGTCCCTTTTTTCATAGAGAAAAGAGGGTTTATCTATGATTATTTCTCATCAATTGTTTGTCTCTAACCCACTTCTTAAACATATTAGTCTTTTAAATCATCTCAAAAACTGTAGAGATTTTAAAGCTTCTTCCTAGGGCCATATCATGGTCAATATGGCAAGAAAGGAATAGGAGAGTCTTTGACAACTCCTCATCTTCTTTTTCCCTTATCCAAGCTCGAATCCGTTTTATGATCTATGAATGGGTTGCAGTTTGGAATGGGGGGGTGGATCTGAGATCTGTGTTGGGATGAGGCATGCCATAGTGAGGACCCGCCAATCATACTAGCGGCGGACCTTTTATTACATTCTGCTCTTAGTTTATGCTATTGTAAACTTGCACTGTATTATAGTTTGCCTTCTTGTACCTCTTTTTGATTAATATATACTACTGATTACCGATTCAAAAATACAGTAAAATGCACACATCATTATACTATTTGAAAATTTTGCTTCTAATACATTAGCAGGCTCAGAAAGAAGTGAACTGCGTAGGATTTGATATCTTTGAGGCATTTCGGTTCAATTACGTTACTATTCACACTTTACTGCTAAAACTGTCTATTTAGCTTCTGAATGTTTTTCCCTTTGTTTATTATTTGATATTTATATATTTGTTTTCTCTGTTTTCTTAACAGTATATACAACCGCATGAACATGAAAAGCTTTCCCAAGTTGAACTGTTGGTTGTTGATGAAGCAGCAGCTATACCATTACCGGTTGTAAAGTCCTTGCTTGGCCCCTATCTGGTCTTCCTTTCATCTACTGTGAATGGGTATGCTTTGCATATGGTTCTTTGTTTTAATAATTCATGTATCAATAGATGTAGATGGAAAAACATCCCTTAACCAAGGGAACTTTTGCATCTCCTTTTGTAATTATGTTAAGCATGTTGCCACTTTTTCTCCCAACATGTTTAATGAAGTCTGTCAATTTGGTAGATTGATCTTCATTTGTTAACCATTGAATGTATTTCGTACTCAAAGTTATGAAGGTACTGGTCGATCCTTATCCTTAAAGCTTCTGCAGCAATTGGAAGTGCAGAGTCGAATGTCTACTAATTCTGTAGATGGTTCCATTTCGGGTATAAAATTATTTTTGAACTTCAGTTAATTCTCTTAGTTCTTTTGGTCAAAACTGTATATCCAAAGCTTGTTTGCAGGGAAAAGCACTAGTGCCATTTTGGGTAGTCCTGAATGTAAAATTGTGATGTATTCTTGAAATATTTCATTGCACCTGTGACCTGTCCACATATCTAGTATAATTGTCCAACAAACGGTTGTCATATTCTGGCGAGACCAGCCAAAAAATTTAACCCAACATTTTGGTACATAGTACATATCAGTGTTGTAAAAAGTGTGTGAGGCTTACGCCTCGAGGCTCGCCTCGGGGCGAGGCTTAAGGAAAACGCCTTGAGGTTTAACCATGAGGCTTAAAACTTCATGAGGTTCACATGAGGCACACGCCTCATGTCTTGAAGCTTGCTTTATGTCTATGTACGTCTTATACATTAACTAAAATTAGGAATTGAGACTTAAATGTCGTTTTTTTTCTAAAATTTGTTATTTGTTTCAACTAATTTATATAGTATTTCTTATGTGTACGTGTGCGCCCACATGAACACATACAATGAATACAAATACAAATATATATATATATATATATATATATAGGGAAATGATACAAGTCACGTAGTGCGTGAACTCTAAATGAGTTCACGCAAGCTAAAATCAAGGACATCTTTGGGAATTGATATAAGGAGCAAGGGTATACTAGGAAATATTGTCTATAATTGATTTTATGAAAATGGCATTCATGTTTTAATTAATTACATAACTGCCATTTATACCTTTGATGTTTTTGCTTGCGTGAGTATTGAGGAGTTCACGCATTGCGTGAACTCTAGCACAACCCATATATATATATATGTCTCTCTCTTTCTCTCTCTATATGTATATATACTATAATTTTTCATCAACTTCTTGAATCTTTTTGCCATTATATTATATTTATTTGTTAATATTAGAGAGCATGAAGCTTTCTTGTGAGGCTTACGCTTCACGCCTCGAGGCTTACGCCTCACGCATCTTGAGGTCCTAACGCCTCGCCTCACGCCTTAACGTTTTAAAACATTGGTACATATGTTAATTTGTACATGTACATTGGATAGCACTATAGTCTATAGATATACACTGAAGGCATTACTGAGGCGTTTTTAGATTTGGATCCCTATGGTCCAACCTTGAGTTCATTTGTTTCGAGATTTCTCAGGTCTTCTATGTTGGACACTGCTCCTGCCTTAAACTTTCATAGCCCCAAATACGCTATAAATCCTGGAATGACTTGAATTTCTATTATTTTTGCTGCTCCTACTTCCACTCTGACCTAACATTCTGCTGCTTCCAGCAAGTAGGAACTAACTTACCCATTGTCAGGTTATCTATTCCTGTTCTGATAAGCTCCATCTTCCAACATTCAAGAAATATTGTGAAGAAGTGTGTTTAATGCATTTCATATTTGTGAATTAATCTATGATTTGGGCTGCCACCACACACTGTTTTATTATTAAACGATAGTAGCAAAGTAAGGCGTAGTTTCTTTCTTCCTTTTCTTTAATTTTTATTTATTTATTTTGCATTGCCACTGGTATCACATCAGGCTCTTTATCAACCACCATTTGGTCATGTATTGGTTCACAAATCTGGGATCTTTGGATCATGCTGGTTAACAAAGTAAATGTTTCTGAAGTCTTTTTTTTTTTTTTTGTAAACATACTCAGCTTTCTCATTTGTTTGAATGTAGGTAGGGTCTTCAAGAAGGTAGAATTAAGTGAATCTATCCGATATGCTTCTGGTGATCCAATTGAGTCATGGCTTCATGGTTTACTTTGCTTGGATGTTACAAGCTCCATCCCCAGCATCAGTAGGTTAGTCTTGAAGTGTTGAGGCCCTGTAGAAGATATCGCCATCTCAACAACTTAATTGATGCCCTCTTTTGTGCTCCTAGGTTACCTCCTCCAAGTGATTGTGATCTTTACTATGTTAATCGGGATACACTCTTCTCTTATCACAAAGACAGTGAGTTATTTTTGCAGGTAACTGTGTAGTCCTTTGTTGTTGATTTTTAATTTTCTAAAACTTTCTTTTATTAAGACATACTTGGTGCTTGTGTATGTTAATCCTTACAGCGAATGATGGCCCTTTATGTTGCTTCTCACTACAAAAATTCTCCAAATGATTTACAATTAATGGCTGATGCTCCAGCACACCACTTGTTTGTGTTACTTGGTATGTTTGCTCTACAGTGAACTGGTTCCATTTATCTTATTTCCCACAAATTGGACATCTACTTACTACCACGTGTGCAGGTCCTGTTGATGAGTCGAAAAATCACCTTCCTGATATTTTGTGTGTCATCCAGGTTTGTTCTATCTTTTCTATGTCTTTGCAAACACACACACTCCAAAATCTATCTACCTACATTATTCTATTAGATAATTAGGTGTATATTAACTTTTTATGACTTGAAGCTCTTCTCTTTTATGCCTTTTTGATTATCATATAGTCATTGTCAACAATGCCTCATCCCAAAATATTTGGGTTGGCCACGCAAAAACTGTTCCACCATTCCGCTTTATTTAAGGCCATAACGTCAGTTGAATCTTGTGTTATCAAATATTTCTTCACAATCTCCATTCACACCATTTTTGGCTCTCATCACCCTTTTGGATTCACTCCTCACTGACACTGTGAGTGGTCTTCTTTGAACGTGTCGAAATTATCTTAGTCGACTCTCCTTTATTTTATTGCCTTTTGGAGACACTTCTGGATTATCTTGAATGCGCTCATTTTTTATCCTATATTTTCTTGTCTTTTTCACTCATCCATCTTAATATCCTCTTCTCGATTACACTAATTCCATTAATATGTTGCTTCTTAGCCCAACATTGTGCTACATAACACATAGTTGATCTTATCAATGCAATATAAAATGTTAGTTTGATCATAATGCGTCGCTCACATAGCACTTTGGTAAAAAGCTCCACTTTAGCCACTTAACTTTAATTCTAGGGACGAAGACATTTTCAGTCTCTCTATCCTTATGAATACTTAAGCCAAGATATCGGAATTGGTCGCTTTGAGATATCTAATGGTTATTTATCTTAACTACTGCTCCCCATGCTATTCTTGTTCTTTTTAAAGTTGCATTCCATGTATTCTGTCTTGGTTTGACTTATTTTAAATCCTTAGATTCCAAAGTATCCCTCTACAATAATAGTTTTGTATTTACCTCATCTTTAGTTTCATCAATTAATACCATGCTATCTGAAAATAACATACAACAAGGGACCTCTTAAATATGAGCCGTCAATTCATCCATAACCAGTGCACAAAGATATGAACTCATAGTTGACCCCTGATGTAACCCTATTGTCACATGAAACTTGATTATCTCTCTGCTAGTTGTTCACGAGATAGTTATCGCTTCATCATACGTATCCTGAGTGGTATTAATATATTTTATCGATACTCCTTTCACCCCCCAACTATATTAATTCTCTAAGGACTATCATATGTTTTCTCAAAGTAAAAAAATACCATATAAAGATCTTTCTTCTTCGCCTTAAACTTCTCCATCAATTGTCTAAGTAAGAAGACAACCTCAGTTGTAGACCTCCCCAATATGAATTCAAATTAGTTTTTTGAACTCTCTCTCATAACTTCATAGTATGACTCATAATTTTGATCTTGTGATAATTGATATAATTTTGGATATATCCTTTATTCTTGTAGATAGGTACCCCAATTGATAGTATTTCCCCTTGCTTCTGGCATTTTCTTAGTGGTCAAGATATTATTAAATAACCTCATAAGTTAGGATAAGTGTTTTAAAAAGTGTGAGAGGCTTACGTCTCGATGCGAGGCTCAAGGAAAACGCCTTGACCCCTAACCTTGAGGCTTAAATCGCTTGAGGCTAACGCCTCAAACAGTGAGGCTCACTTAATGTCTTAGGCATGTGTCTAATACATTAATCAAAAATAGGATTTTAGCCACATAACTGAGATTTAAACATTAAATTTTTTTTAAGGAGTGCCTAGGGCTGTCAATGGAGCGGATTCGAAGCGGATAGTGCTATGTCCGTATCCGATTCGTTTAATGTTAACTCTTATCTGAATTTGCTCCGATAACTGGTGGATACCGAACTGAAGAATTCGAATTCGATTAAATATTTAAATTCGGATATTATCCGAATCCGACCGATTGATATCCAACTGAAATTTGTTGAGAAATGGGGTGATGATGAGGTCAAGGGTTTGAGATGGGCTGGTGGTGGATGAGTTTGAAGGAGGTTTCGACGTACTATCTATGTTGATGCTTGTTGCGTTGATATGAGCACAGCGGATGCTGGCCGAACTCTTGCTGCGTTAATCTGAGCATGGTGGATGCCGGCCGAACTCTAGCTACGTTGATCTGAGCATGGTGACGTTGGCCGAATGCTTTCTGCTCTTGAAGACAAAAGGGTTGTGGTTCACCCCCCAACGAAATAGTGACACTGGTCGAATGCGTTGTGGCTCTTCCAAGTTATTTTATCAGAGGAGAGGAGAGGAGAGGAGAGGAGAGGAGAGGAAAAGGGATGAGAGGAGATGGCGGCCAAACATTTGCAGATGAAAGGGCTTCGGGTTTTGTTTGTTGAGGAATATATATAATCTAAATTTACCTTCTTAACCTCATGTGCTTATAAAAATTACGAAATTACCATTGTAACTTTTAAGATTAACAAGGTTATTGTTGACATATACAAATTGTATACATTGTAACAAACGGTCGGATATTTATCGGATCGGATAGGGTACTATCCGTATCCGCTCCGTTTATGAACAGATAGACAATAGGATATCCTAATTTGATCCGCCGGATAACTATTTAGATAATTGTCCGCTTAAACGGATATGGATTCAGATAATTAGCGGATAGTTGACATCCCTATATGTGCCTTACACATTAATCAAAAATAGGGTTCTAGCTTCCAGCCACATAACTTTTTTTATTGATAAACAAATATTAATTATTTTCTTTTTTCATTTTGTTATTAGTCTAAATTATCACTTAATTTATTATGTCTAACCTATTTAGGCTTTTTAAAACCTTGTTGAGTATATTTCACCATAGTTGCAGGGAAGCTATGTACAGAGTGGGAAGCTCGCTTCCCCGGAAGCTCGTTTCTCAGACTCGCTTCCTCAGACAGAATCGCTTCCTAGGAAACTCGCTTCCTCAGACGGACTCGCTTCTTAAGAAGCTCGTTTCCATCACATCTCATTTAAGATCAAAGGTAGTTGTATGTGTGAAGTAATGGGATAGACTATAGTCTATAGCCTAGGGGTGTAGAAGCTAAGCAAGTGTCGTCAGTTTGGAACCTAAGGCATCTACTTTTTTCACAAAAATCTCATATAAGATAAAATCAAATATATAACTACTCATAATAACATAATGGGAATGAGGAGAATATATCTCATTTCTTGCTTCCCGTTTCCTAAGGTTTTTTTGAGTCTCACTTCCCGCTTCTCGCTTTCGCTTTGCTTCTCGTTTTCGCTTTTCGCTCTGGTAACTATGTATTTCACTCTAATTTTAATGGTTGACATTGCAAAGATTTTGAGCCATTGTCTAACATATGCAGTTGTTGACTACTTTGTAATTGTTTGTTGGCAACCAACCACATGATTGAACATTATCCATCGTTCAATATGTATATGAATAAAAAAGTGAATCTAAATTTTAGATTTTCTTGCCTCTTAATTTTTTTTTGTAGTTGAATAATTTATATAATATTACATATGCGTGTGCGTACATATGTACATTTGTGTATTACCTTTAATTAATTTTTTTGAATCTTTTTACAAGATTCTTATTTATTTATTTGTTAAAATGAGGTAGCATACGCCATACAGTTTTCTTGTAAGGCTTAAGCCTCACACCTCGTGGCTTATGCCTCACACATCTTGCGGTCCCAATGCCACACCCCACGCCTTCGCAATCAAGATATGTCAATTTCTCCTATACATTTCGACACTTCAATTTGAATATTATTTGGTCGCAGAACCTTTCCTATCTTCATCCTAGTAAGAGCTTTCACTTTTGTTACCCTTATTCTACGAAAATAAGGTTGGTAGAGCTTCTTTGATGAAAGCCGGAAGAGAGAGAGTTCTCTCTTAAGAATCCCCAAAATAGTTGCAAAAATCCTCCAGAATTCCTTTAGGTGTGTAAAATTGATTTTAGGTATTACTAGATCAAAAATTGGAAAAAATCTGATTTTATAAATTGGTAGTATCGTTAAGTACATTACTGACACACTGCAGTATAGCAAAAATGTGAGTGTTGGTATTCTGAGATCTCAGTTTCAGTTTAAACATGAGTTGGCGGTGATTATCCTACCACCGATTTTGAATTCTATTTTTGAATCCGATTTGGCAGGTTTCCTCTTTGGCTTTAGCAACTTCTTTTGATGGATTTTGCACATTTACAAAAACCAAGCGGCTGTACTTGAATTACAGCCACTTTGAATTTTTGACTAGAAACCCTATTATTCAAAAAACGAACCCTAGGATGACACATCACCCCATGGTTGGTCAAAAACCAGTTTTGCCTTTTGAAAGCTATTTTAACTCTGAAAAGGCTTAATTTCACCCAAATAAGTACTTTTAATAAATATGAGATAGAAGAAACCTCTTTGAAAATAACAGCGGTATTTTTGGTAATTTTTCAACTCAGTGACATTTTGGTAATTTTTGAAAAATGAGTATTTTGATAACTTTTGAGGGATTCTTGGGAACTCTTTGATAGGTCATAGGAAGTCGTGTAGGCCCTATAGGGATGCAAAATTGGGTACTTACTATTGGATTTGAAAGCAATCTTTACTATGAATTGCTTCCTTAATCATTTCTTCCAACCTAGTGTATCATAGAGGATGCTTTGAGTTGTACTGTGATTTTGTCACAATGAAACTGACTGAAAGATAAATCTGCACTCTTTGTTAGCTTCCTCATAGACATTTCTACTGAGGCAATTTGGCATAGGCATGTTATGATGGGACCTCAAGGTGGAAGCGTTCTCAGGTGGATTTTTTTTCCAGATTTTATGTTGGAGCAGATAGGCCCTTGAGGGAATTTTAGCAACAGCTAGAAAGGACTCCTCAATTGCATGCCACTACCGGTTGCAGCTGCAAGATCAACTTTGGCTGTTTTAACAGGATAACTTGCGACCACGTGAAGTAGCATGACAGCATGACACGGCCTTGTTTCCCAGGGGAATCCAATAGCACTATGACACTTGTGTGCGGTGCCAGTAGCATGTACAGATGGCTACTCTGGTGGGTTCTGCACTCAATGTGGCTGCGGACCTATTGTAGCTTGAGGTTGACATCCAATGCTTAAAGATTTGTTAAAAAGGACTCATGGTGCATTGTGTTCCATGCTCTTTGAGACTGGAGTATGAAAATATACTTTTTCTAGGGCTCTTAAAGTCTGATGAACCAACACCATAAAGATATTTTCTCACAAATTTTCTCGTATCAATTAACCAACATTAAGAAAATTACTTTTCCAAACGTGAGGAAATAAAGTGAACAACTAACATGTTTCACATTGATATTTAATTCACAAGCAATTCAAATGTATACAATACATGTCAAAATGAAAGAGGTGACGTATGGATAGGGCATTTTTCAATTCTATTAAGAATCCCCCCTGCCCTGCCCCGCTTTTCTTCTCTTCTACACATACACTGTGAAACCCCGAACCAGCGCCTAGGGAATCAAGTTCCGAGACGCGTGTCCGTTCGTCAAATCATGCAAGCGGAAGACTTTACCCGCAAAAATGCGGGAAATTTAAACATTTATCAAATGCTTCCAAAAAGCAAATAACACCTGTCATCACAATAATCATCATACAAACCATATACCTGTATTATTTACATCAAGTTTGTTTTACAAAAGTAGGCGTCTCTATCACGCCAGGTACAACTTGTACAAGCTTCCAAAATATCCAGATAGACTTTTCACTTACTGGTCAGCAGCTCTAAGATCTGCTGACACAAAAAGTCAGTGAGCTATGAAGCCCAATAAAACCACAATCCTTCTAAACTATTTTCCACATAATAACACACATCAATAATGATATAATAAGCAGTTCAATTTGCATGTTACAGTAAAATAGAACAGTATATAATAAATTGTGACCCTAGGGTCACTTAGGGTTACGTCACCCTAACAGAGGTTCCCGACCTCACATTACTTTCCAATTATGAGGTTCAGTTATGAATGTATTATATTACCAAATTATCGTTTCGATCATCAATCATGTTTTATTTCGAGTCCTAAGACTCTATTAATTGGCCACAGCCCACAAATGTTTAGCTTAAAGTCTCTAAATCATAACCATAATACATTGAGTCATTTAGACTCACACACGCTGTTCCGGCTTTCACCCGAACATGACAAAGCCTTGGGTATACCAACCCAACTCACCTGGAATCCGACGATTCCATACCGACTATGAGTCCACCAACTCAAACAAATACACCAACTCTGACCACTTCGTATCCGAAGCTTACACACACAACATGGGCATTCACCCAATAAGAACATTTTTCCATTCAATTGACTGGCCACATCTACCGTGTATTCGCAGCCATCGCCCTGGGTATAAGTTATGAAGGAACCCCGACCAACCTGCCTACCGTCATCTTCTGGCTAGTCTACGGAGGAACCCCGACATCTATACCAATGCCGACATCTCCTGACGTTCCACCAAGAAGGGACCCCGATAGACACGGTGCCGACATCTTCTAACCCACCCAGAGAGGAACCCCGGACTATACACTATCTGATGTTTAGCCACTTTAAACTCCCTAGGACTCCGACATCTCTTGACTACCAGTCACGGAGGAACCACGGGCCATGCAGGACACCGCCACTCCTGACCTAGTCCAAGAGGCACCACAGACGACCTAGACAAACAGACCGACATCTCCCGACTATCAGTCACGGAGGAACCCCGGGCCTTACTGGACACCGTCTCTCCTGACCTAGTCAAAGAGGAACCACGAACTATACTGAACCCTGGTTAGATTTTCTAACCACAGGTTAACCCCAGTTAACCCAAGCCTCGCTTGATTAACTGAAATACTTGGGCCTCGCGCCCGTGAACCAACTCCGGTAACACACCGTCCCGTTAGGGAACGTTTTCAAGCTAATAGATGTCTCCATAGCCTTACAAGACATGCAAAACAACTTTTCGTCACCCTAGAGTGGCGATACAATTTACCCGGGACCCGATCTGGGCTCCCTGAGGGACCACATAAAATCACAACATCACATAGGGGTCTCCGCCCATTTTTCATTCATGTTAAAAGACATGCATATACATCACATGAAATAATATAGCAAAATAAGCGGAAAAAGTGAAGAAAAGAGAGGGGTTTTACTGTTTCACGCGTTTCGAGGCCTTGTAGGCAAAAACGGATGTCACCAACGCGTTCCCAACGACGATCAACCCCAGGGTAGAGCGCATGCAACTTTCTCTCTCCACCTTTTTCTCTCTCTACACGCAAAACGAGACGCCGGAGAGAAAATCGGCCGCCGCCAACGTGTCGGGGACGTCGAAAAACCTCAAGGACCCACTTCTCTCCTCTTTCTCTCTCTTCCTTTCTCTCTCCTCACTCTCTCTCTAAAATCTGCTGTGGCAGAATCTCCCCCTCTGTTTACAGAACGTAAATAATGGGAAAGGCTGGCCTCCTTTATATATAGATAAGGTCATGTGCTATGCACATGACCATATTTAATGGTCCCGTTGACTAAGTCAACGGTTGACCCATTTGACTATTTTTTTTTTCTCTTATCTATACGACCTCCGTGTATCAACTTTCTCTTATGTATATAAAAAAAGGGAATAATAGTCAAATGGTCAACCCGTTGACTTGGTCAACGGGGACCATTAATGGTGGTCATGTGCATGGCACATGACCCTTGCATTATAAATAGAGGGCAGTCCCTTTTAATCTCACGATTTTGCAACAGTGGGAGATTTCTGCCACAACAGATTTTAGAGAGAGAAAGTGAGGAGAGAGAAAGGAAGAGAGAGAAAGAAGAGAGAAGTGGGTTGACCATTTGCAGAAATCTCCCACTGTTGCAAAACCGTGAGATTAAAAGGGGCTGCCCCCTATTTATAATGCAAGGGTCATGTGCCATGCACATGACCACCATTAATGGTCCCCGTTGACCAAGTCAACGGGTTGACCATTTGACTATTATTCCGTTTTTTTATATACATAAGAGAAAGTTGATACACGGAGGCCGTATAGATAAGAGAAAAAAAAATAGTCAAATGGGTCAACCGTTGACTTGGTCAACGGGACCATTAAATATGGTCATATGCATAGCACATGACCTTATCTATATATAAAGGAGGCCAGCCTTTCCCATTATTTACGTTCTGTAAACAGCGGGGGAGATTCTGCCACAGCAGATTTTAGAGAGAGAGTGAGGAGAGAGAAAGGAAGAGAGAGAAGTGGGTCCTTGAGGTTTTTCGACGTCCCCGACGCATTGGCGGCGTCCGATTTTCTCTCTAGCGTCTCGTTTTGTGTGTAGAGAGAGAGAAAAAGGTGGAGAGAGAAAGTTGCATGCGCTCTACCCAGGGGTTGATCGTCGTTGGGAACGCGTTGGTGACATCCGTTTTTGCCTACAAGGCCTCGAAACGCGTGAAACAGTAAAACCCCTCTTTTCTTCACTTTTTCCACTTATTTTGCTATATTATTTCATGTGATGTACATGCATGTCTTTTAACATGAATGAAAAAGGGGCGGAGACCCCTATGTGATGTTGTGATTTTATGTGGTCCCTCAGGGAGCCCAGATCGGGTCCCGGGTAAATTGTATCGCCACTCTAGGGTGACGAAAAGTTGTTTTGCATGTCTTGTAAGGTTATGAAGACATCCATTAGCTTGAAAACGTTCCCTAACGGGACGGTGTGTTACCGGAGTTGGTTCACGGGCGCGAGGCCCAAGTATTTCAGTTAATCAAGCGAGGCTTGGGTTAACTGGGGTTAACCTGTGGTTAGAAAATCTAACCAGGGTTCAGTATAGTTCGTGGTTCCTCTTTGACTAGGTCAGGAGAGACGGTGTCCAGTAAGGCCCGGGGTTCCTCCGTGACTGATAGTCGGGAGATGTCGGTCTGTTTTTCTAGGTCGTCTGTGGTGCCTCTTGGACTAGGTCAGGAGTGGCGGTGTCCTGCATGGCCCGTGGTTCCTCCGTGACTGGTAGTCAGGAGATGTCGGAGTCCTAGGGAGTTTAAAGTGGCTAAACATCAGATAGTGTATAGTCCGGGGTTCCTCTCTGGGTGGGTTAGAAGATGTCAGCACCATGTCTATCGGGGTCCCTTCTTGGTGGAACGTCAGGAGATGTCGGCATTGGTATAGATGTCGGGGTTCCTCCGTAGACTAGCCAGAAGATGACGGTAGGCAGGTTGGTCGGGGTTCCTTCATAACTTATACCCAGGGCGATGGCGGCGAATACACGGTAGATGTGGCCAGTCAATTGAATGGAAAAATGTTCTTATTGGGTGAATGCCCATGTTGTGTGTGTAAGCTTCGGATACGAAGTGGTCAGAGTTGGTGTATTTGTTTGAGTTGGTGGACTCATAGTCGGTATGGAATCGTCGGATTCCAGGTGAGTTGGGTTGGTATACCCAAGGTTTTGTCATGTTCGGGTGAAAGCCGGAACAGCGTGTGTGAGTCTAAATGACTCAATGTATTATGGTTATGATTTAGAGACTTTAAGCTAAACATTTGTGGGCTGTGGCCAATTAATAGAGTCTTAGGACTCGAAATAAAACATGATTGATGATCGAAACGATAATTTGGTAATATAATACATTCATAACTGAACCTCATAATTGGAAAGTAATGTGAGGTCGGGAACCTCTGTTAGGGTGACGTAACCCTAAGTGACCCTAGGGTCACAATTTATTATATACTGTTCTATTTTACTGTAACATGCAAATTGAACTGCTTATTATATCATTATTGATGTGTGTTATTATGTGGAAAATAGTTTAGAAGGATTGTGGTTTTATTGGGCTTCATAGCTCACTGACTTTTTGTGTCAGCAGATCTTGGAGCTGTTGACCAGTAAGTGAAAAGTCTATCTGGATATTTTGGAAGCTTGTACAAGTTGTACCTGGCGTGATAGAGACGCCTACTTTTGTAAAACAAACTTTATGTAAATAATACAGGTATATGGTTTGTATGATGATTATTGTGATGACAGGTGTTATTTGCTTTTTGGAAGCATTTGATAAATATTTAAATTTCTCGCATTTTCGCGGGTAAAGTCTTCCGCTTGCATGATTTGACGAACGGACACGCGTCTCGGAACTTGATTCCCTAGGCGCGGGTTCGGGGCGTCACATACCCTCCTGAGGTTTTCTAACAATTCTAGACCCTGTCAATATGAGCGGGGAGGAAATGCAAGATGGTACTGTGTAACTGTTCCAGATTGCAGTTAGTTGTTGGGTTGGCTTGGGGAGGTTGAGCATTAATGCGGTGATCGAAATCCAACTCATTAATAAATGTGTTGAGAAAAGCAAACTCGAAACCAACCAATAAGGAACTTCTTAATCATAATCTACTCACTTAAAATTAATAGTTAATATATATTGCTAACGTTCACCATGAAAGCCGTTTGTCTCCCCTATATATATATGGACAATTTTGACTTTTCTTACATTTTTTTGTCTCCCTTATTTAATAAATTGTCTCCTATGAAAATACCGAAATACCCTAACCTTTAATAGAATGGTATTGAATATATAGGGGTAAAAAAAGTCTGGTGAAGGTTAACAAGTTCACACGCCGAGTGAAGGATAGCATCCACTGTTTGGTTGAAATTTTTTGTCAAATTTGCTCTTTGTTTTTCTTTCCCCGTTTTAATTTCTCAGGAATCAAACAAAGGAAAATATCATTTTCTTTCTATTTACTTTTCTTCCACCTATTTTATCGGCAACCATATAGAGGGTTACTGAATATTAAACTCTTTTTCTTTATCAGTGCTTTCTACCAATTGTTTGGGGTAGTCAAAACGAATGTTGTTTTGCTAGTATAGTCTATCAAAAGGCCATATAAATTAAAGAATTATGATCAACTTAGAGTTAGACCAGCTCACTTATTTTCATTGGTGCCGTCATTGGTATCTTATTGACTTTGACTTAGAAGTTAAATCGAAGTGAGACATATGGGGAAAAAATGAGATATTGAGAATGATCCCTCTTATCTTTTGAAATGATTCTTGTCATCTGATCATTAGCTATCAGAGCTAATTGTCCCGTTGAAACGAGGCTTCTATAACTCTGCTTAACGTTTTCTGATTTTGTAATACATGCTGGTTATCCTCTCCTCTCTTTTCTAGATAGGGGTTTTTGTTGTGCTAATTTGTGCTCTTGATATTGATGCTTCTGCTACCTTTGAAACACATACACACATATTCATTGTTAATTAAGGTGATTCACATTTTATTTTGGTGATGCTCAGAATCGTTAACAATACCATCTTATTTACAGGTCTGCCTTGAAGGGCAGATTTCTCGTAAATCGGCAATTAAAAGTTTAAGTGATGGTCATCAACCCTTTGGAGATCAAATACCATGGAAATTTTGTGAGCAATTTCAGGACACAGTTTTTCCAAGTCTTTCAGGTGCTCGCATTGTACGCATTGCTGTCCATCCAAGTGCTATGAGGGTAATTCTCTGTTATAAGCATGCCAAATTGTTTTTGTTCACCAAATACTTTGTCGAAGCTAATAAACAAATTCGTTTCGTTTGTTGTAGCTTGGATATGGTTCTGTTGCAGTGGATCTTTTAACAAGGTACACATCTTTAACTTCCAGCTCATTTTATCATTCTGGCAAAAACTCATGGACCATTTTTAGTAGATATATATTTTAAAAAAATAGTAACTTGTTTTGAATAGTTGTAAATAACATGATGTATGATTTCTCCTTATAACTGAAATATGCAAAGCTTGACAGGCATCACCATTAGAAGTTGGATGATGTGTGGTAATGTTATTTCTTCACCGAAATATTTGTGCATTTTTATAGCACTCTGTAAAATCATGGATGAGATGGTGTCATCATTCTGGTACATTCTGGTACATTTTTTTTTGTGATCAGTTCCCCATTATGTGTTCTCAGTAGGTTTGCCGGTACTTCCTTGCACTCTTTGATCCATTCAGAATTTGTCTTGGTTCATCGCTTGAACTCGGTTGTCTTAAGTCTTAACGCATAGACAGATCTAGGGATTTTAGATCTTGACTACAAAGTGTTGTTGGAAAAAATGCTGAAAGAGCATACTAAAGCTCTCCAAGGGGATTTCCAGAGGTGATAGTAATGGTGAACATTGCATATGGATGTTTTAATCATGGTTTTAAAACTCGCCGAGTAGGAGCAAAACTCGGCCGAGTCGACTCGAATTGGCATAACTACTCGGTATTTGTTGTTTTGGGCAAGTAACTTGGCCAAGTTGACCAAGTCAACACCGACTTGAACGAGTTGGGTAACTCGTCCGAGTTAGTAACATATATATATATTTTCATATGTTTGAAAGAGGGGGGGTTCGGGGGGGGTTCATTCGAACCTAAGGCTTCTGGAGAATAGAACTGTGCTCCGGCGCTCCCCTCTAGCAATCCCCTCCGGCACTCCCCTCTAGCAATCCCCTTCGGCGCATCCCTCCGACGCTCCTCTTCGGTGTTCTCCTCTCTCTCTCTCTCTCTTTTCTTCTGTGATCCTTGTATGGTTCATGATCATCCATATGTGATTTGAACCTTGGATCTGCAAAAACGCTCCCCTCGTAAGGCGTTTACCAGTAAGTGCTCTCTCCTACTTCTCTCTGCCCTCTTTTTTTTCCCCCTTTCTTGTGTAATCTTTTTGTATGGTTCATGATCATCCATGCTTGCATTTGAACCTCAGATCTGTAAAAAAAAAAAGGAAAAATACCGATTAGTAATTAGTTAACTGATCTTTTAATTTTATTTTTAAATATTGCAACCTGAAATCAATCCCACTAACACACACCTCCGATATTCTTTCTTTTTCATTGCCTTTTAATACAAAAACTTAATAAATCACGGCATATCCCTATAGAAATTTATTTTATCTTTCCACATCTGTAATTTGTTTTTCTATATTACTGTTTTTGTACCTAGGTTTATCTCAAATACTTCATAAAGTGCATTTTGTGTATGTTTCGTCATTTTTTTTCTCTATAATAGTGTCTTATTGATGAATGGTAATTGTTGAGTTGTATGACTTAGTATTTATTTTCAATAATTTATTAATATTTTTATAATTTAATTCATCAATAATTCATTAATGAATTGTATAGCTCATTTTAGGCATGTTTTATCATTAATTTTGAATTTATATCACCTATATAGTATTAAAAAACATTATATTTGTTTGTGTTTTTTGGTGTCATTACTCGGATGAGTTTTGACTAAGTTTTCGAGTCGAGTCTACTCGCCAAGGTTTCGAGTCAAGTTTTTGGGTTTTAAAACACTGGTTTTAAGGACTGTCCTCATTTCTTGTGTTTCCTCTAAGTTTCTACTTCATTTCTCAAGGTTTTGTGTAGTTAAACCTAAGTTACATTTTTCAGCTCAAAAGTAGGCTTCATAAATATTAATTTCTGATTGGTTAGTTGTTGAAAACATGATTATTAGTTCAGGTTAATGTTGGAAGTGGCGATCTATTAGTGACCTCTTTGAGCATGGTACAATTGTATGATTTTATACTTGTACATACCAAATAGGCTGCCATTTCCTGGGCTGAAACATGCATTCACGTTAATTTACATGTGCACACTAGCCATCAACTATTTGCTTTATGCTAGTGATTATAAACATATGATCTTCATCATTGTTGACAAAAAGACGGAGGCGTGATATAAAACAGGATCAGAGACTTGCAAGATTCTTACCTTTCTTATTTTACATAGCTTTATAAGGGTTGCAATGATCCAAACTTGACTGGTCACCATACTAAAAAACTATCAATTTCTTTAATCTGTAGCAATAAAATTTTCTCAAAAGGAGGAACATGGGTTCGAGAAAATGAATAAAAGCAAACAGTTGTTAAGATATATTATTATTATTATGGGTCTAGATCAACTCGGCGGGTTGACTCGAAACTTGGCTGAGTCAACTTGACTCGGCTAGGTTTCGAGTCAACTTGCTTGAAAAACTCGGTTATGAATAATTGGAGAAAACTCGGACAAGTTAGGCCGAGTTGGGTTGATTTATTGACTCGACTCGACTTGGGCGAGTCTTTAACGGGATACATGCATGATGGATTTTCTTCACTAAAGTAATCACGACGACTTCTATTACCCCTTCTTTCACAGTCGTCACATCACGGTGGCCGCCTTTCATAACCATCATAGTATGGTCTACAACAAATCCCATATAGGTAGGCTGGAACAAGGTAGGCCTACCCTCATCATTATTAACAGATCAACAATGGATCCTTTTCCATTTTACAAGAACAAAACTACAACATAACCTAATCTTAGAGAAAAATGCTTGTCTAGTCTGGCTGGAAAAAAAATTGAAATTATAATTGTCACAAATTGTTAGAGACGCTTTTCTTGTTTGTTAGTATTAGTGGTGCTTTTAGTTTGGGGTTGTTAATATCTATCATGAATGTTAGTTATTTGATGATACTCTTATTGAAATATTAAATCTTCTTATTTTTTATTTTATTTTATTTTATTTATCTAGAGTTTTATAATATTCACTCACACACACACACACACACACACTTATATATAATTATATATTTTTTTTCAAGTCAGCCGAGTTGAGTTTTTTTCTAGTCTTCCGAGTTACTCAACCCTGTTAACTTCCGAGTCTAGTCGAGTTTTTCAACACTGGTCTAGATACATCATACCATATCATATCTTATATTTTTTTCGAGTCGAGTTTTTTTCTGGATACTCGTCTGGTGATTGGAGATGGGGCGGACATCAAATTTTGGTTTAATCAGTGGTGTGGGTCTTGGGTCTTGCCCTTTAGCGCAATGATTCAGGACATTTTTTTATTTATTTTTTGATAGATAACGAAAGAATATTATTAAAGAGAAAAGAAAAACAAACGATGCAAGAAACATCACCCAAAAAAACACAAGTCAAGCTAAGATGCTTGACCAGCTGTACAGAAAATCAGACCAATGGACCTTCTCAAAATCATCTAGAACAGACGACCAAGAGTATAACAACCACCCAACTTTGAGAATGACTTTGGACATCGACTTTTCTTTGTCTTCAAAATTTCTTCTATTTCGTTCCCTCCACAAACCCCAATAAATCGCCGTCGGTATCATCTTCCAAACTTCATTCCCTTTCCTACTGAACACACCTTTTGGCCATCCCAATACCATTTCCCCCATACCCCTTTGTGAAACCCAACTTATCCCAAACAAACCTAAATAATGATTCCACACTACCTGGGCTTGTGAGCAAAGAATGAAAAGATGCGGAACATTCTCCTCAGCTTGCTTATACATAATACATCTATTGGGAATCGTCATGCCCCTATGCTTCAAATGATCAACCGTGAGGACTTTGTTTAAAGAAGCAGCTCACAGAAAAGCCTGCACCTTTGAGGGAATTTTAAGGGACCAGATCTTCTTGAAAGCATTGGTTTCCCTCCCCTCCTCCCCCTCCCCCTCCCCCTCCCTCCAAAGCACCGAGTAACAATGAGATGTTGAAAATACCTCCTTCGCTCCCCCTTCCCATCTTCTTCTATCTTCCAACTTTGGATGAATCACACACTCCGTAAGAAGTCTTTGTAGCTCCAACCAATCACCCAGCTCTCGACCCCCAAAGTTGTCCCTTCTAAACCAAGGGCCCCATCTAACCTCACCATCTTGGACAACATAGCAATCCTGCACCACCATCTCTCTCCTCAACACCAATCTATAGAGATTTGGAAACCTCTGGCAGAGCATCCCATCCCCCAACCAATCGTCTTCCCAGAATCGCACTCTACTCCGGTTCCCAACCTTAAATTTCAAGAATTCCTGGATCAAAACCATAGTCGTCATCACCTCTTTCCAAACTCCCACCCCATAAGACCTCCTCACCTGCTTCGGATCCCAATCACCCCTACAAGCCCCAAATTTATGCTTAATAACCCTCCTTCACATGCCGACTTCTCCGTATTGAAACGCCAAATCCACTTTCCCAGTAAAGCTTTATTGATGTACTTGATTCTTCTAAATCCCAAACCTCCAAACTCCTTTGGTCTCATCTCCCAATCCCACTTCACAAGATGTACCTTCCTTGAATCCCCCCTTCCCCCCCCCTCCCCCCAAAAAGTCCCTTTGAAGCTTCTCCAACCTCTTGATTACCGTCCTAGGAATCTTGAACAAGGACATGTGAAAGATTGGTAGACTCGCCAACACACTTTTGATCAAAGTTATCCGCCCTCCTAAGGATAGGAACCTTTTCTTCTACCCTGCTAATCTCGCCTCAACTCTTTCCACTACCAGATCCCAAATAGCCGATGACCGAGGATTCGCACCTACTAGCAAACCAAGATATCTAATGGGTAAGGAAACCAACTTGCAACCCAAACTTCTAGCACTTCGTTCAAAAAAACCTCCCTCCACCTCCCCCACCCATGTCAGCTTGTTCTTGGCAAGATTTATCTTCAAACCAGATAAGGCTTCAAAGCATCTAAGAATCTCTCTCATATTGGCCACCTGATCTCCAGCCGCCTCCAAATATAAAATGGTATCATCTGCATACTAAAGATGAGAAATAAAAGGCCCATCCATTCCCGCCTGAAACCCCTTAATCATCTCCAAACTTTCTGCCTTTGATAGAAGTTTACTAAAAGCTTCCGCCTCCATGATGAAAAGAAAAGGGGATAAAGGGCATCCTTACTGCAATCCTCTAGAACTAGGAAAGAAACCATGCGGACACCCGTTCACTAGAACCGAGAAATATGACGACGACACACACCCTATCATCCACCTTATCCATCTCTCCCCGAACCCCATCTTCTTCAGCATGACTTCCAAAAACCCCCAATCCACATGATCGTAGGCCTTCTCCATATCTACCTGGCAAACAAGGCCACCTGATCCCTCATGAATTCGAGAGTCAATACACTCACAAGCAATCATGACACCATCCACAAGTTGCCTCCCCTTTGCAAAAGCACCTTGATAAGCCTCCACCACCTTTCCAACCACCCTCTTCAATCTATCCGCAAGAACCTTAGCTACTATCTTATACAAACTTGTCACCAAACTAATTGGCCGGAAATCGTTTAATTCCTCCGCACCACGATTCTTTGGAATTAGAGATATGAACGTCGCTCCGGCCTCCTTATTCCATCTTCCCCGCTCATGGAATTCATCAAACACTCTCATCAAATCTACTTTCACCACTTCCCAACAATCGTTGTAGAAACCCATAATGAAACCATCTGGCCCTGGCGCTTTGTCCTTCCCCAATTTATTAATCGCCTTGCGCACCTCCTCTTCCTCAAACTTCCTCTCCAACTCACCCACCTCCTGCCTTGAAATCTAATCAACTCTCAAACCCTGAATTTGAGGCCACTCCCGTCGATCAACCAAGAACCTCCTTTGAAAATGTCTGATCACCTCACTACCAATCTCGTCCTCTCCCTCTATAACCTCATTCTTCACCTTCAAACAAGTAATGAAATTCACTTGCTTTCTAGCCTTGGCACTTTCATGAAAAAATTTTGTATTCCTATCCCCAGCCTTCAGCCACTGAACTCTAGCCTTTTGTTTCCAAGAAATCTCTTCTAATCTTTGCAAGGAAAGAAGATGCCTTGATAACTCCAGCCGTTCCTCCTCTTCCTCCCTTCCCAAAACCTCATTTTTCTCCTTTTTCTCCAGAGCATCAGGCCGCAATTCGATCTCCCTCACCCTTTTATCCACCCTGCCAAAACTATTGAGATTCCACTCTTTAATCTTGCCTTTTAACGCCTTTAGTTTCCTCATGAACACATAACCTGCATGCCCCTCAAATTGCATATCATCCCACCATACTTTCACCAACTCCTTAAAACCCTCCATCTTAAGCTACATGTTCTCAAATTTGAAAGGTCTATGCTTCCTCTGTTCCATTCTTTCCCTTAAGAGGATCGGTCTATGATCCGAGCCACCGTACGCCAACGCCTCTTGAACAATGTTTGGAAATTTATCTGCCTAATCTACCGAATAGAGAGCCCTATCTAGGCGGCACAAAATCGGCGTCCTCCTTTTATCAGACCAAGTATACAAAGCTCCTTTCAAGGGAGGATCAAAAAGCTCATGCCTGTTAATAAAATCCGAAAAGGCTCTCATACTACTGGTAAATTGCCTGGAGGTCCCTCCCTTCTTTTCCTCAGGAAATCTTATCACATTGAAATCTCCCACCACACACCAAGGAATTTGCCATCTAGCTGAGATCCCTTCTAATTCAGCCCACAAATTTGGTCGTAACATTCTCAGGTTCGGCCCATACACTGCGGTGAAAAACCACTCAAACTCTTCCTCTACCCCCCTGAATCAAATGGTAATCGAAAACTCCCCCGAGAAAGCCTCAACCTTCTCAAAAACCAAGTGATCCTACATCACCAATTGCCCCCCTGATGCCCCCACCGACTCCACAAACATCCAGTCCACATGTCTGTTATCCCACATCTCTGACACTACCGGATCATTCATCTCCTCCAATTTAGTTTCTTGAATAGCAATAATATCGGGCTTAGTCTTTCGCAACACACTCCTACTTTCCTCAGTTAAGACAGCGTCAATCGCGGATATGTATTCTAGGAGAGCGGGGGTAGTGGTTTGGAACCTCTCTTTCAGCCAACCACTTAATGATTGGGAAGTTCGGGACTTTGCCTCGTTGTTATCCTTGCTCGAGTCGGTGAGCATGGTGGAGTCCGTTAGGGATCGCTGGGTTTGGGCCACCAACTCTAGTGGGCGGTTTTCTGTGAAAGCTTATTTGCAGGTAGCTAATCCGGGCGGTATTTTGGCGTTTCTGAGTCAGTTGGTTTGGTTCAATGGGTTGCCTTCCAAAGTTTCTGCCTTCCTTTGGTTGGTTTTTTTGGGCAAGATCCTGACCTAAGGAAGAGAGGATGGAGTCGTCCCAATCGTTGTTGTATGTGCTTGTGGAAAGAATGGAACAGGAGGTTGTTTGAGAATTCTGCGTTGACCTGGGAGATAGTGAGTTTTCGCTCGTGTGCGTTGTTGCGGGATTGGGTCTCCGCGAAGTTTGACTTGGTCGAAATAGGATTTGACGAGGTTATATTGTAGTCGTGATAGGGGAGGGGTTTTTTTGTATTAGTGTTATGATTTAGTGTAGTTTCTGTATTGTCTCTTGGGGATTCATAATTTGTGAATCTCCTTTCTGTTTATATAATTGTTATTACTAATCAAAAAAAAAATCTTCTTTCATAAGTAGTATAAATAACAGAAAGGGGAATCAGTCCTTAATATTTTCTCTCGAAATTTTCTCTTCTTCTTCTTTTCATCCAAGGTACTTTCTACTTGGTATTGCAGTAGATTTATTTGATCTAAATCAACAAAGGAGTACCAAAAAAGGGAAGGACCGTATGACTAACGTCAACAACTGTACTAACGCCATGGTTGTTAAATCCTCTTGCAATTTGTAATTCAAATCCTACGATTTGTGATTCAATTCTAAAGCAAAATGATTCAAATCGTACGATTTATGCAATTCGAGTACGAAACCCTTGTTACGGACCGATACCGATACTTACAAAATGTATTTTATTCTTTCAATTTTCTAACGATACTTTATGTATTTTAAGAAAAGAAGAAACGAGAAAAACTTTGTTATGGATATACCAAAATCCATATTTGGGTTTTCTCACTGGTGTGAAACGGGAAAAAAAGAGAAGAGAGAAGAAGGAAGGAAGAAGATAGATGATGGAGTTGGAGAGTTGCACTTTGGGAGAAATTGATAGTTTATTTTAATAGTCTTTTTAATTGTACAAGTCTTTTGATACTTGATCTAATACAATATGATTATATGAGTTTACTTTTGTTGATTTATCTTTAATAATATTAGGGTTATGTTTCATTTTATAGAATTCATTCCTATTTCATATGGTGTATGCAATTAAATGTCATTACTTTCTTTATCAATAGATATGAATGAAATCTTTTGGATAAATGATTATTCCATTTTTTTATTTATCAAGTATTTTTTTTGTATTTTTTAAATATTTTTTATTAAATTTGGATTAAATCTTACGATTTACAATTTGATTCCTGATTTGAATCAAATTAATCCTAATATGATTTTACAATTCGATTACGATTTAACAACCTTGACTGACGACCCCTTCCCCCTTCCACCAGAAAAGATTATCAGTTCAAAGGGTATGTGATTTTTTTTTAGTTGTTTATGAAATATTTGGATGATATTTAGAGGGATTTTCCTCACTCGAGGTGTTTCAGGAGGAAAAAATAAAATTTTGAATATCTAATTGATGCAATCTGTTCTGGCTATTTTACTAGGCAAAACTGTTTTTGTTTGATGAGTTTGAATATTTCAAAACTTATGAAACTTGTTTGGGAAAGTTTTATGAAAAATTGAAATCGTGATGATGATTTTTCTCCTCCTTCAGGGCTGTTCTTTGATGTTTATGGGATTCTAAATATCATAAACTTGAAATTTATGAAATCTATGGAGACTTAACATATATTTAAGGAATATTATCACCAAGGTTCTGAATGTCCATATCGTAGGACATGTCTTACCAACCGGAAAATAATATATGAGGGATATATCATTTCTTGGGGATTATATCACACGTCGAGGGAAAGAAATGAAAATCAAATCGGGGAAAACATAAAACTTTACAGTGGAACTTTAGAGAATATTAAAATAGATGTCAAATGCACATTTGAGAATATATTTTTTTAAAGATGACAATTTATACAAGAAATGTAATGGGAAGGGGCCAAAGATGTGCGTTGACGACAATGTATGATTGACTATTATTGAAATAAAATATACAATCAGAGTTCCATGCATAATAGATCAATGATCCAACCAACCTCAAGAACTACAATCAGAGCCACATGGAGTTACGCGAAGCCTCGAAGTCATCTCTTTCTTGACTAAGTTGATGACAATTTCATGATGTATACTCACTTACATAATGCTAGTAGTCATCTGGTCTAAGATGTAGCAATACTTCCATCAGTGGATACTGTAAGTATTGTGGTATAACTGTCACCATGAGCCTTTAAGTTTCAAAAAAAATCTTGCAATTTATAAGTTAAAATTTGGTCAAGACTATGGTTTAAAAAAACGGCGAAACCATTACGAAACGGTTTCAGTGAATGCCATTACCCACTACCGTGTTACGCATTTTTTCCCAAACAGGTACCGTAACGCCCGAAACCATTACGTAACGGGTGTTACGCCCATTACATAACAGTAACACCCTTTACGTAACTGTAACGGGCATAGGACTCGTTCGTGGAAATCCAATTCGAGTTTTTTAAACTAAAAAATATCTTTTTTTTCACTAAAAATATCGTTTTCGACGCCCCCCTGCCACCCCTTGAGCAATCTGCTAAAGGTAAAATGAAATTTTAAAGTGAAAAAAGCTTTTTAGAATTTTGTTACTTCTTTCTTACATTTTTTTTTTTCTATTTATTATGATTTTTTGGATTTTTTTAAGCAAAAAAAAAAGCCGTAAAGGCCGAAACCGTTACGTAACGGCATTACGTAACGGTTTCGGCTGTGTCCATTACGGTGTCCGAAACCGTCTTTTTGAACCTCGATTTGGCCTATAAATTCCCATTTATGGTGCCTTCCATAATTTGTTGTTTAGTTTTTAAGAAAGAGGCCTTTTCATTTTTTGTGGGCTCTAAATTTTCAAGTCTAGTCTGCGTTATGAGCTCTTCTGAGCCTATATTTTAATTTGCAGTGCATAATGAGCTTAAATTGTGTTAAATTTTAACTTCTGTAGTTTTTGAACATCTTTTAAGAAATAGGTGGAAAGCTTTATTAAATCGCTTCAATACTTTATCCCAGCCGTTGTAGCATTTGTGTTGCTCAGGCCATGACCAAAATAAGTACTTCTTATTGTGCTTTCCATCCTCCATTTTGTCACTAGTAGCTTGTACAACACAACCGAACATGAGGGTAGTACTCATTTTGGGATTTTTTTCTCGTTAAGTAGCAGATAAGTTAGATTTTAATATATATAAAATATGCAACAGTAAGTAAATAAACTTCCCTACGCACAAACATATTTATTTTCACCCTAATTGTGGGACTTGAAATTGAATATCTGAGTCGTCTACTCTTACGGCTAGGGTCTGTCTCCTTGAGGCTTCAGGGTAGAGATGTTAGGATTTGGACTAGGGGAAACAATGGTCGATTCTAAGTTAGATCACTGCTACTATCTCTTGGGTCAACTCCTTATGCACCTTTCCCTCATAGAGTTTTGTGGAATTCGGGTATTCCCTCTAAGGTATCTTTTTTTTTTTTTTAATGGAATGCATCTTTGAAAGATTCTTATATTTGATCACTTAAAATCTAGAGGATGGAGGTTGACTAACCGATGTTTCTTGTGCCTTCAAGCGGAAGAGACGGTGGATCACTTGCTCTTGCATTGCCCCATTGTGGGGATGATATGAGGGTTTTTCCTCTTCCGAGTAGGGGTGATTTGGGTCTTCCCGTCACAGCCTCTTATCCTGTTGGACTTTGGATAGTGCGCGGAAGGCAATCTAGGCGGTTCTTCCGAGGGCTATTTTGTGGGTAATATGGAAAGAGCGAAACATCCGAGTGTTTGAGGATACTCCCTCGTCCATACAGAGTATGTGTTCTCGTTCCTGTCTTCTGGTTTTTGATTGGGCAGTCCTTCGGCAGGAGAGGGAGGAATTGAGAGCCTTGTTGGGATGATAGTCTCCATATCCCAGTTCAAGGCATCCCTAGTGTTTGTATTTTGATATTCTAGTTTTCTCCGCTGTTTTTGGGTTTACACCCTTGTAAACTCTTGCTCTGTTTTATCTCTCTCATTATCGATCAAAAACAAATTTTGGGACCTAGTATGTAAATAAACGCCTTTTGTTCAAAGAGTCTTTCTTTAATCTAAAAAGTTGAAGAATGATGATTTTTACTTGAAAAAGTTCTTAGCAGATTCCTCAGAAGCTACTTGGGTGTGTTTGGGTTTGTACATGATAGGGCTTCTATAGGATATCTGTACATGCATTTCCTTAGATGATAAGATGAATGAGCATTGAATACAAGGAGTTGATCACTTGATCTACATTATTGAAACACAACTATTTTTCGGGGGGGTAAAAAACAAAGTAGAGAAAAAGTGAGGGATTTCTAATTATAAGAAATGGCCTCTTTTGTCGTGAAGATTAAATTGAGAAGAAAATTCCTAGAAGAAAGAGAAGTTCTATTCAACCCAATAGCAAGTACTAAAGTATCAGCTTCCAATTGGTCAAACCAAAACTGTTATGAAACTAGTCAAGTTAAAAAATAAATTGATGGAAACTTTTTTATAGGGTCAGCTTTCTAGGTTGACATGACCTGTTTCCATCCAAGAGTTGGCAACTGGCTAGGGTTAATTTCTATAGTCGTCAACAAACTAAGTTTTGGGGTTGGCCCTGTGGGAGGACATTTAGGCTCGGATGTTCGTACCAAAATCCAGTTCTCTCTAGAGCCTACTGCTAAGGTGACATGGTAGATTTTATTCACATGAGATCCCAAAGAAGCTAGATTAGTTTATAACTAAATAACATTGAGAGGAATCTATGCAAATTGGAGTGCCAAATTCATGCTCTCCACTTCAATTCCACGTCAGTTTAAGTAACATTTATATATTCACATAAGAGGGACCACCTAGTAATTTCATTAGCCTTCTCCCGTCCAAGCGTTAACTACTACACAATTGCAAAGAAGTTGTGAAGGGGGTCTATGACGTTATTAACCATCAAGATTTGCTGACCAACATAATCTTCTGGTTTTGTGCAACAAGGAAGCCTCATTCAGTGAAGAACATATATGATCCCAATAATACTGGTAAGGGAATGGTATAATTTATTGTTCAAAGACTCAAGAACTCAACTCGAAAGTTAGCCGAGTCGAGTAATGCGGAAAACTTGAAAAAAAACTCAACTCAGTCCAACTCGGAATATATATATGTAGTAACTTAAAAAACTTGGGTTAAAAGAACTCAAAGTACGCAGGTTTTACAGCCTCAAACCTTCAAACTTATAAACTAGGTTTAACAGAACCCATAGTGGGTCGTCTTTGTAGACCCAAAAAAGTATGATGCAAAAATAGTGTATGTGATGTTTGAGTTTCGGTGAGTTGAAAAACATAGCTCGACTCGACCGAGTCACCTGAGTAACTCAGAAAATAGTGCCTTCTTCGAGTTTTGAGGTGACTTCACTCAAAATTCAGTCGAGTATAACTCGGGTGGCTCGCCGAGTTTTTGACCTATGGTATAAATCAGTATTCTTAAACTTAGTGGTGGGCACGATAGTTGTAAGTGTTAAACATCTTTGAAATTATCACCCATACTCGAGTATGTTGTATCGAAGTCCAAAACAAGATATATGTCAGCGTATCAGACCGTATTGGATGAATACGACAAAAGAAAATATGATATACTTGGATACTCAAGGAAAAACTTGGATACTTTGCATTAAACTTCTTTTAATGTAAATATAAGTTAAAAATAAACTAAATGAAAGTCTATGGTTATAACCATACATATGAGAGTTAAAAATTTTATAAGTTAAAAAAGGCATGTGTGTTGATAAACAGGTATGAAAATAAAAATCATAGTCACTTAACCAAGTATAGGAAATACAATCTAGATATTAAAACCTTACATTTAATGAGTTAAATACGAATGTATTGAATTACAACCATAAATTATAGGCTTGAATGTAAATCTTTTATGCTGAATTGTTACACTATTAGTTGACTTTTTGACCTTGTAGATGAAAATATTTTTGAAGACTAAAATATTAAACTGTTTTTGCTAGACTTTTGCATTTCAGATAATGTTTTAATATAGTAGAATTTATAAAATTTTAATATTTAAGAAATATCTTACCATTTGAAAGTTGAAATTTTGACCTAATACTTAAATGTGGTAAAAACAGGATTTTGTTCTTGAACTAGAAAGTTGACATTTTATTCTTTAGGAATAGATCAAGATAATATTTATTGAATTTAAATGGGGGTGTAACCTTATTCACATAAAAATATCTCAAGTAAATTTTATTTACAATCATTTACTTAAATAATATATTTAGAAATAAGTTGTGCATATCGAGCCTATACTGTGAATCCTAGTGTGAATAGTACGAGAGGAAAAAAAATTAATTGAAAAATCCCTCGTATCGGGCGTATTGGCCATGTAAATAAGTTGTGCGTATTGGGTCTGTACTCTAGATCCTAATGTAAATAAGAGAAACAAATTTAACTGAAAAATCCCCTGTATCGGTCCCGTATCAAGCGATCGATATGAGGGATTTTTTTCTTCAGCATACCAGTGTACCGGGTAACTCCAAACAAAATACGTAACGGCTGATACGTACTGAAATTTTAAACCATGATAAGAAGGTATTGACTTTACAACCCGGTAACAAAATCACAAATTATTCGTGCATTTTTGGACTGCCGAACTATTCACTGTTTAATTCACTAATTTTTGGATTCCCAGATTATTTCTGAATTTTCCGAATTATTCCCGAATTTACCGAATTATTCCTGAATTTTGCGAATGATTTGTTTTTAAGCTACTTATTCTATAAATATATTTTTTCGATATATTTTCATAACTATTAAATTATTTTTTAATTTTCTGGAATTTTTCCCAAATTTATCGAACTTGACCCTTGTCGAATTACGCCCGAACCTCGACTTTGTCACTATGTTTACAATCACAAAGTCAATGACAAATTCTACAAGCTCAACATCAAGTGAACTACATGTCGGCTCGGATTCTAGATTGAATGTATTTGTTTTTTAATTTTTAAAAAGATATTGATGAACAATCGTTGATTTCTCATTTTAAAAAATGATCCATGGATTTCGCATAAAATCAATAATTCTAATCATTTTGGGTTGATTACAACTTCTTTTTATTAATTTAAATAACAATTTTTTTTAAAAAGACATACCGTCGAAAATTTGGGGAATTCCTTTTAATTCGAAATCAAATTCTTAAATCTTCACTTTTCAACAAAACATTAAGGAAGTTATTGTTTTAAGTGTAGAAATTGATTAGAGAATGAAAGATTATTAAAAGAATGGGTTCTAGGGGTGTTTACAAGTACCCAAGTTGTAAAATAGCTCATTTTATAACTGTGCTGAGAGTATCAGTCTGATACGCCCTATATGGGTCGATACCGTACACAGCGAATTTATATTCTATATAGTATTGTCGTATTTGTTAGGCCTAACACCGATATGTACTGGGCCGATACCATACAAAAGAAATTTATATTATATATAGTATTGTCGTATTGGTTAGGCCTAAAACCGATACGTACTGGGCCAATACGCCTGGTACGTACAATTTTGAACCATGTTGGTACTTTCAGTTATTATGTATGCCATTACTTTCCCACAACTTTGTGAATTCGTGTTTTTAACTTCCTGTGGCAACGTAAGAAAGCATATTGGGTGCAGATTACATTTGATTGACTGCTCGAAAGGGTACATTTTCTTTGGGAATTTGTATTATTCACATATTTTAAAAGTCATCCCAATTATTTGAGAAATTAACAACGAATATTGGGGATTTGTATTCTATACAAGCATAATTGCATATTTTTGGCCAAAAACAAACACTAATTTGGAGAAATACATAAAAATGAAGTAATAGCAAAAGTTTCTATACATGTGCTACTACTCATCTTGAAGTACCGTGGAAAATAAAAGGAAAGTGATTGAAAGTAAAGGATGCCTTTTTTTTTTTAGCTTTAGCACATATGGTAGCACATGCATGCAATGAATGAACTTTAGAAAGGGGTTACATTTACAGCTTTATCTGCAGGTACTACGAAGGACAATTGACACCTATCACTGAAATAGATGTTGAAAAGGTTGTTGAGAAGCTCAATGTCAGAGTCACAGAAGCTGCAGAGAAGGTCCATTATATTAACTGGAGTTTGTGACATGATTCTTTCCCATTGATATCTAAGCATTGAAGTATAGTTCACTTCTTATCACTGTATAAGCTTTTCACAAATTTATTTGCATGCCTGCTTGGCCTAAAAGAATATAAATTATTCTCTGAAAGTAGGTAATCAATTTATAATATGTCCACAGAATTTATTCAGATCAATCTTAACTGGTCAATAATGCATGTTACAACTAAATTCAAGGGGCATCAGCCTTTAAAGACTTGCAGTTTTGTAAAAGAGATTGAGTCTGTTGTCAGTAATCCACTTCTACATGGTTAGAAGGCTATCGATCATTAAATATATTAATGTGCTGTTTTTAGAACTTCTGGCATGCATACTAATTTTTAAGACTACTATCTTGCAGGTTTCATTGCTAGAAGAAAATGTAAAACCGAGAACGAACCTTCCACATCTGCTTGTGCATCTTCGTGAAAGACAACCTGAAAAGCTCCATTATATTGGTGTCTCGTTTGGACTTACCTTGGATCTTTTTCGTTTTTGGAGGAAACATAAGTTTGCTCCTTTCTATATTGGCCAGATTCCAGTTATGATACTCAAAATTTCCCCCCTACATTGTTTTATTTGATGTTCAACTGAAAACATTATGAGGATTAATTGATATTTGACATTTCCCTTCAATGCATCAGAGTACTGTGACTGGTGAGCATACATGCATGATCCTGAAGCCACTGAATAATGATGATATTGAAGTTAGGGGATTGGATCATTGGGGATTTTATGGTCCATTTTATCAAGGTGCCTCCATCTTTGCTATGTTCGGATTTAAGTTGCGAATTCAGATCTTACTAGCTGGGTTACTTCATCTCATTAATTACATTGATTGTTTCCAGATTTCAGGAGAAGGTTTATCAGACTATTAGGTTCTAGTTTTCGAGCAATGGAGTATAAGCTTGCTATGAGGTCAGTCTTTGAAAGTTCACCTTCATATATGGATTTAGTATCCAACATGCTCATTTTACCTATACTTCTTTATAGCGTCTTGGATCCGAAGATCAACTTCATGGAGCCAGAACCTGCTTTGTCTACCTCAAATGGATTTTTAATCTCACTGGATGATTTTTTTTCGCCTCATGATATGAAACGACTGGAAGCTTATACTGACAATCTTGTAGATTTTCATATGGTAAGATTGCTAAACTGCTAGTTGTGGTTTATTGATAATCACTAATGCGCATTACCCTGACAAATGTTTCTTCTTTGTGCATTTAAGTTGTGAAAGTGAAAATGAATGATCTTATGCTTCTGTCATAATTTTGAATTAAAGATTCTCTTATGGTTTGCTGAAATATTATCCTAGAATTGTAGGGATAAGTAGCTTTCTTCACATTAATATTTTGGAAAAGAAAAAAAAGGTATCTATTTTTTAATGAAATCAGTAATTGTGTTTGGGAGGCACTCATATTAGTGTAGTCAAAATGTTGCCTTGCAATACCTAGGCCTCCGCTTCGCCTAGCCAGGAGGCCCAGGACCCCTATTGCCTATGTAGGGTCTTAGTGGGCACTCAATAAACGTTATACCGATGCCTTCTACTGGTGCCAAGGCCTCATCTCCTGGGCACCAAGGCCCTAGTGATGAAGACCCACATATTTCATGTAAAACATTACACACTTGTACGCAATGCACGCTTACAACCATATATATAACAATTTTTAACTGACACCATCTCAGGTTTCTAATTCTGTATCCGGCTCTCCTTTTTGCTCTTTATTTTTTGTAGTTACATTTTGGCCTTATGTATGCTTATATTTTATTTTTAATCTTTTTGTGTAATAGTATGAATATCCGTTTTTTTTTAAATTGATAGAGTAGTTGCCTATGCAGCGCCTCACCAAGGAAATCCCCGTCGCCTACGTCAGTGAACATTTTTACAACACCGACTCATATAAGTGTTCTCCGAAATCAAAATCTACTTATGTCACTAAGCATAATCTCTCTAAGGGATTAAAGGGCTGGATTTTAAGTTTCTTTACAAAGAGAATAGGAATCAAAAATCCGAGTTAAACTTTCTAATGAAGCTCATTATTACCTATCGATAAAAAAATCCAAGTAAAATTGGCAGAAGTGGCAAGTCTTCCAACTCCAAGTAGTACATGTCACACCAAAATTTTGTAAGTTTACCTACATTAGATCTACCTTTTTCTGAACACGGAAAATGCACATTTTTTCCCTCCTATACCCATATGTGTCTGATTACTCTTCTGAAGCTTTGGGTATAAGCACCACTATGACAGGATTTAAGCCTATGGACATCTGATTATATTTTCTGAATCTCAAATGCAATTTGGTATGCAAGTAAACATTAACTAAGTTATTTTGAAGCCAAAGTAAATCAAAATAATGTTTATTTTCCTATTATTTGGAACCTTGTCAGTATTGATAGGCTTTCTGGTGTTGGTTTGCATTGAAGAGCACCTATCATGTTAAAATTTAAAACAACAAGGTGCCCCAACTGAACCTCGGAAGTGTTCCGATGACACTATATGTTGTGGTGAAAATGTTAGCACACACAGTGAGGCACCTAATCTTCTCTGAAATCAGATCTGTGATGGATCCAATTCCAATATATGCGACTGATCTTTGCATAATAGGTTGAAAGATACAATCCGTTAAAAAATTATCAATATTTACTATCAATCAAGGTAGTTGGGCTTACATGCTAGATGTACCTAAAGGCCCTAAATAGTCTGAAGGTAAAATTTGTCTGTGCGCATAGCAGTGATAGGACTGGAAAGATATTGAAATTACCAATCTGCCCCTGAATGGTATTTTGAAAAGCCTCAGAGGCTCAGAACAGGCATTAAGCTGGGTGACAAATACAGATGACTTTTACAACTATTTCTTTCCATTACTTCAAAGCCTTTCTCTTCTCTATTTCGCTAGTGCTCTTTTGAACTGTGCTATTATCTCACAGATATGAGCATTGGGCAGGCTTGCATTGTCTTTTGTATTTCATCATTCAGTGGGTAAAACATGGAAAAAGGCACGAGGTTTATTCCTTTATCCTTGACAATCTAAGTCTTGATGATCTAAAACTTCGATTTGAGTGTAACATGTAATTTGATTTTTTTTTTTCATGTGTTCGTTATATACATTACACTAATTGGATGACCAAGAATACATCAACAAGTATTGTAGCAGGCATGTAGATGTGCAGATCTTAATATGTTGTTTGGAATACACTTCGCTTGCTTATTTGCTCTTTCACATTTTTAAATGACATGCATTTACACATTCTAGATAAGTATTTATATTTTAGATATTCTTGTATCAGTATATAGAATAGCATCTGTTATTAGATAAATTCGCTTATGCAGAATAAAAGGAAGCACAAAAAGAAAACGTTCTTTCGTGTTTTTTGTATGACTAAATGGTTTGTATTTTTATAGATCCTAGACCTTGTACCGATCCTTGCGCAGCAGTATTTCCAAGAAAAGCTTCCAGTTTCAATCTCGTATACTCAAGCTTCTGTTCTGCTCTGCATGGGCTTGCAGAGCCAAAATGTCACATATATCGAGGTTTGCCATATCCAACTAATGATTGATTGAACCACTTTCTGCTGGTAAATTGTTTGGATGACATCAGTTGTTCCTCGGAGAGTAGCGAAGAAATTTCTAGGATGTACTTTTTCTTGTTGGTTACTCTATATACATTAGGACCCCTTATAATTAATAATCATGGTGGAAAGAGATTTTATTAATTATAAAAGAATATTATATATAAGTAAACACTATATTCGTCAAATATTTCTATTCATAACTTTTTTGTTGAGACATAATATTTTCCCATACAAATTTCTTGTAGGATGGATTAGGCTAGCCCTTCAAAAAAAAAAAAGGATTTTAGGCTAGCTTACTGAACATGTATATGTCAATTTGACATACCATAAAGAATACATATTGACTAACAAAAAAAATTACTAAGCTATCCCAAGAAATCTATGTACGAGGTAAGGCAAAAAAAACTCAATAGTGTCTTTTTGATCTAATGATGCATGATCTTGTTGGGCTTTCTCTTTCACCATTGTGCTTTATTGTTTCTTTAAATGAGCAAGGACTTTATGATTTGCAAGCTGGCCTGCTGTATCTCGAGCTCATTCGTCCATATTCTACTCTTGACCTATGTATTAGAATCGTCATTCCTGTAATCCAAGATGTTCCATGTTCTTTAAGAGATTATTTGTTGTTAATGTTGCATCAATGGTTCTCCTTCCTGTGATTGAAATGTGGTGTTCAAAATCCTTGCTTGAAGAAGAAAGGAAAGAAAGAAAACGGGGAAGATGAAAAGTCCCTCGAAAGGGTTCTGTACTCTATAACCTATTTGATCCAAGATACCTTTGATTTTCTCCAATATTGGGCCAAAATGCAATTAGTATTCTCCAAACTTCACTTATTGAAATTTACATGTATGAAAACATGTATATTAGCCTACCAAAAACAATGAAATATTGTATTCACAATATGTAGAACTTACTAGTTACTACCTAGTGCATGTACTATATTTATATTTGTATTGTAAAAATGAATTTTATATTTAATAATACACAAAAATATTCTTAAGAAAATATTAATTAATAAATATAAGAGAATATTAACTATAAACCGTGATATATTAGGAGTTACTAAGTTATAAATTGTTAAATATATGGGGGGCTTACTGTACTTAATTTTAGTGATGGATAGTTTAATTGCATGCAGTTCTTAGCAAATAGCTGGAAATTGACTCTAGCATCTTTCTGCTTCTTGACTTTACAGGGAGAGATGAAGTTAGAAAGGCAGCAAATATTGTCACTGTTCATTAAAGTAATGAAAAAATTGTACAAGTACCTGTACAGTATTACTTCCAAGGAGATTGATTCAATGCTTCCTCGACTCCAAGAAGTAAGTAGAAAAATAACCCTGCAACCTGTTTGTCTTTTTCTTGTAGCTGGTACTGAAGGGATAAACTAGGTGGTTCAGTGACCGGATCAACATCTAAAGCACAATGGTCAGTTGGGTACAATTGCATGTGAGACACCATCTAGACGCCACAATTGTGTAGCACAGGGATAGAACCTTCTTAGAATGTGGATATAAAAATAATAATAATAATGAGCAAACCTGTTCCCCCCCCCTGGTTTCTCTCCTATACTAGCAGTCTAGCCTGAAGTCCAAGCAGCTTGATAATGGTCCTCCCAGATATTTTACTACAGAAGTCTAATCCAACCAAATTTCCTTCTATTCCACTAACCCTCAATGCTTATACTCTTAGGTTTCTTGCAACTTTTGTTAACTTGGCTGTTCCATTGTAGCATCCTTGGTAGTGAGAATCTTTGAAAACATTAGGGTTTTCCTGAATGTATCCATTAAAATCAAAAGGGATAATCAACTCTTAATTTCTATCTTAAATGTTTCCTAGGGAAAACCATCTTAGGTTGCTGGAGTTTTATGTTATTGTTTTCCGTAGCGAAGGGGCCCTTAGAACCCTAATATTATTGGGTTTTCAAATTGTCAAAATGAAAATTTGTTAATTTGGTACACCATTTTAGGCCTTTTCATGCCCCTTAATCTAGGAACTATCAACATGTTTCACAAGAAGTTCCAAAGATAATTTATTATTTTTGTTTCGTAATTCAAGAATGAGTAAATGCATGTTGGCCTTAGAGATGTCTTCTTTGTGATGATTAAATATTTTAAATCTAGAGCAATTAAAGAAAAAGGAAGGTCATAATCAGTTAATCACCCTCCATTTGCAAAGATGGTCTAGTACACCATTTCACAAACCGGATTCGTTATTGGTTTCTATGCTAATACACAGCGTCAAGTAAGATCTGTAATATGTGTAGTGATTATTAGATGGTCCCGGCTCTTTTATCTTTGTAGAAGTCAAGCAATGGTGTGGACAAGTTGCCTTCACATTTTAGTGACGCCACATAGTATGATTGTAAACTCTTTAAACCTTTCCACAAAGCCTGTATCTCTGCTTCATGTGTATTTTAAGTCTAATAGGACATGAAAAGATCTTCAAAAGTACTTACTATTCCTAAAAGTAGCCCCAGGTCCAGCCTGGCTGGGATTACTGAGGCACCATTCATCAAATTAAGCTTTGGCCTTTGACTTTACTGTCTGTCCCAATGTTTCACGTTATCTTCTTGTTCACTACATCCAGTAGTCTCTTTCCTATTGGCACCAAAATATGCTTACTCGAAAGCCTTGAAATTCATTCAAAGACCCACCTAGCTTACTTGTGGTTAATTATGTGAAGATCAAACCTAGAATATTTCAAACAATCGGTCGTGAATGGAATACCTATCTTCACCCTTAGACTCAAGAAAATTTTGACTTCTTTTGTATTAGCTCTCACTCTTGGAACTGGAGCTTCTTAACTGTGAAATTCCTCTCCCCATTAAAAAAGACCATGAATTGCAGAATCCCATCATCTGAACCTTGACAGAGTTCTCTTTGTAAGCTTGCCTGTTCATGGAGATGATCTTTGTCATGGTTATAAAAAATAACTTTGCTCTTTAATGGTAAGCTAGTGAAATGTCTTTCCATAGAAGAACTGTGAGAGTGTTAGTTAATTGAACGGTCAAAGAGTAACTATCTATCTATTTGGTTCTGTTCATGGAGAGTCTATGATTTTCTTTTTCCTTTCATAGAAGGCATGTGTTTAAATTTCAGCTATGGAATTGGAAAGTCCTCTTTCTGCTATATGTTAGGGGGAATCTTTGTTATGCATGGAGCTATTTCCATTCAGGACAATCCAGCATGAAATTTCAGTATTCCATTTGTGATATGGGCCATTTAACACACGATTGGCATCATAGCCCATAAACTTGAGCCCGTACCTCAGATTGTTGAGGTACTGGCATACTGCACTGCAACAATGAGGTCGTGTGCATCCCCTCCTCTTCCCTCCTTTCCCTCTTCCTACCAAACCTCCAAAAAAAAAGGGAAAAAAATTGCAGGAGGGTTACTGAAAGCCATAGGGGATAATGGCAAGAATCTTTTCTCACCAACTGCACTAAACTTGGTGCACATGCAGGCAGATAGGAGTTTGAACCCCACATGTTGATCATCTTGCAGTAGATCTTTTTGATCAAATAATTTACCCATCAGGTGATCGTAATCATATAATCTGTCATCCCCATCAGGACAGCAAGGCTATATCAGCAAAAAGTATAGAACAATGGGGAGTGCTATGCGGACTCTTTGGCGAGCAAACTCAAACCTTTCTAGGGAAAAATATAGGTGAAAGTGAGTTTTATTGTGGTCCCACTTGATTTTTTCCACCAAAAAGGGAGAGTCTACCTGCTGGAGAGCCAGTTTAGCATTCCCCTAGAACAATAGACCATATTGCTGCAGTAGTCCAATACCTAGATCTCTGTACTGATTCCATCAAATGGTGTACTTAAATTCACCTGGATGTGCCTTGTATGCATTGCATCACAGCATCAGAGGCAGGGAGGATAGCTTCTTCCATCCGTTATGTTTTATGACCTAATTTCTTACATTAGGTGATACTTGCATTGTTATAGTTTTTGCTAGAACGTTTTCCTTTTCTACCTTAGTGTTCAAATAGTAATCACTATTCCTGACTTTGATTATCAAATTTGTGTTCAGGTTGTGATGGTACCTCACAATGTTTCAGTGGACGATGACCTTCAGGATGCAGCAAATCAGGTCAAGGTGTGCTTTTTTATACCATTGGGATTTTAAGTCTTTTTTCTTTTTTCATTCCTGAAAGACCCAAACTTATTGGAAACACATATCTAGGACAAGATGAACGCCGAGACCCAGGCTTTGTTGAATCCAGAGTTCCTCCAACAATATGCTATTACGGACAGAGAAGCCGATTTTGAAAATGCTCTGAAAAATGGGGGTGTGAAGATACCTGCAAGTGGTCTCATTAGTGTGAAATCCAGTAGGAAGAAAATGGATAAACGTGGAAAAGGGAAAGAAAGTCATATGAGTAACAAAAGAAGAAGTAAGGATGACAGTGGATACAGATTGAACAAAAAGAAGAAATATTAAGCGTGCAGGTCACTCCACTAATGTATTGGTTTAGAATGATGGTTGAGAAATTGCGAGATGCAGATGCTGGAGTGCCATAGCTAAATAGTATGTTCTGAGAAATAAGTCTTGGTTGTAGTTGAGAAAATTAGAGAACATAATTGTAACTAACAAGTTTATTATAGAAGGAGATGCCCAGTTTTGACACTGTTGTACAAGAAACACACTTTGGTAATGTTTTTTTTTTGGTGCAATTCATTTATCAATGTAATTATTTTATTTTATTTTTTTCTACAATTGACAATGGTTTGGATCCCTACTCTTTATACCAATGTCTCAAAAGGAACACAATTGAATAATTATCCCCTCTGCTGTGATTTCGTTCAAATTTAAGAACTTATTATTTTCCCCGCATTAAGTTGGAACCAAAAGATTTCCAATATTCGTGCTCTAGTTGACAGAGAACTAATATAACCTTGGGTCTTTTTTTATTCTTTTCTTTTTCAGTACAAGGCATCATCTAATCTATTGTTATAAATTTAGTTTAGTTACTGGTGAGTGGACATTACTAACTTGCATCATCTTTTATTGAGAAAACCTTTCAATTCATCAACTATATGTTCAGTGTGTCCAAATAATACTGCTAATGCGTTTGCAGCCAAGAAGGTGGCTCTGGCATTTTCAAGGCTTCGATTACAGTTTTTGTTCAGTTGGATCCATTAGTTTGTACCTTCTTTCTTTCCATGCTCTGTTGGAAGCTTACAATTCAATAAGTATGGATTTGGTAACTGACCAAAACATCTCATTGGATTCTGTTGATGGTCAATCCAATAAGGGTCCTTTCTTTTTTTCACAAATTAACTCACTCCTGGGCCCGAAGCCCAACCCACACACACCCAACCCCAAGTGCACCCACACACCCTCTCAAAAAGAAGGGTGTCAAGCTTTATAGGGGCACAAGCACACTTAGATCCCACCAATGTGGGACTAATTGTCTTTTATTGTTCACAAATTAACTCACAAACACTATACACACAACATGCACACACCTGGGCCCAAGGCCCCCTTTTTTTTTTATATATACTTACAAAACTTGGCACTTTGCATTAGTCATTGTAGTTAGAAAATTTTAGTTACTTTGTCAAGGTTTCCAGCAAAATTAATTCCGTGAGATATCAGTCAATTTTTTTGAGATTTGAAATCCTCAATTTTGCTACATTTGAAGTCTTACAGGAATTGCAGCACATCTAGTTCTCAAAAGAAAATGCATATTTTCAAATGAAAAATTTTTTAAGTCGTATTAAAAGAAAGAACCCTAAGTAATCATTTTCCAGGTGTAAACTGTTGGCCGAGAAAACCAAGACTTAAAATCCAAATTTGAGCATTGGATAGTTTAATGCGAGTTCAAGAGCATATTGCAGTAATAACAGTCTCATCCCCAACTCGTGCCTGCTACTTAGGGCTTATAAATGGATCAGATTCGGGATCAAATTTGGATTGGTTTTGGCTATATCTTAAACCATAAAATCCAAAATATCCGAATTTGATTTGAGATCCCTTAGATTCTATTTCCCTATCCAAATCCGTCTCCAATTATTTATTCAAGATTAATCAAATTCGATCTGATTCTATTTTATTATTGTTTATATCTTTAAATGTTGAGATTATTTATTCAAGATTTAAATTCGATCAGAATCCCATTCAATTAATATAAATGTCTTTCAATGTTGATATTTTAAATTATAAAATTAATAGGTTTGCGGGTAGTTTTGCAACACATTTGAAAAGTTATATAGATGTCATCATCATCCCCATTATTCTTATATATCGTGGTCCAATCAGATTTCAATTGAATTAGATTTAAAATCCTTATCCAATCCAACTTTTCTCTAATAGTTTGACTTGATACACGTACAGCTTATATAGAATACAAAGGCTTTACAATTAGATCTTGCTATTCTGTCATGATCTTGAGGACTCTGAGTTGCTAAATCAGTTCCGGTAAAATCTTGCTAATTTGTCATGACCTTGTAGGACTTTAAGTTGCTAAATCAGTTCTCGTTCCAGTTTGACAACTTTCCTTTGCAAGAGTTTTGATATTTTTAGACTTCCTGTTGTGGACAAACTGAAAGGTTTCAATTCCTTGGACGTCTTCTTCTTTACTCCCCTTCAAGCTAAGGAGAGAAGGAGGTTGAACTACTAGCTTGAACCGAATACCACGAAAGACCTCCTTTGACAAAGGTTTAGTAAAAATATCACCCAATTGGTTAGCAGAGCGAACAAGTTTGGTAACAAGCTGACCTTGAGCAACCTTCTCACGAACAAAATGATAATCTAGTTCTATATGCTTTGTGCTCGCATGAAACATGGGATTAGCAATCATATAGAGTGCACTCATATTGTCACAAAATAATTGAGGAGGTTGGGGAAGATAAATTCCAAGAGCACGAAGTATAAATGTCACCCAAGTAATTTCAGCTGTAGTCACAGCTAAGGACTGGTACTCAGCTTCAGTACTCGACTTTGCAACAGTAGGCCATTTCTTTGCTCCCCAAGAAATAATATTAGGGCCAAGGAACAAACAGTAACCAGTAGTGGATCGTCTCGTAACAGGACAACCACCCCAATCAGCATCAGAAAATGCATAAAGATCTAGGGACAAATCACGCAGAAGGTGAAGCCCATAATTGAAGGTTCCTTTAACATAACGCAGTATCCGCTTCACTAGTTGCATATGAGCAAGAGTAGGTTGATGCATATATTGGCACACCTAGTTGACCGCATAGGACAAATCTGGACGAGTAAGAGTTAAATATTGTAAGGCTCCCACTATACTCCGATAATGTGATGGATTAGAAAAGGCACCATTATTTTGTATTGATCCAAGTTTTGTAGCCAATGGTGTGGAAATAGCTTTGCAGTCCATCATGTTTGCTCTCAGAAGAATTTTCTTTGCATATTTAGACTGTGACAAATATAATCCAGAGGAAGTAGAGTAGACTTCAATGCCCAGAAAGTAGTGTAAAGATCCTAGATCCTTGAGCGCAAACTCATGTCCAACTTTAGTTATAAAATGTTATAGGAGAGCATCACTACTACCTATAATAACAATGTCATCAACATACAACAGTAGAAAAATTGTACCTCGTGAAGACATAAGAACAAACAGCGATGGATCATGCATGGTACATAGAAACCCAAGATGTAATAGGTATTGGCTAAATCTATCAAACCAAGCACGAGGTGCTTGTTTAAGACCCTAGAGAGTACGGTTGAGTTTGCAAACATGATTTGGAGATAAAGGATCCTGAATCCATATATATTGTCTCCTTGAGGTGACCATACAAAAATGCATTTTTGACATCCAACTGACAAATAGGCCATTGTCACGATAGCGCTATCATCAAAACAATTCAGATAGTTTGGGGTTTAATTAACTACAGGACTAAAAGTGTCATCATAGTCAACTCCTTCTTGCTGGTTATACCCTTTTGCGAAAAGCCTGGCTTTTAAACGTTCGAGTGTCCCATCAGATTTCAATTTTGTTTTAAATATCCAGCGACAACCTACCACATTCATATGTGGTTGACGAGGGAGAAGAACCCATGTGAAATTAGCACGCAATGCTTGTAACTCCTCTTTCATCGTCGTTCTCCATCCAGGATGACTCAAGGCTGCTTTTACAGTCATAGGTTCTTTGGGAATAGTGTCCAAGATGACCGAAGATGCAACATGTACAAGTCCAGTTCTAGATTTATCTCTTGTACCCATAGGATGTGTATTGAGTTGGAGATGTCAACCTGGATCAGCTTTTGGATCATAGGTAGCTTTAGAATGACGAGTTGATTGTGCAAAACTCTCAACTGAGGAATTCTCCTGTGTAGGAGTAGCAGAAGAGCTTGCTTCAATTGGAGTTGCAATTGATGGTCCCGAATTAAGTAAGACATCGATCTGGTCAGTATTGTGTGGCTCCTACTGTATTGTTGCCTCATGTTCTTCATCTTTTTCATCACTTGGAAATAATCTCAAGGTCTCCCCCTGCACACTAATACTTTGCTCCTGTTGGGCAGCAACACTAGTATCATCTGTAGTTTTAGTCCAATCAGTATAGATGGTCATAATAAGTTCTTCGGGCTGCAACATAGAATCTTTTGTAGGGGAGATATTAATGAATGGAAAATGACACTCATCAAAGACAACAAGTCTAGAAGTATATACTCTCCCGGTAGATGTATCTAAGCACCGATAACCCTTATGTATGTTGCTATAACCAATAAACACACAAGGAAGTGACTTCGGTGAAAATTTATTCTTTCCATAATCTTTAAGATATGGGTAGCAGCAACACCCAAAAGTTCTAAAGGATGAATAATTTGGATCCTTGTCAAAGAGAAGCTGAAAGGGAGATTTTTGGTCCAACAACGGAGAAGGTAATCTATTTATCAAGTATGTTGCAGTTGAAAAAGCATCTACCCAAAGCCTCTTAGACAGACTGGACTGAAAAAGCATAGACATTCCAAGTTCTCGTATATGTCGGTGCTTTCTTTCTACCACACCGTTCTGTTCTAGAGATTTTGGACAGGAGAGTTGTCTCAATATGCCATGCTCTTCTAACAATTTTAAAAACTCAATCTTAGCAAATTCACCACCTCCATCACATTGAAAAATCTTAACATTTGCATTAAATTGAGTTTCAACCATAATTTTGAATTCCTTGAAGCAAGAATAAAATTCAGATTTTAGCTCAAGGGGTACAACCAAGTATAACGAGTGCAGTCATACACAAAGGCAACATAATATTTAAATTTGTGCATAGAATCACAATGTATTTTAGCAAAGGGAATCATTGATCTTTTATTCAACTTTTCAAAAGGAAGCTTACTACTTTTGCCCAACTGACAACTATCACAAACATCACTACTGTTCCAACTCGTAACATGAATAAAATTGTGCTTATTTAAAAACAAAATTACTCGGCGGTGGGGATGTCCTAATCTCTGATGCCATACCTCTTCAGTTGTTCTTCTTTGCCTTCTAGAATAAAGCGCTTTCTTCTCTGCTCCCAAGGCATAAATTCCACCTTCTCTAATTCCGGTTGCCAAGATTCTCCTGGTCTTCTTGTCCTTGATTACAAATCCATCAGATGAGAACTCAAAAATACAAGATAAATCATCCGAAAGTTGGCCAACAGATAATAAGTTCTTAGTGATTTCAGGAACCAGAAGAACATTAGATAAAGGCAGATTACCATGAGATGTAGGAAGCAATGCATAACCCACATGAAAAATAGACAACTTTTTACCATCACCAATAATTATTTTATCATGTCCCATATAAGGTTTAACAGTATTCAAAATACCTAGATTGTTGGTCATATGAGAGCTTGCACCAATGTCAAGAATCCATTCCGGATCATGTGGGTTTGTCATTGTCATTGCTACCAATGCTTGGGGAATCTCCTCAGCTTGGTAAGAATGATTGAAACGATTCCAACAATTCAAAGCCACATGATTAGCTTTGCCGCAAATCTGGCACACGGCCTGTTGTTCTCCTGTCAAGTTGTTATGTTGCATACCCATACTTGGTCCAATAGGTTGGTTCGCCATGCCTGTGACTTTCCCTTGAGCATTGGGCTGAAATTGATATTGACCCCGTCCTTGGGCAGCTTGAGTGAACCCATGTCCACGCGAATTCCAGTTCCTATTTCCACGACCAACAAATTGATTCTAGCTTTGATTTCCTTGCTGATTTCCAGATTGATTCCATCCTTGATTATTATTTTGTTGATTCCAACTTGAGTTCCAATTTCGATTAGAACGATTTCCTCTTCCTTGACCCTGTCGTTGTCCTACAAAAGCTCCAAACTCGTTTGGTGCATTGTCCGGATTTTTCATTAGTTGAACTCTCTTCTCATATCCCGTTAAGGATTGAACAAACTGAGCAAAGGTGGGAAGTGGAGGCTTTACCAATCGTGCATTAGCAAAGCTGCCATACTTAGATCCTAGGCCTTTCACGGCCTAGAAAACTTTATCAGAATCTGATGGAGGCTTTTGAATGGCTGTTAACTCATCACATATGTTCTTGAATTTCTTTAGATATTCATCAACTGAATCTGCTCCCTTTTCAGTGGTGTGCATCTGCATTATAAGGGTACACTCTCTCTCTTTAGTAGAAGCAGCAAAGGAAGTCTCCAGGTACTGTCACACATCACATGCAGTCTCCATGCCTATCGTCAAGGTCAGAACCTCTTCGGTCATGGTTCCTAATAGCAGGCTCTTCAACAGTCGGTCATGCCTCCTCCAAGTAACGTATGCTGGATTAGCAACCTCTGTTCCATCTACAGAGGATATCACCTTCTTTTGTTCGTTATCATCTCCAGTGATGTGATCCTGTAGATCTACACCCTCAATCAAGGAAAGGATTTGTTCATTCCAAACTAAAAAATTCTTTGGATTTAGTTTCATTGGCACCATACCCGTCAGGTGTGCGATATTGGCTACTATGAGAGCCGAAGTTGTGAAAGACAATGCCATTGAGATTGCTCCTTCAACTCTCAAAGCTCTGATACCATAAAAAATTTCAGAATACAAAGGCTCTATTTTCTTCTTTGAGTTTTTCTCTAATAGTTTTAGACTTGATACACATACAACTTATATAGAATACAAAGGCTTTACAATTAGATCTTGCTATTCTGTCATGATCTTGAGGACTCTAAGTTGCTAAATCAGTTTTGGTAAAATCTTGCTAATCTGTCATGACCTTGTAGGACTTTAAGTTGCTAAATCAGTTCCCGTTTCAGTTTGACAACTTTCCTTTGCAAGAGTTTTGATATTTGTAGACTTCCTGTTGTGGACAAACTCAAAGGTTTCAATTCCTTGGACACCTTCTTTTTAATCATCCTCGTCATTATTATATATCATAGTCCAATCAGATTTCAATTGAATCAGATTTAAAATCCTTATCTAATCCAACAGATCTATAATAGGATATCAAGTCGGAAATTAACTAAATTAATAGGCAATTAAAATTTCGTAGTGCCGCATTGTTGTACAATTTGCCTTGTTGCATTTAGCTTGTTACAGTTTTAGTATTGCTCACATGTGCCCCTCGTTACACTCAAACTCATGCGCGTCTGTACAGTTTTTAGGGTTTTCCTAATTGGATTAGGAGTTTGTTTTAAGTTAGGTTTCTATCAAGTATATTATATAATATTTGGTGATGAGTTTTCTATTCTAAAGAGACATAAATTGTTTTGAGACACTGTGACTTGTGAGAGAGTGATCTACAACAAATGACTTTTAGTGATAGAAATTTAGCGATGAGCTAAAAGACCATCGCTACAAATGTCTTATACTGACAGTTATTCTGTCACTAGCAAGGTTTGAAATCCCGATATTATCGGTGATTTTGGTCAGCCAACCCAAACCGAAATCCCAAAAGAAAATTGGTATCTCGGTGGGATTTTGGATTCCAATTTATTAATATTTTATTAAATATATATGTTAAAAGTAATACTTTATTAAAATTTTATATAAATATTATTATTTTATTTTTAAAATAAATATTTTAAACCAAAATTTGGTAAAATATCAAAAATATTTCATAATATTTTGGAATATTTCAGTTTTAATAAAAAAAACAATAAAAACCTATTTAAAAATAAATTTCCGAAATTTTGAAATCCCGAAATTTCCGAAAACATGTTTTCCGAAATCCATGTTGTATCAATGTCGTTGGGGTTGGATGAAACCGGGATTTTAAACTTTGGTCATTAGAAGTCATCATACTAGTAAATTAGTGAAAAATTAAAACTCTTCTTTTTAGTGATGGACATGTAAATGTCACCAATTTGAAAATTAAATAGCCGCTCTTTTTAGCGACGATATGTAAATGTGGCTAATTAGGAAATTAAGTAGCAATGGGGTATTAGTCTGGTGAAGCCCTAGCGATGGTAATGAAATCATCGGTATGCAGGGTTACCAAGTTCGATGTAGGCTATAGCGAACTAGTTTGTAGTTTAGTTCAAATTGGTTCGTGAAATTGAGCGAACCACATGTTGGTTTTAAAATGGTCTTAATTTGTCAAAAAAAATTATCTAAATTCACTCATATTTTCCTTTGGGTTCAAAAAAAATTATATTTTGAGTTCATGAACTGATCATAAAAAGGATATTTTTATGGGTTTTCAAATAAGTACGTGTAATATATTATTTACATGTTTAATATATATATTCCTTCTACTATTCAAAGTACAAGAAATTTTAAAAGAATTTTATAATAAGAATTTTTTTAAAATAAATGTCTAATAATGTAATTAAACATTATTCTAGACATAAAGAGTCCAAGAATTCGAACGTTTTGTATTCATTTTGATTGTGAGAAGAGTACGAGTGGGAAAAACTGTGGAAAGTGTCCGCTCAAGAGTTGCAATGCTTTGTATTTATCATTGTCCTTGTACCTTTCAAAGCATAACAAGGTTAAGCATAACAAGGTTTAAGGACATTGATACTGAGACCGCATTAGGGTCGAGACCTCGCCCCTGTGCACGGGATTTCAGGTGGGGCCCATCATCACATGGTGGGCCCCACCTGAAATCTCGCGCACAGGCACGAGGTCTCGGCCCTTATGCGGTCTCAAAAGCATTTCCTCAAGGTTTAATAAGTGTGTCCACTCAAGAGTTGTAATGATTTGTGCTTAAGAGTTGCAATGATTTGTATTTCTCAATGTCATCTTACATTTTCGAAACATAACAACGTTTAATATGTTTCCTTTAAAGAAGGGTACTAGAAGGCAAAGATTGAGCATAATTTCAACTCATTTCCTGTCATTGTTGTTGCATAGGGGGAGATACGAGTGGTTCTCTTGTGAGTTTCATTTATATTAAAGTCACGAAAGATGGGATGTGAGAGAGAGTTAGGCTAGAGTTCTACAGTTTTCAAAGTATTCTCTGTTATGTTGCAGTTGCCCAGGATATATACTATACTCAATGGACCGGTACCTATATGCCACACAAGCAAGTCTTTGACACCATTAACAGACAGGAAGTCCCTATTTTCTGCTTGCTTGCTTTCTGTAAATAGAAATTTTTGGGGTAGCGGTATCTGTCGCGGGTTGCATGGTTCAGGTCCTGTACATTTGTCTGCAGGCATATGTCACCCGTACCCTTCTCGTATGACACGTTCTTCGAAAAAATTGATATTCCGTACAAAATCATCCAAGGTTCGGCTCGCGTTCGTCCTCAGTGCAGCTCGGGTTCGTCCTCAGTTCAGCTCGGGCTCATCCTCGCAAGGTGGACAATCGTCTGACCTGTCATGGACACTCTGACGGACAAGTCAGTATAGGCATAGGCATATGAGCATTAGAGTATAGAGATACTTACCATGTGGTCGTCGATCATGTGGTAGAGTGTAGTTGGATGTCGGAGGTCTATACAGGTCGTGAATAGTAAGTCGTGACGTGAATCGAACATGATTGTAGATGACGGGGTCGGACATGACTTGTCCGAATACGCTATGTAAGTACATTGGTAAAACATTGTGCAAGTGTACAAGTCAAGCATATCGCATTAGTGTTAATTCAAGAATGTATTCGATCATGTGTGTATTCAAACAAGAGTGTACTCAGACATGATGGGGTGAGCATGGGCTTAATAGAACAGGTCGAGTACTCTCAGGACGAGTACGAACTTAGTAGGACGGGTCGAGTACTCTCGGGGCGAGTACGGGATTGGCAAGACGGGTTGATGCGAGTACGGTCTCAGTCGAGGATGAAGACATGCTAATTCAGGGATGGGATGAGGACGGGGACGTGCTCATTTGCAGACGGGGACGTGCTCAGTTGAGGATGGAAACGTGATCGATTGAGGACGAGGACGTGCTCAGTTGAGGACAGGTATGTGGCGTGCTACTCTCAGAACGAGTACATGCTCAGGCAATACGAGGATGAGTGTACTCATATAAGAGTGTACTCGACTAAACCGGGGTTGAGTGTACACGTACTAGAGTGTACTCAGACAAGTGGTCAAATACATTGTCGGGAACATTGTGCGTGTGACATTGACATATCATTAAACATGTAAGCATAAAGCATAAGGCACCGACATATCACTAAATAGATAAGCATAAGACATCAGGCATTGACAGAGTGTAGGGGTACCTGTCGGGCGATGTGACGTAGCGTATGATGTAGCATAGGCGATTGGATGGTGGAAATCTATCGGGGTGATCACGATCATCGGTTTGGGTGGAGCGATCGTTTGGACAGCCCTTCGGGGTCGAGGATCGTGGACTGAACGGTCGAGCACCTTTTTCTTCTTCTTCTTCTTCTTCTTCTTCTTTTCTTTCTCGTTCTCTTTCCCTTTCTAGTTTTTCCCCTTGTTCACGCATCTTCCCAGCCTTCTTTTATCTCTCCTGTATCTTGCCTTCTTATAGGCAAGATATTTGCCATCTCTTATGAGCTAGCTCACAGCCCACTCGGGCTTTAAGTCGGTTGGGGTTTGTTGGTGTAATACCAACTTTACCCCTTACACTTTCTATAATACTGTTCGTAGAGTGGGCCATGGAGTGGGCTAATAGCAAGCCTGCTATGCGATAAAACAGGGGTTGTTGTTAATACACATTTTAATTACTGGGAGTTGCCATGGAGCCAGGCTGTCAAAAAAGCACATATAGAAGGGTACCCGGCCCGGCCCTCCAAAGCCCTCCAAAGCCCGGCCCTACCCCAGCCCTTGGGCCGGGCAGGGCCAAAAAATTGGAAGCCCTTGTTCTCTAGGGCTGGGCTAGGGCTCCTCCTGTCCGGCCCGGCCCGGCCCTACTTTATCTTAAGATAAATATTTTTTAATAATTTTACTAATATGCTCCATTTAACCTTTCATTAACGTTATGAAAATAGGGCTATGTTTGTAATTGCGCCAACTAAAGACCTTATAAAAACCAACCTAACACAGACCAAACCCTAACTTGTATTCACATTCTAAGACTTTGCCTCTTCATTCTTCAACTTCAATCGCACAGGCCACATACCACTTCGGCTCTTCATCGATCATCTCTCTGTCTCTCTCATATCTTACTCTCTACTTTCAGTTTTATATTTAAACATATTTTCAATTTTGTTCTATATAGTTTTATTATTCTACTTGTTTACCTATACTATGTTTTGGTTTATTATGCATGATTGTCACTGATAAGGAAATTTTTTTTTTAACTCTGTCATTGCTCTTTTTGTTGCAATGTTGATCCCAAACCCGAATAAAAGAGGAGGGTATCCATTTCCATGTAAGGTTGACAGTCGGTGTAGTAAAAAAAAATTTATTATCTTAGATGAAAAAAAAATAAATTCCGCTCTTTCTTCCGGCCCTTGAAGGGCCGGGCTAGGGCCCAATCAACCCCGGCCCTTGAAGGGCTAGGGCCGGGCTAGGGCTCTACTCTTATAAGGAAGGGTAGGGCTAGGGTTGACCCCGGCCCTACCCCAACCCGGCCCTTTGACACCCCTACATGGAGGTGAGTTTGAGGATCAATTTTTATATGGATTAATTTTCGCTCATGTCATAAGTGGATTTATTGTCGATCTTGTAACCAATTTTAAAAAAAAAAGTCTAGTTATTGTGTATCAATACACAAATCTCTACTACTATAATGAGAATTGGAGGGTTAAGGCGAGTTGATTGAATTTTTATTTTTTAAATCTCTTAAAGTGAGAATTGAAGGGCTGAGGCGTTGATTGAGATTTAAAATTTTAAAACTCTTAAAGATAACACATAATTTAATAACTGTATTCCTTTTATATAGCATTCGGATAGAGCACGATTCCTTAATTGAAATATCTCTCCTTATCTAACGCCCACCCAATCTCTCTCTCTCTGCGATTTCAAAACCAATTTCTCAAAAAAAACCAAAGAGTATAAACAATTTCGGTAACCAAATATAGGAAGAATCGTTTACAGACCCCTATTGATTTCTCATTTATTTCCATATTTTTAAAATTTCATAAAACCGCTTTTCAACGTTAGAAAACCAAGTTCGCGGTTTCGGATCTTGGATTCTCCTATCATCGGTATTCAAAACCGCTTTTGAACCTTGAAAAATCGTTGTTTTTTTTTTCAGGTGTAACCTGATATTTCGAAATTCTTAAACTATCCTTATATAAAACAAAATTTTGATTCAATATTTTACTTTAATGTGTTAATGTTTTACTGTAATTCCCAAATTACCCCTTATCTATTTAAAGAATAAAATCACGCCAATATTGGGAGAGTTCAATCTTCACTCTCACGTGTATCGCACGTGCCACCCGCTAGTACAAGTATACTTGACTGCAAGGTCTAAAGGTTACTACATAAGTGCCTATTTGTTTGGTTGGTCTTTTATTGGGTTGTGATGCCTCTTCATTGTTGGACTCAGGGGCGGCCAAAAAATTTGTAATTCCTCTATGTTTTAGTATGAATTAGTGGGTCCTTAAATTTTTAAAATTATTTTAGTATACTTGCCCCTCCCCCACCAAAATTATCCCCCCCCCCCCCCCCCCAATTTTTTTGTCATATATATAGTGGGCCCTCCAACCTTTAGGTCGCCACATGTCCCTATTGGCACCCCTTAATTATTATTAAAATTCACCAACTCTTAGGACCTAGTGAATAACTAGGGTTTGAAAATTGTTTTGATATTAAAAAAAAAAAAAACCAAGGATAGGTGGGTGAATCTTAACCACCGTAAAGGGGGTATCAATAGGGACATGTGGCGACCTCAAGGACATTACCGGAAAAAAAAATCTCAAAATAAAAAAAATTACCCCAAATGTTTTTTCCTCGGGGGCTAGGCCCCGAACCCCTAAGTTCTATACCCTCAAATCCATTAGTCTAGCCCCCGAACCCTAAGTTTTATACCCTCAAATCTATTAATTTTTTTATGTGTATTTCGACCCCCCCCCCCCCCCCCCCCCCCCCTCCCAAAAAAAAAAAAAATCCTAGCTCCACCCCTTGTTGGACTCCACTGCATGTAACAAGACTGAAAAAGACCAATTTGGATTAGCATCAACCCTTGTTGTAGCCCACACGTTTCCTTAAAAATTTACATATTCATCTTTCTGGATTTTTATTGCAGTGGTTGTAGTTTTTTTGTTGCAACAAGTCCATGCAGATAAAGCTATTGGGGATGAACGGTGTCAGCAAGCATGCAATTGTATGGGTTGTAAAGTAATTCTTTGAATTGTTTGGGTTGTGTAATTATTTGAAAACGATGATCTACCGGTACTTTATTCACTAAACTTATATTAGAATTTCTCAAATGGTTAATTAATTAAAATTTCTAAAAGATGAATTAGTGAAAAATTTTATTGCATTTTTACTTAGTATTATAAAAATATATATTTGTTTTACAAACTCATATAAGGAACCAAATCAAAGAACAACCCTAAGCAATCCAAAAACGAATTATCTCGTCATCCTAACCCTAGTGGACCGGTTCACTTAGGGTACGAATTCGAACCGGGAAAAAAAAGGATGATGCTACAAGCACACTACTATTTAATGACTGGACACCATTTCTATTACCTACTACCTGGACACCGTTAAAATATAACAAACTCTACGAGCACACTAAGAGTAAAAAAAAATATCTATAAATTTTCTACTTATACACCAGTCTAAGGAAAACACTTCTTTCTATGCGTGTTCCACCCAGTCGAATACGTGCCTCTACACCCTCCCGCGTGTCCCTTTTTAAATCCCACTAAACTATGATTAAGATTCACTCACCTCTAGGGTTCTTTCACCTAACCTTGGTTTTTAGAAAGTAAAATAAAATAGGAAAAATATTGACCTTAAAAATATTAACTTTAGGTAAATTAAGCTTAATCACAATTAAAGGGGGCTATATAAGCCGTCACATGTCATGTTAACACCCATTAACTGTGGTTGAGATTCACTCACTCTTAGGGTTCATCCATATAACCTTGGTTTTTAGTAATTAAAATAAAATAGGAAAAGTATTAACCTTAGGTTGATTACGTTGAACCACAGTTAAAGGGTATTCTACAAGTCACCATGTATCCCTTTTAACACCCACTAACCGTGGTTAACATTCGCTCACCTCTAGGATTCATCCATCTACTCTTTGTTTAAAAAAAAAAATTAACCTAGGATTGACTAAACTAAACCATAGTTAATTCGCACCGCACACCTACAGGTTACCACGTGTCCCTTTTAACACTCACTAATTGTGGTTAAGATTCACTCACCCCCTTAGGGTTCATTCCTCTACCCTTGGTTTTTAGGAAAAAAACCCTTAAATTAATAAAACTTAACCAAGGTTAAAAGGGGTTAAAAGGGACATGCAGCAACAGGAGGGGCTTGTCATAGGTAGTAGACAAGATTGGGATCTTTAGCTTGCTGTAATTTTTTTTTTTTTTTTGTTAAACACTAACACACACTATATAATCAACACACCCACCCAAACACACGTGCTAGGCCAAAAGGCCATTGCACCCACACACACCCTCTCAACTTACCAGTAGTTTTTTTTCTTTTTTGGGTGGGAAACTAATTACCTGAAGTTCAAACAGTTAAGTGTGCATTTATGTGTTGAGGATGTCACTCAATCTATATACTTCATGACAACATTTGGGTTCATTAAAGAAAATTGGTGGACTGTAGAAAAGTTCAAGGCCAGTACAATTAGGCAAAAGATGAGATGGCGAGATTCTTTGACTCTTTTGGTGAAGCATATAATAAACTGCAATAGGACAACAATAAGAAACAAGTTCGTTGACAGCCCTTGACCTTGATTGTGACCACCATGAAATAACTGTTTCTACAGGTTTATCAATCTAGTAAAACAAACACATAGAATACATGAGGAAGAAAGGAAGGAGACAGAGCATATAGAAGGAGATGGAAAAGAAGGACACAGGAAGGATATAGAAGGAAAAGACAATGAGAAGATAGTTTCATTAAAAGGAGAAGACTGTTTCTTAGAAGGAGAATTTTTAGTAAAGGTTTAGGGAGTGGGGGGTGTGGGTGTGCATAAAAATACAAACTATATAAAAAAATGTAAGTTATTTTAAGGGTGGTGATAGGTGCACCCCAATAAATGCACCCCATTTTTATTTTTTTCTCGTATTCAGTTTTCAAGCCGCACCCCATCTTCTTCCTCATCTCGGTTTGGCGTGAAACAACACAAAACGGTTGCTGCTCTCTTCCAATTCTTCCTTTTCTCTTTTGCTCTTCCCTTATTCGGCTCTTTCCATTCTCTTGTGGCTGTTTCATTCTCTGGTGGCAACAAATCTCATAACGAACAAGCCAAGCGTTGTAAATACTCTCTAAGGTGAATCCTCAAAGCAATCTATCTACAACCCAATTGAATCCATTTTATATCTCATTCTCATTCAACGTTTCTATTTGATTAATTTTTGTTATTGAGTTGAGAAGACAAAACTAGGGATAGGGTTTTTCTAAGGTTGTAGGTTATATGTGATGAGATTTATATACGTTGAATGTGATGAGATTTAGGTTAAGAAGAGAATATGAGTTTTTGCATTTAGGTAAGTTGCTATTCTGGTCTTATTAAGGAGTTGTGTTAAAGGTTATAGGGCATTCCCGTGAGTTGATATCCCATTCTCATTGGGCATTCAGTTGAGTTGATATTCACTATGAGTTTTCTCTCCTTTTGATGCTTTTACCCTGTGATTGCGAACTGAGTTTCTCAATTTTTTTTTAAAAATTTATTATTATTATTATTATTTTTTTTTTACAATTCTAGCTTCTTCTTCATCTTCTTTAATCTTTTTTTTGAATGTATAATCTCACAATGCCAGTGAAATCGAAATTTATACTGTTTGCCATCGAAAATTAGAACTAGATTTATATTTTTTATAGATGAATTGCCTGGTTTGATTCTGGTTTCATGCATGTTTTTAGCTATATTTTTTTTCCCAGATATAGAAAAGTAGCTTATTTGTATACATATGTAAGGCAGCCAGAGTTTACTCCACATGGTTGTCTTTGTTGATCAGGGATATACTATAATGCAGGGCTTCTTAGTGTTATATATATATATATATGTCACAGTTTTAGATATCATTGTCGATATTACAAGAGCCACAATTGGCCAATGTCTGTCGAAATATGGCCTAAAATTCATATGACTTAAAAAAAATAAATTATGCAGTAAGTATGTCTGCCAAAATTAGTTTTAGTGATGAAATTGAGATTGAATCATTCACTGGACCAATCGAAGTTAAGGTTGCTGATCAGTTTTCAACAAATAAGGTATGTTATAGATAATTTAAAGTTGATATTTTCACCTGATCAGTGTTATTTTTTACTAAAATAATTGATGTCTCTTTATTGATGATATATTGTTTTCTTTATTTGTTACCGATTGATAGGTCTTTTAACAAAAAAATGATTTGATGTCTTTGTAATAGCGGCAACAACAATCTATCTATGACCTTGAACTCCTCGGCCGTCCCAAGCTTATCAACTAGAGCATAATACATACACATCGTATGAAGATATATAGCTCAAGTAACTTACAAAGCTGGTGTGAGATGATTCGATTGAGAGATTTCCTAAGATCTTGAAGGTCCAAAAGTTTTAGTAACTTTTGCCATTCATTCTCACTCACTGGACCATGAGGATCCAGGCTAGTACCATTAGAACAACCTAGGGGCTTTCTCAAGGGGAAAAAAAAATATAGGGTTTTTTGGTAATAAATGGTGTGTGAATATAAAATTTATAGGTATTTATTTGTTTTTGGTGTATACAAGTAATTTTATTAACAGTAATTTGTTGCTAATGGGGTGCAGTCATCGAATATTAGTCTGCATCTAGCACTACCCTTCTTTCCAAACAAAAAAAAAAAAAAAAAAATTCCTTCTCGCCTTAAACTCCATTCTCCCGCCTTTTGCAGTGTCCCTTCCTCTTCAACGCCCTCCAGCCGCCGTCGCCGTTGCCGCCGACGTCATTGCCGTCGCCTTCGTCGTCCCAAGGTCCGCCGACTCTCTCCAGTAAGCTATCTCGCTTCTCTCTCTCTCTCTCTCTTAATTTATCTCTTGATTGTTACTCAGAACCCTAGAATCATAGGGTCTTGAATGAGTGAAACAGAATTATTGTCTCTCTCTCTCTGTCTCTGTCTCTCTCTCTTACCTTTTCTGAATCAGCGATGTAGTCTGTCATAATTTCAGCGTTTTAATGGGCAGCCTAAATAAATACAGAGCAAATGCGGAACAAACCTTTTCAGCATCGCTCTGAGCTCTGCGCCTTAATGGCCATCTCCTTCTCCATTATCTCTTCCTTTATGCGAAAATCTAGGGTTTCTTCCACGCAGAAAACACCCTAACCCTAGTCCTAATGTTAACCCTGGAGAATCTCGGTGACCCATTTCAGTTTTATTGCTTTTCCCGTAACCGTTGTCTTCTTTCTTTCCGTATATTTATATCTTCTTTATCTTCAATGGCCCTGGTCGGCTTGCTATCTGGGTCCCATGTATTTTTCATCCCCTAATCCATCAATGATAAAAAAAAAAAAAAAAAAACAGGTCTTTGTCCCAAATTTTCATCTGGGTAATTTGGTTTCTGGATTTGGTGAATTGGGTAGTTGTTAACTAGTTTTTATAGGGTTTTCATTTGTCGAAAAATAGATTCCTTGTTTTAAGGTTAGAAGGTGTTTGATGGATGTCAAAAGAAGAAGAGGGAGAGGGTTTTCCTAGCAAGGGCGTCGTTTGATAGTTATTTTAACTGTCAGATAAAAAAAAAACTCATTTCCTCTCTTATTAGTTGAAAATTAGTTTTGATTCTTCATGTGAACATTTAAATTACCAGGGTTTTGTCTTTCATGCTAATTATATTGTCTCACGTTTGATATTTCTCACCTTCGAATTGCAAAAATGAAGCTGTTTTCTGCCCTAATATAATTGGAAAAGGAACTTCTCAATGCTGATAATATTTCTTCTTTACTACCTTGAGCTAAGGTTAGGTACCCTTCTTGAATTTACTAAGATAAAATGTTTTGGTTACATTGCAATGGACAGTTTGGATTATTGTCCATAATCCGGGAACTGCTTGACTTGAAATTGTAATTTTTAAATTTTTTTTTCCTTTAGTCAAGCACTGTAATCAAGATTCATTGGCATCACTTAGTGCCATTTATTGTTCCTAGCTCAACTTCTATTATATTTTGTTTACCATAGATATAAAATTTCTCGTGGAGGATTGTGATTTCTAATATGGCTCATGTCAAATGTCATAGTTGACCAAGGTTGTTAAATCGTAATCGAATCGTAAAATCGTTTTAGGACCGATTCGATTCAAATCGGGATTCAAATCGTAAATCGTAAGATTCAATCCATTTTTTAAAAAATTGTTTAAAAAATAAAAAAAAATTACTTCATAAAACAAAAAAATAGCATAATTTATTATCCAAAAGATTTCATTCATATCTATTGATAAAAGAAAGTAATGGATATTTCATTGCATACACTATAAAAAATGTGAATGACCTCCATAAAATAAAAAACAAACCCAATATGATTAAAAATAAACAACAAAAGTGAACTCATATAATTTGTTGTATGAAATCAAGTATCAAAAGACTTGTACAATTAAAAAGACTAATAAAATAAACTATTAAGTTTTCCCAAAATCCAACTTCTTCATCTTTCTTCTTTCTTCTTTCTTCTTCTTTCTCTTATTTTTTCTCGTTTCACAGCAATAGAGAGACAACCCAAATAGGGGTTTTGGCATGTCCGTAATAGAGGTTTTCTTATTTCTTCTCTCTTCTTAAAAACCACAAAGTACCTTTAGAAAATTAAAAGAATAAAAAATATTTTTTAAGTATTGGTCCGTAAAAGGGGTTTCGTGCTCGAATCGTACGAATCGCATGAATCGTACGATTTGAATCGCAAATCGTAATATGAATCGCAAATCAAATGAGATTTGCCCAATTAAGATTTTCACCTCCGATTTGAATCGTTTTGCTTAGGATTCGAATCGAATCGTAGGATTTGAATCGTAAATCGCAAGGATTTAACAACCATGTAGTTGACAGTGAGTAAGAAAAAATAGTTGATATATTTGTTTTAACTCTGGATTTTCTGTTAATTTTTCAACTAATTAGGTTATTTGGATTATACGGTTATACCCTAGCTAATCTGCTTAAGGAGTCTCCATTTACCATGTTAGATTGGTTTTTCCAAATATCAACCCTATTGCCTTGGTAGTTTTTCCTGAGCTTCCACTTTGTTGGAAGTAAAATGTATAGAGACACAAATTACTTGGAGCTCAGTTGGACTTGAAATTAGATTTGGTTATAATTATGTCGTGTATCAAGACTTGTTGTTTATTAATAAGTAAAAGAATATTAACATACCTTGAAATATTTAAGAATATTTAGTAACAAATATGAGGGGAGAAGGCAAATAATATATTGTTCCTACTGCTCCAGCATAACATGATAGAGAATGCTTTTCAAGGTCTACATCTCTTGCATCGAGCATGAAAGTTTCTCCAAAGTCGGTCACTTAATTTTTCGTATCCCTTAATTACTAAAGGGCATGTTGTTTCTCTCAATTTCCACGAGGACATTGTGTAAAAGTTTTGCTTATTATTTTTTTTTTTTGTGAAATCCATGCTTTGATCAAAGCATACTTTACTCTTTATCCCCAGTTTTTTTGTCCTTAACTCTAACTAAAGCCTGCTCATCTAGGACACTTTCTTGACTCTTTAGAATCTGTGCTTATATCATGAAGTATTTGTGAAAGCTTCGTCCATAATATTTTCCTTTACACTGGTAACATTAACAATTTAAGTTTCTTGGTTACCTATGTATTTTATGTTACTTTTTTCAAGAAAAACTTTTTATTTTATATTAATTAGGTTAGTTTGTAATTATTTTAAATCTGAGTTTGAGGGTAGTTTTTTGGGTTAGTTACAATCTAATATTTAGGTTAGGATTAGGGTTCTGATAGTTCCTAATAGGAACTAGAAAATCATGTTGTTTTTCAAAAAAAAAATAAAAAAAAATAAATTCCTAAGCCCCAATAGGGTATTTATGTTAGTTTTTTGAGATGATGATAGGAAGCATGTTGTTTGAATAGATTCTTGTCCTAAAAGATTGTTCTATTCTATTACAGTAGGCCCTCTTACAATTAATATTTTATGACTTAATAATCTCTAATAATTAATAAATTTGTAAGGAACCAACTTGGTTCTATAGTGTATAATTAATAATCTCTTATACTTGATATTTAATAATTTTTTAAGAAAGTTATAGTGTATTATTAATTATAAGAGAGGTTTTATACTATTTTAATGCATAGTTATATGAATCTTACAAATACTTATGATGTCTTAGGTATTAGGAAGAGAAATGGATAAAATTATTTTAGATATTTTAGCTATGTATAATAAATTATCCTATACATAGTATAAAGTTTATATATTTTTGAAAGAAAAAACTAAAAAATCCATTGTATGAGGACATGAAAATTTTTAACAAAAGTTGGAGAATCCTACGAAAATCAGAGTTCAAAAGGAATTTTGTCTCTTCCCAAAATAAATGATGTTTCTTCTTCTCTTTGAAAAATGGGTTAGCATTACCAAACTGAAATTACCATATACTAGCCTTGTACATTTGTATCTACATGAAGCTTATATGGAAAATAGAATGCATTCAAAAGAAATTATGAAGAGAAAATTTTTGATTGACCAATATAATGATAGTGATTCTTTTATATAATATTCTCTTATAATTGATATAATTTATTTCCACTAAGGTTATTAATTACAAGCGAGTCTACTGTATACGTAAAACTAGCATCCTGTTTGAATTTTGTGTCTTCTATTTCACTGTCATTGGGCATAGTTAAACTTAGGGAAACCATTATGGACAAGAGTTGGGTTAGTTTAAATAGACTGAGCCCTCCATGTGTAGCGGGTGTCAAACGATTCTTAGACTTCACATTTGATAATTTAGAGTTCAATGGAAGGATCAAATGTCCATGTAGTAAATGTAGTAACATATATCAAGGATCCCAAGCACAAGTAAAAGAACATTTGAGAGTGGATTGATTTGTCATGAAGATGAACAACATGAAGCTGGTGATATGCACGAGATGTTGCACGGGGCATTCAGAATGACAAATACTGATGGTAGGACCAGTGAAACAAGAGAGAGGCCTAATGCTAAAGCAGGAAAATTTTATAGGCTGATCGAATATGCCGATCAAGAACTGTACTGGGGATGCAAAAAATTCAATAAACCTTCTTTCATTGTTCGACTATTTCACATAAAGTGTCTGAGAATCTTTACTCTCTATGATGAAGATACATCTTACTATCCAACAGAGACATCACATGTATAGGCCATAATTGAGTGTGACTCAATCAACACCTATAGCCTAGATTATTTTAGGTCTACAAGGAATGGATCGTATTATCTCGTGTCCATGGTCCCGAACCATGATAAGGCTCTCCTACAATGTTACTTAAGGACTTCAATGTTCCCATCACATGTAACATTTATCTTTAATACTCATACTAAAGTTTTTATGCATACAAGAGATAGTAATAGAATGTGAAACAAAGTTAATCTTTATTAATCAAATGTTACATTGGTTTTCAAGGGCATACTATACTAACAATCTCTCATTTGCACTAAATCCTCTCTTCTTTAGGTTTGGTCAGCTTCTAAAAGAAGTTAATAACTCTTTGATATCCATCATTCCTATATCTCTCTGCAATATTATTTATAAGTGCATAGCGAAGATCATCGCTGACAGATTGTGTGAGGTTATTCCAGACCTGGTGAGTCCGAACCAGTCTGCCTTTGTGAAGAGTCGGAACATTTCAGACAACATGCTTCTTGGCCACGAGATTGCGCGAAACTACCATCGAGATAAAAGAAGGCCTCGATGTGCGATCAAAATTGACATTAGAAAGGCCTTTGACACCATCAACTGGGAGTATATACTAACAGTTCTAAGCTTGATGGGGTTTCCGCCAAAGTTGGTAGATTGGGTGGACTCTTGTATATCAACTCCGAAATTCTCTATTAACATTAATGGTACACCTGAGGGATTTTTCAAAAGCTCGAGAGGTATTCGGCAAGGAGATCCACTGTCCCCTTTTCTCTTTGTCTTGGCCATGGAAGGTCTCTCCTCCTCTTTGGATGCAAGCTTTCTTGGGGGAGGTTTATCGACACATTTCAGGTGTCAGGACCAAGGTTTAAAAAAAGGGTTTCGGACACCGTAACGGACACAACCGAAACCTTTATATAACGCCGTTACGTAACGGTTTCGGCCTTTACTTATTTTTTTTTCTTTTTTGCTTAAAAAAAAATCCAAAGAATTCCAATAAATAGAAAAAAAATAAAAAAACAGATAATAAATGAGTAACAAGATACTTTTAAAGCTAATATGAAGTTCAAAATTTAGAAATAAGGAAATTAGATGGGTCGAGGGTTGAAACATACCAAAAATAAAGAACATGCCTTGGTTTCCTTCAAATCTATGAATTAAACTCCAAATCAAGTTGTTAATTAACAAAAAAACAAAAGGATTTTAGGGAAAAAAAGTACTAAGAATAGGTAGAGAAGAAGAGAGGAAGCAAAGATGAGGTTTTAGAATGAGTTTACAACCGAAACCTTTACGTATCGGGCGTAACGTTCGTTCGTAATGGTTTCGGGCGTTACGGTTTGTTTTAGGATAAACGGGTAAAAGTGCGGTATCGAGAATAGGAGGTCACCGAAACCTTTACGTAACGGGCTTTACGTAACGGTTTCGGCGTTTTTTTTAAACCATGGTCAGGACCCATTGGTGTCTCACCTATGTTTTGCAGATGACCTTTTTGTGTTTGTTCAGGCTGAAGAGAATGCAGCCACAATTTTAGAGATAATTCTTGCAAAATTTTTAGCTTAGTCTGGTCTCTATCCTAATCCGGAAAAGTCGCAAGTTTTCTTTGTTGGTGCTTCTTCTCGAACAAAACGTCTATTCAAAGAGCTGATGGGATTCAAGGAAGGCTCTCTTCCTGTCAAGTATCTAGGATTGCCATTGACCTCGATGAATCTCTCCTCCAGGGACTGTCAGCCACTAATTCGCCGCTTCTTGAATAAAGTTAAAACTTGAAAATGTAGACTTCTCTCATACGCTGGGAGAGCTGAGTTGATCAAATCTGTGCTTATGAGCTCCCATATTTACTGGACTAGTTGTTTCATTCCAAAGAAAACAGTGAAGTCTCTTGAACAAATTTGTTTTAGGTTTTTATGGGGTGGATCCGATGAAGTTAAAAAGAAAATTCCCATTAGTTGGCCCCATGTTTGTTCCCCTCACGATGAGGGTAGTCTGGCGATTTGGCAAATAGATGACTCCAACTTGGCTGCAATCCTGAGACATACTTGGGCCTTAGCTTCTTGAAAGTGTAGCCTGTGGGAAGCCTGGTCCTCTACAAATCTTATTAAGCAGAGGAATTTTTGGTCTCTAAAGCAACCATCTGATTCTTATTGGTCATGGCGAAATATTTTGAAAAGTCGAGAATCAGCAAAAGATCTCATATTTCACTTGATTGGCAATAGAACATCGACATCAATTTGGTTCGACCCTGGGCATAGTAGTGGCATTCTCTCAGAGGAGTTTAGTTTGAGCCTTCAATCTGTCTCAGTCCCTCCCATCTTTGCCTTGGTTGCTGATTTGATTGAGAATGACTCCTGGTTCTCGCCTCCAACCGGATCAGCTACCCTTGTCAATGTTTGGTCTGAGCTCCCCTATTTGATTCATTTCTCTACTCAATTTGAAAATAAGGTAATTTGGAAACCAACTCCATCCAGAGAGTACATTCTTAGGTCGGCCTGGCCGTGAGATAGCCCAGCATCGACTGAAAGTTTTGTGGTCTGATCTGATATGGTTTAAAATGAACATTCCTATCCACAACTTTATAGCTTGGCTAACCTTGTCAGGAGCTCTACAAACTCAAGACATTCTGGTTAGGCACTCCATTCTCCCTCGATCCAGTTGTGTTTTTTGCCGCTCACATCTAGAGAGCATTAGCTACCTTTTCTTCGAGTGCCAATACTCGAAATTTATTTGGGTCCCCTTGTTAGATTTTTGTGCTTTCACTCATGGATCAATTTTGAATTGGGTGAATGATTTAGCCTGGATTTCAGCCTCGTTCAAAGGTAAAGATGTGATTCAATCATTAAGAAAAGTTGTCTTCAACGCCTCGATCTATCATATTTGGCAGGAACGAAACAATCGTATATTCAAGAATGCATTCTTGGATCACTCTTATATCATCTCCAAGATAAAAAATGACTTGAGAGGCCGCTTCGTAATGCCTAAGTCTTCTCTTGAAGACACCTCTCGCAACAGATTTCTTATGGGGAAATGGGGTTCTAGCCGCTGACTATACCGTGACACCTCCTCGCTTATGCTCTTGGCTGCCCCCTCCTCCTTCCTATTGGGCCCTGAACACTGATGGATCCCTTTGTGGATTTGATGCTGGCATCAGAGGCATTCTTTGAGATCATCGTGGCGAGGCTTGCTTTGCTTTCGCAGAAGGTTGTGTGGCTCTCTCCATTGATATGCTTGAGCTCTAGGCTATTAATAAAGGCCCCCAATTGGCTTTGCTTTTTGGTGCTTCAAGACTAGTGGTCTACTTTGATTTGAAATGGGTGGTTGAGGTCATCAATGAGAATCTCGCCCCTCCTTGGCGATGGACTGTAGATAACTGCGAAATTAGGAGACTTATAGCTTTGTTCGAAAGTTGCAAGTTTCATCACGTCTAGAGAGAGACAAATTTGGGGGTAGATTGGCTAGCCAAGTATTGTAATTCTATTTCTAGTTTCTTTTTCCTCCCTACTGATCTCCCCTTTGAGCTTCAGAAGATCATCTTCGATGATAGCTCCGGAAAGGTTTATTATAGAATGCAATAGCCGTTTTTTCTATATATCCTGGTCGGGGTCTGCCTAACCCCAGCTTGCCTTCCAAAAAAAAAAAACATCAATCATACATGTATCTGACACTCATCTTCTTTAGATGTTTCTCAAAGCCTTTTGAGGTAATGCCTTGGTTAATGAGTCCACCACATTGTTTGTTGTGGCAATCTTAACGATCATGATATCCCATGGATGTGCATCATATCCCATGATTATGTTTTGTTCAATATGCTTTGCATAATTATACAGGGTTATAGTCTAATGTCTTTCTTTTAAGTCGATAAGCATTAATGTCAACAATTAATGACCAATCGCATACCAACTGCTTAAAAGGCACTATATCTTTCAAAGCCAATAAAATACTCATTACTAACTTTTGAATAATTTTTTTTCCTGTATACTTATGTAGAAATTTTTAAAAGGTTAATTATTGAAAATTTTACGATGCACCGCATGTGCATTTGTAGTAGTACAAATAAATGTATAATTTGTTGTATTTGTTAAACTCGAAATTCAAAAATTGTAATTTTGTATATAATTAGCTTAAATTCCAATGAGTTAGACACATAGATTAAAGTTTAGAGGTCCATTATTAGCACGGGTTCAGGTTGCCTTATACAAGTCGTTTGTAATAGGTTTGGGTTGAAAATGGATAGAGTGAGTGAGAGTTTTATTTTTTGGGTCATGGTATTATACACCCCTATCAAGGTAGAGACCTAATGAAGGAGATGTGTATTTTTCAGGGAAGAGAGAACAAGATATAGACATGATCACACTTAATTTTATTAGATGTCATGTAGTATTTGTCTAGAGTCTCCATTTGGTTACTCAATCTAGCACTATATTTTTTCCCAATGTTTTAAAATTCGTTGAGTTGTCTCAAAATTCGGTCGAGTCAACTTGAATTACCGCATTTCGAGCCAACTCAGTTGGAAACTTAGAAGTGTAACAAATCGGTATGAAATTTGATTGGTTTGGTCGGGTCGAGTCGATTCGATCGATTTGCATGGATTGGACCAATCCTTGAAGGGACATGACTGGAAGGGAAATGGGTTTCTTTCTCTCCGAGTCTCTATAAGTATAATCACATCCACAGAAAGGGGGGATGGAAAAAAAGAAGAAAGGAGAAGGAAGTCTATTTATATTTACATATTTTTTAAAATTTATTTATACACACACACACACATATATATATATATCTACTATTATAATGAGAGAAGGAGAGGTAGGTGGGTTGATTGGTTGTTTTCTGCCAATACTATCCATAACATATAAAAAATATAATGAATTATAATAAATTTACTTCACAAACTATTGCAACTGCTTAAAACAGTTGTTTTTCCCATGGTTTTCCACTTCCCAAAATCTCATCTCCACAACCCTCCCCCCCTCTCTCCTTTCTTAATTTTCTAATACTCGCAGAGAATAGAAATCATTCAAATATGCAAGCAAATGGGACGAGTGGATATTGACACTCTTTTGAACAAAAGCTTGCAAATGAAGGCTAACCACAGGTACACAAAGCACCAACAATAAATACAATCAAGGATAGATGAGAAGAATCTGAGCACATTTGTTTGGTCAACTGCTCGATTGCTGTCCAATTTCCACCTACATAAGCCTGAGATCAAACTTCTCCACTTTCAGGTTGGTTATCTCATCTCAAGTTTTTAAACTTTCCTATCAATTTTAGCTTATTTACTCTAAAAACACCATCTTTGAAACTCAAACTGTCAAACCCAAGTCACAGACTTCTGTTCCATAGTTTTGTTGAGAAACCTATATTGTTTTTTGGAGACGAAATTAATGGAACCCACAAAGATTTTCATTTAACTACGATTAGCGGTTCTGGTATTGGAAGATCAGTGATTTTGAGGTGTTCATATTTTTGGGAGAAGAAATGCGAGACATTTATCGAAGCTTCTCTGCAAGACTTTTATAAGCTCTCTGATGTATCATCCAAAACTAATCGTCGATTTCGGCGAGTGTCAGGGTTGAAACCCAAGGATGTCCTCGAAATATTCTTGGGTTTCGAGAAGCAAGAAAGGTGGAATATTTATGGAAATTGTTCAAGTGGGCTTCTAACCAGAGTAAGAATTTTGAGCACCTTCCTCTAGTCTACAAGGTCATGGCCTCAATGCTTACCTGAGTGGGGTTGCTGGGAGAAGCTGAATCTTTGGTTTGGAGAATGGAAGCCCAAGGGATATTGTGGGTTGGTCCTGAAATTTTTAGTGAGATAGTCGAAGGGTATGCCAATGACCGAGATTTAGATAATTCTATTCCAATGTACAATCAAATGAGGGTACGAGGTTTTGTCCCAGCTCAATCATACTATCATATTTTTCTTAATCTTCTGGCCTAGATGAACAAGACCCTGTTGGCATTTCGGTTTGTATAAAAATGGTGGAGGTCGGGTTCAAATTGAGTAATGAGGAAAAGACCACTTTCGAGCATGTTCTTAGGTTACTCTGTAGGGATTTAAAGATTCGGGAAGCCAGAAATCTTGCCAAGAAAGTTGCACTCCTTTATAAATTTGTTATTAAGTTTTAAGTTTTGTCGAGTTGTGGCCGAGTTTTTGAATTGACTCGACTCGACTCGACAAGGTCTCAAGTCAATCCAAATTTCTTTGTTTTAAAACATTCCTCTCATGATTCTTGGTTCTTTTATTGATTGAACTATATGTATTTATGCTAATTAATCATATGCTATCCCCATGCGAATTTTTAAACCAAAGGTTTAGTTTGGTTAGCATGAAAATGTAAAAAGGAAAGTAACCCGACTTGGTATTCCTTTTCCATTGGCCCAAAAGAAAAAGAGAAGAAAAAATAAGACTTTTTTAAATTTCAATTTCTTTTCTTATGTTTTCTTACTAACCAAACCAGCCAAAAGAAAAACAAAATAGATATCCAAAAAATTCAAAATATCGAAATAACTGGGTCACAAATTTTGGTTGAATAAAACTCGAAAATAAAAATAAAAGGTTGGTGCTAGGCTTGCCCCCAATATTTGATGGCTGTAAACTCTTTAATTTTGTATTTTTTAATAGCTACACTCCACTTAATCCCATCTCAATTTTTGTTAGTATTTGGTTATGATCTTTTAAAGTGTGGTTTTTTTCTCGAGAATCTAGCTTTTATTATTTTTTATTTTTATCTTGATTTTGATAGTAAATAAGAAAAGAATTGGTGATTTTTTGTCCACAATCTGCTTGTCGCATCCTGCTGCAAACCTTTCTATGAACAATTGCTATGTAGCTCCTTCACTTGTATTAATCATACCCAAAGTTCCATGCAAGGATTGATTTATTTCAAATGCAACAACATGAAAAGATCTCCTCATGGTCTTCTAATCATTGGTGTCCTCGAATTTTTTGGTCCTCCCATTATCAATCTCATTCTACAACCTTACAGTTCCATCGAAGCAATAAATTAGCAGTACATCCCCTTGAGACTATTGAATATATTTCCTTAATTGTCCTACAGTTGATGGCTTGCACTAAATCATTGAAACAGGCTTAGGTTGACATAGCTTTCACATATCCAGATTTTCATCATTGCGATTGATGTGTAGTTATAAAATTTACATATAATTTTCCGTTTGAGAAGTGTACAAGTAATTTTATTTATTTAATAGTATGCGGTCTAGTAAATTTTAATAATTACTACAGTCTTCAAATATTGGATAAGCCTAGCACTACTCAAATAAAGTCGTGCGAAATTCCGAAATGTTTCTATTTCGGCCATTGCTTCGACATCCACGACCATTGGTCTCTTTGAACCTTGGCCTGAGATCTCCGACGCCTTGTTTAATTTCGCCCAAAACCCTACCAAGTTGATGCGCTAGGAGATCGGAAATTGCAACACCATTACAGCTTCGCCTAATAATTCTCTTTCTCTCTTCTTTAGCCCCTGAAAAAGAAGGAAAATCAGAAAGGGCAGTAGAAACCCCTGCCAACACCATTACAGTTTCGCCTTGGATCCAAACAAGTATGCAATTATTTTTTCCCTTAATTTTATTCCTATGTTTTTAATTTCTGTCTCCTAAGAGTTATAGATAAATTGTTGATTTTTCTGCTTAGTCATCAAATGTTTTATTTATTGGAATCATGGCGTGATGCGTACTTAGCTCAACCACTGATCCCAAAAGCCCGGACTGATGGGAAGTGTGCAATCTAAGTATTTATCGCTTGGATCGTAACATATATGTTACGACCCAAAATGTACATGGACCTTAGCTTTTGTTAGACATATATGCCCATAAAAGCCATTCTGGACTTTTATTAATCTACATTATTAATATAGCATCTTTACATTCACGCATTGTCTTCTGCATTAGGTAAAATATTATAAAGTATCTCATAAGATGAGACTACTTTGTCCCTTAGGTAACATTGTAGGAAAACCATCCAGTCGGTTTTGAACCAAATGTTAAGGAGATGGTTTTCCGGTTCCTTACTTACACATGGTTAGTTCCATAAGATGGAGTGATGAATCTCAATCACTTAGAGAAGGGTCTCTTGACTAAGATGTGGATATAAGTAACAAGTACTTATATTGTAATAGGATCGCATAGTGGATACCCTTAAAAATATAATGTCTATATATTTAGGGTAGTCGATTTGACAAAATGTCCTTAACCTGAGAGGTTGGCATCTTCTCTGGTATTTGCCTATATAGCTTTGATGTAACCAATTGTCAATGTCCAACACACCGGACTAAATACGGGCTCGTCGGGTTATGTATGCTATACTTGAAGAAGTATGTGCACGCTCAACAAGGATTCCACCGCTCTTCATCTAGAGTTATTTATATTGAGCTGATACTTGTTAAAATCGGACTTGAAAATCCAGCTGGTATTTATCGATGAGATTGTTTTATCGAAAAAGATTATTTTCTATATAAAAGAAAAGTAATTATTATTATTATCCTTTTAATGAATTTCAAATTATATTTGAAAGTCCAAGTTTGATTAAAGGTATCAAAGAGAAAAGGTTCTCAATATAAGCTAGGGATTACAGACAATATAAGATATTGTCCAGTAAGCTTATAACAATATTAGATGGTGGAAGGATGTGTTTGTAAACAAATCTTGTGATAAAAAATACTTATAAGTAATTCTCTAATTTCTGGGGGTTAGTCACATTATGTTAATGGACATTATTGTGATTAGTGGAAGTCCATGGACTTAGATAACATTCTATGATCCTAATGGAGTTATAGGAAAGTGTTTTTTAGTAACAAGACTATAACCTAACAGGTGAAGCACTTGGTCCCACAACCGGAAGTAGGAGATCCCACACACTAGGACCTTCTTAAAGCTTTTAATTTAATTAATTAATTTCTCCATGTATTTCACTATATGGTATAGTGAAGCTCTAATAGGTGAAATCACATAAGATGTGATTAACCAAATGGGTTGGACCCATATGGGATTTTGATAAAGATCAAAAGTTGACCAACATGAGGTGTAACACTATAAAGTGGCGTGAGAATTGTGGGGCCCACCTAGGGTGGGACGCCCCCCCACATTATGGATATTTCTCTCCTTTAATTAGTTACTAAAAGTTAGTCACTAATTGGTTATTTGTTTCCTAGAAAATAGGAATAGATAATAAGAATTAAATGAGACTTCTAATTAGATTTAAAGAGTTTCTATTTTGATTTATTTCTAATTGGAATTTCGATTTGATTTGATTTGTGAATTTTCGGATTTGTATTTGATTATGAGAATCGATACAGTTTCAGTATTCGGGCCATAACTCTATGACCGTAATTCCGATCTTGGTCTGATAGTACATTGTTTCGAAGCCGTCAAAAAGATCAACTTTCGTGAAAAAAGTTTTTCCAGAATCAATCGTTTTGAAGGTCAAAATCTCAGTCGAAAATCCAAAGCGGGATAATTATAATAGAATTAGAAAAAGAATAAAAATTTGATTAGAATTAGAAAGAGGAGTTTGACTTGAACTACAAGTTAGCAATCAAGGAGTCTATAAAAGGACCCCCTTGTGTGGAACGTCCAACACAATTGGAGATTCCAAAAATATTTCTGTCTCCCTAAAAAGTGCATGCTCCCTTCTTTTCCCTCTTTGGGTTGTACGGCCACATCTCCCATCTTCTTCCTTTGATTAGTTTTTGATCTTATTGAAGATCAAGATCGTTTCTTTGAAGATCAAGTTGTTTCTTTGAAGATCAAGATCGTTTCTTTAAGGATCAAGATTGATTCTTTATTGATCAAGAAGAGTTCTTGCAATCAAGAAAAGAATATAGAGTTTGATTGGAAGGGTCATTAGCTTCCATTGAAGAAAAACTTTAAAGGATTAAAGAAGGTTCGTGTGTATCTCGAATGAGACTTTTCACTTACGAAGTTTTGGAGGTATTGTTCTATCCTTCGAATCGCAAAGAAGACTTTTCACTTGCAAAGTCTTGAAGGTATTAATTGTTCTATCCTTCATTGAATAAAATCAATTAGAACCATAGTCAGATCTTGTGATTCGATGTATGCCCCCCAAGAACTGTTTTTCTAAAATTAGAAAGAGGTATACTTTCAGCTTTCCACTCCTTAATCACCCTAGGGCTTTTGGAGTATTGGTTAGGTTACAAACTTACATATAAATAAAATAAAAGGACACAAAATAAACTACGATCGATTGATATGACCACTTCGAGGGGGCCTAACCTCCATGGATGCCACTTCGAGGGGGCAAAACCTCCTTACAGGAATCTCATATTTCTCTTCCCTCATCCCTAAATACCTAGACCCTTATTTATAGACTAACTTAAACCCTTACAAGGAAGCCCATATAATTCAAATCCTAAGAAAACCAAATCTAAATATCCACCAAATCTCTTAATTTATTCCCTACTAAATAAGGTCTTAACATGTTGGAATTTTTTTGGTATTATCTTTTTTTTTTTTCTTCTGAAATCTGGTTTATGCTTCGTTTTTGTGCATTTACAAATCTAGGGTTTTATTATCTATAGAAAGGAGAAGACAAAAATGAGCTCACCTTTGGGCCCACTCGTGCCAGAGCTCATGATCTCAAGCTCCTCACGAGCCCGATACTAAGCCTAAGGGTCATCAAACCAGTCACAAAAAGAGGGTAGATGCATTTGGAAGTATAAATGAACCAACCCTAGAACTTTTTTTTCTTATGATTCTATAGTTTTACTTGTTTTGAACTTGAGAAGAATAAAGGGGTTGAGTTAATTAGAGTGCACTTTACCTGCAGGATGAAGTGGTCGAAATAAATCTTATCAGTGGATCTGAGTCGAGTGAATCCGGGCTGGTCGGTCTTGTCAAGAGCCTGAGCTTTAGTCCTGGTTTGCGAGCTTGAGCTGAGCTGGGGAAGGCTTGGTTCAGCCTGGTGCTCGCTGACAGTCCTAATATTCAAAAGTCTATATTCTGCAAAACACCAATGGAATATTCTTACGTATTTTTATCTTACTTTGATACACCTATTGATGTTTGATGGTTAGGTTTTAGAACTTTTTGTCAGGTCCTTTTGGTGGAAATGGACCCAGACTGAGAAACTACATATCTGCTCGCATTTATGAAACTGGTAATTCTCTCTCTCTCTCTCTCTCTCTCATTCTTCACTGTTTAGAGTTTAATTATGTTCAACTTTTTGCAGACATGTTTGAGCAAGGGTGGGGGCTTCCATTTCCCACCATGTTACATACTCAATGTATGTGGGTTTCAAATCTTACTGGACTGCCCGATTGACCTTTCAGCTCTCACAATATTCTCTCCGATTCCTACTGATTCTTATAGAACACTAGATGTTGAACTTTCGGATTGTTCACCCCAGAAACCTTCTATTCCGGATCTTGGGGATCAAAATAGGCGAAAAATTGAAAAATCCCTCGAAGCAAACGATCTAATATGTGCGGAGCCTTGGTACAAAACTGTTAACAGCTTGCACCTATGGGATGCTTCTTTCATTGATATTGTATTGATTTCAAGCCCGATGGGTATGCTTGGGTTGCCATTTCTTACTCGAAATAAGGATTTCTCGGCCATGGTAAACAAATAGGAATGAGTGCCTTTTTCTGATTTGTAGTTTGATTGAATTATGTTTTGATTTGGTTGGTTTTGGGTGTTTAACTGTGACAGATTTATGTAACTGATGCAACGGCAAGAATTGGGCAGCTTATGATGGAGGATCTTGTTTCAATGCACATGGAATTCAGGCAATTTTATGGGCCTGGGGAGCCCAGTTTCCCTCAATGGATGAAGTGGGAAAAGCTTGAACTCCTTCCATTGGCATTGAGGGAGATTGCACTGGGACGAGATGCTTCAGAGCTGAGCAGTTGGCTGCCCTTGTACAGGTAGTTATGCTGCATTGTTATTGATAAAAGAATGTGCATTTGTTAGTTTACAGAATTTTATGTTTCTCCGTGTTAGATATTTTTATTTCTTGGTGATAATTTGTTTAATTGAATGTTATTTCGTGCTCCTATATTCTTTAAAATGTAGTTGTGATCAGTGGGAGGACAAAAGTTTCATTTCCATTCACTTAAATCCTGATTTATGGAAAGGAGAAACAAGCTGCAGGCTTCCATTTCAATTAAGTGTGAAACGTAGAAGGGAAGTGTTGCCGTCCATTCTCGTGCTAGAGAAGGAGATTTTGCCACCAGTGGTCATCTCCTTTTCATCATATTTGACGGAAAGAGAGAGAGAGAGAGATAGAGTGGGGGAAGGGAGATCATTTGCCTTTGGTTTCTCAATTCCCCGCACACATAATGGGATTTAATTTTAGGTCATATATACACTGCCTGCCTCAAGCACACAAATTGCAATTTTAGGTCCTATATATTCTAGGAAAGCTTTTTTTAGACTCATGGGTGTGTTATATTGTCTCTATAGATATATTTACTTGAATCCATTTTATATTGTTGTTCTGGAGTTGGACTCATCTTTTTTGATTGGTAAATCATATCTATTAAAGCAAAGAGCAGTTTACAAAGGTGTAAACTAACTACCAAAGCACAAGCAACAACAAGGAAGAAAACGATTACAAGCCCGTATGGCTACTAGTTGACCTCAACAATAAATGGCATCCCTCACTTCTTGTCCCATAGAACTTGTGGAACTCCATACCAATATCCATTGCCGCACCCGAGATATGAGCCTTTGGTCAGAAGAAGAGGAATTCTCAAAGACCCTCTCATTCCTCTCCTTCCAAATAGCCCACGAAAGAGCACCGGGTAAAAGAGTCCGGATGGATTCCTTAGCCCCCACCAAAGCCGACAAATGCCATCCCGATAAGAAGCTTAGAAAGGAGGAAGGGAAGACCCACTCCACTCCCATCCGAGCCAAGAAATAAGCCCAAACCCTAAAAACAACCGGGCAGTGTAAGAGCAAATGATTCATAGACTCTTCTGCCTTCAGGCACAAAAAGCAGCGGTTTGCCAAACTCCTTCCTCTCCTCTTCATTTGATCAAGTGTAAGGATTTTATTTAAAGCAGCGGACCAGAGGAAAAACGATACCTTCGAGGGAACCTGGTTAGTCCACACAGCCTTATGAGGAAAGGAACGCGGAGGGACAGGGTCAAATGACTGCAAGAGTGATCGCACTGAAAATCGGCCGGAGTTGCTACGAGACCACAACCTACTATCACTAAACTGGGATCTAGGGACGGAGACACTCAACCGGGTCAACAGACGCTGCATATCCTCGACCTCCCAATCATTCAAAGCTCTCCTCAACCTAGGACACCAAACTAAAGCACTCCTCAACCTCTCGACACACTCAGCTACAGAAGCCCCTTTACAGGTAGCCAAGGAAAAGATAGACTCAAAGTCGTCCTTGAGCCTCGACTGACCACTCCAAACATCGAGCCAGAACTGGATATCGGATCCATTTTCCCAATTTGAAGCTAATGAATGGGTTTAGGGCCTTAGCGACCCCCATAATACCTTTCCAAAGGCCCACCCCGTGGGCTCCCCTAACCGCCCTCGACGCCCAAGTTGAAGCCAGCCCATGCCTGGCAATGATAACTTGCAGCCACAAACTCTCCCTATCCTGACCAAACCGCCAAACCCATTTGCCCAAGAGTGCCTTATTCACCTTAGTGAGAGGGACGAGGTTAAGGTCCCCCGCCTCGACCGGCTTACAAATTTGATCCCATGCTACCAGATGATATTTACGATTGTCCCTCTCATGCAATAAGAAATCTCGTTGGAGGCGAGACAGGGATAGGGCAATGGAACGGGGAAGTGTAAAGGTGGAAAGGAAATAGGTTGGGAGGCTACGGAGAGTACTCCTGAGAAGGGTCAACTTACCACCTTTGGAGAGAAGACAGGACTTCCACCCGGCTAGACGGGCAGAGACCCTTTCAATAACCGGGGCCCAAACAGCTTTGGCCTTGAACGGGGCCCCCAAAGGTAGGCCTAGGTAAGTAGATGGGAGAGTCCCTTGCTGACACCCGAACACACTAGCCAATAGGGCAATCTGGGGAACAACACCTACTGGTAGAATCTCACTTTTGCTCAGATTGACTCGGAGGCCAGACACTGCCTCAAAACACCTTAAGAGGCACCAAAGGTGGATCAGCTGGGACACTGAGGCACCACAGAACACTAATGTATCATCGGCAAACTGTAAGTGCGAGATACTGAGACACTCCCTACCCACGGAGAAACCTGTAAACACCTGCCCATTTGCTTTGACCAACATACGACTCAGTGCTTCAGAGACAATAATGAACAGAGCAGGAGACAGCGGGTCTCCCTGCCTGAGCCCCTTGGAGCTACGGAAGTACCCTTTTGAGCTTCCGTTGATGAGGATTGAGAACGAAGCAGATGATATGCAAGCTTTAATCCACGACCTCCATTTGGCACTGAAACCCATTCTACCCAATAGATAGAGGAGGAATTCCCAGTTAACATTGTTGCAAGCCTTTTCCATATCAATCTTACAAATAAGACCTGGGGCTTTAGACTTCATGCGCTCATCCACACATTCATTAGCGATAAGAACGCCGTCTAAGATCTGACGCCCCCGCACAAAGGCGCCCTGGTGAGGGGATATAAGAGATCCCAAGACGCTCCGAATACGAGTAGCCAGCACCTTAGCTAGGATTTTATAAGCGCTACTGACCAGGCTAATAGGACGAAACTCTTTCAGCTCCTGGGCCCTGACCTTCTTCGGGATCAGGGTCACGAAAGTATTGTTGATAGCCCTATCGAACGACCCTGAGACAAAGAGTTCCTGTAAGAGTGCTAGAAAATCCCCCCCAACAATATCCCAACAGGCTTTATAAAATTCAATAGAGAATCTATCCGGGCTTGGGGCTTTATTGCTAGCCAGGGACTGGATGGCATTCAAAACTTCCTCTTCCCGGAATGGTAGTTCCAAATTCACACTTTGGGCCTGGGAAATGGAGGCAAAAGGAAGACCGTCTAGTTTTGGACGCCAAAGGACTTTCTCTGAGTACAGATCCTTGTAGAAACTGACTACGCTATCCTCAATAGCCTTCGGATCCGACCGACTCTCACTGTCGATAATTAGGCTAGATATAGTATTTGATTTTCGACGAAAATTGGCTACACGGTGGAAGAACTTAGTGTTACGGTCCCCCTCCTTCAGCCAGCAGATCCTCGACTTCTGTTTCCAACTAATCTCCTCAAGATTCACGATTCTCAGGTAGTCACTCTTGAGAGATTCTCGGGCTCGACTTTCCTCTCCAGTTAGAGGTCGAATACTCTCCATGGAGTCTAGGGATGCAATGTTGAGTAATACCTCAGCTTTATGTTCTGCCACGTTCCCAAAGACCTCCTTGTTCCAGATCTTTAGTTTAGCTTTGAGGGCTTTTAACTTCAGACCGAACCGCCTACTGGGGGGGCCCCAGACCACCTGGGAGGCCCAGACCTCGGCTACAAAATCTTTGAACCCCTCCGACTGAAGCCACATATTTTCAAATCGGAAAGGAGTGGGGCCACCCGATACACTCTCTGGAGCCAATAGGATTGGCATATGGTCGGAGGTGGGGCGAGGCAGGGAAGACTGGACAAGATTAGGGAACATGGCCTCCCAATCAACCGAGAAAAGGAACCGATCCAACCTGCTAGCACGGCGGCCAGATGGCAGCTGCGACCAGGTAAACTGGCTACCACGCGTGGGGTAGTTGACCAAACTATGGCGAGAGATAAAACTAGCGAATCTTTGCATCTTGGGCGACATAGATTGAGCCCCACGCCTCTCATAGGGGAACCGGACGCAATTGAAATCTCCCCCCAAACACCAAGGGGCATCCCACCTACCACTAATGTCATCGAGCTCTTGCCAGAATTCGGCATCTGCCACAGACCCCGAGGGACCATAGATCCCAGAGAACACCCATGAATTCCCCCCATTGGGCAACCGACAAAGAATAAAAATCGAGTATGCCCCAACTTCGGATTCCAATACCTCGACTCTGCCCGGATCCCACAGGAGCAACATGTCTCCAGACGCCCCTAATGAGTCCAAGCTGATCCAGTCTGAGGGGCCCTCCCCCCATAAGTCCCGAATCAGACGAGGGTCGAGAGATGTCAACTTGGTTTCCTGGATGCAGAGCATTGATGGCTTTTTAGAAGTGACAAACTTTTTGATTGACGCATGTTTTGCAGGGCAACCCAACCCTCTAATGTTCCAGGAGAGAAGACTCAAAACTGACATTGGTCACTAATGGAACCCTGGCCCAGTCTCTTTGATCGAGGGTTAACTTTCCGACTCGATGTAACATAATTTATGTCCCATTTCAACTTCCTCAACTCCGAAGAGGACCTCCTAATGGATCTTGCAGACCGCCTTGGGGTAGGCTTGACCTCAGACCCACCCCCTACTCTTTCAAGAGATTGAAGTAACCTCCTGAAATCCTCCTCATGGCCCTCCACGGAAAGGCCCAAATACTTGCTCATCCCTGCCATTTTACTCAATACCCAAGGCGATGAGGTGACAGGAACATTGACTTGGGGAGAGGACGTCCTCCAGCCCAAGATACCAGATAGTTCAACTTGGAGAGGACCCATAAGCCCTGACACCGACCTAGAGTTATTTTCAGTGAGGTTGATCATGCAGGGTACTGACTCTGACCTTCGTAGTCTCGTTTTTTCCTCATCAGGCTGTAGTATCATAGTTCCCTGGTTTTGCAACCCCAAATAAGAATTCCAACTGAAAGACCGAAGAAGGGCCGATCTCTCAACCCTATTCAACGAAGGTTGAATAGGGTTGGGGGATGGGGCAGAGAGGATAGGCGTACCTGACAGGGGGAGGGAGGGTGATTCCGAGAGCCTAGGACTGCCTCTTACCGGATTCTCGGGTTGCATGAGAGTCTGAGTCTTACTCAAGGTCGGGTCGACAGAGGATGGACTCTTACCGCAACCTCCAGACGCTGCTTCCGCAAAACAAGATGACCTCTGACTACTCAATGCGGGATTGGAACCTTCCCCAGACTGCATCGACACAATTCCACCCCCAACAACTTCACAAGGGGAAAGCCTGTCCCTTGACCCCCAAGACAGTGTGGGCTTAATACGAGACCGGCACTGATCATCCTCAGGAGAACTGCTCAAACTGGTCACCCCGACCCCCTCACCCGGGCCTTCCACGAACACACCTAGCTCCCCCAAAATTGTCAAGCTTGGATGGGATTCATAGGTCCTCAAAGCATTCAGAGGGGAAGATCTGAAAGAGAGGGATTCAAGCTGTGTAACACCTCTTGGAGCCGAGGACTCCCCATTGATGGGCCAAGACCGACCACTCCTAGCTGACTGTTGATTCATATCTGACTGCTTGCTAATCACCGAGTGAACCTCGCCGGGTAGATGATCTTGAGGCGAGGCCGCTTCTAGGCTTACGGCTCCATCTTTACCAGACCTACCTCCTTCAGAACATTGACCCTTCCCTCCTGCAGACGTGAGCCTTTCGACCTCAACTACATCCTTTTGTACCCTCGAAGTAGCAGAACCATCCTCTAGGTTGGAAGCTTCAAGCCGTTGCTTACCTTTGCTACAGACTGAGCCCGGAGAATTCTCTATGTATTGCCCCTGAGGATCACCACCGTCCCTACCGGCAGGAACACGAGATCCAGGGTCTGGAGAATCTCCATTTCGAGAGCTGGATTGATGCCCTAGACCATAATGCTCTGAGCCCTTAGAAGATGGAACTCGGGTAATCGGACTAGCAAACCCGGTTGGCTCCGCTGGTTTCGGGCTTAGATCGGATCCGGGCCCAGAGGAAAGGGCTCTAAAGGTTTGAGGCCCACCTGACGCAGCAGGAAATGATTGGGCTCCACCTACGGCTAACTCAGCCAAGCCCACAAGCTCAGCCCTTGAACCTTCACCATAGGCCTCAACCGGCCTCTCAAAGGTTGCACTATGGGCTATGTCCATCAATGAAGATGAACCCTCACCAGGTGGCAAAGGGTTAGAGGATTCTGGAGGTTGCTGCACATCACCTTCGCTGGAGCTTATTCTTTTCCATTCTCTTTGAATTCTTCTTCTGGCAGCCCGCTTTAAGTTTCTCTTTTGCCTTTTTCTTTTATATTTTATTCCTTTTGATTGATTCACACGCAACCCATCGCCTTCACTAGCTTGGCCTAGAGTCAGTAGATGACCCTGATGGCCTTCATTTCCTCTAGCAACTCCACTGTGGCCTCCTGACCCTCTGGCTGAACTAGGTACTATGCCTGGGAGCTTGTCCTTAGAGCTATTTTGTAGGGGACGCGGCACATGGCCATTGGGTTGCACAGTTACTACGGCAGGCCTAACTTCCGTAGGGGAAGGAGTCGAAATCTCTTCCGAAAACCGGTACCGGAAGTCCCTTGGGTCGCCGGAGAATCCGAGGTCCCCGGCCTCTAGCACAGAGATAACTATAGTATGGAATCCACCGCGATCTGGGATTTGCATTGTGCGCGGGATTCCATTTCTGCTTGACGCAATTACTTGGACTCGAGCTTGCCGGAGATCCGAGAGGGAAAGTGTGCGAGGGTCTATTTTCTTAGTTCCACCACAGAGACCTCCGATACCTGCCAGGATATCCGCTGTCCACAGGTGAAGGGGCAGACCTTGAATACCAATCCAGAATGAATCCCATAATGCACTAACCTTTGCACAGTTGGACCCCGGCCACCACCAGTTCATTGATATATAACCTCCTGCTTTTAAAGGCCATTTCTCCCGAACACAAAGGTCCCTCACCGTGGATAGGCGCCTAACAATGAGGAGGCCTTTCTGGTTTTCATAGGGAATCAAGGTTGTTTGCTCGTCACTTGGGAGTAGCAGGTTTGCTTCCACCTCCGGCTCGGTCCAGCTAGCAAGGGAGCTCTGAACGCCACAAACAATGGCCAAATCCCACCATCCTGGCGGCATAGGCTGCTTCGCGACCAGCGGGGGAAAAGTGGGATTTGGGGGGGGTGGCCGAGGAGGTGGAAGAGGCGGGTGCTGCCATTTAACATTTAGCTTCATTTAAGGTTTGAATCTCTCAATTTGGTGATGATATTGTCTACATAAATTGCCTTACATACAAAAGGATTGGTTTCACCAGCCTCTTTTATCTTGCATATGTTTTTTTGTTTTGTTTGTTTGTTTTTTTCATTTTACTGTGTGTAGCATGCATAATATCACTGTGCCATCAAGGAATTTAAAAGTAATAGATTCTTCTTTGGAATATAACATTGTTAGACCAAGCTGGCTCTTATTCATGGGCTTTTTTTTTTTGAAAATTAATTTTGTTACATCGTCTCAATTTTGGATAATGAACTTTGATTCTTAGGATATAATAGGTGATGTGTCTCAGTGTAGCAGATGTGAAGGATTGCGTACAGAAAATCAAGACTCTCAAATATGCTGAAGAAGTCTGCTACAATGGAACGTTAATCATAAAGGCGTTCAGCTCTGGTCTAGAAATAGGCACATCTAACTGGACGATAAACGGTCCAAGAAGAAATATTACATGCCTGTCAAGCTCCATCTTTGAATCTGCTCATGCAATGAATTTTGATTACCATTCGCTACAAGGCAATGATCTGATCTTATTTTCAGATTTCTCATCCTTGCATGGCACAACTGGTGTTTGTAAGGATAGTGATGCCAGTTCGAACTTGCATGCTTGTCAAGCTTCAACTGCTTATGATTGTTCATCCCCCAGGTATATACGCAATATTTAATTTTGACGGTATTTAAAGTGGGACTCCTCATTCTTTTGCTGGATGCCTTACTGCAGTCTCATTAGATTAAGATTTTTTTTTCGCAAGTTGTTGTGATTTATCTCTGAAAAATGGGTTTGAGACTTCTTTTTCTTATGATTTAACACGTGACAGAGATGACAATGGTAACGGGGAAGGATTCATCAAATCATTATTTAATTCTGAAGAGAGTTTAGAGGAAATGGAGAAGCTTGCTTTTATATGCTCCTGTGCAATAGACTCTGTTAAAGAAGGAGGTTCTGTCCTCATTCCCATTGGTCATCTTGGAATTGTTCTGCAGCTTGTAGAGCAGATATCACTGTCCCTTGAATCTGCAAATCTGAAGGTACATTTCTTTTTTTCCTCTTTCTTATTCATTTTGTTTTCCTTTGAACAATATGTAGATAAATATCACAAACCCGAATTTTTAGTAACGAGTTAATACATTCTTGTAGTTCTTTACCTTCATAAAGAATCAATCTTGATTCAAACTGGAAATTGGTGTTGACTAATTACAGAGATAAAGTGACCTGTGATCTGTGGACACAAACACAAGTACCTGTTTTGACACTCATACAGGGTGTTGGCCATGTCAACCCTCCAAAATTTAGAAACATGCACGGCCACATGCACTCACACTCAAGTCATTTCATCTGCGTCATTCAGTGATTTAAAAACGAGGCTCGCCTCCAAGTGAGGCTTAAATCTCCTGAGGTTTATGCCTGCAAAGTGTGAGGCTCACTCCTCACACCTTGAGGCTCGCTTGTTTGAAGTGTGTGCCTCGTACATTAACTAAAAATAGGGTTATAGTCACATAATTGAGGCCCAAAACTTTTTTTTCTTTTTGTTTTGGTGAGTTCTTTTCAACTGACTGTTGGAATCCAAAATCCACCTCATGAATTATATATATATATAAATCTATGTATCAACGTTCGCTTGCCTCTTAATTGTTTCTTTTTATAACTTGTGTTCCTCTATATGATAGTTAAATCATTTTATGTACATGGTTCAAAATATTGGTATCGGGCGCCATACAACCATCAACTTGCTTGAGCAAGCAATTTTAGTACAAAGAAAGTGTGACTAATACATTAACTTATGGTTTAATATTGAGCTAGCTTAACCAACTCTTGCTTGAGCCATGTTTGGGCGTCGATGGTCTAGACCAAGCTAAGTTATCGCCTTGGCAACACTTTGACTATGCTCAAATTTTGTCGAGCCATGTTTTGGGTGCCAGGGATCTAGACCAGGCAAGCAATTGCCTTGGCAACACTTTTATGACTACATTGACATTTCGGTGGAAAGATCTCTCGATATTTATGTGCATCATTAAACGAATTCCTCTTAGAGATCTCTAAGCTCTTCAATCTCTAAAATGTAAACCTGTTGGTACCCCCACATTTTTATTATGGTTGATATTTTGAACTGACTGGTATATGTATAAAAGCCAAATAGGTAACTCATGGCATGGTGTCACTCATTTTAATAGAACGTTGGAGAGAACCTTTTGCCATTAAATACTATACAAACCAGAATTACTGCAGTTACAATTTTATTAATTTTTTAAAATTCTAATAGGCACATTTAATCCCTTTAGTCACAAAATTTCTTGGAAGCGATAATTAGTAATCAACTTCTTCAACATCCAACATAATGGATGTAAAGCTTCTGTTGAAACATTCCAATTAATATTTGACAACGAAAGAATAAGTCTTAGATTTAAATGTTCAATCCATTTAAATTCCTTGTGTACTTTCATTGTAATGAGGATTTGTCATGCTAGCTGATCATGTTCTTTGCTTTAAATCCTTACTAATTTTCAAAATCCTTTGCATTCTCTCTCTTTTGTTTTCTTCCTTAATGTTTTGGTACAATGTAGAAACCCTACCAAGTCAATATTACTACTAGATAGTCAATACTTATGTTTTTGATCTTTACTGAGTCATGCTTCAATACATACTTTCATAGTAGTCATCTTATCATCTATGTTGTAGGTTCACATATTATAATCTCTACTATAGGAGAAGAAATATGGGCTTTGGGACAATGTAGCAACCCTAGTAAATCAATACTAGATAGTCATTATTTGTTCTGTTTCTGGTCGGTACTGAGTCATGCTTTAATACATACTTCCATATTATTCCTTTATATTGTAGGTTCCCATATTTATTATCTCTACTATAGCAGAAGACATATTGGCATTCACTAATGTTGTGCCAGAGTGGCTATGCGAGCAACGCCAACAAAAGGTACTTTCTTTTAAGAAACTTAGTGGTCAACATAAATGTAAATGCTATATTTGATTTTGTTTATTGAAAAGAAAGAAATATTTGATACTTTCTATAATTTGTTTTGCTAAATGATACTTTCTTTGATTGGTTTTGCAGCTATATTCAGGTGAGCCGTTGTTTGCACATGTAGAGCTCATAAAAGACAAAAAGCTGCATTTGTTTCCTGCAGTTTACTCACCAAATTTATTGTAAGATATTCCCTTTTCTTCCTGATGTTACAAGATCTCTGCTAGACATATTCTTCCAATGACAACTCAGATGCACCCTTGAGAATGAAAAATGCTAATATTGTTCTATAAGATTATAACATGTCACTGCAAGGGACAATATTTGTTGTCGTAATCAGCATTTTGTTGATATTGGATTAGCAATCTTTAAACAATTTCATCTGGCATCTTAGGATTTGTCTCATTTTCATCCTCCTATTTATTTTCATTTACTAATCTAATTTTGCGCAAGATTCTTGGAATGTTGTCAGTTGATTGGAATGGTCATTATACCTCTCCTGATGTACTGGAAAACAACAATAGAGTAATATATGAATATTATAATATTTTATTCTTTTTTCTTGATTTTGTAGCTTTTACTTTGAATCATGGTTTAGAAACATTGACATATTACCTAATGTTCCTACGAAATGCTTCCGTTTCCATATGTACCGTCACAAAATCTACCTACAACATCAAAATTACAATATTCATGAGACTTTTCCTAATGTTTCCTACGGAATACTATCTTTTCCGTTGGTACCGATAGTGAACCTATCTTTGTGGTTTAAAAAATCAACACATTTTGGTAGACTTTGGTGGAAATATATTGGTTTTGTTAGCCGACGAAACATTATCCACTTGAAATGTGAATAGTACAATGATATGTTTTAGTAACATTGACTGAAACGTTAAAAAATCCTTTATATAAATAACTTGACTTTGGTTGACATTAACCAAAGTAAACGAAGTCTTCTATTTTTTCGTGAAAACTCTCTTTTCCTAAAAAACCCTATTTTTGCCCCCTTTTTGAATCTATTCCTACATTGAATGGTTCTAAACTTACTTTAAGTGATTCAACTTCAATTTTAAAAACACCCATTTTCGATGGAATTTAATCGATGGGGATTTTCAAACAAGGTAAATCGCTTCGAATGCACTTTAATCACTTTTTATTCCTACAAATAGGTTTTTCTTGATCTAATTGTGTTTGAATGCACTCTAATCACATTTTATTCCTACAAATAGGTTGTTCTTGATCTAATTGTGTGCATATCCATCAAAGTCATGCATCTCTTCATGATTTTAGGAATTCAAACAAAATTTGGAGATGAAATTCGGAAAACATTAGGTAAAATCTGAATTTTCCTAAACTTCTCCAAACTTTAGTATTTTCATTTGAAAATTTTATATTTTAATTTTTTTTTATCAGTAATCATATGCCATATATATATAATAAAAGGAGAGAACATAAATATACATCCAGAAAGCGCAGGGGGTTCACAAGGCTAAAGAAGCAAAAAACAGAAAGCAAAAAACAAACTGCAAAACTACCTTGATGAAAAACAGAAAAGAGTCCAGCATATACAAAAAACGATAACCCTGCCCTGCTAAATAGATCACACAAGGACAGAAGCCACCTCGACCTCGAGATCCCTAGTTGAGCACCAATCTAGGATACGACGACGGATCCCACACAGATCCTCTGGGGAGAAGAGGCCACATCATAAAAAAATTTGTGATTCCTCTACTTACAAATCAACCAAGAGAAGGAGCAAGGTTATGAAAATCGACAATATCGGCGATATATCGCCGATATTTGTCGTTGTCGGTCATGGCCGACATGCCTACACACTGGATAATGTTTTTTACTTGTTATCGTCGATATCGACGATATCGGCAATATATCGCCGACAACACACCGATTTCGACCTACAAAAGTTTTTTTAAAAAAAAAAAGATTTCGATCACGGGAAAGCAACGTCTACCCTCTTATGTAGATATGCAGGGCTAGGGCATCCATCCAAAACACTCAATTGTGAACAGAAGACCCGTGACAGTGTGGGTTCTTCATTCCGTTTCTTTAAATCCCACTAATCAACATCCAAATTTCAAAAAATCGAGAGATTTGAGAGTGGAGATTGAATCTTTATTTTGGATTTAGAAGGAAAAAAAAAAGGGATTCAAACTTGAGAGTAGAGAAGAAGAAGAAGGAAGAAGAAGGAAGAAAAAGGAAGAGAGGTCAGAGGTGTACCGTGGCCATCCACCGTCGCCGTTTTCGTTGCCGTTTGCCTTCGCCGTTGTCGACACCCAAGCATCGCAGCCGGGTTCCTCCCTCTCTTTCTCCTTTCCGAGTTCAGAGTTCCCTCTGTTTCCTTTTTTTTTTTTGCCCGTATGCTGAAATCGTGAAATGAGGACAGTGAACAGTATGTTTTAACTTAATACCCTAATAAGGGTTATGTTAGCCTCACTCTACTAATATCACATGAACCTTTGTTTTAATTTTAAACCCTAATAAGGGTTATGCTAGCCTCACTCTATGAAATCACATAGCCTTTGTTTTAACTTTAAACCCTAATAAGGGTTATGCTAGCCTCACTCTATGAAATCACATAACCTTTGTTTTAACTTTAAACCCTAATAAGGGTTATGCTAGCCTCACTCTATTAAATAACATATTTTATTTGTTTTAACTTAAACTGTAAACCCTAACAAAGGTTATGCTAACTTCACTCTTAAATAATATTTCCTTTTATTTGTCGTTAAGTGATTTAAACCCTAACAAGGGTAATACTAATTTCACTCTTTGTTTATAAAATCCTCTTTTAATTGTTTTAACCTTTAAGTAGTTTAAACTCTAACAAAAGGTGAAGGATAATACTAATTTCACTTACTGTTAATAAAATCCCCTTTCAATTGTTTTAACTTCACAAGAGTAATGCTAGGGTTAAATTGTTTTAACTTCACAAGAGTAATGCTAGGGTTAAGGACTTAAGGGTTTAAACCATAGTTCGAAAACTCAGCGAGTCACCCGAGTAACTTGGCCGAGTTACTCGACTCGGCTGAATTTCGAGTCGAGTCGCCTCAAAACTCGAAGGAGACACTATTTACCGAGTTACTCAGGTGACTCGATCGAGTCTAGCCGAGTTTTCGACTCTCCATACTAGGTTAAGTCATAGAAGGGTATTTTTATCATTTTTTAAAACCTAAACTAAAATGTCACACTATTTTTGCATCATATTTTTTAGGGTCTACAAAAACAACTTACTATGGGTTTTGTCAAACCTAATTTTGTTGTTTGAAGCTGTAAAACCAACGTACTTTGAGTTCTTTTAACCCAAAATTTTTAAGTTATTACATATATATTCCGAGTTGGACCGAGTCGATTTTTTTTCGAGTTTTCCGACTTACTCGACTCGGCTAACTTTCGGGTCGAGTCGAGTTTTCGGGTTTTTGAACTATGGTTTAAACCTAAAATTAAAAAGGTAATACTAGTTTTACTCTTTTTAAAAATTAAAAAAGATGATAGAGTTTTTTCCTTATATACACCCACGGTTCTTTGGGAGACCCAAAATACACCCCATTTCATATTTTTTTTTTTATACACCTAAACACATTTTAGGTCATTTTTGCCCTTATATATATCAAAAGATGAAGTTTAAAATCGAAATGCCAAGATGGGGATCAATCTTAGGGTTAGGGTTCAGATTTTATCATTACTATCATTACACAGATAGAAGATAACAACCAAGAATAATAATACAGATAAAAAGGCAACAAAAATTCAGGTCCTAGGAGACTAAACATATCTAACCGGTCATTCGTCAATAAGCATAGATTAAACAAATTCCCTCCAAAAAAAAGCATGAATCAAACAAATAAAACACCAATAAGCATGAATTTTTTTTTAAAATTCACTATGTTGAAACATAATTTCTTCATAAACAAATTATACCCATATGGTTTATTAAAAAATTAATAATTTTGTAATAATATTTTAGAAATTAAAAATTATTTATAGGTTAAGATATGCTCATAAGGGTTTTTTTTAAAAAACATACTAACACTTTGAGTCTTCGACCAATCATAAGTATTTCAAATTTTCAAAATAATTAACATGGATAATCATTTAAAAAAAAGGCGATAGGAATTCAGAATTTTTATGTTTTTAACTTGATTAAATTTTTTAGTGATCCACTGTGCAATATTTTTTATATTGTAAAAGAATTAGCCCGAGTAATTCCACCACTCTATAATTTGTAAAAGAAATAAGTTGTGCGATGTATTTTGTTTTTCGACATAAAAGTCTTACTTCATTACATTAAACTTGTAATCACCTAAATAACACTCAATATACCTAGATTACATCAAAATAAAATTTCTAGATATTTAAAACTTAAACAGGAGTCCCGCACATTAAAATAAAATTGCATCTTCTTTTTACATAATTACATCCACTTCATAGTCAAATAAAATTAAATCCACTTATTTTTACATAATTACATCCACATCAGAGTCAAATAAAATTAAATCCACTTTTTTGTACATAATTACGTCCACTTCATAGTCAAATAAAATTACATCAACTTCTTTTTACATAATTACATCAACTTAATTGTCTAAAATTACATCAACTTCTTTTTACATAATTACATCCACATCATACTCAAATAAAATTACAGTCGTCTTCATTTTCTCTTGATGCAGGATCTTCGATCATTTAACCATCTCCTCTTATTTCCATATTGATTCGGTCCTGTAAAATCATTCAGCTCATCAATTGCATATAAAAATAATTTGAAAAACTAAATTAAAATTCAATTATTTATCATATAGAAATAATTTGAGCAACTAAATTAAATTTCAATTATTTATCAACTTTAATGCGCATTTATAAGTTTTTCATATTTCTAAAACAATTAACATGGATAATCATTAAAAAAAAAAATCACAGGTTTTGGTACTTAATTATATTATGTGTTTGACATTAATATTTATTGCTGATCCACTAGGAAGTATTTTTCATTATGGTACGGGACATAGGCTGGTCGCATGGAAAACCAATGGAGGGGAACAAGTTTGGATCAATATGTAATTATTGTGGTAAAAAAATAAGGAGCGGTGGAATTACGGTTAAAGTGGCATCTTGCTGGGGGTGATTCGAATGTGGCAGACTGTCCAAGTTGTCCGATGGAGGTCAGACAAGCTATGAAGGCTCACCTTACCACTGGGGCTAGAGAGAGGCAGGAGCATGTCGCGCAACAAAAGGCAATCCTTGAGGAATTGGGACGTGGTCTACAGCCACTAATAGATGTGGATGATGATGACGAAGATGATACTTTATACCCAATTGCTGTATTGGAGTTGACGAGAGAGTAGCATATCAACAAGCCTATCGTCAATCTATGCGCCAACAGTGGGACAGGGATCAGGAGCGTTCATTTGCAGCACGCATGCGGCCTGCCGATTTCAGAGGTAGTGCTGGAGCAGGACCATCAGGTTCTACTGGAAGGAAATCTGATTTTGGGACTGGGACACAACCACATAATATGTTTGGTCGCTCCCAGAGCATGAAAGTCCCAGATCTGCCACATGATTCATCTCTGTATAAAAGTCGAAATGCAAAACATAAGCGGTTGAAGGAAATGTGGAGTGGGGGAAGTCTGGTGGAAGCGCTTGGAACAGCTGTATCCAAGTTTTTTATACATAGTCATGTGCCTGCTAATGCTGCCTCAACCCCACAGTTTAAGAACATGATTCACGAGGCAGAACGGGTTGGGCAGGGGGTAGAGCCTCCTTCTCCATATGAGATTACAGGTAAATACTTAGATGCAGAGGAGAAGGAGATGAGAGACTATATTGAGACTCTAAAGCCAACGTGGGAAAATTTTGGTGTCACTATTATGTGCGATGGTTGGACAGGACCCACTAGGCTTTCGATCATCAACTTTATGGTATACAGTGAGGGAAGGACAATATTTTTAAAGTCCGTTGATGCATCTGACAATATAAAAGATGCAAAATATAAATATGACTTAATGAAGGGTGTTGTAGAGGAAGTGGGAAAGAAAAATGTAGTCCAGGTGGTGACTGATAATGGGAGTGCCTTCGTGAAGGCTGGGAAGATGCTTATGAAAAAGTATCCCCTATACTGGACCCCTTGTACAGCCCATTGCATAGACCTGATGTTACACGCGATAGGAGAAAGGAAATCTGTGAAGGTGGTTATTGACGAGGCAAGAACGGTAACCAACTTCATATACAACCACAGTTGGGTTCTAGCGAAGATGAGGGCTTTGTGTGGTGGTGAAATAGTACGGCCAGGGGCGACGCGCTTCGCCACCAATTTTATTGCCTTAGAGAGTTTGTCCAAACATAAAATTGGACTAAAGGCATTGTTCACTGGGACTGATTGGGCAGAATATGGACAAAGGCGCATTGTTTTGGCAAAAAAAGTTGAGGACATTGTCCTTAACAACAAAATTTGGGACAAAGTGGATGATACGGCTGCCATACTAGAGCCTATTTACCGTGTTTTAATGGTGATAGATGCAGATAAGTGGCCGACTATGGGTTCTGTGTACGAATTAATGCGGGTAATGAAGTTGTCGATAAAGAATGTGTCCCCTCGTGGATACAAGTGGGTCCACAAGATTATCGATGCTCATTGGGATAAGACAATGGAGCATCCCCTTCATGCTGTTGGTAAGTTTGATGTTTATTAGATGTTTACATTGAAGTTATTGCATGCTTGTAATGCTAATTGCATGTCGTACAACTTTCACGTTTCAGCATATTATTTGAATCCAAAGTATCACTATAACCACAAATTGGGGAATCGGGATGACTTAATGAAGATTGTTCACGACGTCTTCGAGACGTTGGACCCGAAGAGTAAGAGAAAGGGAGACTTCGGGAATGAGGTGAAATGTCTTTATCTCGTTAACTATAGCATATTTATGTGCATTATTGCATTCTAATATATTCTATCTAATTGGAACATGTTTTCTCAAAATCTATAGCTAGTGCGCTTTAGGGATGCACGGGGAGCTTTGGAAGAACTGCTGCTAAGGAGGGAAGGTTTAGGATGACGCCGTGTGAGTAATTTCTTCCCAATAAAGTAATTATATTTTATTTCTCTACATTAAAATATATATGAAACTAATGGATAACATCGTTTAATTGTCAGCTGATTGGTGGCAAATGTACGGAATCGACTGTCCGACCCTCAGAAAATTGGCGGCTCGTGTGTTAGCACAGACTGCTTCATCTTCAGCATGTGAGCGAAACTGGAGTACGTTTACCTTCATCCACACAAAGCAGCGGAACCGACTTGGCTACAAAAAGTTGCAAAAACTGGTCTTCTGTCACTATAATATGAAGCTGCGACTCAGGCAACTGCAGATTGATACTGGGAAGCAACCTGAGCAGGATCCTTTAGACCTGATGTTAATCGGTGCCACTGAGGATCAAGATAATCCACTTTCTGAGTGGGTTAAGGTTTCATCACTTGATGAAGATGATGGGCGTCCGAACGCAGTTATAGCTAGCGCGGCTATTGAGATAGGCATCGATGTAGAAAGGGTTATTGCTACAGAAGTGGGGTCTAGCACTAGCGGCAGCAGGAGCAGCTTTAGCACAGAATCATTTGATGAGATGATTAAAAGTCCAAAAGTTCCTGTGACTTCGGGTGCAAGAACCGCTGGGACAAGTAGATTGTCCAATAGTAATAGTGAGGGCGGTGATGAGTCTGATGACCATGATAAGAGTGACGGAGGCGGCGACAGTCCTGGGGATGGAGGTAACATCGGAGTTGAACTAGAGCAGAGGCCTCTGAGCCCATTCACCGCAGAGGCTGACTTTGACCATGCCACACAGGACCAAGATCATGGTGCCCCACCTTCACATCCAGCAGAAAGCCAACCGATTCATTACGTCTCTCGTCGGGGAAGCCAGGGCTGGGGCAGGGGTAGGGGTCAGGGCAAGGGCAAGGGCAAAGAACGAGATGTGGGACACGATGCTTGGTTTGGGGGCACGGAACATTCGGGCTCTAGTTCCAGAGGGTCTCAACATACATGGTTCTCCAGCCATGACCAAGATATACAGTCTCAGACATCAGGCTCTCAAGAACATAGTTATTCACATTCCACACAGGATCAATATCCTTATGGATATGTCTCAGGATATGAGCCACCTCCATATGGGTATGGAGGAGACAATTTCCAAATCCCAGTGTCTCTGCCAGTTGTGCCCAATCACCCATAGTATCCACCAATGGGCGTGTTACTACATCTTAGCCCAGATTACTACCAACATTATGTACATGAGCATACATCCATGTACCATAATGTGATGAGTTGGGCACAGTATTGTACGTATGTGGAGAATCAGCACTATAGCCAGCCAAGTCAAGATAGAGATGATGACATCGAACCTCCGCGTAACTCCTTCTGGTGGTGATTGTAGGTTTTTTGGTGGGTTGTATTATGTATGTTTGTGTTATTATGAATCTTATAAATTATGCATTTATGATTAATTGATTCATGAATGAAATATGAATCAATCATACATTATTGTCACTCGTCAGCGCACATCTTTGCTCTCTTCTTATTGCATTTCTTATATACATTGTTGATTTTTTAAATGTTTTTATTCTAATAGGTGTATTAACATCTATTTTAACATTCCCCGAATTTTCTCTAAAAAATTTCATGTTGTGCCCTATTTTTTGCCATTTTTTCTAAAAATCACCGATAAACGATATATCTCCGATATATCTTTTTTCCGCGGCTCCGACATGTCGAGCGATATCGACATTTAGAACCTTGAGAAGGAGGCCAGAGCTCAGAAAAAGGAGTCTCCAACCTCGCCAATAGCCAACAGGATAAGAAGCCCTGAAAAGAATCCGGGACGAGCCAAGGCACACCCATACACAAAAGGAAATGATTCCAAAACTCCGTCGCGAAATATCAGTGCAGGAGCAGCCAACAGGTGATTTATTGATTCCTCCTCCAGACAATACATAAAACAACGGTTTTAAGATGATCGCAAGTGATGATTTTATTCAGGAATGCCAACCAAAGAAAAAAAGATACCTTAGATGGATCCCCTAGATTCCAAACAGCCTTGAAGGGGAAAGGGATCAGGGAGAAGCCCCACATTGTGAAGACAAAAGAACTCTGAGAATTGACCCTTCTTGTCTAGAGACCAAACACGCCTATCTTTAATCTAAGGGCTGAATGACTACCCCTGCGAGGGCACCCAAAAACTTAACAAGCACATCACATCTAACTCCCAGTCATTAAGGTTGCAACAGAATCTAACCAAGCATACAGCTGCACCACCCATCAACTCAAAATTGGACACCACTGAGGCATCCTTATCTAAAGCTAGATTGAATAAGACCTTGAACTCAGCCATAGTTAGTAATTCGGCATACGTTAAAAATGCGGCACGAGAATTATTCGTGTATAATTCGGAATAGTTATTTAATAATTCGTTTTAAAATTCGGCGAAAAATATGTTAGATGCCAAAAATGCGGTACAGAAATAATTCGAGTATAATTCGGAATAGTTATTTAAAAATTCGTTAAAAGATTCGGCTAAATATATAAAATATATGTATAAAGTTACCTATGACCTAAACTTTATATGTAGTTGAATAAATACATATAAATGACCTAAGTATATAAATTAGAAATGAGTGGCTTTTAAATAAATGAGATAGATAAATAAATCTAATTTAATAATTAATTAAATAAAGCTGCATATTTTTGAATAAAAAAAATCTATTATTCATCATGGAAAGAAAGCCAAATAAGAGATTGTAAAGGAAAAAAAGAAGATAATCTGGATTTTGGTAATAAGAATCCTTAAGGATTCCAATGGGATCCGATCCCAAATGTGCTCCATTGGCGAAAATAGAGATGAAAACCTGCTCTTTCACGTTGAACGGACCCAGATTCAATGAAAACCCACTCGACCCGAAACATGAAACCTAGTAGATGGAATTTGATACGAATAGGTATGAAAACTTTGTGAAATTTGAGAGTATACCTAACATTTCTCAATATTATTAATTAAAATCCTTTAATTAAATAAAATAAAGTAGACTTTTTCATTACCCAAAAAAAAAAGTAGGATTTTTCAAATAAAAGCCATAGAAACGTATGCAGATTGCAGAGCATTAAATGCCTGTTCTTTCTCCCTTTAGGTCCTCTCTTTCAACTCATGTATACTCATGATTGGATAGTTTGTATTATTTCATTTAATAACTTGAATTATTCGGATGAATCACGTACTATTCGTTGCATTTGAGTAGTTCGCGAACTGATCCAAACCATTGAAAGCGACGGCCAAATAGATCGTTAAACGTTGTTTACGTTTCATTCGCGAACTATACGTGTATTAGACGCGACTTTACTAACTATGAACTCAGCCCTCAAGGGCGACTAACTCCGCCATATAACTTTTTTTATCGATGTATTATTATGTAAAACACTCATTTATGTGCCATGGATTTACAGTTTAAGGCAATGCATGCTAATTTGCATGATTCTTATATTTGATATTATACATGCTTCTGTTTTGTCATGTAATGAGTTATGTATGAGCATTTAATATTTATGCTTAGTTAATCATTCCCTAAAGTTTCATCTTAGATTTTCAATGTTTTCTTGATATTTCCTGCAATTCAATAATTTTTGCAGCGTTCCTTTGGAATTTCTTAAACTTCTTCAAAATGTTTCACTTTCCTAGTGATTGAAGTTTACAAATTACACCAACCACGAAGCTTAAAAAATCCTTGCTTGGATTATAATTAAAACATAGACTAGAACCGTCATTGTGGAGACTTATTAAACATATGTCTAGATGGTTATGGCATTTGGGGTCTATTTTTTACCTTTGAGCAACTGATTTTCCGTGCACAGAGGGATGTGGCAGGAGCCTTGCATTGTGTTTTCTCCTCACTGGAGTCTGCGGCTTGGTCCTGTTGTTCACTTGCTTCGACGTTGGTGTGGGGATCAGAAATGTTTACTTGTTCTGGAGGTATGAATTTATCTTGTGGCAACGGCATATGGAGCATGCTAGCACATCTGATTATATTCCAAGTGTTCCTTGCATATTTATACTATTAGGAGTTTATATGATATAATTGTGATTGTTTTCACATAGTGACATAACGAATATATGTCTTACAGCAAGGAGTGGATGCTGATCTAGCTCTCCTACCTTTCAAACCGATGAAAATGAAAGTCCTTCAATGTTCATTTCGTTGTGGAATTAAGTATGGGTTCTTACTTCACTTGTCAAGACATTACTTTCATTGCTCGACTGTTCTCACTTTCTCAGTTTGTAGATTGCAGCAAGTTCAACCTTTGCTAGAGATGTTAAAGCCAAAGTTTGTTTTGGTAATATATTCTAGATACTTCTTTATTGATGTTTCTTAACTTTGAAATAAAGTCTTGCCACAATAATTTTCTTGATCTTCATGCGATCTTACTTTTTCTAATATATATATATATATAGATCACATTTATCAAACTATCTTTTTCTTTTATGCTCAATCTAGCTCCCAGAGGAATTGAGGCTGCAGATTCCATCATCAAACACCCATTTGTCTTCATTCTTTTACTACACCGAGAATGAAACGTTACGTGTACCAAGGTTGAGGGATTTTTTTGAAGCTGACTTGGCATTCCAGTTCCAACCAGGAAGGCTGAAAGAGGAAAACAAGTGTCTTGCAAGATTAAAGGGGGAACTCTTCATAGAGCATGGCAAACATTTGTTTGTCCTTGGAAAGGAGCCTGTTGACTCTTCACAGAGTCGACCACTGCTACACTGGGGTTCCCTTGATCTGAATCTCTTACTGAAGCGGTTACGAGAGAAGGGCATTAATGGATCTGTAGAACAAAGCGGAAGTGATATTGGACCACTTAATGCTTGCCTTATACATGTCTATGAGCCTAACAAGGCTTTGATAGAAATCCGTGCAATGAGCACTATTATCAGTGCTGCTGATGAGACTTTGGCCTCTCTCATATTTGAAGCCGTCAGCAGCGTTTTGGATGGCATTTGAAGAATAGAGTTCAACTTTGTTTATGGACAGAAGCACGACATTGTACACTCAAGCAATGCTAATATTTTATCAATACTCCATACTTAAGTCAATGGTGTACTACACTTTGGCTCTTGTTTCAAAGAGATTTAAGTTCATTATAAAGCCTTGTTATATTCTATTTCTAAGAGAATTTACCTCTTCATTTTTTTATTCCTTCTCATCATATACTCTTTTGACAACAATTTAATTTTATTGTGCTTTGATATCTATTATTGGGAACAGTTTGTGCACGATGTCCCATTTTCCATCACTCAGTTGTACAATATCGCACTTATAAGCAAGTAAACAAGTTGGTTTTGGAATGATTGATTGTTGCAGATATTGATTCATTTCCTTTTATCGAAGGGTATAACGGTTGACAGAAGGAATAAAGTTGGTGTTCTGATTTTCTTTCCAGTTATTTTGTGTACCAGGTTATGGAATTTGATTATAGGGTTCCAAGCATAGTTACCAAGTTCTCCGATTTTTTCAAAAAATCCCGAATAAAACCTAACTTTTTCTTTGAACGATTAATTCCAGAAGTATTCACAAGTTTTGAAAAAATAGTGACTTTTTGAAAAAATCGCAAATTATGCGAATTAAATACGAATTATTCACGACTTTTTGAAAAAATCCTGAATAAATATCTAATATATGAAATATTTTTGTTTATAATTTTTCATAATTATTAATCTTATTTTATATTGTTACATTTCTTAACTGAATTTTCCCGATTTATTTATGACTTTTCCCGATTTTTTTCGAACTTTCCTTAGAAAATTCCCAAACCCTGACTTGGTAACTATGGTTCCAAGAGCTCATACTATTCCCCTTTATTTTTTCTGTTGTTCTGTTTTCTAAATTATATATATATATATATCATTCTACTAATAAAAGTACAAGGAGTAACCTAAACTTTATGTAGACAAAATTAACCTTCACCTTACTATATTATTGATAAAGTAAACATTATATTAATAAATAAAGAGAGAAGTTTAGGACTAATTTGTATAGTGGTTCTTAAGGATAGTATGGTCATTAGAAATTTCATTAATGGCATTCTATGTAAATAATGAGCAAATTAGAATTCTATTAAAGCAAAGATAACAACCACTAACACGGTCTATCAACCATTGCACGTGCTCTCATTCTACTTGAAGTCAATAGAGTCCCTCCCGATAAGGATAGGTAATGCATGCCAGTTGTACAGGACTCCCTAAAACTAAGCTTCCTCTCTTTGTGCAACAAACTTCTTATCCTTTCCTGGTTTTATGGCCTGGGTTATAATTATCCTTCTAATTAAATTGTTTGTTAGTAGGACCCACTAAAATTTAATAGTTACATTCATAAGACTATTGGTGGAGATTTTGAAGGACACTATTAGTCCTTACTCATCTTTGTAGAGATTCAATCCTTATCATAGTTTGGTTGAAAAATATGGACGCAATGGTCCAACTTTGATATATCTGGTTGGGTTCAAACGGTTATATTGTTTCTTAATATGAAATAATGACTCGGTGGAGGGCAAGAGGCTTATGATCATCTGGTTATAGTTTCCTACTTCGAAATGAGTTCCATCATCTTATACATATCTATGAAGAGCCATTGATGAGAAGCTTGGACGGGTGGTGACCTGTGTGGTACTTCCTCGTGTTGTCATAAATTCACAATACTTATTAACACTCTGGCAAACATTGAATTTTACTGGTTTGAGCTGGAAGACAGGAGAGTGTATGACACATCGGGTATTATTTGTGACTTCATTTTCTTTTCATTTTTTTTATTAGATTTTACTTATTTTAAGTGTTCTAATGTAAATCTCATTGTTTGTTTATCCAATCATTAATAGTATTTAATATAAATAAGGCTATAGGAGTTTGTGCATTACATTTTTTTATACTGTGACTTCTCTCAATTTTTTCTTTATTTTATATTAAATTTGTATATTTATATTAATAGAAAGTTAATACGTGCGAAAGCACGTGCACATTTACTAGTATATATATATATATATATATATATTATTTTTTTCTTTTTCTCTTTTTTGTATTTGTGTGGATTTTGTTCATTGGTGATGAGAAAAAGGCCCAGCTAGATTTAGTGGTGTGAGGAGGGAGATTTGGTTTACCACTTTCAGGAGCTCCAGGCGATCTCCAGGTGCAAATGGGACCGAACAGGAAGATTGAACACACTTGCTCAATGTAATCTTTCTCTCTCTAGGCATCATTGACAAAATTTCCCCTTTTCTATAGAAAGTAATGCTTTGTGTTTTCAAAAAATAGGCCTTCAAATAAGGTCAAGATTACATGAGGGTTCTGGGAATTGAAGGTTTCTAGAAACTTATGCTTCCTCTAGAAATTCTTAGTTCCAGTCAGATTAATCTACAACTGCCAATTGAGTACCAAGATATATTCTCCAAGAATATACAGAAATCTGGAAATGCAAGCTCTAAGTTCACTGAACATTTCAACCGACAACCATCCTATCCAGAGCTAAAACCAGGAGTTCTAAAGAAAATAATGTTACTAGCTTGATCTTGTGGAAATTCTGAAATTGTTTGTTTTTGCTTTGTAGGCAATTTATAATGGGGGGAGAGAGACCACCACTGTCTTGGATTTGGGGTTATGATGATGTATACTATGAGGAAGCAGCCAGATCTAATGATGGGTTGTGCCGATTTTAGTTCAGATTCAGAATTGACTTCGATGCTAGACGAATTCTTCATCTCTTTATTTCGTTTATCTTCTCTTTGAACAGCTAAGCTCAAAAGCCACTAAAAGGATTCTACTTGATGCTGTGGTATATATTTTGGATGGATTTTATTTTAAATAAGCTGATGACCTTTTTGGGTATGTATATTTACTTCATTGATTTAAAATCGTCAATATGCTTATTCTTTAGTCTCTTTTATCTTAACAATATGATCCTGGTTTATTTTGGTGTTAGGTTATAAATCTTCAGAAAATTTCTTAGCATGGGCTTAATCCGTACTATAAAGTAGAAACGTATGATGATAAATTACGATTCCAGTTATTGGTTCTAGGCTTTGATGTTTTTACTTGGATACGGTTTTATTACTTTCTTTGTTTTTCTTTTTCTTTTTCAGAATGCATATGCATATATTATGAGGAAAGCAGATGCATTGTGATAATCATACTTTAGTCCATATAGGATCTGAGTATTTATTTTTATTTTGGTAGATTCAGCTGTTTGGTATTTTGATTAATTGGCTGAAATTTATTTGCAATTGGATTTCATATTGAAAATTAAGAATGCTTTGTGATTTGCCTGAACGGACTTTTTTCTCATTTAGAATAATTGAGAAAGCATGTTTTGTTGTGTTCAGTTTCATAATTCAGGTATAATTTTATCTAATATTATTTATTTTTATTTTCTTGTGATTCCAAAGACCTTTCTTTCTTTTTATATGCTTTGTAATATACTTTTATCATGTTTTCAGTTTCTAGCCCCAACTCATAAATGGAAATAAACCTACTCTACTGAAATTGGTTTGCAACTACACCATTTAAATTGCTGAGATTGTTGTTTAATACACTCTTTTACTCTCTCTCTCTCTCTCTATTTATATATATATATATATATATATATAATACACACACACACATGGTGAAGCAAGGACTGTAGATTCATCAGTGATGCAGGAAGAGTACAAGAGCAGTTGTCATTGAATAAGCTTAACAAGGTCATGTTGTATTTTTATTGTTTTAAAACAAAACTTGCAATGGTTGGCAAATTTATTATTACCGTTTTTAAACCTTTAATTAGCAAGATTAAAATTTTCCTTATTTTTCAAAAGAGTTGTTGATTCGTTTTGGAACGTTTTCTATTTATTATAAATAAAGGACCTCAACTACGTACTACTGGATTGCAGATTGCAAATGTTCATTAGTCTGTTGGTGTCATTAGTGGTCTATATATGGTTCTTTCTTTTATCTTCTTCCTCACAAAAAATATCAGAAAATAGAGGATACTGCAACAGTGTTTCTTTAGAAGATTTAACCAGTTTTTTTGTTTAGGCTACAAATCCAACACGAGTTCGTAAGGCACTAAGGCTCGGGTATTGCATGTGCACGCTTAACTGAGATCGTGTTGTTGAATCCTGGAGTCCGGCCGCCATCAAACCCATCTGCACTCGAGCACCGCTCAAGGGGGCAAAATCGGATTTAAGGACAGTGGATTGTCCGAGCCTCGACACAAATCGATAAGTTGATTCAATCCGTTTTTCTGTTATTATTATTATTAGTTTTTTGCAGAATTTTCTACTTCATAATACTGCATCAGAAATTGCTATTGCTGTGGAAGATTGCTGCCCCAACCAACTTAGAAATACAAGAAAAATCATTATAATTGCTTGATGGTTATTATGCATATACCTTTTCGATAGATTATAGGTCAATTCAGTTCTGAAAAATCTGGTTTATTATACTATGTTAACAACAATCTTAAATCCGATTCAGACATTGGGAGGAATTTGCAGTAATAGTTTTGGAAAAGTTGAGCAATACTTTAAAATTCAGTTCTTAAACCAATAAGATATTACTAAGAGAAACCGTACAGTTTTAAGATTCTTGGTCGTGCATACAGTTTCACCTATCAAAGGCAATAATTTTGCTCTGTGCGTTAGAAACCAATGAGTTGCTATTAATTGGAGGTCTTCAAGCTGCACCTAGAATATATAGAAGCCAACAGGTTGACTAATCAAATAGTTTTGGCTTAGAATATGATACATCCTTACGTGATGACAGGGTTAGAGGAACTGAGGTGGCAGCTGAAGCATGATGTGGCAATTCTTGCAAGCATGCCAAAATGTGGAGAGATCTTTGGGTTTAGTAGTTGCTATTTTGAGTAGATTTTCGTGATAGTAGTTGCTTTATTTTTGAATAAGTTATCCAATCATGTAGTTAGTTTCCTAAAGAGTAGGGATGAGATTGAGTAGTTGGAGTAGTTTCTATTTTCAAGGATAAGTTACTAAGATTGTGGGATGCCACAATGATAAATGTAATTCTAATTTACTTTTGAATCAAGCAGAAATTTCCAACGTCTTGTGTGTATTCACAAGAGAGGCATGTCCATCCTCTAATTCGGGCACCAACTTCACCATTAAAATAGTTAGAATCGTATCATCTGGTATCAGAGCATCAATTTGCATATGCCAAAACACAAAATGGAGGATCGTGTTTCATCAATTGAGCGAAGTATTGCGGTATTCCTTTGTTGGAACAAAAAGTTGAGGAGCTGTCCTCAACTTTCATGGCATCATTTGAGACTCTTTGTGAGTCGATTGAAGGCTTGAAGGACCAAAACCGGACCTCCGATCGTCAAGTGGATAGTGGGGGTAGCCATTATTGGCCACCTCGGAAGGAGTATGGTGACTTGGAAGGATATTATGGGGGACGATCTATACTGGGTCGTTATGCGAGAATCGATTTCCCACGATTTGCGGGAACAGACCCCATGGAATGGGTTCATCGGGCCAAACAATTCTTTAACTTTCAAAATAAGCCGGAAAACGAAAAGATACTTCTCGCCTCGTTTCACATGGAGGGAGAAGCCAACCAATGGTACCAATGGTTTGCGAAAACATCACGACGAATGAATTGGCCGATTTTTGTACACCGTGCTGGTGCGTTTTGGCCCATCAAATTATGATGATTTTGATGAAGCTCTTTCCAAACTTCGCCAAACGGGAACCGTGCGAGAGTACCAACGCGAATTTGAACGACTCACAAATCATGTGGAGGATTGGCCAGAGAAGGCATTAGTGAGGAGCTTTATTGCCGGATTAAAAGAGGAGATCCACTCCGATATCAAGCTTTTTTGCCAACTACAATGATAACCGCTACGGGTTTCGCACGCTGCCAAGAAGAACGGCTCTCAAAGATGCACTGCTCTTTCCGTCCTCTTTTCAACCGTCAGACTTTTACCTACCCCACTATGCAACCAACTCCAACCGTACCCTCTCCCTCATTCCAACCGAAAGGAGGACCACCGGTACGCCGCCTCACTTGGGCTGAGATGCAAGCTCGCCGTGACAAGGGATTATACTACAATTGTGATGAACATTTTGTGCCCGGCCATAAATGCAAAACGCAGCAGTTGTTTCTTTTAATGGCGGAAGATAACGAAAATATTGATGATGAGGATGTTCCCCCTGACAATGATGACGAGGTACCCGAAATTTCTATTCATGCCTTATTAGGACAACTTTCTCATCAAACGATGCGAGTCACGGGTTATATGAAGAAGCAAGAAATCTCTATTCTTATTGATAGTGGGAGCACCCACAACTTCATACGAGAAAGTTTTGCACGACATTTTTTCGTGTGCCTATCCACTGGTCACTAACGGAAGCAAGCTTGAGTGTGCGGATAGGCAACCACTCGACTCGACGACTTGCTTATGCAATTATCTAGCCACGACGAAGGTATGGATCCTGATGTTCCTAGTGATATTGGATGTATTATTAATAAAATTTCTTCAATTTTTGAGGAACCCAAGGGGTTACCACCGCATCGATCATAGGACCATCGAATTGAGATTATGCTCGGGGCCTCTCCCACAAATGTTCGGCCCTATCGTTACCCACACATCCAAAAAAAATGAAATTGAACGTATGGTACGCGAGATGCTTGAATCTAGAATTATCTAGCCAAGCATTAGCCCTTATTCTTCCCCGGTATTGCTTGTGAAAAAAAAATACGGCTCTTGGCGATTTTGTGTGGATTATCGAGCTCTTAATCTGATCACAAATAAAGATAAATTTCCAATTGTAGTGATTGACGAATTGTTGGATGAGCTCCATGGAGTCCAATACTTTTCAAAGCTGGATTTACGTTTGGGGTAGGGTACCACCAAATTCGGGTTCGACTTGAGGATGTTCCTAAAACGACATTTCGCACTCACGACGGACACTATGAGTTTTTGGTAATGCCTTTCGAGTTGACTAGCGCTCCATCTACATTTCAAAGCCTCATGAATGATGTGTTTCGTCCATTCCTACGCCGGTTTGTCTTGGTATTTTTTGATGACATACTAATTTACAGCCCCTCCTGGGAGATGCACTTGTCTCATTTCTGGGTTGGTCTTCGAGGTACTCTACAACCACCAATTATTTGTGAAACGTTCTAAATGTATATTTGGTCAACGGGAGGTGGAATACTTGGGCCATATTATTTCACACAATGGGGTTGCAGCAAATCCTAGCAAAATTGCAAGCATGATTAATTGGCCAAAGGCATCAACTCTCAAGGGGCTTCGCGGTTTTCTCAGGCTGACTGGTTATTATCGTCGCTTTCTACGTGATTATGGTAAGATTGTTGCCCCGCTCACGACCATGCTCCGTAAAGACCACTTTGGTTTGTCGGAGGAGGCGGAGAATGCTTTTATCTACCTTAAGGAAGCCATGGCATTCACACTGGTATTAGCCCTTCTCGATTTTTCCATTCAATTTGTATTAGAGTGTGATGCATCCGGGAAGGGTATTGGAGTCGTGCTCTGCAAGGCGGACGACCAATTGCCTTCTTTAGTAAGGCATTATCAGTTAAAACATTGGCTCTGTCTACATATGAGAAAGAGATGCTTGCAATTATTCAAGTGGTGACAAAATGGCGACCGTATTTAATTGGTCGGAAATTCAAAATTTTAACTAACCATAAGAGCCTCAAATTCTTCTTGGAGCAGCAAGTAGCATCATTGGAGCAACAAAAATGGGTATCCAACCTACTCGGATACGATTATGAGATTATCTAACGGGTGGGACTTGAAAACGTGGTGGCGGATGCTCTTTCTTGTATATGTGATACGCCTCAACTTCATGCAATTTCGGCCCTCCATATCGAGTTATGGCCTGATCTTCTACAAGAGGCCACCAATGATAACGTCAGGAGATGATTAGCAAATTGCAAGCGAACCCCATGGCTCTACACGGGTTTCATCACCAAAGTCAATCTTTGTTCTACAAAGGTCGGTTTGTGCTTCCCTCGCACTCATGCTTTAAGCCATTATTGTTACATGAGTTGCACTCATCACCACGACAGGCCATCTAGGATTTTTACGAACCTACAAGCGGTTATTTCTAAGGTGAAAAATTATGTGGCTCAATGTGATGTCTGTCAACGTAATAAATATGAAATGATGGCCCCTGTCGGTCTTCTACAACCACTCCCTACCCCGGACAAAATTTGGGATGATATTTCTATGGATTTTATTGATGGGTTACCATCATCCAATGGGAAGACTTCAATCATGGTAGTGATTGATCGCCTCTCGAAGTATGCACATTTTAGTGCCTTGGCACATCCCTACACAGCCCGTTCCGTAGCCGAGTTATTTGTGAAAGACATTGCTAGGTTGCATGGCATGCCACGTTCCATTGTATGTGACGAGATCCATATTCATTAGCCAATTTTGGAAGGCATTTCTCTCCTTCCAAGGCACTCAATTAAAGACAAGCACTGCGTACCACCTACAAATGGATGGACAAATGAAGGTATTAAACCGTTGTCTTGAAACATACCTACGTTGCTTTGTGGGGGATTGGCCGAATCAATGGATTAAATGGATTCCGTTGGCCTCTACAACACGTCATTCCACTCCGCCATTGGCATGACACCCTTTGAGGCGGTTTATGGGCGCCCTGCTCCCATACTTGCTGCTTATGTTCCAGGGTCAATGGCGGTGGACATGGTTGATATTGTTTTACGGGACCGAGATGAGATTCTTCATGAACTTAAGGATAATATTGCCAAAGCTAAAAATCGAATGAAGCTCAAACAAGATCAACATCGTTCGGAACATTCGTTTGAGGTTGGTGACATGGTTTTTCTGCAATTACAACCACATCGTCAATCTTCCCTTTTTGAAAGATCCAATCAGAAATTGGCCACCCCCTTCTTTGGCCCTTAGAAGGTTCTCAAGCGTATTGGTGCCGTGGCCTACCATTTGGACTTACCAAATGGTACAAGGTTACATCCGGTATTTCATGTATCACTAGTCAAGAAGGTGGTTGGACTGCACATAGTGATTAATCCCACAATTCCAGCCGTGTCGGGTACAGGATTCCTCACTCCTGCCCCAAAGCGTATTCTTGATTATCACTGGACTCGTCATGGAAAAAAGGTGCAAGAAGAGGTCTTAGTTCAATGGGATTGTCTTCCTATCGAGGATGCTTCTTGGATTGATCGGCTCCAATTCGAAATGCAATTTCCTGCTTTTAACCTTGCGGACAAGGTTGTGTCTCAAGGGCTGGGGAATGATACATCCTTCCGTGATGACAGGGTTAGAGGAACTGAGGTGGCAGCTGAAGCATGATGTGGCAATTCTTGCAAGCATGCTAAAACGTGGAGAGATCTTTGGGTTTAGTAGTTGCTATTTTGAGTAGATTTGCTTGATTGTAGTTGCTTTATTTTTGAATAAGTTGTCCAATCATGGAGTTAGTTTCCTAAAGAGTAGGGATGAGATTGAGTAGTTGGAGTAGTTTCTATTTTGAAGGATAAGTTATTAAGATTGTGGGATGCCACAATGATAAATGTAATTCTGAATTACTTTTGAATCAAGCAGAAATTTCCAACGTCTAGTGTGTATTCACAGGAGAGGCATGCCCATCCTCTAATTCGGGGCATCAACTTCACCCCTAAAATAGTTAGAATTGTATCAGAATAAAAGTTTGGATCAGAATAAAAGGTTGGACTTGGACCATCTTCTTATGTTGGGACTTAGCGCCAATGGGCTGCGATTGCTGTGCGTTGTGCTGAGCATTGGTAATTTGTAACCAATGTGGGGTCATTAAGATGGTAGAACTGTGGGGGCATTAGGGCGGTAGAACTTCGGTACTGACAGGCAGGATCTGTTTAGTCAGCTGGCTCACCGGTCCCAAGTTGGGAGATGAACCATGTTGTCCGGGCAAAGGCTTGGGCTCCATGGCTATTAGTGTGGAGGGTGCCGCGTCAGGTTGGTCTCACATATATATCAGCGTCAACCTCCCAATCTTGACAGTGGAAGAACAACGAGCTGGTACTCCTAAACATCTTGATGCCCTTGTGGGTAAAGTACTTGCAGAGGAACCACAAGTTGAACTTGCTCTGTATTCGATTCTTCGAATCATTTTTGCGGACCTCTGTACAAGAGTTCATAGCAGGTGACTATGCTTTTGAATGCTTCTATGAGAAAAATGATCAAGCTATATTAGTGTCCACATTGATACCTCAACCACAGTCTATGGTTCATGCTCGTCTAGAGGACTTCTACATGTCATTTGGAAGCATGCTATTTCATGGTCTTACTTTGGTGAAAATGATGGAGATCTTGAGGAGAAGAAGAGGATGAGTATAAGGTACATGTGTACAACTCAAAATATTAAAGGTCCAGATTCTAATATATATATATTAATGAGGGAAGAAAATTTAAGAGTTGAACGGTTTCATTTTAATCCTCAAGCACTCTTTACCCTTCCTTTGTCATAACAGTAATGACTTGAAAAGATATCCGCTAGAATGGAGATCATTCACATTCAAGTAACGAAGCTGAATAGTTTTGTCATTTCAAAAGTTGTATAATAAAAGAGAGGGAGAGAGAATTGTAATTTGCTAACGGCCATGCCATGTTCACATATGATATGGAGTCTTTTGTTATGGTGTGGGCGCATTAAGGATATATATTTGGCAATATTTAACCCACTGATCAACCCGATTATCTTTAATGGGTTAGAATTGAAGTTTGGGATGTGTGGTTGAGGTTGCAGATTTCACACTTTTTACAAGTAGATTTTGTTATAATTTTACCACACTACCATGTTATTGATAATAATTAATGTATTTCTCTATAATGTTAAATATTGTAACTTATACGGTATTAATTTGTGGAATCTGTACCAAAGGGAGAAACTCTAGAGATGCTTCATGAATTGTTGAACCGGAGTACATTAGTCCGAATGTGGTTATGTCCTCAGACATCCGATAAAAAGTAGTAGGCTACGCAAAAAGGGACATTTGTGGAAGTATTGTGGCTCTTTATTGTGATGATGCAAAAAGTCATAACCTAATGAGTTCACTTACATACTTTAATACACCACTTTTATTAGTATTGTGACTAATCATAAATATAATCCTATTAAGTGCGTTCAGCCTGGTTTCACAACTCATAATTGTGAGCGGACAAAATTTTGTGGGTTTTCGGTGTATTGGTTCAGCATCACCATCCTCCATTAAACACCTTATGTTTGTGTTATGTTATTGATAGAGGATGCTACATTTAAAGGCTGATTTGGATTGTATGACCTTTCATTTTATTTTATTTTTGTTCTTATGAGACCTAGTTGATCTGACTCACGTGTTTTGACTCTTCATACCATATTTTCAGGTGCCCTTATAGAGATATCCATTTTTGAACTTTTGGTGTATTATATAATATTTGAAATTGTGGGGGACATTTTGCAAAAGTGGCAGATGCGAAGATTAATAAATGTCAAGACCTGAATATAGTGCTCAAGAATTATAGATAGCCTGATGTTCTTATTAAACTATTTTCTACAAGACATTGTGTATAGATATCCGCTACCTAGACCAGTGGATTGGATAACTAGAGTTAGAGGATCATAATATCGTGGTCTAGACTTTGCCATTTTACTATAAGAATGTAAAATAATGGCTAGACCTCATTTTCAGATGAGATGAAATTTGCAAGTGGTTTTTAATTCACTCTTGTTAGCGAAACGAAGTCATGAAAATATAATTATGCATGGTTTATCTTTTAGATGCATGTGAAATCATAAGGAATATAGTTTCTAGTTCATTACTAGAAATAATGGTAGATACATGAATTCAATACTAGAAAGTGTGGAATACCATAAAATTTGTGGGGGAAGCTATTATTTGTATATGTTGTATGGTTAAAATAGATTAAGCAAGACCCGTATGAAAAAAAATTACTTTGCATACCTAGAAGGGTGGGGGTTATTAGGGAAATAATTATGTAATATCTATGAGATACACAAGATCTTATAGATAATCTTAGATTTGTATCTTTAGTGTATTAGGATTATCTTTAATATTGTGTTTCCAAGTTAAGAGTTTTGGGTTACTTATTTAAACCCTCTGCGGGTCATTGTAATCCATCCAAGCTATTCTCAATAAATCTCTTTCTCTACATGGTATCAAAGCCACTGACTCTTTGGTGATTTCTTAGCTCTTGTTTTTCTTTTCTGGCAGGTGGTGCCACCACCGCTTGCTGGTTGTCAAACTTTTGATTGTTTTTTGTTTTAAATAAAAACTCTACCATCATCCTCTATACTTTTACCACCCCATGATCATACTCACACCCATGGATCTCCCTGTTTCTTTTCATTTATTGAAGACCCCTCCAACGAGAGTTTTTCTTTAAATCACAGGTCATACTTCATGTTCATTGGGAGAAGATCATGAGAGCCTGATCTAGTGGGCCACCGGCTCCAACAGACTCAAAATGAGCACGATGTGACAGAAATGGACTTCACAGACTAGCGGTGACCACCAAGCACAGTTGAATGTTCTAACTATTCGTTAATAAATTATCAAAGAAGATCAAGGGTGGTGAGGAGTACTCGACTTGTGGCAAATCCATGAAGATCTCGATCCTCATGTGTTTGAGGGGGAGTATTAGGGAAATATTATGTTAGGGAAATAATTATGTAATATTTATGAGATACACAACATCTCATAGATAATCTTGGATTAGTATCTTTAGTGTAATAGGATTATCTTTAATATTGTGTTTTCAAGTTAAGAGTTTTGGGTTATTTATTTAAACCCTCTATGGGTCATTGTAATCCATCCAAGCTATTCAATAAATCAGTTTCTCTACAGGGGTATCTTGCTAAGTGGTACAATTTGATTGCTTTATGTAAAACATATAACATGACTCAAGTGAAGAATATGAGAATCTTAAACTTTGGTAAATAGTTAAAGGAGTGTAGCTATTTATTGTGTCATCTTTCTCAATAGAAGCCGGTTCCTTAACCGACAAATTTGATAAGTGTCTGTATGTATTTATAATGAGTTTTCAAGTAGCCTAGTAAAACATTTGCTTATATGTCAATGATATGTTATGAGAATAAACCTAGAGTTTATTCATAACCTAGAATTATGAGAATTGGATATCAATGATTTAGTCATATAAATTTGGCTTTGTAGAAACAAATGTAAATTTGAGTTGAAATAACATGAATTTATATATTTGAGAATATATTATTATATCTATGAGATCAAAATTTTCAAGTGGATTTATTCAGCCTTGTTGGTGGGGCCATCTCTTGGAAATCATCCAAGCAGAAAAAACTCATTCAACTATAGAGCTCAAATTTGATACTTGTAGAGAGGAGATGTAAACGAGCCGAATGGCTTGAAATCTTATTTGTTGAATGAAATAAAAATAAGAATAAGATCCACCTTGACAATAGATTATCTGTACTATTATAATGAGAGGAGAGATAAGTAGCGTTGATTGACTTTTTTTTTACTATGACAAAAAAAACAAATACTATATTATCGTATTACTATTTAGTGAATAGATATTTAAGGGTATTAAATTCATTTCAAATCTATTAACTTCATTCCCCTTAAATAGGGCTGATTCCCTCAATTATCTATTCCTATTTTTTCTCTTCCACTCTCTATGTGTTTCAACCGTCGGACAACTTACCTTTTCTAACACATTTTCTCCCCCTCTAACACACATGCATCATGTGAGGTCCTCCCTCTTTCCATTCTCTCGCCCTTTCCCTTTCTCACGTGCATCGCACGTGCAACCCACTAGTATCTATAATGAGAATCCTGACATATTCGTCAGATGAAATACTACGCTAATCATTCTACAGATGAATATTATGTAAATGCATGGTTATACTGCAGACATGATCTTGTAGATGTTTATCCTACATATGGTTACATAATTACTCTAGGTGAGAGTTAATTCGGATCCGTTAATTCAGTGGATTAGCTAGTATTTAAACATCGAGGGGGATGAGACTTAAGCTTATTACATGAATGGAAGTGATGACAACCCAACCTATGTGAATGGAGATCGCAGGAAGTAGGTTCAATGGGTAAAAATAAGTCACTGGACCATTCGACAAGAGCACTCTCAAATATCATTTAGTCTCTTCCTATGGTGTAGAATTGTAGATAGTGCTAACTGCAATAGTGGGGTTGAGTTTCAACTCTTAACAAGTCCATATCCTTTGTAAGTGGCATGTCTAGCTACAGTACACACTTGATGGATTCACCTATATGAGTGTAGAATTGGGGCCGCTTCTTATGAGAACTTAGGCAGGTTCTCTAGAGCACTCATGAAAATTCAGGTAGGGCGTAAGGCTGAAATGTGCCAATCCGTTAGAACTCGGCTGATTTTGGAAAATAGAGTTTGTGTAGCAAATTCAGCCGATTTTCAACAAAGATAATTGGTTCAATAAATATAATTTCACCAAATATTTGTAGGTCCTGGTTTGTTTTCACTAAATATTGATTCAATTCCAAAAGACATCAATACTATGCACTTTATTTTTGCTATGCTTAAAAGTTTTGTTTATTTGGAGGATTGTTGTATTTTTATTGTTTTAAAACAAAACTCGCAATGGCTGGCAAATTTATTGTTACCGTTTTTAAACCTTTAGTGAGCAAGATTAAAACTTTCCTTTGTTTTTAAAGAGTTGTTGATTCCGTTTTGAAACGTTTCCTATTTATTATAAAGGACCTTAACTCTTTACTAATGGGTTGTAAATGTTCATTAGTATGTTGGTGTCATTAGTGGTCTATATATAGTTCTTTCTTTTATTTTTTTTCTCACAAAAAAATATTAGAAAATAGAGGATATTGCAACAGTGTTTGTTCTAGAAGATGTAACCAGTTTTTTTTATTTGGGCTACAAGTCCAAGACTAGTTCTTAAGGCTCGGGTATTGCGTGTGTACACTTAACCGAGACCTTGTTGTTGAATTTTGGAGTACGGCTGCCATCAAAGCCATCTGCACTAGAGTACCTCTCAAAGGGGAGAAATTGGATTTAAGGACAGTGGATTGTCCACGCCTCAGCACAAATCGATAAGTTTATTCAATCCATTTTTCTGTTATTATTATTATTAGTTTTTTGCAGAATTTTCTACTTCATAATACTGCACCAGGAATTGCTATTGCTGTGGAAGATTGCTGCCCCAACCAACTTAGAAATACCAGAAATTTTATTATAATTGCTTGATGGTTATTATGCATATATCTTAGATAGATTATGGTTCAATCAGTTCTGAAAAATCTGGTCTTATACTCTGTTAACAACAGGTCATATTTTGATGTATCCTGCAGAAACTGAATGATACTGGGAATTTTCTAGGGTTAGATTTTAAAAATTAGTGATGATGGGGATGTATTGTTTGCTTAACACATGCTTCCTACACTTTTATGTGATTGTATTTTTGATCAAGAATCGAACCTGTGGCTATTTCCAGTTTACCATTTCGCTTCTCTGTATCCAAATAATTATTTCTTGTTGATCCCGCAGTATGAGATCATTGGCTGGGTTGTTTGAAGTCTGAACATAATATTTCAGACAATTTTAAAGTGTCAACTGATTTTCATTTACATTCCACCTCTTGCGCCAGTGGTGTGGTGTGGCCTCTGTTGAGGGAGGTCTGGGGATCCAATCCCCCTGGCTGATGAGTCCACAAGAGCTCCAATCCCGAAACTAACCACTAACAATTCTAACATAGGTAAATGATATCCGAAGCAAAAAAAAGAAAAAACTGATTTTCATTTGACTGGTGTGGATTGTGTTTTGCAGCAAAAAAATTTCCGTCTAAGGTATGCTCATCTTGGCCTTCTCGCATTTTTTTTTCATGGCAATATGGTTGATAAAGATGGTTTGGTATTGGTGGAAGGAAATCAGAAGGAAATTTTTTTTTGGGTTGAAATGATATCATGTACTAAAACACTCTAAATTCTGAACACACACAAAGCCAGACTTAAGGTAGCCGGTAAGGTGCCACAAGGGTTGGCCCAAGCAACCACTCCAAAAGGGCCTGTCTTAAGGAGGGTTCATGGCCCCTTATACACCCCTGCCAAGTCCACTTCCCAACTGACGTGGGACTAAACCTGGGATACACCCTCTAACGCATGCTGTAACAAAGCCAATTAAATTGGTTTATTTGGTTGAAATGATATCATGTAATTAACACACACACAGGAAAATTCAGCAGTATTAATTGTGTTCCAAGTCCTAAAAGAACATTTAAGGGGAAAATTTACCAGCCTATGGATTGTCCTGCAAATGTGGGTTGCGACAATGAATTGTGACTAAAGATCCAAGTGCTGAATCCAAATCATACTTCTTTTTAGATAAGGCCTGTGTCTTATGGATACACCCTTTTTTTTTAGGGTAAACGGAGTTATGGGTACTTTTAAGTGGTCTGGTAGGTTTAAATGAACTTAGGCAGTTTAAGGCTATTTATCCGTAACTCATCAATATTTAGGAGCATTGGGTTTGTCCGTTGAGGTCTAATGGGATGGTTTTGTAAATATCTTGATGTGAGCCCCACTAGACCAGTCAATTTGGGCCCCACTGGACCGGTATATTAGAAAGAGTCCTGCGAAGCTGAGAAGGGGAGTCCCCTTCCTAGCTGACCGCGGTGTCCTGTGTCCCTTTTAACCCCCTTTTCAACCATGGTTAAGTTTAACTAAATTATGATTGTTATTAGTACTTTAAAAAAACCAAGGTTGGATGGTTGGATGGATGGATGGACCTAGGGTGAGTGAATCTTAACCACAATTAGTGGATGTTCAAATGGAAGGCGTGGACCAATGAGATCAAGGTGAATGAGATCAAGGTGACAGATGTCATAGAGAAGTTGACATATATAAATGATTTCTCTTGAAAAGTTAGAAAATGTTTCCGAGCCTGGTAAGTGATCTTAGAGTTTGGCCCCTCCAAACTTGTTGAATCTTCTTTACTTTTTTTCAAAACATATTGTTATGGGAATCAATCTACAACCCCATTCAAAACATATTTTCGGGGAAAAAAAGAAGCCAAAAATCAAGTGGGGCCCACATTGGCCTATCCGGATCAATCCAACACAGCCACATGGCGGGATTAGGTTAACTAGAGGGAGGGAGCAGGAAAAGCCTTTTATATTGAGAAGTTTCAAAAATCTTCCTTGTGTATTTTTGTAGTTTTGCAGTATTTTAGATATAGTTACATTTAGTATCTTTGATAACTCGTTAGCATTCAAGCCTAGAGTCTTACTAATTAAGTTGGAGTTGATGATTTATAAATTATAGTTTCTAAATTCAAGTTGACATTTTGCTCTTCAACAGGTTTGAAACTGCTTCATTCCATCTCTGTAATATATTTTTCATTCTCATTTTAATGAGTTTGATGTTCCAATTAATGGGTTGTTTCCAATTAATGAGTTGTTGCTTTTGCCACGGCAACAACAGCACCTAACAATCTGTTTTCTCTCTAATCTCAGCTTCCTCCATCAACGCTGGTAAATGTTGTATCTACTGGTCTTTGTTTGGCTTTTGGAGACCAACAACCAAATCAACAGCAGCAACAACAGAATATCCTTCTCCCCTCTTCAAATCTCTCATCCCTACTCTCAGAAGATCTCACCGCCCAAATCAAACAATATAGAGACGAACTCGACCAATTCCTTCAAGCCCAGGTACTAATTTTTCTATTTTTCCCCTCTATCTAGTTGGGTCTTTTTTAAATTTTCTTCTCTGTGACTTTAATGGAGGATTGTTATGCAAGGGATCAATTAATGACTGTATATTGCCATTTTTTTTTTGATCGGTAAGCCTGATATAATATAAATAAATATAAGCAGTTTACAGAAATGCAAACTAAAAGAGAGAGCAAACTGAAAAAGAAAACCATAACACCAAAATAAGACTGCTAGTTGTCCTCAAGGGAAAAGGGCATTCCTCATTTCTTGACCCATCGAACTAGAGGAGCTCTAATCCACAATCGAATGCTGCACCCGTGATAGAATGCGCTGGTCAGAAGAAGAGGAATTATCAAAGACACGACCATTCATCTCCTTCCAAATCGCCCAAGAATAGAACCGGACAAAAACATCCAGATGGATTCCTTAGCACCACCAAAGGCATCAGGTGTCAACCAGATAAGAAACTCAGAAAGGAGGAGGGGAAGACTCACTCCACACCCATCCGAGACAAGAAGTAAGCCCAGACCCCAAAGACAATCGGACAGTGTAAGGCTAAATGACTCACAGTCTCTTCCGCATTCAGGCACAAATAACATCTGTGGCAAAGCTCCACCATCTCCTCTTCAATTGATCTATAGTTAGTATTTTATTTAAAGCAGCACACCAGAGAAAGAACGATACCTTAGTGGGAACATGGTTAGCCCACATAACCTTATGAGGAAAGGAATGCGAAAGTACAGGGTCAAATGACTGCAAGAGGGACCTCACTGAAAATCGACCCTTGTTGCTACGGGACCACATCCTTTTATTGCTAATCTGAGATCTGGGGGCGAAGGGACTCAACCGGGACAACAGTCTCTACATATCCTTGATTTCCCAATCGTTCAGTGCCCTTCTCAAGAGAGGACACCAAACTGAATTGCTACCCAACCGCTCTGCATACTCGGCTACTGATGCCCCTTTGTTGAGAGCCAAAGAGAAGATGGAAACAAAGTCATCTTTAAGCCTCAACTGGCCACACCAGACATCAAGCTAGACCTGGATAGCAGCCCCATTACCCAACTAGAACCTAATGAATGGACCTAGCGACTTGGCAACACCCATAATACCCTTCCAGAGACCCACCCCATGGGAACACCTAACGGCCCTAGATACCCACCGAGAAGCCAGGCCATGCCTGGCCACGACTACTTGGCGCCACAAGCTCTCCCTCTCCTTATCGAACCGCCAAACCCATTTCCCCAGGAGCGCCTTATTCACTACAAAGAGTGGGGCAAGGTTAAGGCCTCGAGCCGCTAGCGGCTTACAGATTTGAGCCCAATCAACGAGGTGATATTTACGTTTGTCACTTTTCCCGTGACATAAAAAATTCCTCTGGAGGCATGTAAGGGTCACATCAACAGAACGAGGAAGGGTAAGTGACGAAAGGTAATAAGTTGGTAAGCTCTGTAGAGTGCTCCGGATAAGAGTCAACCGCCCACCTTTGGAGAGGAGACAGGACTTCCACCAGACGAGCTGAAAACCTTTCGATAACCGGGTTCCAAACAACTGTGGATTTAAAAGGGACCCTCAATGGTAAACCAAGGTACGTGGAAGGAAGAGACCCTCTCTGACACCCGAGACAACTGACAAGGACATCTAGATGGGGAATATCTCCTACAGGTATAATCTCACTTTTACTCAGATTAACCCTAAGGCCCGACACAGCCTCGAAACATCTCAAAATACACCGAAGATTGATAAGTTACGAGTAAGAAGCGCCACAAAACACTAAGGTATCATCGGCAAATTGTAAATGCGAGATGCTGAGTTGGTCCCTACCCACGGTAAATCTCATAAGGGCCTGCCTATTCGCACAGACCAACATGCGACTCAGGGCTTCGGAGACAATAATGAATAGCGCTGGAGACAGCGGATCTCCCTGCCTAAGCCCTTTGGAACTTTGAAAAAACCCTTTTGAGCTACTGTTGAGGAGGATCGAAAAGGAGGTGGAGGAAATACAAGCTTTAATCCACTACCTCCATTTGGGCCCAAAACCCATTCTGCCCAACACATAGAGGAGGAATTCCCAATTGACATTGTCATAGGCTTTTTCTATATCGATCTTGCAGATCAGACCTGAGATTTTAGACTTCAGGCGTTCATCCACACATTCATTAGCAATAAGGACACCGTCTAATATCTGCCGCCCCTGCACAAAGGCCCCTTGATTAGGGGAAATTAGGGATTCCAAGACGCCTCGAATATGAATGGCCAGCACTTTGGCTAAGATTTTGTACGCACTGCTGACCAGACTAATGGGGCGAAATTCTTTCAAGTCCTGGGCCCCAGCCCGCTTTGGGATCAGGGTCACGAATGTATTGTTAATTGCCCTATCGAAAGACCCGGATACGTGGATCTCCTGCATGATTGCTAGAAGGTCCCCACCCACAATGTCTGAACAAATCTTATAAAATTCAATGGAGAACCCATTTGGGACGGGGGCTTTGTTGGTTGCCAAGGATTGAATGGTCGAGATAACCTCCTCTTCCCGGAATGGCCGTTCTAATTCCTCGCTTTGGGCTTGGGAGACCGAATCGAAAGGAAGACTGTCTACCTTTGGGCGCCATGAGACTTTTTCCGAGTACAAATCCTTGTAGAACCCAATCATGCTATCCTCGATAGCCTTCGGGTCCGACTTGCACTCACCGTCGACAATGAAAAACAACTATTAGGAAACCCGGATCAACCCCATGATCTCCACAATCATGGGATTCTGTATATCTAATTTCTTTCCTTATTTATCTATTTCCTTTGCTTGTATAAGTGTATATATGCAAATTGTATACAGATCAATAAGAGATACAAAAGAATATGGATTCAAACCAAATTCTCACATGGTATTAGAGCAACTCTCTGTATTTTTTTCTCTTCTTTGAGGCAATTATTCCATTGCCATCGTCATCTTCATCCTGTGATCAGTTAATCGTAGTGATCTTTGCATCATTTCAGCCATCTCCATCTCCATCTCCATCTCCAAAGAACGTATCGCATGGATTCAAGAGATGAATAGAGTTCTTCGAATGGAAAAGGTAAGGCTAATGAACCCTCCTATAAGGTTGATGAATCCTCCAGTCCATACTATTTGCATCATTCCGACAATCCTGGAACGGTGCTCGTTTCACAACATTTAACAAGCGACAACTATCCGACTTGGAGTCGAGCCATGACCATGGCTCTTAGCGCCAAAAACAAAACAACATTTGTTGATGGGTCCATTTCGAAACCTTCAACCATGACTGATCCATTGTATTCCCAATGGATACGATGCAACAATATGGTTTTCTTGGATCCTGAATTCTCTTTCCAAAGAACTTGCTATAAGTGTTATTTATGCTGAATCTGCACATGAAGTTTGGGATGACCTTAAGGAGCAATTTTCTCAAAGTAATGCTCCTAGAATCTATCAAATCTAGAAAGCTATCTCTTCTCTTACCCAAGAACATGCATCTGTGGGGGCTTATTTCACAAAGCTGAAGGATTATTGGGACGAGCTCATGACCTATCGATCAATCCCCTCATGCTCTTGTGGTGCGATGATGAAGTTGGTTGATTATCAACAACAAGAGAGGGTGATACAATTCCTAATGGGAATAAATGAGACCTATTCTGTTGTTCGGGGTCAAATTCTCCTCATGGACCCCCTTCCACCGATCAACAAGGTCTTCTCTTTGGTGCTCCAAGAGGAGAGACAGCATGAGGTTGTTGCCCCGACTCCACAGTCCACTGATGCAGCTGTCCTCCTTGCTAAATCTGAGTTCCAGACTCAAGCACTTGGACGTGAGACCCGTGGCTCCAATAAGAAAAACTAGAATTCGCGACGTGGCGACCCATATGTGATCATTGTGGGTGGCTCGGACACACCATTGAAAAATGCTATGTTCTCCATGGTTACCCACCTGGGTATTGACTACATAAAGGCAGCAGACAAGCCTCTGCAAATCAAGTTCAAGCATCATTTAATGCATAAATGCAGCAAACAAGCCTCTGCAAATCAAGTTCAAGCATCATTTAATGATAAATAGAATATTGGGCAGTCTCTAACGGGTCTACCTTTCACACCCAAGCAATGTCGCCAACTTCTTGCTCTCCTGAATTCGGGTAACTCGCAGCCAATGACTCACCAAGTAGGTACTTCACAGCCAGCTACAAACCTTTCAGGTATATTCCTTTGTTTCAATTCTTCTAATCATATTGGTCCTTGGATCATTGAAACGGGAGTAACTGATCATATGATTAGCTCTGTTTCCCATCTTACTACAATTTCTTCCCTTGGTTCCACATCTGTTAAACTCCTGAATGGAAATCTTGTACCAGTTTCTCATGTTGGGACTGTTTCCTTATTTCCATCCCTTATATTGACAGATGTTTTATGTGTTCCCTCTTTTAATTTCAATCTTATTTCTGCCAGTAAACTTACTCGTGCATCCAATTGTTCCATAACATTTTTTTTGTGATACTTGTATCATACAGGACCTGTCTTCGAGGACGATGATTGGAGCGGGTAAAGAGAAGTATGGCCTCTACTACCTTTTGCCCACCAATAATGCTGCCCTGCACACTGTGGCTGTTGCCTCCTCCTTTGATCTTTGGCACCAACGGGTTGGACACCCATCTTGTAGTCGCTTGGAATTTTTAGCTAAGTCTTTTACTGATATTAAAATTTCAAAGTCTACACATTGTAATGTTTGTCCTATTGCCAAGCAAACTCGACTTTCTTTTCCCATTAGTCATTTTTCTACTCATGCACCTTTTCAATTGATTCATTGTGATATATGGGGAAATTACCAAACTCCATCTCTTAGTGGTGCAAATTATTTTTTTACAATTGTTGATGACTTTACACATTGTATATGGGTTTATCTCATGCGTCATAAATAGAGACACGTCATCTTCTTAAATCATTCTTTGCTTTAATTGAAAACCACTTTGACCAAAAAATCAAGCAAATCCGTAGTGACAATGGGATAGAATTTGACATGCATTATTTCTTTCAAGAAAATGGTGTCCTTCATCAACGTAGTGGTGTTGCCACCCCACAACAAAACAGTGTTGCTGAACGAAAACATCGACATCTTTTAAATGTTGCTCGATCATTGCGCTTCCAAGCTCACTTGCCAGTTCGCTTTGGGGGAGAATGCATCCTAACTGCTACTTACCCCATTAACCAGACACCAACACCCCTACTTTCTGGCCAAACTCCTTATGAAGTCCTATTCAACTCCAAACCCTCTTGCTCTCACTTAAGGGTTTTTGGTTGCCTTTGTTATGCATCTACTCTTGCTATACATCGGTCCAAATTTGACCCTTGAGCCAAAATGTGTGTTTTTCTTGGTTACCCTCATGGTCTAAAGGGATATAGAGTATTTGACCTTGACACACAAACATTATTCACTTCTCGGGATGTAATCTTTCATGAAACTATTTTCCCTTTTAAATCCCTAGATCTCGACCCTTCTCCATTGGTCTTGCCTTGTCCCATTCCGGACCAGGATGATCCGGATCAACAAATTGGCACACCACCTACTGCGCCACCTACTCCTTCCGCACCTCCCGCTGCCATTGTTACCTCACCTGAACCTTCTTTTTAATCTCCATCGTCCCCTCAATCAGCTCTTCGACTCTCGACTCGCACTCGACATCAACTACCTTCAAAAATATCACTGTACATTGGCCATGCACTCTAACCCGATCTCATCACCATCCTCAATGACGGGTCATCAACTAGGTACACCCCATCCTTTGTCCAATTGATTATCCTATGATAATCTTTCTCCATCTCATCGTGCATTTTCTATAGCAATTTCTTTTGTTACAAAACCAAGAACTTTCACTCAGGCTATGAAAGACCCTAAATGGTGTGAAGCCATGGTTGCTGAAATTTGAGCCTTGGATGACAACAATACTTGGACTCTTACTTCATTACCTGCTCATAAGGAACCCATCGGATGTAAGTAGGTTTATAAGATCAAGTACAATTCTGACGGCTCCATTGAATGTTACAAGGCTCGCTTCGTAGCCAAAGGATATAACCAAAAAAAAGGCTTGGATTATCATGAGACGTTTTCTCCCATTGCAAAGCTTGTTATTGTTCGATGTCTATTAGCTATTGCTGCTATCCAAAATTGGCACTTGCATCAACTCGACGTTCACAATGCTTTTTTACACGGTGACCTCGATGAAGAGGTCTACATGACTATTCCACCCGGGTTCACACGTAAGGGGGAGACACGAGTGTGTCGTCTCAATAAATGTCTATACGGACTCAAACAAGCTTCAAGGCAATGGTTCTCCAAGTTCTCTACATCCCTTCTTGATGCTGGTTACACTCAGTCCAAGGCAAATTACTCATTATTCACTCGATCAAGTGGTTCATCCTTCATAGCAGTCCTTGTTTATGTTGATGACATCATTGTCGCAGGAAATAATATGACCTCGATCGCTGGTTTGAAAGCCTTCTTGCACAACCGATTCAAAATCAAAGACCTCAGACTTCTAAAATATTTCTTAGGCATTGAGGTTGCGTGTTCGCGTTAAGGCCTTTTCCTCTCTCAAAGAAAATATGCTTTAGAAATCCTTGAAGACAACAGCTTACTTGGAGCTCGCCCTACTAGATTTCCCATGGAACAAAATCTGAAGCTCACCACCTCTAGTGGGACTATACTCTCTGATCCAACTAGCTATCGTCGTCTCATTGGCCGCCTTATCTGGCTCACAATCACACGGCCAGACATTGTTTATTCGGTGCACATATTGAGCCAATTCATGGACAAACCATGGTTGGACAAACCATGTCAACCACATCTTAATACTGCCCACAGGGTTCTTCACTATATCAAACAGACTCCCAGCCATGGCATCTTACTCTCTTCTTCCAGCACCATGAAGCTCAAGGCCTTTTGCGATTCTGATTGGGCTAGTTGCATTGAGAGCTGGCGATCAATTACCGGATACTGCACCATGTTAGGTGATTCTCCCATCTCATGGAAGTCCAAGAAGCAATCTGCTGTCTCCCGTTCCTCGGCTGAAGCAGAATATCGTGCCATGGCCACTACATGTTATGAGATCACTTGGCTTTCATATCTATTATAGGACCTACATGTACCTCACCCACAACTTGTTTTATTATTTTGTGATAACAAGGCTGCCCTACACATTGCCGCTAATCCCTTCTTCCATGAACGAATAAAACACATCGAGATCGATTGCCATGTTGTCCGTGAGAAGCTTCAGTCGGGTTTGGTTCGCACTACTTATATTTCGACTGGACAACAACCCGCAGATGTCTTCACCAAACTCCTTGGTGCCTCCCAATTTCGTTATCTGGTCGACAAGTTGGGTGTTCACAACATTCACACACCAACTTGAGGGGGAGTATTAGGGAACCCGGGTCAACCCCATGATCTCCACAATCATGGGATTTTGTATATCTTATTTCTTTTCTTATTTATCTCTTTCCTTTGCTTGTATAAGTGTATATATGCAACTGTATACAGATCAATAAGAGATACAAAAGAATACGGATTCAAACCAAATTCTCTCAACAACCTCATTTCTACTACTTAGATATTATAAAATGAAGATTTGGGAGAACCGTGTGTTGCAAGAGCTCTGCAATAGAATGAAGGGACAATAATGGGGAAGGAGAAGACCTTCATTTCAATGAAGGTATCAACTTTTTTATTCTTCCTTTGATGAGGACATTTTGGTATTATAAACTAAAAGGAATGGCTCTTTATAGCTCAGGGCTACAAAGATCCAATTATTTCATTCCAGTTCAAATATGAGTGCCCACTAAATGCCACATCAGATTTCAAACGGTAACACTAAAAGAAGATGTTAGCTGTCAAACAATTTCAAATATGGATAATGGTAGCATCACTTTCTTTCAACTCTCAATATCTTTTTGATTGGAGAGAGTGTTAGTGGAAAATATGTGTCCTTTTCTTAATGGAAGACAATAACATATGTTTGGACCACAAAGAAAGTGAATTCGAAAGAAAATTGATGCTAGCACTACCCTTCAAATATTTATTAAAATAATTTATTATGATGGAAAATGTGTTAAAAGTGAAGGACGTGATGTAAGCTAGGGACCTCTCTCTCTCTCTCTCTCTCCCCCTTCTTGCCCAAATAGACAAGATTTTTCCCGATTTAAGCTTTAGTTTTCGAAAAAGGATGGAAGCCAGCTCCCTTTTAAAAGACTTATTTTTTGTAGCTTAGTCATGTGTGAAGCTGTAAAGCGTGAGGGAGAGGTCGTGAGAAAGTCGAAAATAGCCCCACTAACAGTTAACATTTGTGACTAAGGTTTCGAACGAATAATACCTTTGGAACATCATCCCTTTTGAATGAATACAGTGCCTTAAAAGAAGAAGAAGAAGAAGAAGAAGAGGTGGGTCCTCACTCGAAAAGATTTACAAACTCAATGGTATTTTTCCATTTAATCATTCATGAACTGGTTCTTACATTTATGAAAAAGAAGAAGGGTAAAAATCCCCTTCTGTATTTCGTGAAGTGGTTCCAGCTTCTTGAACCTAAAAAAAACAAACAATTCGCAATTTTTACCTTCAAGGTTCGAATATTTTAATGAAAAATTTGAAAATTTCCCCTTTTTTTTTTTCGAATTCGAAAATTTTGGTATTGTATATTTTGAATTTGAATTTTTAATATATTTTTCTTCGAATCCAAAAACTTAGTGTATTTTTTGCCGAATTCGAAATTTTGTGCCACCCATTTTTTTTCCTGGAATTGGAAAATTTTCAATTATTTTTAATATTATATATATTATTTTAAATCATTCATATATTGATATTTTCCATTGTTGTTTCCTTGATGTTCCAGATAATGATTGTATCAGTAATTTGTTGTTATGCCAGAGAATGGAAGAATCTTCTTGATAGGTGCCACGTATATGAAGGTGAGAATTTGAAATTGATACAGTTATTTCATGGAATGACACATGAACAACTTTTGAGTAGAGTTTATCGACTGACTAAATCCGGACGGGAAGAAACTGAGATTAGAGTGAGGTCTATGTTCCCTACACACCCGACAATTCCTCCTACTACTATTGTAGATGATGAAGACTTGTCAGTATTTATTTTAGAATGTGAATGAGCACAAACACATAATGTACTGATGCCAATATATGTAACCGAAGTTAGGAAAGTGATACAACAGTGTGGTCCGACTTCTATGAGTCACGAGGTTGATATTTGTCCTGTTTTTCAGCCTTCCACTGTCTATGTTCCAAACCCTGTCCTCTCAACCAAGTGTTGACCCTTTGAAGACTTGACAACAAGTCCATATGCAGATTATGGTGATACCACCAGGAGCGACAACTACCATAGTGAAGATTGTGGTTTTCAAGATAATGAATGTGGTGATGTTGGTGAAGGTACTGAAGATGATGATGATTATTCAGGGGGATGTTTATGAAGATGTTGCCAGAGACGATGTTGATGAGGGTTTTATCAACTCAAATATCCCAATGGTTGATATTCCTAGTTCCTCTAGGTCTGCTTTTCGGCAAGTCAGTCAACCTAGGGACAATCGCGATGAAAATTATGATCCTCAAGGCCCTTCATTAAATGTGATCGAGAATGATGATTATGTGAATTTCGACCCTTCAAGCTTTTGCAGATGTACTCGAGAATACTAATGATATTTCACTTGGGCAAATGTTTAAGGATAAGAGGTGTCTACAGAATATGTTGACAAAGTATGCAATGAAAACAAACTTCCAATACAGGGTTGTGGATTCAAATAAATCAAAATTTATAGTTAAGTGCCTTGGGGATAATTGTACTTGGAGGCTGCGTGCATCAAAGGTGAATAAGTCGGGTGTTTTCAAGATAAAGACGTATAATTCACATCACTCTTGTGGATTTCCCCTAACTAGGCCCGATCATCGACAAGCATCTAGTTTAGTTATTAGTGACATGGTCGTGGGATGAATCGAGGCTCACGTGGTATATAGGCCAAAAGAGATTATCCATGATATTTGGAAACAATATAGGGTTCAAATGAGTTACAAGAAAACGTAGAAATATAGAGAGATTGCAATAGAAAATGTTAGAGGATTATACGACGAGTCGTATGCTGATCTCCCCGCTTATTTATACGAGCTGCGCAGGACAAATCCAGGAACAGTAACTGCAGTATCGAGTGACTCGGATATTGGTGCATTCGAAAGATGTTTTGTTGCTCTTAGACCTTGTATCAGAAGTTTTTAACTCAGTTTATGAAGAGTATTAGCCGTTGACGGGACGCATCTAAAGGATAAGTACAAGATCTTATGTGACGCCTCGTAGGCGCAAACTCTGAGGCACATCAATGGTTAGATGCAATTCCAAAAGAAAAATGGGCATCTGCATACTTTCCTGGGCTGAGGTATAACATTGTTACTACCAATGTAGTTGAATCGCTCAACAGTTTGATTAAGGAAGCGAGAGAATAACCAGTCGCAGTGCTTTTAGAGGATGTGCGTCTTAAGATCTAGCGAATGTTCTTTAATCGAAGAAACAAAGTGATGGAAATGAATGGAAGACTAATAACATGGGCTAAGGGTAAGTTGCTGAGAAGAATTACTAAGACACGTCATTTTGACTGTGACGGAATCACTCAGAATGAGTATTATATGAGGGGAGGATTTAATGCTACAGTGAAGCTTCTCGAACGTACCTGCACTTGTAGGAAATTTGATGTTTTGGGATTGCCTTGTGTACATGTTTTGACTGCTTTTAATAAGTATCGTCATGATCTGTATGCGTATTGTTCTACTTACTATACATCTGATATGTATCGAGCCACCTATGAAGAGTTAATATATCTGGTACATGACAAAAAACAATGGGATCTCCCAGATGAAGTAATGGCCGAGACCAAGCGGATTAAACCACCTTTACAAAAAAGAAGCATGGGGAGACCGAAGAAGAACAAAATTCTTTCACAAGGCAAAAAATGGTCTACCGTGAGATGTGGTAGGTGCAAACAAAGTGGCCATAATAAACAAACATGTACTAATGTAATCCCACAAATATGATCATTTCGTAATGATAATTCAAAGAGTTTTTGTATTTAATTCTGGATGTTGTATTGGAGTTTGTATTACAAATCAATGCATGTTTTCTCTCTTTGGTGGTTCAGTGGTTCACTTTTAGTAGTCATGAGGGAACTCTTCCCTCATATCCCTAATTCCAACAATGTAAAAGAATTTGTATTACCAACCAAGTTTTCGGTCTCAATTCGGGAAAAAAAAATATACTAAAAATTCAAATTCGAAAAAAAATACAAAAAATTTCAAATTCGAAAAAAAAATACAAATTCAAAAAAAAAAAAAAAATCGAATTCGAAAATGAAATACAAACAATTTTCGAATTCAAAAAACAAATATAACTAATTTCGATCGAAAATACTTTATCAGATTTTTTTAGGGTTGCTAGAAGATTGGTGATTTGTTTTTGGAACTTTAGTAGATTTTTTTTTTCCCATTTTTGATCAAAAATAATTTTGGAAATCTAGTTGGGCTTACACTGATGGGTAATTTTTGAATGATTTTTTTTTTTAATGTAAATAAATGAAGTTAAGAAATTACCATTTAAATAAGAAATAGATTAATACAAGAGATAAAAGAATCCGATGTCGTTTATCTTTCCCTGTGTGGACTATGGAGTGAATAGTGGGGGGCTTTGTTTGACCACAATCCATCATCACTATGAGATGAGAATGCTTTGATGATGGGAACGCCTCAGAGTTGTAGAGAGTAAACAACTAAAAGTTACAGAGTCTATCAGGAAGATGAAGATTAAGAGTTACAAAGTCTTCGGCTTCTCCTTCACATACACTAAAATGGGTAAAAAACTTGAAGAGTTTGAAAGTGAAAGTGAGTCCAGAATAAAGCTTGAAAGTGAAAGTTCAGCGTCTTCTACAGTAGCTCTGTTGAGGGCAGAAGAGTATCCTCTTATTTTTAGTTAGTGCCTCACCCCAACTATTTGGGTGGCCAACATGAATCCAAGTTCACCATATTCTAATGTAGGTGGATTTCGTATTATGTTGAGGGAGGATTTTAAAGCAAAAAAAACGCATATTCTAATTTAGAGATGCTTCTATTTTAATTCTTAAGTACAGTTATCGTGCTAGCTGCTTCCTTTGTGGTTGCTTGACTACCATGGTTGCATCTTCATGAGTTGTAGAGAGATTGTGAGAGAGGAAGATGAAGTTTAGACTTGCTCTCAAGCTGCTAAAAAGTACACGTTTCTTTAAAATTTATTATTATTTTAGTAAGTAACTAGCAGAGACCCATGCGATGCACGAGTGTGAACAATATTTTTTATAAAAAATTACAAAAGAAATACAAAATTATAATGAGTTAGAAATAATATGAGAAATAATTACGAGAGGGTATTTATGAGTCCCACTTAAGTAGAGTTGGGACTTGGGGAGAGAGATGAGGTTTTTGTTGAGTAGAAGAATCTGTCGGGGCATAGGAGAGAGTTAATATTAATGGGGAGAGAAAATGAGAAGTTAAGAGAGGGTATTTATGGCTCCCACTATGTGAAGATGTGATATCACAAATCTTAAAATTGGAGCTCAAAGAGGATGCCACCTAAGCATCTTATTTCTATAGTATATAGTATATACTAGCAAAGACCCCGTGCGATGCACCGGTGTTTGAAGAAAAAACAAATCTAAAAAGACTATTTTAAAAATATCTATTGATGGTCAACATAAAAAAGAGTGAAGGACAAAAATAAGAAACATACATTATTAAGATTTTATTATTATATAAAATTTGAAATTATAAGTTTAAGAAAAATTGATCATTTATCTATATATAAATTCACTAAAAAACAGACTTGTAGTGTGAATTTCTAATAGATCTATGTAGGACCTATTGATTAATATATATATTTTTTGTTTGAGCTATCATTTACTTACATTAGTACACCTGAGGACGGTTAGTAGTTAGTAGTTAGCATGGATAGGGGAGCTCTACAACTCATACCCTGAGGGATTGGATCCTCAAACCTCCCTCAAAGAAAGGCCACACCCCAACCACTGGCGCAAGAGGCGGTGTGTTCATTCATAAAACATTAGTTTGCACGATTATGAATTTCTTTGGCATTACATGTGAATAATATTACTTAATGACCAATGTATTTAGTATTTAGATGTTATGAAAATATACAAAGAGTATCAAATTGAGCTTCCTGAAGCTCTTGTACTTTCAAACTCACAGGCCAACAAATGCAGTTTGAATTGAGTTCTGTTAAACACATTCATGTCCCCTCAACTCCTTTTATAAAATTAATTCTCCATTCTAACAACACATCAATTTTTCACAAATAAAAATTATAGTAATAACAATAGATAAAGTTCATCAAATCGGGTCGGCTTCTTTGCTATGCTTGTGGAGATTGAAATGAGGATGTAGTCCCAATACATATTCCGGCATGAAGTACCGCTCATGCTCAAAAGTCCTCAACACAGGTTTGTGGGTCCTTGCCACTGCATGAGTGGTAACTCATGCTCAAAATTCCTCAACACGGGTCCTAGTCATTGCGCTGCAGTCCATTTTCGAGCTCTGAGATGCCCTGGCTTCTTTCCCTTGGTTCTACCCAATTGCCTTTTTAATTAGGCTTTTGGTGTTGACCTACCTGTTTACAGTTTATACCTTTGCTTCTATAGGATCTGTAATTGAAAGTAAGTTTTTCTTCCTTTACTTAAACACCGGGCAACTATATTAAACAAAATATAAATGCTAACAAGAAAATTGGATTTGAGGAAAAAAGAACGTTTGTAAAGCCCATAAGACATTATCTACAATGGATAGAGATTAGTATGCCAAACCTCATAACCACATTTACATGGCTTCAATTGCTGATCCGTCAAGTCCATGTCTTCAGCACAAAGAGGACATATCTTTGTCTTCCTACGAAACCATAGAGAATCCATATGTCTAAATTTACATTTGCATTTCTACCACTTCATTTTACCGCTGTTTGTTCTATGGCAGTAATCTGAGAATAGCGTCATGGCTCACTTCATACTTCTTGTCTTTGTTGCCTTAAAAAACTTCGCAAGACAGACTCCAAGGAAAATCTCGAGAAATATAAAGAAAATAACCCAAATAGAATATAGAAACAGTCTAAAAACTCTATTAAAAAAATGTCCAACTTTTCAAAACTAATTACTACGATTCAGAACACGACCCTGTCTCTGCAACCAGCAAATAATCGTGTCATATTTGTATCAAAATGGTTCAAAAATGAACACGAGAAAACACAAACATAACAATCAACCAAAAACCCAAGAAAATATCCTCCGCACTCAAAAAAAAAAAAAAAAAAGAAAAAAGGATCGGGGATCAAGGTAAATGCTCCATCGCAACAAATTGCCCCTAATCGATATCCAGTAATCTGAACCCGATTTTGTGTAAACCTAATCGTGACAATCCGTTGCATGTAGTTGATAAATCACAAATGAACATGCAAAATATTATCAACATTGAAAAGAAAATGGATAAATAGGGAAAGTAACCAAAAAAGCAGTACCGATTAAAATGAAGAACGAAGGGAATCTAGGGATCTTGGCTAGGAGTAGAAGGATCCAAATAGAAAAAGAAGAATTAGAAAAATTAGGGTTTTAGAATTCGAGCTCGAGGACTTACAGCGGCGGATTGAGAAACGGATGAATTTTTGAGGAGGAGGAGGAGGAGGAGAAGCGCGAGAGAGGCCTGTGATGTAAGGCTGGAAAACCACAGACGCCCTTTCTGGGTGCTGCTGTTTTATCATTTCTCATTTCAACAATATCCTCTTCTCTTAATACCCTTGGACCTACCGTGGTCGATACAGGTCCCGCCGGAACGGTACTGGTGCCGGAGGCCGCCACGATGGAAGGCTCAGCTTGGCGAAGTAAGGAAAGGGAAATAGATATAAGAGTACTTAGCGGGAAGTGTTCAAATCTTTATTGGAGAGAGGAACAGTCATTGATTACCTTAAAAAATGAGAAAACTGTTTTGAGTTGAGGAATGATCTCTTCTTCCTTGTAAGAAGAAAAGATTCTTGATAGCTCTTGGAAGATGTAACCCAGTTGAGAGATATAAATGATGCACACCGGAGAGATTAACACCGGGGAAAATTAACCAAATGTATGTAACAGCACTAATTCAGGGTAATGAATGAGAGAGCAAGTCTTAGGTGAGGTGGCGTCAAAAACTTAAAAAAGAATATCAGATAGAGGTGCTACATTGGCACCCTAATTTCTTTAATATATAACTAGGTGCGATGCATGGGTGTGTGAATAAAAAAAAATTACATCTAAAAATTAATCTTGAAAAAATAAGAATAAATTAGGGGCCATCAAATAATCAAGAAAAAACAATACCTTTGGATTGACATACCCCACAAATCCAACTGTTTGGATTGACATACCCACCAGCAGCTGACTGGTAGAAAATACCCCCACCAATCCAACAGTTGGATTAACATTTTAAATGCTTCATATTTTCCCTAGTTTCTTGAGTTTCCAATTCCAAGTCAAAAAGCTCGTTCATTGGTACTACTTTCTGAGTGTCGATTTTTGGGTGACCTTTATACAAAGATTTCCATCACTTCATTCGATTGTGCTTAGTCAAAAGAATACAAATGGTTAACGCCTCATCTAGGGTCCAGAAACAACCATCAACCTCAATAGACTAAAAAATCTCCCCATCTGTTAAAGGAGGCTTGCCCTTAAGTCCAACCTTTAGATATTCTTCGTTAATCAAGTCGTAGTAAACCAAATGAAATTGAGTGAGTATCATCATGAACTGGAACTTTGAGAATGACCTCTTTAAGGTTTTTTGTCCAGGAGTATTTATCCCATCAAGGCCATTGCCCTCATTTGGATGCTTCCTCATTTACTTCCTTCGCCACCACAAGAACAGGTGTCTCCGACTCTTTCAAACACTTATGGACCTTTCTGGCATCTTCCAAACCTCTCTCCATGGCTGAGTCTGTTAATCAATCAGATGATCAATAGAATCCAAATGCTTGTATTGCAGTAGTATGGTGATCATTATAGTATTGGAGCTATGGCTTCAGAAAGAAAATACATCGATCACTTAAGCTTAGACAATAATGAAACCAAGATTCAGCATACTGGAACCTGAGTTATCATTTTAATCTAGATTGGAAAAGATTTGATTGACTTGGACACATCTAGTTGGAATGAATATAACATCTGGTTTCTATTAGTTTTCTCAGATGAAAGAAATGAAATCTTGAAGATTCAATTCAGATCAATATGATAGGTAACCCCAGAAATCAGAAGAAAATAGAAAAAGAAATGAGCATGGTAATCAAAAGAAAAGGGAAAAGCAGAAACATACATACCTTCTAAATGCGTTTGGGAAACCTCACTATTCACAAATGCTCGCATCAGAAGAAGAGAAAAAAATCAAGAGGAGTTTCTCAGTTAAGCAATACAGATCGTAAGATCCTAATACAAAGAATAAATCACGAATCTTGAAGTGGAAATCTCGCCATTTCTCCAGAATTGACATAAAATGTGGACACGATATGAAATCATGAAAGAAATCGAAAATCACTAACCTGGAGAAAGAAACAGAGATAAAGAAGTAGAAATTTCACCATCAGAGAACACAACTTGAGTAGAAATTTCAAGGCTTCAATCAGTTGACGCATGAAGCAACCATAGTACCTGGTTGGTAACAACATTTGCCATCATAGGAAAATCCTTCTTCATGACCAACTATGAAGCAAATTCACAGGTTTGTTTGCTAATATTGGGAAAGATAAAAGAGATGACAGAAAATTGAATGAAAGTACAGGGAAAGATGATTTCTTGGAAACTAATAGGAAAAGAGGGAAGGTGTTACAAATGCCAAAGGAGATAGTTTTTTTTTGGGAAACGAATATGACAGAAAATAAATGAAATGGAGAGAGAGAGAGAGACAGAAGAGCAACTTTGTTCGACTGGATAGTGCTAAGAGAGGGAGATAAGTGAACCCCCCCCCCTCCCCAAAAAAAAAAAAATCTCAGCTCTTTATGGGAGAAAGGTACGGTCAACTTGTCCTTAAAAGATGAAACTGTATTTAGGTTAAGAAGTAAATGAGATGCAGTAATGGGGAGAAGTAAACAAGAGATGTAGTGGGGTTGACGTGGCATCTAAAATGAGAAAGGGTGCCACGTTGACACCCTAATTTCTTTAGTATATAGTATAGATATAGATTATACCCAACTGACAGCTTTCTTAATTTCACATAAATGGCGTTACCGGTTGTTCCAATGTGACTTCTCGGATTTCCTTTGGCGAAGCCAGAAAGGTTTGTCTCGGGCATCCACAAAATAGGGGATAAGATTTTGACTTCTCCACATACTTAACGACATGTGGTGATAAATGAGTGAGAAAAAGGGAAGAGATATTTAGTGGGGAGAAGTCAAAATCATGGAAAGAAAATGAAATAACTTCTCTATTTTTTCAAACCACATGTCGCATGATGTATGGTAGCTCGAGACCATCTTTTCAGCTTGGCCAGAGACAATCCTAAGCCGTGACTTGACGCCTTCGTGGCACTATAATTAAGATGGAAGTAAGTTATTGGCTCTTTGTAACCCGGGTTACAAAGGGCATTGCTGCTATGTTTCACTCGCTTGGATGGTGTGGCTTGACTTATTTTCATTTAAAAACATTAATCTTTACCTTTCTTTGTTAGTAATTGACAGTTATGATTTGAAAGTATATACGTGAGTATATTTTGGAGTACCCTAGATTGACTCTAGGCTATTTAGTCTAGGACTTTGCTATGAGACTGCCTTAGGCCCAGCCTTCGAGACAGTGCTGTCGAGCATAAGATTTTAAGTGAGCCTATTTTCATGTGGTGGCCCCCACCTAAATTCCCGTGCTCCATAATATGGTCTCGACACTAAGACGAAGCATTATCCAATAGTCTAACAAGGTATTCTCTTTACCCCATACTTTTCACAAGAGGGCCTACTGGTGAAGGGGTGCATATCCTGATCAATTGAAAGGATTAAAGTTTTTGTACTTTTAGAGATTCTCAATACCAATATCAGCCAATTTGGATGGTCATCACCGTCTAATTCATTGGATTCCTATTGGACGGTCAGAAATACAGTTCCTATTGTGTTCAATAGAATGTGAATATATCCGTTGGATGGAAGCAATTAGGGTTGCCATTTTCTGATCCACCGTGTCCCTTCTGATACTCTTTAATTATGGTTAAGATTCACCCACCATTTGAGTTCACCCACCTATCATTGCTTTTTAGAAAAAAACATTAATTTTATTTTTAAATATTAAAAAACTATTTTTACGGTTTTTTATTATTAAAACATATAAAAATAGAATTAATAAAAAAAAACCAAGGATGGGTTGGTGAACTCTAGGGGTGAGTGAATCTTAACCACAATTAAGGAGTGTCAAAAGGGACACGTGGTGACCTCGAGGATGATAATCGGATTTGCCAAATTATCAATAAAGAAGATTTGATCTTTTCTTTTAAATGGTGTCCAATCAATAAATATTGGTGTGCTTATTAGGGGTATAAAAGAGCTGAGTTGAACCGAGCCCGGGGGCTGCTTAAGCTCGGCTCATGATATGTATATGCTGGCTCAAGCTCGTCTTGAGCCCTTAATGCTACGTTGAGCTCGGCTTGTCTATAGATAATCGAATGAATTCTAGAGGAGACACCCACGGGTCCACGCCCAACCTGGATAACGACCATAAAACAACTTCTCACCACTAACTTTTCCAGAAGCGCAGCCAAATGAAACCGTAATGAAATCCAAATCTACCAATCAGGACTCTTTCCTCGCCACTACTAAAGATACGCACTCTACACGTGACACTAGAAACTTTCTAACCCCTCCTTGACTACGACTAATCATTCCGTTCATTTTCCACCACGTGGCTGGCACACGCTCTCCCTGTTCTCTCTCTATTCTCTTCTCTCTCTTCAGCTTCTCTGGAAACCTCTGTAAATCTGTTTAACAGTCGGAAGGAAAACAAAAATTTTGCTTTGGTTGCTTGATGCTCTCAACGATATCTTCGGAAATTTTAGACTATTTTGGTTTGTTGATGGATATAATCGTTTTTGGTTAACATCTGTGGATTCGGCGATGTTTGAGTTGGACTCTGAGCGCTTGGTGGAACTCGATTTCTGTGTAGAGGTCTGCTACATCTTCTTCAGAGATGTTTGATTGGAACGACGAAGAGGTTGGCCAATTCTCGTTTTTTTTTTATTTTAAATAATAATTATATTTCATTTTCAAATTTCTTTAATGTTAATTCTAAATGGGGAAGAAACAGGAAAAAAAATGATGAATTAGCTAAGTGGGTGTTGTTTAAATTGTTTAAATTTTCTTTTCATATGGTTGTTTGTTACTACCCCATTTAGTAGGGAATAAATTAATAGATTTAAATAGAATTGGTGGATATTTGGATTAAGTTTTTTTAGGATTTGCCTTATCATTTCGAGTTTGAATTAAATGGGTTTAAAATAGTAAAAATATAAAAGGAGTCTAGGTACTTAGGGTGAAGCAAATAGAATATAAATAGTGAAGCAAATGGAATATGAAAGGAGGTTTTGCTCCTTCGAAGTGCATACATGAAGGATAGGCTCCTTGAAGTGGTCATATCAATAGATTGTAATTTTTTTCATGAATTTTTGTCATATTATGTGGTTTGTAACCTAGTTTCTAGCAGTGTTTCAAAAGGCGTGTGAGGCTTATGCCTCGGCTTAAGGAAAAGGCCATAAGGCTTAAATCCCGCCTCAGAGTGCGAGGCTCACATGAGGCACACGCCTCATGCCTTGAGGCTTGCTTTATGTCTATGACGTATGCTTCATTCATTAACTATAATTAGGGTTCTAGCCACAATTGGGACTTAAATGCCGTTTTTCTTTTTTTTTAAATTGTTATTTATTTCAACTAATATCAAATAACACTTTATTTATTTCATAAATGACAATGAAAATAATGATGGTAATATTGGTTTTAACTAACACTTAATTTATTATGTTTTAAGTATTTAGGCTTTTAAAACCCTTTGAGTTTAATTCACACTGAAGCCTAGTAGACATTGCAAAAATTTGGAGCCACTAGTCTACAATGTAGTTTATGACTTATTTGTAATTTTTTTACTAAAATTCTAAATCTACCACTTAAATTGATAATTGAACATCATTTTCAATATGTATATGAACAAAAAATTAAATCTAAATTTTAGCAGTTGCTTGCCCTTTTTATCCTTATTTTTTTGATAGTGAAATAATTTATAGTATTTCCTATGTGGATGCATGAGCCCAAACATGTATCTCTCTATCTCTCTCTCTCTATATATATACTATACTCTTTCATTAACGTTTTCAAACTTTTTGCAATTTTTCCTATATTTTATTTATTTGTTAAATGAGAGAGCATGAAACTTTCTTGTGAGGCTTAAGCCTCACGCATCTTGAGATCCTAACGCCTCGATTCACGCCTTCACGTTCTTAAACATTGGTTTCTAGGAAATTTCTGTGTTAATTGTAGCAATGGTTGCAATGGGCTTTTATAATTGGGAAGGAGAAGTATATGAAAGTTATTTGTGGAAGAACCATACAAAACAGGTCATTTTTATGGAGTCTTATTAGGTGTTTATGGTCTGGTGTGTCATCGCAAGCAGACATACTTTTGGCTCGAACTAGACAATGTGAGTGTTAGCTAGAATGGCCCCTGGTGTATAGGAGGTGACTTTAATTCTGTGAGATTTGCTCACAAAAAATCAAGTTGGGGCAAGGAGTCTAAGAGAATGAGAGAGTTTGGAGAATCCATCTTCATACAAGATTCAATATATTTCAGTGCTAGGTATACATGGTCGGATTTGCAGATGCCTCAGTCTTTCAATGTTAGTGGGATTGACTGATTCCTAGCATTCCCTTGTTGGGATGTGAATTTTCCAAAAGCATCCCTTGTGGGTCTCCCCAGACCAACTTCAAATCACATTCCTCTTCTGTTGGATCTGGAAAGTAAGAGATGTCAAATTTGAGAATATGTGGCTTCAACATCCTAATTCCCTCAAACTGGTGTGGCAGAACTATCAATTTTGGGGATCTGTTAGCACTCTTTTTGTGCTCAAATTGAAGGACGTAAAACAGATTTCAAAGAATTGACCAAAGAAGTCTTTGGGAACAACCTTAAAAGGAAAAAAAAATAGATTTTTGGTGCTATTGAGTCCTTGGATTCGAAAGACGAGTCTTCTAGTCTATCTCTATCCGAATGTAAGGAAAGGGAGAATATAAAAAGGGAGTTTCGTCAGATCTTGAGATGCAAAAAAAAAAAAATGTTGGAAACAAAAGTCTCCAATAAGATGGTTGAAGAAAGGAGATCGTAATAGGGGCTACTTAACAAGATGGCCAATCACCATAGAAGAGTTAACCGTATCTCAAGGTTGCAAGCAGGGGGCTTGGTTGGAGAAAGAAGAAGACGTAGGAGGACTCGTTACCTTGTTTTATGGGCATTTGTATTAATGTATAGAGAAGACCAAGTCTATAGGCGGAAATTGGATGGTTTGCCCTTTGATAGGATCTTTGAGGAGATGAGAAATCATTTGGAGAGGCCTTTCTTGAAGGACAAGATTTTGTCAGTTATTAGAGGCATGGAAAGTGATAAAGCTCCTAGGCCAGACGGAATTTTGATCAAATTTTATAAGAAATGCTGGCGAATCATAGGTCAAGATCTGTTGAGGGTGTTCCTGGAGCTTTTTTTAAATCTTGAACTTTTGACCGAGTCTTGAATTGTACCGTTATTGCCTCATTCTCGAAGTACTAGGTGCTCTAGATATCATAGACTTCAAACCCATTATCTTGATTGGCAGGTGTATAAGATACTAACAAAAATTATGACTTTTAAGATTTTAGATGGTTATCGGCAAGGATTTAAAAAGCGGTTTCGGGGACCGTAACGGTCTCAACCGAAACCGATACATGTATCGGTTTCAACCTTTTTTTAAAAACTTGTTTTGTTTTTAGTATAAACCACCTTAATTTAAGAAAAAAATAATTTTGATGGTTGTTTATACTTAAAACGACAAAAAATGACGTGAACAACCCATATATGGTCGTTTTTAGTAAAAACGATCAACCGTTTTTGCCCTTTTTTTTAATGTTGCGGTATTAATTTTTGATTGGATTTGGCCGAAATCGATTCATAGCGGGCAATACGTATCTATTTTGGCGCTTTTTTAAACCATGGTTATGGGTCGCTTCATCTCTTCTTCGGAGAGTGCCTTTGTGGAGGGAAGACAGATTCTAGATCGGATTTTAATTGCCAACGAATGTGTGGATGATAGGCTAAATTGGGGGAACTGAGTATCAATCTGTAAGGTCAATATGGAAAAGCATATGATCATGTGAATTGGAATTTCTTAGACTATATCCTTGGTTGCATGGGGTTCGGTGTTCAGTGACGCTGCTGGATGAGGCATTGCTATTCTACCCCCTCCTTCTTGGTGCTTATTAATGGTTCCTGTTTGGATTCTTTCAGAGCTCAAGAGGTTTGTGCTAGGGTGACTCATATCCCCCTTACTATTCATTATAATCACTGAGGCCCTTAGTTAGTAGGATGATTCGCAAAGCATAGGAGTCTGTATGGGAAGGTTTTTCCATTGGAAGGTCATCCATTCATATGTCCCATCTAAAATTTGCTAATGATACTTTTCTATTATTTGGGGCCTCATCTCGGCAATTAATCCACATTAAATGTCTTTTTAGATGTTTTGAGCAGTTTCTGGTTGAAAATTAAATTTCTCAAAAGCCAAATATTTGGGGTGGGTGAGGTTCCCAATCTAGAGGAGCTGATATAGAACCCCTGAAACTCATTTTCCCATTTGGTGAATAGTATCTGTGAATAGTGTCAATGAATAGTGATTTGATCAAAATGGGTCCTTGATGTGTTATGATGTATGCATTATGAATGAAAGGAGTTGGAACCAAAAATATAATTATTTATGGATGTTAAGACCAAGGTAAAAGAGTGGAAGCATTCTAGGTGAGTTAAGGGAAGAGTGGAATCACTCTAAGTGGAAAAAAATGGGAAAAACAAAGGATTCACCAAGTTCTGGTGAATCCCGGTCGACCGCTCCTCAAGGCCGGTCGATTGGCTGTCACGAAAACATCCCAAAAGGGCAATAGAGTGTGGGTTATGCAGGGCCGGTCGACCGCCCTCCCTAGCGGGTCGATCGACTGTCATCGAAAAGCCCAAAATGGGCCTTACAGTAGGCATTTTAAGAAGGCCGGTTGACCAACCCTCCTAGCCGGTCGATTGGGACCCCGACATTTTACCCAGTTTGGTTTGGGGGATTGTTTCATTAAGGGTAGGAAGGTCTTTTGACCACCCCCTTCCTCTATAAATCCCCAATTTCGTGGGTTGAGGGTCTCATAAACCCTCAAGGCAGAAATTTAGAGAGTTTGGAAAGGGAGAAGCTAGGGTTCTTAATCAAGGGAGCTTGAGTGATCTTTCTTCAAGCTCGAGTCTCATCTTCTCAAGCCTCCTCAAGCTTCACTTCAATCCAAGAAGTAAGTACTCCTACTAACTAACCTTGATATGATGCAAATAATGAAATGTAGGATTTGGAATAGAAATTGTAAGTACTATCCTTTTAGTTAACCAAGAGATAACCTAGATCACAAAACCTAGGGTTTCAAGCTTGAATGTTGAGATTGTGTCCATGAGTTTCAAATTTCTAAATCTACCATGATTTCTCTAAATGTATGAACTTTGAATGATGTTATGGATGTAATGAGCTAAGTAAACATGATCTATGCAATGTATGTCAAATGTATAATGCCTATTGTCATAATTTTATGTTTTAAGCATTCCATGAGTACTACGATGCCTTTAAGGTTCTTTGACAAATTTTGCATGACTATAATGCCTATATATGTTTCCTTTAAGATATCCCATGTCTATATAAATGCTTGAAATGCCATATGTTATTCATTTAAGTATTTCCACGGCTATATGATGTCTACCATTCACTATGCACAAACATGTATGCATTACCGAGTTTTCTATGTATAAGGATATGAAAAACAATAATAGAACAAGACAAGTGATTCATGAAACGAATGATAATGCCGAACTTTGGGTTAGTCAAGGATAGGGCATATCCAAGGATATGCCATATCTGGCTTCAAGAAAACAAGACAAGTAAGACTGATAATGCCGAACTTTGGGTTGGTCAAGGATTCTGGTATGCCTTTTCTATTTCATTGAAGGGTATTTACATACCTGGCTTACAAGTTGTTTTCAATTATATTCGATGAAGGGTATTTACATACACGGCTCACAAGTCGCTACAAGGGTACTAACATCTCGCTCACAAGACAAACATAATTTAAACAAGAACAGGACAAGACAAACATGATTTTCACGAGACAAAAATAAGATAAGAATAAGTTTTAAGCATGACAAGCAAGTTTTGAAAATACGAAAGGCTAATTTCAAGTACAATTTATGAATTATGCACACATGATTTCTATGAGATTTGCATTTGGTTTTCCTGCATGCTCATGAACGCATTGTTTAAATTTCCAGTATGCTATGAATTGTATTATATCATTGTGTGATCGTAGTTGGTACTCGTTGAGTGTTTCAATACTCAGCCGCACATTTCATGTCGGTAGGGCCGGTGGAAATCTTCAACCCCGAGCTATGGGTTGAGGAAGAGTATGTTGAAGAAGAGGCGCCTATTCCATTGCAGCCTCAGGAGGACAGGGATCTAAATAGGTGACCATATTTAGACTATTGTTGAGCGGAGAGTCAGTGAGGTTTCCTATTTTGTATTTTGATGAGTGGGCATGTCCACTCTTACATTTGGTCATGTTATGTATAAAAACTTGGAATACTGATCATGTATAAAAAAGAAAAATTGAGTTCATGCTTCCGCATTGTTTGCTTCCGCTATAGTATGCCTTGTGTCGGTTGTAAGATGGTTTGAGAGGTTATGACAGTAGCGTTTAAAGTCTCACCTAACTCCTAGGGGGGATTTTGGGGCGTTGGAGCTGACACGTTGTTTTGGTTGCAAAACTGGGTCATTAGTGGGTCGCTCTTGTGTATTTGGGTTTATCATTAGGGGCTCATTTTAATGCAAAATAATTATGGGAGCTCATGGTAGAAAGATTCAAGAAGAAATTAGAGGGTTAGAAATCCTCATATCCATCTAGAGGTGGGAGACTCACTATATTGAAAAGCACTCTTTGTAGTCTTCCGATCTACTATTTATCGCTTATCTGCATACCAATATCAGTGACTACAAGGTTAGAAAAAAAATCCAATGTAACCTCCTGTTGAATGAAAATGAAGACACCAAGAAATTTCATCTTGTGTAATGGAGTTTGGTTTGCCAAACGAAAGATGCAGGTTGCCTAAACCTTTGGCTGCATAAGGACATTATTAAGGCCTTGATGGGCAAAATGGCTATGACGGTTCGGGGAGGAGCATAGTAGTCTATTGTGAGGTAATTGTGGCTTAGGCATGGGGAGTGTAATAGATGGGAACCTAAAGAAATCAAAGATCATCACGAGGTAGGTTTGTGGAAAGTGATTATGAAGGTTTGGGTCGAATTTGCTAGACACACTAAGTTTGTTATTGGGAATGGGGAGAAAGTCAATTTTTGGACAAATCTTGTCTTTTTGTTTAGGAATATTTGGACAGATCTTTGATGTGTCAACAACACTCTCCAAAAAGAATTTGCATCCTTTCATTCATTCTCGTTAGACCAACATGTATCAGTGGCATCCATGTTCGAAAGAAGGGGTGAGTCAATAGTCTGGGTACCTAGATTTAGACGGTTCCTGAATGATTGAGAAGCGAGCGATTTATTAAGTTTTTATCTCGTCTAGAGTCCATCCTTCCCATCCCCTCATCTAGAGATACTTGATTTTAGTCTAGGGACAACAAATGTTGTTTTACTGTGAGATCCTCTCTGTTGCCGTTACGACCTAGTCCCTACACACTTTCCCCCATCGAGTTGTATCATTATGCACCCCTGGTGTGCCTTCAAAGGTATCCTTTGTTTATTTCTCTGTGGACAGCTTATCTGGATAAAATCCTGACTTGTGACTATATGCAGAGCAAAAATTGGAGTCTTTCGAATCATTGTACAATGTGCTTGGCGGCAGGGGAATGAGTAGATCATTTGTTCTTACATTGCCCTTTTGTGATTGATTTATCAAACTATTTTCTATCCCAACTGAGAGTCACTTGGATCTTTTCCTGTTCCTTCCAGGGCTTCCTATCCTTTTGGTTATAAGCCTCACTAGGAGCTCAGTTAGATGTCATTTGGGCTCTCCTTCTAGGGGTCATTTCTCTATCCTTCTGAAAAGAGAGAAACATGTTTATTTTCGAGGATTCCTCGTTATCCCAAGCAAAAGATAGAATTCAGATGCGTACCCTGCTAATTGATCGAGTTTCAATCAGGTTGATTTTGAGGAATTGGGGGTCTCTAGATTATTTTGTAATATCTGTCTATGTTGATTCTGTAGCGAAGTACTGGCTAAGGTAATATTGTCCTATTGTTTCACTTTTTCCTATTTCTTGTTCCTTTTTAGATTCATCATTTGGGAATCTGTGTATTTTGTTTCTTTTCTCCTTTAATGAAATTTTGTTTACTAAGAAAATTTTTTTTAATAATAATAAATTATATATTTAATCATAGAAATACAATTAATAAAATATTCAATTAATATGATAATATATGTTAATATATGCTATGCATAATATTTATCAAATATTAATTTTAAGTCTGGATATCATTATAATTCAAAATATTAATGAATTTATACGTTTGAAAGCATTGATAATTCTTCAACTCAATCCTAACTTTTCACTTAAATTACATTTGGTACGATCTCATTGTTTCTTGAAGGTTGTCTTTTCATTCTAGCTAGTTGATCCTCAAGTTGGGATAAGTGTCCAACACCATATAATTATAGAGAATGTTTCTTAGTTGAGAGAGATGAGAAACTCTGTAACAAAATTAGTCACAATACGAAGGTAGGGGACCATGAAAGTAATTTCTAGAAATAGAATTTTGTTGTAATCATAACAATGTTTTGTATGGAGCCTCATTGCACCAGGCCCAGTAGGTTTGCGCTATACCAGGTTGCCACAGTTAGCTCGCTAGGGGGTGCAGGGGGCCACGTGCCCCCTGCCCAGGGGCTCGGAGGCGGAGCCCCCAGACCAAAAATTTCTTGGGCTTTCCTTTATTGAACTTGAAGATTGAATATATAAAGTATATTCCTGTCTGTTTCTACGTGAGTGAAAATGAGTTTATGAGAGAGAGAGAGAGGGTGCGTGAGCAGTGTAACAAAAAACGCCATTTTTTTTAAAAAATGCGTGTTTTATTCGCGAATTTTGGAGTTGCCAAACCATTCGGCATTTAAATCGTGACTTTTTTAAAAAATGGCGTTTTTCTGAATTATTCGCGTTTTATTGCGAATATTCATGTTTTTTACGAATTATTCCTGAATAATTCCCGAATTATTAAAAAAAAATTACTATTTTTGTATATTTTTAATCAAATTGTTATGTATATTTTTATAATTATTAATTTGCTTTTATTTTATTTCCTAATTATTTCCGAATTTTTCTGAATTTTCCGAACTTGATCCTTGCCGAATTATTCCCAAACCCCGACTTTGTCACTGTGCGTGAGAACCCTGTAACAGCTTTATTCATTTCTTTTTGCCTTTGAGCATAGTGGAACTGGTGTGGATCCATGGACGTAGGCATCTTTGGCCGAACCATGTAAGTCTGTGCGTTCTTGTTAGCATTTTTGTTTTCGTTTTCTTTTTTGTCTTTCGTTTAACATTGTGGGTTGTTTCGCGTTTCACAACAACTGATATTAGAGCCCTAGGTTTGAGTGGGAGCGATGGCGGAAGAAGGAATAGTGAGAATCGAGAAGTTTATTGGTTCGAACTTTGGATTCTAGAAGATGCAGATAGAGGATTACCTTTATCAGAAGAATCACTATCTTCCTCTTGGAGGAAAATCGAAGAAACCATAGAAGATGCCAAACGACTAGTGGGAGATACTCGACAGGAAAGCCCTAGGTACGGTTTGTCTCACTTGCTGCATATGTAGCTTTCAACATCTAAAAGAGAAGACAACAAATCTGATGGCTGCGCTATCGAGGATGTACGAAAAACCATTTGCTCCAAACAAGGTCTTCTTGATAAAGAGGTTGTTTCACATAAAGATGGCTGATGGTGGAAGTGAGGTTGAACATCTCAACGCGTTCAACACAGTCACGTGTTAGTTAGAATCTGTCGGCATCAATTTTGAAGATGATTGTAGCGCTCTTCTGATTTTATTTGGATTACCAAATAACTGGGATAGCTGGTGATGGCCGTGAGCAACTCATCTTGAACGGGAAAATTAAAGTATGATGACATGGTGAGCATTATTTAAGTGAGGAATCGCGCATGAAATCATTGGAGTCTTTTGCTGAGACATCTGGGAATGCCCTTAAATGTCGAAAATAGAGGAAGATCGTCAAAGAGGGAAAACAAAAGCGATTGATCAAAATCGAGAAAGAGCTATCAAAACGTCCACAAGGAAAATGGGGTGGTTGCTGGAAGCATGAAATTATGACATGAAGGAGCATTTTAGAAAGGATTGCCCTTTTGCGAAGAAACAGGTAGAGAGCAGCAATCAGGGCGAAAATCAGGGAAGTAAAGACTAGGTAAATCTCTCTAATTATAATGATTATGATACCTTACTTCTTTCCTTCAATGTACGATGTGAATCTCGAGTAGTAGATTTTGGTTCATCATGTCAAAGGAAATTTCGGGAAGGTGCATTTAGGGGATAACAAACCTTGTAGTGTTGTTGGTAAGGATGATGTTCAGGTTAACCGGTCAAATGAGACAGTTCTGAAACTGAGGGATGTGAGGCATGTTCCTACTTTGAAGTTTGAAGAGAAATTTAATTTATGTGGGCCAACTTGCAGAATCAGGGCTTATGACAACCTTCACAAGTGATTCGTGGAAGGTGACCAAAGGAGTTATAGTGATAGCCCGTGGTAAGAAAGAGGGAACTCTTTACTTAACATCTAGCACTAACAACTCAATTGCAGTTACATTTGCAAGTGTAGATGAGAGTACAAGGAATTGCAGACTTGAGCAAATGAGCGAGAAGGGGATGAATGTCATGCATTCGAAGGAGAAACTATTAGGGCTGAAATCCATAGACTTGGATTTCTTCAAGGATTGCATTTACGGACTGCAAAAGAAAATCTCTCAAAGGTCAGAAGGACTCCAAAATGTGAAAGTTTAGAACATAGTTTACATTAGTGTATGGGGACCATCCAATGAACCTTCTCTAGGTTTCTCTGTAAATTTCGTTACTTTCATTGATGATGTTACTAGAAAGTTATGGGTCTATTTTTTGAAGTATAAATCAGATATGTTGTGTTTAAAATATGGGAGGCTCTAGTTGAGATTGAAACATGTCTAAAGTTGAAATTTCTGAGATCAGACAATGGAGGAGAATACTGTTTGGATGAGTTTGAGGAGTACTGCACAATTAATGGAATCAAAAGGCAAAAGACAATTCTCAGAATGTTACAATAACACGACGTATCAAAGCTCATGAATAGAACCATTATGGAGCGTGCTAGAAGCATGATGATACTGGGTTGCCTAAGCAGTTTTGGGCGGATACTGTGAGCATTGCAGTCTACATGAGAAATAGAGGACCTTTTGTTGATTTGGATTGTGGATTGCTAGAGGAAGCATGGATTGAAAAAGAGGTCAACCTATCCCATCTCAGAATATTTGATTGTATCTTTTATTTCCATATAGATTATGTGAATAGGACTAAACTAGATCTTAAGTCTAAAAAATGCACATTCATTGAATATGGTGTGACTGAATTTGGTTAATTATTTTGGGACGCTAAAAATTGAAAAATCATCAGGAGTAAGGATGTCATATTAAATAAGAATGTCATGCATAAGGATGAGTTGAAACAACATAAAGAAAATTCTGAAAATACCCAGTTTGTAGATTTTGATGAGATCTCCACTCGGGATATTCTAAAACCTCAAAATGAAAACTTAATAGTTAGAATCTCATACCCCGATACTAGAGAGGAGATTGTATAGGGTTATTAGACTTCGAGATCGTTATTCACCTTCTTTGCATTATCTATTGCTGACTGACAATGGTGAAACAGAAAGCTATCATGAAGCATTGCAGGTTTGAATCAAGGAGAAGTGAGAGCTTGCTATGATTGATGAGATGGATTCTCCTTCATTAAACCAAACATGAGATTTGATGGAACTACCTGAAGGGAAGAAGCTTTGCATATAGATGATGTGTTTGTTGCAGAATCAAACATGGATGAGATTTCAAACTTTAAGAAACAACTTTCAAAGGAATTTGTTATGAAGGATTTGGGTGCATTGAAGCAGATCCTTGGCATGCATATTAGCAGAGATAAGTCTAACAGGAGTTTGGAGTTATCTCAGGCTCATTATGTGGCCAAGATATTCAAGAGATTTAACATGGAAGATGCTAAGCCATTTTAGACTTTTAGTAAAACAGGGCACAACGACACGGGAAGAATGAGAGTATATGTCCAAGGTACAATATGTATCGGCTATTGGTAGCTTGATGTACGCAATTGTCTGTACAAGATTAGATATTGCTCAAGGAGTGGGAGTTGTCAACAGATTTGTGAGTAACCTAGGAGAGTAGCAATCTATTATGGAGGATCAAAAATTAGTTTGCAGGGACATGTTGACTCAGATATGGCAGGGGATATTGATGGCAGGAAGAGCACCACAGAATATGTGTTTACTTTAGGTAGTGGAGCAGTCAGTTGGGTCTCAAGGTTAGTGAAGATAGTCTCCCTTTCGATGATAGAAGCAGAGTATGTGGTTGCAATGAGAGCTTGCTAGGAAATGGTTTGGCTACTGAGTTCCATGAATGAGTTGAGCAAGATAATTGCAAGTTACACATTGACAGTCAAAGTGCAACCTAGCTTGCAAAGAACTTAGCCTTTCATGCAAGGACCAAGCACATAGACATCCAATACCATTTCATACGATCGCTTTTGGAGGAGGAATTGCTCTTTTTGGAGAAGATCCACCCAAAGCCTAAACCCGTAGACATGTTGACCAGGATGGTTACTATAGAGAAACTGAAGACATGTTCAGTTTCTGTTTGTCTTTTAGCTTGAAGACAAGGAAGAGATTCACACCAAATTTACCATGTAGGAGTAGCATTACAGATGAAGCAAGTTCGACGGAGCTATTGGTTATCGGTCTCCAAGTGGGAGATTGTTATATGGAGCCTGATTGCACCAGGCCCAGCAGGTTTGCGCTATAGCAGGTAGTCGCGCAAAAATTTATTGGGGTTTCCTTTATTGAACTTAAAGACTTGACTATATAAAGTATATTTGTGTATAGGATTTCTATGTGAGTGAAAAACAAGTTTGTGTGTGTGTGTGTGTGAGAGAGAGAGAGAGAGAGAGAATGCAACCCTATAACAGCTTTGTTCATTTTTTTTTGCCTCTGAGCATAGTGGAACTGGTGTGGATCCGTGGACCTAGGGATCTTTGGCCGAATCACATACATCTATTTGTTCTTGTTTGCATCTTGTTTCCGTTTTCGTTTCTGTCTTTCGTTTATTGTTGTGTGTTGAACGTTTCACAACAAATAATTCCCTAAAATGTAGAATATATGTATATAAATTGTGCTCAATTAATGTAATTGCTAATGGTATGAATGGTTACAGTTTCAACTTGTCTTCTTGATTGAATTGTTTCATAGGTAAATCAGAAATTTGTTTGGTCAAATATCCACCACATGCCTTTAGGTTTCTTACTTCTAGGCACATCTACTTAACCTTTTGGAATGTCACTATTTTTCCCTATCACTTCTACTCTATTATATTGTCCGGCTCATCAAATATCCCTGCACCGATCTACATAGTTTGTATTTTTTGTGTTTTGAAATCGAGATGCTCACTCTGTTATTTGAACTTTCCCTTTTGATTTCTTTACTCTTTTATCTTTCAATCAACCAAACAAGAAGACCTAGTCTAACATTATCTACTTGTTTCTGTTGTAATTATCTTCTGTTAGGGTGATGCCTAATGCCTAATACCCTTCTGTTATTTTATCAGCTTACGAACATAATATGGGGTGAGGCCAGTGAGAGTGATGACCACATTGTGCCTTATCCCGAGGGAAGTGAGGAGAAGCCTCTGGTTACATTTGGAGGTCATAGCAAGAAGCAATGGAATCAGGAAGTTAAGACTGCAGAGGAAAAGACACTGGGAACTAAAAACGATGTCCACGTCTATAAGCTGGAAAGCAGTTCCCACTTTGACACAAACAAAGGACTTTCTGCCTCAGGATATGTCAGGGATTCATGGCCTGATTCGCCTTTACAAAACGCTGCATGCATCAAAGCTTATGCTGACAGAAATTGTCACGATTCCTTGGGTACTGAAGTATCTAATGATTTAATTGATATGACCGACATCAATTCAGAAAGAGGTGATGTGAATATCATTTTTTTTTCATATACATCATTAGCACGCTTTGTAGTAAGATCTGATCATCTCTAAAGATATGTCATTTCTCTACAGATGAGACTGCTCTAGTAGATAATGATCCTTTGTTTATTCAAAAGGAGCTTGAAGATAAAGGGCAGAGTGACTTTCTTCACTATGACTGGGCTGACCTTGGAAGCTTTGATGATCTTGATAGAATCTTTAGGTAATACATGACCTTTCTATGCTTCTCGCTACACCTGAATGGATTATCGTCTTCACAACCTATCGATGTGTGGCCTTGGTTATTCAAGGGATCATACAAAAATATTTTTCTTTTATTATCCTTTCTTTCATAAGTTGATGGTATCTTTTTGACGTACTATCCTCACAAGTGATGATTTTGCAGAAATGATGACCCAATATTTGGAAATGCAGATGAACTATGGTCATCATCTACAGATGTAATTAACAGTCCAGAAAAATCATTTCCCCTTTCTGCGGGCTCTCCAAGTTCAGGGTTAGGAGCATTAAGGAATACATCCGAACACTATGAAATTAAAACTGAATTTGTGCCACATGAAGACCAGTCTCTTACCCCTCTTTATGGGAGGCCAAATGGTCCCACATCTCATGGTCTACAGAATGTACATGCAAGTGAGGATGAGATTGCTAGAAAACGATTCTGCTCTTCTTTCGATCCACTAGCTGAATGTCCTGGAGGTAAAAGTAAGCCCTTACATAATGAGAAGGTATGAACTATCAATATACATCATGATCAGTAATTAACATTTGCATGGTTTTCAAATAAATTGTTTGGACTTTGGACAAAGAATACAATATCTTTATATTTTGCTCTCACAGTCAGTTTGCATGATTGGAAAGACAGCAGCATTGGACTCTCACATTGCTCGTGGAAATAGTGCAACTCAGAACAAACTTGCAGACAAGGTAGTTTCTTCGACTCCTTTGGCCAGTTATGACAGCCTCGTTTGTCCAAAGTGAACAATGTATAGTGCTCAGATACTTATGAAAGAGATCATTAATCTATCTCATTATTTTTCCCTAAACCTAATCTCCTTCTTCTTCTTCCTCTCTCTCAAACCCTAACTTCCAACCTAATAACCTCACAAACTAAACCAACTTGGTATCAGAGCCAAAGGGAAGACCCAAAGGATGAACTCAGAAGAGTGCTGACGTCAGCTCCGATGCTGAGATTCCTCTCCGACTTACTGTGGGCTTTGGTTTAGGGGACACCCTTCCCCTCAAGCTATCCTGCTCGATGTTCTGAAATAGCTCCCTAGCCTCATTTCCGTGCCCCTCTAGGGATAGGCCTTAAGTACTTACCCACACCTACCACCTGACTCGAAACCCATGCCGAGGCTTCCCTCTTACTTGACTCTGGATATAATTCAAAACTCTCCCCTTGAGGCTTATTGGCGAAAATAGGAAAAGGGTCTCAAAGCACTGACTTTGGTCTCCTGACAATCATAGTAAGATTACTACTACTCTCCACCAAACCAACCCTGCATTAGTGACCATTTCCTCGTTTGATTGTGGTATTATAACTACTTGGGGTTGCAACAATGAATAATTATTCACAACTGGTAAACACAAATCACTCACTCTATCAACCTTATCCTCACTAATTAGCTGGATAAGGTTGATATAGTGAGAAGAGGGTTTAGGTGTACCTTCCAAGGGACCACCTAATGTGTCTGCTTTTCTATTACCATCCGTCCCTCACACTGGAGGTAGGTAGGTCTGACGATAGGATAGTTGCCCCCTTTGAGCTAGGTGAGGAATGATCTTGAGCACCCCTTCCTAGCGTCACTTCCTCAAAACAAGCTAGCCTTGAGTCCATAGGATGAAGACTTGCAAAAGCTAATGGGCTTGGATTGATCACCTTGCTACTACAAACATTGTCCGCAGTTTCATCTACCCCTTCCTCCACCGCTCTCTCCCCCAGATTGGGATCTAAGGAGGCGCAGAGCCTTCATAACCTGACTTGGATAAAATGGCTAAATTTGTAAAGACCAAGGAGTGTAAGATTTAATCTCCATTTCCACTGTATCATCATCCCAAAATCTGCCCGACAAGGAATTCCCTAGAGTTAATGGACAATGGGACCCCACTATGAGCTTGGTTGGATCAGAATTACCCGGGTTGAGCCCCATGATGCCCGACTTAGGAGAAGTAGTTTGGCCACCGAAGTCGTGGTCCCCCACAGCCCCACACCAAGGACTCCAACAGGTCGGTTCGCGATAGGCTCAACACATCTTGCCTCCGATGACAACTCAAGAGAGTTAGATACCCATGTAGGGCTTAATCTTGCACAATCCGGAGACTGCAATCCCCTACCCTCTCCCTGAACTCCACGAAGCCCCACCTGATAAAGAAACCCACTCCTCACCTAAATTGGAACCTTGCTCTGAGAGATGAGATATAATCGGGAAGAGCGTGCGAGGGCCCTAAGGGCCAGAACCCAATCGAGATTTGATGTGGTCGAAGCCAAACAGGTCCGAAGAGAGCCCATCCCGGAAATGGCCTTCAAAATAATTGGACGGGCCCGAATTTAGATGGGGCTTGGCCCACTAAACTGGATAGAGCCTCTAGATTCAAATTCTTGGAGCCCAAGGGCCCCTCAGGCTGGAATGGGATATCAGCCCTAAAGGGGTGCATGCCAGCTATGGCAAAACCACTCTGATGCCCCTGATTTGGGAGAAACCACTTTCACAGCTTGGTTTTGGTCTATAGTCGACTCTTCCATCATAGCCAAAATCGAATTCACCAGGTTAACTTTGTTTTCTGATCTCAGCCTCCTCCTGCGAAAATTCCTTTTTTGGTTTCTTTTGGAAAACCTCCCTCTTCCTCTTTTGATTGATGCTTCTTCTCTGATAACCTCGAGCCCACTCCTTCTGGAAGGCATGGGACTGAGTCTACCCATTGCTCCCCTCCCAACCTGTCTCTAATCGTGATGGGATTGCTGTTGTTGGACAAACATGCTTATACCACCGATCACCATCCTCACGCTATTGACTACGGGAACAGACTTACAGGTGATCAATATTTGTACTGATGGAACCTGCGTACAACCAACTGGCGCTAAGGCATCAAGGAGCAATGGCCATATCCCTGATTTTCCTTGACCCCTCTAGCCGTTTGGAGCAAGGTTTAAAAAAAGGGTTTCGGACATTGTAACAGACACAGCCGAAACCTTTACGTAACGCCGTTACGTAACAGTTTCAGCCTTTACTTATTTTTTTTTCTTTTTTGCTTTAAAAAATCCAAAAAATTCCAATAAATAGAAAAAAATAAAAAAAACATATAATAAATGAGTAACAAGATACCTTTAAAGCCAATATGAAACTCAAAATTTAGAAATAAGAAAATTAAATGGGTTGAGGGTTGAAACATACCCGAAATAAAGAATATGCTTTGGATTCCTTCAAATTTATGAATTAAACTCCAAATCAAGTTGTTAATTAACAAAAAAAAAAAGGATTTTAGGAAAAAAAAAGGTACTAAGAATAGGTAGAGAAGAAGAGAAAGAAGCAAAGAAAAGGTTTTAGAATGAGTTTAGTGATTTTCGAAACCCAGTCCTACGACCAAAACCTTTACGTATCGAGCGTAACGCCCATTACGTAACAGTTTCGAGCGTTACGCTTTTGTTTCTGGATAAACCGGTAAAGGTACGGTATCGGGTATTGGAGGTCACCGAAACCTTTACGTAATGAGCTTTACGTAACGGTTTCGGCGTTTTTTTAAACCCTGGTTTGGAGCACAGATGGCCCAGTTTGAACTTTGCATGACGCTCTCTCATTGGATCGTAGAGGTATGGGGTCAGATAAGTCCTCCAGGATGAAATTTGAATTATTTTTCTCCATCTGATAATGGAAATCTCGAGGGTCACCGGGAATCCCATTTTGTCTAGCTTGAGCACAATAATAATTGAGTGGATACCTCCTCTGTCTGGGACTATCATTGTATGGGGATACAATCCCTACTAGATGTCTTTATACAATTTCGCGCTTGTCGGAGGTCCGTTAAAGATAGAGAGCTCTAATCTATTTCTAAATAATCGCCACAAGCATTGCCAATACTCGATAAAGTATCCTCCTTCCACAAATGCAAAGGGAGTCCCTGAATAGCAAGCCAAAAGGAATCCTAAATCATACTTTCGGGGACTTGTTTCCCCGCCGGCCACCATCGATTCATTATTATCACTCCTCTATTTGGCAGGGCCAAGATTCTTGAGAACGGAGATCCAGGGTAGTGGACATATGCCTGATGATAATTATACCTTTGTGGAATTCGAAAGGTATTAGGCTAGTACGTTCATCATCGAGTAGTAATGCATTAACCTCCCTCTCTAGCTCAGACCATCCTGCTAAAGAATTCAGAAAAAGAACAGACAATGGCCCTATCCCACCACCCCGATGGCATAGGACTTTTAGCTACTAACAAGGGGAAGGAACCTGGTAGAGCAGAAGGATGAGGCAAAGGATTTGACAATTTCTTCGGAGGCTGGCTCCTTGCTTCTCCCCTCGTCAAATTTTGCCTATGAAGGAGATACGGAGGAATGATTGCTTTTAAGGCCTCCCAAATGCCAAACCACTCCTCACCCTTTCGGCCTATAGGGAAGATCATCCAATGTTTCATACCCCATGCCAATGAAATCTCCAATAAAGAAATAAAAGCCCACTTCCATTGCTCTTCCTTTCTATGATGAACACCTTGGATGCATATTTACAATTATCCATCCTATAGCTAACCCCCGCTTTACACAATCTGATATGAATCTAAACAACCTCCAAAAAGCACGCTCCTCTAATTGAAGCACAACCGAGAATTGAAGCACAACCGAGAAGCCCCTCCCTCTCTCAGTGATTTTCACTAACATTACCTCACTATCATTCTCAGCTATGTACTCAAACGATTTCGACTTGACGATAATAATCTTACGCCACATCATGCCCCCGGATAAAACTGAAGATACAACAGGAATAAAGACCTACAAACTACAGACTGACCAACAAACACCACCCACACCCCCCAAGACCCCTAAGGAGGAATATGGCAGACTAGAAACCCTGAACTAGAGTGAAGGCATATGACAGACAAGGATGAGAAAATGGAATTGGACGGGAAACCTAATAGAATAAGGATAAGAGGATTGGAACAAACACTGATTCAACTAGAACCACCCACCTAGATCAACAGCAATGACAACCCAGAACCCCTAACGAAAACAACATACCACAAAACGACACCGGGGAAGATGACCACACCCACCCAGATCAGCAGAAACGACGCTGGAGAAGATGACCACATCCACCCAGACATCTTTTCTTAGATGGTTAGGCTTTTGATTAAGCTTATGTATTGTGCTTCTCTGTACTTGTTGGGAAGACCTTCTAGAGATCGCCAATGGAGAAATGGGGATAGAGAGCCAACGATTCAAAGATACCACTCCTGGAGTGGTGCCTACCAACGATTGAGAGAATAGATGGCTATGATCCGGGATCTGAGAGAAAGGGCTGCTTGGCTGCTACTATCTGCAATTGATCCTCCTTTGCTTTCTCCTCTCCCTCTATCTCTATCTCGATAACAATTAGAAAAAGTGGCCTAGATGGGTATATTGTTCTTCTTCAGATTAAGAGGAGGAGTCATGGCTTGGAGATGGAGGAGCCGTGGAAACTTGAAGAAGACGCATGCCTAACCCCTTTTGAGTTCTGACGGCCACAATTCCCTCTCCCTCTCTGCACTACACCCCACCCCAACCCAAATTACTATAAAAAGCTAGTATCTCTATATTTGAAGTTCAAGCATTACTGATTGCAATCTCTTCTCTCTGAATCAATACACCCCTTTTCTATGTGTAACTGCAACGGGTATGTGGCAATGACAACCTGATAGAGCTATATGACCGCCGCTTATTATTAACAATCCCAAAATTTCGGTTTGAGAGAGAAAGAGGAGTGGAGAGAGAGAAAAAAGAACATGTCGGTTTGGATTGTGAATTTGCATCCAATGAGAGAAGAGATGATGTGGCGTGCTAATTGAAGAGTATGAAGGATTCTTGAGATGTCACGTAAGCAAAACAAAACTGTTGCTTAGTATAGAAGATTACTAAGTAGGACATTTAGTATGAATTTTACGTACTGAAACTCCTTTTTCTTAAAATATCATAAGCATTGTGATTTTGAAATTAAGTTGGAATCATTAGTATTCCTTGTTTCTTTTGAAACATCAGCCTCTATCCTTACTTGTTTCTTCGCAGGTACAGGTGAACAGGCAAAGAAAACTGTTGAAACGCCCGAAGAAAGCAGAAGAGAATAGCGAAGGGAAAGTGTTACATAATTTGTGTGGTACCTGGTCCCCAAATGCGAACAAATGCCAACAATTTAACCAATTTTCAACTTCTACAATACAAAATTTTCCATCTTCAGTCCTCAGTCAACAAAGGCAGCTTGGAGGGCCTGAGTCTTTGAGATACCTGCACGCCTCCCATCCATTTTTGCCTACTACATATGGACATCACTATCCTGTCATGCCTCTGTTGCTGCACTTTCATTCTGAGAAGGATATGCATCAACCAGTGGTTTCCGGTTATGAACTTTCTCCGGGATCATTGAAGCATGAAAATCCTTTAGAGAAATCACCTGATTCTCCTGCAAAACCTTTGACCATGACGCCTCAAGAAAAGATCGAAAAGTTAAGGAGGCGGCAGCAAATGCAAGCAATGCTTGCCATTCAGAAACAACAGCAGCAGTTTAGTCATGAAGTGACTTGTACTGACCATTCTGCTACTCAAATGTGTCCACAAGAAAATCAGAGTCAAATGACAGAGGCAACTAACATTGAAGTTGAAGAAAACCTATGCATGCCTCCATTTCTGGAGCCAAATTTGCCTGTAGAACAGGATGATTCCAATATGATCTCTGTGATGACTGATGACTGTTCACTGGAAGAGATAATGCTTGGTCAGATTCAAGATGTTATTGGAAAGGTACTTGTGACATTTGTGTTATATATATATATATATATATATATATATATATATATATATATATATATATATATATATATATATATATCTTTTTCCTTCGATGGAACATTTTGGGCTCCATTACAGTTTTACTGGAAAAACAATATTTTTTCTGCAGTTGGACATTGGAGTAAGGCTTTGTATTCGAGATAGCTTGCTGCGATTGGCTCAAAGCGCAATGCAAAGGCATAGTTCTAGTACAAGCAGTTCCAATAAAAGTATCAAGGATGAAAATGAAGTTATTGGAAATGAAGAAATAAACAGTCATAACAGGTTAGTAACCCAAGTGCAATTCTGATATTACTCATCTCAAGATATGGACTTTTTGTGATTGCATTGCATTCATGGGAAAGGTAATTGTAACTTGTCATAGATGTTTCAAAATTGCAAAAGTAATTTCTTTTTTATGTTGGACTATTGAAATCTAAGGATAAATCTCTTGTATATTTTATTATCTAATCATGAAGAACAATTAATTACATTGGCATTAATCAGTTCAATTGCTTTAATGATACCATGATGTGCTTTTAACTTCTTCAAATTAAGATCTTAAACTCACTAGTAGATTCCAGTCATCTCTATAGCATTTGCTTTGTTACTTCTAACGTTTGAAATCATGCCTAGAGCATGAATCAGAAAGTGAGAAGGTAGTGTCAGTCTGGTAGGATTGACAGGTTTAAAAGGGTTGACCTAATGATGTCAGCTGAAGTCATATATTAATACCAAAATGCTGGACTATCAGGAAGCATTTGCTCAAGTTGCTAAGATGAACTATGTTAGAGTGTTACTCTCTATTGTAAAAATTTTTACTTGGCCACTTCATCAATTAGATGTGAAGAATGCATTTTTTCACGTGAATTTATAGGAAGAAGTTTGCATGACACTTTCTCTAGGATTAAGAGTTTAGAATCAATAAAGCAGAGTATGTCGATTGAAGATGGCTGTCTATGGACTTAAACAGTCCCTAAGGGCTTAGTTTGAAAGATTCAATAGAGTTGTAAAGAGATTTGATTATATTTAGAATTATGTTGATCACAATCTGTTTGTGAAGCACATGGGTGGCACTATTACAGCTTTAATTGTATATATGGATGACATTGTGGTAACATGTGATAATATTCAGGATATTTAGAGACTTGAGGTTTTTCTTAACAAAGAGTTTGAGATCAAGGATTTTGGGGCTTTAATCTATTTTATTCAGATTGAGGTTGCGAGATCTAAGAAGGGCATCTCTATCTACCAAAGGAAATATGTTTGAGACTTATTATGGGGCACGGGCATGCTTGGTGCAAAACTAGTTGATACACCTATTGAATTCAATCTCAACTCGACCATGAAGGTGGAGAACCTCTAGAGGATATTGGAGTATCCAGAGATTAGTTGGGAGATTGATCTACCTATACTTGACGCACTCATACATTACTTATGCAGTTAATGTAATCTGTCAGTTTATGCATAAGCCATAGACTATTCATCTAGAAATAGCAGAAAGGATTCTAAGGTATCTTAACTCCTCTCTTTAAAAAGGTTTTCTCTTTTCTGAAATAATGGACACCTACGAATTGAAGGATATACAGAATCACAGATACAGATTGGGCAGGTTCTGTTGCAGACAAAAGATCAGCATCAGTTTATTGCACCCTTGTTGGTAGAAATCTAGTCACATGGAGAAGTAAAAAAGCAGATAATTCAATTATCACAAGATTAAGTTCTGAGGCAGAATACAGGGAAATGGCACATAGAGCATGCGAGTTACTGTGGCTCAAGGTTTTAATGACAGAAGCAGGATTTCTAGTTCAAAAAAAAAATTGTACTATAACATGATAGAACAAGGCATTGAGGTTGACAAACATTTTATTCATGAAAAAGTTGCACTAAGAATAATTTGCTACGTCTACAAATGACACCAAAGAAGTAAAAGTGTAGTCTCGTGCAAACACATATATGCATAGTTATATACTTGAATTCAATTATCATAATACTCAATATGTAGTCATAATACTCAATATGTAGTGTATTATAATAATCTCTCAACAATAACTAGCAGCACAACCCATGCTACATATATAATATCTTGCCTCATTGCTCCTAGTGGCCTCTCAAGAATCACTTTGATTTGTCAACTTTATCTCCACTCTTTTCTTCTCTAGTAGGCACTACAGTCAAGTATTTTTCTTCTAGTGCTCCATATATCCTTTTCAAAAGCTGTTAAAGGAAGACTGCACACTTTGCATCATACTAGGTGGATTTCACCAATTCAGTGGAGACAAGAGACCATTGCTATTTTTGTAGAATTATTAGGAAAATTGAAGTGAAAAACAAAAGAATTTTGTTATTTTCATAGAATTATGAAAACCAAAGTGAAAGGCCTTACTAAGATGAAGATGGGAAAGGATTTAGGACCATATGATATTCCAATTGAAGAGTGAAAATGTATGAGGAAAAACTGCGATATCCTGGCCGTCAAAGTTATTTAATAATATTTTGAAGACTAGGAAAATGCCTGAATTATGTAGGAGAAGTAATGTAGTAGTACATAGCTACAAGAATGAAGGAGATGCCCAAAGTTGTACCAATTACTGCGAATCAAACTCATGAGTCATACTATAAAGCTACGATAGAGGGCGATGGAGAAAGGTTTAAGAAAAATCACCGAAGTTTTAGAAAACCAATTTGGATTCATGCTGGGGAGGTCTATTATTGAGGCTATCTTCTTACTTGGATAATTGTTAAAAAAGTTTTGGGCGAAGAAGAAAAATCTGCATATGGTATTTTTCGACTTGGAAAAAGCTTATGACAGAAGTCCGAGAGAATTAATCTGGTGGGTGTTGGGGAAGAAAGAATTTCAGAGATAGTATTTTGATATCATTAAGAAAATGTGTTGTAATAGGCATAATAAATAAGCCCATTACTCTTTATTGTTCTTATAGTCTAGTATCTTAATTACTTATAAGCTTTGATGTACCTAAAGGCATTTATGTCCTTTTATCTCATTAGTAATATAAAAAGGAGATCTAGAGGGAATGGAAACATTCTCTCTCTCTCTCTCTCTCTCAAACCCTAAAGTACCAAAACCCTAGTTTTCCACTTGGAATTAGAGCAGGACAAGATCCAAAGCGACAAAACACTGTCAAAGACCAAAAGAGCCTAACCCAAGGGCTGATGGTGTATGCCTAATGTCAGCAGTTGTGGTGATTTTTTAGAGCATATTATTTTTGGAGAATTGTATATTTTTTTCCAAATTTTTTAAAGGTGTTTGAATGGTCTTATACCCATTCATTTGATTTCAGGGAAAAAACTCAGTTTCGTGATTAATCACTTAGGTGGAGCTTTTAGGACTGAAGTGCTAAAGATTGTTGAGTTTTATTGTTATAAATTTTTTAATGAAGTTTTTGTGAAGTTTGGCTTAGAATTGAAGGTTTCACAAGGTTTAATTTTGGTATATATGCTTGGGCTGTGCAATCACTTGTATGACTTTTAATTGAAGTTGATTTTTTTAGTAGTAATTGGCAAGCTGATTTGTGTAAATCAACTGTTTTTTCTCATTGTTTTAGGTGTTTGGGAGGCCTACGACTTGTTCATATCACATGGTATAGTCCCAAAATTGACTATGTCAGGGATGAGTGGTATGGAGGGGTAGCTCATCGAGCACTGGCAGCCTGGGATTTTCATCTTATATAACCTCCCTACCAGAATCCTAATTTGCAGATTACGACTATGAAGTTAGATGGTCATAATTTTTTGGAATGGTCTTAATCTGCAAGTATGTTTATTGGAAGTATGAGAAAATTTTGGCATATCATTGGGCATGTGGTGGAGCATAGTTGATGTAGATCGAGGGCCATTTGGAATTGATCTCAATCACCCAAGACCAAGGAAGGCCATCCGACCAGCCTAAGGAGGTTCTCAACTAAGGTCTATAAACTTTTATGAGCCCCCTTATAAAAGGAGGGCCCATATTAGGCCCATAAGGGTAGCCGGCCAGCCCATTAGTCTTTTATTAGTTACTACTTAACGAGTTAGAATATTAGTAGGATTTGTTTCTAATTTTATTAGAGTCCTAGATTTGGAGTTTTCTCAATTAGGAAGCTGAGTTAGATTAGGATTTTGAAAGATCTTTTATTTGTAAAAACTAAAGAACCGACTAACCGTACCTTTTGGAGTAGTGCGGATTTTTTAAAGAAAGTTTAATAAGAGCTAGGAAGCATGGATACGGATATGGGATACGGGTATGATACGATACAGGTACGGCGATACAGCAAAATCTAAAAAAACAGGATACGGGTACGGCCAGGATACGTCTGTATTTAAAAAAAATAAATAATAATACTATATTTTGTATTATAATCACAAAATAACCATTGGGTATGGTATATGTATATTTTTTGTTTAAGCCGAATGGAACCCTAAAGGATTTTTTTTTAAAAAATCCAAAAAGTAGAAGGGCAAATCAGTAAAATCGCCTAAATGGAACCGTGCCGTATCCCGATCGTATCCCTGCGTATCCATGCATATCCCTGCCGTATCCTAAATAAATAAACTGTTTTAATTTGATCAGATACTTCTAAGTCGTATCAGATACGTATCCCACCGTATCGGAGGCTTATCCGTATCTGATACGTATCGGATACGGGTACAACGACCTATTCAAAGTATCCATGGTTCACAGAATAAGTGGGTCTTATTACTTTTAAAGTTGCTAATATTGATTTTAAAGATTGTGATTCCTTTGTTTATGCTTGATTCAAGTAATTATTATTACTCTCCTTGCATTGATATTGTGTAGGACTCTTGGTATTGAAGATTGAAAGAGAGGTTGATTGAGTTGAAGCAAACAAGCCTAGAGATTCTTCTCTGAGGATGCCGTACCATCTGAATTAGTCAGTTGTATTAATTTTGATCTTCAACTGATTCAGATTTGGTTTGATCCTTGAAATCTATAACTGAATTAGAGTTTATTCCCTAGAGTTCAACATTTCCCTAAGTCTTTCTTAAGGATTCATCTAACCGGATTCTAAATTTTGTTTTAGTCATACATCAGTGACAAGAACATACCCTAAGAATCAATTTCGGATTCCAATCTCCAATTGAGAAATCCTAATTTGGCTATTTGGATAAATTTGGGACTCCCAAATTTCTTCTAAGATCTGAAGATTGTTCATAATTTCTTGAGGGCTTTTGATTAGTGGACATAATCTGACCTGAGTATACATTCAATTTGAGTTTCAGATTATTAATTTTGCGTTAACTGAGAATTTACATCCTTCTGAAAATTTCCAAAATTGTCCCCAATTTGTCAAAACCCGACTAATCTAGATATTTTAGATTGTTGTGAACTTTATGTAGAGGTCTTATCTAATCTCTAGATTCTGATTGTGGTGTTTATTTCTGTATCGGAATTTTCAAATTACCTAAATAACCCTGTCTGAAATTCACATAGCGCATCATCGAGTTCTACATCATCTACGCCACTTCTTTCTGCTCAGTCTTATTCTAGGGAAACGTTGACATTTTCTCGGGATGAACTTGAGAGCCTTCGACGCCTATTTCCTCAATGGGATCACTCTTTCCCATCATTCACCTCTCTTTCTTAGTCAAGTATCAATACTTCTTCTTTTGTACATCATATCTCTTCTTTACCTTCATCTGGCTACTCATGGATTATTGATTTAGGAGCCTCTAATCATATATCTGGTACATTCTTTTTTCTGCATATTATTTATATCCTAGTAAAGCTAAAGTCAAGGTTTCTGATGGTTTCGTTTTTCCATTTTTGAGAAGGGAACTATTAAGCGTCTCTCTTAGTCTCCCTTTGTCTTCTGTTGTCCACATACCTGGTTTTTATTCTAAGGTTCTATCTGTTAGCAGCTTGACTAAGACATTGAACTATAGTGTAACTTTCTTTCCTTTACATTGTATATTTCAAGATCTGGAGACACAACAACAGATTAGGAGTGGGCCTCAAGTTGATGGTCCTTACCTTTTCGATCCTGCTCCTGCTTCTTGTGCACTCCAGTCTACTAGTAGATGCAATAAAGACTAGGATTTGCTTTGGCACAACCGGCTAGGTCATTTGTCTTTTTAGTTTTTGTGTTTTCGAGTTTGTTTACATCTGTCTGTCCGCTAAGTTTATAGTGTGAAGTGTGTGAACCGGCAAAACATTGCTACGTCTCTTTTCCTCCTGGTAATAAAAAATTCAGTTTCCTTTTGATATTGTGCATTTTGACGTGTGGTCCTTCTCCCTACTTTGTCTTCCATTATTTTATAAGATGGTAAAGACAGTTTGACAAGAATATCAAAGTGTTCAGATTTTACAATGGCCAAGAGTATTTAGAAGGACAATTACAGTCATCTAGCAGAACATGGAGTAGTTCATAGGAACAATTGTATTCATACTCCACAACAAAAGGAGTAGCTGAAAAAAAATAACGTGAATTGAGATTGTGAAGAAAGTTTTGATAACACACGATTTAACAAAAGTTCTGGCTTTTAATAGAACAAAATGGTGGAAGAGGAGTCGTGTTGCCAATCCCAAGTATTTGGGATAAGACATTGCCGACTACGACGATGATGAAGATAATGCTCTCTATATCCATTTAGTTCTTTGATTTATTCCATCACTATTTGCTCACAGATTTGTCTGACTTGACTGATAATTTCTTATACACTTGGTTGTCAAATTCAGATTTTTCCTGGGAAACTGAATCAACTTTGCCTTTTCAACTATCCATAACTAGTGCACAGTTGTGTGACATATCAAGCATTAGAAATACAACTTTGGTCATTTTGTGCATTAGTTCTTGATACCTTGCTAATCAATAGAGATTGGAGGAACTACCCTTTCTCCTTCCAAAAGAAAGGGAAAAAAGAAAAAGTAATAGAATTTGGAAAGAAGATAAGTGTATCATTACCTACGTTGGACTGACGACTAATTTTTAGGCAAAATTTTTTGTTTTGTCACTGAATTTTCTGCATCTTGTTAAAATTCATAATGATTTATTAGTTAATTCAAGACTGGATAATTCTTTTTGAAACAATGGAACCAATACTCCTTGCATCTGCTGCTTAAGTTACCATACCCTTACCCTCAACTTTGTTATTGAGATGGGTTCTCCACTTCTCCCTAGCTCATGCTTCCAAATTCCAACATCAACTATTTCTTGGAATTATATTTTTTTCCTTTTCGAAGATCATTGTGTGCCGTGGAGGCCTTGCCCAATCAGATTTTGTGTTCTGCTCTGCAATGAAACACTGATCTTTTATTTGAGAACCCATGCTCAATCAAAGCACCATCATAGTTGTGCTTTTGCCCCATTACCAATTATAACAATGTATTTTTTGTTACTTCCACAGTTCCACGGTATAACTGCTTCCTAACACAAGCCTGACCTCATTTTATCTTAACCTTTCTGAAACTTCTGTTATTTCAGGTATGCTAGAATTCCTGATGCGGAAACGGAGACCAATGCCATAGACCGGACCGTCGCTCATTTGCTCTTCCACAGGCCTTTGGAACCATCAGCAAAACAGGAGATACCCGAATCGTCTGTTTCAATTAAGCTCCCTTGTGAACCTAAAATAACAGGCTTATGTGAGAGTTCTACACAAAATCTCTCTCACCAAGGATCTTTGGCTGAGCCACAGCACGGGGATCAGTACCTTTACATAAACACTTCTGAGAATGCCTCAAACAACAATCCAGATGATGGTGGAGTTATGGACGTTGAAGCCTCGCAATGACGAAAGATGTATTAAGAAAAATATTAATTTGGGCAACCTCTTTAGTTCTTTTATACCGATTAATTTGCTTTTCATGCATATGATTATATGGATTTGCTGGTAATGAGGTGGTTCTTCCATTATCAGCCAACTGGATCTTTGTCAACTATGGATTACGAAGGCTCAAACATCACTTCGACGAAGAGTGATCTATCATTTCCTATGTGGGAAGTCATGTTTAATTAGCTGTCTTACTTATAGAAATTGTGTATGTTCGAAAGATTGACTGGTTTGTGTTCCTGACAATCTCACTCTCACTCTGTGTGGTGACTATTGTGATTGAATTTTAGTCTGGTGTATTTAGAATCCATGGGTGTGAAAACCATGAAGCTACTGAATGTCACCTTCAAAGTCTTGGCATATATATATGTTTATCATTCTACTAATATAAAAGTACAAGGCGTATGCAAAACTTTACTTGGATGTAAATGCCCTATAACTTAATTTATTTAATACATAACTTATGATATAACTAAACTTTAATTAAGTCACTATTTAATATTATGTGGGACCCATTATTAAAAGAAAGAGAGTTGGTTTAGGACCCTACCATATGTTAGGGAAGAATTCTATTTCTATAGAAAGAGTCTCTCGAAAAGGAGCTAGAGTTGGTTTAGGATTCTATCATATTTTAGGAAAGACAACCATGAATAGTATTTTCTTATAATATTCACACCCCGATTGAGAAGGACCATAGAAATTCCAGATTGGCATCCAGGGAGCAACCAAGAAAAGATAAATAAAATTTTCTAATATTAAATTTTAAATTAATATAAGAAATATTAAATTTAATTACTCTATTATATTTATATATAAAATATTATATTATATTAAAAAAATTATTTAATATAAAGAGAGTAATGTGACGTCTAATGAAAATATATTAAAAATTATATATTTTTTCTAAATTTTATTTTAATAATGAAAAAATTATACGTGCAAGACACGTGCACTTTTACTTAGTATATATATATATAACAAAATAATTCTCTCCAAAAGCCACAAGTAAAAACTGTATCACGATCAGACACTATAGAGCATATACCATGAAGCTTGAAAACGTGATCAACGAAGGCATGTGCTATATTAGTGGCCGTCTAAGGATGCGACAATGGAATGAAATGCACGTATTTGCTTAGACGATCGACCACGCCACCACAAAAATCACTGTTTTACCATGGGAAGGAGGTAGTGCATCAATAAAATCCATTGAAATATCCGTCCAAACCTTTGAAGGTATTGGTAGGGGTTGTAACAGCGGTCACCCGAATGGGCTCTTTTGAGAGAAAGAGAAAGGCCACCAGGAAGTAGTCAAGCACGGACCACTTAAGGACCCCGATCTGCAACCTGAAGGTGCTTCAACCAGGCTAGCTATCTCGGTCAAGTCAATTGGTCTGGACATACTATGCTCACTGGTGTTCCTTTCCTCCCGGCCTTGCTACAAGTGAAGAAGCTACTTGTTTTGGCTCTGCATTTATCTCTGCCACTGGCTGGGTGTAGCAACGGATTCCAATTTGTTTCTTTGGTACACATCCCAAGCTGCCACATAATGTTGGACATCTTTCTTAAGTCCTTTCCACCAAAAATTCCTTCGGAGGCGTTTGATAGTCTTCAAGTTACCGGCATGCCCGTCCTCATGTCACAGTCAACTTTTTTATTTTGCGGAACAATCGTGCGGTGCCTCGATTATCCCATGATCTCGACCAGTCTTACACCATTATACCATCCATCCACTGAACCGACCCAACATCTCGTGCTACAATGCTACGATAAAGTACAGCCCACTACCGAGTCTCATCCGTTAAGCTACGATCAGTTGGCTTACGCATTACTTCATCGTGTCGCACCCGACACTCGTCCAACACACAAGGTTCCCGCGTCACCAAGGTTCCGTTTCGCACATCTCTTATAATGCTAAGGTTTCCTGATCAAGCCGAACATCCAACACGTCCGGATACTCTCGAACACGACTATCGGTCATCCTCACGCATCGCGGATAGCGTAGGAGCATCACTGCCCCATTCACAGAGCATTGAGGGCATAACGCCCACAACGCGATCCTCGGTCCTCTAACTGAGTATCCCAACCATACCTTGCATCACTCCTAGACGACCATGATACATATTGCATGCTTAAAGGCCGAACTAGGGTGAAACCTCTTGCCCGAAGGCTCCGCGTAGTGCTAGGATATTCATCTCCTTTGCACCGTCCTTGGATACTCCAACAACCATCCAAGGAGACTCCAAGATCTCCTTTAGGATCCTAGAGCCCGCCCCCAACTCCTTTGGGGTTGCTCATTAGGTGGCCCTAGATGTGCCACAAGAGAAGGTAGAGCTACGCCCTTCTTCTCGAGGTGGATGCTAAACCTTTCACCCATCACCAGAATGAAACATCTCATATGTTGGTGGAGTCATATTGGTCTTTTAAGGAATAATACATTGAATTTCCACAAACCGTCTGTACCAATGAACTCATATCGACTTCCTTTTCAAATGAAGGTACTATCGGCCCTACTTCCAACATATCATGTGGGCCCTACAATACTCGCCAACATGTGTTCGACCAAGCACCAAGCTTAAGGTTCACCCCATAACTCTTCGCGTGCACTTCACCCAAACCACAATATCTCGTACACAACATCAAGAAACTTCCGTGTCTCTTCACTTCGATACCTCAACACCAAGGTACCAACCTTACACAACGCTGTGCTATCGCTTGTATAGTGCATCACCTATCTCCTAAGTGCTGTATTGGCATCCCTTGCCCATGCTCAGGCCATCCCGATCCATTATCACAGTTATAGCACTACTTAACCACTTTGACCGTGACACTCAGCTGAATCGTGGTATTGACGTAGAATAATAGTTTTGCTAGGACTGGCTGAATCTACCACAAGTCGTCCTTTTTGTAGCAGCCTATGTGCGTCCATGATATAGTGTGGATAGCCCTCCGGATTTGTCTCAATTTTGGAACTTAAAATTTTCATATAGGGTTATGACATTCTTGCAAAATATCATCGACCCATTGATACATAGGTGTAGATAATGCCGCCATAGATGATAAACCGTGGGGTTTCATGTGTTTGTGTCTGGGCTTTGTCCCTTGTTGCAGTGTTTTTGTGTGTAGCCGATTTGGGGGGTCTTTGTTCGCCCCTGGGGCGTCCTTTTTCTCTCTTCTTCTCTTTGTTTCTTCTTTATTTATTTTAATAAATTTGGTTGGGGTCCACCTTAACCCCAGCTTTCCTCGTTCCAAAAAATAAAATAAAAAATCAGCTACCTGATTATCCAACCCTGTTTGATATATGATGTCATACGAGTATTCCATCAACTTAGATAACCATCGATGTTGAGCCGGTGAAGATGCCCGTTGCGAATCAATATATTTGATGCTTCGATGGTCTGTCCGAATTTGAAAGTGTTTGCCAACCAAATATGGTCTCCACTTAGTAACTGCAAAAGTGAGTGCCTCCATCTCTTTTTCATAGGTTGAGAGGCCCATGCTACGGTTAGGAAGAGCCTTGCTATTATATGCAATCGGTCGCTTTCCTTGCATCAAAACAGCTCCCATCGCCTGCTCGGATGCATCACATTCAATGATGAATGGTTGAGAAAAATCCGGTAATGCTAAAACGGGAGTTGATGCCATTGCTTTCTTAAGTGTTGCAAATGCATGTTTGGCTTCATCATTCCACTCGAACCCATCCTTCTTAAGTTAGGTTGTAAGTGGGCCACAAATATGCCCATAGCCCCGAACAAAATGACGATAGCATCTGGTGAGTCCCAAGAAACCACGCAATGCCTTAATTGTAGTCGGACGTGGCCAGTCAAGCATACATTGTACCTTTTGGGGATCAGCCGCTACACCATCTTTGGAGATAATGTGCCCCAAGTATTATACTTGGATAAGACCAAAAGAACATTTTGAGCGCTTTACCAACAATTTGTTTTCCCTCAAAATCGAGAGAACTAGGTGAAACTATGACAAGTGAGCATCCCAAGATTTACCATATACAAGTATGTCATCGAAAAACACCAACACAAATTGACATAAGTACCTTTGAAATATTTCATTCATGATAACGAGAAACTCATAGTGGCCATCATGTGTTCAGAAGGCCCTCTTGGGAACATCCTCCTCTTGTACTCGAATCTGATGTGTAAAGTAGATAGAGCTGTGTAACTCATCCAACATCTCGTCGATAACTGGTATTGGGTCATTGTCCATCGGGGTGGCTGCATGGCACATGAAGAGTAAGGAATAGGATGCTCCAAACCGTAGGGCCTTGCAAGCATCAGCAGGTTTGATAATCTATGGTGGGCTGCAAGCTATTCCATTGAATGTGACTTCTTTTCCATCAGTTTTAAATTGCATCCAAAGATTGGTAAAATCCCAAAGAACTGGACCTAAGGTTCGCAACCATTGTGCCCCGAGCCCCATATTGCAACCTCCAAATTCCAACAAATATATATCCGCAGTAAACTCAAATTGTTGAATCTTAAAAGTTAAACTTGGACACATACCGTTGCTATGTAACACATCACCATTTGTGACTGTCACTCGCAAATCACTACCAAGCTTATTGGATAAGGTATCCCAATCGCTGAGCAAGTTTGGCATTAATGAAGTTGTGAGTGCTATCCGTGTCGATCAACACAACTACTGGGTGTCTTTTGATCTGTCCATGGACTCGCATGGTCTGTGGAGCCGCTGATCCTGTGTGAGCATGGAAGGATATTTCAGGTTCTTCTTTACCCGGAGTAATTTCTTAATCGTTCTCTGTTGTCAAACCACCACCCTCAGTTTCTGAATCAGTCAACTCATCTTCTGGCAATGTCACTCCTTCAATCAAAAAGAATTGTTAGGCTTTGCACTTGTGATTAGGGGAAAATCCTTCATCAAAGTTGTAACATAGGTCTCTTTCTCTATGCTCCTTCATTTCGGCAATCGTTAATTTCTTGAAATTTGGGTTGAGAGTTTTCGTGGCTGCCCCAACTGGAGGAATGCTAGGTGTCATTCCCAGATTTTGATTGATTCTAGTTGCTCATCGAGTTCGAATCAACTTTTCCTCCAACAACTTTGCCAAGGAGATAGCATGAAATTGATCCTGGGTTCCATGCTTTGCAAATCCAGTTGCACGTCATCACGAAGGCCACCGATAAAGAAACTTAAGAGATTTTCAGATGGTATATTTGTTAATTGGCAAGTTAACCTCTCAAACTCCATCTGGTATTCTCGTAGGGAGCCAATTTGCTTTAGATTTTTTAATGCGATTGAAAAATCGTCGTATTTGGTTGGACCAAACTAGATATAAGAGATTCGGTAAAGAGTCGCAATTGTACCCCATCTCCATAGTATTATTCTAGCCAGTAATACCATTGTCGGGCTTCCTTCTCCAAGTAGAAGGATGCAATTGTGACTCTTGTGCTAGTGGTATCCGATGAAATTTTAAGAATCGTTTTGCTTTGTTAATCCATGAGACCGGATCAGTCCCATCGAATCTTGGAAAATCTAGCTTGAGCGTAGGCATCCTTGCTGTTTGTGCATTGACATGGTGACTATGGACTTCGCTGTTTAGATTGTCATCGTGTACTGTATGCGATGCTGGATCATGCTGGAGTTGAGATACTGTTTCCTTTATTGCATCTAAATCCTCAAGCTTTGTCATGATGATATCTAACTTTGTTGTAATGTCGGACTGATCCATGGTTGTTACAACCTTCATTTGTTTCCGTCTGGGTGGCATTCACGACAGGATCAATGCTCTGATACCAATTGAAACAGTCTAAAACTGTTTTAAGCCTGTAATAGTGTTGCAAGAGACATTAAAAGAGAATTAATGAGAGTATAATCTCATCAAAGGGAGATTAGACCTTAGAACTCAATGGAGAGAGTTCTCACCTCCTACTTTGGTTAGAATAAACCAGTAATTCTTCATTGTCATTGAAAGGATTACATTCCTCAATAAATACCATACTTTCCTACCTTGCTCACATGGCAAGACACCCAAGACTCCTACTAAATCAAGTAACTATTAAAATTAGAGACCCATACTAAATCAAGAACGGCTTAAAATAGACCCCTACTAAAAAATGACCTGCGTGGGTAATATCCCATTCAAACTAGAATCCTATTACTAGATGCAATATATAGGTGAGTAATTATCTCATGCAACCTCATGTAGATCTGGTCCATCCACACAAGCATAATGGAGTTGTTACAGTTGTATAGTCTTAGTAGCCATTTTTTCGCTATTTGATGAAGGGTCATCTTGCATTTTTTTTTAACATACTTGAGGGAATAGCACCTACCACTCAATGCTAATATTGGGCGATTTTTGCAGTAAGGGCTGTCGGAGGACAGTACCAACGCATGGACCATTCTGATTGGTAAGTGAGTTTTGCAGGATGGGTATGATCCTAATTCCTATCCATTAGATGATTTCTACTGTCAGAAACAATCAATCAAAGGATCAGAAGCCAGACTTGAGATGGAATCACAGCCAATCGTGATTGAATCTAGGGAGAGTTCAATCGCACCCACAGGTTAACACGTTTCTCTTTTAACCCCTATTAACCATGGTTAAGATTCACAAACACTTAGAGTTCAAAAATCTAACCTTGGTTTTAGAAATTATTTTTTAAAAAAGGGTTAAATTCTTAAAAATATTTTTTTTGAAAACCGAGGTTAGATCGTTGAATAGTAAGGGTTAATGAATCTTAACCACGGTTAATAGAGGTTAAAAAGGACACATGTTGACATTTGGATGCGATTGAACTCTCCCCGAATTGATATTGCGATTGGTTGTGATTCGATCTCGCCAGACTTAGGTTCATGTATCCTCTCCACTTAGGGATGCAGAGGTATCAGCCTATTCTATAGTATAGATACCATCTGATTGAGTGACTTTCTCTGGACAATTTCTTCCTCGCATGGTTTGCCTTTCAATAAATGGCCGTCCCCATTCAAAGGGCTTGCCTGCCTAGGTTTTGAGTCTTTTAATTAAGCATATAAGATTTGGTTAATAAGTCATTATAGTTAAAAAGTTTTTATGAATGAAATGACATTTTATGTGATATATCAACTTGTGTCTCTCCAAGTTTATTTGCTTAGTTTTTAATTAGTCTTTTTCGAGTCTATCATAAGTCCGGCCATGACTCGATCGGTCCTGAGGCCTTGTATGCTTCCTTACAACTTCATCAGCTTTGTGCTCTGGGGATCTGTCCTAGCCTCAGACTATTAAGGGACTATCACCTTGAATTGGCCACTTTCATGGTGCCTAGGATTTGACCTCGAGGTCTTGGTCATCCGAGGCTTCGGTAGCAGGGACAGCTACCCAAATACCTGGGATCCGTCCATGCCATAACACTAGTAAGCAATTACCACCTTGAATTGGCCATATCCGATTATCAGTGTGTCCCTGGGATCTGTTTTCATCTTGGAGCCTTAGGGTGTCTTCGTTTGGCAAGAAAGTGAGGTAAAAGAAAGAAAAGTATGTTTTCTTGCACTTTTCTTGTGTATGGTTTGTAAGAAACACACTTTCATTTTCTTTCACTTTTTGACACTTTTTCAATTGTGACAAATTTTCTCCCAAAAACTTCATCCATCTTTTGATGGTTATTTTGTAAGAAAATTTAAATTTCTTTTCTTTTCTTTTACTTTCTTTTCTTTTCTTTTCTTTTCTTTCACCCACTTTCTCGCCAACCGAACGCACCCTAGATGATTGGAATTCATGATTTCCAGCAGCTACATGTGATTCTTGGCATCCGTCCTCATCATTCCTTCCCCCAACTACAACTATATGCAGCGCTTGCTATCCATCCTCGTTGTCACTCAAAAATTACCTCTGAATGTGGTCAACTACAAGGAGAACACCAACAAGTAATCTCTACGGAGGGATCACCACCCCTGAATGGTCAGCTAATCACCAAGGTCGGCTACCGAAGAATGGTGTCGACCTGAATATGTCTACTTTTTAAGGAAATGCCATTGTGAAATCGTGTCGTTCCCACCGAGGGGCTGTCACCCTGAAATGGTTAGATTATAAGGCGTTCACCATTCTAAGATGTTCAATTCACCCAGGGGCCTGAGGAACGAATTGAGAGTGGCAAGCAAGACAATTGCTTTCAGTACTCTCTTCGTCTCCCATCAGGGGGCTACATGTATATGGTTAGCAAGGAGTGCTGCTAGCTTCATACGCAGATTTCCAAACTCTTCTCATTGTGGGTGCTACATCTGTCCTTGATATCAGGGGCAGAGCCAGAATTTTCTTGTCGGGGGAGTAAGTGATGGTTGACTCATAACATTAGTCATTAGTATGATTGCATGTTTGAATTTTTACATGTAATGGATACCAACATAAGTACGATTCAAGGGTATATAGTACCTGGCTACATAAGTTGATTTCATCTCAAGGGTATTCATGCTTGGCTAAATAATTTGTTTCAAGGATGCTAGTATTTGGCTGTATAAGTTAAGTTCTTTAAAGGGTACTCATCATCTGGCTGAATAAGTAAGTTTTCGAGTGTGTCGTTTGAGTTATTTTAAGTTATCTCACAAAAGTATGCAAGTGAATAAGATAAGATATTCATAAGCTAAGTAAAATGATTATGCTCACATGTTTCCTCACTCTGATTCAAGTATGCATGTTATGAGATGATGTCATGATAAGTATGTACGTTTATGATATTGTTAACTAGGACTTTATATCCACTGAGCGTTTCGTTGTTCAACCGATGGGTTTATGTCGGCAGGCTTAGGGCCCCAGTTTACAACTGAACTCTAGGTGGAAGAGGAATAAGTAGAGGACTCGGAATTTGATTTCTAGGAAGAGGAGAATCACTTAGATCGATATCTGTATTATGTACTATTGATTCAGTTATTATCTGAATTTGATTTAAGGGTTTTAATAGGATTTTATTATGGATGATGTTTAGATTTAAATTGTTGATTGTGGGAATAATGATGGATGATTTAGATTATTAAGGCTCAGTTAAATTTTGATTTTAAGATTAAGGATTATTATTAAGAACAATTTTCAGGTTCATATTGTAGTATGTCTTGTATGTTTTTATGATAAGTTTAAGATAAGTAGTGTCATGGGCCAAAGTTCTATTTTAACTAATATGAGATTTTGGGAGCGTGACATTAGTAATTGATGATAAATTTGTGGGGAACGATTTGGTGGGTATGAAAAATTATAGGTTTAAGGGGTTCTGCTTGATAAAGTAGGCATTTTCCGTCGCTTGAAAACACACTACTATCAAATCTTTAAATGTAATCCGAGACCTACAAAATATGATATGTATAGGGCTTGTGTTAGATGTTGAATCCTCACTCATAAACTATGGGGTTAGTATAAAGAAGAAACCAGAAAGAAGATGAAATTGTAAAACGATGGAAGGATGAGAATGATGAAAAATGAGTTTTTTTAAAAAAACAATTTTTTGGGAGAACTATTATTAAGACCTACTAATAAAAAAACATGAAATAAAATGACATACTATTAATTAATGAAAGACAATAAAGCATAAAAAAAGATAACATTAATTCATTAAAAAGAGTCACTTACAAAGTTGAATTGAATCTCCTTACTACAGCCAAGAAAAATTCAGCAATCTAGAAATTCTCACTAAACGTAGTTACAAGTATTTTGAGGGAGGTTTCTGAGAAGTTGTTGAAAAAAGAAGAGGTTGAGAGGCTTAGACAGAAAAGAGGTTGAAAAAAGAAGGGGTTGAGAAATGAGAGAGAGATGAGAAGAGAAGTTAAGGGGGAGAGAACTATGGTAAGGGAGAGATAGGGGTGAGTATTTATAGAGGGTGGTTAGGATTTTATAAAGATTAGAGATAGAAAAGTGGGCTAGGGTATTTAGAAAGAGATAGGTGGCTAGGATTAGGGTTTGGTGATAGAGAAGTGATCGATGGTTAGAATTTTGTAGAGAAAGAGATTAAAGTTTTAATACAATGGAGAATTTAGGAAGAGCTAAATGGGGAAAGAAAATATGGGAACATATTGTGCAATTAGAGTTACCATATGAGAGAGTGAAAGTAGGGATTTGAAATGGATGGTTAGGATAGAAGAAGAATGAATGACTAAAATTAATTAGAGAGGAAATTGGTTAGAGTTTTAAAAAAATAAAATTACAAAGCAAACAAAAAGAAACAAATGGTCTTAAACCCTAGCCTCTAACATGATCTCCCCCGAACTTTGTCAATTAAGCTTGCTTCTTTCTTTGTTTTGTATAAAATATTTATTAATTGAGTCAATTTCTCTTAGAAATGTATTCGTTGTTTCATTGGCCTTCTTCAGTCACTAGCTCATCTCATGCTTGGCTCGTCTTTGATGGTTGCTTTTAGCTTCCTGGTTTCTGAAATTCTTCTAATTTGGAGTTCTGGAACATTAAAACGCATAATGAGAGTTCATAAAAACAATTTGAATTTAGGCTTTCAGAAACATGTAAAATTCATGCAAATGTACAAGTTTTTTTTATCAAAATGTGTGTGCTATGCAATTGAGGGAATCCTTACATAGAACAATTTATAAAATTGAAAGTTTGCTTATTAGAGTTTAACAATGTCTCAAAAGATAATAGTGAAAATAAATACTTTTAAGCGAATATCACTGCCCTATAATATTTTTTGAGAAACAAGTTTATGGGCCATTTCATCAGTACGTTTTGTACATATAATACGCCCCTTTGCCCTAGTTATACTTTGTTATAAATAATTAAATAACATAGTATAAAAGATAAATTTTTAGAAGTTCAAGGATGCAGCTGCCCCCTTGCCTCATGGCTATGCCTCCACCTCTACTTGCTACCCTATTAAGAAAAAAGAAGAATAATAGTAATTCAAATGAGGTTTTTCTAAAGATACTATGAAAAAGTAGCAACATATGTCATACATGTATGGAGCTAGCATAGATAAAGATAATGTCTTTATATTTCTATTCATCCACTATAGAGCCCCCAAACCCTAACCCAGCTAGCGCGCCTTTCTCCATCCCCAACACAACAGAGTTATCTCGTAGGGTTAAGTTAAAAAAATTGTGTTACAGTTTTAGAAACTGTTGATATGGCAGGGATCGCCAGTGGGGTAATTGTTGGGGATTCGTAAGTATTAGTTTTTAAAAACTTGGACTGACCAAGCCGGTGGAACCAGTTGACCCGACACTCGAACCTCCCACTAGTCTAGTTCAAACCTTTTATGGATCAAACATGTAACTGCTTGACCTGGCATTAGTCGTGTGACCCTTAAGGTTTTCTTTAAGAATTAGTCTTCGAGTACTCCCAAATCCAAACCGTTTAACTCAATTATTAAACGATTAGGATTATGGTTTAGAGATGATGTACCATTAGAAAAGACAAAATAAGTCAAAACAAATCTTGGCCCATAGTGGTTAGCTATAAACAATTAGAATTAGGGAGTATATTTGGGAGTACACTGTCTTACCATATCTAAAATGGCTTCAAGCATCCAGTATGTATTTCTCCCTCCGCTAATCGAAGAAGTCGTCTGGTTTAAAGACAAAATAAGTCAAGATAAATCCTAGCCCATAGTGGTTAGCTATAAGCGGTTAGAATCAGGGAGTATATTTGGGAGTATGCTGTCACTGTCTTACCGTGTCTAAAATGGCTTTGAGCATCTGATATCTATTTCTCTATCTGCTAATCGAAGCCCTCTGGTTTAAAGACAAAATAAGCCAAGACAAATCCTAGTCATAGTGGTTAGTTATATACGATTAGAATCAAGGAGTATATTTGGGAGTACCCCTAGACTAACTTTCTTTAAACCATCTTAATTACAGGAAATACTAAATATTATTCTTTCAAAAGTTATATAGCCTCAAATGTAAGCCCAGATTAGGCTTATAAACTCTAGATTGAAAATACCATAATAAAATTAACCTTAATAATTAATGTAAAAATAAAAAACTAGGAGTTTAGAACAAAATATATATACACAATAAACTGAAAGACAGTGAAGGAGGGAGTTCATAATGAGATTGAATTAGAGCCAATTGCGACTGAATTCGAGGAGAGTTCAATCGCACCCATAAGTCAACGCATGTCCCTGCTAACCCTTATTAATTGTGGTTAAGATTCACTAACCTTTACTCTATGTTTGGTTGCCTAGAAAATAAGTAAAAGCAAGGAAAAGAAAATAAAATTGGACAAACGTCAATACGAATAAAAAGTCATGATCTCCGATCTCAACCATCCAATTAGGGATCGGAAGTAAGTCCGCAATTCCAATGGTTGTGATCATTAGGTTGCATTGATCTTTTTTTCCCATGGGTCAGATAATATGGTGCTTATCGAGTCGCACAGAAATTAAGTATGGTCAGTTCCTCATCCTCTGATGCCAATTTGCGAATGGGAATGAGTCTTGGGACTGCTGTGCAGTCAAATCAAAGCGTAAGACATATTGATCCACTTGCACAACACGATAGCTCAGTCCTTTTAACAATAAAAACAGCTCCTCTTTCTCTCTCTCTAGAATGATTGGCAATGGATTAAGTTGAATTGGCTTCGGGTCCCCAATAGGGTTAGCCTCTACCAGAGCCCAACCCGCTTGCATAACCCCTGTAAAATAAATAACATTAATTATTTTTTAAACTTTATAATCAAAATTATATTAAAAATCCAAAATTTTCTTTTCTTTTCTTTTCCATGTTTTAATCTATTTTCTCGGCAACCAAAAATAGCATTAAGTTTCAACAATTTACCCTTAGTTTTAAAAAAATGTATAAAAAAATTATTAGCCCTCAGGGTTAAAAGTTCTTAACTAGAGTTAAATATATTTTACTTTTTTTTCCTAAAACCAAGATTAGATTATTGAACTCTAAGGGTTAGTGAATCTTAATAATAGAGGTTAATAAGGACACATGTAGACGTGTGAGTGCAATTAAACTCTCCTTGAATTCAATCATGATTGGCTATGATTCGAACTTATTCATAATTACTTAGCATTGTTTTTGAAAAAATATTATTATTTATATTTCTATTAATTACATTAATGACATCACTTAATAAAACTAGATTGACCCAACGGTCTGACCGGGCTGGACCAACCCGCCCCCTTATCTAGGTTAGTGACCAGTCCGTTTTTCAAAGGAAAATAGTTAAGTACCCGTGGTTTCCATTTTGTAACGGAATGACCGGTCCTCATTGGTCCACACCCCAATTTAAATATTGAATAATGTGGTTAAGATTCACTTGCTCCTAGGGTTAAGCAATCCAACCATGACTTTTCAAAAAAAATAAATTAATAATTTATTTATGCTTAACAAGGATTAAAGGAGTGTTAAAAGGGACACGAGGACAGGGTTAAGATAAGAAATGGACCCATGGGTCCGGTAATCACTGTTTTTTTCAAAACATTTGTAAGTGATATAAAAGAGAAATGCTAGCCTCACACCTAAACTTTCAAACTCTCAAATATGATTGGGACTTATGCCACTACTTTTTCTTTAAACCTGTAAAACTGGTTGAGAGTCTAAAGACTCTAAACCATTAACTTTGAAAGAAATGTTGATTTCTTAAGGGAAATAGTCAACATACCCATGAATTCCATTTCCAAAACTCTTAGGTTTGGAAATAGAATTCATGGGTAAAATGTGAGAAAGGGACGTCTGGGATCCAATCCTAGGTGATGAGTCACAACTTACAAGAGCTCTATTCTCTAATGCGTTAACCATCTAATCATTAACTGTAGTTAACTGATACTCTAAGCAAAAAATAAAATAAAATAAATATGTGAGAGTACAATGAGTCTTTTTTTTTTTTTTTTTAAATATGCCTTGGGCTAGCAATCAGATTAAAAAGTTCAAAAGAATGAAAAAACAAAGAAGTAAAGATACGTTAGTAAACGACAATACAACCGTGATAACGGCGAAAGCAATTTCTAAGTACCGTTGTCTCTTTATAAGCACCGCGCCAGTTGAAATTTCAAAACCCCAAACCCATTTCTCTCTCTACGACCAATCTGAATCTCTCTCACTCTCTCAGCAATCGATCGATCGATCTGTGCTGAAGCTCATTCAACACAAAGAAGGGCTTGAATCTGAATTCACAGAGCAGGTAAGTGAGTTCTCCATGCGTAATTTTAATCCTAATCTAGGGTTTCGACCTGGTTTTATTAATCTTGAGTTTCTATTTTGTTTTTTTTTTTGGCCTTCATCTAAGTCTTGAAGGATTCATAAGTAGGATATCTGCAACCTCCATAGTTCTTCTATATATGGGCCTGTCTAGTATGAATATTGATGGTATATGGACTTTCTTTTGGTCAAAATCTTGAATTTTTTAAATTAAGGTTTTTTCCCATAGTGATACTTTATTGCTTAAGATTGTGAGAACCCTTTTCGTGGGAGGATCACAGGTGTTTTTTCTTATTATTATTATTATTATTTATTGGTTCTGCGGCATAAAAATTTCTAGGGTTTTTATTTGTTACTTAACAAAGGAAATAACAAGGTGTTTGATCAAAGAAAAGGCCAAAAAAGAACAGATGGACAAAGAACAATTTTTGTTTTTCTGGAATTTGGGGGTTTCTCATATAATGGAAGCAAGAGGTTTTGAAATTTCTTTTCATCTGCGTTTTGTTAGTAGTACAGCTAGTAATACATGTTTTCTCATTTGATGGTGAAGTGTCCCTCATTAGGAGGAGGCCCTGGGTTTAATTCCTAAAGAGGAGAATTTCCAATGTATTGATAGAAGTTTTCCTTGGGTGAAGGTGGGGAGGGGGGGAACTAACCAGGGGTAAATGATACCAACGCCCCATAGTAGGCCACCCGGAAAAAAAAAATAGTACAGGCCATAAAATTGTATTATTATCTTGAGGTAGACCATGGAAAATTGTGTGTTATGTAATGGTATGTTTTTATATTGTGATGGTAAAATTAGTCATTATTAATCTATGATATGAAAGTAACTTTTTATGAATGGAATTACATACTTCATTTTGTGAATCAGGTGGTACTGATCTCCTAAACAATAACATACTTTATTCTGGAATTACATACGTTAATTTTGATACAACGCGTCATTTATCTATGGTCAATCAATTAGTAGTTAAGGTTAGTAATGGTGAGTGGATTCTTGCTTGCCACATCACCGGGGAATATATTCCCTCCTCCGACTCGATCTCAGGCCACCCTCATGAGAGTAGCACACCTTGTCATCTGAGTTGTAAGCGGCGGGTGCTGTGTGATACGGTTATGTCTAATGTACTTAGCTGATTGCACCATGTAGTTTGCTCATTAATCTCATGTTTGTCCAAATCAAATGAGTCATTATCCCCTTTTCATTTTCTTTTCTGGATCTATTAATTTGAAATGTTATCCGAAGACTGTTAATTTGAGGGCAATGGAAAATGAACAAATATTCTTTCTTCACAGGAATGTACCATAAACTTGTCCACCTAGGTGGAAAGAAAAGTAAATTGTCATGAATAATCATAATGTTTTTGAAGTTTTAGTATTTGCTTATTATTTCTGTGTTGATGGTTTTCTTTGGATGTTTCTGAATATTCTGAAGAATATTTTTCCTTTCTTTTTCTGTGTGATGATAGTACCTAAACCTTCGTGCCTAGACTCTCCTACATGGCCATATGGGGTTCCACTTTATGACGGTGTGGGCATTGATCCTTCTCCTAACCTCGCTTCCTCTCCACCATTTGGGCACTTGATTCAAACCCATTCAGTTATTTTGGAGGGTAACTCTTATGAGCCTCATCTAACTTTGGCTAGCTTAACCCATTCTGTAAGGGTTGAGTATAGCATCCCATCCGTTTTGTGAATTTTGTCGTGTATAATATACTAAAGTTTAATTCAGTTACGGTTATTGGCAAATTCCAGTTTGATCCATCTTATTAACTTAAGCAGTCACTTCATCTAGCTAACGAGGAACCGGACTCATATCCATTTCATGAAATGAAATTTAGTTCTTTTGCTAATCAGATATAATTGCTGACATTCTTGTGTTGATAATACTTTCCAGAGCTTAAGATCAATCCACAAACAAACAAAATAATGGCAGGTAATCGAGTTCAAGGGCAGCTGATCTTTCAAACTGAGAATTTGGACATTCGCCTTAAAGGTGCTACTGCTACACCATCTCTATTATTGTTATCTGTGTGTGTGTGTGTGTGTGTATACTTAACCAAATTGAATAATTCCTTTCTTAGGGGCTGCTGTTGATGGGAGGACCAGGAGTTTAAAAACAGCTACGAAGAAAGGTGGAGGTGGGCTTGGGAGTCGGAAAGCCCTCAATGACATTACCAACTCCTCGTCTCTTCATCAGGAAGTGTCATCAAGGAAGAAGAAGCATCTAAAAGAAGATTTTAATATTGCTGAGGAAATGTTTTTGCACGATCACAAAAAGTGCATAGACGCACGAAAAACAGCAACAGAACGTTATCTATTCGAGACAGGTCCTCTGAGACATGGTAATTATACTATCTCGAATTAATAATATATCAAGTTAACGATGTCTATTGTTCTTCCTACATGAATGTCTTCGACTAAAGAAGCTTAATTTTTGTGCAGATTTGGTATCTCTTCTTACATCTCCGAAGCCTAAACGAGCAGAGGTTTGTTAGCCACTGAAATTCTTTCTATTTTTTTTTTCCCATCTTTCTATTTTTGGATTTTCTTATGATACTCTTTTATGTGTACTCATGGATCATAGCATTGGTTTGCTTCAGGCAGGTTTTGATAGCCCCCCTCGGCACTTGGAACCAGTGGATGAATTGCCAATGTCTGAGTTTTCTGCTTGGTTGGAGTCTCCAATTCAATGGGACTCTCCTCCTCCTTCCCCTCCTTTTCCATGGCGGTTTGAGCCAGTTGAATTTGTGCTGAAGCCAGAAAATGTTGCTTAAATAGGACCTCGGTCTTCATCGTACTTTGTTCATGATATTCAAACTAAAAACAGTTTTTACTCCTCTCACTTTCTACATTGATGATCAAACATACTTTTCTTTTCTGTTTTCATGATAGTTGATTAAGGGTTTTAATGGAAATGGTTGCTTACAGAGGACCAACTTGATCTGAAACTATATTCTAACATCAGTTATGAGCCCATGAGTGAGTAGGTTAGATGCTATGTACACTGATGCTTAAAAAATGAGACAGATGGTGCATCTTAAGTCAGATCTATAGCCAAACTTGGTGACCTGAACAGAAAATTGGTGCAAAAGGTTGGGGAAAGATTTAAAATTCAGGTGGATCTACTAGTAAACTTGGTAGCCTAAAATGAAAATCATGTTAATTATTAGGGAAAGATTCAGATTTTGGAATGCCAATCCAAAAGGTACACTCTAGTGGTTGAACGGTCTGGATCAATATGTTAGAACCTCTGAAGCCATGTGGTATTATCTATTAGGAAAATATTATATTAGGGAAATAATAATTTAAAATTATCTATGAGTGTATCTCATAGATAATTTTTTCCCTAATATAGTATTTTCCTAATATTATCATATTGTTTAGTTGGAAGAGAAAATAGATTGAAAAAAGTAGGGAAAAGAAGAAAAAACAAAGGAAGAAGCCCCACAATGAAGTGGAGCATTTCGACATACTTACATTGCATTGGTGGTTACCATTCCTCAGGTACTCTATATATATATATATATATGATTTTTTCTGTTTGACCAGTCGCCTTCTTCGGATGGGCTAAGGAGATGGATCAAAGATTCAGAAGGTTCCATTTATCTGATTGGATTCATTTCTCATGTAGGATGATACCAACTTGATCACTAGTTGATCGATAGCTATCCCATACACATTGCCTTCTGAAATCTGACGGTATATGTCAATGTAGGTCTATTAGGACTCATGTGACATAAGATCAACCCGATCAAGTATTTTTAGACCATCTGATTAGGCCCTAGTTGGCATCAACTCAAAGATCCATGATTTTCCAACTTTAAATCGGATGGTCTAAATTGTTTGATGGGCATATTTTTTTCCAAGCATCTTTCAAGAGACCTACCTTAACATCCAGCAATTGAATTTGAAAACTTCCCATGTATTGAGATTTTAGAGGGCTCTCACTAGAGGTTCTAGTGAGAAACATCCACTAGAATGTAATACACTGTGTACACACATATATATTGAAACGTTCTATATTAGTGAACTTGATAACTTTTATAAAGACATTTTTACTCTTATATTAATCATAAAATCATTAAAGTTAAATGTAATTTAGTTTTTTTGTAGGGACCAATCATTAATACAGGAGATAAGTATTGTTTGACTTTTATTGCATTTCTTACCTCTCTTTTTTTTAATGAATTGTCTCCCAAAATGCCAAAACTACCCTAATTTAAATAGAAGGAAATTATAAATAGATTTTGCTCTTAAAGACTTCTTAATTATTTTAAATTACTTTCAAGATTTACATTTCTTTTGGTAAACAATTTACATATTTCATTCTTATAATATATTCCTAGGACCCACCCATCGATTATCCTTATGGATGCATATGTGATGGTAGACCCATTGATATTATACCAATGAATTTGTTTCATGTAATTTAGTTGTTTTAAATTTTTAATATATCTATGGGACACTTCTTTTAAATCTCCTTATGGATACTTATGAGGTATGGGACCCATTGGTTTTAAAGTTTTAGTAGTCAAAAGTGCAATTATAAGTAATTAATTAAAGAATGTAGAATGGAGGTGATTCTTTAATCATTGCATTCCGCCGGCGGAATGCGGACCCCTCTCTAGGCCACCATGTGTCCCTTTTCTTCATCTTAAATCGTGGTTAAGCTTAACCAACCTAAGGTATCATTTTTTAAATGATTTTTTTCTAAAAATCAAGGTTAGATGGATGAATCCTAGGAATGAGTGAATTTTACCCACAGTTAGTAAGTGTTAAAAGAAACACATGGTAGCAAAACGCACGCACAAATAAGTTATTCCCATGTAGAATTTAGTGATATTATTGTATGAACAAAGATTAAATATAATAATATATTTTTTATAGCACAATATAACGCTAATAAAGAACAAATTAGTCTCTCGTCGGTGGGCTCTTAGTGTTTATAAATACTATTGTCTTTATAAAAGGGTTTGTAATTATTCATTTATAGATATGTTGAATGAAGTTAAAGTGTTTTAAGAAAACATGTGGATGCATACCCCCTCAAAGAGGCATTAATGGAGGTCTTAGGCTGCCTCGAATAAGCCATATCATCTCCCATTTCTTATTTTTTAATGTTTTCTAGTAAAAGGTACGTAACAAATGGTATCAGAGTTGCGTTCCTACGACTATGTGGTGTTGCCTAAGGTTTGGATCCTAGAGGGGAGGTGAATAGGGTCTATGACAAATTAAAATTATTCCTAATCTCTTAAGCGGAATTTTAATTATACTAATTAAAAGGGAAAAGAATTTAGCAATTCTATACAAGCATTTAAAACAATAAATAAAGAGTAGTGTTAGAGAGATGCAAACATTAAAAGTTTGTTAACGAGGTTCGGCAATCCCATCTACGTCCCCGCCTCAAGTTATATCAGCTAGAGTATTTTCCACGATTTATTCAATCGCCCAGATTTCTTACGAGTGAAGCCCAAACCGTTACAATGCAAGAGAATCTCATCTCTTGACTTCCTCGATCTTCTTACGGGTGAAGACTCAACCTTACAAAGCTCCCCACTTTAAGGACAAGAATCCACCGATTCTTGATTTTTACGTACACTTCAAATAGTGATGTTTACAATCTGATTTTGTTTATAAAATAAGCTGATAGATCACTTTCAAACTTTATAAGAGTCTCAAAACATGGAGTTGAATAACTCAAATTCAGACTTTTTTTGGGATTCAAAGGTTTACTCAATTGATTTTGAAATCTAAGCTTTGGAATGAATAATTGAATTATTGGAAGCATTAGGAGTTCTTAAATCTTCTTCTTTTTATTCATAAAACATTTCATTTTATAGCCCAAGAGGTTTTATGATCGTTAGGGAAATATCCAAATATAAACTAGCCGTTACAAAGTATTCCGGTTCCCGCATGAATTCGTCGATGAGATTGAGCAAGCATTCTGAATTTGTCGACGAGATTGGGTGAGCATTCTGAATTCGTCAATGAGATTGGGACATGTTTAAAAAAAAATAGCACTGCGGCTAATTTCGTCGACGAGATTAAAGTTCATGTTCATTTTGTCAACGAGATTTCTTGTTTAATTCAGAAATCTCATCTTAAATAGATCTTAATGATGAGAATGAATTCCTTGGTCTTTTGGTCCATCTTTATCATGTTTTTGGTCATTCTAAATGATGTCATAGAGTCTTAGAATATTAATCAATTTAGTCTTAGGCTCATGTGGTCATTCTAAGCTTTTGAGCAATTCAAACAACTAAAACCTTGAGGACTTTGCATAAGTCCTAAACTCTCTCACTAAAAATATAAAACAATTAAACCTTCTAGAAGAGTCCATTCTTCAACTTGATCATCTTCTTGGATTTGACTCTGTTTTCATGATCTGACTTGGACTTTGGGTATGATCTTCAATATGATCCAGCTTGATTTGCTTTGACTTGATGATGAATCTTCTTTGAAGATAGTGTCATTTTCATGTTTTTTGCTTGAATAACATTGCTAATGCTCGTGAACACTGTTTTTCATAAACACTTAAAGGAGACATTAGTAACACAAATCGCATTGTATTATTGTGTTATCATCAAAATTAATGATGTTATCTTAGGTTGAAAATCTAAAGGCTAACATGTGGTGATTTCAACAATGGTTAGATGGAGGATTGAAGTTGTGAAGGCTAAAGATTAGAGAAAAACCCCCTCAAAATGGTAGTTTGGAGGAAGACTCCCTCGAAGTGATGATCTTTATCCTACAATGACGGTTTTCACTAGTTTTAGTTGAAGATCTAAGAGTTGTATGTAATTTTCAACCTTGAGGACAAGGTTCTTTCAAGAGAGATGGAATGTTATATAATTAGGTAGTTATAGAGATAGTTATTTAGGGATAGAATTAGTGGGTGGTTTGGGTAGTTTGTAAATATTATTGTCTTTATATTGCAATTAAAGAATGAGAATGTGGAGGGAAGGAAGAAGAGACCCTTAGACTTCATATTTTTAATAATTTAAACGTTACAACTTAATTAGTTGTAATTAAATAGTAGAATTAGAAGAAAAATAAATATTTAATGTTACAATTTAATTAATTGTAATTAAAAAAATAGCATGCAAGTGGGTGAAGGTGAGAAATTAACCCATCACTTAATTAGGAATGAAGAACAATAATTAAAAGGGTGACGTGATGTTTTCTTATTGGATCAATTAGAAGATATGTTGCATGAACTAGAATAGAGAATAAAGGCCAATGAGATATGCCACGTGGAACCAACCGGTATATAGTATTAGTATAAATAGATATCAAAATTAGTTCAAATTAGCCTCCTTGACTCTCTCAAAGACAAAACAACAAACCAAGAGAAGAATAATAGATTCAATTCCATACTTAAAAAAATATAAAATGAATGTTTGGAGGTTTGTTCTACAATTCTAGCAAAGGAGAGTTGTTATTAAATCTCATTTCCATGTCCTTCCTCCTTGTCAACTTCTACCAACTTAACCAAAGCAAAAAAGTTTACAAGTCTGTTTCTTTCAGAAGCCATCTTTCCTTTGGCCGGCAATTGGGTTGCTCTCACTCACTGTCTATCTGTACTTAGCCATTGTTTTACTTAAAGCCAAGGACGGCAAATAAACTTCTTTCTCCCACCACCCAATACCCATTTCCAATTGGAGTTCATACTTCTTCAAATCCATTGACATTACCAACATCTCTGGAATTTACCAATGGTGAGTCTTCTTGTAACTGCCCTTTTTCTGGCTTCTCTTCCTCTTTTCTCATGTTTATCATCTGATGAAGACTCCTTCAGTTTCACCTATAATGGCGGAAAGATCATGACTCAACCAGTAACTGTATCTCTTTTATGGTTCGGCGACGGGTGGCAAAAATCAGGTAGAGAGGTAATAGGAAACGCTATAAACTCTTTGACGCCAACTCGGTATTCTGTTCAGGATTCAGAGGTACCCACGTTGGGAAATTGGTGGGAGATCATCAGACAATACAGGGACAGTTCTAATGTTCCTGTCACAGATAGAGTGGATGTGGGTGCCGAGTGTTTCTACACAGGCCCCCACCTCAACATGACGCTAGACCAAGTGATCAGAATCGGCAGTTCGGTTTTTAACCAGACTTCCATTGATGGGTTAGGTGGGAACTTGAGTTGCACCCAAGTTTTCAAAATCAGCGAGAACACTATCTACCATGTCATGTTTTCTAAGAGAGTGATGTTCACTGATGCTCCAGAGCAGAGGGAATTGATAGATATGTGCAGTGGGAATTTTGAGGGGGTGAAGGTTTTTGAGGGGAAAATGGTAAAAATGGTGTGGGCGAGGGCCCCGCAGAAAGCCGATGATCAGTGCTCGTGGATTTTTAACGGACCGTCTTACTTGGGCCCACCAAACAGGGACGAGAAGATCGATAGCTTAGTGGGTTATACACTGGCGAAGATCGCCGAGGAGGTTACAAACAGAGATGGAAGAGGATGGAGTACTAGTGATGGAAATGGACTGAGTGTTAGTAGTGTCTGTCCTATTTTGGAGAGAAGGGTTGGTGCTACTCTGTTTATGGATGTGGAGAGGAAGGTGAGCTTCAATGTTGTTGGATTGAATGGCTATAGATACATGGTGCAACACATATGGGACAAGCAGATCAAGAACTGTGCCTTGAAACTCTCAGGTATTCAAGAAAAAAGTATCTAAAAATCCCTGATTCTCCCACCTAAAAACTGCAGTAAACAAGCCTACTTTCTTCCACATTTCCAATATATATATATGTGTGTGTGTGTGTGTGTCAGATTAGTAACTAGATCAAAGAATAATTTTCATTTTTGACAGTAATTATGCCTTTTTGTAATGTAAATTTTGTCTTAACCTAATCTCCTGTTTGCAGAACCATGTGGAACTGATGCTCTTACAGTCACACAGCCTAAAGGATACCTGAGTGCAGGAATTACAGTAAATCATACTGCTGGTTTGCAGCCATATCCCCCAAATCAGAAATGTCTGTGGAACATCCATTACCCAACAGCAAAGTTCATCAGCTTCACCCTCAATTACATGTCAATTGCAGCAGACAGTGATGATCATCTCAAAATCTGCAAATCGGATAAGATCTCCATAGGATGCTCTACAATGGAACCCAATAATGGTAATTTCAAACTAGTAGGCTCAAAAGCTTATGTCCATTTCACCAGTAGCGACCACGTGTCTACCGAGTCAAGAGGGTGGGAGCTCAGTTACTCCGCAGGTAAGCTAGATTTAAGCTGATTTTGAGTTTTCTCATGTAACTACTGCTCCATTTGTTTCGATGTAAAATAAGGGAAAACAAATCAAATCAAGTCCGTGGAAAATGTTATTTTCCACTTGTTTGTTTGCATATAAAATCTTTAGAAAGTAAAATGTTTTACAAAAAAGGAGCAACTCTCGTGGAAAATGATTTGCATTTTAAAATTTTGCATGCCATTTTTTTTCGCTCTCTTTAAGTATATTTTAAAATGAAAAAAAGGCCCCTCTTCACATATATTTATCAAAATGACAAGTTTTACTAATCAAATTTTAAAATAACAAAAATAACCGTCGTTACATGTATTTTTTAAAATAACAATAATACCTCTCCACGTGTATTTTCTAAAATGAAAACTATACTTCTTTGTCTATGATTTTCATTGTTACTCCATTCCCAACACAAGTAGGTAACATAAAGAATTTTTTTCTTAATTTCAAGGATATAACAAAAAAAAAAGTATATATGTAAGAAATTCATCTTTTAAAGTAAAAGCTTTTAAACCGTAAATGATTTACATCGTAAAACCATTTACCTGCAAACAAAAGGAGCCTACACATTTTTAAAGGGTATCCGAAAATTTTCAGGACTCTGCAATGGCAAGGAAAATGTTTATGACCATGATGGTGTTATTGGATACAATCCGCCTACTGGATTTTCATATGTAGAAGGACTAAGTTGCCAGTGGGTCCTCCATGGAAAACCAGGCACTCTTGTTTCTTTGAGTTTTACCCACATCAACACCTCAAAGGATTTGGACTTCCTTACTGTATCCAACAGCACAGGGCAGCAAATGGCTACCCATCTTAGTACCTTCTCTGGTTTGTACTCAGAACCTAGTCTCCCTCAAATAAACTTAACAGGTGAGGTAGTGATCACCTTTTCCACCCAGACGGATCAAGGCACCGGTTGGTCAGCCAACTTCTACATATCTTCGCCCATGGATCGTAACGAATTCCCACTGCTCATCATCATAATCGTTTTGGCAGGAGTATTACTAGTCTATTCTCTTGCTTTCATCAGTTTAACTCTACTGATGAGAAGAAAGCTCAGAAACAGAAGGAACACTACTGAGAAACTTGAGTTAATCAGAGTAGAGGTACAGGGGGGAGATAATCGCATTGGTGAAGGCCCTTTTGCAATTGTTTATAGAGCAGTTTTAACAGACGAGAGTGCGGTAGCAGTCAAATCTCCGAGAGAAAGAATGTTCCGAACAGTCTTAGAAGAAGAAATTTTGCTCAAAGTCTCTTCGCACCCGAACATTATTACCTTAATGGGGTATGCTCAAGATAGAACAGGAGGGAGGCTTTTAGTCTTTGAATTCATGAGTATGGGAACTTTGAGTTGGAATTTAAGCGAAAGAGGAGGAACACTCCGATGGGAGATGAGATTAGATATAGCATTACAGATCTCTTCGGCCCTTCAACTGCTGCACATGTACATGAAGCCACCGATATATCATGGAAATCTAATATCAGAAAACATTCTCCTCGACGAGTCTTGTAACGCTAAATTGGGAGGATTTGGAACAGCAAATTACTGTAAGAATGATGGGTTGAATCCAGATATGCCATCAGAGATGGCAGAGGATATCTTGAGCTTTGGGTTAATGTTAGTTGAGCTTCTAAGAGGAGAGACTCTGATGAACATATATGCTTCTGATTCTTCTGAGTACCTTGATGAAGTGAATGGGCTTCTTGGGGGTCAGGGGTGCCTTGATTCAAGGTTGGAGATTCCTGAAGAAGAATGCAAGATCATGGGCTTGACAAAGTTGGGTGAGATAGCAAAATGGTGCATCAGTAGCCGACAGAGAGGCGGAGGGTATGAAACTAGTCCTAAGATAGGTGATGTAGTGTTGAGTTTGAAACAGGTGAAGCAGTTGTTCTGCTCTGTTTCAAGCTAAGAGGAAAAATACTACCATACAGACCTTTTCTGAACCAAGCATATATCAACATATAGTATGGACATTCATATAGGATTCTCTGTTATCTTTATATATTTGGTGTTACAAATACTTTGTACTACATAAAACTATAGAAATTATGTGCCCAAAAAAGTGTTCAGTTCAGATCTATTTGTATATATATTCTCATGTACTGTCAAGGGTTTGAGCTGCTCTCCAGCTGCATCTTCTTCTACTGTTGTTTTAGCTCACCTCTATCATCACAAGCTGAAACAATTTACTGTTTCTATGCAAGTCTTTGAGGGCTTCACCTGACATGTTCTTTTTGGCTTTTTGGTGAGAAACACTACTGACTTTGTTAGCTAGTATTGTAATATTGAGAGGAGAGTGCTCGCCGGAGACGATGGGCCTTAAAAGTGAATTTTTTTTTTTTTTTACGGCAAAAGGATAAACGCTTGTACTTGAGCTCTCTCTCTCTCTCTCTATATATATATATATATTGGTAATGCTGCTTATATTAAGATTAAGAGTTTAACTTCAAACAAGAGGTTGAACAGATAACCAGAGCTTCCCAAAATATGCATTGATAGGGGCATTTTGGGAATTGTATAAAAAATATTTACTTGACATAAATACCCTTCTTTTATATTTATAAATCCCAAATTACCCTTGTAATAAAGCATATTTTGGAGAGATGCAGTTATCTCTTGAACCAGAGTCCCTGTTTGTAGTTGAACTCTTAGATTAATAACACTAACACTGTCATGTATTATATAATATATATGTATATAGGAGAATGATTGTTTGCGCGTATGCGTTCCGCCACACACGTCCACAGAATGACATTTGTCCCTTTTAATTTTTATAAATTGTGGTTAAGATTCCTTCACCCCTAGGGTTCATCCATCTAACCTTGGTTTTTAGAAAATAATCTCAGATTAGTTAACACTTATTAACTGTGGTTAAGATTCACTTACCCTTAGGGTTCCTCCATCTAACCTTGGTTTTTAGAAAAATAACCTTAAATTAGTTAGCACTCATTAATTGTGGTTAAGATTCACCCACCCCTACGGTTCATCCATCTAACCTTGATTTTTTTTAAAATAAAATATATTAATCTCATGTTAATCAAACTTAATCATGATTAAAAATGTAAAAAATTGACATGTGGCAGGTTATGGGCATGCACGCGTTCCGTTAACAGTTAACACTTATTAACTGTTAATACAATAATGTTATATTATATACTACACCAGTGTTAACAGTATCATAGTTCTAATATATGTTCTGTAGAAGTGCCTAGGTAACAATGATGTAGCTTGACCTAGCTGCCATGTTAACATGGGTTTAATTCATAGTGTTATGAGAAATATTTCTCATCCGAAAAGAGGAAAAAACGGAGTCTTTGTCTAAAGAAATGCGTTGAAAAAGGGCAGATGTATAGACCATTTCAACGACATAGTGCTTTTTCAAATCTTTCAAAATAGAATCTGCTTCAAACATATATGTCATGATTCCTTACGATAGAATGCAAATATATAAATTTAACCCTTTTAGATACTTTCTAAGACCTATTGCCAATATCCGCTACAGAGAGCATTTAATTTAGTTTAAATATTTGCAATGATCATTGATTTTGTGAAAGTTTCAATCATTTACTCTTTTGTTTTTGAAATTTTGATCCGGTCATTGTTTCTTTCAATTTTCAGCTTCGATAGAAGAAGAGAAGTGATAGTATTAATGCGTTCTCAAAATTGAAGTAAAAAAATGCTTCTCTCTGCTTTCTCTTGCCAATACCTTTTATCTGCCTTCGTCTTCTTCCTCAATTAGAGATGAATTAAAATGCCCTCCCATTGTGAATCCGTGGGATCACATTTTGAGAGCAGGAGTGATAGCTTGGGGTGGTTCTGGGCACAAAGCTCTCTCTCTCTCTCTCTCTCTCTCTCAACCCCTCTACCTCTTTTTCTAATCTTCCTAACTCCCTCTTGTTTAGCAGGCTAGACAACTATCTTTATTCTAATACAGCTTTATAAATTATATTTTTTAAAGAAATGCATGATACGTAAATAATAATAAAAATAAGTACCACCCTATAAAGAAAATAAATAAATGTATTTTGCAGTATATGACAGGTTATATCAACTTAAAGAGCATAGCATTGAGATGATCAAAAGTCTCAATCGTAGTTATCAAGGTGACTAGACGACTTGAGGTGACAGACCCCATGGACGTCTAAGGCGATATCTTGAGGCATCGCCTGATGAACTTTTTGCTGCAGACATCCCCCCAATATAAGATCTATGTATAACGCATTTCTTTGAATAAGGGACCCTGCAATTTATGTAAATTACAAATCTCTATTATTAAGATACAATTTGATAGAATCATTCTTAAAGACAGTTCTAAGAACAATGAAGGGGGATTTCAAATGTTGGGGATAAAAAAAACAATGGAACAAAAAAAAATAAAGTCTACAATGATTACCGAAAGAGATGAGAGAGATTATGAAAGATAAAAAATATAAAGAAACAACAGTCTACAATAACAACCGAACATGACAGAGGAAGGAGATGGGAAACGATGCAGAGTGTAAGACTAAATAAATAACAGAAAAATAGTCTCACAATCAATGTAACATCGAACATGAGAGAGTCAAGAGAGGGTAAGGCCGTACATCTTGCTCTCATTTTTTCTTTTTTCTCGATTATATTCAAGAAATGTAATAAAAATATATAATTATGGGGTTTACACTTATTTGAATTTTAAAAGACTTTTTTAAATATTGGTTTATGAGAGTTTGGGGGCCCTAAAAGAAATTTGAAGCATTTAAAGGTCTTTTTTTATTATTGGACCGCCTGAGCCAATTTATATATTTGGTCACCTAGGTGACTTGTAACAATCATGCAAAAGTAGATGAAGACTATATGGTCCACCCACAAACAAAGGAAGAGAGAGAGAGAGTAAGAGAGGCCAATTGTTCACCCCATTAAGCGAGAGAAAAGACAGATTAACACAAGAGAAATATATTTAACATCATTCATCTCTTCTTTCTTCTTCTATTTGTAAATTTTTTTATTGCTGGATATACAAACTCTAAAATATTATATAGTAAAAAACATGAAAAAGTATATAAGATAACATATTTTTTTGTTTACTAAACTATTATATTCAAATAAAGTAACTTTTATATCTTTAAACAATAATAATATTACATATATCATATTTATAATAATGACTTACTGAGGCGGCCAATTGCCTGAACCCAACATAGCGTACAGAGCGTCTGATCACCTAGGCGACTGCTTGAGGCGACACCTTTAACAACTGTGGTCCCAATATGTGGTATCTTGTAATAATGTATCATTTTCTGGGTAGAAAATAAAATCAGTGGGTTTTCACGATCATAAAGTTCATATATTGTAACACACACTGTAATAATCTTCCTGATTCAGAGAACTTGTACTCTGCAACATACACTTGCACCCAGTGCAAGTGTGGGTTCATAAACATGTATGACATACACGATCCAAGTTTCTGCGTAATCCAAATTGAAGCAATTTCAGGTACCAGGCCTTTTGGAATGAATTGAGCAACAATTTTTTTTTTCAAATCGGTAATCAAGCAAGTACATTAAAATAGGAAGGGAACTACAATAACAGAAAAGCAAAAAAGTTCACGAGCACGTTAACCCAAGAGAGGGGCAGAAGGAAGATAAAAAGTTCACGATCACCCATATCCCAGCTATCCCATGTATCAGACTAAATAAATACCATGGCTGGAATGTTTTATAAAAATTGTAGTTTCATCTTCTGTTCGGCTAGATAATATGGAAAACAATAAAAGGCTCAATATTTTCTGCAGATTCAAGTTTTGAGATCTCTGTAGCTCAGCTTTATTTGTGAGAGTTCGAGAAGATAAGGCATTTATTAAATACAGCCACCACCACTTCACTAAGCATATTCATATTTGATAGTAACTGCATTGGATAATCAAAACCATGAATTGCATACCCTACTATTACTCGCAAATACTGGTGCAACCATATTCTAAACAACATATTTTCTCATTCTGAGGAGAGAAATATATTTTGCATCTGTAGTGTGTACTGAAAAAGTAATATACAAGTCAGATAGTCCCAGACAATACATGCCAATTTAAGACATAACACTAACAAAATGCACATAAACCTGTTAACTCATACAGGATCTGATGTTTTTCAAGCATGAAGTTGCCATGAGGCATTCTGTATTTTGAAAGTGATACTCCAATTCTACAGGGAGAAAATATGAAATGAAAATAATTCTAGTTAAAGCATCACATAACACAACGGTAGGAAACATGCGAATCCGTAATTTCACCATCGTAAGTAGATTTCACCACCTGCCCCTTCTCAAGTCCATAATATCTTGCAATTGCATCTTTCTTTAGCATCCGAGGAATCTGGAAAAACTATTTTCGCATCAGTCTGATCAATTAAAAGAAAATATCATATGGATTGACAAGGAATATAGAACCCACTTTTATCGACACCTAGGTCTTCAGATTCAAGTTCAGGTAAACTCCCTACATTTCAAGACAATTTCTCAAAAACACTCTAGATATATATAGATATAAATATATATATATATAAAGGAGAGAGAGAGAGAGAGCGGAGTGCTAACCCTTCAACAGGTTGAGAAGCACAAAATTTCAAACAAGAGTTATGGTTTGCAATGGTTCTCAACATAATAGGGAGATGTTGCGACATTGTCCCTGCCACCGTGAGATTTTGGAAGTCTGGGGCTAGCATTTCTCATATATATATATATAGTGGAGGTAACTAGTCAGCCTAGCTGATTATACCTTATAGTCAGCTCACCTCCTTTATACCGTTGGATCTCAAACAAGGAATAAGATTAAAAGACCCTTTTTTATTCTCATTTTCTTATTACCGAAAATACTCCTTTTTAATATGTAGACACGTTCAAAAATGAGGGACTCTTCCTCTTCTTCTCCACACGTTCAAACCGGAGTTCTCTTCATTTTCTATGAAAATTTCTTCATCCCCTCCAGTAGGTGCAGCGCTTCTCCGGTCATTGCGATGTTAATCTTACTCCCCTCCGATAAGAAACCCCTCCAACTCCCATTCTTTATTCGCTTCTCTTTGTTGCTGAAATTTAGGGTTTCATAACCCCTCATTCTCTCCTCTCTCTTTGTTGAAATTTTTCATAATTTCTGTGATTTTGATGGGGCAAAGTTAAGAGTTCTAAATTCAATTCACCCAAATTTTTTTTGTGAAACGATCCACCATTTTTTTGCAGATCGTCACCCAACTAATGGCATGAAATTCTCAGCATTCATGCCTTTACTTGGTAACCAATAATATCTGCCTAATAGTTGTGAAGATTTTGATGAACTGCCAAAGAGCTCGAATCATGAAGTTGTAGTTCTGGGGCTTCACCCCTTTCCCTCAAAGAAAAAATTATGCATCACTGTTTATGATAGTGAAGATTGCACAGATGGAGTTTGAATATCATTTTTTTAAGCTACATGCTAAATTCATAGGAAAAGGTAACCCTAATCTGATTGATAATAGTGTTTTAAAAATGACTTTTCCTTCAGAAATTTGTCACAATCTCACTTTGGACAAATGTACAGCTTCTTCTTGTATTGAATCTTTAGCCCAAGCAAACTAGTGAGACATAATTGAATATTCTTGATTCCTTATCAATTCAAACTTCTCCCACTACCGACTGGAGAAGCGTCGCACCAACCGGAGGGATGAAGAAATTTTTAGAGAAGAAAAAGAAGAGAACTCCGGTTTGAACGTGTTAGAGAAGAGGAAAAGTCTCTATTTTTTAACGTGTCTACATAATAAAAAGGGTATTTTCGATAATAAGAAAATGAGAATAAAAAGGGTCTTTTAATCTTAGCCCTTGTTTGAGATCCAACGATATAGAGGAGGTGAGCTGACTATAAGGGGTCTAATAAGCTAGGCTAGTCACCTCCTCTATATATATATATGGAGAGAGAGAGAGGGAGAGTAGCAACATGGTTGGCGTCGCTCACTATATGTTGTAGTGAGCAGCCCCTTGAAAAGTGGACATGTGGCAAGTTGTTTGCGATTTCAATCATTGGATGTCCCATTGGGTCCCCCAATAGAAACGTGGCAAAAAAATCAGCTCGATCCAATGTTTATAAACCAGCTGATTGAAGATGGAAAAACCAGCCATTTCTATAGCCTAGGTAAGGTCTAGTGAACCCTAGGGGGTTAATGCTGACAAGCTAGGGAATAATCGGAAGGTCTAGAATTGTCTGAACAAGCTGATTTTTTGTCATGTCTCTTGTAGCACACACTTAGACATCCAACGGTCAGAATCTTTTAACACCTATCACGTGTCTACTTCTCAAGGATCTGCGTCAAACCTATATATATATATATGACAGAGGCATGTAATGGGTGTACCATTACATAGTTTTGTTAGTAAAATTGTGATCATTTCGGTATATTAATTACTGAAATGGGCAACTATTGTAATTCTATGCAATTACTAACTTTTATATGAAAAACAATACAGTGAATTTATCAGAAAATAAATATAACAAATATATGTAATATATGTTTGTTCCAAATTTTGACTATTTTGGTACATTAAACTTCGTTGTCATATCACGATATCATAAACGATATCATACAATTTATGATTCAAATAGTAATAACCGAAATGAATCAAATGGCCATTGATTTGAATTGTAAGACCAAATTGCAAACCAAAGCAAATTATGCAAGAATTGGGATAAATGAAACCAACAATTTGACTTAATTTCAAATCTCACAATTATATACAGACCGTGACTTTAAAATTCAATTTTTTTGTTTATTTTTGTTTATTTATTCCATTCTAAACACTAAGTTGGGGTATTATACATTACCATAACTCATCATCATTGAGTTTTAAAACATATTGAAAAGATTTGGATTTGGGGGTTTCTTTTACCAAAAACCTTACACCAATGAAACCAAGATTTCTTTTCCAATACTCAAAAGAATTTGATTAAGTCGCTTGCATAGTAACAAAATTCTCCGAATTTTTTAAAAAATCGTGAATTATTCGTGAATTTTAGGTGTGCCAAATTATTCACGATTTTTAAATTTGCCGAATTATTCTCGAATTATTTGCTAATTTTGCTAATTATTCCCGAATTTCACAAATTATTCCCGATTTATTCACGAATTTTGTAATAATTCATTTAGTTCGACAAAGTTTACGTATTTTGTATATTATGAAATCAAATTGTTGGATATCTTTTTAAAATTATTATTTTATTCCCGAATTGTTCCCGGAAATTTCCCAGATTTTTCCTAATTTTTTCGAACTTGACCCTTGTAGAATTATTCCTGAACCCCAACTTTGTCACTATGTTCACTTGCATATGCTTTCAACAGCAAAGTGGGGTCATATTGGTGCAACGAATAACGGTATAGCTGAAGATTGGGTCTAGTTCATATTCACTCTTTCAAAGTCTTAAAATCCCTACCTCTTCCTTTCTTTGACCAATTGTTTTAAGAGATGCTATATTTTGGGTGGAAATCACAACATTATAAGGGAAAATTGCTCCAAGGTTTATCCTCACAAGAAAACCATACTTATATGCAATTATTGTGGGAATAAGTAACACAGTGTTTTTTTCCAAATGAAACACAAGCCTGTCAAGATCCAGAAAAAATGAAAAAACATGTTCACAAAACAACAATGAGGCCATTGAAATATTTAGGGACTTTTGGAAGTGGGAAAGAGAAGTTAAGAATGATTGTATGTAAGATATACAAGAGCAGGAAGGTTGGAGCCATAGTTACCAAAGCAAGAAGCGAAAACGAGAAGCAAAGCAAAAGCAAAAGAGGGAAGCGAAACTCAAAAACTCCTTAGGAAACGAGAAGCAGGAAATGAGATCATTGTTTAAAAAACGGTTTCAGACACACTAACAAACACGATCGAAACCGTTAAATAACGCTGTTACCTAATAGTTTTGGCCTTTACTTATTTTATTTCTTTTTTGCTTAAAAAAAATTCAATAAATAGAAGGAAAAAAAGAAAAAAAAAACATATAATAAATTAGTAACAAGATACTTCTAAAGCCAATATGATGCTCAAAATTTAGAAATAAGGAAATTAGATGGGTCAAGGGTTGAAACATACTTGAAATAAAGAACCTGCCTTCGATTCCTTCAAAACTATGAATCAAAGATGAGGTTTTAGAATGAGTTTATGGATTTTCGGAACCCAATCTTACAAATGTTACCGTTACGTAACGGGCGTAACGCTTTTATTTCGGTATAAACTAGTAAAGGTACGGTTTCGGGTATCGGAGGCCACCGAAACCGTTACGTAACGGGCGTTACATAATTGTTTCGGCACTGTTTTAAACCATGAATGAGATATAGGCACCTCATTCTCATTATAGTTGTATGGGCAGCCATATTATAGATTTATCTTACATAAGATATTTGTGGAAAAGTAGATGTCATAGGCTCCAATCCAAAGATACTTGCTCAAGGTTTAAACCCTAGGTTGTAGACCCTGGTCTTTATAGTATAGTCAAGGCGTCTAGGCGATGCCTAGGCGAGACGCTAGTAAGGCAATGGCCACTTGATAAAAATAATTAAATTATATATATATATATATATGTGTGTGTGTGTGTGTGTGTGTGTATTAAAGATACATTTATATATGTATAATATTAATATATACACAACATTTCAAACCTCCTAGGGTTGACAATAATTTAGGCAAATTAATCTTTAATATGCATACACACACACACATACATATATATATATATATATATATTTGAATATATGCCTTTTATGCTGAACTATTAGTTGATTTTCTTACCATGTAGATGAAAATATTTTTTAAGACAAAAAATAAGACTTTTTTACCTGACTTCTAGGTTTTAATATTTTGATATAGTAGAATTTATGAAATTTTAATATTTGAGAAATCCTTTAGCATTTGCAAGCTAAAATTTTGATCTAATCCCTAAAAGCGGATTCTTGAACCGGAAAGTGAACTTTTTATTCTTCAAGAATTTGGATTTAGGATAATTTTTACTGAATTCAAATCGGGGGTATAATCTTATTTACATAGAAATATCTTAAGTAAATGAAGTAAAGTTTAAAAACATTTATTTAAATAATATTTTATGTAAAGAAGCCAAGTTGTAAATAGGCTTAAGTTAAGAGGGCCCGTGGGCCGTGACTACTGCCAACCTAGAGAGGCGCCTAGGTGATGATGGTTCAAAAACGCTTGGGCGGCCACTCTATGGGATGTAATGGAAGAGAGCTTCCTAGGACGCAAGTTTGGGAAACGAGCTTCCTTAGACACGAGTTTGGGAAATGAGCTTCCTAGGAAGTGAGCATCCCATCCCATACATAGCTTCCCTACAAGGCTATAACTATGGGATTATGGCCGCCATCAAGGGAATAGAGACTCCTAAAATATTATTAATGTTGAACAAGGACCGTGTGCAATGTTATTGCTTTTAATATTGCCAAGAGTCCTTTTGCAAAAACGATTAAGGTTGTCTCCACTTTTGGACCCAAACTTAAAATCCCAAGTTAGACCAATTACAAAATGATTTTCTAAAAATGGAAGTAGAACATGGGGATTGGGCTAAAACAGTATTTTAACCTTTGGTTTCAATATAAACTCCAGTCACCTAGGAAGTGGAAACTTTTTGTAAAAATTTATGGAAGTCTACAGAAATATTGTAAAAACTGGGACTGTGAGGAACCTTAGGGTTCCTTCCATCTAAGGCATCATTTTTTATTTGGATAAAGTCCTAACTTGTGATCGTCTTCAAAGTTGAGATTGGAGCTTAGTTAATTGTTGTGTTATGTGCCGATCTGATGACGAATATGTAGATCATTTACGCTTGCATTGTCCTTTCGTTGTTAGTAACTAGAGTTTCTTCTTAGCTCAACTAGGAGTGGTCTGGATCTTTCCTAGATCATTTTGAGATTTCTTAACCTACTTGTCTTCAGTTATGCTGAATCCCCCACTAGCAGTTGTTTGGAAGTTTCTTCCAGGTGCCATTTCATGGTCTAATTTTTAGGAAAGAAACCGGCAAATTTTTTAGGGTGTCGATTTCAGTGGCTCTCCTTTGTCCGAGTATTTGTCATCTTATTCTTTCTTGGTGTTCAGGAGTGATCTTGTGGATATGGATGTAGCCTCTTTATTTGTAGCGTAAGTGTTTAGGTCTTGTTGGTAATTATCTTGCTTCTTGGGAGGCCTTGTAATCTTGTTTTGTTTTAGATTTGTTATCTATTTTTTGGGTTCACATGTTTCTATTGAATGAAATTTTAATTACCGTTTTAAAAAAAAGGACACCATGAATTATGAAAACATTGTGAAAACCATAGAAACATGTATTACAAGCTTAGGATATGATAACATAAGTATCAATACATGCTCAAAATTTATTAACTAACAAAAAACAACAATTTGAGATAGGAAAAGTGAACTAAATACAGGTGACGTAAACTGTTGTGCATGTTCGAACCTTTAAAGTCAAAGTTACATGTAATAAATGAGCTATAGTCATGATCCCGATGTGATGCATCCCAACAAGAATGTAATATGGACACATCATATGAATCATACGACTCAATTCCACATAAAGTTATGATGTTGCTCAAAATATTATTTTCTCATTTAAAATTTGTTTATATTACAAAATTATTTTTTAAATGCATAAAATATAGATGCACATGTTGATCATAAGCTTTCCTAATTTGTTCTATTTCTAAAGTTTTTAATTTTAATCAAAATAATAATCTAGTATTGATATAATAACAAAAATACCAATGTAGTTAAGGCATCTAGGTGATTTGGCCTAGCTAGTTGAAGCGATGCTTGCGATAAAAATAATTAAATTTTATACACACACACACACATAACAATTCAAACATCTTAGGGTTGAGAATAATCTAGGCAAATTAACATTTAATGTTGTAAAACTTGAATGTAAGTCTTTTTCTACTAAACTGGTTCGTTGACTTTTTGACTATGTAGATGAAAATATTTTTAATGATTAAAATATAAGATTTTTTTTACCGGATTTCTGGGTTTTAGTCATGTTTTGTTACAGTAGAATTTATAAAATTTTAAATTTTGAGAAATATCTTAGCATTTGCAAGTTGAAAATTTGAAAATAATACACTAAAAAGAGGATTTTGTTCTTGAACTGGAAAGTTGGCAATTTATTCTTCAAGAATTTACATTTAGGATCATTTTTATTGAATTCAAATAGGAGGTATAACCTTATTTACATATAAATTTCTTAAATATTTGTTACTTTAAATGATATTTATATATCAATAAGCTGTAAAACTGTAAACTTCCGCCCACCTAGGCGGTGGCAATCCAAGATCGCCTAGGCGACGCTCAGGCAACGCCATGACTACACTGGAAAATACTTTAATAGTTATAATTATACCATTGGAGTCCCCAATCACTAACTGTTAACAATTGCATGTAATGGGATATCCATTGCATTTTCAAATCACTAATAATTAATATATTATACATTATTTCAAATATTTTTCAAAATAATTGTATGAAAAAAATTAGTCACGAAGGAGTGGTATTTTTTCACCAAGAAAACTCATAAATAGCCTTGAAGGTGAAAATAGGGGAAAATCAAAAGTTTCACACTTGGGTACCAAAATATTATTATCCAGTCAATATTTCCTATTGGTAAAGTCAACATTTCGATACATGTTGACCAAAACCTTGTATTTATATAACCAACAAAGTAACATGTCGTTATTTCAATACAAATAACAAAACAATTACCGAAACATTACCAGATATGTCAAAAGATATTGTAAGTTTTATTTCGCAGGTAGGTTCGAGTCGATACCCTAGAAACAAAAATATTTCGTAAGAAATATTAGGAAATGTGTTAATTTTAAAAACCATTGAAGGATCTATTATTATGTTCAATTGTTGGATGGATTAAAGAAGAAAAGAACTATTATAAAATTTAGGTCAATAGTCCAACGAGGATGGTTAACTTAGATCTATTGATGTTTTAGATATTACAAAGAGTGCAAATAACCTCTTTTAACTTGTTTATACTGTTTTTGGGGAGTCGGTGAAGAAAATATTATTCAGCTCATTACTGATGGAGCTTCCACTTGCGTCAATCCCATGTTAGTGTTAATGGAGAAAAGAAAAAAGTTGTATTGGTTACCATGTGCAATGCATTGCTTAAAGTGGTGCTTGAAGATATTTATAGCTTTCCCTACATGCAGAAATAGTGGACTAATATTGTGCAATTACTATTTGTATTAATAAGTACTGTTGGATATTAAATTTGATGCACAAGCATACCAAATTTGTCTTACCAATTTTTTATGGCTAGATATCATTGAGGGAGCAGAGTGACCCATTTTCACAGGAAAGAGAAACATCATCGATAAGACAAAAACATCGCTTTGCTCAGGAGTTGGTCTTGGACATTGATCATAAAGTTAGGGTCCGAGTGAATATGGTGAACTTCTGGTATCCAAACTGAATCCATAACTTCATATTTATTAAAAATAAAAATTTTAAAAAAATTGATAAGTGCAGCATGGTGCAAATATTTAAATTTCACCCTTTTAGATACTTTTTCAGATCTATTGCCGTTACTACGTAGCAGTCAAAAATTAGTCTCCAATTTTCATGATATTATGCATGGATCGGATATAGCATGGCCAATTCCTCAATAATATGGCCAATTCCTTCATAAGTGGTAATATATGTAAACTAACATTTATACAAATATTCTACCCTTTGTTAGATAATCTGAATTTTAAGAACAAATTACATTACCAGATTCGTCCAGACTAGCATGTCTGAGACCATCATTTGCACTAAAAAAAAGATATCACTTTAGAGAGTAAAATGATCACAGTATCCACCACAACAATCTGACCTCCACCAAAGAAAGCAAACGTCCACTTTTCCTCAGATACTAATTTGCATTTTAGTGATGGTTGAGATTATAAACTTACCTGGTTGTCTTCCAAATTGAGCTTCTTTAATAGCTTTTGTTTCTCTTCATTAGTTAGTATCTCATGCTTTGGCATTAAAATGTGCTTTGTAATATTCATCAACAAGTCGGTGATCTGAAGATAAAACGAGCCAATATGAGAAGTTAGAAATATGAGATAGAAAATTTCTTAGTTTTGAACTCAATCAGAAAGTAAAAGGCTAAGAAATTTCAAATGGATAGAAGATAGACAAATAAAAATTTTGATTTCAGAGATCAAGGAATTATAAGAACATCAGCAAGAGGGAGAAAAATGAAGTATGTCATATACGTAGAGTGAAATGACATGTTTACGAATCAGATATCATTTGTGGCTTTGATATATTTCCATGTCATAGAGGTAATACTTAGATGAGTTTACTCAATAGCTATTTTATGTCACATGCATCATGTGATAACCTTAATTTCAGCACTGTATTCAAAGCGTCCAGACAGCTCCTAAGCGATGGGGATTCCTCTAGGCGAGGCGTTGCCTAGGCGATTACTTATTTACTTACATGATGCCTTGACAACCAAAATTTATTTTTTTCTGCTAAAATTTTAAAATTTTAGAGAGCACCTGACTAGAGCCTGATTAAGTGTAAGGCGATGCGGCAAGCTAGACATTGCCTAGGCGAAATTTTAACTACACTAAATTTCAGTAATGTGGTGGAAAGAAAACATAGCTGGCAATAGAGATTGCAAACATTGATAATCTTAATTAACATATTGTCTATTGTTTCCCTGCATTGGCACCATGCACTTGCACCACACCCGGATAAATGTGTGCATGCACATGTCAGCACACTAATATAAACAGCTTTGGAATTGTCATCTTCTGTTTATAAAAAGAATGCTCATGTTACATACCAGACATGCATGCCTTCTACAAGCCAGCTTAGTTAGTGAGACACCCAAGCAACAATAAATCTGAAGCTGTTTCTTAGTTTCTTTACTTAAATGTTTTAAGTATTCAAATTCCTATTAGAAAGGAGTAGATATGGTTGTGGTAGGGTTGTTTCCTGAATTGGTGGGATTACACTAGTCAGGGTGTTTTTATTTTTACATGGGAGAATAATGAGAGTTGATTGACATTCTCATTTTATGTCATTATGTTCTTGCACAAGAGGAAGGCCTTTCCCTCTTAAAACTCTGGCCATTAAAAGTTATAACTGATAGGGTGTGACCCTGTCAGCTTGATTTCAAAGACATTGCAAGAGAGCCGTAGATTCAGCATTGTTAATGATAAATTATGCTAACAAGTAACAACTAACTATAGAGTATAGATCACTGGTGTTCCTATTTGAACATTCTTATACAAGTCAAGGACAATATTATCCTAATCAAAAAGCCACTGAACATGGAGCATGTCCCTTTATGCTATACCTTGGAAAGACAGCATGTAAAAATGGTTTAGATGTCTCTCTGGATAACCACCTCACCACCAAAAGGTATCTTTTCAACTGAATGGATGTAATCCTCATAGATAGCCTTTCAAGGTGGCTCTTAGAAGTTAGAATGGACCATCATGCTTCGAGGGGCAGTGTTACCTAGGCACTTCAGTTTTCCCAAATTTTGCCGTGCCGACACTTGGACACGACACGACACTCCATGGCACGACACGACACTCCTTGATACGTGCCTATACCATGTCATGGTGACATTAACATTATGATTAGGCGCATGGTGCTTCAAGTATTCCACATCATTTTAAAAATACAATTGCAAGGATTTTTTTTGTCAATTTGTGTTGTTTTTTTGGAAACATAGACGAAATTTTACTAGAGAGTAGCGGCAACAACAACAATCAATATGTACATCTCTCTCTTCTCTTTTCTCTTGTAGCTCATTTTTAGTATATAATCATTTTTAAAAATATGTATGTTCGTGCCGCCGTATTTGGATTTTCAGAACTTGCCGTGCCGAACACCCCTAGACACCTGGACACTTGGCACCCGTACCACGTGCCTAGGTAACACTGTCGAGGGGTATCTATAAGTAGGGGTTTCACCTACTATCCCGACATTGCATTATGTGTCTTCCAAAAGAATAATAATATATTATGGATCGTGCATATGCATATCCAGTGGACATCGTACAGAGCAGAGTTCAGCGACACTAGTTGGCTTATCATATTTGGATCTTCTGGGATCTTTGTTGTCACGCACTCACGATTGATCTTCTTGTTTTTCTTTTATCTCTTTTTCTGGGTTCACTATCTTGTGACCCCTTGTTGTTATTTTTGTTTGAATCATTTCCTTTCAACTTTATATATATATATATATATAAAAGAATAATAATATATTATGTTCAAGAACTTAGCCCTCGATGAAATAATTTAGATTCTTGTGAATTTTGTGGGTTGTTCTCCCAACTTTCTAAGTATTTGGAGCAGGGACATCTTCATAATTTCTGAACTAGATCAGTTTGGTATTTAAAGTGGTTCGTACCCTTTAGTAGTGACCGTTGATTGAGATTATTAGGGAAGCAAGAGGACATCCAGCTCGCTACGGCACTTTTACTAAAGTGATTCAACCTTTGGAAGACGAATAACTCAGTTTCTCAGAAGAAGTCAACCTTCTTTCTGCTCTTTCAGTTATCAAATCTCAAATTCTCTCAGAGCCCTAGTGAGCCCCTAAAGGAAGAGAAGCATAAGAAAATGGGAATCTTACCATAGTCCTTCGAGATTCTATCTTTGGTGATTAATCATGTAGAAAAACTTCAAAGGGACTTTTTGTGGCATGGAAAGGAAGAGGTTCCATCTTAAGAAGTGTGAAGAGATTTGTCATCCTAAGAAAATAGGTGGATTCAGCTTTAGAGAGTTGAGAGTTATGCATAAATCACTCAGAAAATGGTGGTAGATGTTTGCTAAGGAGATAGTTCCACTCTTTGGAGGAGAGTTGTCAGTCTCAAATATGGGATCCATAATGATAATTAGCAAAGTGACTTCTTTGTGTGCGCTAGGTTTTCAGTGGAATGGTGAAATAATCAAATTTTCAAAAGATGATTGGTTTGGAGAAGGTAAAACTTTGTGCGCGTGCCTTTGATTACAGATTGGCTGCGGCATAGGAGCTATCAGTGAATCATTTCTTTGACCGAATGAATGATGAAGTGGTTTGGAAGCCAAAGTTACGAAGAAATTTGGTTGAAAGAAAAAAGGATGAATGCATCTCCCTGCTTAGGTGGTTGGATGGGTTGGCACGCCTTTGAGTGGGGAGGACTCCTAAGCATAGAGAGCATTCTTGAAAGGAATGTCCTCAGTAACATCTGTTTACATCTTGTTTATCGGTGGTTTGGAAACTTTTTATTTGATTATTTATATTTTAAAGGTGCCAATTGGTCCTAGAGTTGAAGCTTTTATTTGGACTATGGTTCTGGACAGAGATTTTATCCCCTTTTCCAGAAGATTGATTTAGATTACCCCCTCACCCAGTTCATAGATCAGAACTGCTCAACTCTCCATCTTCCACTAAGTTGAAAAACATAGCTGCAAGCATCATTGACCTCCTCTCCACTCTTCTACAAACTTGACTGTGTAGAGACTCAAAATTTCATATCTTGATGTTTGTGCAAACTTTAATAAAAAGCCTTGAAAGTATCTCCAAACATTGCAATTAATGTCAATTCATGTTTAAGTATGTTTAATTAATGTTATTGGGTGCTTAACTATGGTTAAACTTATTATATGATGAATGATTAAGAGTCAAAGTGAAGAAAATGGCCAAAACAGAAAAAAAAAACCTACACCACCAGTTGACCGCCCCCAAAACCGGTCGACCAATGGAATCAAAAAGTTGTATGGGAGTTTTTGGGAGAGAAGGGTAGCAAGACTGGTCGACCGCGACCATCACCAGTCGACCGCAAGGCTACCGGTGGACCTCCCTTCGTGGTTTTTGTCTAAATGGACTTTCTAATTCTGAAAATCCGAGAATTAGAAGTCTCTAAGGACTCCTTGGCCTATTTAAAGACCTTAAACTCGTGGGGATTAGGGTTTTAACATTCTAAGAGTCTGAGAAATTCCAAAGAGAGAGATTGACCTAACCTTTTGAAGGATTTTCATCTCAAGGAGAAGCTTGGAGATCATCTCCAAGGTCATTTCAAAGTGATTCGATTGTAGGGAAGCGATCAAGGAATGTACCATACACTGTTCTAACCTAATAATATGTATGATATATGATTTTAAGATCTAGGAAGTGATGCTTATATGTTTTTATGTTATGAAGATTATATCAAGGTTAGAGTTTGCATGATTTCAAGAGGATCTTGTGTTAATGATTATGAATGGATTAAGGGATATGGGCATTAATATGTGATTGATGTTATGACAATGTATTGAGGATTTCATTGATGTTTAGATATGATATTGTAATTGGTTTCTAGAAATCTTATGCATATATGATTGAACTTGATGGAAAGGATGATTTCCAAGGATGGGTGTATGTACGAACATGGAGGAAGTGATTTAGTTGAATGATGATTAAATCTGGAATTCTATGATGTTAATTGTGATTATATTTTATGTAAATAGGTTATTCTTGTATGAACTTCCATGTAAATTATGCCTAATTATACATGTATATCGATTGGTTGAGATTCGGATAGGTAAATACTTGGAGGATGATAACGCCCTAAATTTGCTAAACTTAGTTATATGGGTGGCTTTGGTGGGATTCGATGTTTTGATATTGGAATCTAATGGATAACCTAGATGGAGGTTGGCCATGACACTCACGCACATGTTGGACCGCATGATAGGTAGTAAAAGAACATGTCTCACAAGCACAAGCACTTATGTCATTGAGAATCTTTCATGTTACATGCCATTGGGAATCTTTCATGTTACATGTCATTGAGAATCATCATCTTACATGTCATTGAAGAAAAACATCATGTTACATGACATTACAGGAATATCATCTTACATGCATTAGTACACACGGACTTGCATTAACATGTACAAGTTTTACATGTATTCACGAGTCACGAGTCGTACATGCCATGAATGAATGCTTTTATGTTACATGTTTCGCACATGAATTGTAAGATATGTGTGTGTATGATAAAGTATGAACATGATTACATGTTATGATATTGTTAGCTAGGCTTTGTATGCACTGAGCTTTCGTTTGCTCAGTTGTACTTTTCTATCGGTAGTTTCAGAAGGGTTCAACATCTATGCTCCAAGACCTTGGATAGAAGAGAAGTACCAAAAAGAACCAGAAGGTGATCATGTTGAAGAAGAGAGGGATCTTGACAGATGGTTCTATTATTGAGCTTTTAGATAATTTGTTTTTATTCAGTTGAAAAAGATGTAATAAGACAATTTCAGTGAAAGATGTTGCTTAGGTTTAATTTTACATTTGAGATCATATGGGTGATTGGATTATTCTGTTAGTCGGTCTACAGTTTCGATTGATTATTTATGAGAAAATTTTGAGACTAACTTTTAGCATGCCTTTTATGTTGTTATATGGATATGCATTGTCACGGGTCCAAGGTCTCATTGACCAACATTGATGGGATTTTGGGGCACGACAAACTAGGTACTGTTGCCTGAATAGCTCTCACCCATTGCCTAAAATCTTCATCGCAAAAAAAGCTCTCTGAGCACCAGAAAAGCTATCCCATCCATTCTTTTCTTCTTCTAGTGTTCAACCACTGACAAATATGATATTTTTCTGCCTCCTATAATTGTTGAGAGATATATCAACATGTTCAATTGTGCTTATCAATTACAATCATAATGACAAAGTCGGGGTTCGAGAATAATTCAGCAGAGGTCAAGTTCGGAAAAAATCGGGAAAATTCAGAACAAATAAAAAATAAATTAATAGATATAAATATATACAGAACAATTTGATTAAAAAATATACAAAATAAGGAATTTTTTGCCAAGTTTGAGAAAATAATTCGGGAATAATCTGGAAAATTCACCTATAATTCGGGATTCCAATAATTCGGCGAAGCAAAAAATGCGTGAATAATTCGCGAATCTTTGAAAACAAAAATGGAGTTTTTTATTACAGAGATTACAATATCCTCTAATGATTCTTATATGAGTCTCCAGTCCATACCAAAAAGGTGTTAAAGTTGAGGTCACATTGACCTATCAAGGCAAGCACATGACTAAGCTTGCATACTCCCTGGCACTGCAGATTTTGCACCATTTCTTTTGAGATGGTAACCATAGAAGAAGCACAAGATAACATTCATTCAAAAAGATTTCAGGAACTGGATTGTGCTTGTTTGCCACAGATATAGAAGTCCTCCTAGAAATGCCTAGTAGACTGCCAGACATTTCTCAAACCAATGAATTAAAACCAGGGTCAATACAAGGAAGTAAGCAAATATTGAACAATTATCCAGCCACTTACTTGGAAAATCTCAACTTTAAATGGAAAAACATCCACAGCTTGCTGAGCTTGGCTTGTTATCTTATTTTGCAAGATTAACATCACCCCAGTCAAATTGTCTTTGTTAACAATCTGACTTGAAATGCCACGAATAATTGATACTTTGACCACATCAGTTCCACAGAAGATAACCAGAATCTGCAGTTATAAATGATGAGTTAAATCGGTACTTCGAAGCATGAAGGATTGCCAATGGTGGATATTGTTTAATGGCAGACTTTAACCAAGAGAACTGCTGACAAAATATTTATATGCTACCAGAAATATAAATACAAAAAAGAAACATTCTGATACAATCTAAGAGATATTAATCATAAAATCTATTACTCTGTTGTTGACATTGCAGCATAAGTTGTTTGCATCGTGATGTTTTTTTGAGCGTTTATTCCATAAAGGACAATAGCATAGGTCCTACAGCATCACTGCCCTCTAATATTTATGCAGAAAGCTACACAATGATATCTGTAGAACCCCGAAACTCATTTACTTAGTTGGTGAATAGTGTCCATGAATAGTGTTGGTAAATAGTTATTTTTGGCCAAAATGGGGCCTTCTATGTATTTCGGGTGTAATGAATGAATGAAAGAATTAAAAATCAAATTATAGGTGGTGTGAGTGTTAAAGAGTGGAGTCACTCAAAGTGAGTTAAGGGACGAGTGGACGCACTCAAAGTGGGAAAAAAATGGAAAAAACAGAGGAAATGGCCAAATTTGCAGGTGGCCAGTCAACCTCCCCTCATGGCCGGTTGACCGACTATCTCTATTGTGGCCCAACATGAGCCATAGTATGTATGATTCAGGGGCCGGTCGACCACCCTCTCCAGCCAGTCAACTGACTGTCCCCAAAAGGCAAACAATGGGCAGCAGTAGGGTTTTCTTCTTGGCCAGTCGACCACCCCTCAAATCCGGTCGACCGCCCTTTACTAAATTGGGGTTTTTCCCCTTTTCTGCAAATTTTAAGTGAGGATTAGGGTTTTAAACACCCTTGACCTATAAATACTAACACATTTCGTGGGTTTTAGGGCTCACTAACCTAAGGGGAAATTTTGGAGAGGAAAGGGTGAAGAACTAGGGTTTTGGAAAGGGATTTCTTGGGTGATCAAGATTGGAGCTTGGACTTCCATTTTTCAAGTTTGGATATTCCTTTCAAGGTGTTTCTCAAGCGTTGGATCTCAGGGATTCAAACTTCTCCTTTCTCAAGCTCTAGAGTGAAGGATTTCAATCCTTGCAAGGTAGGTACTTCCTACTAGTTATCTTGTGATATTTAATTATGAAATGCAAAATGTGAAGCATGTACTTGGATGAATCTATGTAGTTACCTTCTACTACCTAGCATTGTTATAATACAAAGGTTGATAAAATAGAATTCTATGCATGATTTTGAATAGAAATGGTGGATGCACCCTAATAGTTAATGTAGTTGTGATTAAAGGTTTAATGTGGATGATGTAAAAGTGTATGATATTGCATGAGTGTATACCCTCCACTATTTTACATTATTAAGCTTTAAATATGAACCAAATGAAATGAAGAGCATGTTTATTGATGAAACGGGGATGTGTAGCCTAAGTATGCTTATACTAATGTTGAAACAAAATTACTAAAGACATGTTTGAATGTTTAAGAGCTTTTTAAGTACATGATGTTTACAAGCATAATGCACATGCTAGCATTGCATGACCAGAGTTTTCTTTAAGTTTTAAGTTCCAAGATTTTCAAATGAGTCAAGCAACAAGTTTCCAAATTTACAACAAGAATAATTGAGACAAATCATGATTTACACAAGCACGCATGATAAAGCCAAACATAAGGATTGGTCAAGGATAGGGCATATCCTATGATATGTCATATCTGGCCTCAAGAAAAGAAAAGCAAGAATTATAATGTCAAACTTTGAGTTGGTCAAGGATGTTAGTATGTCAATTTGAAGCATGTTCAATGAAAGGTATTTACATACCCGCCTTACCCAGCTTCAAGTCGTTTCAAGGGTACTAACATCTAGCTTCAAGCATGTTCAAGCAAGACAAACACGATTCACACAAGACAAGACAAGACAAGTACGGTTCAAACAAAATAAGCATGATTCTCACATGACAAAAACAAGACAAGAACTATGTTTTAAGAACGAAAAGCATGTTTTAAAACACGAAAAGTAAGATTTGAAATATGATTAGCAAGCATGCACATGTGATTTTAAGATTGTTTTCACACTTTAATTTATACATGCATGCGAGTTGTACTGTTTAAATTGCAAGTATGCTATGATATATATTATATCAGTGTTAGCTAGTAACTTGTACACGCTGAGTATTTCATGCTCAGTCGTACATTTTGATGTCGACAGGTACTCCCTTTGACATTTGCGTGCCAGAGCTATGGGTCGAAGAGGAGTATGTTGAGGAACCAGTAGGTGGCATTCCCAAAGAGGGAAAGGATTTGGACAGGTGGCCTTACGAGGCTTATTACTGAGAGACGCGAGGGAGTGTCATGTATATAAATTTTGATGAATGGGCATGTCCACTCTTCCTTTTGGATGTTATTGTATAAAACTCTTGGAATACAATAATGTTATATAAAAAAAAAAAATTGTTAGTTTCCGCTGTATCATGTCTTGTATATTGTGCAGGATGGTTTGATATGTCAAGTCAAGTCACGAGTCAAAGTCTCCTAAACTTCTGAGGGAGATTTTAGGTCGCGACAATATCTATCCTAGAATCATCATTTATTGCATATCTTCGTATTGTAACATCTACAGTAAAAGTCTTTCTTTTTGGGTAACAAGGGGGCGTTCGGGCCTTTTAGAGTACCCGACTAAGTCCCCTGGGTTGTGGAAACTCCCACTCTACACAACCAAGAAATCCGGGATAAATCCCCGAGGGTGGCCAACAAGGGGAAGGGACTCGAACTCAAGACCTCCTTTACAGGTAATTAACGGATTAAGGATATAAAAGCCAACACAACCAAAAATTGAGATGAAAAAGTAAATCAAAAGCAATATGAATATTGATGAGGTATCAAGGAAGGCAAAAGAAATGTAGTCAAAGCATCAGGGCAATGCCTCAGAGATAGGGATTCCCTAGGTGAGGCGAGGCGTTGCTTAGGCTGTTAGGCAAAGCCTAGATGAGCTGACCACTAAATTTTATTTTATTTATTAAAATTACAAATTTTAAGATTTTTATATATTATTGAAATTAAAGATTAAAATTTTGAAATAAAGCATACATGAGATCAAAATGTCACTACAAAAAATAAAGTAAAGTCAGAAAAAGGTGGGAGAGCCAGATGCAAGAACCCTAAATTTTTGGTTAAAATTATATGTTATTTTTCTTGTTTTTTGTAAATAAATCTAATTTTATGTGCGTCTTGGGTGCCTTTGTAGCCGGTACTTTAGTGCTCGGGGGACAACACCTAAGCACCTATACACCACTATGTGACCTCATCTTAATGTGTGATCGCTTATACCTTGATTAAGTGGTAGGGAACCTGTCTAGGTGACCTTTTAACTACACTGGGTCAAACATGGTTTAACTTGTCAAGCAATTGAGAAGTACGGGTTGTGATTAGTAATAAAGATGCATACGTAATTGAAGAAGAACGAAACTAACATGAAGGGCATGTATGTAACAACTTATACTGAAGTATAAAAATCATTGCACATAAAGATCAATGCAGTTATTAACTAAGGTGGTGCCCAAATTTGAGAAGTAATGTAAGTATAACTGTTTTAAGGGAAAAAAAATAACATATGAATATGTAGACATCAACTTTATACAGGTGGCTAGAAAACGAATTAAGAACTAGTTTTAAGAGCGCATAGTTGGGTAGGTGGGAATATTTTTTTATTTTTTAAATCAGTAAGTAGGTGGGTGAACAGGACCTACATGATGTATATGACACCCTATAGAAGTAGAGGAGATCTTTCAAGATTGGCCAAGAGGCCCGTTTAGGAAGAGGGTTAGAATTCTCTGGAAAATGTTTCCATTTCCAATAAGTTGGGGCATATTAGAAAGAACGATGTTAGGACCCCTAGTCCTTATTTGATTAGTTTCCTAATTTAGTTTACTATTGTTTTAGGGAGTTTCTATTTCTGATCTTAGGAGTTCAATTCTATTTAGAGGTGAATTAGGTCTCTTCTATTTGAAGAGTTGTAGTCAAAGTGGAAAGTTAGTTGTGTTGGACCACTGGTCCACTATAAATAGGTGGACAAACATTATTATAGAAATTAAGTATATTTTCCGGATTTCTCTCATCTTTTTCTCCAACGAATTCATCTTCTTCTTTACCTTAATTCCTCTTTCTCTTCTTAAACTCCCTCTTCTTCAATTAATCAACCTAACATCTGGTATCAGAGCATCCTTTTGGGCCTATGTCGGCTAAGGAGCTTGAAGAGAAAGTTTTGTCCCTCACCCAACGAATTGAAGAAATTCCAAGGACATTGAACCGGACATGAATTAACGAGTTGTCAGGCATGATGGAGTGTATATGGGAATGCTTGGAGCAATTACCACTAGCAGCATCTATCCCACAACTGGGGATATACGACCGCCCAAATCAGGGTGGGGCTATAATTCAAGAATGCAACATTCCGGTTGACTTTCCATTGTTTAACGGAGAAGATCCATCAGGTTGATTTGTTTGCATGTGTAGCCTGTAGGTCTGTAGAAAGACAACTAGCAAATTGATTCCCTTTTCTTTTGGTTAGTGGGGATTGAAGTCCGTGCGAATCAAAACTTTTTTTTTGGTTTGTGGGACTGATTACAGTCTGCAAGTCTACAACCAAAGAGGCAAACAGTTTGTAACTTTCCCTTTGTTTACGTTTCCATAGACTTCAGTGAACTTCCACCGAACTTAAATATTTTTTCTAATAAATAGAAGCAAGCAGTTTGTAATTTCCCCTTTGTTTACATTTCCGTAGACTTTAGTGAACTTCCACCGAACTTAAGTATTTTTTCTAATAAATTTTTCCATTTCGCTAAAGTTTACCGAAGTGTACCAAAGTTTACAGAAGTTAACCAAAACATGTCACAAAGTCCATTTTTTTAAAATACATGTTGATTTCGCTATGGACGATACCAAAACCGACACATTTCGGATGAGTTCGACCAAAATGTGTTGATTTTTTACACCTTAATTGGAAGTGAGACAAACGAGTTCCCTATGAAAATAGTATTACATCAGTGACATCAGGGGTCAGCTATGAGCAAGGTTAAAAAAAATGATTTTGGACACCGTAACAGACACAGCCGAAACCTTTACGTAACGCCGTTACGTAACGGTTTCGGCCTTTACCTTTTTTTTTTTCTTTTTTGCTTAAAAAATCCAATAATTAGAAAAAAAAAACATATAATAAATGAGTAAAAAGATACTTTTAAAGTCAATATGAAGCTCAAAATTTAGAAATAAGGAAATTAGATGGGTCAAGGGTTGAAACATATCCGAAATAAAGAACATGTCTTGAATTCCTTCAAATCTATGAATTAAACTCCAAATCAAATTGTTAATTAACAAAAAACAAAATGATTTTAGGAAAACAAATGTACTAAGAATAGGTAGAGAAGAAGAGAGGAAGCAAAGATGAGGTTTTAGAATGAGTTTAGGGATTTTCGGAACCCAGTCATACAACCGAAACCTTTGCATATTGGGCATAACGCCCGTTACGTAACAATTTCGGACGTTACGGTTTTGTTTCAGGATAAACGGGTAAAGGTACGGTATCGGGTATCGGAAGTCACCGAAACCTTTACGTAACAGGCTTTATGTAACGGTTTCGGCCTTTTTTTAAACCATGGCTATGAGTCTGAATATTTTTACCTTGGTTATGTATGAGTTGACAAATTCAAGAGATCCGTTGGTGTATATTATTTGTAGATGACACAGTATCAATTAATTCAACTAAAGGTTTTAAAAACAAATCGGCCTAGGACAAAATATATGAAATGAAACTTTAGCAAGAACACGAATAGGGTAGCAATGGTAGTTAAGAATTAAGAATAGATGACCAAGAGATACCCCAAAATAGTAGTTTTGGTATCTCGACTCAATTATCCATTAGGATAGAGATTTTAAAGAGAATGATGCTCATAGAATTAGAGCCGGTGGCTAAAGTGGAGATCTACTTCAGAGGTGCTATGAAATCAACGCATACCAATCAAAATAATAGAAAAAATTTATAGGACATCGATAAGACCAGCAATATATTATTGAACAAAATGTAAGGCTAGTAAGAAAGAAATATTAATAAAATTAGCAAAGTCAAGAAGAGGATGTTTTGATAGATGGGTGAATTAACGGCTGGGTACTGACTTCGCAAGGGGTGTATAATGGGCCATCAACCCTCCATTAGTCAGGCCCTTTTGGAGTGGTTGCTTGGACTCACCTTTATGGCACCTTGGCGGTTATCTTAGGTCTGATTGCGTGTGTGTGTTAGGTGTTATATTACCTCTTACAAAATATATATATATATATATATAGATGGATGGATGATAGAGGAGGAAAGAAAATATTAGAAATGAACACATTCAAGAGAATTTGAGAGGAGCTTCAATAGGTAATAAAATAAGGGAGAGTTGATGAGAATCTTTGGACACATTCAACGAAGACCAATAGCAGCCCCAATGAGGAGTGAATTAGCGAAAGTCGACCTTGGACGGTACCTAAGGGCTATGAGTACCAAACAACTTGATTGAAAAAGTGAATAGTAGGACTGACATGCAGAGCCTGGAAAAATGACCTTAGGATAAACCGATATTTGTTGTTAGTAGACCAGACACAACTATCTCTCAAAAGGGACAGAAGGCAGAAGCTAGACGATTTAGGAGCCTAAAAAGATCCTCCAACTCCCCATCGTTAAGGTTACACCTCTACCTAGGGAGCCAAGTCACTTACCCAACCCCACTCAAAGGATAAAAGCTACCAATGGACTTTTATCTATCGCTAAGGGGAATAGATTGCCAAAATCTTTTCTTTTTTTTTCGGTAAATAGATTGCCAAAATCTTGTTTCATAGAAGTTTTCACGCACTATAGATCTACCCAAAATTTAACATCCTCCCCTCTCCTCACCCTAAACCTGATGTGTTACCAAAACTCCTTCCTCACTCTAGCTTTCCACAACTCCTGTCACCTATAGTGAACAAGAGAAGAAATATACAAGAATCAAAAACAGCAATAAAATAAATAGATGTTCCATTAATGAAGAAAGCAACCTCTCTATCTCATCACAATCACTACAGATCAAGCACCAAAAGGAGATAACATTGTGGATATCAAGCATGAACTTCTCAACTGGAATTGAGGAGTTAGCAAACACCCATTTGTGCATTTCTCCACACACCCCCAACAAATGGCTCCTGAAAGAAGCTTCTAAATCATATCATACTCTGAGATTCATCCACCTCTATTAAGAACCATCTTGAGACTAATAGATTAAAGCTAGAAGGGAAGACCCACCACAACATCCTCAAGCAAGACGAGAAATGGCCCCATATTCCAATAACTAGAGGAAAATGGACCAGTAAGTGATCCACGGATTCTTCGTCAGTCATACATGAAACATTAGTTACCCGGTCTCCATCCACGACTCTTCAAGTAGTTTAAGGTGAGAATTTTGTCTAGGTAAGCTAATGTTGGGATTCTACACTATTCGGTAAGGAAATGAAGCACTAGGACTAACTCTCAAAGTCTGGTAAAATGATCTCATAGTCTATCGACACGTACTATTCTTAGACTAAATCCGAGTATCGGACTACTACATCCAAGTATCCGACTATCGCAAGCAACTGAGGGTTTGTTAATTTTATACCAACAAACAACTTATCATAGACATTTTGAGATATTTGAAATATATTTCCTAAAAAGGGATATTTGCATCATATTTTACCTACTGGCTATTATAAAAAGATAATTTTTTTTGTTTGGTGTAAAAAGGATATATACCATGTATTGATATATCCTTACCATGGGACATAGGGATATATAAAGGAATATATAACACATCTTGCAAATATTGGGGTCCCACATATACAGGAATATACGCGAAATTGAGAAGAGCCAAGTGCAAAGCATATGGAGAACAATACATAAATGGCTCCCAATCCAACTACAACTCATCCTAGAACAAAAAGGGTAAAACAAAAATACATTAAGAGCTCAATAGCCCACCCATCAGGTTCTTCATCCTCAAATATATGCAAAAAGCTAAAAATTTTCATGGAAAACAATAATTTTATTGTTCAAACAACATAGCATGACGTAGCACAATCATTAAGCAATACAAAATCTGGATTGTAGCCATGCTCGTGCAGCAGTGTGCGTGTAAAACATGAAAAATGAGTGAATCGTTTGAAGATAAGTAACAGTTAAATAAAATGTCAGTGTAGAGTCACCATTCAGCTTAGGTTTGCAAAGTAGGGTTCAAGCTAACCCAATGCATGTAAAACCCCAAGTTCATTTATCAAGAGGTATGAATTTCTATGCACTAAAACCTTCAAATAAACTTCATCTACTCATCCAAAAATACTAACAAACAAAATAAATTTAAAAAAAAAACACGATTCGCGCAATATCAGAAACAGTTCTGCATCAAAATCCCCAAAATGTATACGGATGATTCCACGAAACACAATAAAGGGGTGGATCAAAATCATTAATAAAAACATTTTTGGATACCCTTTTGGAAGGATCGGAGAGGAGGGGAACAGAGATACGGAGGCGTTCGAGGTCAGGTTTTTGGCCATAAATGGAACGAAAATCTTGGAGAGAGAGGTCGATTTCGGAGTCGGGGACGTCGTAGCATCTGTCGCGGAGCATCTCAAACACCGTACGACGAGACAAGTAGTATCTATGGCTCTCCACGCTCCCCTCGTCGATTAAGCTGCTTATGCAGCAGCTCCCCATACCACCATTACCATAACCAGAGCAAGAACCAGAACCAGAACCATTACCATCCATCTCTCTTTCTCTCGGTGTGCGCTTTGTGTTTGGTGACTGAAATTAACACTTGCCAGTAATTTAAATTTGGGCTTTGTTGGGCCGGGTTCGTAACCGGTTAAATTCTCAGTTATCATAAACTCGAACTAACCCGTTTATAATTTTTTATTTTTTGGCAGTGCTAATATTTTTTTTATAAGGTTTAAACATAATACACACTATCACACGCGCACATACCCTTATAGCACAAGCTACAGTAACCACACAACCCTCTAAAAAAACGAGAGCCTCTCAAAAAAGAGAGGGAGGTGGTGCTTTATAATACAAGCTACAGCAACCACACAACCCTCTCAAAAGAGAGAGGGAGGTGGTGTTTTATAAGGTTACACAAGGGATGCATTATAAGGGTACACAAGGAGACCTAACCCACCGATGTTGGACTAAAATGTTATAGGTTTTTTTGATAAATAAAATATAACATACATTATCACACATAGGGTTGCACAAAGCCTGATTGGCCCGATTGTGCGGCCTAGCTCGGCCCGAGATCGGCTCGATTTTTAGGCTCGATCGGGCCAAGCTAAGCCTTAAAAAAAGCTTGAAAAGGAAATCAAGCCGAGCTCGGGCTCGCCCCTGTTTGATCTGGCCCGGCCCGAAGCTTGGCTCGGTTGTGTTTGGTTCGGCTCGGCCCGTCTTGTTTCTAAACTATAAAACATAATTTTAAACCCTAATTCCAATCCTCCAAAATTCCCAATTCGTTTAGAGGTAGCCCGAGCTCGAGAGAAACCCTAGAGTTGCCGCCTTTCACCTTCGCCAAAGCTCGGCTCTCCTCCGCTCCCCGTTACCGCTGCCGTTGTCCGGTTGCCGCCTTTCGCCTTCACCAAAGCTCGACTCTTCTCCGCTCGCCGTTACCGCTGCTGCTACCTCTACCGCCGTCCAGTTGCCGCCTTTCACCTTCGTCAGAGTAAGGGAAGGGAATGAGTTCTACGCTCCCTGAAATCACCTCCATTCAAATTTCTGAAGTATGAACGCAACTCTCTCCATTCCAATATCATCTTTGCTTCTTCTTCTTCCTAGTGATGATCGATGAATGATTATTGTGATTGAGTATGCGATTGAGTATGTAAGCAATAGTGCAATACCCTTCTTCTTCATTGCGGCACCATAAATTGTCAGGGATCGTGTTGTTTGATTCTCTGCTCTAACATGCAGTGAAAGATCTGTCATTGCGTAGACAGATCTTTTTTTTTTTCTATTTTCATTTGCTTGAGTTCGTTTCTTGAGTTCATTTTGCATATTTTAAATTTGATAAGCATGGATCTACTTGTTTGTTTTGTCCTGTTTCAGAAAGCGTGATTTTGGCTCAGTTTTAGAAAGCTTGGTTGTTTCATTTGGTGTCTAGCTGTGTACTAGTTGTTCTTTAAGATCTTAGTATATAGAGAAGTGGTTCGTATTGTTTGATCTGTTTGATACCTTCCATTCTAGGCCTATTGATTGTCTAGATGTTGATGTGGATCCAGGCTCTTTCATATTTCCTAAACAACATATTTGTGTTTTGGGATTGTTGGGTTATTAGAATTAATATGTATATAATTTTGAGACGCTATTGTGTTTCGGGAAATAGGAAAAATAATGACTTATCTGCATTTGTGAATGGACATTATTCTGTAAATGCACTAAAGATCTATTGCAGAAGCATATCTATGGTTTGCTAATATTATTTATAAATTAGGGTCTAGGTTTTTTTTTTTATTTTTTTATTCTTAAATTTATGTTTTTCTCTACATTGATTCTTTGTACAATCATTATTTTCTCATTGTTTAGTTATATGAAAATGTCATGAAAAAAGTTAGCATACCTCTATGTATCTATTATGTTGTCTGCTATAGGTTTTTGGTTATTTGATTTATCTTTTCTTGATGTGTATATGTTATTTTCTTCCTACCTTGTGATCAAATTGAATTCATCATTTGACAGAATCACAAGTCTGCAGTTGATGAAAGTATAGAACTATTGCTTAATTTTCTAAGCATCAATTATTATATTTCTTGACATCATATCTCTTGATAAGAGAGTTAATTTTTTTTGTGCTCTTTTATATGATTAGATGTCAACAAATCAACCTGAAGATCCTGAACCTATAGATGAAATTGTAGAGAAATCTTCATGAAAGAGTAAGAAAAGTGCCCCTATTTGGAATCATTTTGATGAAAAATTCATGAAAAATTGGGAAAAAAAATATGGTTTGTAAACATTGTAACTCAAAATTCAAACCGAACGTAAATGGGACCACAACTCATCTACATCACCATATAAAAAAAAAGTACAAAGCAGCCAAATTTAGGTGGAGGCCAAAAAATGATCACATTTGAATTTGAAGCAGATGGAAACAATAATAGTTTTGGAAATCACAAATATGAAGTTGAAAAGGCTAGGAATTAATTGCTAAGTTGGTGATCTTAGAAGAGAAATTGTTTAGGTCTGTAGAAAGTAAGAAATTTATTGTATTGTGTAAATACCTTTACCCCCTACATGAGAAGATATCACATGGAGTGATAAAAAAGGAATACATGAAAATATTTTCAACAAAAAAGTTGAGATTGAAGAAAGAATTAGTGAAGGTGGAGATGATCAGTTTAACTTCAGACATGTGGACATCTTGTAGTCAAAACGTAGGTTGCATGTCATTGATGGGACATTATCTAGATGCTAATTGGGTTTTGCAAAAGAAAATCTTGAGTTTTCAACATGTCCCTCCTCCCCACACTGGAGTTTTCATTTCTTATGTTATCTACAAATGTCTTGTGGAGTGGGGTATTGAGCACAAGATTTCTGCAATCACTTTGGATAATGCATCGGCGTATGATGTTATGATAAAAAGCCTTCGAGAGACTTTTGAGTCAACCGGAAAACTTTTTTTTGGTGGAAGAATTTTTTAGGTATGATAATTTTAACTTAATTATTGTATCTTTTTTTATACTTTGTAAACATTATACATGACTAACTTGTATTATATGATTTCTATCAACTTTGTCTTTAGGTACGTTGCTCAACTCATATTTGAACCTTATTGTTAAAGATGGGCTTCTGTTGATTGAGTCTACAATTGGGAACATCCAAGAGAGCATAAAATATATTAGAGGTTCGCAATCCCGACACAACAATTTCAATGAAATTGTTAAACGTTTAGGCTTATCAAGTAAAAGATGATTGAAATTAGATGCTTGTACTCGATGAAACTTGACATATGAAATGTTGGATGAAGTCCTTGAGTTAAAACAAGTATTTTCTCATTATGCCGAACGGGATTTGAACTATCATTGGTTACCATCGGTTGATGATTGGTTGAAGGCGGATGAAGTGTGCAAGTTTTTGAAAATATTTTATAATTGTGCAAATATATTCTCATGAAGCAAGTACCCTACTTCAAATGTTTTTTTGCCTGAGATTTGGAAAATTAAAGATGTTTTGTTCAAAAATTCAATTGTTATGCTTATATTTATGCAAGGGATGGCTTGTGCTATGAAAGAAAATTTTGACAAGTATTGGAGCGAATGCAATCTTTTAATGGTGATAGGAACAATCTTAGATCCTCGGTACAAGATGACTTTTATTCGATTTTGTTTTCCGAAGATCTATTATGATCAAAGAGCTGAGCTAGAGATTAAGATAATCCATGATGCATTAATTATGTGAATTATATCAATTATATGTGAGCCAATTAAAGAGCATGGAAGCAGATGTGTGCAGTTCAAGTGGGGTGGCATCTACTAGTAATGTTAAGTATGACTTTGAGAACTTTGCTACAAGCAAAGTGCCAAAACATAAACTTAGATCGGATTTGGATATTTATTTTATTGAAGCCCTTCTTCATAATTCATGGACAAATTTTGATATTTTGAACTAGTGGAAATCAAATGCTACTAGATTTTGCACCATTTCAAAGATGGCTTGTGACATTCTCTCTATTCCAATAACAACAGTATCATCAGAGTCAGCATTTAGCACTGGGAGTAGAGTGATAAGCAAGTATCATAGTTGTTTGTTACCAAAGACTGCAGAGGCATTGATTTGTTCAGAGGACTGGTTGCGTTTATCTTTTGACGATGGTTATATGTTTTCCCTTTATGGCGATGTTCTTGATCTTGAGAGCGAAGCGGACGAAGAGTCGTCTTCTTTGGTAAATTGTTATATGCTTTCATTATATATTTTATTGTTTTATTATGCAATATATTCATTATTGTTAGCCTAAAGGTTACATTCCTGTGTACCCCTAATAATTTTGATTATGACACAATAATGTAATGAATATTTTAGTACTAATTGTTTTACAGAGTGTATGTAAATTTTAGATTTAAGGAATATTAGTCCATCTTTGAAGAAAGTTTCAACATGACCAAGAGATGGCACAAATCAAAGCCAAGACCGTCTGATGAAATAGAAATCAAGACAAAAGGCAACAATAGCCAAATTGAAATTAAAATCAAAAAATGATTCAAGAAGTCACCAAAATATTCAAATTGGATCATGAAACCCAAAGAAGAAAATCATTTAAGATCTGGACAAATAAAGTGAAGACTCAAAAATGTTTTGTTGTTTCATTTTAAGAGTGTAGGACTTATGTAAAAAGTCATCTTTTGGTTGAAAGTTCAAAAGCCTAGATTGACCTTAGGAAGCCTTGACTTTTTTCAAGAACAATCCAAAGCCCTAAGATATCTTAAAAGTTGACCAAAAACATGATAAAAGAAAGCCCAAATGCCTATGAATTCATTCTCATCTTATAAGTCTTTTAAAACAAAGTATTTGATGAGAATATAGTGCAAACGTCGACGTCTGTGAAGGAAATCCTTCAAATGTTGACATTTGAGAGTTACAATATATAATGATAATTTTCTGTGTTGCAGACGTCGACGTCTCAATGCTAAACGTTAACGTCTGCCTACGAGAAACTCATAATGACTAGTTTTTCAATGACTAAAACCACATTAAATGTTACACCAACGGTTATAATCATTCAAGCTCTCTAAATTGAGTTCATTTATGAATATTGAACAACCACTGATCTTGTATTAAGCTCACATTGATCATATCATTCAATTCTCATCAATCATACGGTGAAAATCTCTAAATTCCTAAATCTTCCTCTTTGAGCTTTTAACTCTCAATCATTTGAGAGATTTTTAGAAGAGTTATTTCATTCTTATCTAGCTTATTAAGGAGTTCTGTAATTAGATTCAAATCCAACCAACTTCATTGATTTAAAGAAAATCAAGAATCTGTGCATTTTTGTCCGAGAAGCCGGAAAGCTTCAAGAAGTCAAGAGAGAGTGTTATCTTGCATCAAAGGTGGTGTCTCAGCCTGAGAATGGAATTGAAGAAGTTTGAGCTTCGCCCGGTGAAGAAGCTTGTACGAGTAAAATCGTGTGAACTCTTGAAGCTGAAAGGTGGGGATATAGAAAAATTGTCGAACCTCGTGAACAAACTCTCTACGTTTGTATCTCTTTAACTCTTTGCTTTTCTTTCATATCTATATCTGATCAATGCATTGCCTTAAATTCATTAATTCCGCAAAATAGACCAAGGTGAGTTTTTGTTGTATCATTAACCTTAATCACCCCCCTCCCTCTAGGATCCATTTACTGGACAACAATTGGTATCAGAGCCTAATCTCTATAAAATTTCTGGTTTAACAACCTTAAAGAAAATATCAATATATATGGCAAACAATACCTTTTCAACTAGCTTAGGAGAGGGTCAATCAACCACCAGACCTCCATTGTTCAATAGAGAAAATTACAACTACTAGAAGATGATGTACTACATCCAAGCCCTCGACTAGCAATGCTAGAAAGTGATGTACTACATCAATCATACAGAAAGCTTCAAGAAGTCAAGAGAGGGTGTTCTCTTGCATCAAAGGTGGTGTCCCGCCTATGAAGGGAATTATAGAGGTTTGAGCTTTACCCGGTGAAGAAGCTTGTACGAGTAAAATCGTGTGAACCCTTGAAGCTGGAAGCTGAAAGGCGGGGATGTAGACAAGTTGTCGAACCTCGTGAACAAACTCTCTGTGTTTGTATCTCTTTAACTCTTTGCTTTTTTTCATATCTATATCTGATCAGTGCATTGTCTTAAATTCATTAATTCCGCAAAATAGATCAAGGTAAATTTTTATTGTGCCATTGACCCTAATCACCCCCCCCCCTCTAGGGTCCAAAGACTTTTTTCTCCCGCTAAAGACTTTTTTCTCCCAATAGTTTTTATAAGTGTATTTGGATAAGTTGACTTGCTACTGTGTCAATTGATATTTGGATGCTCTTGATTCTTAACTCAAGCATATGGATTTATTTGTGTGTTCTTTATTGTCTCTTTATTAGATTCAAGTGAGACAAATCTGTTTTTTAAATGTGATTCAGAAGCTATTATTTGCTTAGGTTTCCACCTATTTGATTCTTTTTCAAATTGTGGGTATGTTGGATAAGATCCTAGCATTTGACCATCTAGTCCATGGAGATCAATGCTTACCAAATAGATGCATGTCCTATGGGATAGCAACCAATGAAGCATCCTTCATCCCTCTATTTTTTAAATGTGTTAATCTTCGACCTAGCCACCATCTCTCATGCATGATGATCACCAAAAAGTGGATTTAAGGTTAAAGTGGGATGTGACAGTCGATGACTTAGCATCCAGTCTCCAGACCGCCCACCTGTATAATCCTAAATTATAGTTGGGATATCAACCCAATAAAGCATCTAGATTTCTCCCATCTATCATATCCTTGGTTAGGGATGGGATATCAACCCAATTGAGAGACAACTGCTCCTAATGGTGTTCCTCCTGAAGGCATGGTTGTGAGGTGGTGATACCAATTACCAGCTATCTAATAGTGAAGGCATGCTGTCTAAACTCAATAATGTATGAGTTTTTTTGTTGGGCTTTGGATTTGGATGAATTTTTTAATTTCTTTGGTGGGTGTTAGTATGATTGGATTTTTTTAGTGTACTTTCAACGAGTAGAAAAACTCAAAAAAAAAACTTGACACAAATGACATCCCACTGTAAATGTCACAATCGACATGTAAGTTGGCCCTTTAGATTAGTTTTACTTTTCTTCTAGGGATTATGGATTGAATCTCCCTTCTTTTGTCTTGAATTTAGATACTGGTTGTGAGCACGGGATTTCACTCCATCGGGAAAATGTCTCACGGGAAATTGAGTCACCACTTATTAATTCAGAAGGGATAAGTCCCCGGGAAATGTTGGATAAGGCTTGGTCCGCGATCAGGGATCGGGGTAAGAGGTTCGGTTAAGTTCGGGGAAGGGGTTTGGCACCCCGACACTTCCACACTTGGTGGTTCCCTACTTGCTAGGTTTAAGCCAAAATAATTCAATGTTAATCGAATGCCTTTAGTGTTTAAGTTAATATTAACCGGAAGAAAGTAAAAGCTAACTAGGGTCGGGCCTGTATTGGGTTGCCTACGTACTCACGTTGGGGTGAGATCAGACCGAGCATAGTTTTAGTACTTGAGTCCATGTTAAGGCGAATGGCGTGTGTGTGTGCACCGAAAGGTGGCTAATGGACCTAATCCGATATATTAGGGTTTTGCTTGACCGAGATTGGTCAATATGCAAGGGGTTGGGCCCGGTAGGCCAAGGGGTAGTCCGGTAGACTAGGGTGAGGCCCGGTAGGCCGAGGATGAAGCCTGGAGGCAAAGGGGTGTTAACCAAGGGTTAGGGTTGCTAACCGGGGTTAAAAAGGTGCTAACTGTGGTTAGGGATGTTAACCAGGGTTAAAAAGTCCAAGATAATGATTTTTTGGTCTTTTGTATTTTTATAGATTTTTTGGGATTTTTCCATATTTTTTTGGTGGGGTTAAGTGGTGCTTAACCATGGTTAAAAGTTAACCGGGGGCCACTTTAACCATGGTTAAGGGTCATGGTGAGTCAAGAGTGGGCCCAAAGGGTATAGCAGGGCCTAGAGTGGCCTCCTATCAGGTTTGGGCCCTACTCAAAGCTCAAAATCAAAAAATTTCAAAATGGAGGTAATTGGAATACCTCCATTTCGGTAAGATTTTAACCAAAGTTTGTGGGTGATTAACTATGGTTAGGGATCACCCTTGGGTAAAGTAAAAGCATGTACAGATAGCCTAGAGTGCCATCTTTCCAATGGACCAGGTGGCAGCCTCTGAATAGGCCAGGTGTGGACCCCACAGGGGCCCCAAGTTAGCAAAAAAACAACACTGCAATGTTGGCAGTTGAACTGCCGACACCCTGAACAGGATTTTTACTAGAGTTTAGGACTCCGGTAACTAGGGTTAGGCTTGGTTTCAAGCCTTGAAATTTTGCAGGCATATAGAGGGGGTCAAGGGCTTTCCAACAAGCCTAGGTGGACCCCAGAGCACAAGCATGTGGGCCCCACAGGGGCCCGAAGTCTGGTAAAAAAAGGCTCACTGTATCGGTAATCCTTTTACCTACAGTATGAAAACAAGGCAAAAAATAATTGCGGTAAAAGGATTACCGACCATTAGCAGATTTTCAAAAAAAAAAAAATTGTTTCCCCTTTACTGTGACTGAACCAGTGCGAGCCTAAGGGGTTCCTCATGGACTGAGGACCCCTCAGACCTTAGTGGGGCCAACCATGCATGGCGGGGTGAGTGTTGCACCCGTGTACACCTCAAGGGACCCTCCCCGTATCCATGAGAGGGATAGGGGAGGTCGTATCCTTGGTTAGGAAGCTACTAAAAGGGAAAATGGACCCCCTAGAATAGGACCAGGGGGTCCTTACAATGCTTGAGCCAAAGGAAAAACAAGGGGGGTAGGTGGATACCCCTATACGGTGGTTGCTCGGTGGTGAAGGATGGTGGCTGAGTTGCTGGTGGTGATGAGGACTTGGGTGGCTTGAGGACACACTAGAGGAGGCTGGGACTCTTCCTGAAGGACTGGTGGAGGTTCAGGTAAGTTGAGAGCAACTGGACAGGGTTTGGACGTGGAAAGAGGAGTGGGAAATGCATGGGGGGGAAGTCCGGTATTTATAGAAGACCACCCCCAAGGGCAGTTCGGGCATTAAACCGGCTGGGGGTGAGTCATGGTGGAGGTCCCAAGTGGCTCAGGTGGGTGTAGGGAGCCTACACACGCGACTTCTGCAAATCCAGGAATGTAGGTAATTGAATTACCGACATTCACAAAATAGGCCAAAATTAGAATGTCGGTAATTTGATTACCGACATTCTGGATTTATTTCTAATTCGGGCCAGGCCCAATCCCACTTGGGCCAAAAGGGTGGGCACCTACTTCGGGGTATTTCCCGCCCATTCTCGGTTTGGGGGTTGTGGGTCCCACCTATGTGATGCTCATGGGTGGTGGTGGGCCCAAGTTTGGGCCCTAAAGGCTTGGGCTTTGGTTTTTTTTTTTAGGATTTTGAACGGGCCTTGAGCCCAAAAGGGTTTGTCCTAGGTCTTGGGCTAGGTTTGAGCTAGGGCTGGGTCTAGGGTTTGGTCTAGGGTTAGGTCTAGGGCTCTCCTAGGGTTTGTTTTAAGGTTTGACTTAGGTTTTTGGGTATCGAGATTCTAATGGGCTTGAGCCCACAAGGATTTACCTAGGGCTTTAGGGTCTAGGGCACATCTAGGGCTTGTCTTGGGTTCTATTAGGGTTTGTCCTAGGGTAATGGGCCTTGAGCCCAAGGCTTAGGTCCTAGGGTAATGGGCTTTGTCCTAGGGTTGTCCTAGGGTAATGGGCCTGGACCGGGTGTAAAAATTGGGTGCTTACACTGGTTACATGCAAAATTGGGATTCAGATTCGGATGATAAACATGGATCTCCCTAATTTAGCATTTTAATTAGTTCTGGAATTTTGGTTGGATTGTATAGTAGTGCATTGCATAAGGGGTTTTGTTTTAATAAGGAAATGTTAGTATAGGATTTCACTTTATTTACTACTCTTTAGAAATCTAACCAAAAGTCACATGAAATCCTAGCTTTATCATCCCTTAACTTTTGGGCAGCCTGTCTTTCCCATTTTTTAAGAACAATATTCATAGGATGATAATAATTTTATTATTTCAGATATTTTTTAATCATGTCTTCTAATAATGTCATGCATTTTTCTTCTTGACATTGCTGTGCATCGCACAGGATTTTTACTAGTATCTATAGAATAGAAAAATGAGAAATAATTACAAAAACAGGAGAAAATAGTGGTTTGGTTATCAACAGCAGTAGAGTGGGTGTTTACATTGAACCATAAATCAGATGGCTTTTTAACTTTTTAATACATCGGATTCAGCTATCATTTTAATTAGTTCTATACCTCTTGTATTTTGCTTTAGCTTGTTGGCTTTTTAATACATCTCTTATTACCGAAAAAAAAAACAAGTTAACTTTATCATTCTTTTGTCTAATATGAAGTATGAAGGAGATGCTTGAAAGGCATACTATGCACTCAAAGAACCTTGGAAAACTAGACTAACCATCTCTTGAGCTGTAGGTGAGATGTTTTGGATTTTCTAAAGTTAGATATTGTGTTAATGTTACAGAAGCATGTTTAGTGTCTCAATATTCACTATGTTTTGTTGTGAATTGATTTGGTTGGTTAGATATTTGGTGCACTAGAATCTAGTTTTTGAAAAGGGGAATGGTAGAGATTAGAGATGCTAGAGTTCTAGAGTTATGTGTATCATACATGTTCTGTTACAAGGGGGTTTCACTTATCATTATTTGTCGTTGTTGTGTTACGTAGGTGTTTTTTGATAACCAGGAGAAGCTTGAAGAGATGCAGTGCTTTGACAAAGAACCAATGGGCAAATGAGAAACATATATATTTTTCATTTTTTGGGGTTACTTTGCAATTGAAATTGCAACATCTAATTTTGATTCATTGGGCTACAGGTGACCTTTTTTTTGGTTGAACACAACAACACCACAAGGTGTTTGGAGATGCCAATATAGTTAATTGTTTAGTATACTAGCTGACTATAAAGCCTAGCTTACAAATTTGGATGCCTATTTATGTAATTATGTGTTAATAGGTGTTAGGGGGGGGGGGGGGGGGGGGGGTGTTAACATGCCTATTTGTGTGTTCAACAGGTGAAACTGGGTGTTACAAGCCACCTATTGTCTATTGATGTGTTAAATAGGATTTTCTTTTTTAGAGTATGTTAAATAGGTGTTAAAAGCAGGGGAAACAAGCAAAAAAAAAAAAGGTTATTTCAAGCCTAGCTCGGCTCGAGCTTGAAAACCCCTTTCGAGCAAGGTTTCGGGCCTTATGTTTTTGTTTGAATTTTGGGCTCGGGCCGGGTCAAATATGCATGAATTCAAGCCAAGCCGAGCCGAGCCAAGCTTGGCCAAGCCCAACCCGAATACACCCCTAATCACACACACACTCTTGTAGCACAAGCTATAGTAACCACACAACCCTCTCAAAAAAAAGAGGGAGGTGCTAATATTTTACACTAGTGGACAAACATGCTATGCACGTGAGAGAGGGAATGGAGAGAGAGAGTGGAAAGAGAGACCCTAGTGAGACCCACTAATGCACGTGTGTTAAGTATGTTCTTTTTTTTTATTGTCGGTGAGATTTAATTATATGATTATTTCTTTATTATTAATATGAGCAGAGCTCTAGTTTCAAGAGATAACTAGAGCTCCTTGAAATATGACATGGGCATTTTTAAGTTTCAAGAGATAACTAGGTTTTTGGTTGAACACAACAACACCACAAGGTGTTTGAAGATCCTAATATAGTTAATTGTTTAGTATACTAGGTGACTATAAAGCCTAGCTTACAAATTTGGATGCCTATTTATGTAATTATGTGTTAATAGGTGTTAAAACAAGTGAAAAAAATGTGAAACAGGTGAAAGAAAGAGGGGTGGGGGGTGTTAACATGCCTATTTGTGTGTTCAACAGGTGAAACTGGGTGTTACAAGCCACCTATTGTCTATTGATATGTTAAATAGGATTTTCTTTTTTAGAGTACGTTAAATTGGTGTTAAAAGTAGGTGAAACAGGGGAAACAAGCAAAAAAAAAGGGTTATTTCAAGCCAAGCTCGGCTCGAGCTTGAATCAGTTCGGGCTCGGCTCGAGCTCGAGCTTGAAAACCCCTTTCGAGTAGGGCTTCGGGCCTTATGTTTTTGTTTGAATTTTGGGCTCGGGCCGGGCCAAATATGCATGAATTCGAGCCGAGCCGAGCCGAGCCTGACCTGGCCAAGCCCAGCCCGAATACACCCCTAATCACACACACTCTTGTAGCACAAGCTATAGTAACCACACAACCCTCTCAAAAAAAAGAGGGAGGTGCTAATATTTGATGATTGCATTTTTACACTAGTGGACAAACATGCATTGCACTTGAGAGAGGGAATGGAGAGAGAGTGTGGAAAGAGAGACCCTAGTGAGACCCACTAATGCACGTGTGTAGGTATGTTCTTTTTTTTATTGTCTGTGAGCTTTATTTATATGATTATTTCTTTATTATTAATATGAGCAGAGCTCTGGTTTCAAGAGATAACTAGAGCTCCTTGAAATATGACATGGGCATTTTTAAGTTTCAAGAGATAACTAGGTTTTATGTCCCCCCTCTTGTTTGGTCGTATTGTTGGGGTAAGGTTTTATGTCCCCGTAAACGGGTAGGGGTCTGCCAAACCCCCCACTCCCTCTAAGTAGTTTTTATTGAAAAAAGAAAAAACACTTGTGAATAATGTTAGGTCCATTTTCCTTTTATTCACTTTCCCATGTGGTGTGCCGTAGTTTTTGTCTTTTTATTCGAAAAAAGGAAAAATAGATGAAAAAGAAAGTGGATTAGCATTATCTAAAAGTTTAATAGGCATACATTCCATTTTTTCACTTAGTTCCCAAAATACCCATTCACAGAAACTTTACGGTGTCAATAACAGTGGAAGCAAATCGTATGTGCTCTTTCCTGGGTTCTTCGCTGTGGACATGAGTGTTTGAAAGCTAGGATCAAATTGGCTGTACAGATTTAACAAGTATAAAAGAGATCCTGGCCATCAAACACCTAGGCCACAGGGAAGAGCACATACCATTTGGTTCCAATAAGTCTTAAATCCCCCTTCGATGACATCCTCCTCCGCCTCAAGTTGCACTGTTTATTTGGAGACCTTTCCACAAGGCCCAACATTCTGCCTTTGATTGTATGGCGGCCCAACAGACCCTCAAATCCACTGATCTGGAGCCCCATGAAGTTCTTCAGGATTCCTCCTGCCGTTGCATTGCCATCTGCCTAAACTGGCCCATTAAAAGTAGTTTGTACCATGCTGGTGGGGTTCCCACCCAATTAGAGTGCAATATGCCAATTCCTGTTGGCTGTTATCAATTGTCCAATCTCATGCCTTAGGTCCCCTACCTTTTGTTTTTGGTAAGGGGGTGTCCAGGCCTCTTAGAGCACTTGACTAATCCCCTGAGAACATAAATCCCTGAGGGTGGCCAACAAGGGGAAGGGAATTGAATTTAGAGGCGTGCTCCTGGTCAGCACACCAATCCCCCCTTGGTTTCCCCTACTTTTGCGTGCTCCTGGTCAGCACACCAATCCCCCCCTGGTTTCCCCTACCTTTGCGCATTCTTACTTTCCTGAACCTCAAACGAAGTCAGTCCGTTTTAGGTAAGCTTGGCCATGCAAGCAAGGTGTAATATATCATCACCCACCTTTATCCACTTCTCAACAAAACCCAGTTTGGACCATGGCTACTGTGTAAAATTCGTGGCCATTGACCTCTGGAATGAGGCTTAGGTTCTCCTCCTCAGAGATGGAGGCAATGATGCCTTCCAACACATCCCAATTCCCTTCTGATCCTTCCAATGAGTAAAATCTTGGAATAAGTCCCTCGAGATACTTTGATGGCTCTCTGATTCACCATTTTAAATCTCCAAATTCTGTTTTTTGTTGTGCCTTCGGTGATTAATAGTTGTTTTGTGGAAAAACCTAGTATTCCCATCACAGCCATGAAGAACTTGCTCTCTCTGGGCACAGAAGATTTTTAACTGGAGGGGTTCATCCCAGAGTTTAGTGATATATAATATTCTTTCGGTGAGTCAAAAGTAGCCTAATTATAAATTCTTCAAAAGACAAGAAATGGGCTGAATAAGAGGCTAGGCTTTGACAGATTCTGTATCTATTTTCAAGATTTAAATCACTTTAGATGACAGTCTGGGCATAAAGAGTTGGCTATCTGTTTGGGGAATAATCCAAAATTAAAGCTCCTTCCCAGTGGAATCCAGAAAATAAATGGATCAAACACAGATGCAATCTTTGTATTTTGGCTATCCTTATCGAGTATGCTTTTAAACAAAGATAATAGGGTTCTTGGTCTAGTAATGTGAGGAGGGGCAGACTAGTATTTCTTTTTAAAAACTCAAAAATACTAAGTTCAGAAAAAGCCAGCCTCTTATGTAAACTGTTAAAATTTCACAACTAAATGCAATATGCTGTAAATTGAACGATTCCAGCATTATATATCAACTGACTTTTGATGCCATTTTCTTTTTATGGTTTAAGGAAAAATTATATTCAAACTGAAAGACTATTTGGTAAGAACTTACTTTTGATGACATTGTTTTCTGCAGAATACAACTTTAACCACGCTACAGAAATCTCATCCTTTTCCTCCCTTGTTCATTTGGTTCTTTTGTTTTTGGCCCACAGCCACTTCCTACCTAATGACTGCCGCTTTCTCAAATCTCCATTATCCTTGAGATTGGTTACAAATACAGTACCATTTAAATCACATTTCCTCTTTGCTCATTGTTTCTTCAGGAGTAATTTCCTCAGCTGCATAAGCAAATCAAGCAACCAGAGTGCAATAGAGAATCAATAATTATAATGACTTTGAATTTCTCTAGTTAAAGAAAATAAGCTATATGTAAATAGTTCAGAATTGGAGAACTAAACTCTTTGCAGCATGCATGCATATGGACCCGAGACAAAAAGGGGTTATGGAGATTAAGGGTCTCTTATATTTCCTTTATCCTTAGAGAATTGGCTTATCCTGAGACTGCACATTCTAATGGGTGAGCTAGTATGAGTCGTGAATCTGAATGTGAGACAACTAGGAATGACACAAACATTTTCAAAATATGTGGGGTTAGAGATGTAAGAAGGAGAAATAGTTGTTTAGGTTTGTTTTGAAATCAAGGATGCCCTGTGAGAATTTTCTGAGAACAATAATTGAGAAATTTGGCCATAGAAGAGCATATGAAACACAACTGCCAAAAACATCATCATTTATCCCATCCAGAGTGGTAACCACAAAATCTTTTTCAGTTCATGGGCATTGTGCCAGGAGAATTCCATAGAATCTGAAACAGCCAAGTCACCAGAAAGAACACAGGAATCCTCGTATTACAGAGACAGATAAGACAATAGAATGATCCCAAGTACAATTACATACTTTGCCTGAAGGGCATTGTTAAATGCAATCTATAAACAATCATACAACCTGTCTTCCGAAATTAATCAAATTATATGTCATTCCGACTAAGCTTCCTTGTAAATAAGATAGTATGTAATGTTACACCTCTCTCATAGGAAAATATGGTTTCTTGCCAGTCCTGTATGAGTTGACAGTGAGGAAAAATTTATCTGGAATGATTATCAATGATACCCTCCTAGAAAACTATCTTGTGAATTTTGTGAGGCAAGTCCCATGGGGAAAATGACAATTGCATGCATTTACCAAAGGCCATCTCCTGGGTAATTTGGAAAGACAGGAACTCTAGAGTGTTCGAGGATTCCCTCTCCACGTTGCCCCGTGTTTGTGCACGAATAAGACAATCAATCCTGGAATAGCTGTCAATTCGCCGTATGGACTCGGATCCTGGAGAGTTGCTTTGATATTCTAGTCTCATATCTGTTTATATTAGTAGTACTGTTGTCAACTTCTGGATTGTATTTTAAAAATTTTTCTGCTTCGAGTTTACAACTCAGTAACCTTGTAGCTTTGCTTTGAGCTATCTTGGAACTGCTTCGTCATTAATATATTATCTTACTGATAAAAAAATTCACTAATACCAAGGTCTTTTGACGGAATCGTACTCATAAGTTGGATCAATTTCCTAGTTAAGTGCAAGTTTTAATTTTTAAGTTTTTGAAATTATGCTTGTCATTCCAGAATGAAGGACATGTCTTTTTTTCACAAGGACGATTGTATCAAAAAGGAGTACAACAGCTAAATTATAAAGGAAAAAATTAAAAAACAACAAAAGAAAGCCAAAGTGAAGACCAAAGAGTTATTCGACCCAGTGTTTTAAAACCCAAAAACTCGACTCGGATACTTGCCGAGTAGAGTCAACTCGGGCAAAACTCGTCTGAGTAATGATACCTAAAACTCGGACATATAAAATGTTTCTAATACTATATATATGGTATAAATTCAAAATTAACGATAAACCATGCCTAAAATGAGATATATAATTCAATATATATTAAACACCCCCTTTTGGTTTCGTATTTATACGGGTGGAGTGTGTTTAAAAAAGAAAAAAACATAATTTAGTCACTCGGGTAGGCCGGTTTACTCAATTTTTTGTTAACAAAAAAGGTACAAAACTCGGGTGAGTTACTCGGGTTTCAGTGTCAAAATCGAGTTTTACCTCAAACTCAACTCGAAACCTGGCCAAGTCGAGTCAACTAAGCCGAGTTTTAATACTATGATTCAACCCTATCGGATTGGACAAAAAGAGAGATCTGATTAGGATCAAATGGCTGCCCTATCATCTTTGAAGTCCCTGGGAGAGGACCAAAGATATAGGACTCATGATACATGATCTCGCACATATTGAAAGCACAAACCAAAAAATAAAAACTTTTGAAATCTTTCCTTCCATGTACTCCAAGTGATCACAAAAGGGATCATCTCCACTATAGTGCATTTAGTACCAAACAAACCTGGCGACCAGCCAACTATAAGATTCATAAAGGATTTTGCTTGGATGCCCATACCTCTTGAAACTGGCTAAGGATAAAGATCACAACGCCATTGTGAAACCACACTGCAATAGAATGTGATCCACAGTCTCCCTCACTTTTTTCTACACAAGAAGCACATGTTCTGAATGGCCCACTTCCTATGTAACCTGGTGTGTGCTAAAGATTTTATCAAGAGTAGTCGTCCATAAGGACACCTTAGAGGACACGGATATCTTCCAAACTAAATTAACCAAGTGTTGCCTCTGTGTCCAATCCCTCTTAAAGGACTTCCTAGAAAATCTTCCTTTTGGATCTCATTTCCACAAGGACGAGTCAGGAGTACCCTCATCCAATCTGTACTGCTCCAACTCGCGAAGTGGTTAGCAAGGTTGTCCAACTCACGTAATTAGCAATCCTTTCCTTCACTGACCCCACAGTCCCACACTATACATAACACCCCATTTTCAACTGCCATCACACAAAATTTGGAAAATCTAGAGCAAGAGGATAATCACCACACCAATGTTCCTCCCAAATCTAAGGACTCTAATCTATCTCAACTTTGCACTGGATGGCTTTCAAGAAGTCATGCATTTTGCAAATGCCTCTCCAGATGCTAAGACCTATGAGGAGACACTATTCGGACTGCAACTCCCGATATTGATCCCTTATTTATTAAAAATAACAAATCTCCAAAGGTTCCCCAGTTCCTCCTGAATCTCCATAACCACTTACCAAGCAAGGCTATTCTGACCAGCCTCAATAATCAGAAACCTAAGCCCTTTACTTCCTTTGCTATACATAATTTCTTCCCCTCCACCATATGATACCTCCCTCTTTCAAAATCGTGCAGGATTCTTCCTTTCGGATATGTTAGTCATTTTAAACCTATAGGAAACTTACAATATCAATATTTGTTGCAGCAACCTAGTATTTAAGTGTTACTAGGCAATCAGGAACCAAATAACTCACAGAAAGGTATTATTGTTTTGGCACTAAAACATGAAACACATGCAGTATTTTAAACTTGAATCATAAAAGGATAACTTGCTAAACATATGCTAAGATTTAAGTGAGCTAAACTCAATTTCCAGAAGCAGGTCTCCGTTGCACCACCAAATCGTCAGCAGAGTAATAATCTGCAATGAGCCGGTACATATACGATGGGTTATGTCCTCCACTGCCAAGGAAGTAAAGAATGGTTAAAAACTGTCCACTAATTGTAGCAATGCCAGAAACATATATGACAAATAAAATGAGTATGATATGTTATAAATTTAGTGGAGCTTGAGAAAATATAATAAGATTTGAAGAAAATGGCATCCATTAACCAAATTTTACTGGAGATAGCTAAAACTCTCTGACGGGGTCAAATAGTTTGATTACTGAACATAATATGAGTATTTAATAGTCTGAAACCCATTGTCATTAATATTTATAAGCACTTAAGCAGACACAATGTTTCGCTACAAAATCAGAAGAGAAAAAGAAGAAGAAGACATGAACTTACGTGTCAGTGATAAAAAGACTAACAAGCTTTGGCGGCACATAATCAAATGCAGGATTAACAACATGTAGAAGAGGGGCACTACTGCCACTTCCAAAATCCATGCAATCTGAAAATTCCCCAAAATCCAGCAGTTCAGATGGGCATCTCAGATCATTCAGCAAGACCTCTGGATTATGTGGATATAAGGGGCACAACTGTCATATGCACAAGACAGCATTAAACAAAGGATTAAATCAAAGTACCACGTCAAAAATCAGAATCATGAATAAATAGCCAAGGAGAGGTTTAAGCATAAAAATTCCATGAAAGACTAAGAGTTACTCTCAACCAAGTATCTCTGGTTTTGTTCTTTTAATATTCTACAAGTTGTATGGGAACTTAGGGAAGATTACAATATTCATGGAAGCCACTAGCTATGTCTATAATAAATTAACCAGTTGTCTATTTAGATTTTAGACAGTCTTGGGGGCATACCCACATGCTGTATTCCTTGTGATCTATGTATTCTATCTGTATGAATTCATAGGTAGTACAATTGTCATTGAAATTTGAACACCATGTATGTGCCCATAAACATCAATGATTTTAGTTTGACTAGTAAAGAGATTTACATTAAAATGATTACCAAAAGAAATAAAAGATAATGGCCTGCAGCTATTCTGGGCAGCCACCAGCCAGTACAGTCCATTCAGACACTCCTGAGGGCATAAACACATGCCATATTCTATTTGTAATCTATCCGTAAAAATTGACAGACTCATCATTTCACAGTATATATGTGCCTATTAACATTAATGTTTTTTTATGTAAAAAAGAGATGCATTTAAAATGATACACAAGCGGAATCCAAAATTGAAGCTATGGTAAAAAAGAAAGAAGGGAGAAACAAAAAGAATCCCAAATATTAAAAATAACAAAAGAAAAATAAAAAGAAGAAGCAACCAACCGGTATCTTTATCACTAGAACATAAGCTATGGCATTAGAAGCCCAATGAATTTCATGACATACCCTTTCATTTATTTCCAGTCCATAACCTATATAAAAAGAGAGTAGAAGCAGGTGTTGTCTCATTCTTGACTCCCACTTCTACCCCTTTCGTTACCTCATATCCTCTCACCCCATTAGTTCATTTTCAGTAATTTTCCCTTTGTTTGTTTTGTCGTTATCTTAAACTACTTTTAAAAATAGCAGCAGCCTTCTTATTTTACTCCTATACTTGAAAAGTGACACGCTACATCATCCTTTCACCCACTCCACCACATGTCATCTTAGTCCACCACTTCACATGTGAAGAGCCCTTAATACATACACACTTCTCTCCTTTTATCCTATGCACCTCCCTGGTTCAACAACAAGCCCCTTTCCTCTCTCCAGTTCTCCTTTCACTTGTTTTGTGATATCAAAGAACCGAAACAACGGAGGTATGACCACCAACTGAATCTGGCTAATCGGTGTACACCTTCACTAAGTGAACTCATGAAGCCGTCTTCTCTACTCCCTCTCCCACTCCATTCTCTCACCCAAACTCTCAATGCGTTGCAGCACTGTTTCAAAATTATTGCAAGCACTCCATCACCTCTCAAGTATTGGCAATAGTACCCTTCAATTATTTGCAAAGTTACCAGCATGCCCTATCTCCTCTGCACGACACTGGTAATTTCATTGTCTATTTTTTAAAATTACTATTTGATGATTAGGAGATTTCCTTTGATGGGTTTGGTTTAATTTATGTTAAGGGCTTATGTTCTTTGTGGATTGTATTTGAGTTTTCACCTTTTTGAGCTGGGTTTGTTTCATTTCCATGAAATTATGCTTCAGCGAATCAATAAATTGTTGAAACAGTGAGGATGAATCAAAATTCATTGACACTGACTATATATGCAGTGTTCATGGGTTTAAGGGGAACTTCATGTAAAACTCAGCACTAATTTTACTTAATTGCAATTTGTAGAGGTAAATAGTTATTCCAAAAGAGTTATATAGAAAATTTGATTTGGGTTATTGTGCTTCAGTTTGTGTACTGTCTAATGGAAATTAGTTGTTTTCAGTTGGGAAGAAATTATTCGAAAAGAGCCATGGGCTTCACAGAGCCCGCATGTCTGTTTCTATTTGGATGACTTCTGCTACTGTTTTGATGGTTAAGCGAAAAATGCAAATGTTACACAATAGAAGTATGGAGAGACATGGTTCTACAAAACACAACTACACAATACTTTAAATATGTTTTTTTGTTTGTAGGAAATGTAAATGCCCTTGATTATTGAAACTAAGTAACACAATCGTGCACGTGCCCAACTAACTAGTATTATAAAAAATACCCAGCTTTACATGTGATATTTTAAAATGACAAAAAAATCCTCTTTATACGTATTTTTTAAAAATACGATAGTTCCTTTCTTTACATGTATATTGCCAAATTACAAAAACCCCTCTTTACACTTTTTCTCGAAAGTACCCACAAGCCATAAATTCAAATCTTTATTTGATTAATTTACAAATGAAAGTTTCCCTGGTTATGATAATGTGTTGACTACCACATTTTTCAAATGACTAAAATACACTATTTTAACACTTTTCACAAGTACAATCAAACAATAAACTTCTCTTTTTCACATCGAGATTTTCAAATATCAGAGTCGCCCAGCTTAAGAAAATGTGTCGATTAACAAGTTTTGTTAAACAACGCTTTTCATACGTGTTATTATTGTCTTTCAAAACTACCATTCCATTATTAAACATGTAAATATTAATACATACATATATATATATCAAATTCTTTATCTATATTTTTTAAAATATGACATGCTATTTTTATCTTCCCAAACTACCCTTCTTTGGTAACAACATAATATTCATATTTATATATTGATATTGAATTTTTTATTTATATTAGTTTTTTAACTAGACTATTTATCTACCTTTAATATTATCATATTGTACTGGTTTTCATATTATATTAGCTTTTCATACGTGCTTTTATACATGTTCCTATGTATTGGAGTCCGCATATTTCAAAAGGGAGGCCACTCCACTTCGGGTCAAAAACATGTGGCTTGAGAATGAGAGATTTAAGGAGTTAGCGACCGACGTGTGGAAGTTAGAGGGTGGTTGGGGATCTGCCGACACCTGTTTTGGCCTTAAACTGAAAGCACTTAAAAGTCATACTCAACTCTCAAGGAGTGGAATAGGAAGGTGTTCAGCAATGTCCAGACCAAAAAGGGTAGGCTTCTCCGTGGATTTCAATAGCTTGATGCTTTGGAAGAATTGAGGTCTCTTTCAATTGAGGAGAGTTGAAGTAAGGAAACTAAGAAATTGGCGTATCTACAGGTGTTGAGATCTAAAGAGATCAATTGAAAGCAAAAGGCATGAATTCGATGGCCAAAGGAGGGTGATCTGAGTACTAAATTTTTTTATAGAAAGATCAATTTTTGTACTTACAGAAATTTTCTCCAGATTGAGGGTGGGTGGTGAATGGAAGGACGGGGAAAGAGGGATTGCGGATAGTGTTGTCTCCTACTATAAGGAGCTGTATAGGGAGAGGGAGCAGTGGCGTCCCAAGTTGGACGGTCTTCCTTTTGCTTGTCAATTCCCTGAGCAAAGAGAGACTTTGGAGTAACCTTTTAAAGCAGATGAGGTTTTGAGAGCAATTCGGGACATTACTAAGGGGACAAGGCTCCTGGGCCTAATGGATTCAACATAAAGTTCTACAGATCATGTTGAGAGATTGTGGGGAGTGATTTCCTAGCAGTAATAAAGGAATTTTTTTCTATGGGCCATTTCAACAAAGTGATTAGCAGTACTTTTGTTGTGTTGATCCAAAAAAATGGGAGCAGTGGATCTTAAGGACTTTCGACCAATCAACCTAATTAGTAGTATGTACAAAATCCTATCCAAAGTACTGGCATCCAGACTCAAGGTCATGATGGACTTAATCATATCCCCCCAACAAGGAGCCTTTCGTAAGGGGCAAATATATTTCAGACGGGATCTTGATAGCCAATGAGTTTATAGACGAGCAAATCAGATCAAAGAAACCTAGAATCCTTTGTAAAGTTGATATGGAGAAAGTCTACGATCATGTTAATTGGGACTTAGGAAATGTGTTGGGCAGAATGGGTTTCGGACTAAAATGGCTTCAATGGAAGAAGAAGTGTATTTCATCTGTGACTTTCTCCATCCTTATCACTGGTATGCCCGGAGGGCTATTTCCAAGGCTCTAGGGTCTTGAGGGGATCCTCTCTCACCATTCCTTTTCATCATAGTTGAGAAGGCCTTGGGTCGAATGTTGTCTAGAGTTGATCGATCTATTTTCGAAGGTTTCAAAATCGATAAGGACAAATTGAGAATTTCTCATCTCCAATTTGCAAACAACACTCTTATTTTCTATGGAGCTTTGAGTCAAAATTTGGCCCACCTTAGGTGCTTATTTAGATGCTTAGAAGCAATGTCAGGTTTGAGAGTAAATCTGTGTAATATGAGATTGTGAAAGTTAGCAGTGTCTCGAACTTAGAGCAACTAGCTGCCTGCTTAGGTTGTAAGGTAGGGTTCCTACGATCTATGTGTCTTGGTATACCTCTTGGAGTAGGTCATAACTCATAAGGCCAAAGTAGTGTGGGCCTCGGTGCTGGAGCTGTTTTCAAATAGATTATCAAGTTGAAAATTGTATTTCTTATCAAAAGGGGCGAAATTAACTCTCATCAAAAGCACCCGAGTAACCTTCCCATGTGCAGACGTACCATACTAACATTACCATCCCGCACTCAAACACTACTAAACTTGAGAAAATGCAAAGGGAGTTCCTTTGGAACAAGATAGTGGATATATTCAAATTCACTTAGTGGGCTTGAACCAAAACCCTTAGTTCAGGAGAACAAAACTTTGTTAGGTAAATGAGTGGAGATTCAGGGAGGAAAGAGAGTGTTTATGGCGATTTGTGATCGTTGCCAAATATGTGGAGTTATCTTGTTGGGCTCCGATTGAGGTCAAAAGCTCTAATGAGCTGGGAGTATGGAAGGGTATTATTGCAGTGACAAGTTTACTCATACCAAAGTTCAGGTTTAAGGTTGGGAGAGGGTTAGAGGTTAGGTTTTATTAGGATGTGTGGTGCGGACCCCCAAAACTTGAGGATGATTTTAGCAACATCTTACTATTAGCTACTGATAGGGATGCATTAGTAGAGATTTCTTATGTGTTGAGGGCCGATGAGGTGGTGTGGTGTCTAAAGTTGAGGCAGGACTTGAATGAATGGGACATTAATGGCACGTGTCGTCCTTTGGAGTCTCTTAGCTCTTTGCCCCCATGCCCTAAGGGTTTGGATCATACAATTTGGTCTAGGGGCCACAATGGTCAATTCTTAATTAGATCACTATTACAGTCCTTCGGTTTGGTACTTTTAAAACAATTTCCTTTTAGGATTGTATGAAATTCCAACATTCCTTATAAAGTATCTTTCTTCCTATGGAATGCTATGGATATTAAGATTTTCATTTGCGACCACTTGATAAATCAAGGGTAGAGGATGGCCAATGCCTTTATGTAGAAGAGACAGTAGATCAATTGCTCTTGCATTGTTCTATTGTGTTCCAAATTTGGGGACATTTCCTACTCGAGTAAGTGTGGATTGGGCTTTTCCTTTTTCCTTTAACAACTCCTTATCTTGTTGGTCTCTGGTAAGTGTGGATCAGTGTTTTAAAAAGCGGTAGAGGCGCACGCCATGAGCCTCAGGGCAAGGCGCTAGCAAAACGCTACCAGGCATTGAGAAAAAGCGTTTGAGATTTAATAGCGTACGCATTTGTTGAAAAGCGTGAGAAAAGCTTACGCATCCAGAAAGGCGTACGCCATTAAACGCTGTCTTATGGTTATTTTACGCTACAAGACAAAGTCACAATCAACATGTTCAGAAGCTACCATTTCTCTCTCTCTCCTTTTAGAAGTCCAATACCCAATTTTAACATTAAAAAAGAAATAAATAGACATCTTTGCTGAAGACGTCTTCAGTTCTATCTCCTTTTAGAAGTCCAATACCCAATTTTAACATTAAAAAAGAAATAAATAGACATCTTTGCTGAAGACGTCTTCAGTTCTGCAGTTCAGTCCAAAGAGGATATTTTCAGACTTCAAAGCCTCTCCTCCTCCTATGACTCTCTCTTTCTCTCTCTCTCTCAAAAATAGAGAAGTAGAAAGGAGGAAAACAGCAGAGAATAAGAAGGCAGCCTATTGAAGACGTTTTCAGTTCGACCCAAAGAAGAAGAAGAAGAAGAAGAAAAAAAGAAAGAACAAGGAAATTTCCAGGTATGTTTCTCTCTCTCTCTCTCTCTCCCCTTCCTTTTTTTTTTTTTCGGCCTCCCTGATTGTTGCGTTTTTCTGTGCAAGTTGAAAAAAAAGGAGAAGAAGAAGAAGAAGAAGTAGGACTGTTTCGGCCTTTCTGACAGGTACGTATTCGACCCTTTCTTCCTCTCTCTCTCTCTCTCTCTCCTCCCTCCTTTTTTTTTTGGCATCTCATACAGTTACGACTTTACTGAGGGTAATGAAAAAAAAAAACAGAGGAGAATAAGAAAGGAGGAAGAAGAACCAGAAATTCTGGTTCGTCTTCAACCCCCAATCTCATTCTGTCTTTTTTTTTTCTTCTTTTCCTCTATATATGTCAGTTGCTGGATACTGCCATTAAAAAAAAAAAAAAGAGAAGAAGAAGAAGAGGAGGTGTATATGCTAAATACCTTTTCGTCTTCCACTCGTGCTCACGCTCTCCCCTTTGTTTTTCTCCTTTTTTTTTTCCTCTTCCTGACAGAGGAGAACAAGTATCTTTTAGGCTTGTAAAGTTGTACGTAGGTTTAAGTTGAACTTGGGTTGAAGTTTAACCAGGGTTTAAGTTGAATTAATTTTGCATGATGTTGTGGGCATGATCCAACCGTTGATTATCAATTAATCAACTTAGAGTATTTTTTAAAACTTAATGTACACTGTACAGCCTGTTGATAATGATACAACCATTTGATTAATGATAGTCCAAATCAAGAATTTTTCTGCACTTTAGCGTCCAAAATCCTGCAATAGGGAAATCATAATTTTCAATTTAGACCAATAGAAACACAAAATAAACAATTCATAAATAAATTTCAGTACAAATTACAATAATCTTTCTTAATATGATTAGTGTTTGACTGCTTGTGACTTGTGAGTATGTTATTTATAATTTCAATTTTTTATTTAGGAACATCAATGACTAGTCGAAGGGATTTTGCATGGGAATATGCCAAATAAGATGAAGGAAATACTATTAAAGGCTATATGTATTGCAAATTTTGCAATAAAAAATGTACCGGCAGTATTAGTCGATTGAAAAATCATTTAGCCGGTACTCATTATGGTATGGGTGCATGTACAAAATGCCCAGAAGATGTGAAGAAAAAATGTGAGAAGGCTTTAAATGATCTTGAGATTCAAAAGCAACGAGATGCAGAACTTGTCTGTAACATTGGGAGGGCTGGTACAAGCAATATCGAAGTTCCTGGGAATAGAGTTGGGGTTGAAGGGCTTAATCAAGATACTTATGATAGTGGTATTGGAAATGTTCCCTCGAATTTACAACCACAACCAATGGGTCCCATGGATCAATTTGTTGCATCTGAAGCACGTCAGTCTACCTTAAACAAATCATGGAAGCAGGCACAAAGAAAATATGTGTGTAAGTCAATAGGGAGGTGCTTTTATGGAAATGTTTTATCCTTTAATTTGGCAAATAGTCCATATTTCAAGACAATGTGCAAAGACATTGCTAACTTTGGACCAAGGTTTAAGCCCCCTTCTATGCATGAGTTGAGGACATGGGTCTTGAAAGAGGAGGTAACACGCATCAATATTTTAATGGAAGAGTATAAGAAGTCTTGGTCAAAGTATGGGTGTACAATAATGTTAGATGGATGGACTGATGGGAAAAATAGGTCGTTGATAAACTTTTTGGTAAATAGTCCAGCGGGGACAATGTTTTATAGATCGATTGATGCATTTGCATCAATTAGAGATGGAGAGTTACCCTTCAAATATTTGGATGATGTTGTTGAAGAAATTGGAGAAGATAATGTTGTTCAGATTATCACGGATAATCACTCAAGTTATGTGTTGGCTAGAAAGAAGTTAATGGAGAAGAGAAAAAATTTATATTGGACTCCGTGCGCCACTCATTGAATTGACTTGATGTTAAAAGATATTGGAAAGATGAAAGTTTTTACTGACACGATTGATAAGGCAAAGCAAGTCACCAAGTTTATTTATCGACATGGGTGGGTTTTGAGCTTAATGAGGTGCTTCACAACAAATCATGAGTTGTTACGCCCAGCTGTGACACGCTTTGCTACTTCCTTCCTCACATTACAAAGTCTCTACAAATAAAAACAATCTCTTCAATCAATGTTTGTATCAGAAAAATGGAATAATTGTCAATGGTCTAAGAATACTGAGGGTGTAATAGCAAAGGCAATGATACTTTTTGATCCACAGTTTTGGCCCTCGGTTAGTTTCTGTGTAAAAGCAACTTTGCCAATTGTCACAGTACTCAGGGAGGTGGATTCTGAAGAGAGGCCGTCAATGCCTTATTTATATGAGATGATGGATTCAGCAAAGGAGAAGATTGCATATACATGTGGTGGTGTAAAAAAGAAGTATACGCCTATTTGGAAGAAGATTGATGAAAGATGGACTCCTCAACTTCATCGTCCTCTTCATGCAGCCAGGTATTACTTGAACCCACAATTTCGTTATGATGAGAACTTCTCAGGTGATCAAGAAGTGCGAGAGGGGTTATATGCATGCATGGAGAGAATGATTCATAACCAAGATGAGCGCGTAACTGCAGATTGCCAATTAGATTTCTACGATGAAGCAAAAGAAGACTTTGGTTCAGAAATGGCAATCAACACAAGGAAGAGACGATCTTCAGGTAATTAATTGAGTTATTTTATTAATATGTTCATCATTGAACTTAACTTAATATGTTTGTATTATATTTAATATTTTAATGTTTATTTTAGCTGATTGGTGGGCTCGTTTTGGGACAAATACTCCCGAGTTAACAAAATTTGCAATTCGAGTCTTAAGTCTGACAAGTAGTGCTTCAGGTTGTGAGCGCAACTGGAGTACCTTTGAGCAGGTATCTTTATTCTTTACTTTTTTTGTAGTTATAATGACTTGAATTTCAAGTACTATTCTCTAATTTCTACTAATAAATTATAATAGGTACATACAAAGAGGAGAAACAGATTAGAGCAACAAAAGTTAAATTCTCGTCTTTGTGATGTATAATATGAAGTTGAGGGAGAGATGTATGAGAAAAGCAAATGCGAATGTTGATCCCATTTTGGTTGAACACATTGACTCAGACGACGAGTGGATCACCGAAAAAGAATATCCTACTCTTTCATCTGAAGCTTCATGGTTGCTGGATGATGACATGGCTCTCGAAATTCCTGCAGCAGAGGTGGTAGGAGAGACAACTTTGGTAGAGCCAACAGTTATCAATACTGATCGTGGAAAAAGAAAGAGGACGCATAGTGATAAAAGTGGGACATCACAAAAAGTAAGCAATGCAAAGTTAAAGTTAACTAAAAGAAACAAAAGTTAACCCTTTTGAACTTGATTACTAATTTTAGCATTTATTTGTATGTAGGCAAAGGCAAAAGTGTACAAGTTAATTTGGTTGATGAGCTTGATGAACTTGATGACTTCGTTGGAGTGTAAGTTCAAGGGGATGTTGGCAATTATGATGAAGATGCATTTGATGTGATAAATGATGATGATTTTGTTTGAAAATATTTCACAATATTATTCAGATTTGGGAAATTAGGCTTCTTAATTGTTGATATCATTCAATTTATACTTTTGAAGTCATTAATTTTCAATTTAATGACTTATGGATTATGTATGAGATTGATGATGCATTTATAGTGAATGATATATTTTAATTACATTTATCTTAATTTTTTTAGATTATTTAATTATTAAAAATTCAAATCCCAAAAGGCTTACGCCTCACGCCTTAGGCAAGTGCAGCGGCCTCGCCTCACGCCTTAGCATTTTAAAACATTGGTGTGGATAGTGCCTGAGAGGCGATTCGGTCAGTTCTTCTTGGTGCAATATCGTGGACAATATGGAAAGAGATAATCAAGAGGGTCTTTGAGGACTCTCTCTCTCCCTCTTCCCGCATATGCTCACACATCAAATTGTTTGCCTTAAGAGTGGTGTTCTATTCGACAAGTAAGATAGGTGTTGGATTGAGCAATGACTGGTCTTTGCTTTCAGTCAAGGGAGTTATCTATATTACTTTTATTTCCTTATTTCTCGAGTTTACGTGCCTGTAAACTCTTTACATGTCATGTTGCTCCTGTATATCTTTTCCATTAATTAAATCTTTGATTCCCAGAAAAAAACAAATACTATCATAATCTTGGTTGTTTAGTTTTGATACCTTCTTCTCTGCCTCTCTTAAAGAGAGTGATAGAGATCAGATATGTGTTATTCCAATTTCAGTTCATGATCTAGTTCTTGCATCTACTGAACATTCTACTTGTTACCTATTCATTAGTGTCTACAAAAGAGAAGAAGTTGAAGGTCCATACCATGGTTCAAAAACATGAAAAGCTGACTCGAGTTGAAAGTTAGCTGAGTCTAGTAACTCAGAAAACTAAAAAAAATCGACTCAGTCCAATTGGAATATATATATATATATATATATGCCAATTAGGCAATTAACAATTTCTTGGCATTTTATCCAAGATCGAATAACAATTAACTTGAAAAAGCTAGGTCAATAGAACCCCAAGTAGGCTGGTTTTGCAGCCTCAAACAACCTAAATCCAAGTTTAACAAAATCCAAAGTAGGCTTGTTTTGCAGCATTAAGAAAATCTGATGCAAAAATAGTTTGACGTATAGTTTAGGTTTCAAAAATATGAAAATAACAAAAATACCTTTATGTGACTGGATTGTCTGGCGTCGACTGAGTCACTCGAGTTACACGCCGAATAGTGTCTCCTTCGAGTTTTGAGGCAACTTGACTCAAAACTTAGTCGAGTCGAGTAACTCGGCCGAGTTTCGAGTTAACTCGTCTAGTTTTCAAACTATGGTCTATAGACTCTATACAAGACGTACAAAGCAGAAGAGAGGAGTCTTGTTGACTCTCCACACCAGTTATCGTGGTTGTTAAGGAGACTAGAAGATTGAGGCGACAAACCCCATGGATGCCTTAGGCAGTAGCTTGAGGCGTCGCTTGATGAACTTTTTGCTATAGAAACCCCCTTAATATATGATGCATTTCATTCAATAAGGAGCCCTGCAATTCATATAAATTATAATATCTTCATTGTCAATATGCACTTTGATAAAACTATCATTGGACAGTTATAGGAATAATAAAGGGGGGTTTCAAGTGTAGTGAATAAAAAAAATGAAACAAAAAAAAAAACAGTCTACAATGACAGTCGAAAAAGGGAGGAGAGGGATTGTGAGGGATAAAAAATAGAAAGACACAACAATCTACAGTAATACACGAATAGGAGAGAAGAGAGGAGAAAAGTTGGAGGGAGAGTGTAGAATTAAATAAAAAACATAAAATAGCCTGACAATCAATGTGACGCCGAACAAGGAGAAAAAAGAGAATGAGGAGAGAGGGAAAGGTCGTATCTTTCTTCTTTTCAATTATATTCATGAAAAATAATTAAAATATATAATTATAGGGTCTTCACTTTTTTAAATTATAAAATACCTTTATTTATTTTTTGATCGATAATCCAAGCAATTATATAAATAAGAAGGAAGTAGATACAAAGGAACATATAAAGCATAGTTCATGAGGTTGTGAACCAATGCGAGGTACGAAAGTAAAGAAAGACAGGGAACCCCATTCTGACCCCCAAATAGATGCCCCCAACGGGATTACAAAATTGAGGCAGGCAACATGTCTAAGCTCACCCCCTCCTGCCTTGCCCTACACCACTCCAACATTAAAGACCGGATTCTAACACAAATACGTGGGAGAGGAGAGGGAGAGTTCTCGAAAACTCTCCTATTCCTCTCTCTCCAGATGGACCATGCTATGGCACCCGGTAATATCTTCCACAACATCAACCTTGACCCTGCCCCACTTACCAAATCCCATTAGGAAAAGATCTTTATAAATATGGGTTTATGAGAGTTTTGAGAGGTCCTAGGATTTTGAGGGCATTTAAAGGCATTTTTTTGTTATTGGGCCGCCCGAGCCTAGCTGTATGCCTGGTCACCTAGGCGATGCCTTTAACAACCATGCAAAAGATAGATGGGGGCCATATGGTCCACCCACAAATAGAGAGAGACCAATTGATCCACCCATTGAGTAGGAAAGATGACTTGTTAACATGAGGGTAACATAGTTTTAACACCGTTCGCTTCTTCTTCTTCTATCTGCATACATTTTTTTTTGTAGATATATAAATTCTAACATATTATATGGTAAAATACATGAGAAGTATATAAAATAGTAGGTATTTATTTACTAAATAACCATAGTCAAATAAAATAAATTTTTATATCCTTGAACAATACTAATATTATAGTCAAAATTTTAACAATGACCACCTAGGCGGCTAGTAGATTGAGCCTAGCAGAGCGCTAGGTCGCCTATGCCAGTTATATTCTTCAGACCTACTTGAGTATCCTCGGGCTCATTCTAACATTAGTCTTTAATCTTCCTATAGTTGTTTCGAAAGATATGCGTAATTGTTCTACCTAGTGTACTCAAAACATTGCACAAATTGAACTTGTGTTATTATACTCGCATTCTACCTAGTGTACTCAAAACATTGCACAAATTGAACTTGTGTTATTATACTCGCAAGTACTGTTCCAAAAGGCAAATTAACCATTAAAAATATACTCAATCAAAAAGAAAAAATTACTACTTTCTTAAATTTTTTGGATCTCCAAATTATAATAAAATTAATGCCTTGATCAGATAAAGAGCCCTTGCTTTCTATCGAAGGCAGAAACTAAGTCTAACAAATGCCTAAGCACTTTTAATCCTATCCTGATTTACTAACTCTAGTGCTTTTAACTTTTAAGAACTAAACTTTTCTGTTCGGTAATTTCATCACAGAACCATTACAACAAAATCTCCATCCTACTACACTGCATTAAACAAAATATATTAATGATAATATAAAAATGCAATGAGTTACTAAGATCAAAGTTAGGTAGAATCGCGTAGTTGTTAAACAGAGTTGGTTTACTAATATCCTTTTCCTAGCCAGTAAATGTCAAATAGAGTTTTTATTGTGCGAAGATACCTTGTGACTACCAGCAACCACAACAAACGGGACAGCATGCCTTTGAGCTGCAAGTGCAACCATATTCAACCCAACCGGTACTATCACTCCACCATTGGCCATGACAGCATGAGCTCCAACTATAACCTTTAAATTACAAGTTTCAAGTTAAACCTGAATACTTTCCAAGAAATCCAACAATGAAAGGGGAACAAATAAATAAACCAAGTTATCATATACCATATTCACTCGAGAAATCATGGCAAAAACGGCAGAGTCAGTAATCACTGTGGTTTGTAAACCTCTTGCAACCAACTCTTTTGCAAGAACATGGCCCTGATACCTAATTGATGGCCAAGAAACAACAAAACCAGATAAAGTTATCAACAGAAGATTAAAATAGTCCAAAAGATAAAAGGTGAGACCAATTGCCTTGCAACATAGAGAGAACCACAAGTACAAACCTCGGAGCACCCTCTGCAATGAATACACGAAATGATCGTTTTTTCTCCTTCGCAGCACAAAGGAATTCCATCACTGTTCTTGAACGACCCAAAGTCAAAATTACCTCACTGACAAAACAAAATTAAAATAGTTAGGACCAATGCAATTAACTACTGCAGTAAGAATTTCAGAGAAAGATCTAATATAGATTTAAATGGTTCAGTGCATCAGAGACCAATTTGGACCAGCTTCGATGAAAAGATAGTGAATCATGCATCCATCCACATGAACAAAGAAACCCCAAATTTTGCTCAACCAATGCCACTAAGTTAGCCTATTTATGTATAACTAACCCACTGAAAAATTGGAGACACAATGGCTAGGGCTGTCAATCCAGCCCTTCAATGAGGGGGCCCTAACCTGCCCTCCAAAGCCTGCAAAATAGAGGGCTTTTTTCCCCATTAGGGCCCTGAGGGCTGGGCTGGGCTGTGCTGGATTTTGCAAGGCCCTCCAAATTGAGGACCGGGGTCTGGTAAGACCTAAGCTTTGCCCTGGCCCTGCCTGGCCCTCACCCATCTAATAAACTGTATTATATTAGTATATATATATATATGAAATGTACTAGGGGATACTATCCCTTCGTAAAGTCTCCAAGACTCAAGTTCAACGGTGCAAAAAGTGAGGGTACGGTGGTAATTTCTACCAATCCCTTTATAAAATATCTTCAAGCTCCCTGCTACCCTAACCCATTTACTCTACATACTTACGCCTTTGTCCCTCTATTTCTCTCAAGTCACGGTTTAAAGCTCTTGGCATTTGGCTCTCCCCTCATCTCTCAAACTCTAAAATTTATCACATTTAGCACTCGAAAAAGGTTACTTGACCAGTTTAGCAATTTCTTAAAACCGAATATTGTAAAAGTTTGTTACCAAGATTAGATTGGTTTGGAGGATAATGATTCACTAGATATGTTAAGCTTATATATATTGAAAGACGATTTGGATAGTTGAACTTGGTGTTACATATCTCGTTCTCGAGTTTTTATCGGCTAGAGTTTTTCTTAGGAGATTTTCAAATATGGAGTGGAGTTTTGCAGGTATTTCTCACCTAAATCTTATCAATGATTAAAATAATAATTAAAATTACAAAAAATAGTAATTAATATCACCAATTAATTAATTCATCAAACCAGCAATATTAGGTATTTTTCACGATATTTTTAAAATTTTGGCTAAATCTCAGGATATCTACATGATAAAAAGAGAAAATTGTATTTCTTGCAAGACTAAAAATACCTCGATAAAAATGGAGTTTTAAACTTTACATGTTTTTCTCGGTATTTCTCGTTGGGAGATTTGCAACAATGGTTGAACTTAAGGTATATTTTGTTTCATTAAGTAAAAATTAATTATAAAATAATAATAGTTACATTATATATATTTCAAGATTTTTTTGTACTTTGTCTGATTACCACTGGCAATTATTATTATTATTTTTTTAAATTCACCAAATTGCTCTTTGCATTGTATTGTCGATCCCAAGCCCTGGTCCTTGAGGGTAGGGTTGGGCCTAGCTAGTTTGGGCCCTTCGAGTGCTAGGGGCCAAGCTGGGGCCTCACTTTTATAAGTGAGGGCCAGACCTGGTAAGACCTAGGCCCTACCTTTTGACAGCCCTAATAATGCCCCATCTACTCGTATTTGGATGCCAAAGTAGTAATAGCTTAACTAGCTTTGAACCTCTAATCATGTTCAAAGGACTTATCCTTGAAATAAAGAGCACATCAGGAATGTAATTAAGTCATATTTTCTGTTGACCAGAGAACTAAAACATTTTGAAATTGGCACCCTAGCTAAAAAAATATTACACTGCACCCTGCTCATCCTAAAACATGTGATTTACTTGCCCTATTTTATATAACTTTGAGATTTGTGTTGAAGTATATGGAGTAAACACTATACCCATCTTTGTGGAACAATCTATGTAGGTGGGAACAATCCACAAGATTCCCCTTGTTACCAGCTTTAACTCATTGATATCCTGATTATCTGTTCACCACTCAGAGAATCAATGCCGATACAATTCGCCGCTGATACTGACACATTGCAAGGCTTGGAGATGCTTAAACCGCACCAAATCTGACTGGCTCTTTCGAAAGCATGTCACGTCAATGAAATGCTTTCAGATATGGCATAGATCACACATCAACGCTTCTCAAAAACGTGTTTGGAACAAAGAATTTGCTGCTTCAGGTTTTAAGAGCAAATAAGGCAGGCACAAACTCCCAATATGAGAGTAAACCTTGGCCCAGAAGAGTGATGTAGCCCAGGTCCCAAGGTAGGAGGGGTTAATAATTCTCCACTATACAATCCAAGTAATACCCAAATCAAATCCCCAAAATGTTATGGTTTAGATTTATCCATAGTTGCAGGGAAAACATATTTAGGGTGAAAACGCGCTTCCCAAGAAACGCGTCCGGGAAGCGAATGCGATGCGGTTTCCCCATTTTTAGGAAACACCTCCAAACAATTGGGGAAATGCTTCCAAGCGATCGGGGAAACGCTTAAGAAATGATTAGACAGTGAACACAAAACGCCAAGAAAGCGGTGGAGAAACGATGAGAAAGCGAAGGAGAAATGACGACAAAGCGTCTTGAAAACGATCGGGAAACGGTTTCCCCATTTTTTAAATCCTTGATTTTTAGAAAAAAAAAAAATTAACCCTATTGAGATAGTGAATTTTAACCAGGGTTAAAAAAATTTGATATTTTTTTCTAAAACAAGTATAGGTGGGTGAACCCTAGGGCGAGTGAACATTAACCACAGTTAAGGGGTGTCAATAGGGACATGTGGTGATCTCAAGGGCATAACCGGATTCCAAAAAGTCCGGTTACAACGAAGTCAAGACTTAAAAGCATACGTGTGCATTAGTAGGGAAAAAAAAAATTTATGGGAAAGGCTCAACTTACTGCCACATTAGACTATATAGTCTAATGAGCAATCCTCATTGGTCCATGCCCCACTTTTTACCACTCAATCAACTGTAGTTAAGATTCACTCACTCCTAGGGTTAAGCAATCAAACCTTGGTTTTTAAAAAGGAAAAAAACAAAAATATTATCTTTAATTTTCTTAAGCTTAAACATAATTAAAGGAGTGTTAAAAGGGGCAAGTGGCCATGGCATTAGATTACATAGTCAAATGCGTGGTGTACTAATCACTATCATTTTTTTTATAGAATGAACCAATAGAATGCTGCCAACAAGGGAGGAGTATGGATAAGCAACAATCCCCTGTTGTAGGCTTGTAGCCCATTGGGCCACAAGAGGCATGCTATTGGAGATTGGATCATAAAATTGTGATTGAAGTCGGGGAGAAAAAGTTCCCACCAGTCAACAAGTGTCATTTTTAATCCCTATTAACTGTGGTTAAGATTCATTAACCCTTGGGGTTCAACAATATAACCTTGGTTTTTAGAAAAAAATATTAAAAACCAAGGTTATATTGTTGAACTCTTACGGGTTAGTGAATCTTGACCACAATTAATAAGTTAAAAGGGACACGTATTGACATGTGGGTGTGATTGAACTCTCCCAAGTTCAATTGCAATTGATTGTGATCCAATCTCATGCTATTGGTCCAATCAATAAAAAAATTAAAGGGAGAGAATAACAGCTATCTTCTATATCAAGTATAAACTTGCGCTTCTCGCTCGCTTCCCCAATCGCTTCTCGCTCGCTTCCTTGATCATTTCTTGAATGTTTCCTTAGTCATTTCTTACTTGTTTCACGCTTCTCGTTTCCCAAGGTTTTTAGTGGCATCGCTTCTCGCTTTCGCTTTGCTTCCCGATTTCGTTTTTCGCTTTGGTAACTATAAATTTATCTAAAAATCTAATTCAATTCTCTCTTTCGAACCACCCAAAATTCCGTAAGTCAAATATGATAGTTTAGGATCCCAAAATATACAATTGTTTTTTCATCGGTAAACATGAATTTTATATATGAAGAAAAATTACAAATCAATTTGTATTATTTCCTCAAATAAAGTATCTTCAATATAACTTTTATTTATTGCAAATATAAGCAAGCAATACTCCTTCCCAATCATCCAAAATATGCCATAATAGACCAAGGGTTTGAAATAATCAAGTCGACCAAATACATATAATTTCTGCTTCTATGGTTTTGATATTGAAGAAAAATCAGATTTTAACCTTATAATTGCTCTTCAATAACGAAAATCCAGAAATTAGATGGAGAATCATTCTGAAAAATATATGGAAAATACCTCTCGAACATGGGGTAGTTCTCAATGAGTTCATGCTCTTCGATTCGATCTCACAATCACTTTCGAAACAAGAATGATCAAACACCCTCTTAATCGATTCATCACTAGTAAGCTAAATAACAGAAAATTCTGCAGAGAATTCTTCAACCTTATTCATTGCTAAGTGCTAAAGCCACATAGACTTTCTTCAAATCGCTGATTTAAACCCCAAATCAAGTTTTCAATCACAATTTTTTTTCAAGTTTTAGGGCTTAGAATGGGCAGAGAAAATCGAAAGAATTGATTTTGGTATATTTTTAGGGGTTTAAGTAACTCTTTTTAACCAAAAAAGTCAGTTGAGTCCTACGGCCGAAACTGTTATGTATCGTACGACTCGAGCAACACGTAACAGTTTCGGCCGAGTCCTATTTTTTCTTCAAAAACCCGTAAAGGCACAGTTTCGTGTATGGGGTTCAACCGAAACCGATACGTATCGGCGATTTTTTAATTCATGTTTAAAACACATACTAATGCAGCAGCATCTCATAATAGTCACTAGAGGATCTAATAACCCACACTTATACAAGGCTGTAAGGTTATCTAGGGAGACTTGTGGGTTGGGCCAATTCATCTATATGAGGCCCCACGAAAGAGAAGGGCCCAATAGGTTTTCGGCCCATGGCTTTTTAAAGCTTTATCCCATAATCACACTCTCCTGGAACATGACCAAGTGTAGGTGTAGCAGCAGAAATTAGGTTGCTCTCTAGCATTTCCCTGGTTCCTATTTTCATTGTTTGTTGGCGGAGGAGCTAAACCCACTGTCTTTCTTGCTGCAAAAATGTAACGAACCGGAATTTTAATATAATAAAATTATGTGTTTATGGGTCCTTAATTGAGGTTAATTAGTTAGTTGTTTGTTAAATTGGTGAGAAGTGGGTTTTGTTCGGGATTGGATTGTACCGATAAAACTTCAGTATTTTTCCTCAAAAATCGCATATAGTGTGTTGGTCGGCTATCGAAACAATAATCCATCGTGCTGATTTCGTCATGCATCGATTCGCGTTGCCGCAATGCGATCGATGTCCAAAACCCCAAGAAATACGCTGAATCGAACATTTTGTCAGTCCTCCGTATTTTCAGCTTGTCGAAATAGAAATCCGCAAAACTCATACCACTGTGTGTCAGTAGACCCTGTGGACGAATGTCTGTCGTTTCGGCAGTTCATCAACTCATATGAAGAAACGGCAGCATGTTTTGTATCCAAAACCAGAAAATTGATGGGTTTTGTAATTTTCTTCCAGACTTACTTTATACTGTCAAAACTCATCATTTTTCCCCGAAATTTGTACAATAGGTGTCGGACTGCCCCTAGTTCGGTCACTTGTCGTTTCGGTTCCGTCGCGTATCGATTCGCAAGACCGCGGAGGTCTTGGATGTAAGAAAATCGAGAAAACGGGAAATTTAAATATTTCCAGAGTTCCGTTGGGACTCGATATTTCGCAAGGATTCTAATAGAAATTCGTGCAGCTGGTACCACAGCGTGCCGGTCAGCTGTGAGGACTAGCGTATGTCGTTTTGTCAGTTTATTATCTCATATGAAGAAACGGCAGCATGTTTTGTGTCCGAAATCAGGAAATTAGTAGGTTTTGCAGTTTTCTTCCTTATTTTTTACTATCAAAACTCAGTATTTTTTCCCGAAATTTTTGCAGTAGGTGTCGGACTGCTCCTAATTCGGTCACCTGAAGTTTCATCAAAATTGGATGGTATTTAATAGAGTTTCCGAGGCTTGTATGTGCGAAAAATCAGAAAAATGGTCAAAAAATCAACCGGTCAAAGAGTTGACCCGGTCAACTTTAACTTTCCACACCTTATTTATCATGTGCTTTTGCACATGATCTCACCCCATTGCTTATATAAAGAGGGTTAAACCCTTCATTTTCTCACAATTTTTGCAGAGCACAGAAGTGCTGCCCGAACCTCTTTAGAGAGAGAAAGAGAGGAGAGAGAAAGAGGAGAGAGAAAGGAAGAGAGAAAGAAGAGGAAGTCTATCCTAGGGTATTTCGACGCTCCTGACGCGTTGGCAGCATCTGCGTCCCCGGTGCCTCAATTGACGTGTAGAGAGAAAAGGAGAAAGCTAGAGAGAGAAAATGAAGGTGTGAAGGCGAGGAGCTTTACCTTGGGGTTAATCATCCTCCTGAGCGCGTTGGCGGTGTCCGTTTTGGCCCTAGATGCCTCGAAGTTCGTGAAAAAGATAAAATCCCTTTTCCCTCTTTCCTATTTTTCCTTTAAATATGTTTTTCTTGTTGTTTATGATGTTCTTGCTTTATGGCGTGGATGAAAAAGGGTTCGAGACCCGTTGTATGCGTAAAATGAATAAAACCCCTTCCCTCTCTTCTTTTTTTCCCTTTTATTTCACTATTTTTAGTATGTGGAATGTATGTGTGTGGTTTAGTGTGAATGGGAAAAGGGTCAGAGACCCGTATGTGATGTTTGGAAGGGTTGGATATGCATGGAAAATGAGTAGAGGGGTGTAGCCCTCGGTCTCAGGTGTCAAAACCCCGGATTTAGGTTCACTGTGTACTGGGCGACCGATTGCCCAGCACTGGCGATTGATTGTCAGTGCCTAGACTTGTATTTTCGAGTTATGATGTTGTGTGGGCTTCAGGTGGACCCTCGGGGAGCCTGGGTTGGGTCCCGAGTGGGTTGGATCGTCACCCTAGGGTGTCAAAAAGTCTGTCTGAATGTCATGTAAGGTGATGGAGACATCCATTGGCCTGGAAATGTTCCCTAACGGGACGGTATGTTATCCGATTTAGTCTACGGGCGCGAGGCCCCACTGTTTCAGTTAATCAAGCGAGGCTTGAGTTAACTGGGGTTACTCGGTGGTTAAAAAACCTAACCAGGGTTAAAGTATAGTCCTCCGTGACTGATAGTCGGGAGCGGGTGGATTATTATCCATAGATCCTCTTTGACTAGGTCAGGAGTGATGATGTCGTATAGTCCTCCGTGACTGATAGTCGGGAGTGGGTGGATTATTATCCATAGATCCTCTTTGGGTAGGTCTGGAGTGGTGGTGTTATGTAGTCCTCCGTGACTGATAATCAGGAGTGGATGGATTTGATATTCATAGATCCTCTTTGGCTAGGTCTGGAGTGGTGGGTTATGTTAATCCTCTGTGATTGATAGTCGGGAGAGGGTGGAATAATATCCATAGATCCTCTTTGGCGAGGTACGTGACTGATCATCGGGAGTGGATGGAATAATGTCCATGGATCCTCTTTAGCGAGGTACGTGACCGATCATCGGGAGTGGGTAGAGTGTTATCCATAGATCCTCTTTGGCTAGGTCTGGAGTGGTGGCATTATGTAGTCATCCGTGACTGATAGTCGGGAGTGGGTGGATTTGATATCCATAGATCCTCTTTGGCTAGGTCTGGAATGGTGGGTTATGTTAATCCTTCATGACTGATAGTCGGGAGTGGGTGGATTTGACATCCATAGATCCTCTTTGACTAGGTCAGGAGTAGTGGTGTGGTGTAATCCAACGTGACTGATAGTCGGGAGTGGGTGTATTTGATATCCAGAGATCCTCTTTGGCTAGGTCTGGAGTGGTGGGTTATGTTAGTCCTCCGTGACTGATAGTCGGGAGTGGGTGGATTTGATATCCATAGATCCTCTTTGACTAGGTCAGGAGTGGTGGTGTGGTGTAATCCTCTGTGACTGATAGTCGGGAGTGGGTGGAATGATATCCACAGATCCTCTTTGACTAGGTCAAGGAAGGCGATGGTTGTATTACCTGAAAGAGATGTCAGGAGGACAAAAGGTTCTCGTCGTGGCTAAGTCAGATAGTTGTATGATCTTGTATTAAGTCTAAAGACTCAAGGTATGGTTTGAATGGGCATGAGCCCGATCGATTAATAGCTGAGTCTGTGAACTCAGGGATAAAAGTTGTATACAGGTGAAGGCCTGGTTGATCGAGTCTGTGGACTCAAGAATAGAGAGTGAGCGGTTATCTGGAACGGTAACCTAGTGTTGTGAACACAGTTGATATTGGATGAATTTGACAATGGAAAATATTTGGAGGTTGGGAACCTCGGTTAGAGTAAAATAACTCTGGGTGATCTCGGGTCACGATTTACGATATTATTTACTATTGTAATATGAAAATTGAGCGGTATTATAATATCATTCTGATATGTATTACTAGGTGGAAAATAGCCTAGATGGATTGTAGATTTAACTGGGCTTTATGCCTCACTTCTCTCATTTCATGTTTTTAGATTCTGAAGCGGGTAGCTTGATAGAGTCTGGAAAGTGTTCTAGCGCAGTTGTGGCGTCAAAAGAAAAGGCTACGGTAGCCAGTGAGGTAACGCATTTGTTTTTTATGGGTTATTGTGATGACCAATTGTTATTGTTTATGTAAGCTCATAAGAAAAGTTAAAAAATTCCTGCATTTTCGCGGGTAAAGTCTTCCACATGCGTGGTTATAACGAACGAGCACACGTCTTGGAACTTAATTCCCTAGGCGTGGGTTCGAGGTGTCACAGTTGGTATCAGAGCTAAAAGCAATAACTATCATAACAAATCGTAATAGATACACTGTTGGTTTCGAATCAAACGACAATTTGAAACCTTGTGTATACAATAGGAGTGAACGCTAGAGAGATAGATCATCTCCAGGAGAGTGTAAGAAATAGTCTAATCAGACTAGAAGAGGATTAATGATAGATGGGTGATATATTTTGAACGATCTTTTGATAAAATAGATTATTGAGGTCCCTATTGTGAGATAGTAAAACGTTGTTGTTTTCATAATGGGGAGAACGATGCCACCCCGGCAAACACCTGAGCGTACGTTGGCAGGAACCTATAAGGCTATTGCTACCTTGGCCAAGCTAATACACCAGCAACAGACTCAAAGCATGAATGGAAATGGTAACCATATGCCCATCGCTACCATTCCAGAGCATGGGAATGTGACCCGTTTGGAGAAGTTCAAGTGGTCTTCTAGCGTTAGAAGAAGTCGTTACGGGTACTACTGATCCGTTAAAGGTAGCAAACTGGATCAGAAGATTAGAGAAAATATTTCGGGCTATGTCTTGCCCAGAGGATGCCAAGCCAGAGTTCGCAATTTTTGTGCTCAAATGAGAGGCAGAGCATTGGTGGACTACAGTTGAGAGAATAGTCCCAGAGAGTCAAAAACCCGTGAGTTGGGCAAAGTTTATAGAGTTGTTCTACGAACGATACTTCTCTACGTCCATGAAGAAGAAGAAAGAAATAGAATTTCTACAATTGACCTAGGAAAACATGACGGTCAGCGAGTACAAACAACGTTTTAACCAGCTCTCCAAGTTTGTGGCCAAGTTTGTAGAGGACGAGATATAGAGGGTGGAAAAGTTTGAGGAGGGGTTACGGCCTGCTATCAAAGGGAAGTTAGTGGCTCAAAGGTTTACATCATTCTCTGAACTTCTCGATAGAGCACTCAGGGTAGAGAGAGTACACGAAGAAATGGCCACAACAAGCGCTGGCAAGGGAAAGGGGCCGATAGAGAAGTTGGGGGAAAAGAGCGAAGCGAGAGATAGTGACAACAAGAGGAAGTTTGGGGATTTCAATAAAAGTAATACTTCAGAGGAAGTTAAGCAACAGAATTGTGAGCGTTGTGGTCGGTCTCATCAAACTGAAGACTGTAAGGCCGGAGTTTGCTACCAGTGTGGCAAGCCAGGTCATATCAAGAGACACTGCCCATCTCTTAGGCAAAATTTGGGCGATGGAGGAAAGGGTCGTGTCTTCGCTATGACACAAGAAGAAGTCCAACTTGGCAATGAGATCGTCAAAGGAGAACTTTAGACGTCCATGTCCTACCTTAGTAGGCGTGCTTACTTTTTTGTATCCGTGTGTTTTGGATAAGAAATGTACAGTAGACAAACAACTTAGTGTTATGGATGCATTTTGTGATAAGTATGAAATGATTTTATGATTTAAATATTTTGTCTATCTTAATTCTCGAGGACTTTGAAAACCCTGATATATTAATCGTTGACATGAGAAAACTAAAATGGGTGCCCCTCCACTGTTGAGAGATACAAGTCGATCAAATTTTGAGGACGAAATTTTTGTAAGGAAGGGAGAATGTAACGACCTAGAATTTTAATATAATAAAATTATGTGTTTATGGGTCCTTAATTAAGGTTAATTAGTTAATTGTTTGTTAAATTGGTGAGAAGTGGGTTTTGTTTGGGATTAGATTGTACCGATAAAACTTCAGTATTTTTCCTCAAAAATAGCACATAGCATGTTGGTCGGCTATCGAAACAATAATTCATCATGCTGGTTTCGTCATGCATTGATTCACGTTGTCGCAATGTAATCGGTGTCCAAAACCACAAGAAATACGCTAAATCGGACATTTTGTCGGTCCTCCGTATTTTCAGGTTGTCGAAATAGAAATCCATGAAACTCATACCACTGCGTGTCGGTAGACCATGTGGACGAATGTCTGTCGTTTCGGCAGTTCATCATCTCATATGAAGAAACGGCAGCATATTTTATGTTCAAAACCAGGAAATTGGTAGGTTTTGTAATTTTCTTCCGGATTTACTTTTTACTGTCAAAACTCATCATTTTTCCCCAAAATTCATATAGTAGGTGTCGAATTGCCCCTAGTTCGGTCACTTGTCGTTTCGGTTCCGTCACGTATCGATAGATTCGATTGCCCGATGATTTCATTCATACCTATTGATAAAAGATTTCATTCGTAAATGAATCGTATAATCGTTTTAGGATAAATTCGATTCAAATCGTAAATTGTAAGATTCAATCCATTTTTTAAATTTTGTTAAAAAATACTAAATAAATTAGAAATTTGGAATAATCCATTATCCAAAAGATTTCATTCATACCTATTGATAAAAGAAAGTAATTAAAATTTCATTGCATACACTATATAAAATGCAAATGAACTCAATAAATGAAACATACTCCAAATCATCAAAGATAAATCAACAAAAGTAAACTCATGTAATCATGTTATATGAGATTAAATATCAAAAGACTTGTACAATTAAAAAGACTAATAAAATAAACTATCAAGTTCTCCTAGAGTCCAAATTTCCAACTCTATCATTTTTTCTTCCTCTCACTTTTTTGTTTCTAGTTTCACAACAACAGAGAGAACCTAAATAGAGGTTTTGGCATGTCATAGAGGTTTTGGCATGTCCGTAACAAGAGTTTTCCTATTTCTTCTCACTTCTTAAAAGACATAAGAGTACCTTTAGAAAATTAAAACAATAAAAATTATTAAAAGTATTGGTCTGTAAAAGGGGGTTCATATTGAATCGCGAGAATCATACGATTTAAATCGCAATCTAAATCACAAATCGAATGAGATTTACCCAATTATGATTTTCACTTATGATTTGAATCGTTTTGCTTGGAATTTGATTCAAATCGTAGGATTTGAATTGCAAATCGGCAGGATTTAACAACCATGAATATATCTAGATCCATATCTTTTGTTAGAATGTGTGCTATCAAATCTTTTCTCACTATCTTCATCCATGTTCTTTTTTGCCTTTCCTCATCCTTTTAAAGCCTTTAACTTGCAAAAACTCACTCTTCGCTAATGTTATTAGTCTTCGATAAACGTGTTCAAACCATCTCAATCCATTCTATTCTATTATATCACATATTTGAGTTACTCCTCAATTCTCAAAAAGCACTCATTTTCATTTTATCTTTCATAGAGAAACTCGTCCATGTCAGAATCCTCATCTCGGCTACACTCCTATGAATATGTTTTTTTTTTATTGATAATCAAGCAATTATATAAAAAAATATGGCCAGGATACAAGAGCAAGAAACAAAGCAAAAGAGAGAGTTTACAAGGCAATAAACTTAACTACAATCTGAATAAAAGCACTGCCTAGACTCCTGGCTTAAACACTCCTCCCGAGATGAAAACTCAGCCTAGCACCACCCGAAGCTTGTCCCTATCCTTATGAAGGCCTGCCCATTCAAACACAACCAACCACACCCGAACACATATGCGAGATTGGGACGCCAAAGTATCCTCAAGCACTCTAAGATTTCTTTCTTTCCAAACCATCCAAGCTATAGCACCCGGCAACACCGACCAAATAGCCTCCAAATCATCCTCCCTGCCCCTCGACCAACACGGTAAGAAGCTAAGAAAGGACGCGGGAAATACCCAATCCACGCCCAAACGAGAGAAAATATCCCCAAATACCAACCACGATAGGATAGTGCAAGAGCAAATGATCCACAGACTCTTCCGCTTGAAGGCACAAGAAACATCTATTGGTCAACCTCTACCCTCTATGTTGTAAATGATCGCAAGTGAGGATTTTGTCCAAGGCTGCATTCCAAAGGAAGAACGACACCTTAGATGGAATACCTGGATTCCAAATGACTCTCTGAGGAAACGAACCCATAGATACTGGTCCCAAAGACTGAAACAGAGATCTAAGTGAGAAGCACCCATGGTTACTGCCAGACCAAACCCTACAGTTCCTCATACTACCCTGCAGAGAATAAGTACTAATTCAAGCCAACAGCCGCGACGCTTCATCCACCTCCCAATCATTTCAATCACGTCTCAACGCCGGACACCAAACCACCCCCTCTCCCCTTCTCTCATAATAGTCTCCAACTACAGTCTCCCTATTGGTGGCTAGTGCAAAAATATGCCCAAAATCTTCTTGAAGCCTAGTATTGCCACACTAAACATCTTTCCAAAATCTCACTTCTGACCCCTGACCCACTATAAACCGGAACTTCGGCACCACCAAACTAGTCGTCGCCATGATCCTCTTCCAAAGACCCAAGCCATGAGACGTCTTCACCTGATTTGGACCCACCACGAATACTCCCCATACTTGGCTACTATCACTGCTTGCCACAAATTATTCCTTTCCGATCCGAATCTCCAAATCCATTTCCCTAACAAGGCCTTATTGACTAGAATCAGAGACTTAAGATTTAACCCCCCATCTTCCTTAGGCTGGCAAATTTGATTCCAAGCCACCAAATGATACTTAAAGAGTCAACCTTCTTATTCCACAGAAACTCCCTATGAATATGTTGCTTCTTGGTTGTCCAAGATTATGCTCCATAAAGCATAGCTAGTCTTATAAGTTATAACACATAACAAGTCCAACAAAATTTGAGCTACCGGGCACAAATCGTATAGATAAGGCACTGATATTGATAATGATGACTATCCCACCTTTTTTTGACCGGTGTGATGACTATCCTACCTAAAGAACAAGCATATCTAATTCACGTGCGGGGGTATTCAAATCACAATTGGAACCACCCAAATCAACCTATATGTCAGGTGACATCAGTAAAAATAAGAAAAAACAAGAAACTTTTAGAGAAGTTAAAAAAAATCATACATCCTGGCAAATTTATCCATTAAATGTTGTGTGGGAGCCTTTAGCATAGGCAAGACCCTTTGGAAGTTACTCACTCCTCTTTGCTGGAGCATTTGGAAAGAGAATAATAATAGATTATTGGAGGCAAGGATAGGCACAATCGCACAACCAATAGCAGTCCTTGAGAGCATCAAAATTAAGCTCTTCATAAGCACATCTATATTGAAGGAGTTCTGAGGGATTCTTTTGTTCGATCTTTCACCATTGGATGGAAAGCAATGCTCTACGGAGAATGAATGAATGCAGTCCCTAGGCCATCATGGAAGATGCCAGTCAAGCAAAACACTGATGGTGCTCGCTTAGAATTTCTTCCCTATCGAGAATAGTTGGCAACTTTCATATGATGCAAAAGGAGAAATTCTGGCATCGTATTCCACTCCAGAGAGAAATAAATCCTAGCAAACCGGAGATTTAGCTTTAATAAAGCTAAAGAGATCTAGTCCTCCATGTTAAGTACCGGGGGCCTCTAGGGGTGGAAGTTGATTCTCGTTGAAATATACAAGTAGGTTAAAGAGTCTTGGACTCTTGGGAACACTTCAACATGAAAGATCATATAGCAGATTTGGCTTCCGACTTGAAAGTATTGTATAGACATACATACATTACAAAGTATCAATCATCAAGCTAATTTTTACGCAAGATCTGGTATTGCAAGACCTTTCTGGCATATAGAGAATTCGCATCCCTAGCTTTTTCTGATAAATTTACTTTACACGTTAAAATATCAATTATATTCATTGAATCCATCAAGAAAATGAGACTTGCTTACATATCAACATGCATAAAATCACATTTGACTTTTTTTTAAAAAAATAGACCCTTAAAAATTCAGAATCCCACAAGGAAAGAGAAGTCTTAACCTCAACTCTTCAAAACAAGAAACTAAATCTTTCACTCGGGAAACATGATTGGTTTTTAGGCTTTGGCAAGGCAACAACCTATGACCACACTCAAGCCTGACTTGGTTGCCAATTGCCAATTTCCAGATCTTTCGCTCTTCCTCCCTAATTCAAGTCCGGGCTCTCTCTAGGTAAAATGAAGACACTAAACTCTAATGCCTTCAAAAGCATGTAAGTATCACAAAAGGAATGGTTTTTTTTAAAAAAAAATTATAAGTATTTCAAGGATTTTATGGCAAAAAAAGTAATTTACTTAGAAACACCTGTTCAGCCAGAATGAAACACAACTCACCTAGATTGAACGGTCCAATGTTCAGAACATCCAGGTTTTGTGGGTTTTAATTAAAAAACTGGGGCTGGGGTGACTTGATCCATGTTTGGAACTGGTTCACAGTCTAAAGGATCGGATCATCTGGACTAGTTCAGAATTTTAAACACTGACAAGGTGTCCTCATTCCCCAGACTTTCTAATTATTCCAGACTGGTCGTGCAGAACATTGATATGTGTTGCAAGATCAGTTCACAGTCTGTTCCGGTCTAATTCAGGCTTCAAAACACTTAGGTGAGGTCCTCACAATTCTGCACTTCCAATTATTCCAATCATGCCTTACAGTACAGTGACATGTGTTTTGCAAGCATAATTATTCCTAATGAACACCAAGTACACTTTTGAGAGTGACAATAAAATGAACCACCAAAATAATATTGAGACCAATATCAAACCGCATGTATGAATAGCCAAATTCATGAGTTATATGGTATAAATCAATGATCAATTACCGGTGTTTAGACATCACTGGTGCATAACAATGATATGTGATACAAGCATTATCATTCCTAGCAAACACTGAGTGCACTGTTGAGGGAGATCATAAAATGAAATCAAAAGAATTTGGAGATCAATATCAAACCGCATGCAGGAACACAAATTTGATGAGTGATATTGTGTATACCAATGAATGATTAATAAATGCCCATCAGCACAGTTTAGACTCAATAACAAAACCAACTCAATTGAAACTTTTAGATATAAAAAATCATTTGAGCCTATACATGTGGACAGAAAATGTTTCTGAAGATATGTTTCAATTCTGACAAGCAACTTAAAGAGATAAAACCAAACTTATCTCCAAAATGTAAAAAGAGTATACTTTTGATGAATATGTTCCACTGCTTGTTCAGCAATCTGCTCATGGCAAGTGTCAATATCTTGAATAAGTTCATTAACCGCCTCAATGACATCATGCTTTAGTTTCCGGCTCCTTGAACTTTTATCAGCCGCTGTAAAGGAGAATATAATATTCAATGACAAATTCCATAAACCACTCAAATTTAATAATTTATGACAATGACACAGTCAACGCTACCACATTTAATACTATCACTTCCATAGTTCCATTACCCTCAATTACGCCCAAATGTGATAGATTAGCTTTTCAAATTCACCAACATTATCATCTTCAAAGATTATCAACTGCACAATTCTAACTCCACTGAACCCATCAAAGACTACCACGATATGAGGCAGAACAGGGTAAAAAATGTTATAAGAAACTCCTGGAAGAAGGAACAAAAGACAGCTCACATTTGCTTTTTCCTTCAGAATCACCCCCTGAAGAAGAAGTGTGAGGAACAGCTGCTGAGTCAGGCACATCCTCGAGAAGGGTTTGTAAGGAAGGCGGACGCAAAGTGTTTCTGGAAGCAGCAGCAACTGACACAGCAGATAAAACTGGATGATCATCTCGTTCAGCATCATCTTCGTCATCACTTTCAGCTGATAAAGTCAAGCCCCCAAGAGCGCTTGTGGAGAGAGAAAGATCCTCCTCCCTTATGATATGTAAAACACGCCTCACAATGTTCCCAACAGCAAGCTCTGCAATCCCATCCATTCATAGAAAATTAACAGATAAGCCTCCCCCAGACCCATGTAACTTAAAACACGCAAATGCATACTAGACACGCCATCACATTCATGCAATTACAAAGTACCCCCTTATTGTACCACTATGTAAAGTATCATCTATAAAAATAAACCCAAATCAACAAAAGTGTCATTACAGAAATGTCCTGATTCCCGCAGCAGTGGTAGTCCAAAGCACCAATGTTATACAAAAATGAAATTTCCGTGTGATATTTGGTCCTTAACCATGAAAAGATACATTAACATTGAATTATAAACAAAATAAAGATACAGCATTAGCATCAAATCCATCCCAAAAGAAAGTATCTCTCATTTTCAAATAATCATGCCAGCAACAACAGATTGAGATGCATACCAACAGGATTCGCAGAGATGAGCTGCTCTCCTATGGCCTTTACAGTCTCAATCAGAGCCCCAGCCTGGTTTGTATACGGCACTCTCTGCTGAGAAATCACTGATCGAAGTAGCTCAGCTGTCTGCCTAGCAGTTGCATGCGAACCCTCGACCTTACTGCCACCAGAAAAAATCCACAAAAACTGTCAAATACGACCTTCAATAATGCGGGGGGGAAAAAAAAAATGTAACTCTACAGAAACCATATTTACCCTTAAAATATATCAAAAAACAGGGACAAACTCACCGTCTTTTAAGCTTGATAACAAACTCCTTCACAAGAGTCTGTATATCCGGCATGATTATCACCAATTTTCACCTAAAATGCCAGATAAATCAGTTTATAATCCCTAAACAATCCAAATAAGTTCAATTAACAATAGATTTTCAAATCAATAACGAACTTCAAAAGAAAGGAAATTGTTCTCCAGATTATCTCAGAAAAACTCGAATTACATTAACTAGTGACAATCATTAATCGAGCCTGAAACTAGAATGTCCACGAGTTCTAGGGTTTATGAATAGAAGATACCATTAGAATTGAACCAGAGGCCATTAAAAAGAGAAAAATCTCCGCTGAAATTACAGCAGTACTTATTGAATGAACTGATTGATACTTACACCATAAATCGAAAAAATTAGGTGTACGTAGAGAGATGATTTTGCTTCCCCAAGCAGAAATCTAGTGTTTTAGAGCGCTCCGAAACTCCTGCAAGTTTGGGTTTTCTTCAGCAGCAGATAAATGTATTTGCGTCCGTATGGTATGAAGGAGAAAAAGGAAATGATCCTCTACAAGGAAAAAGACACTTCTATCCTTTATTTGTCTACAATTACAGATTCCTTTCCCCCTTACAGGCTACAACTACAACCCAACTATCAACATCTCTCCCCAATAAAGTAAAGTTTGTTCTACAAACTCCCTTCTATTTTTAAATCTCGAGATTACCCCTTAAGTTTAGGTTTGTTCTCAAGCTACCCAACTTTTTAAAAACACCCTTCTCACAAGAGGCTCATGACCATTTTTTCATAATTTCTTATGTATGAAAAGTCTTAAACACCCTTCAATTAACACCAACAATTAAACAATGATTTCTTTAGTTTTTAAAAGAACAATTGGTGAAAAATATGGGTTACGTCGTTCATGAGAGGACCTTCGACGTGCATGATCCCAGATAAGTTTTCAGCGAACTCCTCACTCCGTTCAACTTATTTTTTCACAAAGCTCCCCACTTCTTTTTGAGTGACTTTACACATTCATATTTATTTTTAGCATAACCTAGAAAGGTATGTTTGCTTTCTATTCAACTATATTGTTCATATCCTTGTGAATAATCATTATTTTGTCCATGTTGCCCAGACGGTTGGATCATAACCAACCTATCTTAGTCCCATATCGACTACGTTGATGTATTCTTTGTGCCTTATAAGGCTCCTCCCCCTCTTCAAGAGATAGGCCCTTTTGAAGAGGTGTGTTGGGCTTAGTCTCATAGGGCCGTGTGTGCGAGTGGGTTAAGTGATTAGGATTTCAACCAAAAAAAAATATCATTATTTAATATTTTAGAGTGTTTTTTAGAATAAATTTTCTCCTGCAAAAAGTGTGACATAGGCAAAAACCGTTCGAAAAAAGAAAAAAGAGTAAAACGTGCAGAGGATTGATATGGTTGATACTGAAACTCAGTAGTATCAACCAGATCAATATGTGGGAAATAATGTAATTGATACATTTGCAAAGATATTGATACATATTGATACTAAGGCTGGACATGTATCGACCTGATCGATATTAATTTCAATAAATATTTTTTAACGAATGATACATATCAATATCGGTCGATATTTGAATTTGATCGTGGTCGATACTTATCAATACATATTAATACTAAAATCAATTAGTATTTATCGTGGTCGACACCAAGTTTTTTACATTGTTTTCAATATAATCGTATAAATCATTGTCCAATATCTAACAAATATAATATTTTCAATATAATCTTACAAATCTTTGTCCAATATCTAAAAAATTCAATGTTTTCAATATAATCTTACAAATCCTTGCCCAATATCTAAGAAGAATAACATTTCTTACAAACGATGGTGTTGAAAGTGCCTAGAGTATCACTAATTTGCTGCTATAATAAGAAATGGGTTGTGGGAGGTGGTGGGAAGTTAGAAAATGGTGCAAAAGGTATTACTTATCGAGGTAGAATGGATCAATGTCTACTAGTGGATTGTAATACTATGCACAAGCAGCTCTTGCCTAAAGTTTATCGACTTACTAATTCCAAACTACACGAGTTCGATATCACATTGAGGTCCTTCTTCCCTTCCTCGATTCCAATTCCACCAATCGACATTTGTAGCGACAATGGTTTATCAACAATATTTCTTTATATGATTAAGAAACAAAAAAAATATTTACCTTCCCTTATACATAACGAATGATGAAAAAATACATGTTTTGAAAGAGGGAAATGTCTCAATCGAAGTTGCTAGAGAACATGTTTACAACTAAGAGAATGTCCACACCTAAGGTCGAGTTGAACATATTTTTAAGCAAGAAGATGTCTACACCGAATGTCGCACTCCAAAACCCCACCTTGGTCATAATGGGATTTTGGGCTGTGACGCTGCTTATCTCTGCTTGACTTTATAGCATACAAGGCAATAACTAAATTCAAGTCTCCAAAAATGATGATAATAAAACTTTGATATAAACCAACTAACCTGCGGAGGAATGAAGTTAAAAAGTCCTTTTAGGGTCTCACGGGTTGACTAAGAGTCGCCACCTATTTTATTTGGAGGAAATAGGACCCGGGTGGTTAGATAGGACCAATGGTCTTAATTGAAGTCTAGGTAAGTGGTTCGATTAAGTCCCAGGGAAGGTGTTAGGCACCCCGGGACCCCCGTCTAAGATGGTTACTTACTACCTAGGTATAAGCCAAATAAGTTAAATTGATAAAATTGCTTAAGCGTTTAAACTATGCTAACCCAAGAAGGGGAAAATCCTAAACTAGGGTCGAACTCAGGTTGGGTTGCCTATATACCCGCCAGGGTGGGATCAGACCGAGTGTAGTTCGGGCGGTACCTTAAACCCGTACCGAGATTAGGGATAGGGATGGTAACGGGCCGGGTTAATCGAGTAATCCACCCCGCCCCTACCCTATTGGGATGGGTTTGTAGAGCTTTTAAATGGGATAGGGGCAGGTTTGACAATGAGATGTTAAACCCGAGTTAGGTTCGGGCCGGGGATGGGTTTAGGTCGCCCCGCCCCGTTATAATGTTAAATCACAATTTTACCTTTAATTTAATATAAAAATTACCTTATTATAGTACTTATAGTATGAAATATAGTCCCGTCTCGACTCGCCCAAATACTATAACACTGGAATTGGCGGTAATCTTAGTAATACCAATTCTAGTTCTTTACAGAACTAGAAAGTCGGTAAAGGGACTACCGCCAATTCTAGATTTTTCTAAGAAAAGGCATTGCAGCTGGTGGGATGGGTAGGGATATTCACCAGAGGGTCCCTGGACCCTTAGGTGAGGTCTAGATGTCGGTAAGCACAATAATAACATTCTGGGGGATTTTTGATTTTTCACAATTATATTCATTAAATAGAGGAACCAAAAATCAAGTTTAGAAGTTGCTAAACCCAAAATAGCATGAAATCCCACTTCAAGGTCAACCCTGGGAGTGTTGGGTCGACCAAAAGGTGCACTTGGGTCAACCCAAGTATCCTCCAAGGTCGACCCTGGCTTTTCTCACTTGCTGGAAAATTTCAGCATACAAAATTTTGTTCTTCAAGGTCGACCCTGAGGCTAAAAACAAATTTTATACTTTATTTTTAGCCCTCGGTCCCTTCATAAAAGTTGTAGCTCCTTTTGACATGGTCGATTTGACATATTATAGAGCAAAATCTGAGCTACGGTTTGGGAGATATGCCCAAAACAAACAACCTTGGTTTTTTGAAACATTTCAGAAAATTTCAGAATTTTTTAACAAGTTTTGCACTGTTTATCTCATCACCTAGGGTCCGTATGGTTAGTCTAGGACATTTACCACCTAAGGCAACATGTTAGGATTATTCTAAGTCAATTCCCACCTATGGTAGCATGGTATCTAGGTCACTTACCATCCTATGAAGGAAATGATCAAACCGAGTCTTCAACGGTCTTCAACTTCACTTGTTTGCAAATGCTTGATGGCAACGACACAAGATACACACATAGACACCTAGATTCATTTGTTTTGACACCGGAATATGCCAACACATAAAACATGGACTTTACAATCTTTCCCTTTGACAATTCCGTGACAAAACCAAACTGAAGTACATGACTTGACACAAAGTCACCCAAACACATCAAAACGGTGAATTAGGACATTACATGACTCCAACACTCGTACATGACATCAATTGACAAATAATCTTCAATTAAGACACTTAAGCTCCTGTCAAGTATAATCTGTCTGCTACAGCCCTGCACCTGCACATGCTCATAAACAAAACACCCAGGGAAGCATGTGTGGAATATGAAAATAAATAAGCACAGGTAATGCAAGGAATTTACTGAACTTGGGAAATAATACCCAACATTTTCTCCCTTTTTGGTATAATTGCCAAAGGTAATCATGATACCAATATCACAAAGACAATGCCAATTTAACACATGTGAAATATCAAGGCAATCACAGTACAACCAATCAAATGCAGATAATGAAGGGACTAAAGAGCGGGGAACAGAATAGAAATATAAAACATAAACTCCCCCTCAACAAATCAATCACAAACTCCCCCTCATCAACTCAACTTGATCTTCTCCCCCTAAGATCAAGGATACCGCCAAAAATAGGACACTTATGCTAGAAAATGCCCATGCCAAACAAAAAGGAAACAAATAAAAAAAAATATCATGTGCCACACAAACATGCATCAAAAGCATTCCAAGCAGTAGTAATTTAAAATTACAAATCCAATGAAGAACATGATTAGTTAGTCTGACTGAGGATACTCATCTAACTAAATTTCATGGAATGCTAAAGCATAGCGAATTCACTTAGACACATTTAGTGAATAGTTCAAAAGTGAAGCATTGTGTGTAGTGGTGGTCTGACAAGATATTAGATCAAGGTTTCTTTCCCTTTCTAAAGATATGACATTAACCACTAAGGGGACTCCCGGAGATATACATCATAGAAGTCAAACCTAGTTAGATCCAGATATGCTGATTTTTTTACATTTTGGTACTCCTTTTCAATTTTATTTGACTCAATATTTTTCTTTTATTTTTGGTCAAATACCTCCATGTTGGACATGATGCCCAGAAAAGTCATTTAAATTGTTAGAACCTTATTAATTTGATTAATAAATGCTTCTAAGATCTATTGTGTATTCGTTATGGGTAATTGACCATGATCATGAGATGATCTATATGATATGAGATATCGAATAAAGGTCCATAGGATATATTATAGGAAAGTTATGTGATTAGATTATCACAGGTAGATATAACTTTCCGGTTCCTTATACCTTATATAGTCACAGCTGTGGGTGAAGCTGGACACTTCACTTATATGGCTGCCAGAATGCTAAGATGTTCTCAATAGTTGAGATGTAGTTTTATCTTGAACTATTGTAGTGGAGACTACACATCAGCATATGGGTGCTTAAATGTACACTGACTGATTGCATTCAAAGAGTGACCTCTTGCATAAACATACTATCAGATAGTTGGTCTCTCATTCACATTGAACGGTTTCGATGATCCTTAGATCTGATGAGTTCATCTATGACTGGGCAATGATCTTACTGTTTTGATTCCACCAACGTATTTTTTAATTTAGGGAATACAATACAGTGACAGTTGGATAGTCAGAAAGTTATTCGAGTCATGATGAATTTCAAATAAGAAATACATGCTCATTAATTTGAGAGATTATCCAAGTTCCGGGTAAGACAGTTGATTAAGTTCAAATCCTGCGCATGTGATTTTGAAAACAAAATAATTTTGAAATATACTTTTATTAAAAGGTATTATACTTATAAAATGATTTTTTCAATTCATGAGAAATTTTTTCTCATGGCTTAATCATAAGTCTTGGAAACCCGGATGATTTGCAATGGGCTATGGGTTAAATAGGATGTCAATCTCGAAGCCCCATTAGGGATAATGTATTTAGAAGGATAAATTGAATTTAAAAGTTCATGTGGCGGGATCCGTAATGGTTAATGTTCATACACTGGGATTCAATTGCAACATGGATATCTCACGTCACTTGCAATTCTGATGTAATTCTCATTTAGGGTCAATGGGATAACATTGGATAAGCCAAGGTAAGAATGTCCCAGAGCAATCTGTGGAGGTGCTCACATAAGAAATACAAGCTCAATAATTGATTAAAAGTTAATCAATTATTTTAAGTGATTAAAAGTTAATCATTTAATTAAATAGATTAATAGTTAATCTATTGTTTAAATTAATTGTTAATTTAAACTAAAGGATTATTTTAGTAATTATTTGATTAACATAATTAAAGGGGAAATAGGTTTTGACCCATATCCATAAACCCATTAAAATGGACCTTTAATATGGGCCAAAGCCCCTGGGTTTAAACCCTAGGGTGGGGCGCCCACTTGAGGAATCCTAATCGGATTAGGATTTGTTTAATTGAATAATTATTGAAATATAATTTCTTTTATTATGGAATTAAAATCCAAGTGTTGGATTGCAATTAGGATTAAGATGTTATTGTAATTAGATTACAATAAGGAGTTTTAACTCCTCAAATCCCACGCCCCATAGAAGCTCACGCCCCCCCTTGTGGATTCCTAGTTTGACTAAGTTTCCTACTTTGGTGTACGATGTTGACTTATCCCTTTTAATTAAGGAATCCTCTTATAATAGAGACTCTTTAATTAATAAGATTACTATAACTAAAGTAGTTATAGATTAAGTAGGAGTTTATTTAATTAATAATAAGAGTTATTGTTAATTAATAAATCCTACTAGATAAGATCAAGTTGGAGTAAGATTAGGATAAGATCCTAGTCTATAAATACCCTAACACCCTAGACCATTAAATAGAATTCTCCAGAATTTTTTCTCTCCTCTCCTCTCTCTCTCCAAACCATGAGCCCTAGGGGAGACCCCTAAGGATTTTCGTGAGCTATATTGGTGGTCCTAGTTGGGTTTTGCAAATCTAGGGTTTTGAACCTTAGTATTATTGGTGATAGAAGGTCTACACCATTGATCTATCTTCTTCCTCTTGCTTCTATAATTCTAAAGGAGATTCTAAAGCTTCATGGGGATAGCGAAGAACAAGGATCGAGTGGATTAAGCTTTTTTTCGGAGAAATCTCTACAAATAGTTATGACGGTTCGAGTGGATTAAGCTTCACCGGTGAAAAAATATTCACCGGGGTTATATGACTAAAACTCTTAGATAATTTTGATGTTTTTTATGGTGTTAAGATCTAGGGGATCTAGTTTCCGCATAAATTTTTATCCGGATCCCCCTTCACTCCAAACATTGTAAGATTTCTTTTGATGATCTTTATCTGATCATATCTTTTCATACAATGATGGCTTTCACACTATCTAGGTAGGTTGTCCTGGCTATTGGTAGCAGAGGCTTTCACTCTAGTGACCCAGATAAATACCTACTGTCCGCCTAGGTAGCCATTTCATACTGTTTGCATCAAATAGTGACTTTCACACTATCCCAGTAGGTAGCCCTTTTTATTGCAACAATTTAAGCTCATGGAGGATACACAAAATGGGGATGACTAACAAATATGGTCATTCTAGATTGGTCATCCAAGGCCACACTTATGGGATAAGTCAAACACCTACATATTGAAAAATAGACCTCTCAATAGAATCAATCAGAGTGCATGTGAAATTTGTAAAGCATACACACATGAATAAGTCTCTAACTGTTCAAGATAAAACAGTCTAATTTTCAACCTAACCAAGAGACTATGAAGGTGATATATCCTCAATCAGCAACAAACTCATGTTCAACTCTAGATAAGTATAAAAATAAAGATCACATAAGGAATCCAGATCATGCAAGTTAAACAAGGGCAACATGAAAAAAAATCTTTTTGGATTTTATGGTTTTCAATGTTTTTGGATTTTTCAATATAAAGAAAACAGAAAAACATACCAAAGCAAATAACACTAGTAAAAAGAAAGACTACTAGTATACACAGATAGTATAGCACTAAGACAAGATATATCACAAACAGCACACCCTAGGCTATGACAGGCATGGGCTAAGTGAATCCCTTTAGGTCTTCCTTTCTCACCCAAACAGTTTTAAAAGTTTGATTGACCCTTTGGTCTCTAACAATTTCAATTGAGGTAGATATAACCTTTTGCCTCTTCCTCCTGTTCCTCCTTTTCCAGGATTGAGTCTTAGAATTATGGCGGACATTATGGTTCTCCCTGTTACCTCCTCTATATCTAGCATGAGGAGTGTCATGACCATGCCATTGTCTAGAGTTGTGAGCAATTTTCATCACATCTTTACACAAACTCCTAGACTTCTCCACTAGGACCTCAACTCTCCTTTGAAGATTCCCATTAAAATTATGTTGGTTCCTTGAACCATGATTGGGCATTCTTCGAAGTATAGGACATCGAGGCTTAATATGACCCTTCACTCCACATTTATGACATGTAGGAATGAATTTCTGAGTGAAAGGGTATGTCCCTTTAGCAGGAGGGCGCCTTTTAGCACTAGGCTCAGTGTTCGAGGTAGATGGAGTTCCCTTCCATCTCCACACCTCTAAGTTTGCTCAAGATCAGCTAACTTGATTTTAAGACTTGTCTTTTCATCAAGACAAACATGTAAATCAGATTCAAGTAGTTGAGTCTTGGCAAGGAGGGAAGCCTTCTCTTTCTCAAGTTGGGACACAAGAGCTCTCAACCCTGAAGCCACTTGGTCTAAGGCATCTTTTTTCATTTCAATAGATTTGATCTTTTTGGACATGGAAAACTGAACCTTTTTCAGCTTTAGGCATTCCTGAAATAGTTCATCATAGGCCGCCTCAAGGTCTCCCTCAGAATATGAGTCATTTTGACTCACATCATCCTCCTCACCATCACTACAGTGTTAGTTACACACAACATTTAAAGAAGGCTCCTCAATCCCAGATAAGGATGCAGTGAAGGCCACATAACCCCTAGTCTCCTCACAAGAAGAACTAGCTGATTCCTCAGATTCAGATTCACTGTCATCCCTTGCCCTGCCCTTAAATCTTTTCTTATTGGAGCATTCAGCGGCAATATGGCCGTAGCCTTGGCATTCATAGCATTGAACACCTTGAGATTTCTTGTCCACACTTTTAAAATGTTTCTTATTTTCAAAGTGCTTGGACTTGGGCTTTTCATGAGATTTTGGTCCTTTCGGATTAAATCGCTTATTAAGTTTTAAAATTTTTTTGAATTTCTTCGCAAAAAAAGCCAACTCTTCTTCTTCATCTTTAGAGTCACTATCTGAACCATCTATGGATTCCTTGACGGACTTCAAGGCAATGGATTTTGGTTTCTTAGATGGGTTCAGATTTAAGTCATAGGTTTGGAGAGAACCAACTAACTCTTCAAGTTTGAGAGCATCAACATTTTTGCTCTCCTCGATGACGGTAACTTTCGATCGAAATCTCTCAGGTAGAGATCTCAAAATTTTCCTAACAATTTTGGACTCTGGAATTCTTTCCCCTAGATTGAAACTAGAATTGACAATGTCACTTAGATTAGTATAAAAATTATCAAAAGTTTCATTATCATCCATCATCAACTTTTCAAACTTAGAGGTCAACAATTGAAGTTTGGAGATCTTGACTGTTGTAGTCCCTTCGTGGGTGATTTGAAGAATGTCCCATGCCTCCTTCGAAGTGTCACATTTAGAAATACGTAGAAATTCTTTGAGTGTGACAACAGCGAAGATTGCATTTAAACCCTTACTATTCCATCTATAACTTTCAAGTTTCCCATTGGTCCATTCAGAAGAAGGTTTAGGGATGGTCTGGTCATCTATGGTCTTTGTTGGATGGGTCCAACCTTGTTCAATGGAGAACCATACTCTCTCATCTAATGATTTTAGAAAAGCTCTCATTCGAGCTTTCCAATAGGCATAATTATTCCCATCAAATAATGGGGGACAAGAGATGAATCCTCCCTCTCTTTGGAGATTCATATTCACCGAAAAATATGAGACAAAATCACACTAATAAATTAGTGAACCCGCTCTGATACCAATTGAAAAAAAAATTAATTCGGTGAACCTCAAATCTAGGGTTTGAGTTGAGAATCTCAAAAAGTCAAGGGGATGGTTCGGGCTCCCTATAAGTCTATCTACCCTTTTTGATGTTTTAACAATTAAGTTATAAATTAAGGGATGATGTACTTTAAGTGCGGAAAATAGAAAGCCAAGCAAATCACAACACAATGATTTTTATGTGGAAACCCTTCTGGGAAAAACCACGAGATCTAGTCCAGTCATGAGAATCTACTAAGACAAAGTAAACAAGAACTTACAAGACTCGGACTTGACTCCTTCGGACTCGACACTTCGATCCTTTAGTTCTTAGTCCTCCTCGCCTAAAAAACTCATCACATACTCATAAGTCCTGTGATCAACCACAGCTGCTTGTACTTCTCTTTGTGTCTCGAAAACAGTCCATGATCTTCCTATCGATCTCCGTCAATGACGGATTCGGATTCCACCGACCAATTCACACATCCACGATCCTTCTTGGATCGATCTTCTTCGCAAAGGCTCCGGGATACTCTAGCCAAGGTGTTCTATTCAGAACGGATTGATGGTTTGATAAGAATCAATTCCTAGATGGACTCCTTCAATGGAAAAGTCCAAGCAAACAAGAATGATGCATTGACTTGCAAAAATTAGGATGAAAGACAAAATAACTAGGGGAGGAGAACAACCAAATATAGAGTTTCTATGAACTCTAGAGATACCTCAAAGTACTCTCAACACACTTCCAAAGTCTCTCAAAAAGTTGCTTTCACGGATTAGGGGATTCCTAGTTAAATAGAGGAACCAAAAATCAAGTTTAGAAGTTGCCAAACCCAAAATAGCATGAAATCCCACTTCAAGGTTGACCCTGGGAGTGTTGGGTCGACCAAAAGGTGCACTTGGGTCAACCCAAGTATCCTCCAGGGTCGACCCTGGCTTTTCTCACTTGCTGGAAAATTTCAGCATACAAAATTTTGCTCTTCAAGGTCGACCCTGAGGCTAAAAACAAATTTTATACTTTATTTTTAGCCCTCAGTCCCTTCATAAAAGTTGTAGCTCTTTTTGACGCGGTCAATTTGACATATTATAGAGCAAAATAGGAGCTATGGTTTGGGAGATATGCCCAAAACAAACAACCTTGGTTTTTTGAAACATTTCAGAAAATTTCAGAACTTTTAAACAAGTTTTGTACTGTTTATCTCATCACCTAGGGTCCGTATGGTTAGTCTAGGACACTTACCACCTAAGGAAACATGTTAGGATTATTCTAAGTCAATTCCCACCTATGGTAGCATGGTATCTAGGTCACTTACCATCCTATGAAGGAAATGATCAAACCGAGTCTTCAACGGTCTTCAACTTCACTTGTTTGCGAATGCTTGGCGGCAATGACACAAGATACACACCTAGACACCTAGATTCATTTGTTTTAACACCGGAATAGGCCAACACATAAAACATAGACTTTACAATTATAAGGTCCTAAGACATCATTTTGAATGAATATAATCTTGATAAATACAAGCTAGTTGACCAATTGGATCATTCATATCATCTAGGCTTGTATAGAAGGGATTTTCTGTGAAAAATAAGAAATCAGTTGATTGATTTATTGAGGCTTAAAAATCAGCCAACTGATTTATCATTCATAGCTATTGTCTTAAGAATCAGTCAACTGATTCTTTACTAAGCAAAAATATCAATCGACTGATTTCCTTGAGACAAAGCATTAAAAGGTTGTAATGGCTAGTTTTCAAAAGGCTTAAAAATATTTAATGCACCTCCAACGACCATATTTCTTATTGGGCTATAAATAGGAGTTATTTATGAACAAAAGAATTGTAAATCCCTAAATAGGTGTTGGCAAATTCCGTGATCATTAGATAGGTCATGTGAGTCGAGTCATGTTCAACTTGTCAGAAGAGAAGAGCTAAAGCTTAAAGAAGATTGAAGAAAGAGAAGAAAAAGCTTCGACTCTGGATCTAGACAGGTAATGGACTTAGAGACCCCTACCTAGGTTGGTTTTGGCTTAGATAACTCTAAACATACCTAGGAGGATAGTTTTAAACCTAACAAAGTTGTTTGATCTTAGTTGAATCAAATAAACATGAAAAGACATATGGTTTGAACAAAATTCTGTCTCAACCGATCGCTCGGTATTGGGACCGATCGATCGGTGACCTACCGAGCGATAGGTGGCTATCGACTGGACAAAAAGTTTGTATGGGGTATTTTTCCAGAGAGTTGATTTATAACCGATCGATCGGTCCCCGTAAAAAGAATTTTTCTTTTTTTGGATTCTTTTTTTAAACCCTATATAAATAACTTTTTGGAGACCTAATTCGTGTCTTTGATATTTTTTGAAAGAGTAGAGGTCTGAGATACTCTTCTAGGGTTTTTCTATTGCTTTTATTAGATCTTTGTTGATCCCTCCTCTTTCTTAGATCCTAGAGAATGCAAGTATAGATCTAAACCTTTGATCTTGCATTGTGTGATCTCAGATCTGTATGAGATCCCTCTAGGGTTTGAAATTTCTTAAATTGATTCACAACCCTACACCTTGTGTGTGTGTGTCCGGTGTTTGATCCGGAGCCTTTGTGGAAGGAGATCGATCGTGTGTGAACGTGGTTTTGAAGTCGCTTGAAAAGATTTGGTCGGTGTGGAACCGAAGCTGCTACGGCGGAGATCGAATCTGCTGGTTCGTGAAAATCAAGAGTAAGAGTCTATACCTAGGAACGTCGTTTCTGTTTTGGTAAGGTCTTGTCTTGTACTTGATATCTTTTCATAGTGAAGTTTATTGCTGGACAAGGTCCCGTGGTTTTTTCCCGTTAGGGTTTTCCACGTAAAAATCTTCTGTGTTTGATTTGTGTGGATTGTCTGATTGAATTGTTCATTGATTTCTAAACATATTAATTGAAAAATTAAAATTGGTTAGAAATTATTAGATAGACCTATTCACCCCCCTCTAGGTCTTAGAGATCATTGATCTGGATAAATTTCAATTGGTATCAGAGCTTGTTCACTGATAAGGCTAATCCCTTAAGTGTGATCCTGTATTATCCGTGATCATGAGTACTCTAAGAGAAGGTGGATCCGTCTCTCGTCGCCCACTTTTTGATGGGAATAATTATGCTTATTGGAAAGCTAGAATGAGAGCCTTTCTCAAATCTATTGACGAGAGAATTTGGATGTCTATACAGAATGGGTGGACTACGCCCATAAAAACTGTAGGTGATTTGACTGTAGTCAAATATTCTGATGAATGGACCAGAGAAGAGCTTGAGTCAAGTGGATGGAACACTAAAGGTCTCAATGCTATCTTTACTGCAGTCACTGCTGAGGAATTCAGACGAATTTCTTAATGTGAAACAGCAAAGGAGGCTTGGGACATTCTTGAAATTACCCATGAGGGTACTACCACTGTTAAAATCTCAAAACTCCAAATGTTAACCACCAAATTTGAACATCTAAACATGGAAGACAATGACACTTTTGATGAATTCTATGCAAAACTTAGTGACATTGTCAACGCTAGTTTCAATTTAGGTAAGAAAATATTTGAGTCCAAAATTGTTAGAAAAGTTCTTAGATCTCTCCCAGAGAGATTTCAACCCAAAGTCACTGCAATCGAAGAGAGTAAATGTTGACTCTCTGAAGATTGAGGAATTGGTTGGATCACTCCAAACCTATGAACTCAATCTACGTCCATCCAAGAAGAATAAATCTTTAGTCTTGAAAACCATCAAGGAAACTTTGGATGAGGATGACAGTGATGGAGAAATGAATGAGGAAGAAATGGCTCTCTTCGTTAAAAAATTTCAAAAATTTTTTAGAACGAAAAAGAGGTTTAATCCCAAACAGGGAGGAAAATCTTTTGAGAAGTCAAAGTCTAAGCCCTGGGAAAATAAGAAAAATTCCAAGAGTGGCGACAAGAAATCCCAAGGTGTTCAATGTTATGAATGCCATGGCTTTGGTCATATTTCACCTAACTGTCCTAACAAGAAGAAGAGTAAGGGCAAGGTGATGAATGCCTGTTGGGATGACAGTGATTCCGAGAATGAAGAATCGGACAGTTCCTCTTCAAGTGAAGATACTGGAAATCATACGGCTTTCACTGTTTCCCTTTCTGGGATTCTTGAGACTACCTCTGCGGTTGATGAAAAGGATAGAAGTGATGAGAGTATTCATACTGAGTCTAGTGATGACTTACAGAAGAGTCAAACTGACTCTGAAAGTGATGAAGATTTGAAAACAACTTATGATAAGTTGTATGCTGAAAGTTTGAAACTGACTAAAACAAAAATCTCTTTGAGCAAAAAACTCAAACTCATTCAAAATGAAAGAGATATTTGTAAACTAGTAGCAGAAGAGAAGAGTGCACTAGTTAGTCAGTTGGAAAATGAAAAAGAAGCATTTGTTATAAAAGTTCAATGTCTTTTGGAAGAGAATGTCTCATTGACTAATGTGGTCAGAAAATTAAAAGTTGAAAGAGACACTTCCATGAAAGAAATTGAAGAGTTAAGAACTCTGCAAATGGAGCTGGAAACTTTTAAAGTCTCTCTTGTTGATAAGGTGAAATTTCTTGAGAAAGAACATCAAATTACCCTTAAAGACAAGACTAACTTGATTCAGAAGGTCTATACTCTTGAAAAAGAAGTAAGAATGTTTGGTAACACTAGCTGCCTAGATGAATTAGTTAGAAAGTATGGATCAAATTCGAGTAGATTTGGGATAGGACATGTTGACACACCAACTGGTCCTTTAGCTGTTGGTACAATGGCTAGTGCAGTGTTTGAGCCAATACATTCTGATCCTAAAGAAAATTTACCTTCTACATCAAGTACTAAGGCTTATACAAATTGTGTAAAGCCTGGAAATACAGCTCCTAGAGTGAATGCTTTGAGGAATCAAATTCCTGTTAGAAGAAATCCTCCTCCTCTTCCAAGATTCATACCCACATGTCACTTTTGTGGTGTGAGAGGTCACATTCGACCTAATTGTAATGCTTTTAGGAGAGCTCCCCGAAATGGTTCTTGGAACCAAAATCAAAATCAAGGGACTCTTCAAATGCAGATTCAGGTTCTAGCTGAAAAGTCTAGAATGTTGAGCGATGATGTTAATAGAATTGCTCAAATCTCTAGGACAAGAACTGATCAATTTATTCCAAATGATTATTCAAGAGGAAACAATTTGACTTATCAAAAAACTAGAACTGAACAAAACAAAAAAAGGTTAAGGAGGACAAAAAGGAAAAAGGTCTCTACTACACAGATTAATGATCAAAGATCTAAACAAAGTTTAAAGACTGTGTATGTAAGAAAGGATGACCTTAAGTGCTTTGTCATTCATACTGCCTTGAAAGCCCAAAACATAGAAATGTGGTACTTCGACAGTGGGTGTTCTCGGCATATGACAGGTAACAAGTCCTTATTTATTCAATTTGAGGACTGTCTAGATGGGACTGTTACTTTTGGTGATGGAAGCAAGTCTTTAGTCAAAGGGAAGGGTATCATCGATTCACCAGGCATACCTAAATTGAAAGATGCCTTGTTTGTTGAAGGACTGAAAGCTAATTTAATTAGCATAAGTCAACTATGTGATGATAACCATGCTGTACACTTTACCCAAAATAAATGCTTAGTCATTAATGGTAAAGGTAAGTGTGTTCTAGAAGGATTGAGAACCACTGACAATTGCTATGGCTTAATTCCCAGTCCTAATCCCTCAAATGTCTGTTATAAGACTAAAATTGAGGAGGTTGATTTGTGGCACCGAAGACTAGGTCACATGAACTTCAAAGACCTATGTAAAATCTCTAAGCAAGAGCTTGTGAGAGGTGTTCCCAAACTAGGAAAGCCTTCTACTGCTGTTTGTGGGCCATGCCAAATTGGTAAACAAATTAGAACCCCACATAAGAAGACTTCAAGTATTGCTACTTCATATCCACTGGAATTAATTCATATGGATCTTATGGGTCCTACAAGAATTGAAAGTCTAGGTGGAAAGCGATACATCCTAGTCATGGTTGATGATTTCTCAAGAATGTCATGGGTGACATTTATAAGAGAGAAATCCGATGCTTTTGACAATTTCAAAAGTATTTGCCTGAAAATTCAAAATGAGAAAAGATGTCCAATCACTCGAATTCGAAGTGATCATGGAAAGGAGTTTGAAAACTCTAAGTACAACGACTTTTGTGATGAGTCGGGTATGAAACATGAATTTTCTGCACCTATTACACCTCAGCAGAATGGTGTAGTAGAGAGGAAGAACAGAGTTCTCCAAGAGATGGCTAGAGTTATGCTTCATAGCAACAATCTAGCTTCTCATTTCTGGGCTGAGGCAGTTAACACTGCTTGCTATATAGTTAATAGAGTTTTTGTAAGACATGGAACAAGGGGAACCCCATATGAGTTGTGGAATAACAAGAAACCTAGTGTCAAGTACTTTCGAGAATTCGGAAGTAAATGCTATATCCTTAAGGATAGAGAGCAATTGGGCAAATTTGAATCCCGGAGTGATGAAGGGATATTTCTTGGATATTCCACCAACAGTAGAGCTTATCGAGTGTATAACTTGAGAACCTCTACAATTATGGAGTCCATAAATGTAGTTGTGGATGACTCCGGTGTTGAAAATGTGCAATGTGAGGATGATGAAAGTGCTGAAAATGAAAATGTTGAAATTGTTTCAACTCCACTTATTGATAAGCAAACATCTCCATCAAAACCTACACATCCTAGGGTCATGAGTCCTCACTCCCCCACTGATATAATTGGTGATGTTGAAAGTGGAGTGAGAACGAGGAAACAAATTGAAAATGAAGTTAGCTACATTTGCTATACTTCATCTTTTGAACCCAAGAATGTAGCTGAAGCTCTTGCAGATGATAATTGGATAAATGCAATGCAAGAAGAGTTACTTCAGTTTACTAGGAATGATGTTTGGTATTTAGTACCTAGGCCTAACAATACAAATGTGATAGGTACCAAATGGATTTTCAAGAACAAATCTGATGAAAAAGGTACTATCATAAGAAATAAGGCTAGGTTAGTTGCACAAGGATACACCCAAATTGAAGGTATTGACTTCGATGAAACTTTTGCTCCTGTAGCCAGGCTAGAATCAATAAGAATTCTTCTAGCTGTGGCTTGCCATATGAAATTTAAACTTTTTCAAATGGATGTTAAGAGTGCCTTTCTGAATGGCATTCTACATGAGGAAGTCTATGTGGAACAACCAAAAGGATTTGAAGATCCACATCACCTTGATCAAGTCTATCGGCTAAAAAGGGCCCTCTATGGTTTAAAGCAAGCTCCAAGAGCTTGGTATGAGAGGCTGACTACTTATCTCTTGGAAAATGGATTTTCAAAAGGGGGAGTAGACAAAACCCTTTCCATAAAGAAAGTGAAAGGTGATATTGTCATCGCCCAGATATATGTTGATGACATAGTGTTTGGTTCCACATTAGACTTACATGCTTATTCATTTGCTGAACAAATGAAAAATGAATTTGAAATGAGCATGGTTGGTGAGCTAAGTTTCTTCCTTGGTCTTCAGATCAAGCAATTGGATTCTGGGATCTCAGTATCTCAAATCAAATATGCAAAAAATCTAGTGAAGAAATTTGGCATGAGCTCTGCTAAGCATGTAAGGACTCCTATGAGTTCTACTACAAAACTTAGTAAAGATGCTACAGGCAAAAGTGTTGATCAAACTTCTTATAGAAACATGATTGGTAGTTTACTCTACCTAACTGCTACTAGACCTGACATAGCCTTCAGTGTTGGTACTTGTGCCCGCTATCAAGCGAGCCCAAAAGAGTCTCACTTGCTTGCAGTTAAGCGTATCATTCGATATGTGAGTGGAACTCTATCATTTGGCCTCTTGTATTCTTTTGATACAAATGCCACGATAGTGGGATATTCCGATGCCGATTGGGCCGGAAATGCTGATGATAGGAAAAGCACCTCAGGAGGATGTTTCTATATATATTGGAAATTGCTTAGTTGTTTGGCTTAGCAAAAAGCAGAATTCAATTTCGTTGTCCACTGCAGAAGCTGAGTACATAGCAGCTGGCAGTTGTTGCACTCAACTTTTGTGGATGAAGCAGATGTTGAATGATTACGGGATTGAACAGAGCACTATGACTGTGTATTGTGATAATTCTAGTGCTATCAATATTTCCAAAAATCCCGTTCAACATTCTCGCACAAAACATATAGACATAAGACATCATTTCATCCGTGATCTTGTTGAGCAAAAGATTGTGTCTATAGAGTATGTCCAAACAGAGAATCAATTTGCGGACATTCTGACAAAACCCTTAGATTCCCTTAGGTTTGAACTCCTTAGGAAATCCATAGGTTTGTGCGGAGTTGAGTAAAGATGTACTTGTTTCATAGCCTATGTGTTCTTCATGTTCTATTTATGTCATAGAGCTATTTTTTTTGTTATTTTCTTTAATTAATAAAAATCCAAAAACATTCAAAAAAAAAAAAATTGAAAAATGTTGCAAAAAATAATGTGTTTGTATGACCTTCTCTCCTATCTTTATGCATAAATTTGTTTCCTTGAAATCATAATTGAATGTTAACTCCAAGGTTAAATTTCATAGGATTGAGTAATAAAAGATAGTTCAATTGTTGGTTCGATCTTGTGATTGAATTTGGTCATGCTAACTAATCTCAGTTAGAGTTGAGCATACAAAGATGTTCTATTTTGCACATGCACTCTGACTGATTTTTGAGATGGTGTTAGTTCCAATTTATGGGTTCTAATATTATACAATATGGTTCCCTAGATTAATCAAATCTAGTATAACCAATGTCATAAAAAATTCCATAAGATGAGCCCCCTAGTTATAAAAATTATTGACATGGAGAGGACTACCTGTGAGTTTGTGTGATAGCTACTAGTGAATGCAAACAGTGAGTAATGGCTACCTAGATAAACAGTAGGTATCTATATGGATTGCTAGTGTGAAAGCCCCTACTGTAATTAGAAAGAGCTACCTTCTCACTTGAGTGAAAGTCACCAGTGTGCTAAAAACTATATATGTGTACTCCAAAAAGAATTTTCACAATGAGTACAATTTGACTGAAAAAGAAATGAAATAAATTTTGTTAGTCAAATTTGGGGTAAAAATTGCTCATCATATAAATATGGATGATTATTGGTCTTAAAACTAGTTTTTGAAAATTTTAGAGTTCCATTTGAACTATAATGTCAAAATCTAGATTAAGGAAGGAAACCAATTCAAAGAGTCAAGTAATGAATTTTGATTTCATACTCACATTACTTCTAATTGTATCTTGACTCTGATTGTGAATTTGATGCAAATACCATATTTAATCACCAGTGAAAATCAATTAATGTTTACATAATCCTTGTTTAGGACTATACTTGATATATCAATTCTTGGGTGATTATTATTATTTATGATTTTAATGAAATCAAATGTTGCATATTTTTTGGTTAATTGGTCATTTTGAGGTGAAAATGAGTTTTCAATGAGCCATACTCATTCACTCCAATCGGTCATGAAATTTCCATAGGAGACAGACCACTTCGTAGAATGATTGATTCTACTGCTGAGAATCGCCAAAAGGCTTTGGCTGATAAAACTCATAAAAACAAGGGTAAAGCCTCATCTTCTCAAGCCAGTCGGTTATCTTCTTTCATTAATCCTTTGGCCGCTCAACCTTACCGTGAATATTTTAGCAAGAAGGCTATCATGGTTGAGCGAGGAATTCAAATTTCAGACTTTGATGATTATTACCTTCCTAAGCTCATTGCCGATCGTCAATGGGAAGGTATTCTCAATTTATCATGTCCTGCTTCTATTCAGTTGATTCAGGAATTTTATTCCAATTTTTTTGATATCAACTTAAAATCTTGGTCTTTCAAATCTAGAGCTTTAGAAAAATCCGTGATAATAAATCCTGATGTGATTGCTACAATTCTTGGTTGTCCTCGAGTTCCAAATGCTTATTATCCTTATAGATACAAGACTGATGAGGATAAAGAAACCATGGAAAATGTAGTTACCTTTCTTAGTGGTACTCCGTCATTTTGGGTTGGTTCTCTCATTGAAGTGTCTAAACTCACTAGGGATGCAAGACTTGTAAACCTAGTAATGAGTGCCAATATCCATCCAAAGGTTCATACTGCGGACCTTAGGGAAGATAGAGCTCGTTTTCTGTACAGTCTTCTTCGTGGGCATGATATTGATCTTGCAGCACACATTATCGATTTGATGATCCAAGCTCATCGAACTGAAACTGTAGTTGGAGCTCTTCCGTTTGGATCCCTTATCACTAAGCTTCTTGGTTCACAAGGGGTATTTGCACCTCCTGGTGTTCCTACACGAGTACCTAAGGGTCCAATCAACAAAAAGACCCTATCTCAGAGTTTCTCACATGCCTCACTTCGAGATATTGATGAAGCAGCTGAAGTTGGTGCTGGGTCATCTCGTCCTCCTCCGGCCTCGATTGATGATCCTGCTGGGATGATGAGAGCGATGCATATGGACCTGAAGACCCATGTTTCCTCCTACCAGGATTTCACTACAGAGATGAGAGGTCGTCTTGGTTCGCTTGATGCAGCTGTGCTGAGTGTTCAGCATGATCTTCATGACTTCAGAGCATATTATGAGTCACAGCTTACTTCAGATGATGATAATGAGTGATAGTCAGACTGTTGAACTAGGATACTCCTTAAGTTTCATGTTTTTATTTAGGAGGTTACTGTGGACCTTGTTTTATTTTGTGACTTTTGATGTATTTTGTCTTGGTTGTACATAGTACAAACCTTTTATGGATGTTATTGACATGGATACTTCTGCAATATTACTCTGAGTTTATGTTATCTCCTGCTTTTACCTTAATTCTATTGTTTATATTCCACCTTTGGCATTTCGAGTCAAAAAGGGGGAGAAGATGGTTTCATGGACTTCATTGTTATTATTGTGATATGGATATAGGATATGGGTATTATGGATTATTGCTTTGAATATTATTTCCCATGCTTCACAGGTCTTTGGTTGAGCATGTGCAGGCAAACAGGTTCTAAGATTGGTGAAACATGACAAGTTGAAAGTGTCATGTAATTTTCTTTATTGAGTCATGTAAAGGTCAAATTTTCATTTTTGAATCAATTGGGAAAATTTGAACCTAGTATGTGAGTCAGTCGTGTTTTGTCCCGGAATTGCCAAAGGGGGAGATTGTAAATCCCTAAATAGGTGTTGGCAAATTCCGTGATCATTAGATAGGTCATGTGAGTCGAGTCATGTTCAACTTGTCAGAAGAGAAGAGCTAAAGCTTAAAGAAGATTGAAGAAAGAGAAGAAAAAGCTTCGACTCTGGATCTAGACAGGTAATGGACTTAGAGACCCCTACCTAGGTTGGTTTTGGCTTAGATAACTTTAAACATACCTAGGAGGATAGTTTTAAACCTAACAAAGTTGTTTGATCTTAGTTGAATCAAATAAACATGAAAAGACATATGGTTTGAACAAAATTCTGTCTCAACCGATCGCTCGGTATTGGGACTGATCGATCGGTGGCCTACCGAGCGATCGGTGGCTATCGACTGGACAAAAAGTTTGTATGGGGTATTTTTCCAGAGAGTTGATTAATAACTGATCGATCGGTCATTTGGACCGAGCGATCCGTTTTGGACCGAGCGATCGGTAGTGAGCACCGATCGATCGGTCCCCGTAAAAAGAATTTTTTTTTTTCTGGATTCTTTTTTTAAACCCTATATAAATAACTTTTTGGAGACCTAATTCGTGTCTTTGATATTTTTTGAAAGAGTAGAGGTCTGAGATACTCTTCTAGGGTTTTTCTATTGCTTTTATTAGATCTTTGTTGATCCCTCCTCTTTCTTAGATCCTAGAGAATGCAAGTATAGATCTAAACATTTGATCTTGCATTGTGTGATCTTAGATTTGTATGAGATCCCTCTAGGGTTTGAAATTTCTTAAATTGATTCACAACCCTACACCTTGTGTGTATGTGTCCGGTGTTTGATCCGGAGCCTTCGTGGAAGGAGATCGATCGTGTGTGATCGTAGTTTTGAAGTCGCTTGAAAAGATTTGGTCGGTGTGGAACCGAAGCTGCTACGGCGGAGATCGAATCTGCTGGTTCATGGAAATCAAGAGTAAGAGTCTATACCTAGGAACGTCGTTTCTGTTTTGGTAAGGTCTTGTCTTGTACTTGATATCTTTTCATAGTGAAGTTTATTGCTGACAAGGTCCCGTGGTTTTTTCCCGTTAGGGTTTTCCACGTAAAAATCTTCTGTGTTTGATTTGTGTGGATTGTCTGATTGAATTGTTCATTGATTTCTAAACATATTAATTGAAAAATTAAAATTGGTTAGAAATTATTAGATAGACCTATTCACCCCCCTCTAGGTCTTAGAGATCATTGATCTGGATAAATTTCAAGAATAACCATTGATTATCTTATTCATTATTCTCATCTACTCCCGAGCATTCATTGCTACATTCTTTGAGAAAAACCGTAGATATCAAAATAGTCAAATTTGAGCTATTCAACTCCATTTGATACTCTTAGTGAGCATTCAAGTGATCTTCCAGCTCATCTAAGGAGCATTTTCAGATTGTAAATTTTACATATATCCATTGTATTCAAAATCAAGATTCGGTATGATTCTTGTCATTGAAGCGGGAAGTTTCATTGAAAGGAAGTTAAGAGAGGTTTTTTCTTGCAAATTGTAAGGGTTTGATCTTTACCCGTGAAGAAAGCCGTGCGATAGTGGATCGTGTTGAATTCTCAAGTGGGTAGCTTGAGGCGGGGACTAGGCGGGAAGCCGAACCTTGATAACATATCGTTGTGTTTGCATCTTCTTTCCCTTCTCTTTAATTTACTGTTTTATTGGATATTATATTGCTGTATTTTAATTGTCATATTTATTAGTTGCTTAAAAGATTTCTTAAAGGATTTGGAAGAAATTTTAATTTGCCAAGGCCCTATTCGCCCCCCCCCCCCTCTAGGGTCAATTATTTGGGCAACAACTATGACTTTTACATGACTCACACTAACAACCCATCTTGGAAGGATATCATGACAAAAGAAGTACTCGATAAGCAGATTTTGCGAGTTCTACAACCTATGATATGCACATGCTTATCAACACAAATACCTATAAAGCATGGAATATAAGGGATAAACAGTATATGGCTAGGCAAAAAGCACAACAAGAATCAATATATATCATCATTTAGCACTAGGAGCATTGAGCTCCCCCCCATATGTGAATAATGTGGTAATGTGCTAAATGTGAAAACACAATAAGAAGCAATGAAGTGCTAAGTGTAAAACAATGTGATCATGTGAGTAAAGTGCTCTCCCTTTTTTTGGCATGACTAACCAAAGACAACATCATGAGAAGTAATGACAGAGTGAGAGCATCAGAAGTCAAAATCTATGAAGTATAAGTACTAGAGCTAGCTTAAGTCAAACTCCATGATCCATAAGCAGTAGAGGAACATTTCACAACAAGGAATGGTATCCAGTAAAGCAATTTCAAATGAAAACATGACATATTACCATCACAACATAAAAAGAGTACACATCCAGAATCCAAAATATGACAAAATATAGTCTGCAACATAATAACACGGATAATAGACTACACATAGACATAATTCAATGACCACCTCTAGGAGCATCATAGTCCTCTTTGTAGCGATTCTAAAGTCACGAACATCATGGTGCATGGCATCCATCGAAGGATCTTGGGAGTTGAACTGACCTAGAATGCTGGCCATGATGGAATCGAACTGGGACTGAACATGTGAAGCAAATGATGATTGTGAAGTGGACATCTCGGCCAACATAGAAGCAAGGGCGTCCAAAGTGATGGACTGATGAGGTGAGTGGTGTGGTTGTTGAGTGGAGGGGCCGACATCATATCACCCAGAAAAGTCTGAAGTAGGAAGTACATTCTCATCCTCTTGATCTAGAGGAGTTCATGTGGCTGCATGAGCGAGGCTATTCGTGAGGGTATTGGTGGTAATAGGACATTTTGACTTCCTAAAGTCATCGCCTGGAGCTGCTCGAATTCCTTGAATCTGCAGGAGAATGGATACCAGAATCCCAAATGGTAAACCTTCCTTAGCAACATCGACTCTATGCGCATGGAGCATCAAGTCAACAATGTGGGCTCCGAGATCACTCCCATGGACCTTTAAGAAGCTATGGAGGAATCTTGCCCAATCTTCCCGAAGGACAGTGGTGTGACCTTTTGGGTGGATATTGTAGCTTATAACTAGGTGGGCTAACCTTGAGGGAATGGATAGATCTTTCTAAAGTATGTAGGATCCTTCCCAAGGAGTATAAGTACCACATAAGTATGTGGCAACATCATCAAGGGCATTTGAATCCTTGTCGAGACTGTAATAATAGGGGTAGTAGGCATCAAGGACTTGAGGAACACAAAGATAGGCTGCAATGATGTCAGGGTTAGCATCAACTGAGACTATGAATCAGTGTTTATGGCATGAATGTTCGAATAGAACTCCCGAACTAACTGTGTGGGTGCTGGTCTTGAGATTTCAAGAATGCCGTCCCATTGACGATTTTGAATTATCTCAATAAAACCATACTTGGAAAATCTGAGAGAACGGTGTGCCTCTCAACCATTATGGGACAACAAGACATGAAATTTTGGTAAAGGGTTGCACAAGTTGGAGACATAAATTGAGGAAGTCTTGATGGATGGCTTGGTTCACTTGGTGCGGCCCATTTGGATTTTTCTTTTGCTGGGGCCTTGCGTTTGGATGCCGGGGCTTTTTCCTTTTCCTTGGAATGGGTTTTCTAGTGCTAGGAGCTTGCCCAATAGTGATTCTATGGCCAACATTGATCCTTTAATCTATATAGTCATCATCGGGGTCCGGTTGAGCAATAAAGCGTCGTTTGGAACTATCAGACATGTGGAAAGCAAGGATAATGATGGTGAATACAAAAAAAATTGTGGATTACAACCCTTGAAATCCCAATCTAGGTGCAAATGAGTATGAAATTGAAGTTTCAACCCTAAATCAAGATCCTACATGAGATTTAAGAACAAGACGTGAGAAATTTACCTCAAGGAAGCAAAATGAAGGATGGGAATGCAAAAGCCCTCTTTGGTTCAAACGTTTCTACCCACAACAAGTGAGAAATGGGGGGACCCGAGGGTATAAGACCCTTATTCTTGAAAACCGTTAGAGCCACTTCTAGGTGGTTCGAACCAAATCCAAATATATATTTTTGATTTGTTTTGAGTTGTTTGAACACTCTTGATCTTTCTTAGATTATTTCAAACTCATATTTGTTCCAAATTTGAACAAAGAATTCCCTTTAAAATCCACCTATCCTTAGTCAGGACATGAACTCCCCCTGAGTTCAAGTGCACCAATATCTACCTCATAAATGCATAAGAAGCATTCCAAGCTACAAGATGTATGACATGCCCAAGAAAATATCACAAATATAGTTTTAGAGCATTTTAGGATAAATCTACCTAATTTTAGTCTCACAAGGAAATTAAGCAAAGACTTAATCACTTTATCACATTTAGTGCATAGTTTTCCAAGTAGCCAAGTGTGAAGTGAGGTTTTGACTGGACTCCAAATCTCAAGTTTCTATTCCTAATAAGGATTTTACATTATACCACTAAGGAAACTCTAGGAATCACAATACTAGAAGTCAAACCTAGTTAAATCCAGAATAAGCTATTTTTGAATTTAAGTGCATACTTATCCATTGTTTGACCATAAACTTTTCATTTTCTTTTTCTGTCAAACATAGCTAATTTATAAGAAATTTTTTCTTGACTTTTTTCTTTTCACTCTTTTTCTTACAACGATGGCTTGACACTAGTAGGTAGCCCTCTCTATTGGCAGAATGAGCTTTCACACTAGCAACTCAGATAGATACCTACCTTGTTGACATAGGTAACCATTACTTACTGTTTGCATCCAATAGAAGCTTTCACACTATCCCAATAGGTAGCCCTTCCCATTGCCTCATTATTTTTCTTTTTCATGTAGGACACAAGTAAATGAGAAATTCACCAATGGTCATAAATTAATCAATGGTCAATCTAGATTTAGCCAATCGAGGATAGATGGATAACACAATTTCTTACGACTTAAAAATATAGAACTTTAACTAGAGTCCATTAGAGTGCATGTGCATAAATCACAAGGCATATCATGAATTACTAAAACCTAACTGTGATAAGTGAGATAACATAATTTTTATCTCCCAAAGGACTTAAAAAGGTGCATTATCCTTAAAAGCTCAATCCTAGATTATGATTTTTCTTGGACATAAGATAAATAAATTATAGAACAAAGAATGCAAATCATGCACAATATGGTAGGAGAGATGTATTAACACAAAAACTATTTTTGAATTTTTCAGTTTTCTATTGTTGTTGGATTTTCTCAATTTTATTGTTTTTGAATTTTTCAACATCAAAAGCAAAAACAACTAACTAATGCAAAAAGAAATATCTTAACTAAAATAAAGAGAAAATCTTTTAGTGTTTTTGATGCAAGCAAAGTGCAAAAATAAAACTGAAGCAATTAAAAACAATCCTACTAATATACACAACTAAGCATAGCACTAGGTACAAATATAGCAATCAAAACACACCCTAGGCTATGGCAAAAACAGGCTAGTCATAGCCCTGAAGGTCTTCTCTCCTCATCCAAATGGTTCTAAGATTTGATGTGACCCTTTGGTCTGTAACCATTTTAGGTAAGTCTTGAGGCATGACTTTTTGCCCAAATTCCTTCTTCCTGGGTAAATTACTAGAAGCCCTTTGATACACCTTGTTCCCTCCTCCATATCCTATGTATGTAGGAGTGTCTGGACCATGACTATTCCTAGAGAGGTGAGAAATCTTCATCACCTCATCACTCAAATTCCTAGACCTCTCTGCAAGGATTTCAACTTACCTTTGGAGGTTTTCTTGAAAATTTTGCCTTTAATTCATTGAACCTTGACGATGGTTTCTCCTGGAGGTAGGACATTTTGGTCTAGTGTGACCCTTCACCCCACAATGAAAGCAAGTGGGAATAAATCGAGAGGAAGGGTTCCTCTTAACAGAGTGATGGGTTCTCTCAACTGCAGAGGGTACTGGAGCCCTGTTAGTCTAAGAAGGGACAAAAGTCTGATATAATGGTGGACGAATTGGGTTCCTATTAGCATTAATGGCATTATGATTTACATGAGGATTTGGTATTCTAGCGTTGAGCTTCTCAACAATTTGATAGCCTTTCTGAGAGGAAGGACCAATTTCTTTCTTATTATCATAATTCTTTCCTTGACAGTTTAGCTCATCAAAAATTTCAGTTATGCCTAGGAATCTATTTTCTGTTTGAAGTTTGTTCAATTTTTCAGTTAGGTTTGATTTTTTTCTTAATTCTTTTCTGAAGGTCACATTCAAGATCTGTAACATTCTTGATTAGGCTAACTTTATCATCCGAAATTTTGTGAAATTCTCTGTCAAGAAATGAAAATTTTTCATAGAGAACTTCTTTCTCTGATCCTATCACCGAAATATGGATTTTCAAATCCTCAGTCTCTTAAAGGAATATATTTCTATCATTCTCAGTCAAACTGACCATTTCGGCTAGAGAGATATTAGTCTTCTTAAGTTTGAGACTCTCCTCATACAGTTCTTTGTATATTATATGGATGTCTTCCTTAGATTCAAAGTCATCTTGACTGTTTAATCCTTCATCACCAGAGTCCTGATTTTCTGGGGTTTCATCATCATTAACAGATTTTAGACACTAAGTGTCTTGGTATTTGTTACACAAGTATGAGGGAGATTCTTCAATTCCCTTGGAGATGGCAGTAATGACAGTATGATTCTAATCTTCTTTCTCAGAAGAAGAATTATCCGAACTCTCAGATTCAAAATCACTATCACTCCATGAGGCATTCATTACCTTACCCTTAGATTTTTGTTTGATAGGGCATTCAAGCAACATATGGCCATAGCCATGGCATTCATGACATTAAACACCCTGGGAATTATTTTCAGCATCTTTTGAGTTTCTCTTTTCTTCTCGGTGCCTAGGCCTAGAGTTTTCAAAAGATTTTTAGCCTAACAGCCTAACTTAGGATTAAAGCTTTTATTTGTTTTAAAAAATTTATTGAATTTTTTAACAAATTAAGCCACATCTTCCCACCTGAATTCAGATTCATTATTTAAATCTGCAGATAATTCCTTGATGGTTTTCAAGGCCAAATTTTTAACCTTGGGTTTTTGGGAAGTTTTAAGATTGAGTTCAAAAGTTTTGAGCAATCCCACTAACTCCTTAATCTTGAGAGTATCAATGTTTTTTCTCTCCTCAATGGTCGTGACTTTGGCCTAAAATCTTTGGTCTCGAACATTCCCCGAATTATTTAACATAGACCTCTAACTAGGGTTAAACTTAACCTTAGTTAATCACTCTTGTTGTAGATTTTTCTAACTAGGGTTAAAATTAACCCCAGTTAATTCCCATACCCTAGGTTAGACTTTAATCTAAAAATCCCAAAAACACTATAAAATGCAAAAATCCAAAAAAATATTGTCTTGTTTGCTTTAATTGGGGTTACTTTAACCCCGGTTAGATTTTAACATTGGTTAACATGCTTAACCCTTGGTAAAAAACCCCATAAAATACCAAAAAAAAATAAAATAAAAAAGACCAAAATGACCTTTTTGCTTACTTATTTGCTTTCCTAATTGTGATTAGATCCCCTAATCACAGTTAATCCCTTTCTAACCGCGGTTAGACTTTGCTTTACACTTGACCAACCCGGTCAGTCAAACCCTAGCCTCCGGGCTAGAACCCTTGACCCCCCTTGCACACACACACACCCCTTAGCCTTGGCACGGGCTCACGTGCCAGAACTACGCTCGGTCTGATCTCACCCCTATGTGAGTACGTAGGCAATCCAACTCGGATTCGACCCTAGTCTAGACAACCCCTAGTCTAACTTGCTTTGCTTATCTTCTTGATTTAGCATGTCATTAAACACTTAGGCATTTAATTATCATTGAGATTAACTTGGCTTAACTATAGGGAGTAGGCAACCATTTATAAAATGGAGGTCCTGGGGTGCCTAACACCTTCCCCAAGGCTTAATCGAACCACTTACCCTAATCTTTGCTAAACCATTTGCCTTATCCAAATACTTGTTTACCTGGGACCTATCCCTAAGAATGAATAGGTGGCGACTCTTTAGTCCACATTTGCTTTTCATGAGCGGACCGAAAAATCTCGTGCTCACAGCACTGGCGACTCTGCTGGGGACTAGGTTCAAGCTGAAACCTAAACTTAAGCCAAATTAATCTCAATATTTATTAAAATGCTTAAGTAGTTTAGTCAAATGCTAATTCTTTATATCTTTTGGGTGTTTTTGTAAATGTGCACTTCATACATATCATAGTAGTGTAACGACCCACTAAACCCATTAGACAGGCTTATTACGTTAACGGCCGCTGGATGATGATCCTCGGTGTCAGTGGCTTAAACGTCTTGTAGGTCCGCGGAATTTTGTCTATTGGGTGATGATCCTCAGGAAACGATTCTGAACGCTCCCGCTTACACCAATCGTCCCCGGTATGTTCTATACCTCGGAGTCGCATATACGGTGTTAAGTGATCCCCCCATCTTGCTAGGAACACCTCCTGCATTACACCAGCATACATACATATAGCTTAGGCTAGATTATAGTTTACAAGCAGCCCATCCGGGAGGGGTTATCCTACACCCTAACTTGCTTGCATACTATACCTGTCCCCCTGTCATGGTTGATTGCCCGGGCACATTCTACCCGGATAAGCATCCATCCAAGGGCATGTACTGAGCCTTTTGTTGTGCTTGTAATAAGACACACCCTACTCCGCTTCCTGACATAGCATATGGGGTTCAAAACCCAGGTAGATAGGTTTTCACCAGACCTACCCTCAACTTTGACCTGATAGGCACTTGGTTCCCAATAACCCGAGTAAAGCATGTCGGACCTCTCTCCGTCTGCCCTATCGGATCACATATGTCTTGTTACACCAAATTCAAAAAAATTCAAAAAAATCAAAAATCAAAATTCCCTCTCCGGCATGTCATTCTGAATTCTAGAATAGGGGCATTACCCCTATGTTAGTAAGACTGCTAGGTCTTTTGCTTGCTTGTCAATCTTCCCGCCCTTATCTACTCCGGCTCTTACTCCATACATTTCCATTATTTCAGGAGCAGACCCTGAGTCGAGCACTTATTTGAAAGATACCACCAGTTGATACTTGATCAAGCAGATACAGTATGGATCAGTTAGTGGATGGACATGAGACTGACCCCGACACACCGACATCACAACCGCCACAAGCCCCGAGCCTCGAGGCAAGAATGGCTGAGAATGCCCAAAACATAGAGGAGCTGAAAAACATTGTGCATGATTTTATGCGGGCCGTAACTCATGCTCTCTCCTCCTCAAATCCTCGACCGGCCGATGTGTCAGGCCCATCACAAGCAAATCCTTCACATGTTATCAATCTTCCCCCACCACCACCTGCTATCAACACTCCGCTACCTGTTCAAACACCACAACTTCATACCCTCAACATCCCTCCACCACCTGCTCACCCACCATCAGACTTCACCTTCAACATTCCACCTCCACTTGTTCAACCACAACCCATTCCCCACATCACACCTCTCATCATTGACCAGTTTGAGGAGGAGGAATCTAGGGCCGGCAATGAACCCCATATTGGATCGACTCACATATCTTCCAGTTTGGCACAGATTCTGGATGCTTACAAGGAAAGAATTGAGAAGTTAGAAGAGTTGGTGAAGACAGTGCAAGGAACCCGTAAATCTGCAGACTTCAGGGATATGTGCATGCACCCAGGGATTCAATTGCCCCAGGATTTCAAGATACCTGATTTCGATAAGTACAATGGGAAAGGATGTCCCGAGATGCATTTGAGAGTCTACCGTGGAGAGTTGTTCCAGTTGGAACACGATGATAAGCTTTTGGTACAGCTATTCTAGAAGAGTCTGAAAGGGGCCGCCCTACAATGGTTCACTAAGGTCGACCCCAACAAAGTCAGAACATGGGAGGGCCTCTGTGAAACTTTCTTGGCTAAATATTCATACAATGTTGATCTAGTCCCTCAGAGGGTAGATTTAGAAAAAATGTCACAGAGGGATAATGAGTCCTTCATCGAGTACTCGGTTCGGTGGAGAGAAATTGCCGGGAAAATGAGCACCCCTCTGCCGGAAGATGAGCAAGTGACCACTTTTCTTCGCACTCTCAAGCACCCACTTAAGACTCTCCTGGCCGCACAACCAATCTCTGATTTCAGTACAATGGCCAAGAGCGGTGCCCGGATTGAGGCGACCATGGACGACATCGGGGCATTCGACATGTTCCAAGGTTCGAAAGGTGCATCCTCTTCTCGTGCTCCCATACCTCCAAGAAGGGATAACAGAAAGAAAGAGAATGACGGGCAAATGATCGTGGCCATTCGAGTCCCCAACTTGCCTCAACAACCTCGGCAGCCTCGGCAGCTTCAACAAGCTCCACAGAACCAAGGAAAACTTCTCTCTCACCAGATGACATTTGAACAGAGAAGAAACCGGGCATTCACACCGATCCCGTACTCTTTGACATCTCTGCTCCCTTTCTTGTTAAATAAGAAGCTGATCACACTGAAGGAGCCCCAGCCTCCACCTGCAGTTCTCCCAAAGGGTTACAGGCCGGACCAGCACTGTGGATATCATCAGTCGCCAGGACATCCTACGGATCTATGCTATGACTTCAAGCATGCTATCCAAGACCTATTGGAGACAGATGCAATTCGCTTTGAACCAGGAAATGAGGACATCACTCAAGTCCCTCTGCCCAACCATGCTACTCCTGGAAATTAAGGTTGCATCGGCCAGAATCTTCAGTCGAATTTTTGAGCAAACTCTGTTTGTTTGTGATGTCTTTGCTTTATTTTCATCAGTTATCTTGCAGTTGGCCAGAGTGGCCCGTGTCGGTCTCTTTCCCCAACCAAGTTTGTCAGTGGCCAGTGGCCTTTGCTTCAATTGCTTTGTCTTTATGTCTGTTGGTGGCTAGTGGCTTTTGTTTCAGTATCTTTTGTCGAGTCTGTTCACCCATTAATATCTTAATGAAATGACTCGTTTAAATCAAATTCTCACTATGCTCTGAGATGCTTACTTTGAGAACTGAACTAGCTTTTAATGCCTTAAGGAACAATTTGATAAAGGTTGATCACTCAAATCGACGGATACCCTTCCAAGATTGAACAAACTTGAACAAGAACAACACAAGAACTGAAGACCTCTTTGAGCCATCAAATGTCATTCACCTGAAACACAGATGGTGCAATGACCATACATGCTCTCGACCAATCAGGGAAAGGATAAGAGGCCATCTTTTGATACCTCTTTCAAATACCTCTCTTACCTATGCTATATATATCCGCTAGTTAGACATTTGAGCCTGCTAGCCTTTCTTTCAAACACCCACATATGGGCACCCTTTGAAAGTCAAAGAACAATGCAAAGGAACAACCAACAAAGAGTAACAACATCAAAGTGGCTTTTGGCTGAACTACGTCTTGACCTGATCCCTATTTGGGTACGTAGGCAGCCTGAAATCAGGTTCGGTCAAAACACAGCAAATGTTCACAATACAAGGCAACCATGTGCAAAAAAAAAAAAGAGAAAAAAAAGAACAAAAAAAAAATACTTGGCGAAAGGCGAGGCAAAGCCTTCATCAAAGGATAAAATGCAGAAGTAGGTTCTATGCCAACAATGAACAAATGTCATAGGGTGCCCTATCCTTGCTGAAACAGTGAATTTTGAGCCTAATATCGTTTCCAGCCAAACCACGTTTCGTCCCAGATAGTAAGCCCTCCTTAATCCCTGAAAGGACTTGAGCATTAATGGTCAAAAACATTAGTCTCCACTTCCCGACAGGCAATGACGAGAGAAGAGCGGAGCATTATCGAAAGAAGTTCAAAAGCAGAAACATGAGAAATTCAAAACTTGTATACTCAGTCCTGGTGACCCGAAAGGGCCCAGGGGTAAAAAAAGGGATAAATCAAACTTCAAATTTCACGGGCATAGTAAGGAATCATCAATCCTGTTATTGCGCAAAAATTACGTGAACCCAGTCCTGGTGAAAACCCGCAAGGGTCAGGGGCAAAAAAGGGAAAGATAAACCAATGCAAGCTTTGCTAGCCGATGATCAAACATCATGATCAACCACGGCTTAATCATCTTTACCTGAAGGTTAAGAAACCTAGCTAGGTATCCCACTACAAGCAATCTCAGGCATACTCTTCAAAGTTCAAACAGTCAATTTCATTGTATACAGTCCACTAGTCAACTATAAGTCCACCACTTGTCAGTCAGTTCATTTGTCCTTTTAACAAGTCGGTCGTATCATTTGTCAGTTATTCACACTTTTTAGTCAAGTTCCAACCTCCAGTAGAGTCAGCTCAAAGTCGACTGTTCATTCTCGCTGGTGCAAGGAAAGCATTGAAACCAGGGCAAAGCGAAATCAGCAGACTATCCTGGGCAGCACAAGTATTGGAAGCAGATCGGTACATTCTGGGGGGCAAGTGCCAACAATCAGATCACCCGAGTTAGGGGCATTTCAAATCTATCAGGCTATATGTGCAATGAGGCAGAGATTCAGGTTAAGGCTCAGGGTCACCGTTCTCATTCCTCATATCCAACTCATCTTGCTTTCTTTGTTTCAGGAATTCCCTATCATTCCTGATCACTCTTTTGTCTTGCTTGCTTGCTTTCCGGGCAGACCAGTCGGGCGACTGGCTTAACCCTCATCACCTTTGCTTGCTTCCATGTAAAGCAGTTAGACGGCTGTCTTTACTCTCTTATCTTGCTTGCTTGCTCTCCGGGTGGATTAAACGGGCGACTGTCTTCACCCTCATCACCTTTGCTTGCTTCCGTGTAAAGCAGTTGAGCGGCTGTCTTTACTTCTTATCTTGCTTGCTTGCTTTCCGGGCAGACCAGTCGGGCGACTGTCTTCACTCTCATTGCTTTGCTTGCTTCCGTGTAAAGCAGCCGGACGACTGTCTTTACCCCCCATCTATCTTGCTTACATCCTACCTAGTGAGACAATTGGAGTTTTGTCTGCACTATCTTACTTACATCCTACCCAGTGAGACAATCGGGCAGTTGTCTGCACCATCTTGCATCCGTCATTCCCCAATCTTGCTCTGCTTTCTTCACTAATCAAGGAGTACGTTGAAACACCCGTGCGATCAGATTTCAATTATGGCCTCTTGTGAAATCATTCATGTTCATGCTTGCTTTGTTTTGCATAGATCTCGGAGAAATGGTTGTGTGATCAACTTTCAACTCATCTCCAGTGAAGTAGTTGTGTGATCAATTTTCACCTCATCTTTGTTGGAGCGGACGTGTGTCCACTTCTCATATCCATCATGCTTGCTCACCATGCTTACTCATCATGTTATCAAGCATGCTTGCTTCGTCCCACCTGCTTCGGTGTAAAAATTGTTTGATTCCAGTCTTTGTCGTTCAATTGCCAACTCGGCATTCTCCGACAAAGAGGGGCAGCTGTAAGCACCCTATTTTTACACCCCCCTCAATCGTGGTTAATCAACTTAACCATGGTTATCTCAACCTTAACCATAGATCTAAGCCTCCAAACCCCGAGGGTCCAAGATTTTGGCCTAATCCTAAATCCAAAGCTAGCCCTAGGTCTATGCCCTAGGTCCATGCCCAAGGCTAACTTCAAAGCCTCGAGGGCCCAAGCCCATTAACAAAAGCCAGCTGTAGGTTTGCACATTTCCTTTTTAGGGATCATTTTTGAATCAAAGGGAGAAACGGCCGGACTGCCTCCATGCTTCCCACCCTCTCTCCTCTCACTTTTGCTTTCTTCTTTTTCCTTGTTCCCTTTTTATCTTCTTCTTTGATGCTTAACCTTGGAATCGAGAAAAACCCAGACCTAACCTTGCTTCTTTGATGATAAAAATTCAAATTGAGGGGGCTTGACTGAAATCGACCCGGCTGTGAACTGCAAATCTCGGTTTGATCTTCCCTTGGCCTCCCTTGAGCTTATAAATACTGGACCTTTGGAGAGCAAAAGGGAGAGGAAAATTTTGAAGAGAACCCTGTGGAATTTTGTAGGAAACTGCTGTCCAGTCCAAAAATCCAAAACCCCAAATCCTTTTCCAAACCATTTCTCCCTCAAGAAATACTTCAAATTTCTGGCTCGAAAGAAGGGAAAGACTCTGAGGGTTAGCCTGGGCTACCCTCAATAAAGGAGCACCCATTCTTCACACCCAAGCTGTCCCCACCAGGGAAGCTCGATTTTAGAAGGTAGGAATACCCCTTTTTTTTTTCATTGCTATTTGTTTTTTTTTTCTTGTTGCCTTTCAAGTGTCCCTGGTCCATTTCCAAGGACCATAGTTTTTTGACAGGAGAAGGAGTCTCCTATCTCTTCCATGTAGGTAGGGCTGTCAACGGATCGGATTCGGACCGGATCTGCCTAGATCCGAATCCGATCCGATTAAGAATCCGACTGATCCGAATCCGATCCGAGATCCGTCGGATCATGAAGTAGCCGATCCGAATCCGATCCGATTATATATCGTCCGATCCGAATCCGATCCGATCCGATCCGAGTAAGGTTATTTTTTTTTAAAAAAAATATAATAATACCTTAATTAATACTAATTAATGTTAATTTTTTTAAAAATTAATATTTTATACATAGAAAATCTAAATAATATATTTAAAATAATTAAAAATTATTATTATTATCGGATCGGATTTTAATCGAATCGGATCACCCTATATCCAGATCCGATCCGATTATAATCGGATTCCACCGATCCGATCCGAATCCGATCCGACGGATCACATATAGGGTCCAAAGTCCGGCTAATCGGATCGGATTCGGATCGGATCCGGATCATGATCCGGTCCATTGACAGCCCTACATGTAGGGAATGGGGGACCCCATGTAGCTCAGGTTCAGTATTGGTAGCAACTTACTTACTGTACCAGGCTTCCCTCAAATGCTCCAAGGTCTCCTCCAACAATGAGGAAAACCTCGGATGCATGGTGGTGCAAGACCATGAGGAAAGAAAAATCGAGTTTTGGGCAACGTCCAGAATCTTGACACTGTTGTCAATGGTATTCTAATAGTGCATGCTAGTACGTTTCATTGCCTAACCAACCCACAATGTTAAGTTTGTAGCCTAGATTATATGAGCTCCACCCAGTTTGTGTTTGCCAAAGAGTTATTCTGGTTTAAACTTCTTGACTCTAGCTCTAGTATAGCCTTGCTAACTAGTGCAGGCTACATTCTTAAATGGTGGTATTTGAATCACTCTTTTTCTTTTTTCTTTTTTTATCCTTTTATTGGTCCAGAAGCGTATGAAGGGTAGCTTTAGCTTGGTCTTACTTGAGTGCAAGATGTTCTGAGTGGAGCATTCGGCCAACGGTGGCCTTTGAACCACTCTCCTTTGATCCTCTTTGTCTTTTGTGCAGAAGCTTACGGGAGCTTATACAGCTCTATCATTGCTTTGTTACATTGCACTAAGGTTGTTCTAAAGGTGTGTTTTGAGTACTCATGTATTCACTGAACAAAGGGACTGCGACTCGCTCCTTTGTGCTGAAAAATAGCATTCGGCTAGGTATTTGCCTTAGGCCATTTGGGTGCTACCTTTTGGGCCCATACCCTCCATTACATCCTAAGTTTTTTTCAGACTTTGGTGAGCCCCTTGTAGCCCAGCCCATGCAACCCCGGGGCTGCCTTGCGCATGTTTGAATGGGTTACAATGTCAGTGAGAGAAGGTCTGATGCATAGCTGTTTTTGTTCACTTATTTTTTGGGACTGTTTTGGGTTTGGTCTTACCCTATACTAATGGCATCTCAAAGTTTGTTGAGCCTCTTCCATTGTTCCTAACCGTGACCTAAGGATCTGGGTGTCCCCCCTTTGCTTGTCCCTTGCACCCAACAAAAAATAATAAAGAGAAAGTGCTGAAGCAAGCACTGTTGTGTGACAGAATATTGCTGAAATCTTTCACTTTAGGCCCTACATTTGGTCTCGAACATTCCCCGAATTATTTAACATAGACCTCTAACTAGGGTTAAACTTAACCTTAGTTAATCACTCTTGTTGTAGATTTTTCTAACTAGGATTAAAATTAACCCCAGTTAATTCTCATACCCTAGGTTAGACTTTAATCTAAAAATCCCAAAAACACTATAAAATGCAAAAATCCAAAAAAATATTGTCTTGCTTGCTTTAATTGGGGTTACTTTAACCCCGGTTTGATTTTAACATTGGTTAACATGCTTAACCCTTGGTAAAAAACCCCATAAAATACCAAAAAAAAATAAAAATAAAAAAGACCAAAATGACCTTTTTGCTTACTTATTTGCTTTCCTAATTGTGATTAGATCCCCTAATCACAGTTAATCCCTTTCTAACCGCGGTTAGACTTTGCTTTACACTTGACCAACCCGGTCAGTCAAACCCTAGCCTCCGGGCTAGAACCCTTGACCCCCCTTGCACACACACACACCCCTTAGCCTTGGCACGGGCTCACGTGCCAGAATTACGCTCGGTCTGATCTCACCCCTATGTGAGTACGTAGGCAATCCAACTCGGATTCGACCCTAGTCTAGACAACCCCTAGTCTAACTTGCTTTGCTTATCTTCTTGATTTAGCATGTCATTAAACACTTAGGCATTTAATTATCATTGAGATTAACTTGGCTTAACTATAGGGAGTAGGCAACCATTTATAAAATGGAGGTCCTGGGTGCCTAACACCTTCCCCAGGGTTTAATCGAACCACTTACCCTAATCTTTGCTAAACCATTTGCCTTATCCAAATACTTGTTTACCTGGGACCTATCCCTAAGAATGAATAGGTGGCGACTCTTTAGTCCACATTTGCTTTTCATGAGCGGACCGAAAAATCTCGTGCTATGACTTCAAGCATCCACCTAGGCTTTCAGTTCTTGTAGGACCCCTAAGATCCATATGAATTAATTCCAGTGGATATGAAGTAGCAATACTTGAAGTCTTCTTATGTGGGGTTCTAATTTGTTTACCAATTTGGCATGGCCCACACACAGCAGTAGAAGGCTTTCCTAGTTTGGGAACTCCTCTTACAAGCTCTTTCTTAGAGATTTTACAAAGGTCTTTGAAGTTCATGTGACCTAGTCTTCGGTGCCACAAATCAACCTCCTCAATTTTAGTCTTATAACAGACATTTGAGGGATTAGGACTGGGAATTAAGCCGTAGCAATTGTCAGTGGTTCTCAACCCTTCTAGAACACATTTACCTTTACCATTAATGACTAAGCATTTATTTTGGGTAAAGTGCACAGCATGGTTATCATCACATAGTTGATTTATGCTAATTAAATTAGCTTTCAGTCCTTCACCAAACAAGGCATCTTTCAATTTTGGTATGCCTGGTGAATCGATGATACCCTTCCCCTTTACTAAAGACTTGCTTCCATCACCAAAAGTAACAGTCCCATCTGGACAGTTCTCAAATTGAGTAAATAAGGACTTGTTACCTGTCATATGCCGAGAACACCCACTGTCGAAGTACCACATTTCTATGTTTTGGGCTTTCAAGGCAGTGTGAATGACGAAGCACTTCAGGTCATCCTTTCTTACATACACAGTCTTTAAACTTTGTTTAGATCTTTGATCATTAAACTGTGTATTAGAAACCTTTTTCCTTTTTGTCCTCCTTGACCTTTTCTTATTTTGTTCAGTTCTAGCCTTTTGATTGGTCAAATTCTTTCCTCTTGAATAATCATTTGGAATAAATTGACCAGTTCTTGTCATAGAGATTTGAGCAATTCTATTAACATCTTCGCTCAATATTCTAGACTTTTCAGCCAGAACTTGAATCTCCCTTTGAAGAGTCCCTTGACTTTGATTTTGGTTCCATGAACCATTTTGAGGGGCTCTCCTAAAAGCATTACAATTTGGTCGTATGTGACCTCTCACACCACAAAAGTGACATGTGGGTATGAATCTTGGGAGAGGAGGAGGATTTCCTCTAAAAGGAATTTGATTCCTCAATGCATTCACTCTAGGAGCTGTATTTCTAGGCTTTACAAAATTTGTATAAGCCTTAGTACTTGATGTAGAAGGTAGATTCATTTTAGGATCAGAATGTATTGGCTCAAACACTGCACTAGCCATTGTACCAACAGCTAAAGGACCAGCTGGTGTGTCAGCATGTCCTATCCCAGATCTACTCGAATTTGACCCATACTTTCTAACTAATTCATCTAGGCAGCTAGTGTTACCAAACATTCTTACTTCTTTTTCAAGAGTATAGACCTTCTGAATCAAGTCAGTCTTGTCTTTAAGGGTAATTTGATGTTCTTTTTCAAGAAATTTCACCTTATCAACAAGAGAGTCTTTAAAAGTTTCCAGCTCCATTTGTAGAGTTCTTAACTCTTCAATTTCATTCATGGAAGTGTCTCTTTCGACTTCTAATTTTCTAATCACATTAGACAATGAGACATTCTCTTCCAAAAGACATTGAACTTTCATAACAAATGCTTCTTTTTCATTTTCCAACTGACTAACTAGAGCACTCTTCTCTTCTGCTACTAGTTTACAAATATCTCTTTCATTTTGAATGATTTTGAGTTTTTTGCTCAAGGAGATTTTTGTTTTAGTCAGCTTCAAACTTTCAGCATACAACTTATCATAAGTTGTTTTCAAATCTTCATCACTTTCAGAGTCAGTTTGACTTTTCTGTATGTCATCACTAGACTCAGTATGAACACTCTCATCACTTCTATCCTTTTCATCAACCGCAGAGGTAGTCTCAAGAATCCCAGAAAGAGAAACAGTGAAAGCCGTATGATTTCCAGTATCTTCACTTGAAGAGGAATTGTCCGATTCTTCATTCTCGGAATCACTGTCATCCCAACAGGCATTCATCACCTTGCCCTTACTCTTCTTCTTGTTAGGACAGTTAAGTGAAATATGACCGAAGCCATGACATTCATAACATTGAACACCTTGGGATTTCTTGTCACCATTCTTGGAATTTTTCTTGTTTTCCCAGGGCTTAGACTTTGACTTCTCAAAAGATTTTCCTCCCTGTTTGGGATTGAACCTCTTTTTCGTTCTAAAAAATTTTCGAAATTTTTTAACGAAGAGAGCCATTTGTTCCTCATTCATATCTCCATCACTGTCATCCTCATCCAAAGTTTCCTTGATGGATTTCAAGGCTAAAGATTTGTTCTTCTTGGATGGACGGAGATTGAGTTCATAGGTTTGGAGTGAACGAACCAATTCCTCAATCTTCAGAGAGTCAACATTTTTACTCTCTTCGATTGCAGTGACTTTGGGTTGAAATCTCTCTGGGAGAGATCTAAGAACTTTTCTAACTATTTTGGACTCAGATATTTTCTCACCTAAATTGAAACTAGCGTTGACAATGTCACTAAGTTTTTCATAGAATTCATCAAAAGTGTCATTGTCATCCATGTTTAAATGTTCAAATTTGGTGGTTAACATTTGGAGGTTTGAGATTTTAACAGAGGTAGTACCCTCATGGGTAATTTCAAGCCTCCTTTGCTGTTTCACATGAAGAAATTCGTCTGAATTCCTCAGCAGTGACTGCAGTAAAGATAGCATTGAGACCTTTAGTGTTCCATCCACTTGACTCAAGGTCTTCTCTGGTCCATTCATCATAATATTTGACGACAGTCAAATCACCTACAGTTTTTATGGGCGTAGTCCACCCATTCTGTATAGACATCCAGATTCTCTCGTCAATAGATTTGAGAAAGGCTCTCATTCTAGTTTTCCAGTATGCATAATTATTTCCATCAAAAAGTGGGGGACGAGAGACGGATCCTCCTTCTCTTAGAGTACTAATGATCACGGATAATACAAGATCACACTTAAGGGATTAGCCTTATCAGTGAACTAGCTCTGATACCAATTGAAATTTATCCAGATCAATGATCTCTAAGACCTAGAGGGGGGGTGAATAGGTCTATCTAATAATTCTAACCAATTTTTATTTTTTAATTAATATGTTTAGAAATCAATGAACAATTCACTCAGACAATCCACACAAATCAAACACAGAAGATTTTTACGTGGAAAACCCTAACGGGAAAAAACCATGGGACCTTATCCAACAATAAACTTCACTTGAAAAGCTATCAAGTACAAGACAAGACCTTACCAAAACAGAAACGACGTTCCTAGGTATAGACTCTTACTCTTGATTTCCACGAACCAGCAGGTTCGATCTCCGCCGTAGCAGCTTCGGTTCCACACCGACCAAATCTTCTTAAGCTACTTCAAAACCACGATCACACACGATCGATCTCCTTCCACGAAGGCTCCGGATCAAACACCGGACACACACACAAGGTGTAGGGTTGTGAATCAATTTAGGAAGTTTCAAACCCTAGAGGGATCTCATACAGATCTGAGATCACACAATGCAAGATCAAAGGTTTAGATCTATACTTGCATTCTCTAAGATCAAAGAAAGAGGAGGGATCAACAAAGATCTAATAGAACAATAGGAAAAGCCCTAGAAGAGTTTCTCAGACCTCTACTCTTTCAAAAATATCAAAGACACGAATTAGGTCTCCAAAAAGTTGTTTATATAGGGTTTAAAAAAAGAATCCAGAAAAATAAAAATTCTTTTTACGGGGACCGATCGATTGGTGCTCATTACCGATCGCTCGGTCCAAAACGGATCGCTCGGTTCTCATGACTGATCGCTCGGTTAAAAATCATCTCTCTGGAAAAATACCTCATACAAAATTTTTGTCCAGTCGATAGCCACCGATCGCTCGGTAGGCCACCGATCGATCGGTCTCAATACCGATCGATCGGTTGTGACAGAATTTTTTCAAACCATATGTCTTTTCATGTTTATTTGATTCAACTAAGATCAAACAACTTTGTTAGGTTTAAAACTATCCTCCTAGGTATGTTTAGAGTTATCTAAGCCAAATCCAACCTAGGTAGGGGTCTCTAAGTCCATTACCTTTCTAGATCCAGAGTAGGAGCTTTTTCTTCACTTTCTTCGACTTTCTTTAAGCTTTAGCTCTTCTCTTCTGACAAGTTGAACATGACTCGACGACTCGACTCACATGACCTATCTAATGATCATGGAATTTGCCAACACCTATTTAGGGATTTACAATGCTACTTGTAAGGGAAGGGAGACCCTTCTTCCTAAATGCATGATGGTCTTGTTCTTGCCAAAAGCGAGGTAAAACATATCGTAGGATATGTTCCACCTCTAATTCTCGTTCTTGAAAAACCTCGGTAAATCATGTCATGCATGCCGTGCTCGTGGAAACGTGTGTATACTTGCATTTAAATTTAAATATGACAATTGGGTAATTCACAATACATATAACATCAATAAATTGAGCAAGTCAATATTCATGCAATTCAGGGAAAGCAAAGAAGCACACTATCATAGGCCCTAGCAATTTCCATAATTAATTAATCATGCATTTCTTAATTTACAACTCATTTTATTCACCTTGGCATTTCATCAAACATGGGGTGTGTTCATTATTCATTAAACCTACATCATGCTTTTCTAGGTGGATTGATGCCCACTTCACATATGTATGTTCATTATGGATACAATGCCCTCCCCATTTCATTCATTATAATCATTCACATGGCATCCAATCGCCCAAATCCATCCTCACACAACCATTCCATTCATCCCAATAGGTTCATACTTTTAGGAAAACAATAAAGAAAAAGGAAAGAAAGGAGGTATGAACTAGGAGGGTAGTAAAATGTACAGACCTTGTATAGAGAAAGAAACCCCCTTGCAAAAACGTGCGTGAGTTGCTGCCCTAGCTTGGAGAGCGTAGTCCTCACGAGCTTGAACCTTGAACTTGAAGAAGAACAAGCTTGAGAATGATTGTAGGTCTTCAACACTTTGATTCCTCCTCAAAAGAAAACCCTAGTTTAGAAACCCCTTTCTCTTCTCTCCTTATCTCTCAAATCTTCTAAGTGTTGGGAATGAGCCCTAAAGACTCGGGCAAGCCTTATATGTAAAGGGTATAACACCCAAATGCCGAAAAAGCCCTTAATGAATTTCTGCAAAACACGATAGACCGATCGATCGGTGGTCAGGACTGAGCGATCGGTTGCCTACCGAGCGACCGGTGATAATGACCGAGCTCTCGGTCAAAAACAAAGCTCTCTGAAAAATTTCCCCATACAAAATTTTCAACTAGTCGATAGCCTCCGATCGATCGGTTGTGGACCGATCGATCCCTGCAATAGACCGAGCGATCGGTGCTCTGCAAACTTCTCTAATAAGTCCATTTCCCTTTTTACCTTTTCTAAACATGCTTAGGGCCTCTTTAAGTCTTATAGTCATTAATAAACAATTTATTAAATTAGTCATAGTGTTCTTGAAGAAATTCTCAAAGATTTCCATTTCTCAATTCATGAAGTTTGAGGACTACATAGGCATCATGCCTTGACACGTATTCCAAGGCATATACAAACAGTTCTGGGGTTCTACAGTATTGGTCCGCGCATGGACATGGAATCTCATAAGAAATATCTCGCAAGCTTATAAGAATTGTCTCGCAAGCTCACAAGAACATGCATCATATATGATCAAGTCTAAGAGTCTCTCACGCTCACAAGTCCACACGAGTCAAGATGAAAATATGATATGTTTCAAATGCTCTTACGCACTTTGATTATATCTTATGAAATGATCATGTTATTGAATAAATTCTAATGATATTATGTTGTGGGTTAGACTGCTTATACGCTGAGTGTTTTCAATACTCAGTCGACCTGTTATTATCGGCAGGTATAGAGCAGGAGTGCACGGCGGAGCCGTGGGTTAAGGAGGTATACTTCGAGGAAAGAGAAGAAGGTGAGCCTCTAGTTGAGGAAGTTTGAGAGTTGGATAGGTGGCCATACTATTAGGCCTAGTTTAATCTTTTTGTAAAGATTGTAATAGACTTAAGTTGCTTTAGATGATGTCGCTTAGTTGGTCACTTTATACTTGGGTTATTAGATTACTTTGGTTCATGGTGGGTTATGTTTATATGAGTCAGACTTATGCAGGATGATTTTTTTATATATCAAAATTTTATTATTCTCATTTTTGGAGACTCATGTTGCATGCCTTGTATGTCATGAGATTTAAGCAGGTTTAAGAAATGTGGCGACCCAATGTCCTATTTAGGTCAAGGTAGGATTTGGGGTCGTTATGATAGGATTCCTCCCAAAAAGTGGAAATATGGTACAATAGTCCTCAAAAGAAGAGGACTCTCTTTAGCTTTAGGAGTTTCCCAGATAAGGGATACCTGTGAGATGGCCTCCTCTAAAAGGGGATCCCAAGTTGACTTCCCTAAAATAAGGGAGTTAATGAGAGAGACCAAAAATGACCATCTCATACTTATAAAAGGAGGGTTTCTCATAAGAAACCCACACGGAGAAAGAGAGGAAAATCCTCCAGAAAGGACAGAGAAGAAAAGAAATAGTTCTTTTCGCCCCTTGAAGCAAAAGGAAGCAAGCTGAAGAAGAAGACTCATTCAACATGGGGAATAATAAGTGAGCCTCATAAAATGGTCACCCCTATTCTCTCTTCTTTTCTGAAAATATCAAAACCTCAAAGAGGTATCTATAACACCTACATGGGATCTGGGCAACCCCATTGAAAAAATGCAAATATTTTATTCAACCTTTGTTCTTCTTTAATTCTTTTTCTTAATCAGAGGTTCTTCCCTAAATCGGGAAGATAATTAACAATCTGGGTTTACTCGGATTGGAAGGACAGTCCCCCACACAAAATAATAAACTCAATACAATAATGGAGGTAATTTAACCGCAACGAAATTTGCGCATTACAAATTTCTGATACTTCCGGTGGGACTTTCTCCTCCTCTCATCTTTAATGAAGAACAAAAAAAGGAAAATGAGTAATCCTTTCTTCTGTTTTCTTATAGGTTTTGTATAGGATAATCGAAACCGTCTATATCCGTCCGACCTATGTTCTGACCATCAAGAGGAGGGTCTATGTCCCTCCAATACTAATTCCAGCAACTTACCCCCTTACTTGGGTTGAGGTGGAGCGGCCCCAATCTTGAGGTCTCGGTTTACTGGCTAAACCCTCAATGAGGGTGTTGCTGCCCCTCCATGGAGGAGTTACCCCAGCCAGATCCACGGACAGGGTGCATTCCTCAGGATGCACCACGGAGTAGATGCATCCCCAATGATGAACCACGGATAGGGTGCATCCTGCAGGATGTGCCACAGGGCAGGTGCATCCCCCATAATGCGCTATAGATTGGGTACATCCAATTGGATTCCCCACGGAGAGGCTGCACCCAAAAGGATGTGCCACGGAGCAGGTGCATCCAACTGGATGCACACAGACAAGATGCACCCATCAGGGTCTACCCGAACAGAGTGTACCCCAATCAGAATGCACCGTGGAGAGTGTACCCAACCGGGTACACACATGGTAGGGTGGCTCAACCACTCTGTGACAGGTTAGCCCAGAAGGAAGAATTATGTCAACCTCTGGGCCAAGTCGAACAAGGCTATCCTAAATCCCAACAGTCCGTATTAGGGATGCCGCAAAGGCTGACCTTAAGACTTGCTGGTTATGAGCCCCCTTAGTCCAACCTGGCTTGGGAACTCCCCCTTTAAAAAATCCATCAAATAGGGGAGATACTGCCCAATTTTCACCAGGGCAAAAGGACAAGGCCAAGGGCCTTATGACTTAATGAACAATCCCTCAAACAACTTTAAAATCTATAAAGGAATTGAGGAAGATGCCTCAAGGCATTCATCCGTGAACAAGAAATGTCCACAGACAACTTTCACGGGCAATAGTCCAAGTCATCCCCAAATGTAGGATAAGACCATCCCGTGGATGGGAAGCAAAAATTGTCCACGGACAGAGACAAGACAGTCCATGGACAGATTCCTAAGACAGTCGACAGACAGAGTCTTAAAACAGTCCGTGGACAGAGTCTCAAGACTGTCAAGATCATCTACGGACAGAGTCTCAAGAACATCCACGGATGGAAAATCAAGACCGTCCACGGACGGAAAATCAAGACCATCCACAGACGGAAGACGTACTAATTGAAAATTCCGATCTAGTGAGTCCCAAATAAAATATCTGAGTCAAAAACTCACAAACCCAAGGGGGGTGGCCAGGTCTTTCTAATGTCTATCTACCCAATTTTAATTTTTGTAATTGTTAACTAATGAAGGATAAACATAAACAATTAGAGTACGAAATCAAGAAAGACAAGCAAACCACAACACAAGGATGGAAACCCTTATGGGAAAAACCATGAGACCTAGTCCAATAAAGAGGTATCAATAAGAGTTAAGAGCAAAAAATACTTACAAGACTCAAACTGTACTCAACCAGACAATTGACACAACGATCCTCATTACTCAGTCCTCCATGCCTTGATAAACAATCACGAACTCGCAAGTCTCGCAATCTATCACAATAGCTTGTGCTCCTCCTAGAGCTCCACAAAAACCACGATCCTCCATGGATCGATCTCCTTCGCAAAGGCTCCGGATTACACTGCCCAATTGTTCTTTAAAATAACGGGTTGATGGTTAATTAAAACAAACAAACCTTACATGGATTCCAACATTTGAAATAAACAAGAAAACAAGATTGAATCAATGACTTGCTATCTCTAGGGTGGAAGAGAAGAGGGAATGGGTTTGGGAAACCCTAAATATCTCTAAGAAACTCTCTCAGAACTCTCTACAATTCTTAGGTTCGAATGAGGAATCATACCTATAAATAGAAATCTAAAAAATAGAATTTGAACCTTAATAAAAAAATGTTTCCGCATAGCCTGTTCTTGTCTGTTCGAACAGACTTTGATTTGTTCTATCTCGTTTTAACGAAGTCACTATTCACAACATGTTTTAGCACTGCCACTGATACTTTGAATAATTCGATATAGGTCAATGCTTATTGGATTAAGCTGAAATCTGAACCATAACTACTTTTGGTCATATAGAATCTACCCTAAAAGTTCACAAATTTTGGATGACTAAAAAGGACCAAACAATCCCTTTATTGATAGAAAGGCAGTTTTGCCTATTTTGACTCGAAATCTTCAAGGAGAGCAAGCTACTAACCACCTAAGGTAAGTAAACTTTTCTAGGTAAATTATCTTAAATTATAGGCTAGGTATCTAGGTCAATTCCACCGAAGGTAATATGGTATCTAGGTCACTTACCATTCTACAGAGTGAAACAAAGGCGATGTTCGAAATGTTTTTAGTTGATCCTCTTCGTTCTTCATCTTCACTTGGATGCTTGAAGGCAATGACTCAAGATACTCTACATGCATTGTTTTGACAATGGAATAAGCCAATACCAAATATGGACTTACAACCTCAATTCTCACTTGTATACCACTCGGAAGTGAATCACTCAAGGATGGTTTTATTTCTTCTCTCAAATTATACGTGAGGAGACAGAAATAGGGAATTATCTCATATATATTGTTTGAAGGGAGGACATTAGAAAATCAGAAGTTTTCATGATAGGAATATTATGTCACTCAAGAACATTAGATCAAATTTTATAGTTTCTCTTTCTCCATTCTCTACATTCTGTGATTGTGCTAACCTAAAATCAATTAGGACTTTAATAGGTTGTATTGAGGTTTGGGATAAATTTAGAAAAATAAGGGTGTTGGCCAGGTAATGACCCTAAAGGGGGGGGGGGGGTGAATAGGGTCTATGGCAGATTTAAAAGTTAGACTTTAAGTTTATTGCAGAATTTAAACTAGTTTGCAATTTAAAAGATAATAAAGGAAATGTTGAATGAAAAGGAGTAGAGTTAGAAGATCAAACACCAAGGTTTGTTCACGAGGTTCAGCAATCCAGCCTAATCCCCGCCTCAAGCTTCCAGCTAGAGGATTCACCATGATTCCTTTAATCGCACAAACTCCTTCACTGGTGGAGCCCAAAACTTTACAATCTCTCTTATAGGTCAAGATGCAACCTTTACAAACTCTCCTTTAGGTCAAGTTGAAACCTTGCAGGAGTTCTTCACTCTTTTACTGAAGCAGCAACTTCAAAGTGCAAGAATCCTGAGATTCTTGACTAAACTTTTAATAAAAGTATTTCGATTTGAAAATCCGAATTGAAAGCTCCTTAATTGAGCTGAATAGGAGTGAAGTACAAGCTCTAAATGAAATCTGAATGGAGTTGAATAGCTCAAGAATGATTTTTGGAGATTTCTATGTATGTGAGTAAGTGAGAAATCAAAGACAATGAATGAGAAGTTAATAGAAGTTATTGCAGTGATCAAGAGTTGTATTTAGTTCATAAATGAACTCCTTTTATATCACTTGATCCAATATAGCCATTGATGAAGCATTAAATGCGTTTCATGCGGTTGAAAACTAGCCATTATAACGATTTTTTTGTTTCAGGCTTTAATTCGTTGACGAAGTGGAGTTCCCATTTTAGTTCATCGCCAAAATTTGAAGACAGTGAGCAATTTCTCATTTTCTATCATCAATTCGACACCGAATTCAGAATGCTCTAAGAATTCGTCGACGAATTCAGAACAGAAATTCTGAATTTTGTCTTGGATCAGACCAAAGTGATGGGAATGAATTCCTAGGTCAATTTGCTATGTTTTAACATGATTTTATGAATCCTTAGGGCCTTAGAATGATGATCAAAAAGTGTCCTAGGCTCCTATGGTCAATCTATGATCTTTGAGCATTCAACCTACCATATTTTTTAGGACTTTTTACGTAAGTCCTAGATACTCTCATAAGTAAAATAAAATTACATTTAAGGCTTCTTGAGAGTTGATCTTGGGTTTTGATGATTTGTCTTTGTCTTCAAGGGACCCGACTTGGACTATGGTCTTAACTTGGATCTTCAATTTTTATACTTGAGTTGAACTTGCTCTTGGATAATTTCCATCCTTTTGTCATAATAGAAGTGCTTTTGCTTCCTTAAAATCTGAAATACTTAAGCACTTGAACACATTTATTAGTACCATAATTTTCATTTCATTATTGTGTTATTATCAAAATTAGTAGGGGTACCCAAGGTTGTAACCTTGAGGCTAACAAAGGGGACATAGGGATTCAAAGTTCTAAGAGAATATCTCAATATCTTTTGAAATTTTTCCTGAGGGTGTAACACCAGTTTCTTTTTCTTTTCCTTCTTTCCTTCTTTTATTTTTTGATCTTTTTGAGACTGCTCAATTTTATTTCAGCTTTCTTTTTATTCTATTCCTTCTTTTATCCATATTTTTTTAGCTCGAACCCACTTGGTTTTTTTTCTTTCCTTTCTCAATTTCTATCTTTCATTGTGCACCTATACCAAATACTCTTTTATCCATCTTAGAAGTAGGGTCATGAGTCATACTTCTTATCTGGATTTGGTTTTCAGTTAATGGGTTAACAAGAAAAAGTTTTCATCAAAGACTCAAAAGGGTTTCTAATGATGTAGAATTCAGGTAAGCAAAAATGTTGGAGGTTACAAACATGGCCTAAATCATTTTCTAGGATTGCATCTCATGTCCAATGTCTTGAATTGATACATAAAAAGTTCTTTCATAATAATCCAATATTTGATGTCGTTCTGAGTTTAATGATCAAGCACGAATTAGTGAGATCTCTCAATGAAATAAGTATGAACCGGAAGAAATTGTGAATCATCTTGTGACTCAGAATTTATTGAATAACCTTCTGAAATGATGAAATGCTCAAAAGCTCACTGGGTTAGGTCTCCACAAATATTCTTCTTGGATCTCTAGAGAATCTAAACTTAGGATATTTCTGATGTTGATTTTGTGCAATTTGTGTCGAATATGAGTTTTCTAAGTGTTTAAATCCATAGTAGTACTGCTTGACATTTTAACTGATCTAAGAGCTAACATGTAACTTCAAAAGATGACATCCTTTCAATAAGTAAACTAACGGTTAGTTTTATCTCATCATTGTAAAGTTCTTGAAAATATTTGAAAGTACTAGAAAACTCTGAAAAAACGTAGGTTTTTTTTTGAAGGTGCAAAAGGAAAACATTAGTTTTGGAAAACATCCACCCTGAAACAAAATACAACACTGTCCTTGGTGCTCATGACTAGGACAAAAATATGATATGACTGGTGACGACAAGATTTACAAGTTTAGGAAGGATTTTACCAGCTTGACATAAATTGTACAGTGTTGGGTACTTGATGATCTTTAGAAGTGATGGTACCTGTAGACCTAGAAAAATACTGCAATAAGATATGCAAAAAAATCATGCGACTCATATAACTGTAGGAATCTCATAACTACCTTTTCGACAACGCTAAGTCTTACGTCTTTAGCAAGACATAATAAAGGTTACATACAAGAACCCCCAAACAAATTGAAGCACAGAGAGACTGAGTGATTCATCAGTCTACAACGACAGGATTGATAAGATTGATCTCAACCAACACCAATCGGCGACTTACGCATGGAAGGAAGAGGCTTCAGTGCTAACTTAGTGTAGAAGTAGCGGTGGGTTTATTCTCAGTAGAAACGGAGAGGAGGGAAGGTGGTTCTCTGGCCACAGTTAGCAGAGGCTCAAACTCAATGAGTGGAGCGGGAAGAGATATCAATGGAGTTGGATTCAGTAGATCATGAACTCAGATATGGCTGACTTGGATTAGAAGTTAGCCCAAAAATGTTCTAGACACTGATGTAGAATATCCTCGGGAGATTCCAGAGTTAGACTCTCAATAACACATAGTTCTTCGACCATGTTGAATTAGTAGGTTGTTGCATTAAGCAGAAAATGTTGACCTTTGCCTTGAGGTTTCCGAAAGCAATCGACATGTTCCCATCCTTACACCCTATGTGTGCATTAACGGTGGCTAGGAATGGTCTGCCCAATATAACGAGGATCCTATTATCCAGACATGTTTAGTGTTGAGAATGATGAAATTGACCAGATAGTAAAAGTATGTAGCTTTTACTAGGACATCCTCAATGATTATTCTAGGGAGTTTTATCAATTGGTCAACAAGCTTCAAAATGATCCTAGTAAGCTTCATATTATTTAAGCTTAGTTGCTGATAGACTGAAAAAGGCAGGAGATTCACACCAGCTCCTAGGTCTAGCAAAGCGGTACAGGTGAAAGCGTTCCTTATTCTGCATTGAGTGGTAGAGCTTCCAGGATCCTTGAATTTGATAACACCACTGCGTTGGATGAACGCAGTGGATTTTTCAGCTAGAAAGGCATCCTTAGGTACGTGTGTACGTCAGTTTACTGTGCATAAGTCCTTGAGGAACTTAGCATAAGGTGGAATCTGTTTGATAGCAGTAAGGAACGGGATGTTGATCTGCAAGTCTTTGAAGAATTCCATGATCTCTGAAATTTTTTTGTCCCGTTTATTCTAGACAAGCCTTTTTGGGAAAGGTGGTTTCAACTGACAAATGGGTTTAGCCTGAGGTTTATGCACAGGAATAACGAATTTAGGTTAAGAGGTAGAAGCACCAGAGTTGGATTTGAAATTATGTTCCTCTGAGCTAGGGTTAGAAGGTGGTTCTTTTGAGGGCACCGAGGATGGTTGTACTCCCATATCAATAGTTCTACTTGAACGGAGGCTGGTAACAACTTGGACCTCTCCTTGAAAATTTTGGTTCTTTGACTGTGAACCGACTTCATAAATTGTCTCATTTCCCTGCAAATTTTGAATAGGTTGGCTCGGGAATTTACCTCTCTCTCTCTCTCTCTTGTAGCTTCTAATTGACCCATACATTATTCTAGATGTTGGAAGGATTGTTCTTGCCAAGTCATGAACTGGGAGAGAAGGTCTTCTAGACCACGTTAGGGAGTAGATTTTTGAGGTGCAGCTAAGGGAAGCTGAGACACCAATTCCCTATTAGAGCTCCTCAGGGTAGAATAATTGTAGGACTGAGGGGCAAAGAGACAAGCTGCTGATTCTGAAGGGTCGGGGGGCTCTCTGTTGGCCAGAATAAGAATTCTGGGGGAATTACTAGTACTACGGCTGTAAGTACTGTCCACCATACTACCTATTTGGTTGTTTAAACCTGGGAGTATATGTGCCTTGTTGCGGTCATTGCTATGGAGTAGAGTGTTGCTTCCAGGAGAAATTGAGATGATTCTTAGTGTCTGAATGGTAAGTCTGGCTATAGGAATTCCATGTGGGTGGCTTGAAGGTGCTGAAGTTATAGACCTCTTCCTGGCTAGGTGGGGCATATCCTTCATTCAAAGGACAGGTAGAAGTGGTGTGACTACTCTGTAAATAGAAGTCACACTGCTCAATGGGGTTCTAATGACCCACATTCATGACAGAGTTAGATGTTAGTTTATGAACTGAGACAGCTAAGGCAGCGATCGATTTGGTCAATTCTAGGATGAGGGATTTCAGCTCAGGATCACCCTTTGCTTCACATCCCATGGAAGTACGTGAGACCTCAGTAGCACGACTAAATTCAGAGGTTGACGTCTAGTGCTAGGAATTTTCACCTAATTCGGTCAAGAATGTATATGCTTCCGTTGGGGTCTTGTGCATAAATTTGCCATGACACATGGACTCTAGCATCATTCGGGACTCATCAGTAAGTCCCTTATAGAACAGGTGAACTAGACTCCCCTTCTCCAAATTGTGATGGGGACATTTAGTCAGGAAATCTAGGAATCTGTCCCACGCTTCATAAAATTTCTCATCGGACTTCTGTCAGAATTATTGGATGATTTGTGTCATCTCATTTATCTTAGACATTGGATAGAATTTTGACATTAATTTTCCACTAACTGGGCCCATGTGGTAATCACATCAACATGGATGGAACATAGCTAAGTAGAGGCTTTATCTTGGAGAGAGGATGGGAATACTATCAATCTGACATTTTCATCGTCCAAATGTTGATTTTGAACAATGTGCAGATAGTTAGGAACTTCCTGAGATAAGTGTATGAGTCTTCTATGGGAAGAGTATGAAAATTAGGAAGCATTTGCACTGTATGCGGTCGGATCTCAAATTGAGTCGCCTCTGTTTGTGGCAGTACAATGCAGTTTGGAGGATTGGCAGATAAGTCTCAAAGAGAAGCTTTTCTGTTGCCATGTTGAATATGGGTATTCTAGGGGAGGAAGGAGGTGAAGAAGATGGTGAAGAACTGGAGATTATTCCAGGAAAAGGGAATGACTCTTAGGTCGAATTAATTGTTGGTGGGATCGGACCCAACTGGGGCATATGTTTGAAAAAACATGCTCTGCACTTGATAGAAAATTACCAAAGGATACACTAACCTGAGTGAAGCTATCTGATGCACAAAAAACACAAAGATAACCCTAAGCCAGTGCTAGATAGTCAACAATTTCAACAAAGAAATAGCTGACCAACGAAAGTCCAAGGAGGTCACTAATGAGCTCAGTGTACTTAGGTAGCAGGGACTTATGGGTATGTTTGGAAACAGGGACCCACGCTCGTAGACTAATTTGACTCGCATATTGATGGAGACATTGAGTTTTGAATGTCCTATAAATACCAATCTAATATTTGGCCTATAAAAAAATGGTTCTTTTTATTAGATTGATCTCGGGATCACACAAGCTGGAGGGATGAGGTGGGTGATGAAATCCCACCAGTTTTAATTAGAGTTGGGTTGTTCTCTCTTTAGTCATGGTTAATTACGTACATCCACTCAGTTCGGACTAATTGTACGACATTAAATACACATGCACCGCAGTTCAACCAACACATCCTATTGCTTTGCAAAGTGAGGTTTAGAAAACTCACCTACCCGTGGGCCACGCCACGGGGTCTCCTCATGATTTAGATTGCAATCTTGTGAATGAGTTAGTGCACAAATAGGTCAAGAGCTTGGGAATTATTTTTGGAAGGTTGGTTCCTTTTAGGGTTTGCACAAAACACTCAATTAATAAGGCAAGATTAATTAATTTCCAATTGGGGTTTTAATTCAAACTTAGAAGTTTCCTAAAGTTGGAAACTTCCTCAAAGTTGGAAACCTTCCAATTTTAAATTATGAAATCCGATCAAAATGGAATCTCCCCCAAAAGAAGAATTTTGGTAAAGATGGACTCTTTCTAGCTTTTAGGAATCATTCAAATTTAGAGAATCTCTAAGAAATTGAAAATGCCTAAATTATCAAAACTCTTAATTTTTGCAAACTTTCCAAAATGCACAATTCCTGAAACAACTAATCACCCAAAAATAGCAGAAATTAAATCTAACCCTGATTATATATATATATATATATACACTTAATTCACTCAATCAAGGATTGTTAAACCCTTGAACACATATTTAAATAATCCAAAAAAAAATCCAAAACTACTACAAAGTACATTCAGCCATCCGAGACTTAAAATAATAAAAATTTCTAAAAAGAATGCAAAGATTAAAAAATAGAAAGTTTCCAAGAAAAATGGAGCTTTCCAATTGACAAATCCTTTTGATGTCCTATGTTCCTTTACAGAGTGGCAACGATATTTGAAATTAAAATTTTTCCGTTCGTTGGCATGAATAACCTTAATCACAAAATTTTAAAATCCGATTCTTTTTATCTTGCAAAATACGAAATTCATGTACAGTAGTGTGTCGGATGTCGAATCCTGTCACGACCCAAAACCCACCCTAGGAGTTAGAGTGAATCTTGGACGACTTATCATGACTTACATGGCATGCTTGACAAACCATCTTGCAAAACACACGGGGCACATATCATAGAGGAAAAAATAGCGGAAGCATAAACTAACATGGCACAACAGAAGTCTAACAAAACCCTCTATATATATATATATATATATATAATCCAAGTCTTGTACAAAAGGGAAATCAAAGGAAAGAAGGTGTGGACATGCCTGCCAAAATACATGGGTATAAAATCTCTCGTGCTCACCCACACTCACTTAGAATCTATCACCTAATAATAGCCCTCTACATGAGGCTCCTCAGCAGGGACCTCCTCTAAGTACTCCTCTTCCTCCTATGGACCGGGAACACATATGTCAAAGGAGCAGCCGCTCCACTAACACCTGCTGACATCAAATGTACGGCTGAGTATTGAAACACTCAGCAGGTACCAAATACTAACCAATAGTCATAGCAACATAATACTGAAAATAAAGCGGAATCAGTTCATATCATAACAGGAAGATAAACAGTTTATATTTCATGCTTGCATCACATCAAAGCCTAGAAAACTCTTGAAATCATCATGTGCTTGACTTGACTTGAAAAACTCTTTTCATATTTGAAAACTTGTCTTATCGTGTTCTGTCTTGCTTGTCTTGTCGTGTTCTATCTTGCTTGTCTTGTCGTGTTCTGCTTGTCATGTCGTGTCATGCTTTTCATGTCGTGAAATTTAAATGCTCATGCTTGCTTGGAATTTAAACATGCTCATGCGCTTGGGATGTTAGTGCCCTTGAACAACTTGAAGGGAGGGTGGTGTAACCCCCTCTTTTACGAAACATGGAACAAAGCAACTTGAAGGGAGGGAAGTGTAAAACCCCCTCTTTTGCAAAAATGCAATGAAACAACTTGAAGGGAGGGAAGTGTAAACCCCCTCTTTTGCGAAAATACAATAAAGTAATATGCATGCTTGGAGGCGTACTAACATCTTGCTTGACGTGTTCTTGTTCTTGTCAAAAGCGAGACAAAACATATCTTAGGATATGCCCTACCTCTATTTACCAACCCTTATGTTTGGCCTTGTCATGGTGTTCGTGAATTGAGAATAAAACCCTTGTTCTTGAAAAACCCGATAAATCATGTCATGCATGCCGTGCTCATGAAGCCGTGTACATACTTTAGCTTGGAATTAAATGTGACATTGGAGATAATAATATATTGAATAGGATTATTTCAACACATAAAAATATTCATGCCGTTATAGAAAACGAGTGACACACTACCATAAAACCCTAGAAATGTCATATGCCTTAAATCGTGCTTTTCTTGATCAATGATTCATCCAATCCATCCATCATCCATGTGTGTTCATTATTGGTGGAATATCCTTCCCATTTCATTCATTACAACATCCATATGGCATCCATTGCCCATCACATTCTCCATCCATTCATCCCATCACATTCTCATGCTTAAAATTTGGGAAAAAACCACAAAAATGAAGAAAAGGAGAAGAGGATGAACTAGAAGGGTAGCATAGGGTACCAACCTTGAAAAAGAGAAGAAAACCCTTAAGAAATGTCGTGGAAGACGCTGCCGAGCTTGGAGAAGGAACTCCACGCGTGCTTGAGCCTTGGATTTGAGGAATCCAAGCTCCAATGGGTCCTCCAACAACAAACCCTGGTTCTTCCCTTCTTCTTTCTCCCCAAATCCCCAAGTATGAGCTTTGAGGGTTTATGAAACCCTCACCCACGAATTCGGGTTTATATAGAAGAAAGGGGGGTCAAAAGACCTATTTACCCATAATGATTTGGCTTAAAAGACCGAACTGGGCAAATTTCGGCATGATCGGTCGACTGGTGGTGACCTTCAGTCGACCGGTCAAAAATGACCTCTCTAGAATAAAAGCCCATACAAAAAGTGCGATGTTCGGTCGACCGGTAGCAAATTCGGTTGACCGGTTCCTTGTGTTCCATTCTGCTGTTTTATCTCATTTTTCCCGCTTCAGTATTTCGGACATAACTTTTGACTCGTTTGTTGGATTTTGACGATTCAACTTGTGTTGGACTCGTCATTCGAAGAGGAGCATTTCTGGTAGTTTAGAATCTTCAAATTCTTCTTCATTTATTAATTGGACTGCGTGAAAGGCCAATTGACGATGAGAACGCTATTCATTAGGTACGAAAAGTTTCGGGATGCTACAAATCTTCACTCGAATTAGTTAAGTGGAAAGATGAGAAGAATGGGGTCAATTTTTAAATCAAATTTGTTGAGAGATTATCAACACCAACTACTAACCATAAAATAAGTAGTTTACCAAAACATAAAATAACCAACATGAAAAGAGATTTATTCATTAAACTAAAATTCACTTACAAAGCTTGAACTAAAGTACTTCCTAGAACATCCAAGAAATAAAGTGCCATATGTGAGAGTGACATTGTCGACGCTGTGAGCTTGCATGGAAATCCTTACTACCATCGAACTAGAGAGAAAGAGAGGGATGAGGAGAAAGGGGAAGGCGAGAGAGGATGAGAAACCGTGAGAGAAGGGAGAGAGCTTGGGGTAGAATGGGGCCCTTGGGATAAGAATAGGAGGGGTGAGAAGAGAGGGGAGAGCACACTCTAGCCGCGAGTTTTAGAAGAGGAGAATGTAGAATAGTTGAGATAGGAGATGTGTAAGGACGGCTGTGAGATTAGATGAGGAGAGAAAGAGAATAATGCGATAGGTTATAGAGAAAGGCGTGAGAAAAGTGGAGGAAGTTAAGTGGATGAGAGATGTGAGGTTGTGGCTCCCTAAGAGAAGAGGAGATAGGCATGGCCTCGTAGAGATTAGGGTTTTTGGTTTAATTAGAGGAGGAGAAAAAAAGGGGATGTGAGGTGTGGCTAGGTTTTGAGAGTTTAGGCTTTTTGGGTGTATTGGGTTTTTGGGTGAGTTAGATAACAAAAGGGTGACTAGGGTTTTGAGTGAATGAGAGAAATGCGACGGCTAGGGTTTTGAGTGACTGAGAGAAGTGGGCGGCTAAGGTTTGGAGTAAAAGAGGTGGATGACTAGGGTTTTTGAATGAGTGAAGTAGTGGCTTGATTAGGATTTTAAGAAAGAGAAGTGGTAGCTAGGGTTAAGGTTTTGAGAAAAATGTGTTCTATATAATGGATGAAACTCTTACGTAAAAAAATGAAAGTTTTACGTGGAAGAGTTCAATAATTCTTTAAAGGATAATAGTGAAAATAAGCACTTTTAAGCGAATATCCAGGTTACTTGACAGAGTCGAGCAGCAAGAGAGGCGGCTTTCTTTGTAGCAGAATTTTGGGAAAGGAGGAGAGAGAGAGACCCGCGAGGGAGAGATCTCAGCAAGAGAGAGAGAGAGAGAGAGAGAGAGAGAGAGAGAGAGAGAGAGATTTTGGGGGGATTTGAGACACATACAGTGAGGGGAAGAAAGTGCGTAATTGACCCTAAATGAGAAGGTTTTTACTAGTGGTTTTAGGTAATCGCTGGTACAATATTATGTTTACCAGCGGTTTACGTATAGGCTATAATTCCCTGCCATTATTTTCCTTCTTGCGGGAAATAAATATTTTGGGGCGGTTATGGATAAAAACGACCTGTATAAAATTACTTGTTGCGGTATAATTATAGAATCGCCGGTAATTACGGCGATTAATTAATTTTGCCAGTAAAATACCTCAATCTTGTAGTGGTGACCCTCTTTTTGACGAGATCCCCATGACTTGCTTTGCATAAATCACTAGCCAAAATATTGAGAAAAAAGAGCAACAAAGGATATCCATTAGGATACATGCCCCAGTTCTTGGACCTCGGTTTATACTATCACAACCCTTCTTTCTTTTGTTTTTTTTGTTAAACAACCGGAGGGTCTAAGAATATGATCGCCGACCATACTCTCCAGTCTCCAACCTTTTATTCTTGGATAATTCTTGCACCACTTTTTTTTATAGGATTCACTAATTTTTTTGTTGTATATGCAAAACACATGCCTTTTTCTTAATGAAAAATAATAATACTTCTCACATTCCAACAACAAGTCTCACATTCGAACAACCAAAGAAGAACCACCTCAACATCTCAACAAACTCCAATTGAACAAACTCCTGCCCTCCCCTCTACTTTTATATACGTTACACTTTCAAATGCCATCCCTCCTCCTACCATTGTTTCTCCTTCTCTCTCTCTCAATGGCTTTTTCATATTTGGTTCTCACAAGCATCTTCATCTTCCTTGCACACAAGGTGTATCAACGGCTCAGATTTAAGCTACCACCGGGCCCTCGTCCGTTGCCCATCATCGGAAACCTCTACCACATAAAGCCGGTGAGGTTCCGTTGCTTTGCCAAGTGGTCACAAACTTACGGACCGATCATATCGGTGTGGTTTGCTTCGACGCTGAACGTGATTGTGTCGAGCCCAGAATTGGCCAAGGAAGTGCTTAAGGAGAAAGATCAACAATTAGCAGATAGACACAGAAGTTGATCAGCCGCAAAATTTAGCAGAGATGGGACTGACCTTATATGGGCCGACTATGGGCCCCACTACGTGAAGGTTAGAAGGGTTTGCAATCTTGAGCTCTTCACTCCCAAAAGGCTTGAAGCTCTCAGACCCATTAGAGAATATGAGGTCACAGCCATGGTTGAATCCATCTTCACAGATTGCACCAATCCGGGTATGTCATGTTTCCATTTAACTCTGAAGATTTTTATTTGGGCTGTATTCAAGCCGAGCTGAGCCAACTTGGCCAAGTTTGAGCTTGGCTTGAACATGCTCGAGCTCGGCTTGAACTTGATTCAAGCTCGAATGTTTAGGCTTGAACTTGGCTCAAACAAGTTTGATCCAGCTCGAATTTTATTCAAGCGGAACCAAGTTTGGCTTGCCTCAAGCTTGATTCAAGGAATTATTTCTGTTTTACAAAGTGTTAATAAAAGTATTGATTAATAAATTATAATAAAATAAACTACAGAAAACTAATGCATTCATATATGGAAATAAGATTTGGTGTAGTCCTTCGTTCCAAAGAGTAGAGAGTTAGATCAGTCTGTGTTTTTAACTATTTTTGTTATTATTATATTTTAAACTAATTTATTAAAAATTATTATGACCTATGATAAAGAAAGTTAAATTTTTTATTTTATATTAATATAGATAACATAACAAAAAGTATTATATATATATATATATATATATATAGTCGAGCTTAAGCCGAATCGAGCCCTAGAGAAGCCAAGCTTCGAGAGGAGCCGAATCAAACAGGATCTGGATGGAACTTGGCTTGTTTAACATTCAAGCTCACAATAAAAGCTTGGCTTGATTCGTTCGAGCCTAAAATGTCAGCTTGAGCTTGGCTCAAACGAGCCGAGTCAACAGTCCAGCTTGGCTTGAGTGCACCCCTATTTTTTATCGTGTTAATCTTTATTAATATATGGGTAAGTGGGGCACCCGCTTTCTTAGATCCCGGCCTTCCAAATTATTATAATTACTACTATTATTATTAGAGTTTAAATATTAGCATGAGCTCCTATTCAAAAGTTATGGGATCTCAAAAATAAGCCCAATTATAGGGTGATTTTGGAATACATTAAATTTAGTGATCAAATATACTCTTATTCCATTTGTGTACACGAAAATATCCCATCATTTATGATTTTTGGAGTCCTGGACAATATTTTGAACAGGAGCTCCTTTTGATATTTAAACTCTTATTAATATAACTATTAGACATTAATTGATGTTTCCCAAAAATATCGTATTATCTGAGAATATGTTGGAAGTTTTGAACCAAATCTTCCCGTTTATGGTCAATTGATATGAGGGAATGTTGGAGTTAGTATACCCCTTTATCTCATTTTGAAAAATAAATAAATAAAAATAAAATAGTAATATATTCCTTTTCCTTTTCAAGGCACCTTAGTGGTTCCCTTCTTCCAAGGGTGATCTGTCTCGAGAACCTAGTGACCCTAACAATTAGCATGTACATGAATGATGCCTGGATTTTGCTAGCCTGCAAATCTTTCAAAGATGCAACTGGATGCTACAAATGTCAAACAGATTTCTGCTTTTTAAACTGGTAAAATAATGAAACATCTCCAGGTGTTAGCCCCATATTGCGTATATGGAAAAATTTAGGGTAAATGCGACTGGGGCTAGCACTCCTCATGATGCCTTGGCCAAAACTGGATCGGATCACAGCCAATTGCGATTTTGTAGTTAAGATATTTAATTCTTGGGGTTCAACAATATAAGCTTGGTTTATAAAAAATATTAATCTCAAGGGTTTAAAATTCTGAACCAGGGTTAAATTTTTTTAAATATTGTTTTTCTAAGAACTAAGGTTATATTGTTGAACCTAATGGTTAGTGAATATTAACCACATTTAATAGGGGTTAAAAGGCACACATGTTGGCTTGTGGGTGCTATTGAATTCTCCTCGAGTTCAATCGCAATTGGCTGTGATTCGATCTCGGAAAACACGATCGTCTTCATATTATAAGGATTTAACATTTTGAAAGACTTGGGATTTTCTCCAAGTGTTGCTTGGAGGAGACCACCAGCACCCACTCCCAAGGTGCCAAATCAGTTTTTGCACGTCAACCAAAATCTTGATTGGCATACACAAGCTGTTTGTGGTCTCTCACCGCAACTGGAGAAGATCCCAAGTCTTCTTTTAAATGGTTTAGGGGTTCCTTATTGGGATTGGGTTTCTCTATTTCAACGCGTCTACAAATGAGATGGGTTCTGGTTAAGATAATTTCATCGGGATGGACCCGACATCTTCCTGAACGAGTTTAAAAGCGAAACTTGAACCCAACACAATGAGTACTGTATTCTACCCTAAAACCCCAAACCAAATCCGTTAGAGATTGAAGAGGGGTAGAATTGGTTTCTATGAAAAAACTAAAATGGGGTCATTGGTATTTTTGAGTTTGAGGTTTTAATGGGGGTTTTGCAACTTCAGCTTAGCCTAAATCTGATACCCAGACCGTTCTAGACTGAATGGCTTGAAGGGGTGACTGGTAACAGAGTGAAGATGGTCTGGAAGAAAGAACAGGGGAGAATAAAAGTATAATTCAGAGGGAGAGAGGAAGAATAGTGAAGAACTCCATTAGCGAAAGCAACTTTTCCTCGATGAATTTGCAAATCTCTCTCTACTCAAAACAATTCCAGTTTCTCTCTTCTTTCTCAGTTTCTAAAATCTTATTTTTGTGATTCTAATGAGGGATCACCCCTATTTATAGGTAATCAGGTGGGGTTAGAACTACTGTATAACTGTCAATAACCGTTTTGTAACTAATTTTTGAGAGAGAGACAGCGTCGGATTTCATCATGGAAAAGTCAGATTTAATAATACTCCTTCAAGATTTTATGACCAAAAATGCCTTTCGGATAAATTCTTCAAGGGTTAAAAGTGGCATGGTACTTCATCGTTTAACAAATTCCTTCCAAGACCTCCAAACCATAACTCATCATCCTCCCCCAAATTATTATCATTAAGTCATGAAAGCGGGTCATACACTTTTATGGCATTTTTGTCCTTACGAGGTAACATGCAGATGTTGGAATAAGAAACCCTCCTCTATATAATAGTAATAATAATAATCTCTAGTCCAATAGAAGCAATCATAGGTACTGGACGAAGGCACCCTGTCCTAAAAATCTCAAGTCCAAAGGAGGCAATCGTAGGTGTTGGACGAAGACACCCTACCTAGGACGGAACTTGCATACACTATCAGGCCTCAAACTACTAGTGGGTAAGAGAATGAGACTATGGAGGGCACAACCCTCAAATAGTTCACAAGGGAAATGGGCAAGTCACACATCCTAAATCCTTCCTGTCAAGCAATATGTCAGCCTAGAGCAAATATCATACTTCTGGAATAGGTAATGGGAGGAAAGCGCACGCCCATTCCACGGGGTAGGGGGTGGGGGTACAATCCATACCTCATCTCCTTGAAAAAACAATTGGAGTTCTGATCGAAGCAACAGAAAAGCGTTGGAGCCATAAGAGAGGCATTGGAGCCATAAGAAAGACGTTAGAGCCATAAGAGAGACATTAGAGCTATAAGACAGGCGTTAGAGCCATAAGAGAGGCATTAGGGCCATAACAACATCATGTCAAAACCAAAACAACATCATAGGCATAGGAGCCATAACAACATCAAAGGCGTAGGAGCCATAACAGCATCAAAGGCGCTTGATCATATCTTAAGAAAGGCGTTTAAAGCCGAGACAACATCCGTAGTGTTGAGATTAAAGTGACATCACAATTATGAGGAATAATCATCAGCATGAAAGCTTAAATCATTGTTCATAAGCATCAATAACTGGAACATCATCATTTGATATTTGAATCGTGAAAGCTTTTGAAAGCCTTGTTATCAGAATATTTTGAAGGTGTATAAATTGAGACAACTTTAATGACATTGTTTGTAGGAAAACCTATTGTCAAATCATTAGGAAAAATCTTCAATAATCAGCATATTTTGGCTTCATTATCTTTTAACGAGCCACGTGTCATGCTCCTCATTAACCATCGTCAATGGAGATAAATAAAATTAACATTTGAATAACAAAAGTATTGAATAAATGTTTATACTGTATTCTACCCTAAACCCCCAAACCAAAACCGTTGGAGATAAATAAAAATAACATTTGCATGAAAAAAATATTGAAAAAAACATTTATACTTAAAATATTATATATATATATATATATATAGAAAGAGAGTATAGCTTTCTAATGAGTCCTGCTCATTGAAACTTGTAATGAGCGGTTCCTAATAATGTGACACATGACAACTTATTTTGGAATTTGACCGTTTGATGTCAAGACGGTTTCCCGAAAAACACGTGGAAAAAATTAGCTCGATTGGACATTTATAAACCATCCGATCGAAGAAGGAAAAATCAGTCATTCCTATATCATAGTGAACCCTAAGGGGTTAATGCTGCAAACCAGGGTCTAATTGGACGGTCTAAACAAGTCCGACCGGATTGATGTTTTTGACATGTGTCTCCAATGAACTCAACTTGACATCTAACAGTCAGATTAAAAAAAGTATGCCATGTGTCAATATTTTAGAAGGACCTCGCACTACAAGTTTCAATGACCTAGCTCATTAGTATCATTTCCTATATATATATATATCAGAATTGCTAACCTTAGTTGCAGTCTTCCAAATACCAAATAGGCAACGTGGTACCAAGAAGTGTCAAATCGTCTCCTTGTTATAGGATAGCAACATCTTGTGCACCAAGTACTCTACGTCTTTGAAAACAAATTGACTTAATGCATGTGTCTAGAACTCCTCTATATATTAAATGAGTTGTGGAAATGAGTGCGGATCCAATTGTAAACCCGTTCAAAGGGACAACGGATTTTCTCTGTCAGATGCCCCAGTATTACACTCGGGTATCTGTCTTTGCATGACACGTGGGAATGGATTTCACCAAAAGAGGTGATAGAATGCATGCATGCACATGTATTATTGGGTGGTATATGCACACCTCCAAGCTTGCCACGTGTCTTCATTGACACCCATTATCTACAGTTAAGATTCATTCATTCCTAGGATTAAATAATATAACCTTATTTTTTTGGAAGAGATTAAAAAAAATTAATCACATGTGTGAGCAGGGGTGAAGCTACATCCCTGTAATTTTGGGGAATTTTTTTTTCTATTGTCCTATTAGGGAGTTAGCTTGGGAGATGGGCGGAGCCGGGTGGGACGGGTGCCCTAGCCCCCCCTAAACTTCTGAGAAATAAATATATTCTTTAAAAAGGGACACCAATATTTGACGCGATGACCTATGAACTTGACCCTCGAAAAAAAAATTCGGGGGCTATGCCTTGAACCCCCCATTGTTAGCCCTTGCAAGAGAATCTTGAACTCTGCTCCTGTGCGTGAGTGAATCATAAGCAAGGTTTATTTAATTTTTTTTCTATAAACTATGGTTAGATTATTTAACTCTAGTAGATGAATGAATCTTAACTACAGTTAATGGGTGTCAATGAGGACATATGTTAGGCTTGCGAGGTGTAAGTGTACCATCCAAAGGAACATGCAATGCATGCTATCACTTCCTTAATTAAATAAGAGTGATGCCTAATTGTAATACTCAGCATCTGCCAAGCGAAAATCCGTTGTGGTGGGTTCAGAGCATAGTTCGAAAACTCAGCAAGTCATCCGAGTAACTCGACCGAGTTACTCGATTTGACTGAATTTTGAGTCGAGTTGCCTTAAAACTCGAAGGAGACACTATTTATCGAGTTATTCGAGTGATTTGACCGTGTTGAGCTGAGTTTTTCAACTCACCGGACTATGTCGAGTCACAAAAGGATATTTTTTTTCATTTTTTTAAAACCTAAACTCGAACGTCACACTATTTTTACATTATATTTTTTTTGGGTCTACAAAGACAACCTATTATAGGTTGTGTGAAGTCTAGTTTATAGGTTTGAGTTTGTAAAATCATATTTGAGTTTTTTTAACTTATGTTTTTCAAGTTATTACATGTATATTCCGAGTTAGGCCAGTCAAGTTTTTTTTCGAGTTTTCCAAGTTATTTTACCCGACTAACTTTCGAGTCGAGTCAAATTTTTTGGTTTTTGAATCATGATTTGGAGGTTGATAAACTGGTCAACAATTGCCACCGGCAGTTGGAATTATTTGAGAGCAGACGAGCAGCAGCTTGTTATAGGATTATAGGCCATGGGATACAACAGGCAGTCTATTGGTCCACTACATTAACAAAATAATAATTATCTGGGTATTGTTTTGAGTCCTCACTGAGTGAGCCTGAAAACTTTACCCATTCATGCAGATAATTACGGGAAGAGTTTGTCTTTGAGGAAGTACCTGGGAGCAGTAACATTCAACAACATAACCAGGTTAGCCTTTGGAAAGCGGTTCGTGAATTCAGAGGGGGTAATGGACGAGCAAGGAGTGGAGTTCAAGGCACTTGTGGCTAACGGACTGAAGCTGGGTGCATCACTTGCAATGGCAGAACACATTCCGTGGCTCCAATGGATGTTCCCTCTTGAAGAAGAGGAGTTCAACAAGCATGGGGCACGTAGGGAACGACTCACCAGAGCCATCATGGAAGAACACACTCTCGCCCGCCAGAAGAGTGGTGGCGTCAAGCAACATTTCATCGATGCATTGCTCACTCTCCAGGAGAAGTACGACCTTAGCGAGGACACAATCATCGGCCTAGTCTGGGTAAGTAAGCCTATCACCACCATCACCATCTTAAGTGCCTTACACTATCTTTTAATTGTTGTGCTCAATCACCTCAGACTCTCAACCTCATATCGTTACCTACTCCCTAAGTCTAAGGCAATTAGTCGGAGTTACAAAACTAATTAAAGCATGGTATTTAAGCTATGCTAAGTAAATGAAAAATCAAGAAGAGAAAGGAAACAATCCTAAGAGACGATCAGACCCGATGAGGGTTGCCTACATACCCGATTTGGCGGTATCAGACCAATGTATGCGGGTGCTAAGTTAAATATAGTTTTGTGATTTTGAATTATTTTTTAGTATTTGGGCTGTTATTGAATAGTTTAGGCTCATTTGAGAGCAATGGGATAGGTTGGGAAGTTGTCTGGGTCAAAGTTTTGAATCAAAGTCAGTTCAAGAGTCTAAGGAGTCTTCAGGAGCACTGCAGAGCCAAAAGTGGACTCCTCCAAAGACCTAAGGTGGGGGACATTGTCATTTTACAATATTGTTGAGAATGGTAGTGAATTTAGTACGACCATTCCCCTATCAGAAAAGATGGGGAATGTTGGTACTGAGCTTGGCTCCAATTGCAGACAATGTTGAAAAGGGCAGTCTCCCTAGGTTTGGTCAAGGTCTGTTTGGTCCTAGGGACTTCCCAAAGGTTTGAGGAGGTCTAGAGAGGTCAAAGGACATTCAAGAGGTCTCAAAAGGTCAACTAATTAAAAGGACTGGTAAGGCGCTGTTTATAGCACTGTGTTGCACCTCGGATCTCATCACCACAAGCCAACTACCCGGATATTGTATTGAAATTAAAAACTAAAAAAAAAATAAAATGGTGGAAGATGGCTGCACATGGTTTTTGCATATCCTAGCATATGATCCATATATATATATATATATATATAACAATGGTAAAGATGGCTGCACATGATCCAAAAATAGAAAAGAAAAGAAAAATAGTGGTTAAAGATGTGCACAACAACACATGGATTGGCAATGGACGGTGGACCCCTTACACTTTGATTTCATACCCACTTGTCCCCTTATCATATAAATAGGTAGAGAGAAACCCCATTCAAATGGGGAGAAGAAACCCCATTCAGATGAGGAGAAGAAACCTCATTAGCCATACCTGTGTGAGAAACAAGTCTTTTCTTGTTTATATTGTAAGCAAGAAGACTTGCTTGCCTCTATCCCTCTGGTCCTCTACTTCCGTTTCAGATGCAAGCAAATGACCTATGGTGCGGCTAGCGTTTGAGTTGGAGAGACGAAAGAGTAAAAACGAAATACGGAATTAGGGATTTAGTTTTGGTTTTGTTACTTGTTAGTTAAAACATAATATATTACATTTTTAACCTTCTAAACTTTAGATATTACATCAAGTATAAGGATATGTGATTTTACATGTAAGGGTAGTTTCGTAAAGATATAATAATATTAATTCTATATAAATATACTAATCGATAAGATATTTAGCAGAGCGGATATCCGTATCCGCTTTGATTATTAATCGGATAGCATTTTAGTATCCGAATTCGCTCTGACAGATATTTATTCGGATAATTATCTAACTATTCGGATATGGATTCGAATCGGATTCGGAAAATATTTGAATCCGTTTACAACCCTACATGGAAGGGGTTGGGGTATTCTAGGGATTGGATTTAAGGCTGGTAGAGTGTCTAGGGGAGATTGGAGGGACAAAAAATTGGTTCTTGAGAGGGAACTGACAGTTATGAGAACTGTACAGAAATGGTGATAAACACAATACCGCCCTTCCCAAATTGGTCTAAACTGGATAATGTCAGTAATGAGATTACCGTCATTCTGAATAATTTTCATGAAATGGGATTGAGCTTCACTGAATAAATCTCAAATACTTGAATTTGGTCAGGTAAAGTAAATGTCGGTACTGTGAGTATCGACAATACTGATGTAGGCTATATTGTGAATGGCGGTAAATGAATTACTGTCATTCTTATTTATGTGCTGAAATGGGCTTTCTTTGGGCTTTTGGATCTGGGCTAGGCTTGAGTAAGGTGATAGGGACTTTGTTGGGTATTTGGGCTGTTGGAGTTAGGTAGTGGGCCTAGGTCCCTTTGTGCCTTAGAGAGAGAGAGAGAGAGAGAGAGAGAGAGAAAGGAGGTGCAAAAATGGGTTGTTTGGGCTGTTGGAGTTAGGTAGTGGGCCTAGGTCCCTTTGTGCCTTAGAGAGAGAGAGGAGGTGCAAAAATGGGTTGCTTATAGTTTCCCCTCTTTGTTAGAGGGTACGGGCAAGCGAATGACAAAGACTTAAATCATACATCTCCATTTTTACTCACAAAAAATTGTAAAACACAAGAAGGGATGAGGATGAGAAATCAGTTAAGTTTAAACCTAGTTAAACTTGCCAGAGATGGTGAAGTGTCGGATAGTGGTTTATAGCCTCATTTTAGAGGATCGTTTGGGGTGAAAGAGTGACAAGGCATCTCTATTAGAGATTTTTCACTCCTTACCTAGCTTCGAAACTTGTGCTTGTGTTTGAATAGTTTAAGATCTCATTTCAGAGACGATGTTTATATGGAATAGTTTAAGATCTCATTTCAGAGACGATGTTTATATGGAATAGTTTAAGATCTCATTCCGGAGATTATGCTTTTGGGTGCTCAAATAGTTTGAGATCTCATTTCAAAGATGGTTCACGGGTGCACTGTCTCCACTAGTAGTTTATCTTTCCTCTTGCTTTGACGGTGGTGCTCAATCTCCAATAGAGTTTCATCTCGCCTCTAGATTTAACAAGATGCTCAGTCTACAATAGAGAACTCTCCTCTAGCTTTGACAAGGTGCAATGTGTATGCTGGATTTATGGTTTGTTTCAAAATGTGCTTTTCTTGAAAATGTGTTGCATTTTGCTTGGAAATGTGCTTTACTTGTTGCGTGGTATATGATTCATTGGGGATGATGCTCTTGCTCCTGTGTGAAGTATGTCTTGTCAGATGACCAAATGACTCTTTGCTTTGATCGTGATTTAAGGTGCTTGTCGTGATGAGGTTGATACAGTCAGGCCATGAAACTCGGCCTGAAAATATTGTGAGATTTTAGAGATAAAAAACTCGACTTTTGAAAGTAGATGCTAACTTTACTTGAAGGTTTGCAAGAGACTGCCTTTGTTAGGTGATTCTGGGGAATTGATCAAAACAGGGGATTTGGTCTTAATGGTCAGGACTCCAATCATCATCACTTGTCGAACCAAAGGAAAACTCAAACTGAAATGGGAAGGGCTCTACGTCATTGAGAAGGTATATTCCAATGGAACGTACCTATTGACTTCAATGGATGGAGAGTGAATAATCCCTCCAACCAATGCACGATTCCTAAAGTGATATTATTTATAGGAATCAAAAGAAAAGCTCATTAGACCAAAACTTCGAAAGACGGTCTAGGCAAAAATTAGAGCGCCAAAAAACTTGCTAAGTCGAAAATCCGAAAGGACAGCTTAGGCAAAAATTAGAGTCAAAATCAAAGCTCGCTAAGTTGAAAACCCTAAGGGGCGGCTTAGGCAAAAATTAGAGCAATAATGACTTACTGAGTTGAAAATCCGAAAGGACGGCTTAGGAAAAAATTAGAGTAAAAAAAAAAGCTCGCTAGACCAAAACTTCAAAAAGACGGTCTAGGCAAAAATTAGGGCGACAAAAAGCTCGCTAGACTAACACTCCTAGAGTCAGTCTAGGCAAAAATTAGAGCGATTTAACAGACTCTTGAAAACGAGCTAAAACTGTTCATCGTTCTTCAGAAGTCTCTGAATACAAGACCGAAGTCAAAACCCTCCTAGGTATGAACGGAAACTGCCTATTCGCTCTCCAAATACGAATCTAAGCTTCAAAAGTCTCCAAGATATAAGACCGAATTCAAAACCCTCTTAGGTATGAACGAAAACTGCATATTCGATCTCAAAATACGAATCCAAGCTTCAAAAGTCTCCAAGATAAAAGACCGAAGTCAAAACCTTCCTAGGTATGAACAGAAACTACCTATTCGCTCTCAAAATGCGAATCTAAATGCCCATTTTCCTGAACTACGTTTGGCTTGATCCTATCATGGGTACGTAGGTAGCCTGAGAAAGTAAACTTGGGTTCAACCAGTTCTTCTAAAAGAACAACATCCCCCCGAGATACAAATCAACGTTATCGCCCCTCAATATGGGTGAAACGAAGAAAACTGCTACCTGATACACCCAGAAGAAACCAAAACTCAAACGAATGAATTTTTACCATCAAGGAAACACTCAAAAGAAGCATTTCTGTTGACTACAATGGACGGACAACGGAGCATCTTCCCTGACCAATGTAAGATTCTCAAGGTGATGTCATCCATTAGGATCAAACAAAAGTCCGCTAGACCAAAATCTCAAAAGAGGGTCTAGGCAAAAATTAGGGCACCAAAATACCCGCTAAGTTGAAAATCCAAAAGACAACTTAGGCAAAAGTTAGGGTAACAAAGCTTGCTAAGTTGAAAACCTGAAAAGGCGACTTAGGCAAAAATTAAAGTACCAATGCCTCGCTAAGTTGAAAATCCAAAAGGACGGCTTAGTAAAAAATTAGAGTCAATATAAAAATGCCCACTAGACTAACACTCCAAAAGTCATTCTAGGAAAAAATTAGGGCAATAAAAGCTCATTAAACTAATACTCCAAGAGTCAGTTTAGGCAAAAATTAGAGTAGTTTGATAGGCTCTTGAATACGAGCTAAAATGATTCATTATATCTCGAAGACTTACCCCTAAAATACAAGTCTAAACCTTCCTAGGTATGAATGGAAACTATCTACTTGTTCTCAAAATACAAGTCTAATCCTTCCTAGGTACGAGCGGAAACTACATACTTCTTCTCAAAATACAAGTCTAAACCTTCCTGGGTATGAACGAAAACTACCTACTTGTTCTTAAAATACAACTCTAAACCTTTCTAGATATGAACGGAAACTATCAACTTGTAAATACAAATCGCCCCTATATATGAACTACGTTTGGCCTAATCCTATCATAGGTACGTAGGCAACCTAAGAAAATCATCTTGGGTTTAACCAGTTCCTGTAAAGGAACACCATCCCCATGGGATATATATAAAAACAAAAAACAAAACATTGTCACCTTCCAATATTGGGTGACTTAAAAAAATGCTTGCTGGATCAAGGTCCAGGCAAAAATTAGAGCACAATTGATAAGCTCCTAGACATGAGCTAAAATTGTTTAAGAAGCCCCTGAGGGCTCCTTGACATAGGTCAAAGTCGTTTACCAGAATGAACCTTCCTAGATATGAATGGAAACTATCTGCACACTCCTTTAATTGCAGGTGATAAAAAGAGGGAAAAAGAAAAAAAATGCTCGATGGATCGAAAACCCAAGGGAAAGATCAAGATGGAAGCCAAAGTGACATTTGCTCCAACGCAGCCAAGATTGAGTTTCACGTAACTCAAAAAAATCTCGTTACACGAATCTCGAAGGGGCATCTGTGGGCAGCAAAATTATGACACCGGATTGGATTGAGGCGCACAAACTTCAGTATGTCTGCTTCACACCAAATCAAATGAAGAGGAGTGTTTGCACCACACCTAAGCCCAAGCTCTTATGTGTCAAGGGTTTGTCCTCGCGAATAGACCTGATTGAGTAAATCTCCGTGGACTGGCTAAAAAATTCAGCCCTTAGTAAATGTCAAATCCCTCTCTGCAGGCTGAATCTATGAGTCAGATCCGTGGATAGATCTATAGAAAGCCCTTGTTGAAAGACTTTATAAGTCAGTTCGTTGGCCAGCCAAAGGCTAGCCCTTGTCGGACCTGGTCCGCGACCATAAATGGCCATGGACTTAACCACGGGTAGGACCCATGGTCCCATCCTTTTGGTCCGCGAACTGACCAAGGTCAGCCCCTATTTAATGACCTGGTCCATAGCCCAAATAAGCCTTGAACCTGGATCGAACTTCCCCAGCTGGCAGTCAGGTACTGACTGCCATATGGCGGAGAATCCCTGATAAAAAAGGACTCTCTGCCAGGATTGAGGGAATCCCAAGATAAGGATCTTTCCTTATTTCCCAATGAAAGGGTGCCACATAGCACCTCATTCAAAATAGGAGAGTGATCCTCTCCCCTTTTGGGAAGATAAGATTTTCCTCATTTTTAGGGGAAAGGTCTTATCCTCCTAGGTTTCCCAAAAAAGGAAACTAATTTGGAGTCCTTCAAGAAAGAGGACTCCTAAATGTACCAGGTTTCCCAAGATAAAGGAAACCAACTATCTTGGACAGATGACCCTCTTTAAAGATAGTTGGCCCATTTGATTCCCTCAAAAATAGGAAGTCAAAGGAGAGTCTAAAAGGACTTTACAAAACCTATAAAAAAAGAGATTCTCATAAGAAACACACACGAGCCTAACACAAGGAAGACACACAAATTTTTGAAAAGAAAAGACAGAAAATACATTTCTTTCTTTTGCAGGAACAAAGCAAGGAAACAAGGAAGTAGAAGGATCTCCCATCAATGGAGAACATCAGGTGAACCCCTCAACATGGCCACCTATCTTTCTTTTTCCATTTTCTTGATACAAAGACCTCCATGAGGTATCTTGTAACGCCTACATGGGATCTGGGCAATCCCTTCAAATAAATAAAATATTTTATTCAAATATTTGTTATTCTTTTATTCATTTTCTTAATCAGAGGTTCTTCCCCAAATCAGGAAGATAATTAACAATCCGGGTTTACTCGGATTGGAAGGATAATCCCCCACATAAAATAATAAACTCTATACAACAATGGAGGTAGTTTGACAACAAGGTTCAAGATGTCTATTATCAAAAGACGCCTAAAATTTGCATGTACAAACATGCAAGGTGTTGTTTACATATAACACTATCTTTATCGTCAGTAATCTTAGTACCGACCAATGTTCCCTAGTTCGCCGGTTCACTCGGTTCGAATTCAGGTTCACAGTTCGTAATTCGCCACTTTAGAGTGAACCCGGTTAGCTAGGGGTAGGATGAGATAATTCTTTTTCGGTTCGCTTAGGTTTTTTGTTTGCTTCGCTAGCTTAATTCGCTTATATATATCATAATTTTAATAAATTCTAACCTATATAAACGAAAATATAGGCTTAATTTCTACAAATATTCTATACATAAGCAGTGATTAATGGACCCATGGGTCCGCTACCTAACTTACCCGTGTCTTTATGTCCCTTTTAACAACCCTTTAAGCCTAGTTAAGCTTAACTAAATTAAGTTAAGATTTTGATTTTTTTTTTGAAAAACTAACATTAGATTGCTTAACCATATGGGTGAGTGAGTATTAACCATAGTCGGTGAGTATTTAAAAATGGGGCATACACCAATGAGGAAGGCTATTTCGTTACATAATGGAATTCCCAAGTATGGTAAATGTTTTCCATTTTTTTTAATGAGAAAAAATGAGTGGGTTTAACACTTTAACTTGCACTAAGCGGTTACCTTAGTATGACGTGTGTTACCTTCCCAAGGTATGATGTGTGTGTGTCCTTTAACAAAAAAAACAATCAGGTTCAAATAAAAAAAGTGCGAAAGGAAGAGAGAGAGAGTACTTTCTCTTTTTTAAAATTAATTTACATGAATTGACATTTGCGCATATGACATTATTCCACCGACCCGGATACAAAACCCACTGACCCGTGAACACCATTTGTACCCTACCGGTTCGGTTAAACACATCGAACTGGACCGAACCGAACCGCGAACTGGTTCACTTCGAACCAGTTCACGGTTCGCAATACTACCCAGCGAACTAGGTAACACTAGTACCGACAATACAGACTTTGTTAGAAACAGCAAGAGCCTCGCTTCTAATGGGATATTCCAAATTCAATATGGCTTGAGGGAAAAAAACTCTGGGAGGACTCAAGTAGCTTCAGGAGGGGGTTATGAAGCCTTTTAGAACACTGTCTCAAAATGTCAGTAGCGTCTCTACAGTCATTCCCTTAGTCATTTTAACTAGTAACGTGGGTAGATGAATTAGTGACATTCTAGAACATAGACCAGAACAGTAGTAGCGACCTCCTCTAGGATTCTAAATTATTCCAGGGCTTTTTAAGGACTCAGTTATATCGAAAAAAAAAAAAAAAATAGTGGCATGACGACAAAACATAGAGAAGGCTAAAAATTCCCGTGAACCCAAAAATTACTTTTAGGGTGAGAACTCACAAACCCAAAGGGAGTGTCTAGGTCTTCCTAAGGTCTATCTAACCAATTTTAATTGATGCAATTAAATTATTAACTAAGGGAAGATAAACATAAACCACAATACAAAGTAATTTTTACATAGAAACCCTTCTAGAAAAAATCACGGGACCTCGTCCAGCACAGAGATATCACTAAGAGTAAAAGGAAACAAATATTTACAAGATTCGAACTATATTCAACTAGAATCAAAACAACGATCCTTAGTACTCAGTCCCCCACATCTCGATAACCAATCACAAACTCGCAAGTCTGACAATCTACCGCAGAAGTCCGTGCTTCTCTTAGATATTCAAAAACCACGATCTTTCGATCGATCCCTATCAATGATGGTTCCAGATTTCTCTGACTAAAACCACGATCCTGCTTAGATTAATCTCCTTCAATGAAGGCTTTAGATTACTCCGACCAAGTGTTGTTAAAAAAGAACGGGTTGATGGTTTAGTTAAACAATCCATCTAGAGTGATTCCACAATATTGAAATTTAAGAAAGCAAGGATGATAAATATAAAACTAAGCTTGGATCTCTAGAGAGGAGGGGAGAGGAGACGAATTGGATCTAAACCAGTAGGGAAACCCTAGAACACTCAAAATAATCTCCACTCTCGTAAACTAAAACCCTAATTAGTTTATAGAACAATTGGGCTAAATAAGGAGTCAAAAACAGATTTTTAAAGTGTTTAGAAAAGTTAAAAACATGTTTAAAACACTATCTCTAAGGTTACTATTCATTGTCGTGCGAAATTGTTCGAATAGTCAAAGAACCATTAGAACGGAACTATTCATCGGCTTACTATTCCTCGGTCAATATGCATCAACTACTATTCACAGAACTATTCACATCATTGCACATAGACCATTTTAGTGCATTTTGAACAGGAATACCAATCTAAGGAACAAGCCACTAATTTCCTAAGGTAAGATGGATTATTATAAGTTAAATCCACCTAAGGAATAACTAGGTATCTAGGTCACTTACCATCCTAGAGGTGAGATGAAGGTGAAGGTCGAAATGATCTTTAGTTGTTCTTCTTCAGTCTTCATTTTCACAAACATGATGAAACTGACGTCTAGGACACAAGACACATGACTTGACATAGTTTTGACAACGAAATACTACAATACCAAATATGGACCTTACAAAGGGAGTGCCTCTTCCTCTTTGGGGCCATGGAGGCCCCCTATATTGCTACATGCAACATAGGAGGCCCCTTTGTGCTTGGGTAGTAGGTCTAGGCTAGGTAGTGGGCTTGGACTTGGGTCCCTTGGTGTCATGCCCCAAAATCTCACCTTGGCCTAATGGGGCCTTGGGCCATGACACTACTTAAATCTGCTTAACTCTATAGCAAACAAGGTAATACTAAAATGAGAGCCAAAAATTTCTTTAAAACATAACAATACTATCATGATCTGATATAATCAAATGAACCATTTGAAGGAAAACTATGATCAAATATAAACATACCCAGTTCGGATCAACTATCATGATCCCTATATAAAAGTGTAACCCTAAGCAACATCATAAAAATCTCAAGTATTTATTATAGCATTTCCCAAATTAAACAAGTCTAGTAATAGGGAAAATGATCTAAATCCCTAGCTCCATCCTTAGGAGGATCACCTTTTTACTTCTCCTCAATCCATCGCTCCTCGGCTCGCTCCAGCTCCGGCTAACTTGCCAATAACAACAGTTCTTTTGAACACAAAATCACTCAGTGTATATAAAGTCTAACTAACAACATAATATCACATGTACATAATCGACATCAATCTCATAGCGTATTTACATAATTAGAGTGCGGAAAACATGTGAGAATACCATATCATCACCTTGACTCGTTTATTTGTGAGATACATGTACTCGTGGGATCATGAGCTTACCGATACATGCAATCTTACATGGTCATATGTTTACCAATACGTGAAGTCCTACAATACATGCAGTCCTACATGGTCATTTGCTTACCAATACATGCAGTCCTACATGATCATTACTTACCATTACGTGCAGTCTTACATGATCATTGCTTACCAATACATGCAATCCTACATGCTTGTGCGTGTACTTGTGAGACTTGTAAACTACCACACATGTGAACTGGTGCTTCAGTATCATGATTAACATTCACATAAGTCATCCCTTAGATTTTGATCCTCCGCCAAGGAAACTCTGTCATGGTCCATACCATGATGGTTAGAGAATTCTCGGTCTGGAAGTCTTCTTCTAAGTTTTGGCTTACCCTGAATGTCGATCACCATAAGAGGTACGTAGAGCATAATTTATCATGGAAATCATATATTAACATTTCCATAACATGATTATAAGCATTTTACATTTCTATTCATCACAATTACCCCTTTCAATCCATCATTTTGATCACAAACTACCCTTCCTCCATCACATTAACCCATTCTCCATTCACATTCATTTAAAATCCATGATTTCCCATCCTCCATTTCACACACATCCATACCATAAAATACCCCCAAAAATCATATTTTAACTGAAAACCCCAAATTAACCAAAATCAGTCGATCGGTTTGATTGGACAGCTCCTATTTTAACATTTTTAAAAAAATTTAGCCAATCGGTCAACCAAATTTGAGATTCGGTCGACCGGATTGGTTAGGGCCTCCTGTTTGGGTTTATGTAGCTAGTCAGTCGACCGGTTGGGAATTCTAGTCGACCGGTTTTCCATGTTTCCTTGATACTTTGCATTTTTCCTTTTGTTCTTCCTTTGGTTTAGTCCTATATGCTTTTTAAACTCCTAGATGTTCATTTCACAAAAACACACGACACATTCTAAATTCGACAATTTTACCCTTGTTAAAGACGATAATGGCATAAATGAAAATTTGGGTCTCTACACTTGGTGCCTTAGAGAAGAGTGAGAGAGAGATGGGGGTGCGAAAATGGGGGGCTTACACTCCTATTCATAGTTAATCTCTTAAAGGTATATGGCTGAAATTTTGAGGAAAAGTTCAGGCTTAACTCCTAAACTTTTGAGGGGAAATTAAAACTAAGTTTTATACTATATTATTGAAGTTTAATAGTTAGATTATTTAATTTAAGCAGGCATAGCTATAGGCAAGAGGGGCAATGGCCTCCTAACTTTAAAAAATACAAATGGATGAGATGGATAACTTGGTCTTCAAAATAAAATTTCTGAATAATTGATTTTTATCTTTTGATTTGTGCAGGATATGATCACTGCGGGTATGGATACAACTGCGGTCTCAGTTGAGTGGGCCATGGCAGAGCTGATCAAGAACCCAAGAGTGCAGGAAAAGGCTCAGAAGGAGTTAGATTGTGTGGTTGGATCTGATCGTGTGATGACCGAATCTGACTTCTCAAACCTCCCCTACCTACAGTGTGTGGCCAAGGAGGCCCTACGATTGCACCCTCCTACCCCGCTTATGCTCCCCCACAAGGCCAAGGCCAATGTTAGGATTGGTGGCTACGACATCCCTAAGGGATCAAACGTGCACATAAATGTATGGGCTATTGCTCCTGATCCATCTGTGTGGAAGGATCCACTAGAATTCAATCCAGACCGCTTCTTCGAGGAGGATGTCGGCATGAAGGGTCATGATTTCCGGCTACTACCTTTCGGTGCAGGACGATGAGTCTGCCCTGGAGCACAACTAGGAATCAAATTGCTCACCTCTATGTTGGGCCACCTATTGCACCATTTCCATTGGAACCCAGTAGAAGGGGTTAAACCGAAGGAGATTGACATGTCCGAGAACCCTGGGATAGTCACTTATATGCGAACAGCGCTACTGGCGGTCCCGACTCCAAGATTGCCTGCACACTTGTACAAATGTGTGGGTGCGGATGTGGATATATAATCTGTTGTTGACTTCTTGGATCTTGGTGTTATAGAGTTCTGAAATTGTGATAAGATTTTTAATGGTTTGATAAGATTAGGAAGTGATACAATAATTCATGACTCTTGATTATTTTAATTACATTATTTGTTGCATTGTGTGGCAAAAGATCCATGGATTCGAAAGATTAGCAATATTTTGGAATGCATTCTCTTGGGGTGCGTTTGGATTTATGGAATTGAGTAACATAATTATCAATTACATCACACAATTCCAATTTCATCATTTGGGACAAATTATATATAAATCAGGTGGAATTAGAATTCTCTAAATCCATAGAGAATTGGAGTAGTGATTTTAGAGGCAAATATGTGGAATTCAATTCCATAGTAAAAAGGTCTTATTTGACAAATTCATGCTACTATGGAATTTAAAAGCAAAATAGAAGTCCAATGGTTTCATTTCTCCATGAATTTAATAGTGCATCCAAACATTAGAATTTTAAATTTCGTGGAATTTAATTCAGTGGGTTTTAAATCCATGGAATTCAATTATTTGGCTCAATTCAAATTCCATAAATCCAAACGCACCCAGATTAAAATTTTCTAAGTGTTTCAATTTTTTTGGTAATTATACTGCACATTTGGGTACTCCTAGACGGCAATGGCTTATCACTTGTGTATGTGGACCGTCGTGTGTGTTAGATATGTATGCCCACTAAAGCCATATTTTCTTGTTTATCTACATTTTACATTCGATAAAGTTTTTTAATTATTCTACATTCATTGTTTATGGGTATCTATGTTAATGCCTCATATGATGATAGTATAAGGCTCCTTAGGAAACATTATAGAAAAACCATACAAAGGGTTGTGAACCCAAGGCAATAAGATATGATTTTTCAGTTCCTTGTAAACTTAAAATGTTCTAAGCTATGGGTATTGACTGGACATCATATTCCTGTTGTTCCCAAAGTGTTAAATTACCTGAAATCGCTATCCAACACAAATTGCAGTCTTTGAAGAACTCGAACAAAATAGCAACTTTTATTCCAGAAATTCCTGTACTTGAAAAACTGTTAGAACATTGGTAGTTCATGTGAAGTGAGGCGCGGATCACGTCGCTTTCTTTAAGACATTTCGCGCCCCCCACAAATGCACTGGGTTGACAGACACGATGCCTCCAGGATACAACAACTCCACACAAATCTAACCCTGACTATAGGCGTGCATAACCTATAGTCGCACACCTTACTCTGTTTCTTACCCAGCAATCTCTCAAATAAAAAAAATTCTCAAACATAAGAAAACATTGAGAAAGCCCATTTCTAATCTTCTCTCTTACCAATTGAGGAGACATTACATAGTATATATATAGAAAACTAAATAGGTTTTTGGAATTCTAAAACTGTCACATTAGTGACTAATAATTATGATAATAAACTTTTAAAACGTTTCCTACCATTAACTTTTAAAACGTTTCCTACCATTAAAGCCATTAATGGCTATAGTAAAATTAACATTGAGAAAGCCCATTTCTAATCTTTTATTTAATTAACTTTTAATATTTAATTCTTTTATTTAATTCTTTTATCCCGGTTTAATAAGTGCTCTAGAGAAATAGCTAATTTCTCATAGGAAGCAGCCCCACTTCCACACTTATATAGGTGAGTCTATCAAGGATGCCTATGTGACTCTACATCCCACTCAATAGAGCTATAGATCTCATTAAGAGGAAACCCTCAACCTCTAATCGTCACTTACTTTATGCACTATTCATACCATAGGAAGAGACTTGGAGAGTAATAATATTATTACTATTATTCTCCTATTATAGTGTTTCACCTCAAACCACTCTGTAACTTGTTCTTCCCATTAAACCTGTTCTTGGGATCTCCAGTCTTCAGGTTGGGTTACCATTACAGTTGGTTTATTTTCAATTAGCTTAAGTCTCATTCCTCTCGATGTATTCTTCCCTTACTAGGCTTTCAGTAAAGGGATTTGCCCAAATTTTTGGCCATCTGATTTCATTTTCAGATATAACTTCATCTCATAGGAGTTCTCAAATATAATCCATCTCTTATGAATTCTCTTAGATATAATTCCATTTTATAGGAATTCTCTTAATTATAATTCCATCTCGTAGGAATTCTCTCGAATATAATTTTGAAATTTGTCTCAAATATAATTCGAGATTACCATTATACCGAGTGTTATTAGCTCTACTTATTGCAACATTGCAATCACAATTAATTTTAATTGCAGGAATAATTTTATTCCAAAAGGAATATCGAACAAAAAGTTCTGAAGCTACTCAGCTTCTTCTCCTGCTAAGCTAGAGCAATTTTTGTCGATTTCATAGTAAAAATAGACCAAATTGTTTCTTACATTATTAAGAAACATCACCACTACCAATAATGAATATATAACCACTTGTTATTTTATATTCATTAGAAATATAATTCCAATTAGCGTTACTATACCTTTCAATTTAAGAAGGGTATCTCCCATAATAAAAATCAGAATTTATGATTTTCTTTAAATATTTAAATATATTTAAATATTTAATCACTTTGCTAAATGCATCCCAATGCTCCCTATTGGGATTACTAGTGTATCTATTTAATTTCTCAACTGCATATGAGTACAGTTCATAGCATATATCAAGCTTTCAATTACACTAGCATATTTATTTTTGTTTATACTATCTCATTCCTTAGGTGATAGATAAACACTAGGATCAATTGGAGTACAAATATTACTACAATAGTAATGATTGTATTTTAATAATAATTTTAATGTAATGATATTGAGATAAACTTATCTCATCATCCATTCTAATTATTTTAATTCCAATAATTAAATTTGTTTCTCCAATATCCTTTATGTCAAATTGGGATGACACGAATTCTTTTGTCTCATTTATGATTTTTTGATTTGTTCCAAAAATCAGTAAATCATCTACATATAAACAAATGATTACTCCACAATCACCATTATATTTGTAATATATACATATTACTTTCATTTGTTCTATATTCATGAGTTATTATCAATCCATATAAATTTCTTCATCTAAATCACCATTTAAGAATTTAGTGAATTATTAAATTATAGGGATAAAAGTCAGAACCAAAATCTTTAATCTTTTTAGCTCTTTTACTCTTTCATTGTTTAATTTCAGTCTCATCTGAATTAATTAATGTAAGAGTTTTAGAACTAAGATCATTAGTTTTAAACTTCCACTATTTTCAGAATAAAAAGATTAGCTTCACTTGATTCAAATATAACATTATTTTCAATGCCTAAGAATCTATAAGCTTTACTGTTTATCACATAATCAGTAAAAACACATCTCCTAGTGTAGGTCATAATTTAATTTTTTTATTATAATTAAATTTAACCATTGCTTAATATCCCCAAGTTCTGAAATAATTTAAATTTGGATCTTTCCAAATTTCATATTCTGTCTTGCACCCTCTCTTTCATTTGGAGATAAGAGCACACTAGTATTAAAAATACTAGTTCAAATTAGATTTTGAATTTTGAATTTATCTTAACCCCCACTATTTTTAGAATTTAAAATGAAAAGGATTTTCAAAAAATCTTTTCTTAATTCTAACTCACTTTATAGATCAAGATCTAAATTCTATCTACCTCATTATAAAGGCACATCTCATTCAGTCATATCCTAATAATATTATTTTAAAATTATTTAGTCTTTACAATAACTAAACAATTACACATCTTAAAATAATTTAACTTAGGATTTCACCTCTCTAATTTCCATATATTCAGTTAATTTATCCTCTTACTTGTGTCCAACCATTTACAGTCATTGCAATTTATCAAGTCATGTAATTATATATGACAATAAAATATAGCATGTAGTTTCACAAGTAATTCTATCAACAATCATCTGAAAATATAAAAATTGAGTTTAAGAGATCTGACCGTTCATTGGGAGTGTTACCCATGCGTGTGTGCAACTCCAGATTTTTTCTGAACTGCAACTTTTGTGCTACTGTGTTCTCCACAATTCCAAGAGCAATTACAGGAATTTTGAACGATTTGTCTTAAAATTGTTGTTCCCAAAGGGGTAAATTACCTGAAATCGCTATGCAACACAAATTGCAGTCTTTGAAGAACTCGAACAAAATAGCAACTTTTATTCCAGAAATTCCTGCACTTGAAAAACTGTTAGAACATTGGTAGTTCATGTGAAGTGAGGCGCGGATCACGTCGCTTTCTTTAAGACATTTCGCGCCCCCCACAAATGCACTGGGTTGACAGACACGATGCCTCCAGGATACAACAACTCCACACAAATCTAACCCTGACTATAGGCGTGCATAACCTATAGTCGCACACCTTACTCTGTTTCTTACCCAGCAATCTCTCAAATAAAAAAAATTCTCAAACATAAGAAAACATTGAGAAAGCCCATTTCTAATCTTCTCTCTTACCAATTGAGGAGACATTACATAGTATATATATAGAAAACTAAATAGGTTTTTGGAATTCTAAAACTGTCACATTAGTGACTAATAATTATGATAATAAACTTTTAAAACGTTTCCTACCATTAACTTTTAAAACGTTTCCTACCATTAAAGCCATTAATGGCTATAGTAAAATTAATATTTAATTCTTTTATTTAATTAATTTTGAATCAACCACCAAAGGTACAACAATTCCTTCTTTGCTTACACATGATTAGTGCTATAAGATAGTACAATATATCTTAATCGTAGAGATTGGTGACTTCTAAACTAACATTTGGGTATATGTAATTTATACATGTACTGAACCGGATTGCTTAATGGAAACCCTATGGATTGATCACTATCAAGTTAGTTGGAGGGAAATTCTATTAATACAAAAATAGTCCTTAGACCCAAGAGATTAACTTCTTCTCTTGCATTTTCTGCATGGCTTTTATGCTGTCAAAGGTTAATTTTCAATCGCGGGTTAATTACGGGCATGTTGAGTCATGTATATGATGTTTTAAGGAGTGTGTAAATGCTCAATAAGGAATCCATCACTCCTATTTACAGGAGAAGAATATTGCAGATGATGTTCTATTAATTCAGACTCAAAGAAATCCACGTGGAGTTTTGGAATTTTTTTATGGAGAATTATGTTTTGAATACTAAAATATATATTTATTATTTGTTTGTTTACCAAGAGTCTTTTTCAAGTAATTTAGGAGCCTGTATTGAAGAAGAACATTATGGACCATTGGATATATAAGTCGGGGATTCGATAGACTTAAGTCCATTCCCTAAGTCTTATATGTATTATATGATGGAAGAACTTATAGTGATGTAACATGTAGAACATGTCTTCACATGTAATTCTCTAATCTTCGAGGGTTAGATCGTAATGTGATGATTACTAATTTATAATTTGTGGAAGTCTAGGGGCATTGGTGAAATTCAATTACCCTAATGAAATTATGGGAAAGTGTTTCTTAGGTACACTAGGATGACCTCAGATTCTCTCTTGCAAAGCCAGAAAGGCTCCTCTCGGGTGTCCACAAAATAGGGGACATGTGGTGCAGAAGTCAGAATCATGGGTCCCATGATTTTGACTTCTCCACACACTAAATGACATGTGGCGATAAATGGATGAGAAAAGGGGAGGGGGGAGATATCAAGTGGGGAGAAGTCAAAATCATGGGGAGAAAATGAACTGGCTTCTCTCCTTTTGACGCCACCTATCGCATGATGTATGGATGCCCGAGACCAGCTTTTTGGCTTCACCACCAGGATTCTAGTGGGTCCCACACTTGAAGAAGGAGATCCCTAAAGATCCACACACTAAATATTCCTTGTTCACATTAATTGTTATTATTAGATAATAATAATTTAAGATTCTTGATTCCCATAATGGGCGTGTACAATAAAGAAGGAGGAGGTTAGATAAAAAAGATTCTCTAACTGTATTCAAGATTCAAATGAGTTAGTCATACGCCTCCTTTGTGCCTTCTAAAGTGGGCGGCTGGTCATACGCCTCCCTTGTGCCTTCTAAAGCGGCAAGAAGATAAATTTTGAATAGAAGATTTGCTCATAGGCGGTATATTATATTAACGGCACAAGAAGATAAATTTTGAATAATAGAAGATTTGATCATTGGTGGTAAATTATATTAACGACACACTTTGTTGGCGGTATCTATTTCATCGGCGATATTACTAATAACGTCTCCATTGGAGATATGTCTCATTGATAGTTTTGTTGGCGATATGATTCATCAATGGCATTTTTACAGGCAATATGTTCTATTGGAGGTGCATTTATAGACGAGAATTCATCCCCCGCCTTCAAGCCCGTGTCACCCGTGCTACAAGGATGAGTTTTGGTACTACGCCATAACTCATTGGGAAAAAGGGGATTTTGTGATGTCCCAATATCATCCTCCTGACCCATCAGCTCAGCGTGTTCATAACATAGAGATAGGAAATGGGGTTATGATGTCATCCCTACAGGGTAAATGGTGGCCAGGATTCCACTCATAGACCCCTTGACGAAACGCCTAGGTTCTGCTTGGGATACTAGCATAGCGCCGAGATAGTTCATGAAGTATCATACTGTCACTACAACAAAACTGCCGACGGAAAATTTCCGTCACTAATAGTAATTTTTCGTGTCTAATACTATTAGAGACGGATATAGTCCATGTCCCTATTTCGTTACAGATGCTTGCATCACTGATGCCATTAGAGACATAATGTAGTATCCGTCTCTAATATGACATTAGAGATAGAAATATTCCATCTGTAATACCTTAATTCGGTAACGGATGCATACATTTATTTCCATCACTAATGAAGAATTAGAGACATAAATAGTTCCGTCTCTAATATCATATTTGTGAGGTATCTATTTCCATATCAAAAAGGGATATTAGTGATGGAAATATTTCTGTCACTAACTTTTAGTTAGTGACAGAAATATTTCCATCACTAATATCGTAGTTGTGACGGAAGTATTTCCGTATCAGAAAGCGATGTTAGTGATGGAAATACTTTCGTTTTCCGTCACTAATATTGAAATACCATTAGAGATGAAAATATTTCCGTCTCTGATGCCATATATTTTTGCAAAACCAATAACCTGGATTTCCAAAAACATGTAACCTGTATTCAAACCTGTTTTAAAAAACCTGTTCATGTACAACATTCATAATTACTATTCAAGAGAGAAAACGATAGTTTAACATCCACATTTGAAAGAATAAAGTGTGTCACATCCATAATTACAAATTTATGAAAAAAGAAAAATTTTGTTATAATAGTCTAAAACATCACATGCCAACCAAACATGTGATGATAAATTTCTATCCAAGGGGGTCATCTGGGGACTGGGTATAATCGTCATCCTGAGATCGGCCGGATTGGGATGGTGGTGGGGGGAAGGATAGGAATGCTCCAATCTGAAAGAATTCTGCAATATCAGCCATGTACTTCTTGTATTCACCCATCTCATCCCGCATAGTCACCTGCTCCGCCAAAACTGCACGGTGTGCAGCCTCCGTCGCATGGTTCGCAGCCTTAACCTCTTGTGCCTTCCGCTTCCAGTGATTTACATCAGGATCGTGGAAATGTGATGAGGAAACACCCAGTCCATAAGTGCGGACATGCCCGTGCCAGCCTGGACCCATTACCTGAGTGAATACCTCATTCCTGGTTGTGCTTTTTATGCAAGTATTAGGGGGAGGATGTAGCTTTTTCATGCTTTTTATGCAAGTATTAGGAGTATAATAGTCCTTGTGGTATTTTTAATGCTTATTTAATTATATTTAACTAGTGTGGTGTGATCAAGGTTTAATCAAGTTGTAAAGAAGAGGGATGTCAAAACATACCCTCAAATTTAGGAAGCTCTAGTTTTGTCACTGTTTATCGGAATCGAGTGATTCTTGAACCATTAGAAAGGTATTGGAATCTCTTTGAGGTTTATGTTTAATGTTTTTCCAGATTTATAGTCTAAGCTAAGTCAAAAGTAATTTTTCCAATGTTTTGTCTGTTGAAATTTCAGACCAGTCAGCTTTATAGCTTATTTAGACCATTACAAACTCAGAATTAGGTTTTGTCTATTAGAGACAAAATTGTTCCCCTTTCAAAGCCGAATCCAACAAAGTTGAATTGTCAAAATCCGATGAGTAATTCAAAAATTATGATCGAAATACCAAAAGAGAAAAATCAGGACTGCTCTCAGGAATTTTGACGATCGATCGCCCCCAAGCCGACGATCGATCGTCCATACTAACGATCGATCGTCAGAACACGACCTTGTTTCATTTTAGATGCGGATTTTTGATTTTTAACCATTGGGAATATAAATAGGGGTCTTATTTCGCGGTTTTAGAGTACCCTACCTATTTCTAACCTAATTTGGTAAAAGTGAGAGAAAACCTAGGGTTTCTAAGAGGGTTGTGCTTGGTGAAGGTGAAAATTGCTCTTAGAAGAAGGAGAAAGCGTGAAGATCTTTCCTAAATCATCTTGGGAGCGATTTGGATCCAAGGAAGGATCCCTAAGGTCGATATCCTTCTAACTCAATCTTATTAAGATGCTTTGTATGCTTAAATAAGATTATTTATGGATTATAAAGAGATCTACATGATTATGGATGTATTAAAGAATGGAAATGTAATTTGAGACTGATATCTTCACTCATTTAACTTTTATATTATTATGATTATTGATTTATCATGATAAATGATGAATGCGTACAGATTTGCATTTTAATTAAGGATATAGATGGATTTGTATGCTAGAAGCTTAAATTGAATTATGGATTATGTGTATGGATTATGAATGAATGAAAATGATGGTGGATTGGCTAAAATGGAGAATGGCTGAATGTGTGGATTGGTGTGAGGTTTTGAAGGGATGAATGTGGTTTATGAATGAGTAGTGATATGGTTTTGGAAAGTAAAAATGGGAAGGGCATTGTATACATAATTAATGCATTGTATGTGTTTGTTGAAATGTCTAAGAATACTAAGTATGGCAAGTGAGGATATTAAAAGACTTGTATGAGTATAATAAGATATGCTATGATGAATTATGCTTAGAAATGAAGTTAGAAATGTTAACATGAAAATGCCAAGATATGAAGTATGTTTTGATAATGTTATGATTATTCAAGTTGCATGGTGATTGATATTCGGGTAGGCCAATGCTTAGAAGAAGTCCTCCATGTTAGAAATTCTCTAACTAGGGAGATGTAACCTAGGGAGTTTTTTGATGGAAGATGGAATCTAAGTGATGATCGAATTCGGAGGTTAATCACGACACGCAAGTACAAGTGCACATGTGTGGTAGTTTACAAGTCTCACGGGTATACAAGTATGAACACGGACATTGTGTGGATACTGAAATACAAGGACAAGTACAAGGACTCTGAACACTGAAGGACAAGTACAAGGACATTGAATTACAAGTACAAGGACACTGTATGGTTTTACAAGGACCTTGAAAATCAATTAGCTCCAGTATTCGTTGATACTCTCCATGGATAAGATTTCAAGTCCTGAATAATTATCATGGGTATTTGGGATCTAAGAGCTCTAGGGACTTACGCTTTTGTCGATGCACCTCCATGGATCTAAATAAAAGGCCTCGATAATTATTTTTAAGGGAAAACAAGCATGCATTGCATTCATGATACAAGTTCAAGAGTTACAAGTCCAAGAGTCACAAGTTCAAGAGTCACACAAGTACACGAGTCAAGCTAAGTCATGATGTTCACATGTTTCTGCACTCTGATTATGTTCACGTTATATTAAACTACTATCGACTTTACAATTGTCACATGATTTGGATATTTGACATATGCTTGTACTATTGTTGGTTAGTTTGGATATCCATTGAGTATTCAATGCTCAGTCGACCTGTTATTGTCATACATATATAGCGCAGGATCAGGTGGCAACTCCTTGGGTGGAAGAGGAGTACTTTGAAGAAGGAGAAGTAGGTGAGCTTCCAGAGGAGGGAGCCAGAGATTTTGATAGTTGTCTCTACTAATAGATCATAGTTTACTTTCTGAGTTGTTTTATCTTAGACTTATGTTATTTCAGGATGTTGCTTAAACTGCTTACTGTTATTGATGACTTTACTCTACCCTATCATGGTGGGTTATGTTGGGCTCATTTCAGTTTATGTTTGTAGATTTGGATTACAATCGGTTTATCATATATCGGATGAGAGGTTTTTATGGAAAGAATTTTATTGTTGCTATTTTTGGATAATTAACTTTTAGTTATGCTATATTTTCATGGAAGTCAAGCAGGGATAAGTAATGTGATGGACCCAAAGTCCCATTATGACCAAGGTGGGATTTTGGGGTCATTACAGAGGTGGTATAAGAACAAAGGCATTAGAGTCCTTAGGACTAAGATATTATGGTTATGAATAAAGGATTAGTCTATCTTAGAAAAGCAACATCAAGTCTAGGATGATAGGTTTATTCTAGGCTTAAGTTTAGAATTAGTAAATGTTTGTAAAACTATTTCTGAATGATGAAATGGGTTGTGTGCTTCAGGATTGAAGCTATGAGGCACGGTACGAGAGGTTATCGAGAGGGTCATGGAATAGGAAGTAGTGGAGGAGGCACTCCTGATGATGATGGTCCACCGGATATGAGCCGTATACTAGATGAAAGTATGCCTCTTTTTAGTTTTAGAAAAACAGTTCTTGGGGGGCATACATCAAATCCCAAGATCTGACTAAGATTCTAATTGATTTTATTCAATGAAGGTTAGAATAACATTCACCTTTGCGACTTTGAAATTGTTAAGTCAAATCCACGTTAGAATAGTACTCGCAAAACTTCACAATTGTCAAGTCTCCTGTCGATTCACACGAACCTTCTTTTTCCTTTAAAGCTTTCTCTAATGGAAGCTAATGGCCCTACCAAATTTCCAGCTCTAGGAATCTTGAGTAAAAGATCTAATCTTTATTGATTAAGAACCTTTCTTGATGAACAAGATGAATTCTTTCTTTTCCTCAAGATCCAATCAAGAAGACAAAAGAAGAGAGAGATGGGTGTAACCGTACACCTCAAGGAGAGAGAGGGGAGGGCGTGAGGTTTGAGGAGAGGGGAGAAGTTTCCAAATCTGGAAAATTCTGAAAAATTTTCTTATATCCAAAGCCTTGGACGTCCACCCCTTTTATAGGCTTCATTGGTTGCTTGTAACCAAAGTTTCCTAATCCTTATCCAATAAGGATTCCTCAATTAGTTTCCTATTTGGTTTCTTCATAATTAATTAGGAATAATCAAAATAGAAACTAATCTCATCCATTAGTGTCCAACTAATCTTATCCTTATCCTAATCCAATTAGGATTCCTTGATTAGCAAGAAACTAATAGACTCCTTGTCCAACAAGGAATCTTTAATTAGTAACTAACTCTAACTAACTAACTAACCTTATCCAATAAGGATATTAGTTATTAGAAACTAATTAAAATAATAACAATTATTATTCCTCCTTGAAGTGGGCGTCCCACCCTAGGTGGGTCCCACCCCACACGCCCCTAAGGGTTCTACACCCCTATTGGTCACTTGAATTATTCTTGTATAATAATTCCCAATGGGTCCTACCCATTTGGTTTTTCACATCCAATGTGATTCCACCTTTTTAGAGCTTCACTATACCATATAGTGATTACTTAGAGAAATTAATTAATTTAATTATAAATTAAATTAAATACTTTAAGAAAGTCCTTGTGTGTGGGATCTAAAGGGATCTCCTATTTCCGGTTGTGGGACCAAGTACTCAACCTTTTGGTTAAATCATTGTTACTAGGAAACACCTTTCCTATACTCCATTAGGATTATAGAATTTTATCTAAATCCCTGGACTTCCACCAATCACAATTAATGTCCATTAACATAATGTGATTAACCTCCAGAAATTAGAGAATTGCTTGTAAGTACCATCTCACAACATATTTACAAATAAATCCTTCTACATTCCGATATCACTTGTAAGCTTACGAGATTGGAACAATTCCACTGTCTTAGTCCCTAGCTTATGAATAGAACCCTTTCTCATGATTACTTTTTCATTGAACTGAACCTCCAAAACACTTTTGAAGAAACATTAGAAAAGAACTAACATATATATTTATATATACTTTTTCATATTAAAAATATCAACTTCGATAAAGACCATTTTACCGAAAAGCACCAGTACTAGATTTAATAGTTCAGTTTAACAAGTATCACCTTGATATCATTATCTCCAATTAAGGAGTTGTGGATTCCTTATTGAGTGTTTACATACTTCTCCAAACATTGTGTACATGACCCAACGTACCCGGAGTTAGTCCTGTGTATTGGACATTGCCGATTGGCACATCAAAGCCATATAGACAAATGTCTAAGAAGATGTTAACCTCTCAGGTCTAAGGACAATTTGTCAAATGGATAACCCTAATACAATCTGACAGTGTATTCCATAGGGTATCCACTAGTGATCCCGTTCAGTATTATGTACTTGCTACATATACTCAAATGTTAGTCAAGAGTCACCACTCTCTGTGAATGAGATTCATCGCACTATCTCATAGAACTACACATGTGCAAGCCATGATGAAGTACGGCGCCCAACCAGTACTCTAGAGGCTTCGAACAATATTAGGTTTACAAGGAACCGGAAAATCATATCTCCTCGCAACCTTTGCATGATTTTCCTACAATGTTACCTATGGAACTTTATGTCTTCATCATATGATATAGTAATTAATATAAATACCCTTTATAATTGGTTGTGTGAATATGATGATTGTCTAATCAACATAGAAAAGTCTCTTATTGGCTTTCGAGGGCATATATGTCCAACACTAGAGACTATTGCTACTGCTATCACCCAGCAGACCACTCCTAGCGGCAGGGCAAGTGAGGTAGGATAGGCCGGCTGAAGTTCACCCACCCCGGCATAATGGAGTGGAAGCTTTTAGGAGAATGAGTCCTCCAGCCTTCTATGGTAGTACAGATCCTGCAGTTGCCAAGTTGTGAATCACGCAACTAGAGAAGATTTTCTCCGTGCTTGAATCCACCAATGAATAGAGGGTGAAATGGGTCTCCTTCATCATGGCGAGGCCGAACATTGGTGGAGAGCCACATCTAGGTAGAGAAATGAAGTGCGAGCCGGGCAAGAGTGGACTTGGGGAGAGTTTCTTGACATCTTCTACGAGAGATACTTTCTGGTGTTTGTGAGAGATCAGAAGGAGATTGAATTCTCTACCTTAGAGCAAGGGAGAATTTTTGTGGCTGAGTATGACGCCAAGTTTGTGGAGTTTTCTAGGTTCGCTCCTCACTTGATCGCTACGGAGAGAATGAAGGCAAAGAGGTTGGAGCGAGGTTTGAAGGATTTTATCCGGGAGAAGGTTTCGATACTTCAGCTCGAAACATGTAGGGATGTGTACCAGCATGCCTTGATAGTTGAGAAGAATTCAGAGAAATTTTTGAAGAAGAGGGAGAAGATGCAAGCAACCAAGTATGGTCCTCAAAATAAGAGGCCGAGGATGTTGGGTCCGGTGCCAGTTGTTAGGCCTACCCCTTACTAGAGGCCGGCACTAAATAGCTCCTCAGATTCCACGGGCTATTTCTCCTACTCCTTGGGCACCTACCCATCCGTCATGTGGCCAGTGTGGCAAGATGCATCCAGCAGGGGAATGCCGATCAGATATTGGGGGATGTTTCCATTGTGGGGATCTTACCCACTAGATCAGAGATTACCCAGTTCAGGCTCGACATGTGCCTCCGCAGACTCAGCCTCAGGGAGTTAGACCCTCAGGCAGGTAGCCCATGCAGTAGAGGCCACTTCAGGGTCCTAGACCTCAGCAACCCCGCCAACCAGCTTAGGGCCGAGTGTTTGCTACCTTGGAGCAGGATGCACAGGTTTTCGATGACGTTGTGCAGGGTATGTATAGTTTGTAAATTCAGTTTTGTATGTTATGTTCCTTCTATGCTTTGATGATGTTTGCTATTATGTATCAATATGCTAAATATTTATTATCTGTTTGTGCACATGATTTTACACACTTAGTTATGTATCCAATTTAGGCACTTTATTGGTAAATGACTTCTTAGCTCATGTGTTGGTTGATACCGGTTCTACTCACTCTTTCGTTACAACTAGTTTTGCTCGAGAATTCCCGATGGAGCCAAATCTGTTAGATCGCGAACTGTCAATCCCCACTCCTGTTGGTAGTTCAGTCATCACTGATAAGGTCTATTGAGCTTGTGATATTCGAGTGGGTTAGAGAGAAATGCCAGCTGATCTGATTGTACTTAAATTCCAAGACTTCGATGTTATATTAGGCATGGATTGGCTTTCCAAATATCATGGGCATGTCGACTGTTTTGGGAAGGTAGTCAACTTTAGACCAATTAGTGAGCCCCCTTTTTGTTTCCAAGTATTGAAGAAGAAAGACTTAGCTCGATTTGCGGTATTGAGTCTTACTACCTCGGAAGCACCAGATTCTTCAAGTATCCTTGTTGTAGAGGAATTTATGGATGTCTTTTCCAAAGACTCACCGGGTTTGCCACCGGATAGAAAAGTAGAGTTTGCAATTGAATTAGCTCCAGGCACGACACCCATCTCGAAAGCGCCATATAGGATGGTTCCAGCATAGTTGAAAAAGCTAAAGGAGCAGATTGATGAATTGCTCAACCTTGGATTTATTCGCCTAATGTATCACCTTGGGAAGCTCTAGTGTTGTTTGTGAAGAAGAAGGATAGTTCGATGAGGATGTGCATTGACTATTGGCAACTGAACAAGGTCACTATCAAGAACAAATATCCTTTATCTAGGATCGGTGACTTGTTTGATCAGTTGCAAAGAGCTAAGTATTTTTCCAAGATCGATTTAAGGTATGGCTACCATCAGCTGAAGATAAAGGCAGAAGATGTGCCTAAGTCTGCTTTCAGAACCCGTTATGGGCATTATGAATTCCTAGTCATGCCATTTGGTTTGACAAATGCCCCAACAGCCTTTTTGGATCTCATGAATAGAATCTTCAAGCCGACTCTTGATTGATTTGTGATCGTGTTTGTGGATGAAATTCTGGTGTATTCCAAGACCCAGAAAAGAGCATGAGATACATCTCCGGACCACACTGAAGACACTCTGTGAGCATGAGTTGAATGCTAAGCTCAGCAAGTGCGAGTTTTGGCTAGAAAATGTAGCATTTCTAGGCCATGTGGTGTTTTGAGAGGGAATTTCCATGGATCCTTCCAAGATAGAAGCAGTGGAAGGATGGGGAAGGCCAAAGAGTGTTACAGAGGTTCGAAGCTTCTTGAGCCTAGCTGGATATTATCGAAGATTTGTAGAAGGATTTTCCAGCTTGGCAGCTCCACTCACTTATCTAACTCGAAAGAACGCCAAGTTCGAGTGGAATGAGAAATGCGAGAAGAGTTTTCTTGAGTTGAAGAAGCGTCTCACTACCGCCCCCATTTTGACTGTTCCATCCGGTAGCGGAGGTTTTGTGGTGTATAGTGACGCCTCACTCGTTGGGTTAGGTTGTGCTCTTATGCAACACGAAAAAGTTATTGCCTATGCTTCTCGGTAGTTGAAAGACCACGAGAAGAACTTTCTTACCTATGATTTGGAGTTGGCAGCATTAATCTTTGCTCTCAAGATCTGGAGACACTACTTGTACGAAGCGTAGTTTGAAGTTTTAACCGATCACAAGAGCGTGAAGTATCTGTTCTCACAGAAAGAGTTGAATTTGAGGCAATGCCATTGGGTGAAATTCCTCAAGGATTATGATTGCTCTATCCAATACCACCCAAGAAAAGCAAATGTGGTAGCAGATGCGCTAAGTAGGCGACCTACTGGATTCTTGGCACACTTGATGGTCCAAGAATGGAAGCTATTTGAAGAGGTGTCTAGCCTTGATGCGGGTTTTAGTGTTGGCACATCTGGAGCTTTGTTGGCTAACATTATGGTCAGGCCAATCATCTTGGACAGGATTAAAGACCTACAGTGGAATGATGAAGAATTGCACGCTGCCATGAATAAGTTGCTTAGCAGTAAGTTTGAGGATTTCTCTTGGAAAGATGGTGAAATCTCTTTCAATGATAGACTTTGTGTTCCGAATAATGAAGATTTAAGAAGGGAGATTCTGGATGAAGCACACAAGTCCAAGTACACTGTCTATCTGGGAGGTACCAAGATATACCAGAACTTTAAGAAATATTTCTAGTGGAAAGGTATGAAAAAGGATGTGGCTACCTATGTATCCAAGTGTTTTGTGTGTTAGCAAGTACAAGCTGAACACCGGAGACTGGTAGGACTTCTTCGGTCACTTTCTATTCCCGAGTGGAAGTGGGAACATATCTCCATGGATTTCGTTGTTGGTTTGCCAAGGACGGCGAAGAACTTTGATGCAATTTGGGTTGTGGTCGACCGATTGACTAAGTCAGCACATTTTCTTTCATATCGGACCACATTCAATTCCAACCAGTTGGCTAACCTTTATATCAAGGAGATAGTCCATTTGCATGGAGTGCCAGTTAGTATTGTTTCTGATCGAGACCCGAGATTTACTTCCAAGTTTTGGAAGAGTTTTCAGCATGTTATGGGTTCCCATTTGGATTTTAGTACAAAATTTCATCCGCAAACATATGGACAAACTAAGAGGGTGAACCAGATCATAGAGGACATGTTACGTGCTTGAATGTTAGACTTCCAAGGCAGTTGGGATGATCTGCCGTTGGTTGAGTTTACCTACAAAAATAGCTATCAAACGAGCATTTAGATGGCGCCATTTGAGGCACTCTATGGGAGGAGTTGTCGTTCATCATTGTGTTGGGATGAAGTTGGTGAGAGGAAGCTTCTGGGTCCCAAACTCATTGGTCAGACTGTGGATAGAGATCAGTTGATCAGGAAGAAGTTGAAATCAGCTCAAAGTAGGCAGAAGAGCTATGCCGATACTCGCAGGAGGGATCTTGAGTTCCAAGTTGGGGACTCTGTGTTTGTTAAGATCTCACCTACAAAGGGGGTGATGAGATTTGGCAATCAAGGCAAGTTCAGTCCGAGATATGTGGGTCCTTTTGAGATCATCACCTGAGTCAGGGAAGTTTCTTACCGGGTCACCTTGCCACCTCACATGGAAGGTGTGCATAATATCTTTCACATCTCTATGTTGAGGAAGTACATTTCGGATCCCTCACACGTCATTCATTTGGAACCGTTGAAAATTCGAGAAGATTTGACTCTAGTGGAGCAACCGGCTCAAATCTTGAACTAGAAGGAGCAAGTCTTGCATTCTAAGGTCATTCCTCTAGTATTCTTGCAATTGGAGCATCACTCTAGAGAAGATGCTACTTAGGAGAGAGAAGAAGAGGTCCGCGAAAAGTACTCACACTTGTTGACCTAAGGTACGTAAATTTCGGGGAAGAATTTCTTTTAAAGGGGGGAGGATGTAGAGACCCGAATCTTTTTCATGCTTTTTATGCAAGTATTAGGGTTATAATAGTCCTTGTGGTGTTTTTAATGCTTATTTAATATATTTAACTTGTGTGGTGTGATCAAGGTTTAATCAAGTTGTGAAGAAGAGGGATGTCATAACATACCCTCAACTTTAGGAAGCTCTAGTTTTGTCACTGTTTATCGAAATCGAATGATTCATGAACCATTAGAAAGGTATTGGAACCTTCTTCGAGGTTCATGTTTAATGTTTTTCTAGATTTTTAGTCTAAGCTAAGTCAAAAGTAATTTTTCTGATGTTTTGTCTACTGAAATTTCAGACCAGTCAGCTTTATAGTCTATTTAGACCATTAAAAACTCAGAATTAGGTTTTTCTATTAGAGACAAAATTGTTCCCCTTTCAAAGATGAGTCCAACGCAAGTTGAATCATCAAAATCCGATGAGCGACTCAAAAGTTATGGTCGAAATACCAAAAGAGAAAAATTAGGACTGCTCTCAGGAATTTTGACGATCGATCGTCCCAAGCCAAGGATCGATAGTCCGGAACCCAGAAAATTGGATTAGTTTAGGGAATTTGGATGATTGATCATCCATACTGATGATCGATTGTCAGGACACGACCCTGTTTCATTTTAGACAAAGATGTTTGAGTTTTTAACCATTGGGACTATAAATAGGGGTCCTATTTCGAAGTTTTAGAGTATCCTACCTATTTCTAACCTAATTTGGCAAAAAAAAAGAGAAAACCTAGGGTTTCTAAGAGGGTTGTGCTTGGTGAAGGTGAAGATTGCTCTTAGAAGGAGGAGAAAGCTTGGAGATCTTCCTCAAATCATCTTGGGAGCGATTTGGATCCAAGGAAAGAATCCCAAAGGTTGATATCCTTCTAACTCAACCTTATTAAGATGCTTTGTAGGTTTAGATAAGATTATTTATGGATTATCAAGAGATCTACATGATTATGGATGAATTAAAGAATGGAAATGTGATTTGAGATTGATATCTTCACTTATTTAACTTTTATATTATTATGATTATTGATTTATCATGATAAATGATGAATGAGTATGGATTTGCATTTTAATTAAGGATATAGATGAATTTGTATGCTAAAAGCTTAAATTGAATTATGGATTATGTATATGGATTATGAATGAATGAAAATGATGGTGGATGGGCTAAAATGGAGAATGGCTAAATGTGTGGATTGGTGTGAGGTTTGGAAGGGATGAATGTGGTTTATGAATGAGTAGTGATATGGTTTTGGAAAGTGAAAATGGGAAGGGCATTATATACATCATAATTAATGCATTGTATGTATTTGTTGAAATGCCTAAGAACACTAAGTATAGTAAGTGAGGATAGTAAAAGGCTTCTATGAGTATAATAAGATATGCTATGATGAATTATGCTTAGAAATGAAGTTAGAAATGTTAACATGAATATGCCAAGATATGAAGTATGTTTTGATAATGTTATGAATATTCAAGTTGCATGGTGATTGATATTCGGGTAGGCCAATCCTTAGAAGAAGTCCTCTTTGTCAGAAATTCTCTAACTAGGGAGATGTAACCTAGCGGAGTTCTTGACAGAAGATGGAATCTAAGTGATGACCGAATTCGGAGGTTAATCCCGACACGCAGGTACAAGTGCACATATGTGATAGTTTACAAGTCTCACGGGTACGCAAGCATGAACACGGACATTGCATGGATATTGAAATACAAGGATAAGTACAAGGACTCTAAACATTGAAGGACAAGTATAAGGACACTGAATTACAAGTACAAGGACAAGGACACTGCATAGTCTTACAAGAACCTTGAAAATCAATTAGCTTCGGTATTCGTTGATGCTTTCCATGGATAAGATTTCAAGTCCTGGATAATTATCATGGACATTTGGGATCTAAGAGCTCTAGGGGCTTACGCTTCTGTCAATGCACCTCCATGGATCTAAATATACGGACCTCGATAACTATTTTATGGGAGAACAAGCATGCATTGCTTTCATGATACAAGTTCAAGAGTTACAAGTCCAAGAGTCACAAGTTCAAGAGTCACACAAGTACACGAGTCAAGCTAAGTCATGATGTTCACTTGTTTCTGCACTCTGATTATGTTCATGTTATATTAAACTGCTATCGACTTTACAATTGTCACATGATTTGGATATTTGACATATGCTTGTACTATTGTTGGTTAGTTTGGATATCCATTGAGTATTCAATGCTCAGTCGACCTGTTATTGTCGTACAGGTATAGCGCTGGATCATGCGGCAACGCCTTGGATGGAAAATGAGTACTTTGAAGAAGGAGAACTAAGTGAGCTTCCAGAGGAGGGAGCCGGAGATTTTGATAGTTGTGCCTACTAGTAGATCATAGTTTACTTCCTGAGTTGTTTTATTTTAGACTTATGTTATTTCAGGATGTTTCTTAAACTGTTTATTGTTATCGATGATTTTACTCTGCCCGATCGTGGTGGGTTATGTTGGGCTTATTTCAGTTTTTGTTTGTGGATTTGGATCACAATCGGTTTATCATATATCGGATGAGAGGTTTTTATGGAAAGAATTTTATTGTTGCTATTTTGGGAGAATTAACTTTTAGTTATGCCATATTGCCATGGAAGTTAAGCAGGGATAACTAATGTGACGGACCCAAAGTCTCATTATGACTAAGGTGGGGTTTTGGGGTCGTTACATCTACGTCTGTAGTTATAGATATATCTTCAAGTTATATTAAGAAGATAACATAATAACATTTTGCAAGATTGGGTGAATACTTAATCATTAAATGCGTAAACATACGTGAGCCTGCTCTGGTGCCTGATCAACGAAAGTCCCATCCCTGCGAGTATGGAAAATCCCAAACATATAAAGCAGGTCCTGCTCCAGCCGCTCCGGATGATTCGCTTGCTTAATGGAAAAAGTTAACTGCGATTAATAACTTTAAAACAAATATATTATGGAGTGCATTAATTGAATACCTTCATGTAAATGATGGTAATGCATATACCTCAGTCGCCTTATATTGGGCATACAGCTTCGTCCCAGCTGTGTGAGACATAGTAAGATGTGATCTATTATTTCTATTTCTATCCCTGATAACCTATTATTTAAATGATTTAATTCAGTTAGTATTGTGGTAGTATGGATATAAATCAAATAAAATGACTATTAAAAGTTAAAGGTCAAACCGCTTTCATACCTGGGCTTCTTCTGTCCTCCAATGGTCCACAAGTGCCTTCCACTGGTCTTTTTTTACCTAATTATTGACGTGATCATACTGCTTATCTAGTGGGCACGCCAGATCGTAGAATTGATTGTACAACCTCTTCCTCCAGGCTTTCCACAATGCATTTCATTTCTGCGTTACCCAAACCCTCATCCGCTCGTCGGGGATGCGGTAACGAATTTGTGATAATATAAGGATAAACACACTGCTAATCAGTCCAGTCAAGGTTAAAATAAGGATATAAACTTGATGAGGCCCAGTTGTCTTACCAAAACTATTTCCAACATGGCCTGGATCTGCTCATCTGGGACATGCCTCCAGTCTTTGTGTATCCCCAATGGGTTAACATCCCCGTCCTTTTCCAGGACCCCAATGAATGTCATCAACTTCATCGCAGTAGGGCCAATAGGCTGCTCCAGGTCATTCACAGTAACGACGAAGGGTCCTTCACTTGGTGGAGCGAGGGTGGTAGCCTATTCGCACCCTTGTCCGTCTGCGAGGTGCTATACAAGAAAATTAATTACATGAATACAATATAAACATGAAAAGTGATTTCATATCCTAAATAAAGAAAGTATCATCAGAATATTTACCTACTGCAGGATGTGCTGCCTCATGCTGGGCTATCAAAGATTGGTCCAACACATGATCGCTGGGGTGAACAGGATCCTGCTCTGACATGATCCCTGCTTAGGATGTACCAGTCTGAGAAGAAGACTCTACCTCACTATCCCTGTGCAGTCTTCTAAAATAACCCCACACCGTGCTTTTACAGTGTCATATTGAAATATACAATATAGAGCAGTTTATCAGACAATGAAAATATAAAAATGCATGTACAGTAAAACAATTAGCTAAGTAAAATTAGATATAATCAAAGACCATGAGCACATACACTTTCCCATTCTTAGGTCCAAACTCAAAAGGAGTAAAAAAACAATGTAGTCTAATGTATGTGTTTAAATAACTTTCACTTTGCTTAGTAATTAGTAAGGAGTAAAAAACATTTTTAAAACAACTAGATCTAATAAGATTTTTTTCCCCCGTAGATCTAAGTAAGAACTTGAAAGAAAGTAAAAGATTAAAGCATAGGAAGGACTTATGAATCAAATGGAATTTTTCTAACTTATTATATAGTACTTTGCCTTTATATCTATAAGCACAATTTCTTCATTTTTGGATATAAATCTTCCATTTCTATTTCTAGAATTTAAAGTTGGGTATAGATTGCAAGAAGGATGCAATGCCCAACACTAGTAGTTTCAATATGGGTAGTAATTCCAAGTGAACCATGTCTAGTACTCCTCACAGTAGGAATTGACAGACATATTGCACATCTTTGTAGCCTTGGAACCCCATCTCTCATTCTTTAAGAGCTAGTCTATATGAGTAATACTAATATTAATAAATAAAATATCAACTCCCAGCAGAAGTGTTGCACTATTGTCTCCTAGTCTATATGGAAAATGACAACCGCTATAGCATTGATCAAGTAATGGTAATCTGACTTGTAGTCACCAAAGAATATGAAAACATGACTCTAGTTCCATTATGTGTTTAAACAAACTACGACAACATTACATGTTGTAACAAAGAAAAAATATAGACCATTAGCAAAAAGAACATTTTATATATTTCAAAAAATGTTATTACATCAAGTGTTTGAATAGAGAGTCTATCAATTTCCTCAAATTCTTATGACCGGTCATCTAAAGGGTCCTCCTCGATGATGGTTAGAGGTATATCAATTGTTGTGCCAAGGATATTTGCCCTAAAATATCTAATATTATCAACATCCAGTCCAATGTCATCCAATCGTACAACGTTGGGTTGCACAATTTCAGGCAATGCCTCGCCCAAATTTGAATGTACTTCAACTAGCATGTCGAAGTATTCCCTTGGTTTAATTTGAATAGCAACGTGCCAATCTTTTTTCAAGCGGGTGTGATCATGGATTTCCGTGACACTCACGAGGGGAAAGAATGGGATGGTGTATATACTTGTACCCATACGAGTGTAAAAGGTTATGTTTAAGAGTCTCCACCTATTCATTCATAAGGGATAAGTCCCCCGGGTTTGGATAAGGTCTTGGTCTGCAAATGAGATCAGGGTAAGGGGTTCGGTTAAGTTCGAAGAAGGTGTTAGGCACCCCGAGGCTTCTGTTTTACAACGGTTCCGTACTCCCCAGGTATAAGCCATTTAAAGTTAATCTTGTTCAAAATACCGAAGTGTTTAAGTTAACACTAATTCAAGAAAGCAAAAGCCAACTGGGGTTGAACCCGGGTTGGGTTGCCTCCGTACTCATAGGGTGAGATCAGACCGAGTATAGTTCTGGCACGTGAGCCTGTGCCGAGGCTAGGGGCGTGTGTGTGTGCACCAAGGGTGGCTAACATGGACTAGTCTGGTAGACTAGGGTTTGATTGACCGAGGAGGGTCAAGTGCAAGGTATAAGCCTGGTAGGCTTAGAGGGAGTCCGGTAGACTAGGGTGGAGTTTGGCCTGAGTTAGGATTGCTAACCGAGGTTAGGCCAAACTAACCATGGTTAGAATTGCTAACCACAGTGAAGGGGATGTGAGATTTAGCCAGGTAGGCTAAGGCAGGGCCCGGTAGGCTGAAGATAAGTTCAGTAGACTTGGTTTTTAGGCTCGGTAGGCTGTAAACTGAAAGTAACTGCGATTAGGGTTGCTAATCGGAGTTAAGGGGGATCTAACTGTGGTTAGGGTTGCTAACAAGGGTTAGGAAAAGGCCAAAGTCATTTTTATGGTCCAAGTTGTTTTTAGGATTTTTTTGATTAATTTCCCAAAATTTGTAGGGTTAAGGGGTACTTAACAGCGGTTAAATGTTAATCGAATGTGCATTTAACCACAGTTTAGGGTATGGTTAAGTCCAAAGTAGGCACAGGGGGCTAGGTAGGGCCTAAAGTGGCCTCCTACCAGGCTTGGGCCCCTGCAAAAGCCCAAAATCAAAATAAATTTAATGTTGGTAATAGGATTATCAACATTAAAAATAGTATTTTTAACCTTAGCTTTGCACACTGTTAACTAGGGTTAGGGTGTAACCCTGGGTGAATTGAGGTTAGGGATGTGAAGAGGGGACACCAATGAAGATTTTAAGCTTGGTGTGGGCCCCAGGGGATGCCTGGAGTAGGCCCCACAGAGGTCCAAAGCTGCTGTACTTGAAAGTGCATATTGGCGGTAGATGTTCTACCACCAATATCAAAATAGGTAAAATAATTATTGGCGGTAGAAGGATTACCGCAAATATGCACAGTGTTCTTTTTCATGGATTTAACCATGGTTAAGGTCAAACCAAGCATCTGGAAGGATCAGGTGAGGTCAAGGGAGATGAGAGGGGTTCAATATGGGCCCTGGACATGGACCAGGGTCCACCTAAGCAGGCCAAAACAAGCTCAAACAGAATGTGCCAAGAATGGCGGTACTGAGATTACCGTCATTCCTAGTTTTACTGAAAAACCAAATTTTCTGCTGATGGGGCTGTACACAGAGATAACTAGGGGTTCCCTTATGATTTGAGGGACCCCTAGAAGGTCCATGGTGGTCTGAGGAGCTTGGAGAAGATGGGTATACCCATAGGGGTTCATCCTACCTATTACAAAGGTAGGTGAACACCCTATTGGGTTTGGTTTACACTAAGCAACAACAATGAAAGTAGGTAACTCTCCTGGAACTAACCAGGGGCTCACAACCGTTCAAAAAGAAAGAAAAAGTGGGGGAGGGGGCAAGGCCCTCCCCTGCTCTGTTCTTGGCCGAAGATAAGGAGGTCTGTGTGCAATAAAGGTGCACTTTGGTGATGCTTGCAGCAGCTGGGGAAGCTTGAGGTAGGTCCAGGGGAGTCCTGGGACCACGACCAGGGTATGGGAGAGGCTGAGATTAAGGGTTTTCTCAACAGGGGTTGGTTATGGGATTTTTCAGACCCTGTGTACGGTTGTGGGAGTTGGGTTTTATAGGAGAAGCACTAAGGGACCTAGGGGAGATTAAAAAGAAGAGGGAGAAGGTGGTTGGACCAAAGGAAGGTTGATTGGGAGGAGTTAAGGTGAGGGTGGAGTGTGCAGGGCGTTTGCAGTACTGCAAACTCGAAACTTGCATAATGGCGGTAGATGATCTACCGCCATTAACAAAATAGGCAAAAATATAATTGTCGGTAGATCATCTACAGCCAATAGTAAAATAGGCCAAAACTAATTGGCGGTAGATGATCTACTGCCAAACTAAGATTTGCTTTGATTTGGGCTTGGCCCATGCACACATAGGTTTTGGGGTTTGGGCTTAAGGTTTTTTTGGGCCTTGTGGGCCCAGGCTGAGGTTCAAGCCCTAGGGGCCAGGGTTCTTAAGGTTTAAACCCTAAGGGCTAGGCTAGGGCTCCGGCTAGGATTACTTAGGGCTAGGGTTTTGGCATAAGTTTTGTACTAGGGTTCACCTAGGGTTAAACAAGGGTTAGGTCCTTGGGTTTAACTAGGGTTGAGTCTAGGGTTTACTTAGGGTTTAGCTAAGATTTAGCTGGGGTTTAGCTGGGGTTAGGGTTTGGTACTAGGGTTTTTCTAAGGTTCGACTCAGGGTGTTACTTAGGACTAACTAGAGGTTTACCTAGGTTTTAGGGGACTTGGTAGGGGGGTAACCATGGTTAGACAGGGGTGTAAAAATTGGGTGCTTACAACTGTCGCTCTTTGTTGGAGGATACTAAAATTGGCGATTTGAACGGCAAAGACTGGAATCATCCCATTTTTACACCGAGCTCAGACCTTGGGGATGCGGTATGATGACATGTATGCTTTTAGTGCAAACGGTGGGTGCAATAACATAGTACAATCACTGCTGGGGGCGAGCAAGTAGTTCAAACTACTCACTGGGGATTGATGGATGTTAGGATGGCACAGCCTGGAGGTGCTAGCCAGAGGGGTTCGATCAAGTTGATCGAAAAATCACACAAGGCATCGAGAACACACAGGATGTTGAAGGGTTGACATGCAGGTGGTGTACACTGTAAAGGTACACATGGGATGTCGAGGATACATAGGGTATCGAAATGAGTGACATGCAGGAGGTGATTCTGTAGTATGACGAGATTACCAAGGAGCACACCAGATGCCAAGGACACGCGGGGGTGTCGAAAGGGTGACATGCAGGAGGTAATGCTGCGGTATGACAAGATTGCCAAGGAGCACACCGGATGTCGAGGACACACAGGTTGCGGCATGTCAGAGAGGCACTAACCGGATTGATTTGAAAAGGCCGAGAGGCGTTAGGTTTTGATCAAGAATGATGCTGAGGAGTTTGAGCACATGGGGTGTGATGTTATGCAGGGATGTCATGCAGGGGATAAAGGCGATGATGCTTTCCCATGACTCTGCTGATTGCGACTTGCAGGGATGCAGGCTGTCGGCTTCTTCTGCTTGTCTTGCCTTAGTTGCTCAGTGCAGGCTGGTATGATCTGGTTTAGATACCAAAAGGGTTGTTTTTGAAAATATTTTATAGAAGGTACTTGGACTTTTGTAAAAGTTTTGATTTTAAGAGCAAGAATGTTCAACTAGCTTTTAGTTTTGCCAGGAAATTACCTTAGTCAGGGCTTGGGGATCATGTAATCTATCTTTCACTCTTGGAGAGCGGAGTATGACCCAGAAGAGGTTTTGTCACCGCTGGGTATGTACATGGGTAGACTTGTTTATCTTATCACTGTTGCAGATTTAGACTCTGGCTGGGGAGAAGCTTGCTGGCGATCAAATTGGATGCTTCTATACTCTTACTGGGGAGAGTGTATGTAGAGAGCAGAGAGAAGCTTCTTCTGGAGATTCGCTGGGGAATACGACACCGTTGTAAACCGCTACTGGGGATCTACTAGGGGATATAACACTGTCATAGATCACTGCTGGGGATTTGAACTCTGTTGGGGACTAGTGTCGGGGAAGCTGCTCTTCCATGCTATCTGCTGTGGACTGCTGCATGGGATTTATCTGGCTGGACTGACTACTGCCGGATTCTGTTACCAAATTGCTCTTCAGCTTTTTCTTCCTTTTCTACCCTTGGAATGACCAAGTCATGGGGTTTGCATAATTTTTGCGCGATGAGGCCGTTGCCAGTTTTCCTCATGCCTGCGAAGCTGAGTGATTTTTGTCTATTTTTTGCCCCTAGTCATAGGACTAGGTCTGGGGATCGCGTGATTTTTACGCAATGAGGCCATTACCAGTTTTTACTTATGCCTGCGACTTATTGAGGAAACCTCTATTTTGCTGGGGAAGTCTGCATTTGAGGGAAAAAATAGGATCTTCTCTTGTCATTGCCTTGAATGGCACTCCTCTGGGGATAGGGAGACGATATTTCCGCTGGGGATACAGATGTGATATTGCACTTGCACTCGTAGTTTCTAGGGGATCTAGAAGGACTTAGAGTAGGACGAAATGTAGGCTAGGGGACCGAAGTTTGGGACACCCTGAGATTTCTCCTATTGTTATTGATTTACACTTCCTTGGAGGTTTTGGTTTTTAATATAGTTGATTTTCACTCTCTGGAGGAACCCTTCTGTTGAAGACTTGTACCTTTGGCTTCCTGGCATTTTTTTTTTGGGTCCGCCGGGGGATTCAAGAGGGGTTGTCTCTGTCGGGGAGGGTGAGAGAGATTGTCTCTGTTGAAGATAAAGAGCTGAGTTTGTCATTGAAAGATTTTTCTGTTGGGGAAAGAGTCCGGAGAGATTGTCTTTGTGGGGAGTCTCTGGCTTTTGAAATGTTTTGACTTCTATTTTGGGTTTTCCTTTAATGGAAATTTTGTACCCTTACGAGTCGACTCATCTGGGGAGTTTTAAGAGGATTTTTACTCTACTGGACTCTATGGAAAGAGGCTTTTAGAGAGGCTTTGGTTCCACTGGGGATGATCTGGCTCTGTGTGGGGGAGTTGGGGGAGGCGTGTGGCTCCTCTGGCGAAGAGTTGACCCTGTGGGGAAAGCTGGGGGAGGTGTGATCTCCTTTTGTGGCGGTGTGACCGTACCTGATTTTTTAGGTTACCTACGTACCCTTTACAGGATCAGGTCATAACGTAGTTCAGGTAAATACCGTAGAGGGAAAAGGAGGGTGTCCCTGAAAATGTGGAATGAAAGAAGGGCTGTTAGACTCAAGGGGCTAACTAGCGGATTTCATTGATTTGTAAACGGGTTACAGGAAAGAGGGATAAGGAGTGTGCCAAGGATGGCCTCCTATCATTTCCCGGAGAAACTACAAGTGCAAAGCGCCTATCAGACCTAGACCCTAAGCATAGTATCGTTTGACTTTGTCCATGTTGATGGTCTCTGAGAGGTCTTCGTCATCCATACATCCGAGTCAAAGGGTGCCGCTTGAGAATTTGTCTTGAACGATGTATGGGCCTTCGTAGTTAGGAGTGAACTTGCCCCTTGGGTTAGGGCAGTTTGGCAACATTTTTCAGAGAACCAGGTCTCTGATCTTGATGCTTCTTGGCTTCACTTTTTTGTTGAATGCCCTAGCCATGCACCTCTGATAGGCCTGAGAGTGATTAATGACTTTCAGTCGCCACTCTTCAATTAGATTCAACTGCTCGTACCGGGTCTGTGCCCATTCTACTTCTGAGAGTTCTGCTTCCATTAACACTCGGAGTGATGGAATCTGTACTTCGATGGGGAGGACTGCTTCTATACCATAGGCCAGATCAAATGGTGTTGCCCCATTTGAGGTTCGGATGGACGTTCTGTAAGTCATAAGTGCATAGGGAAGCATCTCGTGCCAGGCAGAGTACTTGGTTGTCATCTTCTCTATGATTTTCTTCAGATTTTTGTTGGCGGCTTCAACTGCACCATTGGTCTGTGGCCTGTATGGCGTAGAATTGTGATGTTGGATCTTGAATTTCTGGCAAAGGTTAGTCATCCCCCTGTTGCAGAAGTTGATAGCATTATCTGTTATAGTCTCATAAGGGACCCCATATCGGCAGATGATATCCCTTTTCAGAAAATGCTGAACCACTGAGGTCGTGACGTTGGCATAAGAGAATGCCTCAACCCATTTTTTGAAATAATCGATTGCAACCAGGATGAATTGATGTCCGTTAGATGCTTTTGGTGTTATGGGACCGATGACGTCGATGCCCCAGGCGGAGAATGGCCAAGGAGCAGTGAGACTGTTTGGCGGTGCATTTACCCTGTCGGCCTAGATTTGGCATTGGTGACACTTCCGCATGTGCTTGCAATAGTCATATTCCATGGTGGCCCAATAGTAGCCTAGTCTGAGTATCTTCTTAGACAGTATCAAACCGTTCATGTGTGGGCCGCAAGCTCCTCCGTGACCTTCTTCAACTACCTGTGCTGCTTCACTAGAGTTAAGGCATCTGAGAAAGAGTAGGTTTGGTGACCTTTGTACAAGATTCCTTCTGAGAGGACAAATTGAATGGCCAGTCTTCTAATAGCCCGGCGGTCTGTTTTGGTAGCATTGAGTGGGAAGGTCCCATTTTTGAGATACTGCTTGATGTCTGCATACCAAGGCTTGTCGTCTGATACTTCATCGATCTGAAGGCAGTAAGCAGGCTGATCCTATTGCTGAATCTCGATTGGCCATAGCATGATGCCTGTAGGGATCTGTACCATGGAAGCGAGAGTGGCTAGTGCATCGGCGAATCTATTTTGGTTCCTGGACCTGTGACTGAAGCTGATTCTTCTGAAGTGAGTGATTAGTAGATTGATGTAGGCTAAGTACGGGACTAGCCTTGCTTCTCGGGTGGCCCAAGATTCATTCGCTGTAGATGTCAACCTCCTCGATTCCGAAGTCCAGGGCTTCTCTCAGTCCGGCTATGCATGCCTCGTACTCTACTTCATTGTTGGAGCATCTGAATTTCAGCTTGATGGAGATAGGGAGGTGTGCTCCATTCAGAGAGATCAGGACTGCTTCTACCCCATGGCCGTGACTATTGGCGGCTTTGTCAAAGTACAACTCCCAGCCGGAGTATTCTTGTTTATCTGCTTCTGCATACAGGATGACTTTGTCTGGAAACTGATCATGTACTGTAACACAGTCTTGTGCTGGGCTAAGGGTTAGGTGATCTGCTATCGTCTGCCCTTTGATTTACTTCTGAGTCATGTACGAGATGTCGAATTCAGACAACATCATGAACCATCGGGCAGTTCTTCTGGTAGTGGCTAGCTTTTCTAGTAAATACTTGAGCGGATCCATCCGGGAGATCAAGATTACCGGGTAGAAAAGTAGATAGTGCCGAAGACGTTGAGTAGCCCAGACCAGTGCTAGACATGTCTTCTCAAGAGGGCTGTACCGCTCTTCATACTCTAGCAGACGTTTACTGATGTAGTAGATGGCTTGCTTTGTTCTGCCTATCTCATCATGTTGTGCCAAGATGCACCCCATGGAGGTTTCTTGTACAGAGATGTAGAGTAGCAGTGGTCGTCCCGGTGTAGCAGGCACAAGTGCTAGAGGATTCCGAAGATACTGCTTTATTCTATCAATGGATTCCTGACATTCTGCTATCCAGACTGTTGGTGTGTTCTTCTGGAGAAGCTTAAAGATTGGCTCGCATATTGGAGTGAGCTGAGAGATGAATCTGCTGATGTACTGAATTCTGCCCAGGAACCCTCGGATTTCCTTTTCAATTTGGGGAATTGGCATTTCGATGATGGCTTTGGCTGGATCAATTTCAATGCCTCTCTTGCTGACTATGAAGTCGATGAGCTTTCCTGATGAGACTCCAAAGACACACTTGGCTGGATTCAGTCTCAAGCCAAACTCTTGGAGTCTATCACAGAGTCTCTTCAAGTCTTCAGGATGCTGCCTGGCAGTTGGAGATTTGACGATCATGTCATCCACATAGATTTCAATTGACTTATGGATCATGACGTGGAACAGTGCCATCATGGCCCTCTGGTAGGTTGCCCCTGCGTTCTTGAGTCCGAAAGGCATTACCTTGTAGCAGAATGTGCCCCAAGGTGTTATGAAGGAGGTTTTCTCCATGTCTTCTTCAGCTATCCTGATCTGGTTGTAACCGGAGAAACCATCCATGAATGAGAGTGTCTCATGTCCTGTAGTATTGTTGATCAGAATGTCGATGTACGGGAGAGGAAAGTTGTCTTTGGGGCTTGCCTTGTTCAGATTTCGGTAATCTATATACATTCTGACCTTACCATCCTTCTTGGGCACCGGGACAATGTTGGCCAACCACTTAGGGTAGTTTGCCACTGCCAGGAAGCTTGCACTGATTAGCTTTTCAACTTCTTCCTTGGCCTTCTGTGACCATTCGGGCCTAATCCGTCTCAGTTTTTGCTTCAACGGTCTGACGTCGGGGTTTAGGGACAGTCTATGTACCACCAATACTGGGTCTAGGCTGGGCATATCTGTATATAACCAGGCGAAGACATCACTATAGCTCTTCAGGAAGCTAATCATGTCTGCTCTTTGCTGAGGGTTCATGCCTGTGTCAATCTTGACTAGTTGGGGACTGTCTTTGGAACCTAGATTGACTGTTTCAATGTCTTCCCTATTCGACTGTAGAAGTCCTTTGCTATGCTCAAAGAGGTCCAGAATTTCCTGAGGCGGTTCCTCTTCCTGTTCTGAGTCATACTCTACTTCGAAGAGTTCAAGGAGGGTTTGATGGGTAGCCATGTCAGAGATGATTTCCTAGCAAATCAATTAGTTTCAGTTTCGCATACTTATGATTTTTTTTGTTTTTTGTTGGGTTTAGGACACTAGGCCTTCCAGGGTAAGAGTCCGTGTGATTTCATCATCAGCCAATATGAAATGTTTTTTGAAAACATGATTTTTGAGTCAAAACATCTGATTTTCATTGAAAAAATGGTGACTTGTTACAAAAATGACTCATACAAAAGAGACCGACCGTGGCCTGATATTTGGATTTTACAAATGGGAGCAAAGAGAGATAGATGAAGGAGAAGGGTGATGTTTGGTCACTGCTATCTCGGACCAACCTGTCCTGCACTGTGCTTGCCCTGGCTTTGAGCGGCTTCGATAGTGAGAGCCTTAGTCCACCAATGGATTAGTGGCTGGCGACTGGAGGACGCTTCGGCGCTATTGGAGAGGGTGCAGACCTGCTCCCCCGCTGGATATTCTGCTACAGTCGCATCTTCGACAGTTAGCTCGTCGAACATCTGGGCTATACTGAACACTTCTGGATCTGGAATCCCTGAAGATTTGTCACTGGGTTGGGGGATTAAGACAACAGGTGCAACAGAGGTTTCTGGGTAGGTTTCGAAGATTCCCACAGGGAAGGTTAGAGAGATGTGGGGTCGGGGTTCAGGTTTTACCGACTGTCTGCTCTTCTTGGTCAACTTGGAGAGGTAGTTCTCATATTTGGGCTTGTATCCCAATCCGAAGGGAGATGTACAGTGAGGGGGCGTGTATCTCTTCTTCATAACCTGATTCCTGGAATCGAGACCTTTTCCAGGCTGGTAGTTCATTTTGGCCATCATTCTGACAAATGGTGGCACTGCTTGCTTGCTTTGCTGTTCTACCTGGGTGATAGAACTAACCTGCTCGAACTAGAATGTCATGAAGGCAGTACCTTACCTCAGCTCTTGGACGTCCCCAAAGGAACTTGCCAACTCCTCAGAAGGAATGAAGACTAGGCCGTCATCCTGGATGAACTTGATTCTCTGGTGCAAAGAGGAGGGAATGGCTCCGGTCGCGTGGATCCACGGCCTCCCTAAGAGCAAGGTGAATGAGGCTGACACATTTACAACCTGAAAGTTCGTCGAAAACTGAGCTGGTCCGACCCCAATTGTTAAATCGATATCTCCCAGGTTCTATCTGGTGGTATTATCGAAAGTCCTGATGGTCATTGGTCTCTTCTTCACTTGACTGAGGTTCAGGCCTAGGTTTTGCAGTGTAGAGATTGTGCAAACATTCAGGCCGAAGCCATTGTTGATGAGCACTGATGATAATGTTCTGTCCATGCATTGAACTGCTATGTATAAAGCCTGGGTATGATCCCTATCATTGTCCAGTATTTCCTCTTTTGTGAAGAAATGATTCTGGATTTGAGGACTTGCCCTACCATTTACCCCAATTTCTCGGACGTTATGTCTGGTGTTACGTGGGCATTACCGAATACTCGGAGCAGTTGCTTCCCGTGGTGCTCTGATGTTAGAAGAAGACCCAAGATAGATATCTATGCTGGGACCTTGCTCAATTGTTGAGTGATATTGAATTCCTTTACTTTTTCTAAGATCTTCAACAAGACTGCTGAATCAGATGCTTCCTTCTGTGGGTCTGACACCCCTACTTTCTCTTTCTCTACACTCTTTGACTTTGCCGGCTCAGTCATGGGAGGTTGATATACCCGACCAGATCTGGTAAGGTTGGCTATGCTCTCTCTCTCAAAGACGAGAGAGCGAGGAGCGGGTACTCAGTTGAGGTCAAAAGGTGGCTCTGGGATGTAGGAGATCTAGACAGGGTCTGAAGAGGTTGAGGCCTGAGCTGGAGCTGTAGGCCAATTTGTAGGGCAAGGGATAGTATAGATGATCTGTTCGGGGATAGGTATCTAGATTAGAGACTGAATGGTCTGTATGTTTGACTGGGGGAAGGGGATTATAACAGGGGATCGGTAAGAGGGCCTGATGATGCCGTCATCAACTGCAGGTGTACTGGGTCCTGGCTTCCCTGCCCCGGGCTCTTCCTACTACATAAAGTTGATTTGATTGTTATATGGGGGCAGTGGCACCTGATTGATACTGGTGTTGCTGGGGGCCAGCTCAACCCTTCCGTCATCCAAGAGATCTTGGATGGCACACTTCAGGCCTATGCAGTAGTCTGTAGCATGTCCAGAGATTCAGTGGAAGGCGCAGTATTGATCGGCATGGTAGTTATTGTTCTGTTTGTCTGGAGGTAAAAGAGGTGTGGGGCCTCTCAACTCGAGAAGGCACTACTTGGTCAGGAGTTTCAACAGCTGGCTGAGTGTGTATGGAAGAGGGGTAAAGTTTCTGGAGGACGATTTTATCCCTGGATTGGTCGGGCTGGCCGGGTATTTCTAACGACTGATTGTTGCTGAGCTGCGGGAGCTGGTAATCTGATGGGTACTGTAGAAGCAACCATATGCACGTCTTCCTTCTTTCCGTGGTCCTTGGGACCGATATTCCTGCTGGATGAGGTAGTTACCTTGGGGGAATCAAGTCCCAGACTGGAGTGAATAACCTCACTCTTGATGGCAGTCTCGATATGGGCTCCCGTCTTAACGATGGTGCCGAAGTCCACTACTGGTAAGGTCACCATAACTGTAGTGTAGGGCTACTTTAGAGTGCCCATGAACATGCTTGCCAACTCCTCCTTAGGGATTGGAGTAAGGATCTTGGCTGCCATCTCCCTCCAACGGGTGGCGTATTCCAGGAATGATTCATTGTTACGCTGGCTTAACTGCTCAAGCTGGCTCCTCTGAGGGTAGAGCTCCTGGTTAAAAGAGTATTGCTCCACAAAACTGTCAATGGCATCCTGCCAAGTCTTAACTTTCTGCTTGTCCACAGACATGCACCATGTTAGGGTTACCCCTTCAGACTCTTCTGAAAGTACTGGATGAGTAGAGACTGGTTTCGGTTATGCTAGAGCATGTCCCCTAAGTACAACTGTAGATCTTGCTTCGGACAGCCCGAGCCATCGTATTTATCAAAGTCTGAGACCTTGAAACCTGTGGGAATAACATCTCCTGATGAGAAGGTTAAGTCCTCCAGTGATAGACTGGTACTGGTGGATGCACCCTTCATTCTTCTTATTTCCTCTTTCATCTGCTTGATCTCGTCCTGTAAGGATGGAGTGGGGTCCAAGGATGATGTACAGTCTTGGTTGACATGTGAGGCCTTAGGTTGCTCTTTATATTGGTCAAACTCTTCTCCTCCGCCTATTGCGGGTATAGGGTCAGGTATGATGAAGGGGGGAGGATGAGGTTCTGGTATAGGTTGCTTGGCTGGTTCACCAATTGGGGTTCGGGCAGAGGGTTCTTCGGTTCGGACACCAATTAGAATCTTTAGGGATTCCAGAACACTATCAAGCTTTGACTGCATAGCTGTGATGTCCCTGTCATGTGACTGTAAGATCTCATTAGTTCGCTGGTGCTGATCTACAGGTTCTGCCATTGAGTCTGAACTGTTTTCCGATTGGGTTGTGTAAGAGCTGCTCTCTGATTAGGATGTGCAAGGTCCTATCTCTGTGATTGGTACCTCTATCAAGACTATGTCTACGGCCGCTGCTTCTACGAGAATCGCAGTCAGAGAATGAGTCACAGGTCGACTCATGCAACTGAAAAGAATGCAATGGCTAATCATGATTATGCATGATGACATGAAGAAGATGCTAGAAAAAAGATTTTTCATTGATGCATAAAGAGTACAATGAGTATAAGATAGTGCGATTCAAAAAAGAGAAAAAGACTCGATCCTAGGCAGGCCTGTCAAGGATCGCGAAGTCAAGTGGCCAGGGCACACCATTAAGATCCATGATTTGTTGCTGGAGGGATGTGATCTCAACCTCCATGTTTGCAAAGGTCTCAGTAACGTTGAACATGCGGTGTCCAAACTGTTGGATACGGGAGGTCATCTCCGCCTTTACACCATCAAGCTGTTCTTGGTGGAAGTGCAGCTGGCCCTAATAACGGTTGTCTCTCTGGCGTCGCCTTTGCACCTCCTGTGAAGAGATTGGATTATCTACTCCAATTGTTCAACCTGCTCTTGGGTGGCTTGGAGTTCGCGACCCTACTCCGCTTCTTGTTGCCTGAATGCTCATAGGGCTTTACGTAGCCTTTTCTCTTTCTGCTGGATCTGGAGCTGTCTCTCCAGGAAGAAGTCTGTCCAGGGAACCACCATTTTAGCTAGGGGTATGGTTTCATGTGATAGAGCGGCGACTGGTGTAGGCGATTCCCTGGGTGCAGGCATGCCGGGTAGAATGTTAGGATTATCCACCCACTGTCGGTATGCTGAGTTGGTCGGTGGTCCTGATGTAACCACAATGTCAGGCCACTGGTCTCATCTGGAGCTATGCCAAGCTTTCTGGAAGTGTCGGGTAAGGTTGTCGGAGTGCACTGAGAAGGTGATCCAATCATTTTCTTACTGTTCTATCACTGAGATGCACTGGGGGAGTCCAAACTGTCGAAGGACTCGGAGTGGTGTATAGACTGCGGAGCCTGTTAGACCAGTAAGAACCATGCATCGTCTGCCGGTGATGACGACACGAGGTAGCCTATTTAGTACAAGCCACTCACATTGCCATGTGATCTCTTCCTCTAACAGGGTTTGGAGAAGCTGGTAGAGCTCTCCGACATCTGTAGTTGTTATCGGACCCTAATTCTGAGAAATCTTCCGAGGTAGACTGTAGGCTTCACAGAGGCCGTTTGGTACCGATATGATTGTAGGCAGGTGTCCTACCAACCAAAGGTGTAGGAGAGGTGTACTGACATAGAAGATGTCCTTTCTGCGGTTTGTCGACTGGTTGAGAGCCCTGAGAAGCTCAGCTAGGATGACTGGTACAACTGAGTAGGATTTATGCATGCCCTCGATGATCCCAACCAGAACTGATTCAATAAGTGAACGGCACCTTGGGAATATCAACTGAGACATGACTATTAGTGCAAGGGCATTGAGACCGAGAAGTTCCGTCGTAATGGAATCAGGGTTCCAGTTGTGCTTGTACTTATTTTCAAGAAAAGACACGGGTATCCGATCAAAAGAGCCGCTAGGGCCGGATTGCAAGTAGGCAGGCTTGATATGCAAGAACCTGGATAGGTCTGCCTGGTATGTTGTCTTGTAGCGTGATACTATGTCTTCGTCGTCCATATTTAACCCTAAGATGCGCTGAGTCTCTTCCAGTGTTGGATAAAGCTCGTTCTTACCAAAATGAAATACCATGTGAGATGGGTTACAACACTGGATAGCAACGTTCATGAGGTGCGGGTCTGGGTTAACCACGGATAGGTCTAGGATAGTCTCGATTTTGTAGTACTGAGCCCAAGCGAGACGCTGACTCGAGGTAAAGGCCCTAATTGCTTTCTGGTGGTTGTCATCACATGCCTCCTAAGAAGTTAGATGCATGGGCCGCGACGGTCGAACCATTGACTGAACAATCCTTGAAGTGTCTGCCATCTACCTGGACAATATACAGACTCTATGAGTACACTGTGTATGCAGATGGAATGCAAAAGATGATACAATATTTTATTTTGATTTTGATTTGATTGGGTGTGACAAGGTACATGTGATCCGATAGGGCAGACGAACGGAGGTCCAACGTGCTTTAGCCCAGGTTGTTTGGAAACCTAGGGACCTATTAGATCAAGGTTGGGGACAGGCCCAGTGAAGGCCTGTTTGCTTGGGATTGGAACCCCATGTGTTATGTCAGGAAGTAGGGTTGGATGTAGTTTATTACAAGCACAGGTTTGACTCATTACATGCCCCTGGATCGATGGTTATACGGTTAGAATGTGCTCGAGTAGTCAACTAGGATTGGGGACAGGTATAGGGTACAAGCAAGTTAGAGTTTATAGTAGCCCTCCCTGGGTGGGCTGCTTGTAGACTATACCCTAACTTAAGCTATATGTATGAATGCTGGTTTGATGCAAGTGTGTTCCTAACAGGATAGGGGGATCACTTAACACCGTATATGCGACTCCTCAGTATAGAACATACCTGAAAATGGACGATTGGTGAAAGCAGGAGCGTTCAGAATCCTTCCCTGAGGGTAATCACCTAACAAGAGTAATTCCGTGGACCTCCAAGACTGTTAAGCCACTGACACTGAGGGTGATCATCCAACATCCGTTAACGTAATAAGTCTGTCTACTGGGTTGAGTGAGATAATTAAACTACTATGACATGTATAGATGCACAGTACACTATTAACCAAAAGATGTAAAATGATTAGTATTAAGTTAAATGCTTAGGCATTTTGAACAAGATTAAAGTTTAGTTAGCTTAAACCTAGCTTTCCGGTTGAACCCCCCTCCTCAGCGGAGTCGCCAGAACTGTGAGCGCGGATTTCCATAACACTCACGAGGGAAAGAATGGGATGGTGTATATACCTGTACCCTCATGGGTGTGAAAGGTTATGTTTAAGAGTCGCCACCTATTCATTCAGAATGGATAAGTTGCTTGGGTTTGGATAAGGTCTTGGTCTACGAATGAGATCAGGGTAAGGGGTTCCGTTAAGTTTGGGGAAGGTGTTAGGCACCCCGAGGCTTCCATTTTACAACGGTTCCGTACTCCTTAGGTATAAGCCAATTAAAATTAATCTTGTTCAAAATGCTGGAGTGCTTAAGTTAACACTAATCCAAGAAATGAAAAACTAACTGGGGTCGAACCCGGGTTGGGTTGCCTATGTACTCACAGGGTGAGATCAGACCGAGCGTAGTTCTGGCACGTGAGCCTGTGCCGAGGCTAGGGGCGTGTGTGTATGCACCAAGGGTGGCTAATATGGACTAGTCCGGTAGACTAGGGTTTGATTGACCGAGGAAGGTTAAGTGCAAGGTATAAGCCTGGTAGGCTTAGAGGGAGTTCGATAGACTAGGGCGGAGTCTGGCTCGAGTTAGGGTTGCTAACCGGGGGTAGGCCAAACTAACCATGGTTAGGGTTACTTACCACAATTAAGGGGATGTGAGATTTAGCCCGGTAGGCTAAGGCAGGGCCCGATAGGCTGAAGATAAGTCCGGTAGACTTGGTTTTTAGGCCCCGGTAGGCCGTAAACCGAAAGTAACTGCGATTAGGGTTGCTAATCGGAGTTAAGGGGGATCTAAATGTGGTTAGGGTTGCTAACCAGGGTTAGGAAATGACCAAAGTCAGTTTTATGGTCCAAGTTATTTTTAGGATTTTTTTTATTAATTTCCCAAAATTTGTAGGGTTAAGGGGTGCTTAACCGCGGTTAAATGTTAACCAGAGGTTCATTTGACCACATTTAAGGGTATGGTTAAGTCCAAAGTGGGCCCAGGGGGCTAGGCATGGCCTAAAGTAGCCTCCTACCAGGCCTGGGCCCTTGCAAAAGTCCAGAATCAAAATAAATTTAATGTCGGTAATAGGATTACCAACATTAAAAATAGTATTTTTAACCTTAGCTTTGCACACTGTTAACTAGGGTTAGGGTGTAACCCTAGGTGAACTGAGGTCAGGGATTTGAAGAGGGGACACCAGTGAAGATTTTAAGCTTTGTGGGCCCCAGGGGATGCCTGGATTAGGCCCCACAGAAGTCCAAAACTGTCGCGCCCCAAAATAACCCCTAGGAGTTAAGGGATACTTTAGGTGTGACTATACGTACCTGCCAAACCATCCTGAAATGAACAAGGTAAATAAATACTGAAACAATGATAATCAGAGCGCGGAAGCTAAACATAGATGCGGAAGCGTAGACTAATTTTTTTTTCTTTTCTTCTAAAGTTTCCAAAATGGTATTCCAAGTGAACACAAGTATATACAAAACACGTCTAAGTCTAAGGTGGACAGGCCCACCTATCAAAATGTCACAATTACACACAAAATGACCTTCTCGTACTCTCCCCTCAACAATAGTTGAGGTATGGCCACACGTCGAGGTCTCGGTCTACCTGAGACTGTAGTGGAATGGACAGCTCTCTCTCCTTTATGTACTCTTCCTCGACCCAAGGCTCCGGGTCGAGGGCTCCCTCACTACCTGCCGACATGAAAGTACGGCTGAGCATGGAATACTCAGTGAGTACAAGCTACTAGCTAACCATAACAATAATAAAATACAACAACAGTAATACAATACAGAGCAATAAGAGGAACATCACAAAAGAAACAATGTTAAACATGGTACAATATAATCATCTTGACGTGCGTGCATGAATGCGAAAACTCTGATAAAACTCATGCTTGGAAATCCGTTTCATGTCTCGGTATGGCTTGAGGAAATCATGTATGCGTGCATGCATGAATGCCTTATCATCATCTTGTAAACTTGCATCTTGTAAACTTGTGAGCCAGAGGTTAGCACCCGAATCTCCCGGGGCTGCCAACCTCCTTGATATATGGTTTTCTTGTGAGCCAGAGGCTAGTACCCGAATGTCCCTGGGCTACCAACCTCCTTGACAATACGTGAATTTTAATTACTTGTTTAGTTCTCTTGTGAGCCAAAGGCTAGCACCCGAATACCCCTGGGCTACCAACCTCCTTGACATGTAGTAATTTCAGTTTTCTTGTGAGCCAGAGTCTAGTACCCGAATGTCCCTGGGCTACCAACCTCCTTGACATGCAATGTTTTCTTGTTGATTATTATATGCATATGCTCTTGAAATCTCGGTTCGTGCATACATGCGTGCTCGTGTTTGTGGCAATGGTGATAATCATGGGAATGCGTGTAACAAGAGGAATATCGTATCACATTTCAATTCATAGTATAACATGTAAGCATTGAGGTGATCAACATAGCATTTGGTCAAGTCCTCATTTTCAAGAACAATTACATAGGGCTTACATCCATTTCCTTTATTAAATTCATTTATTCTTGGTTTAGGCATATTATCAAACATCCGGTGTGCAACATTTTTAGTAGTTTTCTTTACCCTTTTTAGCGCATATTTTCCATCAATCATCATGGTATGTTCATTATTTATAGAATGCTCATCCACCGTTTTCCATTTCACACATCACATTCACATCCAACGGCATCCAATCGCCACAATCCACATCCCATACACATCCATACCCTTTTCTTATCTTATTTATATTTATTGGAGATGTTACATTTCATAGGGAAGGAAAACATACTAGCAAGCATCACATTTCATATTAGAAAACCTAGATTATTGCTAGGGGAAGTTAGTAGGGTGTACTAACCTTGAATCAAGGCTTGATCTTGGTAGAAACCTTGATTGAAGCTCCAACTTGAAAGAAGAAAACCTTTGCTTGAAGGAAGCTTGGTGTGGGGAAGAAAACCCTTACAAAAGTGCCATAGGATCGCTGCCCTAGCTTGGAGAAACGAGCTCCACGAGTACTTGAGCCTTGAACTTGAAGAAAACGAACTTGAGAAGATATAGGGTCTTCACCCCTTTGATTTCTTCTCAAAAGCAAAACCCTAGGTTAGGAATCTCCTCCTCCTCTCTCTCTATCTCTCAAAATCTTCTAAGTATCGTGAATGAAGCCCTAAGGCTCGGGCAAAGCCTTATAGGAAAGGGTTTAACTCCCAAAAGATGAAATAGCCCTTACTGAAATTTCTGCAAAAACGCGAAGACCGAGCGATCGGTGGTTATGACCGATCGATCGGTTGCCTACCGAGCGATCGGTGTTCTTGACCGAGCGACCGATCAAAAACATGCTCTCTGGAAAATTTCCCCATACAAAAAAGTTAACCAGTCGATAGCCTCCGATCGATCGCTAATCCTGACCGAGCGATCGGTTCTCTGCAGGTTTTGACAGTAAGTCCAATTTTTCACTCCTTCCACTACTTAGACTTGTCCCACTTCACTTTTGACCTTTCCTAAACATGACTAGGGTCTCTTTAAAGCTTATAGGCTTTATTAATTAATAGGCTTTATTAATTAATTTATTAAATTAATTATGACAAGGTTCTCAAAGATTTCAAATGCTCATTTCATGAATTTGAGATTACAAGGCATCATGCCTTGACACACGTCCCAAGGCATATACAAAAAGTTTTGGGGTTCTACAAAAGCTGTTGTACCTGAAAGTACATATTAGCGGTAGTTGTTCTACCGCCAATTTCAAAATAATCAAAATAATTATTGGTGCTAGAAGGATTACCGCTAATATGCACAGTGTTCTGTTTCATGGATTTAACCATGGTTAAGGCCAAACCAAGCTCTTGGAAGGACCAGGTGAGGTCAAGGGAGATTAGAGGGGTTCAATATGGGCCCTAAACATGGACCAGGGCCCACCTAAGTAGGCCAAAACAAGTTCAAACTGTAAGTATCAAGAATGGCAGTACTGAGATTATCGCCATTCCTGGTTTTGCTGAAAAATCAGATTTTCTACCCATGGGTTGTGCACAGAGATAACTAGGGGTTCCCTTATGATTTGAGAGACCCCCAGAAGGTCCATGGTGGTCTGAGGAGCTTGGAGAAGATAGGTATACCCGTAGGGGTTCATCCTACCTATGACAAAGGTAGGTGAACACTCTGTTGGATTTGGTTTACACTAAGCAACAACAATGAAAGTAGGTAACTCTCCTAGAACTGACCAGGGGCACACAGCAATTCAAAAAGAAAGAAAAAGTGGGGGAGGGGGAAAGGCCCTACCCTGCTCTGTTCTTGGCCGAAGATAAGGAGGTCTGTGTGCAATGGAGGTGCACTCTGGTGATGCTTGCAGCAGCTGGGGAAGCTTGAGGTAGGTCCAGGGGAGTCTTGGGACCACAACCAGGGTATAGGAGAGGCTGAGATGAAGCGTTTTCGCAACAGGGGTTGGCTATGGGATTTTTTAGACCTTGTGTACGGTTGTGGGAGTTGGGTTTTATAGGAGAAGCACTAGGGGACCTAGGGGAGATTAAAAAGAAGAGGGAGAAGGTGGTTAGACCAAAGGAAGGTCAATTGGGAGGAGTTGAGGTGAGGGTGGAGTGTGCAGGGCGTTTGTAGTGCTGCAAACTCGAAACTTGCATAATGGCGGTAGATGATCTATCGCTATTAACAAAACAGGCAAAAATATAATTGTTGGTAGATCATATACCGCCAATAGAAAAATAGGCCAAAACTAATTGGCGGTAGATGATCTACTGCCAAACCGAGATTTGCTTTGATTTGGGCCTGGCCCATGCATACACAGGTTTTGGGGTTTTGGCTTAAGGTTTTTTTGGGCCTTGTGGGCCCAGGCTGAGGTTCACGCCCTAGGGGCCAGGGCTTTTAGGGTTTAAGCCCTAAGGGCTCTAGGGCTAGGCTAGGGCTTCAATCAGGATTACCTAGGGCTAGGGTTTTGGCATAAGTTTTGTACTAGGGTTCACCTAGGGGTAAACTAGGGTTAGGTCCTAGGGTTTAACTAGGGTTGAGTCTAGGGTTTAGCTGGGGCTAGGGTTTGGTACTAGGGTTTTTCTAAGGTTTGACTCAGGGTGTTACCTAGGACTAACTAGAGGCTTACCTAGGTTTTAGGGGACTTGGCAGGGGGTAACCATGGTTAAAAGGTCTTAACCATGGTTAGACCGGGGTGTAAAAATTGGATGCTTACAGTGGGTCTTCGACATAAAAGACTTGCATTGCTTATGAGGCAACCACAAAAGGTTCATCGGTTTTTAGCATCCGTTGAAGATTGACAAGTGTCAATTGGAACTCATTTTCCTTGATGCCTTACATTGAGACATGACATCAACCTAATCATACTTAAATAACTCAATCTTTCTCCCTTCGTAATAGTCTAGTTGAACAATTTCTTGCAAAACGGCAAAATATGTAATATCGCCCATATGCGCCCAAAGCTCGTGGTCTTTGCAGTAAGGACCACGCCAATATTTTGTGTCTTCCTCATCCTATCAACCAACTTTGTGCGAAACCAAAACCTGTTGATGATAAACCATTCAAATTTGCTTGCAATCTTTGAAGGGCCACGAGCCAACCATTTAAGATCATTACATATATGCTCTGGACTTCCACGAATCAATGTAGAAACCTATTAGTGTTTAGAAGTTCATGTTATTAGATAGTGAAAAATATTTACTTTTTTGCCAATTTATAAATATTTACATCGCATATAGTGCTTACATTGGATGCAAACCAATTTAGAAAGGTAGTACTATGGATGCGGTCAATGTCAATTTGCTGCCTATGGTGATTTTCTCGCATAACTTTTTCTAAGTGTGTCCTGTGTACCAATGATCATGGTTAACCAGCGATCCACCTGGATGTGCTTTTAATTAATATAAATACAAAATAGAGTGGCCTTACTCAATAAATGGGACCACTTCAGGACAGTTGAATAGGACATTATGGTGTGTTTGCGTTGATAATTCATCAGATAAATATACAGTCACCGCCTTTCTAAGAGCATGACTAGGTGCAAAAAAAAAGGACAATCCGTTATATGTCCCAACACCATCTTCATCATAGTTGCGAGTTATACGATTGGACTTTGTTTCAACATTGTACAAATTCCTCGAGCAAAAAGTGAACATTCTTCAGCAAGATATCCCTCCGCTATAGAACCTTCCGATTTACTTCTGTTAAGTACATATGATTTCAATTTATGGAGATATCTATTATAGAAAGAATAAAATAACATTCGATGTTTCAGTCAGATAACAGAATATGGCTTAGTAAGATATTCCTCCACGTATGTAAAACATTACACTTACTGCTCGATGGGGTACATCCATCAGTATTGTACTGGACCTACAACCCTTGCCTCACCTGCCAAATGGATGGATAGACGTACCATGATATCAAAGAATGCAGGTGAGAAAATTCTCTTGAGGTTGCAAAGTATAACTGCACATCGAGCCTCAAGTTCTATGAATTCTTCGATGGTGCAAACCTTGGAGCATAATCCTCTAAAAATCTGCTCAACTCAAACAACGGGGCACTAACATTCCTTGGTAGTGATTTCCGCACTACCAATGGGAGTAGCTGATGCATTATAATATGGCAGTCATGGATTTTCAACCCTGCTATTTTGTGCTCTTTCAGGTTCACACATCGTGAATGTTGGCCGCATATCTTCTGGAGTTTTAACCTTTGCAAGTAAGTTACAGAAAATACTTCTATAATCAGCCAACATGGAAAAGCATACAGCAAGTAAATATGTTTTTTGTCCTACTGCATGTGGATGAAGCGAAGTTCTAATATCCATTTCCTTAAGGTCAAGACGTGCTTTCCAAATATCTTTTGTTTTTCCCTTAATATTCAATAACGTCCCTGTGATACTATCACATATGTTTTTTTCAATAGGCTTCACATCCAAATTGTGCCTTATTAGAAAATGCTCCCAATAAGGTAAAATAAAAACTATATTTATCTTCTTCCATCCAATATACTCTATATTACTGTCTCGTATTCTTTTATTTCTCGAGGTGTTTAATTTATGCTTCCCAAATTGGACGTTGAAACCATGCATTTGCCCCCAACAACTCGATTCCTGTGTGTGAAATAGGAGTAGGTCTTGAGTCAGACTATCCATTAAATGACGTTTTGTTCTTGCGAAATCTATGGCTAGCTCCCAAGAATCGTCGATGATCCATATAACAAAACTTACTACCATGTTTCAGTACTGGGAACATATACCTCGATTGCAATGAGGACTAGCATAGCGGCCCTTAGTGCTCCATCCAAACAAGTTCACAAATGTAGGGAATTCATTGATTGTCCACAATAATGTTGCTCTCATCTGAAAATTTTGACCACTTGACACATCGTACGTGTGAAGGTCATGAGTCAACAAATCTAATAACTCATCTATCAATGGTTGTAAGTAGATATCAATGTCATTTCCTGGAGCACGGGGATCGAGAATAAGTAATGACATCACCAAAAAGTTTGCTTCATACACATCCAGGGCGGCAAATTATACGGAGTCAAAACAACAGGCCAAGTACTGTGTGTGATGTTAAGTGTACCGAATGGATTAAAACTATCACTTGCTAACCCAAGTTTGACATTGCGAGGTTCTATAGCAAATTCCTGGTATTGTTCGTTAAGATGTTGCTAGGCTTCAAAGTAAGTTGGATACCTTAAAACCTCATCTTGGGTGCGACCCTCTGCATTCCATCTCATAGAACCAATTATCTTGTCTGACATGAAAAGTCTCTGAAGTCTTGGCTTGAAAGGAAAATGACGCAAAACCTTTGTAGGGATTTTGTGATCCTTCCTAGATGACGGCGTTATATAGGAGTCTGCAGTCTTTCACCGTGAAATACCACAAACGGAACATGCACTATCATTGGCATGTTCCTTCTAGTATAACATGCAATCGTTTGGACATGCATCAATCTTATTATACCCAGGACCTAATTCACCAATTATCTTTTTAGTTTGGTAGAAGGATGCAAGCAATGTCTCACCCTCGGGAAGTGCCTCTTTCAATAACTCAAGTAACATCGTGAAGATTTGTCGCTTCATCTATTGAGACACTTAGTGTGATATAACCGAACGATAAAAGAAAGTTTACTGAACTTTTTACATTCGGGATATAAATCTTGCTCGACATCTTCCATTAGCTTATAGAATTTAGTTGCTTCTACGTTTGGACTCTCTTGTTTCACTTATCCCCTCATCCACTATCACTTAGTCTGCACGATGGGGCCCGAATACTGTGTGCAACATCCCGTGCATATCATCAAATACAGGGTTATTCTCCTCTCTCACCAATTGGGCAGTAGAAGATCTAGGATGCAGTCTTTCCCTGTGGAAAATCCACATAGCCATGGCATAATCCTTATCGAATCCATCACAAATCAAATGCTTGTACACACTAGTCCGTATCCAATAATATCGATTACAACATTTTTTACACAAACAATTGATAGTACGTAAGCTTGAGTTGACTTACTAAATGCAAAATCCAAGAAATTGTTCACACCCGCTTTATATACATCAATCCATCTGTTTGCAGAAACCCAAATTTTATCCATGGTGACTTTATCAGCTTTTGTAATCACTAATAATAGAAGATAGTATATACCTGTCATTAGTGGATGCTACTAGTTGTGTCTACTAACAATATGTGCATCACTAACTCAACGTGATACAAAAATGACATCGGTATGACTAAGGTAATGCATGCACCATGGTTATTGAATACATATTGGGTGAGGTATTCCTACCCCATTCAAGAATACATAATCCCCAAGAATTAGTAACTCATATGATTTGTTCAATTTTAAGGAAATTTCGACAGCATCTCCCCATGGCTCTCCAAGTACACAATTTAGATTAGGGGCAGATGCAACCTTGTCTAAATATGTACCCAGAGAACAATAGGGATGACTGATTGACGAATATTTTCTCAAAATTGAGTGTGCACGGGCGACTAACACATGCTTCGGAATTATTTATTCCCAAACTATCCATACGAACAATTCAAGAATCATTTGCAGACAAATACTTCTCTTCACATACAGGACGAATCAGTTGTTAGATACAATGTAGTCCACATAAGAACTAAACATCGTAATTTATAACGAATCCATCCATATTGATGATAAGAGAGGCACTTACCAGATAAGGATTCTTGAATAGGAGATCTAAGTTTTAATGCATGCACATTCACAATGACCTTCAAGGATGCAGGAATCATTTTGGGTCTAACAACCCAATCATCATAACTGTAAAGCCCATCCGCCCACATGATAATATACATATCAAATACATTATCATGCTCCCTCAAACACAATTATGCACGTAAATAATTAGAAAGATTCACACAAAGAATCTGAATAATAGAACCCATAGTAGACCCATTTTGCAGCCTCAAACAACCTAAAAACCAACTTTAATAGAACCCATAGTAGGATGGTTTGCAGCCCCAAAAAATTGATGCAAAAACAGTACGACGCTTGAGTGTAGGTTTTTTATAATGACAAAAATACCCAGAAGGGTATTCCAGCACAGATTAATCCAGAGATCCATAATGCATGTTTGTCTTTGTGTGAGTGTGAGTGTGTGTTTGTTTGTGTGTTTGAATTTTTATATATATCTCATTTTATCTCCAATTGGTTCTTAACAGCTTTTGTAATCTCTTGGCATGTTTCCTGCTGAACTTTTCTTTTCTTTTCAATGAATAATCGATGGTTTCTTTAGCTTTGAATCATGATTTTATTTTAATGTTTGTTTGTTACTTTTTACTTGGTGTGTACTTTGATGTGCTATTTATTTGTTGTAGTAATTTCAAGGATGCTAAGCTTGGTTTCTAAATCATGTTCATGATATCTTCTGTATTTTCAACTTTTTATGGTTTGTCGATTGTTTTAACGTTAAAATTATATCTTATGGATTGAAGGGAAGGTGAAATTGGGGGTAATGTCGTATGATTGATTTCTGATAAGATCAACTTTGGTTAACTCAACAACACCACAAGGTGTTACTGAAGTCAACAGAAATAAGATCAACTTCATTCCCATGTTTAGTTTTTTTTTTTTATGATCTACAAAGTTTGTTAGTTACAACATTGAAAGATCTGGAATCATGAAGTTTGACTAAACTTCAATGTGATTCATTCAGCTAAACGAATTTTTTCGGTTCCCACATTTTAAAGTATGTTGTTTATATTAATTCATATTTGAAAAGCAGAATACATTCATTGGGACGGGGAAGAAGCTGTCCTGGTTGTTCTGTGCATGTGGTGCGCAGTAGCGGTTTGGGGCTTAAGACCATCATCCAAGGGATCCTGCCTAGTATATCTTTTAGGCCCCAATCAAACAGGCATTCTCTATCTCTCCTATATCCCATTCCGTTCCTCTCAGTGTACATAATTTCATTAAAAAAACATGATAAAAAGATCTCATCTCCACTACATTTTTTTGCTCTAAAATGGATTCAAACAACAGAGCCATGAATGAACGCAACAAGAGATTCAGTGTACAGATATTTCATTCGATAAAGAAAGAAGACAACCAAAAAAAACACCAATGACTGTAAGGTTCATGATCTAACCTTGGAAGAACTAAAATAATCGAGACTGAGCAGAAAATGAATATCAGAATCCTCATTTCGATCCGTAAAGACCGTACCTGCAAACTGCAGCCTTCCTTCTTTCTTAGACTCTGGAGAGCAGATACCAAAAACTAGGGTTGTTGGCTTAAGGAGGGCAAAGGAGAACCCTCGAACAGAGAGAACCTGCCGAGAGAGAGTTAGAGAGCATAGAGAGAGAATGAGAGACAGACTGAGAGAGAGATTACCGAAGATGATGCTGGCCGGTGAAGATGCTGGCCAAAGAGGAGAAGATGCTAGACAGAGAGAGAGAGGGAGAGGCACGAGACCCTAACAACAAATTCCGTCTCAACAACCATTAGAGACGGAATATTTACGTCTCTAATATATATTTTATTAATAAATGTAAATAAATATATTAGAGACGGAATTGTTTTCGTCTCTATAAGTGAGGTATTAGAGACGGAATAGATTTCCGTCTCTATTGTTCCGTCGCTAGTCAGTAGTTTTGTTGTAGTGTGTCATGCATATGGGGATATGATGGCCATTCTTAATCCCTCCTAAGAGCTTATGTAGGAGTGTTAGAAATTGGAGATCCGTGGCCTGTTACGGCGAATCATGGAGAATTATAACAGTATATGGTGATATCAAGTGGCCGTAATTGGTAACATCATGACACGTGACATTCTTCTTTAATTTCCGTCATGGACAAATATAAAGTTTAACACTCTTTTTAAGCTATTCAGACTATCGTTTCATGAGTATGTGTGTACAGTTTAGAAGTTTCATAGTATGATTGAGCCTACATTACGTTACTTAAATGAATCTTAGATTAAAAAAAAGAGTTGTCTAGATTCAACTAGTTTAGGGGATAAAACATAATTGAGCCTGAGTTAGTTTATATAAAACTTAGATTCTAAAAAAATCTTGACCCTATAGGTTCAGCTGGGCTTTTAGTGTTGTATAATCTCAGATTTCTTGTTCATGTTTCTTTTTTCCATTTTCGCAAATCGAGGGTGTTTTATTGAATATTTTCCCCAACTATTACTATTATCTTGGCCTTGGTAGTTAAGTTGAGCCTGCAAAATAGAGTTTTGCTTAAGGGAAGTGATTTAAAACTCTCGATTGTAGGTACTATGGAGAGCCGAGACCACAAGATTACAAATCCAAAGGTGCAAACACTACTGTGGGGCCCACCATTTAAAGAAGGTATGAATTGTGGCCCTTGGATTTTTAAGTGTGCGGCTGTTCTCTCGATAGTACCTACTATCGAGAGTTTTCCATCATTTCCCTTTGCTTAAAGAGTAAATCGAGGGTGTTAGAGGGTTTTTCAGAGGTTGGGTGTTAACCCTACTTGGTAATAGTTCTCTTATTGATGTTAATAGGGAAATAGTTAATGTACCTGGGAAATGGATTTTAAAATCAAGGTTGGACCTCATTGGTCAATTCCTCCTCTTAAATACCCACCACAATGAGGTCTAGCCTTGGATTTTAAAATCCATTTCCCAGGTATGCTAATCACTGCTCATGTTAATAATAGATAATAGATTGTTTTACATCCAAGCTCCTATCTTTCTCTGGCTGTTCACACATTTTCCTCGAACTCCGAATATTTACTGTTGTTATAGTGGTTTAGGACTTAAAAAAGCAGAAACCAATGGTTAAGTAGATTGTGATTGTGCGCACTTCTGCATCATACCATCCATTTGGTGAATGAGATAACGTGACATGATCTTTGTGCACTGACAAATTTTGCCATTCAAAGACCGTGCTTCCTTTGCTTTGATACCGGCCTAACCTTTAAAAAAAATGCCTACAAAATCAATGCATTTTTTTTTCCCATTCTTGATGAATACATTTCATTCAAACAACAATAACTAGAGATTGAATGGTAATTATTATTCTTATCTTTTTGGTCACAATCAGCTCATTGTTCAACATGTAATATCTAAATGTGCGCGATAACGTCCCAATAGTATGTAGTATTATTATTAATGTTTTTGCTGAGGTATCATTTAATTATGGTTAGTGGTTGGAACAATGATTAGTGATTAGCTTGGGAGATTGGAGCTCTTGCGGACTGTCACCCTGGGGATTGGATCCCCAAACCTCCCTCAACATAGGGCCACGCCCCACCACTGGCGCAAGAAGCGGGGTGTAGTAAGAGAGAGGGTTGAGAGTTCAACTACAAATTTCGTATGTTGTGATTTTAGACTATAATATGGTCTATTATGAACCACACATGAGTTTGTAGATCGTAAGTATGATCTAGGGGCGCAGCTTAAGGCAATTGGTTGGTGGACTGTAAATCGTTGGTGTAGCAGCATTAGTACAGTATAAGTAAACTTTATAGTGATCTAGTGCAGCGGCATGAAGGTGCGATGCATGCTTACTGCGTATGATGGGCAAATGAGTGCGCACCATGTGTCCCTACAGCTGCAGTGAGAGGTGGTTTGTGGGCCTATTAGGAGGTTCCCAGGCTTGTTCAATCCGTGCTAGATGGTTGAACTCGTTTTTAGCCTTTCTTTGAGGTTGAATTTTTAGTTTCTATTGGCCAAGTTCTTATGTTTGCTATATAGTCGCTTTTGTTGTTTACTTTAAGTTCAATTTTCATCATTTGTTTTGACATTTATAATATATTTTCATGCAAATTATCGATAAACAAAAAATTCATCGATTTTACCTGCTTTCGTCGTAGTGACAGGAAGTGGGAGGGGACAAGAATTGAGGAGGAGAAGATAAATATCTGAAAATTATTTTAATGAATTGTTTTGATTATAATTCAAAACCAGTCGAAGAAATCACTCCTTTCTAATGAAGGAATTACTCAATTCTTTCAACTAACACTAAACTAAGAAATTTGGTCTCTCACTCTCTCTAATAGAGGGTCTGGGTGTTTCTTATATAGATTTTTTCGTGCAACTTTATAAACCCATCACTTAAAAAGTTTTCATACAACCTTTAAATTCACTACCTATATTTCCAATATAAACATCGTTATCATCCAATGCATTTCACTTACCCAAGCCCAACCACTATTTTAATTACATGATGTCATATTTTAAAATTCAAGATACACAGTTAATTGTGATTGAACTCTCCCTAGTTCAACCACACCCACATGTCACCATGTGTCCCTTTTAATCATATTATGTCATCCATTCCAAGTTTAGGAACCTAGGTAATACAATCCCGATACAACTGACGAAGGGTATGAGCAGAACAGGGAGTCTACTGGACATGATTCAACTAGAAGAGATTCTTGGAACAGCTGGAGGAAGAAGTCCCCAAGTGAGCCTCTCGGAGCAGCAATTCACTCAAGGAAAAGTTCCTCTAATCTAAGGAGGCCCAAAGAAGAATCCAGATATTATGGGCATCCGTGTATAAAAATATATTTACCGTCCACCAATTCTAAAAATTCAAGAACAGAATTGACAATTCCCTCCACCCATTTCATAAATCCAAACACACCTAAGGGTTAAAAATTCTTAACTAGAATGAAATATTTTTCTCAATAAATCAAGGTTATATTATCGAATCTCAAGAGTTAGTCAATCTTAACCACAGTTAATAAGGGTTAAAATGGACATGTGTTGACCTATGGGTGTAATTCTCCCGATCTCTTCACATTCACATAGCTTAATATACCACAAGATATAGGCCCTATGCCTTACGCTGCTTCAATCTCCTCCCTTGGAAAAAAACCTACCCTTTAGTTTGTTGACCACTTTAATGGGAACTATTTTTCTTTTTTTGTCTTCAGCTTTTCCAATATTCACATTCTAGTCTTAAACAAGTAACATTTATTCGTTGCATCAATAGATGGGTAAGGTACATGACGATTTTTACATGGCTTGATTTTCAGGTTGTTGTTAAAAGAGCAATAAACACCATAGGAAATCACACCCAGGTTGCAAAACGCCACAAGGGGTGTTAGAAATCGAACTTTAATGTGTTCCTTACAATAGCAATTCTTCTTCCTTATTTGCTAAACTTGCTATGCCAATTTTACATTACTTTGGCTCAGAGATGCATTCTAGGAAATATCATTTAGCACTGCCAACTATGTTCTCTCAGATATTTGATTGTTATGCAATATTCTTCATTTTGTCACAACCGAGAAAATAAGTAAAAACATAGAAAAGAAAAGAAAATTAGACAAAACAATACTAAAAATTGTATTAGAAATCCAATTTTTTTCTTTTCCAGGTGAAATCACCAGTTTTCTCGGCAACCAAACATAGCATTAGGGTATGTTTTGTTGCTGATAAATTAGTTGGAAACATAGAAAAAATTTGTTTTTTAAATTTCTAATAAAATTCTTAATTCGGTTTTGTCTAATTTTCATTTCTCTCTCTTTTCATTTATTTTCTTGGCAACCAAACATAGGGTTTTTATTAACAAAGAAAGGAAAATTTTACACATTATAGGAAGAAGAGATGCAAACCCATTTGCATTTTCCTGTGATGAGCAAATTTTAAATCTCAGCCAGGATGGTGTAGACTCAGTTTCAAGGGAAACTTGTACAAGTAGCTATTATGCAAGCAAATCAGGCCAAGTTGGGATAATCTACCTACATATGTGGGCAATAACTGAATCCAACAACCCACTTTGAAATTCCTCTTTAGCAAACCAATATTGAATATACATCAAAGTAATTTAGATTACCATGAAGATGGAGAAACAATCTCACACTATTATACATTCAAATACAAGCTTCACAAATGTTTTATTTCTTCATGTTTGTTCAGATAGATGATGAACAAGAATACCCATATAGTAAACAATTTACACAGATATAGAAAACAAGAAGAATCCACCCTGAGTTTTTTGTTTTGTTTTTTAAAATCAAAACCCTAAATTAATAGATACAAAGCATTAAAAGTAGGATTCTTCAGCAATTCTCACCAGAAATAGCAACATATGCTCCACACAGCCATGGATCACCAGTTGAATTCAAGAACAGCAATTAGGGCAACGTATCAAACCATTCTCATTGCAATCTGGGCACCTCAGCAATTGCCCTTCCTCCTCATAAATCTTGCGACTTCCATTACAATTCAGGCAAGGAACGAACCTCGCGTCGCCACAGCTCTCGCAGACATACCGAGGATCGCGAAGAGGAAATCCTTCGAGAAGCTTAGCTAATTCGCCAACCTCATGAAGCTGCTTAATCTCATCAGCTCCTCCAACATATTTTCCTCCAATGAAAACCTGTGGCAGACTTACAGTTTTCAGTTCCAGCACACTCTGCAACTCTTTCCTATACGCAGAATCCATCGAAATGTCCCGATCATCCACAAGAGCCCTAAATCCCCTGAAAATCGTCCGAACAGCACAACAATCCTCATAAGTTCTTCGAATTCCTCGCAAACTGGTAAAATACAGCACAATTCTATCGTCAGTGCCTGATAATCGAATCCGATTATCAAACAACGGAGAAATCGATTTTGGAGCTTTGGATTGATTCAATCCAAATTGCCTGAACGACAAAGATCGTCCGAATCTCGACAATAAATTCGGATCTTTATCTGTAAGAAGCGATTCTTTCGACAGAGAATTCTCCACTTCTGCGGAAGATTTCTTCTGTTCAAACGAATTGCACAATTGCTTCACCTTCCCGTTCATCAAATTCCCTACTGATTCAAACGAATTCAGCAATTTCTTGACTGATCCGTTGCGTTCGAGGAAGGAGTAGGGGTAGGGTTTCTTTGGAGAATCGAAATCGTGGAGATCTGCCATGAGTTCCCAGGAATTGATTAACAGAATCTAGGGATGAGTTTTTTTTTGGGGGGGGGGGGGGACTTTTAGGGCTAGGGTTAGGGTTTTGTGGGTGAGAGGGGAGGAAGAAGGATGGGGATGATCTAGACCGTTCAATTTAGGGCTAGGGAGGAGGAGAGAGGCGTAGGTGATGGAGGTGAAAGAGAGCAGGTGGTGGTGAAATGATCGTCAGGCTCTAGAAACAGAAACAGAGCATGAATGAAGGAAAGTAGAGAAGTTGCTTTATCTGCTTTATCTTTTGCCTTTGGTGACTTCTCTCTCATGTAAGCTATTTGTTCCTTTCTAGGAAAGCAAACTATGAGAGAGAGAGAGAGAGAGAGGCGGTTGTTTGAACTTTGAAACTTTCAAATTGATATTTCATCTCTTTTTGTTTTTCAGGGGAATGGCGTCACGTATTTGAATGCGCGTGAACCGCATGGAAACCCGTCTGGCTTTATTCACATAGCCTCTTTTGAACCCTGGTTAGAAATTAGAATTTTTTCACTCCTATGATTAAATTTCTTAATATTTTTTAGAATCAAGGTTACATGATTGAATCTTAAAAAGTATTAAAGTATGTTGACATGATTTTGGTTTGGTGAGGCCATACCACATTTCAATTTAGGGGGATTATTGTTGCATGATTAGTGGATTGGAGGTAGGGGTGTCATCAAGGCGAGCTTCATCTGAGTAATGGTGTGTTCAAACTTGTTTATTAATTAAACGAGATTGAAAATTAAGATTGAGTTTGGCTTGTTTATTTAAAACAAGATTGAGTTTGGCTTGTTTATTTAATAACAAGCTTGAGCTTTAGAAAGCAATGTGGAGCCAAGCTTGGGCAACTTGTGACTGGCTTGGTTTATTTGATATATTATTTAATTTTTAGTATCCTAGTTAAAAATAATCATGGTATTAACTAAAATTTTAGTAAAAACCTATAATTACATAAAGAGCATTCTTATCATGTAAAACATATTATATATTATTAATCTTTACTTGTATATAATAAATATATGTAATTTTTATATTAGATGAAATAAGTGTACTTTAAATATTTTAATATGTTATATATATAATCATAAACCAAGCTAACCTTTTAATGAGTCATATAATTGCTCAAGCTTAGCTCCTTAATTTAAGGAGCCTAGACATTTAGTTCAGGCTAGACTAGTTTATTAAATATACAAGTTCAAGCGAACTTTTAACGAGTCAAGGTCGAGTTGTTTACAACACATGGTTTTTTTTTTTTTTTTTCAATGGACCAGGTATCATTTACAACACATGTTTTGTTTAATTGTCCCTCTTTGTAGAGTACAAATGATTTTTAGTTGTTATAAACTTCTGATACTAAGATTTTGGATTGATTATCACGTGCATGAATGAGCGTGATAGTATTACTCACCCTACTCTCTTATTTTTAAGTTGGATTTGGGTGGGAACGGGTTAGTCTTGTTGTGACTTGGGACATATATTAGGTGAGTGATCTTAATCAATATTGTGCTCTTAACCACCCAACTAAATCTTTGCAGAATTATCTCACATAGGAGAATTATTTTTGAGCAGTGATTAACGGACCCGGGTCCACTGCTCAACGTACCTCCTCGTGTTCATTTAATACTCCTTTAATCTTGGTTAAACTTAATTAAATTAAAGTTAAGATTTTTTTCAAAAAATTTAGATTGAATTACTTAACTTTAGGAGTGAGTGAATCTTCTTAATCACAATTAATAAATGTTAAAAAATGGATCGTGGACCAATAAGAATTAAGGACTGGTCATTTCGTTATATAATGGAAACAACCAGCAAGTTAAGCATTTTTTTAAAAAAAGAAATGTATACCTTACCATTGCATTCCACCACTTAGTGGACTGTGTCCTTATTGGTCGATACCCCCCTTTTAAAACACTCATATGTGGTTAAGAATCACTTGCTTATGAGGCTAAGCAATCTATCTTGAATTTTAGAATGAAATATATATATATATATATATGTTAACCTTAATTTTCGTAAGCTTAACTATACTTAAAGGAGTGTTAAAAGGGATGCGTGGACATCACAGTTGACTTAATAGTCAAATACATGGTGGGCTAATCACTATCACGGGCGGAACTAGGTGGGGGCATGTGGAGGTACGTGTCCCACTCATCTTTTGAAATTTTTTTTTTTTTAACCATGCATAGCCATGGGAGAGATCAAATCACAACTGATTGCAATTGAGAACTCGGGGAGAGTTCAATCGCACTCATAGGTCAACACGTGTCCCTTTTAACCCCTATTAACCATAGCTAAGTTTCATTAATCCTTAAGATTCAACAATCTAACCTTGGTTTTTTAAATAAGATATTAAAAAATATTAACCTTAGGGTTACAAAATTTTAACCCTAGGATTTAAATTTTTTTTAATAAAAAACCAAGGTTAGATTGATGAACCTTAAGGGTTAGTGAATCTTAATCATGGTTAAAATGGATTAAAAAGGACACATGTTGACCTTTGGGTGCGATTGAATTGTCCCCAAGTCCAATCGTGATTGGTTGTGATCCAATCTCGCCTTGGGAACGGGGACATGAACTCCGGGAGAGTTCAATCACTCCCACAAGTCAACACATGACCCTTTTGACCTCTATTAAGTGGGGTTAAGATTCACTAACCCTTGAGGTTCAACAATATAACCTTATTTTAAAAAAAATAATAAAAAATATTATCTCTAAAATTTAAAATTCTTAACCAAAGTTCAATAATTATACTATATTATTTAACTACTTAATAGGTATTACCATGAGGCAAGTGGGCAACGTTCCCTGAACTATTTATAGCATGTTATTTAATTATTTGACGAGACATTGCCATGAGGCAAGGGGATAACTATTCCTGTAAACAAGAAGAAACAATAACCGTAGGATATGTACGAAATATGTGGGCGAAATGACCCAAAAACTTAGTCATAAAAAATAAAAAAAATTTGAGGCCTACGGCCCTGAACCCCCAACATCTTAGATTCAAAATATTTTGTACCAACCTAATAATTTTTCGCAAGTCCGTCGACAATTACTACCATTTTTTTTATGAACCATTGTGTTCCCCCTCTACTAGAAAAACCTGGCTCCGCCTTGATCACTACCCATTTTTTTGGGTACAAGTTATACTCAGCCTGATTAGTAGATTTAGGTTGCGTTTGGAAACTCATCTAAACTAGTAAGAATTAATTAGATAAGTTAGAGAAATAAGAGTTGTTTATTTTAAAATTTATTTTTCATTGTTTGTTTGATAAAGAGAGAAAAAATCTTTATTTTTTAATAGCATGTTTGGTAAAACACACAAATAATTAGTTACCTCTAAGACGTTTTTTTAAGAGTCTTCATATGAGCCCGAGCTCTGCTTCACTACTTGGTGCCAAGCTCCCTTTTTTACAAAGCCAATGACAGTTCTGTAATTATGAGAATACAAAACAACCCTTGTTTTTTTTATAATTATAAAACTGGCCACCCAACATTACACCCAAATGAGGGGCACCGCTTGAAGCATGGAAGTAGAGCCTCGACTCATATTTAAACACTTAAAAAAAAATAAAAATAGCCTATGTAAGCTATAAATACAAGTATTAAAGGAAAACATGATTGAGCAATGTTAGACCCATTTTTTTTTTCTCACCCACTTTTGATGTTAGATTTATTTTTTTTCTCACCCACTTTTTTTTCATTTTGGGATAAGAAGACAAAATAATAAAATAATATTTTATAAGTTTACTAATTTTTTTTATTGCCAGTAGCTCCTGTATGGGTCTACTTTTTTATTTTTTTTATTGGTAATCGTTATGGGTCTACTTCACCGTCACCGATTTCACCTTTATAATTTTTCAGCATTCTCATCTTTTGCATTATGTGCTTCAAATTAATAGGCTCACACACATGTATTTCATGCTCTTATATCATGTGCTTATCAATAATAGTCCCATTGTCCATTGCACTAGACCTAGTTTGGCTCGTGCTAGTGTGGATCTGGAATAGAAAAAAACCTAGCAGACCTCTCTGTTCCTCATACTGGCAAGAATGCTGTTCGCAAATAATCTTATATGAAAAGATGTCATCGTATTGCTCGCAAAAAAAAAACAAGGCTATGTTGTTGAAGATTGCAGATTTCAAAAGAAGAAACTTTTAAAGTGAAAACCAATGAGCAGAAGAATGTTGATTGCACCATTACTAATCCTACTTCGACCGAAAACCAGTCTCCGTTCTTTTGGTGAAACTTTTAAAAGTCTGGACATTAATATTTTGAAAGAAAAGGCGAGGGTCTAAGACGAGAGGCGGGAGGATTTCTAACCCTTTTACACAAATTTATCTAGTTCAATATAATTAGAAGTTCCACATATGTGAAACTTAAAAAATCCAAATTTATTGGTAAAACTTAAAAGTTCCATATTTGTAGAACATTGTACCATATGAAATAATATAGTTCTAAACATTAAGTAAAATTAGGCATGAAACAATGAGAATTTTAAACTTTAAAAGTTTCACCAAAAGAACAAAGCCCCAAGGATAACAACAAATTTGGAAAGGGCAATTTAGTAAGCTGATAATAGCAAAGAAACCAACTACAATTTTAGCCAGGGATCCAACAAACGGGGAAGAGAAGCAATTGATAAAAGGAAACGCTAAAAATCCAAAATGGATTGGTATCTAAATCCCTACAATTCCATCACCACGGTTTGTCAGAAAATAGGTTTGAAAAAGAGAGAAGAAGAATGACTAGAGCAGAGCTTAGGTTGAATGTATTTGTCGACTACTGGAATATTACAAGTCTTGGGAGTTCCGGGCATAGCTCCTGAGATTTTTTTTTTTTTTGGATTTTGCCAGTGAGACTGTCTAGGTCCGTGACTACCCCAAGCCCATGCATGATACACATAGGACTCAAAAAATTTAATAATCCATTTTTTTTTTATTTTTTGGAGTCTCGTGCATATTATGCACGGGCTCGGGGTGGTCTAGGCCCTAAACGGTCTCACTATTGTGCAGGATTTTTCTCACAATGCCAGGTGTCAACTCCTGCTTCAAGCTCTGGCTCACCAGTAGAAGGTTGAAGGTAGAGAGTTTGGACCCTGCCCTGCACTCCGATGATGAAGTAAGTACACGAAGAAGAAGGTGATGAACAGTAATAGAATTGAAGCACTGGAGTAGGCAATAAGAAATTTTTGATCGATCCTTATGCACTAAGTCTCTGGGGGTATTTATAAGTTAAGCTCTGTATGCCCATAGATGGTTATAGATGACCATGCCACTTGCTTTATACTCATTACCAAATATGTCAGACATATTTTGAGCCTTACGTGTCATACGTGGGAGCATACTATTTGTTCAATTTGATTTGAAATAATAATACTCAGAAGTGACCAGCATTAAATGCCAAGACAGTGCTTTCCGCCTACTGTCACAGTCAAGGAATCGCCTCCTGATCACTCCCTCTGGATAGTCGGTCTCGTTATTGACACAAGCTCGGGATCGTTGTGTATGCGTCAGAGTCAGTTGAACGTACTCATTAGATAGCGAATACGTTGTACAAAAGACAACGAGAATGTTGTCAATGGTACAACGATAACGTTATACGATTGTACAATGAGAACGTTATGGAACTCATAACGAAGACGTTATGAATCCGACAACGGAACACATTCATCTGAGTGACACGCGTTACCTATCCGTTCACATAGCAACGAAAACAAGCTCGTTCTCCAACGCTAAATTGTTTACGAATTTTATCCCCTACAAATTACCCCTTGATGATGCATCGAACGTAGTGCAATGTATCATCAATAACACAAAGAATACCTGCCCTGATACGGTGACTGAAACGCTGCGTAAATGATAAGATCGAATATGGAGCGCCGTGACAACTGACTCCCGCGTGCGAAACTGTCATGCTTCATTAATGCATGGCAGGTTGTCATCATCACATTTCTCGGTGCCCGAGATCTTTTATTTCTTTTGGCGGTTGTTTTGTCTATGAAAAGACAAATATGCCCTTCTTATTGCTGAAGTGTTCACTCGAGATGAGGATCATCATTGTCCTTCACAAAATTATGCCTGACACAGTTATTTAAAACGAAAGGAAATGACCATCCTGACCTTCCTTTGGTGTACGTGTACAACTTTGATGGAGGTCGTTTTCCTCATGCAACTCGTGACTTGTCTATAAATATGCTGGATCAACACTTTCTCCTTCACCTAGCTATTGATACACTGTTACTCTGTCGAATTTTTGCCTCAGCTATCTTCCATTCAAGTCTTCGAGCTTCGAGCTTTCTTGCTTGTGGTAAGCTTTTACTACTCATTTCTCTGAATTTTTCAGTACTTTTTATACTTCTCTGGTTCTACTGGTTTTGTCTCTAGTCCCGGAGTCCGCGTCTTTTCATTTTTCATCTCTGTAACGATGTTTGCCGAGATACCTTTAGAAGTTGCTAGGATAGAAGAGGAAGTGAGGGCACCTAGTGATGGGGAAGCTAGCTGTTCCGGTAGTGCTCCATATGGTGCCTACATTGGGGAGACTCCTTTTCTTCGCCAAAACCAACAAAAATGTTTAAATCTTTATAAAACTCACTTCGATTTCCCTCCCCAAGTCAATCTGCACTTTAAAAAAGAAGGTACCCTAATTGACAAATGCTCTCGCTGCACCGAGGTCTACCTTGCCCAACTCGAGACAGGACTTCGGTTTCCTCTGCACCCCATCGTTGAGTCTTTACTTTCTGTCCTTCAACTTGCTCCGGGACAGATGCATCCCACCTTCTATAAGTATATGTCCATGATAATCAAATACATCAAGGATGGATTCGTCATCGAAACTAGACATCTTTTCTATTTTTGTCGCGTCGTCAAATGTTGAGGTTGTGAGGGAGATTTGTATCACTACTATTCCTGGAACCAAAAACCTAAAGTTCCCGAAATAGTCTTGGGCTTACGGGATACAGAGAGGAATTGGAAGGCAACCCCTTTCATCTTCTCCACGCTTGTAGATCAAACTCTTTTGTCCCCAATGTCTTCTAGGTGGAACCAGGTAACTGTCTTCCGTTGTCTGGTGTCCGTTATCTTTTCACAGTATTTCTTGTTGTCACCATTTTATTGTCTTTGCCTGTTGTAATGACTATTGTTTTTTTTCACAGCGAAAGATATTCACTTCACGAAGTTCAGCGCGGAAGAAGAACGCGTTCTGACAAACATTAAGAGAGCTAAAGGAGGAGAACACATCCGGTGGAAACCTCGGCCGAAGAGAGAGCTGTGGGAGTTAGCAAGTGAACATAGTTTGGCTCCTTCCGACGATCAAGGACAAGCCGGTCCGTCTTCTCGTCCCATCGAAGAAGAAGAACAAGAAGAAATGGCCAGTAGAGTTCCTTCATTGGTCAGGAAGCCCCGGCCTATGCAACAAATAGTTGCTCCACCCCCTCCCTCACCAAAGAAACAAAAAACCGCAACGGAGGTTGCTATTACCGCTCTGCCGGCAAAGAGAAAGAGTGCAGATGCACCAGCCGACCTGCAGGCCAAGAAGAAGAGTAAAGAGGAAAGACGCCTTGAGAAAGGCAAAGCCATTGCAACTCCAGCTTCAGCTCTCCAAATCAGGGAGCCAGCTGTTGCTGCTAACCCCGATGCCATCACTGCTGCTGTTGAGATTGCCGTCACTACTACTGCTGCTACTGCCATAGTCCCTGCCCCTGCCCAATGGGAAGAGGGCACCTCGGGAGAGACCATTCCTTGGGTTCCAGACTTCTCCAACTTCGGCAGGCCGAACATCGTGGACTTGGCCATTGCTGACCACAACGTGGCCATGGCCACTAACTATGCTCTGTGGCTCCCTGCTGACGTCAACTCAGCACAACAAATGCATGGGAAGGAAATCTTCCACGCGATGAGCTGGGCTCTTGCTACGGTAAGGCTTTCTCGTTATTCTTGCACTGCACTAGTTTTTGTCCTATTATTCTCATTGCTTGGCATTGATCATTGTTCTTTTATTGCGACAACTGAACATTCTCTATATTGAGACGTATGAACACAACAACAAGCGTTAAAACAGCCTGAGGGACTCCGTTGCTCATTGGAAGAGCAAGACTACCGCTCTGGACGAGCAGAAGAAGTTACTCCAACTGGAGCTATCACAAGCCCAGATGGAGAAAGAACAGGCTGAGGGCAAGTTCACCGCAGCTGAAAAAGAAATGAGACGAGCATAGGAGGGAGAGGCCAAAGCGAAGAAATAGACTGAGGCTGCTGTCCTCCGGATTGGTGAGCTAGATGCTGTCGCCCGAGCTCTAGAGAGGCAGCTTGGGGAGTCAAAGGTCTCCAAAGAAGCGATGGCACAGGAGCTTAACGAAGCCAACCTTGCAGCCGAGACTCTGACTGATGATCTCTGCAGACGCTATCAGGACAAGATGGATAAACTCCTCGATGAAGACTGAATAGAGACAGAGATCAAGGTTATGAATCGGCTTCGGGTTCAAGGCAGACTAAAGGACGAAGTCGAGCAATCAGAGCTCCAAAGCTCTCAAGTCGCCCAGCTCAATGAGGGACAAGAAGTAGAAGGAGCCGAACAACCCCTCTCATTCGAAGGTCCCGCTGTTATTGAAGTGGCCCCCGAGCTCCCTGTTGCTCCTGCTGAGGTGACTCCCGAGCTTCCTACTGCTCCTGCTTCTGACGCTCCTCTTGCCCCTGCTCTTGATGCCGTTATTCCCACTACTACTGCTGCCGAATCAGACGTTGTTCTCATTGTCGATGACACTCTTGCTGTTGAGGATCCTACCGCCTGATTTATCCATTGTGATACTTTGTCGTTTTCTTTTGCTACTTTGGTTTGTCTTCTTGTTTCCTTCTAGTTTCTCTGTACTTCAAACCAAACTGGGTTTTACGAACATTAACCTCAATCTTATTCATGTTTGCACTTGTATATCTTCGTTTGTTTTCAACACAATGAAGATCTCGCAAATGACACATCAAAAAATGAATTGACTCTTTAGATTTGATAAGGTGTAAGTTTTTTTTTAAGGCATACTCGAATAGATAGATCTTGCATTGTATGGCATTTTCACTTGGATGATAGGGTATATAAACACTTTAAAGAATCTCTTTTTAAGCAAAATATATCATGAATATAACTTCATAAATGACTTTTCACAAGATGGATCGATAATAAGTCGTAGTGAGACACTTGCTCAGGATGACTTTTCATTAGTAGAAGCCACCAGGTTTGCTCTTATGACAATTCATTTGTCTAAACCACATTTGTCTCACAACGAGTACCTTGTCTATCACATGTCATATCATTTATTGTGCAATATATTCAGGATACATTACCCCTCACGAATAAATCATTAGCATCGATGTGTAATTAGCTCCAACATAACTCATAATTTTATTGAAAAAATTGCTTCAAATTCATGATGTTCCAGGATTTCTAAATCATATTACCTTGTAAATCTTTAAGGTAACATACTCCCGGACTACCAAGTCGATCTACAATATAAGGTCCTTCCCAATTAGGTCCTAGCTTTCCACTGTTTAGCTCTTTAGTATTTGGAACACCTTTCATTTAACGAGATCTCCAACTTGGAGGACTCTCCGTTGTACTTTCTTGTTGTAAGCTTTCCTTAGTTGTTGTTAATATCTTCCCATTTGGATGCTAGCATCTTCTCGCTTCTCTTCTAATAAATCCAGATGAATCGCCATGAGTTTTACATTTTTGTCATTTTCTTTAACTTTCTTGCAATTGTGCGTACGTATCATGGGTAGACTGATCTCAGTGGGAATCACAGCTTTCATTCCATAAGCTAAGGAGAATGGTGTTTCATTTGTTGGGCTTCTTGTTGTTGTCCTATACGCCATAATACGTTGTGTAGCTCGTTAGTCCACTTTCCTTTTGAATCTTCTAGTCGTCGCTTCAAAGCATTTAAGATATTTTTATTGGCTGCTTCGGCTAAACCATTCCCCTGAGGATAATAAGGTGATGAAAAGATATGCTTGATCTTAAGTTCTTCACAGAACTCGGCGATGATTCTCCCAGTGAATTGCTTCCCATTGTCAGTAATAATAGACTGAGGAATACCGAATCTACAAATGATGTGTTCCCAAATAAACTTTTTCATTTCCTGTTCTCTGATATGGGTAAGAGGAACAGCTTCTATCCAACGAGAAAAATAATCAGTAGCCACCAATAGGAAGATTAAATTACCTGGAGCCTTAGGAAATGGTCCTACAATATCAAGTCCCCAACGAGCAAATGGCCAAGGCTGAGATACGGTGTTCAGCTCTTGAGCTGGAGCATGAATTAAATGAGCATAACACTGACATTGGCTACACTTCTTTACATATTTCTTTGCATTAGCTTGTATATATGGTCAAAAATATCCTTGCCCCAGAGCTCGATAAGACATTGTCCTTCCTCCAGAATGAATGCCATAGACGCCTTCATGAAGCTCGACAAGAATTCTTTCCACGTCTATAGGATGAACACATTTCAGTAGGGGACCTCCGAAGGATTTTCTGTAAGACTCACCATGTAGCAAAGTATAACGAGGTGCCTTGTACTGAATTCTTCTTGACTCATGTACATCGATAGGGAGGGCTCCATCCTTTATGTATGCTATCAACCCCGTTATCCAGCTTGGAACAAGATTAATGAAAATCACCTCCCGTAGTGGCTGCAACTCGATAAAAGGATTCGCCTGGTATTCCATGAGGATTGCCTTAGGTTTATCAGTTTGCAATATAGAAGCAAGGTAGGCAAAAGTATCAGCATGTCTGTTGCTCATTAATAAGCGCCACATATCGCCTCATCCGATCATCTTTACACTCGTAGATGCCTTTCATCTGATTCACCACGAGTTGAGAATCGCAAAACACTCATAATTTAGTGATCTGCAAGTCGTGGGCACTTTGTAGCCCAAGCAGCAATGCTTCATACTCAGCCTCGTTGTTGGAGGCAGCGAAACCTAGATGCATCATCTTTTGAACTTTTATATTTTCCGGATTGATGAGCACATCACCGAGTCCTGAACCGCTTGAATTAGACGATCCATTTACATATAAAACCCAATCATTCCATACTACTGACTCGTCTTGCGTACTTGCTTCGTTCTTCTTAATGGTCCCGTTATCCACCTCGTCCGGGGGTTTGTGGAGATCAGGATCTATTTTCGCACCATTTTCATCAATGGGTGAAATCTGGGAGAAAACCTGCCATGAATTACCCCTTCTTTGAGATCCTTGCTCGATATTGAATGTCAAATTCGTTGAGTGCCACAGCCCATTTGGACATTCTTCCCGCCAACTCAGGTCGGCTCAACATAATTTTTAAGGGGTACGTTGTGATAACCACGATAGTATGAGCATGAAAATAAGGACGAAGCTTCTCAGCTGAAAAGACAAGCGCAAAACATACCTTCTCCAGCTTGCTATAATTTGACTCTGCCTTGAGAAATGTCATGCTGATAAAATATATAGGCTTCTCAATACCATCACAGTTTTTGAGCAAAATGGAACCAATAGCCTGCTCCGAAACAGAGAGATAGAGATACAATATTTCACCAAGTTCAGATACAGAAATAATGGGTGCAGAACCCAAATACTCCTTCAAAGCAGAAAAATCTTGAGAACACTCCTCTGTCCATTGGAAGATTGAATCCTTTCGCAGTAACTCGAAGACGGGTTTACAACGATCGGATGACTTGGAGATAAAACGGTTGAGAGCAGCAATACGTTATGTCAACTTTTGGATCTCCTTCTTCGACTTTGGCTCTGGCATATCTATCAGAACGCGAATTTGGGCTGGATTAGCCTCAATGCCACGCTGACTAACGAGGTAGCCTAAGAATTTGCCTAAAGTAATGCCAAATACACACTTCTCCGGATTCAACTTCAGATTAAAAGTTCGGAGAATAGAGAAAGGTTCGGCCAAGTCTGCAATAAGAGAAATTCTCATCCGGCTCTTTACCACGATGTCATCAATATAGACTTCCACTGTCTTGCCGAGTACTGGGTTAAACATGAGATTCATAAGATGCTGATATGTGGCTCCCGCATTCTTCAGATCGAAAGGCATAACGCGATAACAGAATAAACCACGTTCTGTTATAAAGGCCGTTTTCTCTTGATCACCTTCTACAAGAAGAATTTGATTATAGCCCGAATAACCATCTATGAACGACAGCATCTTATGGCCAACGGTAGCATTGATAAGTCTATCAATTCTAGGCATTGGGAAGAAGTCTTTAGGGCAGACTTTATTGACATTGGTGAAGTCAATACAGACTCTAACCTTTCCATTCTTCTTCGGCACAGTTACCACATTAGCGATCCAGTCAGGATATTGCACCTCTCAAAAGAATCCGTGCAAAACAAGCTTATCGATCTCTTCGTTTACAGCATCATAATAGGCCGGAGCAAGTCTTCGAGGCTTTTACTTAATCGGCGGGGCGACAAGGTCAACATTGAGATGATGACAGATGACGTCAGGATCTATCCCTATCATGTCTTTATGAGACCACACAAAGACATCAAAGTTCGCCCTCAGGAAGTCCAGTAGTTCAATTTCCTCCTCTGTTGTCAAGCTCGTTCCGATCTGCAACATTTTCAACTCTTCGTCCGTTCCCAAATTGACTGCTTTCGTGGGCTCAATGGATGGTCTGCTTATTACTTCTTCCGAACTTTCCTCGACAACAGACCCGACCTGTAATTGCTATTTAGGTACAGTGGGTGGAGTGTAATCGCACTTTTCAGATGCCAATTGATCTCTTTGGATTTCCCTAGGTCCCTCTTGAGTGAGAAACTTCAGAACCTGATAATAAGAAGAAGGAACCGCCCTCATCTCATGAGTCCACCATCGCCCCAAGGTAATATTGTATGGAGATGGCGCATTGAGAACGTAGAATCGAGTTGGCAAAATGATTGGGCCGGCCGCAACGGATAAAACGATCTCTCCCATGGGCTGCATCAAACTGTCGTCAAATCCGAACAAAAGGGGTTTGAGCAGGTACAAGAATAGAGGGGCCTAATTTCATCTGCGTGAAGGCATGAAAATAAAGAATATTTGCTCCACTTCCAGAATCAACGAGCACCCTCTTGATATCGAAGTCACTGATTCACATGGTAAGAACGAGAGCATCATAATGAGGTCTGACCACAGTTGACATGTCCTGATCAGAGAAAGTGAGAGCTTGCTCGATGCCTCTCGTGACCGCCTGCACCTGACACAGCTTAGCCATATGAGATAGCTTCCTCGATTTCGCTCTGAAATCCCGCTCCATGTCTAGCATCGATGTTCGAGCTCGGTGGATGACATTAATGATCCCCCTTGGCACTCCTAGTCCTTCTCCTCTAGTGCTAACATTATTTGAAGGTTCTTCACCGCGAAACTGAGGCTGCTGCTCCCCGGTGTGCACTGTACCACCATTATTGGGATCCAAAAATTCCGTCAAATAGCCCTCCTGGACCAGCCGCTCCAAATACTCTCGCAGGGTCTTGCAACGGTTGGTGAGATGTCCCCGACATTTATGATAATAGCAATACTCATTTGCCCATGGTCCTGTAGTGATTTCCCAAACAGATCGTGCAGGCCATTCGAAGAAGGGTTTATCTTCCATTTATCTCATGATTGTCGATAGACTGACTGTGAAATGAATACGATCAGTCCGGTCCTAGAAAGATTGATAAGGGTGCCTATCCATTGCCTGATTGTTCCGATCACGAGAATCCTGATCATCCCTGGACCGCTCCTGGTTGGATGGATAAGGATACCTTTCTCGTTGTTGATTCTACTGAATAGGACGCTTGTACATCCTGCTCTGCTGCGGGTTATGATTTTGATATACTTCATACGGGCGCTGATCTGGCTGATCCCGTTGCTCCACATATACCACCCTCTCTCGTGGTGCTCTTCGAAATGATTTCTCGTCACTGGAATATTCATACCTTCTCTTCCCTTTCTCCAAGGATGATGCTCTCCACATGGATTGCACTCCTTTTCCCTTTGGCCGCAGCATGACTGCAGTATCGTCTTCATATCTTCCAAACTTGGCGGCACGAACCATCAAGTCTTCTAACTTGTCGGGATAGTCCAGAGCCAGAAATTTGTATAGATCTGAGTGCTTTGGCAAGATATTCTTGAAAGCAGCTATACAAGTTTCATCTGCCACTTTGTCGATACCATTGGCTTCCGTTGTGAATCTATGCGTGAAATCCCTCAAGGATTCTCCCAGTTTCACCTTCAGAGCAAAGAGGGAATCTGCTCCTGCCTTCTTCTTTTTGTTCACAACATATTGGTCGATGAAGACTGAACTGAGTTTAGTAAAACTCTTGATAGATCCAGGAGGCAGATTACGGAACCATTTCGCTGCTGCATCGATCAAGCTGCTCGAGAATGCTTTGCACAGTACATTATCATCAGGATTGCGAACGGCCATGGCATTTTGAAAGTCGAATAGATGGTCGAGGGGGTCTCTCCTCGAACATGCAAAAATTTGGCAACATGAACAATGAATGAGTAGGTGACTCCACAATCTCCCTAGAAAAAGGTGATGTGCCCACGACTTCCCTACACTTCTGGGAAAATTGATTGGACGTAAGCCTTCTCGAGTTCTTGACACGGGCATTGATAAAGGCTTCCACATCTTTGAGCGTGAATCCCACCCTCTGATCAATGCTTTGCTCTGCAACAATTGGCTCCTGAACGTCGTGGATTTGTGGCTCCTCACAAAGAAGACTGGTAGTTCGCCGGTTGTAACGCTCCTGGTGCTCTCGTAACTCAGCACGGATTAAGGCATCTTGCTCATTGTTACGGACAAACATTGAGTCATGCGGTTGGACATGAGGTTGATCCCGTTGCTCTTCATGAACAGGCGGAGGACGAGGAGGAGCAGCTCTTCTCGGAGAAGGGACTAGCACGAACCTGGAATCAGGATTCTCTAGCCGTGGCGGAGAAGGTGGAAAAGTGAGCTGAAGCCTGACCGAAAGCCTTTGTGATGGCTTAGCATCTGCCTCCAACCGGCTATATTCCAAGACATCAAATCTCTCTTGCAATGGATGTTGCTGACTGTCGATTCAAGCTAGAATGATCTGTTGTTGCTGCAACAGAAGAAGAGGATCAGAGAAAGGTACCCCTCCCTCAGCAGGGTGCTCAGAAGGTTGCCGAACTTCAAAACTGGGAGTCTGCACAAAAGGAGACACCAAAGGAGGAGTTTGAGAAGTTTGAGGAGTTTGAGCCTCAATCGCAGGCAAAAGGGGTTGATCAGTCATGATGACAAAGATAGGTAGGATAAGCAAAGGGAGTTTTGGCTATTCTTCACAAGAACAAATCAACGTATCACTTTTTGAAGTGTAAGTGATTCAGATGAAGCTTCCCACAGACGGCGCCAATTTTGTGGGGGATTTTTCTCACAATGCCAGGTGTCAACTCCTGCTTCAAGCTCTGGTTCCCCTGCCCTGCACTCCGATGATGAAGTAAGTACATGAAGAAGAAGATGATGAACAGTAATAGAATTGAAGCAATGGAGTAGGCAATAAGAAATTTTTGATCGATCCTTATGCACTAAGTCTTTGGGGGTATTATAGGTTAAACTCTGAATGCCTATAGATGGTTATGGATGACCATGCCACTTGCTTTACACTCATTACCAAATATGTCAGACAGATCTTGAGCCTTACGAGTCACACGTGGGAGCATACTATTTGTTCAATTTGATTTGATATGACAATACTCAAAAGTGACCAGTATTAAATGCCAAGACAATGCTTTCCGCCTACTGTCACAGTCAAGGAATCGCCTCCTGATCACTCCCTCCAGATAGTCGGTCTCGTTATTAACGCAAGCTCGGGATCGTTGTGTATGCGTCGGAGTTAGTTGAACGTACTCATCAGATAGCGAATACGTTATATAAAAGACAATGAGAACATTATCAATGGTACAATGATAACGTTATACGATTGTACAATGAGAACGTTATGGAACTCATAACGAAGACGTTATGAATCCGACAACGGAACACATTCATTCGAGTGACACGCGTTACCTATCCATTCACATAGCAACAAAAACAAGCTCGTTCTCCAACGCTAAATTGTTTACGAATTTTATCCCTTACAACTATAATTTTCCCTTTTTTTTAGTAATGAGTCCATTGTAATAATAAAATTCGTTAATATTGCATTATAATAAAAGTCTAATGCCCAAGAAAAACAAGGACACTCTCTTTTGGGAGAGCAAAAAGATTTTTTATACTTGTACATTCCACTGGGCGGAATGCACATGCCTCCCCAGCTCGTCATGGGTGGTTAAGATTCACTAACCCTTAGGGTTAATGAATCTAATCTTAATTTTTAGAAAAATAAACAATAAAATTAATCATTGAATTTGTGAATCTTAACCACAGTTAAAGGGGTTAAATGGAACACGTGGCGAGCTGGGGAGGTGTGTGCATTCCACACTAAAAATAATAACAAAATTTTGAGGGGCCAAACATCCCTCAAAATTAACAATTACACCCTAATTTGGGGGGCACTATATATAAAAATAAATATAATTTACCTTTTTTTTTTACAATTATACCTATATAGTAAAATAAATAAATCAAAATTTTGGGGGGTATAATGTCATATTAATGTGTTGTGTGAGCTGAAATTTATAAAGAAGAAGGTCGATTAACCAAAGGATTATTTACGAATAGCTGGGGTAGCGAGAGGGTAACCCTAGTACTCTACATCACGGTATGATGGTGTGGGGCATTTATATGTGGGGAGTATAATGTCATATTAATCTGTTGTGCCTATTTAACAAGCCTAAGTGAATGGACAAGATGGCCTATGATTCCAACGAATGCCCTGCATGAGTAATTTTCCCTCTGATAAACATCAAACTGATTATATATGTGTATGTATACACACAAAAATATGGGTAATTTTCTAGTTTCACGTTGATATTGTAGAAGCAGAAGCTGCAGGGATCAGCCTCCATGGAGAAATGGGACCAGATAGTCGTGTTTAGCTTTTAGACTGTATTTAGCTTCCTTGTTTATCACGTTATTATCTCTTGTTTTTTTTATCCTTTCGATCTAGGATTTTGCTAGTGAGACCGGCCAGGGTGGAGACCACCCTGAGACCGTTCCTCACAAGCACAAGATCAAAAAAGAAAAGAAAAAAAAGCACAGATTTGGAAAAAAATTTGAATCCTGCAATCCCCAGGCATGTGAGAGTTTTGAAATTGAAGGAAATCGAAGTCAAAGAGGCCATCTTCAGCTAATATTCGGAACTCAAACCATTTAATGGATATCAACATTTAAATAGCCCTAATTGTTCCCCAAGATTAAATTAGATCACAACTTCATTGTTGAGATGCAGACAAATTAACCAATTAGATCAAACATAGATTAATTGATAATTATGTTATATTTTCTGGATCTAGTCAATCAAAGATTCAAGAATTACGTACCTGAGTCGGCCATTGAAAATTGAGAGAAGAACCCTTTTGTTGTTGATACCGATGAAGCACACGGTCTTCAGATTCCATGACTCATTTGCTCTTGATGTGGAAGATGCTTTTCTGCAGGCTTTCTTAGGAGTTGGATCTGGGACCGATAGCCTATATGTAGTATATATACTATAGGGTTTAGGTCATTAGAGTCCTAACCCATCAAGGAAACTACAGACCATATTTAACCCGATGTACTTAATTAATGCATAAAACACCACTGTTTGGCTACAACTGAAACCTTAACTGGAGTAGACTTTATCCGGGTTTGGACCATGAACATTACAAGACCATAAACCTTATAGAAAATCTTACATTCTCCCACTTGGTCTGTAATGATCATCAAAAGAGAAAACATTTTATTTATGCGGAAAATTCTTTTAAAATGACTCCCGGATAAATGACTTAATTTTTGAAAACAACAGACGTGTGGCCACACTGAAAACATACTCCAGATAGTTAAGCCAATATACATAAATGTGGTGAACAAAACCTAGACAAATGAAAGCACTAATACCGGATCACGGAGGCCATCATATCAACACCACGACATGACACCATTCCATGGTCACCATACTAGTACCCTCATTCTCCATGGTTTCAAGCATTATAACCTTATGATGTGCTGACCTCACACATCCCAAAATTCGATCCTCAAAATTTGCCCTGGTCACTTAATCTGCAAATTTAAAACACCATTTAACACAAAATGAAAATGCAGAGTGATGCATCGCTATATTGTTCTGATTAGAACAAATTAATAGGCAAATCTCAATAACTGTAGTAGAGAACCTTTTGTCTGTAACTGAAATGCTAGCAACATACTCCCACTAACCAAATGAATACAAGCTGTCTTTTAGTCTCATTTTAGACAAGCTCTAAAATACCTTATGATTCAATTTTATGGTTAATGGTTCAGACACCTTATGTTCTCTAACCTTCTCTCTCACAACAAGACACCTTACGCCCCTGTGTTTGAACTAACTTTAAGTCATATTGTTTTGAGAGAAGTAAACTGATGTAGAATTATATCCAACGGCCCGGTAATAAAACTGAAGACCTAGAGCCCTAAGATAAAACTCCGCAATCACATAACTTGTTCAAAAACCTTATAACAAGTCATGTATCCTGCCTGCCTAGTCGACGATTCCATACTGAAAAGCATTATACTTTTCACTAGATAGCAATATCACAGCCAATAGGAATAAAACCCAATGTCGACTACTTGATGTTCAGACGTCCAGTACAATCTGAACCTGAATACCCGATAACCTGATGGGTATCAATACCATTATGTGAGCCAATATACTTTAATCTTCTACAATTACTCTATAACTATCTTAATGGTCTAACACTCAAATATATCACAACTAAAATGGGAACTTTATTTAACTGCATGAGATATATTCGAACGAGTAAAGACCTGTTTATACATAAGGCTATTCAATCGAAGTGCAATAAGCAATAATGTAACTTTATAGCACAAATTTTAGCATAAGTCTTAGGGCACTTTAACCTATAATTCACAATATAGATTTCTCTTTAGGAGCTTAATATGAAATATCAATCATCCTTAGAACTTTCTCACAATTCTATAATATATCATTAGAATATAGTTTCTCTCACTAACCTTAATGTTGATGTACTCAACTATAATATTCACCCTAAAATTGAAAGAAGTATTCACTTGATTGTTTGCTCAAAACCTTATGCAAACTTCCTGAACTTACAAACTTAATACTCATTATCTTCTTTCTAAGAACTTTTATCATTTTGTATACACCTCCTTATGAAGATCATTGAGTAAGAACATTCTTCTAATGTTTATCAGATATAACTTTATTAAGTTTAAAATATTACTTTTCTTCATGGATTTCATGCTACAAACATAATACTTTCCCCCTATCCTGATGAAAAGTAATATATTATCCTTATTATCAAAATTGTCTTGACTTCAGGCGAAACAAATTAGACCGAATGGGAGATAACAGCACCTCAAAACTTTATATGATGACCATCAACTATATCAAAATAAGAGACTTTAGGTGTGACACAACATCATTTCTTTAAGCCTATTGATAGACTGAAATGTGGCTATCCTTAAACTTAATAAGTAGAGACTTTATACTCCCACTGTTATCGCCATTTTTAACATTTCACATTTTAATCTCAATAATGCTAGTGTTACGAGAGAGACTAGATGATATATATATTTCTTAATTTCTTTGAATGTCTGATAAAGAAGCAACTTAATTTCTTGAAATTTTCCTCGTTTTTCAACAATTAATGGTGTCTTGAATATTACTTTATAAGGAACTTAATTTGAAATATACAATATAGTCTTTAGAGCATTTCCTTATATGAATTCTAACATAAACGAATAATTGTTCATAACTTTTGGCAACATGGTCTTCCCTTCCAATTATTCATTATATTCTTAAAAGACTGAATTAATTATCATTTTAACTATCTCATAATCTTTAAGATACAAAGTAAACAACCTTTAATCTTTACTTTATGTCGTATTTCATAACTTAGATCTTTTTACCAAGAAGATTATGAGCTTTATCTTTATGGATCATAAACAAAATCCAGACTTTGATATCTATATATATATAGATAAATGAAACATCTTTATACCTCATGAAAGAGAGAATCAATTATAAATATCTATATAGGTCATTGTATTAGTATTTGTAGAGAGAAATTTCTTTGAAACCTTTAAATTTTCTTTACTTAATGCTATCAAGCAAATCTTCAAATTGAAATTTTTACATGTCAAAATTACTTTATCGCATCACTTTAAATACATTCTTAAAATATTATATTTTAAAGTCAATGTATTTTCATTTTACAAACCATGAATTTTAATAATATGACGCATTAAAAAATTGATAAAGGAATGATCCCCTTACCAGATTTAAATCTAGTAAACTGTGTGAACATTAACATTTAATCTATATTTCTTTATCAATGATTTCTCTCAATCCTTTTTATTTTCAATTCTGATGAATCTCTCTAAGATATCACGAATGTGAATTGGTAACGTTAATCGTTCATTACCTTATGAGCTTTGTAGACTTTAATACTGTAATTTATTCTCATCCTGAACTTATATGGATGTAAATATATTTACACTTTATCCATTTTTCCTTTATGCACTTTAGGTTAGTTACAGATTTGTTAAAGTACACATGGAGAGATTCAAACCCGAACTACAATAGAGACTTAATATTAACTTTTCATCCTAACGGTATCCATATTTGAAGCTAGATTAACTCTATGTAGGTTGTTTCCATGAACTCCAATGAGTCCATTATTTCAGACATGAGTCAATTTACTCAAATAGACATTTATGATTCTCAAAGAAAATAATCATTCAACTTGCCACCTTATATGGTATTAAGGATTGTACTCTAAACAATCTTTGAAATTAATCATTCACAGTCTTCAAGCTCATACTATTGACGTTTCTCATTCCTTATGTTTATGTTTAACCTTAACCTTTAACTTATCTTTAGTTATACATTTATCACTCTCATCTTCAAAATAACTAAGTCTTAGTCCATACTACCTAAGGTCAGCTTAACCTGATACTTTCAGTACCCATAGAGTAACAATTATCTGTAAGAGAAGATTTAATTTCTGTATATAAACTAAGAAGGCTCACATAAAAGTTTGCATTTTAATATCTTTATGCATGAATCATTATCCTTATTTCATGCTTTTATTGATGCAAAAACACATCTAACTGATGGGGTATCAATCAGACAATCCAGAGTGACTATAATATTTTAAACATTTTCTCTGGTGAGATTTTCATTTGCATCATCACACTCCCTCCTTTGGGCCGAGAATGCAACATGCGATTGGCTTATCTCCTTTGGTGAATTAACTTCACCACAAGACAAGTTGATTATGAACACAACAGATTTCGAAAACTTTAAACCTTTGGGCCTAAACTCCTCTAGTCTGCAATGTCACACCAACTTTCCTGCTCTGTTTGAATTGTACAAGATAATGACCCACCTTTGGGCTTGATCACCACCCCATAACAATCAAACGCAAAACCTTATGGCACTCCCTTTTCAATATATAGCAAATAATCATATAATCATGCACATTTGAACGCCAGCCAAATTTTCCTGATCGAGGCCACTTTGGTGACTAACACGACCATTTCAATCTGGTTGGTTCCAAATAGGGAATTGCCTAAAATTCCATACCCCAAGGAATTAGTGATTATTTAAATAAACATGCATTAATGAACATTATAACATATTATAAAATCCTTATGGGCATTATGCAAAAAAAAATTTATGCATATTAGGCGCACTAATCCCTTCCTCCACATGATATTAAATTAAAATAATATAATTTAAAACATGCATTGGAAAACACAACGATAATGTAATTCATGAATTTTTAAAAACAAACAAGAATTCAGTTTTATACAAGAAATCATCATGCATTTAAGGCCTTGAACTTCAAATAATTTGTTGAACAAAATACATCATGCACATTATACTAAGTAGTCATGCCCATATATGTTAAAACACGAATAAACATGTCTTATCCTCAAAAATTTATTTAGAAAAATACTTTATATCCAAAAATTACATCAAAGTGTGCAATCAATAGATGTCTGAAGTTTGTAAGAGATAACAACTATATTGGATGTCATTTTGAATGCACAAATGAACTTAATCATGTGTTCACCCATTTTCCCAAATCAATAGGCCGAAAAACTTTAAAGCTCGTTAAACAATCACCAAACATACTTTATTTATGCATTCAACTACTTTATAGGCAATTGAAAGGTTAATTAACCATAAAATCTCTCCGGAGTGCCCAAACACTAGAGTGTGCATAAAATTTAGGTCTAGAGTTGGAAATCAGCTATATTAGGCACTTAATGCCACAAAAGGTCTTTATAGAGGCACAATCAACTTAAATAAACCCCAGATATTTACAAAGAATACTTTAGGGATGGTACAAGAGTTACTTTAAGCTTGAAAAGTTTTCTGGAGTTGCCAAAAAACAAATTAGGCATCAAAGGTAGGTCCAAAATTGGAAAAATAGCCTTATTTGAGCACTTAATGCCATAAAATTCATCTACAGAGGAAAAATTGATGAAAACGGACTCTGGAATAAGGTTCTGCAGACAAAATTAAGCCAAGGGAACCCGGACACGCGCAAATAGCGTGTCGGACACGCTGACACGCGCAAGGGATAAAAAAGGATGCCGGAGTGCGCTTCACGCGCGGGCCGTGCTCTTTACGCGCGGGGCGTGCTCTTCACGCGCAGGAACAGCGCAACACGCTCGCGGCGCACGTTTCACGCACGATCTGCGATTCACGCGCGCGCGGTTCGACGCGATTACGCGGTCCGGTCCTCGACGTGGCTCGGTCCAGTCTGGCTCATGCTCGATTCGGTCCGGTCTATATCTGGCTCGGCTCGGTCCGATAGAACCGGTCCGGTTCATTAAACCGGGCATGCTCATCCGGGTCGGGTTATGGAACATTCAGATTCGGGCCGGTCTCAAGTTCGGATCGGGTTTCAAGGTCGGGTCAACCCTCGTGAAGTCGTCTTCCCAACCCGAACCTGGTTTTTTTTTTTTTTTTTTGAAAAACCCTAAAACCGTTTCCTGTTCCCCCTTGTTGTGGGCCCCACCGGCCACGTATGCCGCTCTCAGGCGACCAAACCCCTGCCGCCGGTATCCTTCTCCGGCGATGGACGCCGGCTTAATTGCCAGAAAACAGTAAACCCACCATTTTTTTTTGAAAACTTGATTTCTTCTCTTCCCGGTTTCAGATCCGATCTTGGAGGGTCTCAAAATAAAATCCATTAAATTAGGAACCTTTTCAACAGTATTTGAAGGTATTTAATCTCCGGTGACCGGCATAATCGCCGGAAAACCGAGAATTTTTTTTTTTTTTGATTAATTATGTCAGATCCGAAACCCTTTATTCTAAAACCCTAAAATTGAAACAGTGAACCTCAAAATTAGCCCCATAAGAACACCACATAGGATGGCCGACGATGGTCCTCCGGAGATGAGTTTTCGCCGGAAAACCTAAAACTTTGTGTCAAAATTGAAAAAATTTCATCCGAAAAATCAATGTAAGTCCTATTAAAAATTAATTAAAAAAAACTTTTGCATTCCTGAACTTGATTGAGCACCCTAGGCTCTAATACCACATGTTATATTTTCTGGATCTAGTCAATCAAAGATTCAAGAATTACATACCTGAGTCGGCCATTGAAAATTGAGAGAAGAACCCTTTTGTTGTTGATACCGATGAAGCACACGGTCTTCAGATTCCATGACTCGTTTGCTCTTGATGGGGAAGATGCTTTTCTGCAGGCTTTCTTAGGAGTTGGATCTGGGACCGATAGCCTATATGTAGTATATACACTATAGGGTTTAGGTCATTAGAGTCCTAACCCATCAAGGAAACTACAGACCATATTTAACCCGATGTACTTAATTAATGCATAAAACACCACTGTTTGGCTACAACTGAAACCTTAACTGGAGTAGACTTTATCCGGGTTTGGACCATGAACATTACAAGACCATAAACCTTATAAAAAATCTTACAAATTACTGATACTGTATACATAATAAGCTGAAAAAACTATTTAAGAAGCACACAGACTACTTGCAAGAGCCTACAAGACAGAGTGTCATGTCCAGAATAACATGCCATGTCTAGGGGAAGGGAGATTCAAGAGTGGGAGATGGAAGATGGTTGCATTACATAGTGGAAAAGACACATAGACCCTTAATTACCGTCCTCGCGAGAAGATCCTGTTTCAATGCCAAAAGACGCCACAAGACTGAAGCTCTCCTGAACATTTGCATTATGCAGGGAACGGCTAGATGGCTCAGCTATATCACCCGCTAGGCTGTTTTGCGGAAGGGATGGATGGCCATGGGAACTTCTCAGGTCCTCTAGCACTGCTGCAACTTCTTTCATTGTTGGCCTTTCTCTTCCCGTGAATCCTAGGCATCTCTTCGCTAGTTTTGCAACTTCTACGAGTTCCTTTAGAGCGGCCTCTTTTGTCATTCGATTATCTAGAATATGAAATAGACGGTCGGCCTCCATCGATAAAATGAAATATTCTCTTAAACTTCTCTCTTCTGAAGGTCTGGAGTACGAAATCGGCCTCTCCCCTGTTAAGAGCTCCACAAGAACTACTCCAAAGCTATAAACATCGCTTTTATCAGTAAATTGGAGCGATTGCAAGTACTCAGGGTCTACATATCCAGGGGTCCCACTCACCATCATAGTAGTTAAGTGAGTTCTTTCTTCTGAAACTGACCTTGAAATTCCAAAGTCAGCAACTTTTGCCCTATAATTCTCATCTAAGAGTATATTCCCACACTTGATGTCCCTATGAAAGATTGGTACAGAAGCTGCAGAGTGCAAATAGGCAAGTGCTCTCGCAATTTCTGTAGCAATCCTTAAGCGGTCCCCCCATGGCATTGAAGATGCATCATCTCTCATGTCATGGATATGGTCGAAGAGAGTTCCATTTGAGACAAATTCATAGACCAACAAGGGAACTTCAGTCTCCAAACAGCAACCCAACAACTTCACCACATTCCTGTGGTCCACCTGGGAAAGAAGTGCAACCTCATTGATGAACTGTGCAAGTTGGCTCTCTTCCACTGTCATGGATTTTTTAATGGCTACAATACCACCATTTTGAAGCATTCCTTTGTAAACAGTACCTCCACCTCCCTTACCGAGGACTCGGGTCTCATTGTAATTGTCTGTTGCCTTTTCTAGTTCTTCTGCACTGAAGATTTTGGGTTTGACACCAACTTGATTGAAAGAGATTTGTTGTTGTAACAGCAAACCGCCATTCCTCTTGAATAAACGCTCTTTGAGTTTGATTTGCTTTCTTATCTTCCATAGGCGATGTAACCATGAACTACTCGCAATCAATAACAAGAATACCACACCTATGCAAACACCTGCATGATTTATAATGCAAAAATGTTACTCATTGGGAGTCTTGGAGAAGAATTTGAAGTAGGGGTGGGTTGGGTTTGGATCGGGTCATATTTGATTATGTCTTCAACACAAACCCAGCCTAGTAAGGTACCCAAACCCGCCATCCTAACCTATCGAAATAAATAAGTAATAATTAAATATATAAATAATTATATTTTTAGTCATAATAAAATCTAAACTTAATTTAATGTTTAATGAATATATTAAGTGCGTTATTAATAAATTAAATAGGTCTCTGTGTTATTAATAAATTAAATAGGTCTCTGGTTTGGGAACCCAAACCTGAACCCAACATTGCAATAAACTGGTTGAGAAACCCATACCTCAACACTACAAATGAACCGAAACGCAATACTAACCCGTGAAAATTTGGGCGGGTTGACGGGTCATCAGACATGCCTTCAAGTAGGTTCCGCCTAAAAGAATTCTATACATAGCCATAATATTTGAACGAGTCAAGATCCTATCCAATTGCCATTGAACTCACACTTGTAAAGTCCCTTTAATTTCCCTTTTAACACTTGTTAAGAAGTTCTAAACCTTAGGGATATATTTGCTTTCTTAAAAAGAGATTTAGATTGTTCAACTTAACACTTCATATGCATTCCGAATTCCAAAGGTTTTCAATTTGTATAAAACCCGTGCAGTTCCATTTCATTTCAACCGTACAACGAATTGAGCAATTCCATGGTTCATGTTCTAAGCCTACAATTTGGATATTTTACACTTTTTTTGTACTCTTTTCACGCAGTTTTGGTGGGGGGGTTGCTGCTAACCCTTGGTAGGTGCGGTTGACAGTTCGGATAGAGCGACTGTCTGGTTCAACAAGGGTTTCTAAACACAATTCTTAAACAAGGTTTGCAATTACAAAAATTTCGGTCTCCAGAACACAATTTCAAAATTTTAAGAATTTGTAACAAAATTGCAGGAGAAGTATTTTTTTTAATATTTTAATAAGACTAATTATTCCACAAATTCACAAAATTTTGCATTCAAAAATTTTCATGACAATTTAACTAAACACTATATTATAAGCATTCCAATTTTTTTTCAATCCGTATAAAATCCATGCAATTCCTTTCAACCGTACAACGGTTTGAGCAATTTTATGCTTCTTGTCCGAACCCTACAGTTTTGACTGTTTTATACTATTTTTTATATTCTTTTCGCAAGGTTTTGGGGGTATTACTAATCCTTAGTAGGCCTTGTTGATGGTTCGGATAGAGCGACTGTCTGGTTAAATAAGGCTCTCTAAACACTATTCTTAGATAAGGTTTGAAATTACAAAAAATTCGGTCTCCAGAACACAATTTCTTGAAATTTAAGAATTGGAACGAACTTTCAGAAATAAATGATTTTTTTGAATATTTTGATGAAATTAAATCTCTTTTAAAAAAAAAATTGTGGATATCCTGAGCCTTAAAGACTCGGACTAGTCCTATGTGCTGTATAAGAAATATAGTCCTACCCCATACAACCGATATTGAGGAGAGCCTAGGAATCGACCTCGGGACCTCCGGATTTACGATTCATCCTTTGGCCACTGGGCTATACATTGGGTGAATAAAACAAAATATCCTTAAAAATAAGAAATTTTGCATTCAAAGTTTTGATATGCCATCCAAATAATTCAACACTATTGTTTTCTAAATTATCAACCATTTTTTCTATGAATTTACAAAATCTTAAAGTATATAATTTGTGTATAGTTTCATATGCATAAATATATAGTTTACACATATTAATAATATTTATAGATTTTCAAAGTATTAATTACAAACTATAGAGGATACCTGTAAAATAAGTTTATAGTTTATACATTATATTAAGTATAAAATTATTATTAGAATTAGTGTAGTTTATAAAATATTATATAGTTTGTAATTAGAAACATAATTATATTTAATAAATTATTCAATACTTATTATAATTATAGTAATATATTATGAAGTCGTATACTTATAATTTATAACTTTATAATATAATAATATAATTATAAATTATAGTTTACTCTTAATAAATATAACATAAAAATATTTGATAAAATATATTACTATAACAATTTATGGGTCAGTCCATGAGTATTTCCGAATATACTCCTAAATTTTAACAGCTTATGTTTAATCACTAAGGCCTATTTGGTATCACTTCTATTTTTTATTTTTTGTTTTAAAAAATAGAAATTTAAATTAAATTTTTTTTTATCTATGACATATTTGGTAAAGATGTTTTTATTTTTCATTTTAAAAACTAAGCACTACAAGAAATGTACTGATTAGCAATGGAATAATAGATACGGAAAATATTTTCGTCTCTAATACATACTTTCAGAGACGAAAATAGTGTCGTCATTAATGTTCCGTCTATAATTAGTATTTTGATATTATTCGCCTTTAGAGACGGAATTATTTCTGTTTCTAATAGTAAAAGACTATTAGAGATGGAATATTTCCGTGTATGTGCTCTATTCCCCCTTACGTTCCTTTTTCCCGCTTTTTATCTCTTTCTCTCGTTTTTGCCAATTTGCTTGGAGTTCTCATCTTCCTTGGAGTTCTCAGAACATCGTGGCTAAGCTGACCAGCCTTCCCTTCCAGCAGTGCCAGCACAACATCACTACCGTTGATTGCCAGCCCTCTGTCCCCGGGGGCAGCATGGTCTTCTTTGTCAATGGCAATCTCCAACTCACCGGTGATCAACACGCCCTCAAGCTTAGTCAAGTCTTTCTTCAAACACCTGGGATCCAATTCTTTTATTATATTTCTTAGATTTAGCTTCTTTTGTTTTTGATTGCTTACAGATGCTTTCATGGGATTTTAGGGCTTTCATCTTCTAAGTAAAGGAAACGTAGAACCCACGACGGCCACACCTCCGGCCAGTAGCTTCCGACCATCTCAGGCGATTTTTGTTTTGTCTTGGTAGTCTTTTGTAAAGGGGTTAGGTTTATGTCCCCTCCTTTTCTTTTTGTTTGGGTCTTTGTAGGGGTTAGGTTTTAAGTCTCCCCATTTTTTCTATATTAATAAGGCGGTAGTGGTCTGCCAACCCCCCACTTCTTTTGAGTGACTTTGCTAAAAAAAAAAAAGTAATATAATTACTATACATGTAAATAATATAATTATTATATATTTTAAATAAAAATATTATCATTTTTATTTAAAAATTATTTTTTAATAATTCAATCCGAGGTCGAGCCAATTTGAGCTCGACTCGAGCTCCAATCAATTCGAGCTTGAGCCAAGCTTGAGCCTAACGAAGAAAATTCGAGCCAAGCCAATCCAAACCAAGCTCGAACATAGATGAAAAAATTTGAAACCAAGCCACGTAGATGAAAAACTTTCAAACCGAGCCGAGCAAGGCCAGCTCAACCCGGCTCGAATACACCCTTAATTTCATCGATAGTAAGTACTATAGAGAGTTGTAAATCACTTTCGTTTTGATATGGGAAGTGATTAAAAACTCTTGACTATCGAGACCTGACCGTCAAAGCTTGCATGCTTTAAATGCTGGCCCCACTTAATGATTAAAACCATTAGACTTTTAATCAAAGGTCCAGCTCAAAAAAATAGTAGAGGTTTAATTCACTTCCCAATTAGGGACGAGGATTGCACTCTTTTCTTTGTAGAAGTAGAAGTTATCTCATTTCATTGAAGAGATTAATTTTGGTGTGGAGCTCTACATCATGCAGGTGCAAATGCGGAGCTCTATTTATTGATAATTACACATTTGCCCCCCTTAGTGTAAAAAGGGAGCTCCGCATGATGAGAGCTCCGCATCATAAACTGTTCTGAGAGTAATTTTGATGTGGAGCTCTGCATCATGCGGAGCTCCCTTTTTACACTGCAGGGGCAAATGTGTAATTTTGATATTTAAACTTTTCTTTGAATCCGAATATAACGTGAGAGAATTCAAGTATTAAATAATTGACACGAGACATACGGGTTCGACTGGCCGGAAGCAAATTGTCTGTGCTCTTCCCGGTTCTTTTCTGTGGCCATGAGTGCTTGAACACATTTAACAGCTGATCAAGAGATCTTGGCCATCAAACACCGAGGCCATAGGTAAGAACCCAAGCAAGAGCTCAATTAACCTAAGGTTGGCAATTGGGGAGGGTATAATTACCTGAAACGATTATAATAATACCAAATCCCTTGCAGCTCACTTTACCATCGCCATGCTTTCCCAGTGGGCAGCTACACGTGTAATTCCCCTCTGTATTCTTGCATTTCCCTTCACAAGGGTAATTGTTTCGATCCAAGCACTCGTCGATATCTATTTAACCGAAAAAAAACATAACAAATAAATATATAAATCAGCATGATGAAATGCAAAAGCAGCTTCAGCTGAAGAAGGAATAGAAGAAGCGCAATCAACAAGTAAGTACCTTGGCATCCATAAGGGAGATAAGGGTTCCCTTCGTATCCTTCCTTGCATTTGCAACGATATCCATTCCCATTGTTGTAGTTATCGCACCTACTGTTATGCTCACATGCATAGTCTCTACTTCTTTTTTGAGCTGATTCGCACTTCTCCGACCCTACCGCCCAGTCCAGCACCACTCGTGAATCTCCCATTCTATCTGGTCGATCGGAGATGTTTATTTTTGAGATTTTTGAGAAATCGAACCAGTCTTTATCAGCCACGAAGGCGTAAATACACGGACTGAATTGCCAAGCCTTGCTTTGGTAGTTCAAGTTTCCGACACCCAAATGGAACACCTTGAGACCCTTGGGGATTGGGGTGTTGCAGCATCCGACACCAGAGCAAGAACCATTGGTGGTCACGTCTTTCTGGTTGCACAAAGAGGCACACACACTTGTGTATAACTCTGTTACAGAGTCCATGATGTAGGCGTAGGTGTCGCAACCGATTCCCGTGAGCATGTTTCGGGTGTCTGAGTACGTGAATATAGTACCTGTTAGATTTGTCATCATATGGTTAGAAGAACCAACATATTCCTTTATGGATTTGTTGTAACACATGTGTGCCATACTAGTGTTGACGGTCACCGTGCCTTCGTCCAACGATATATTTAGAACTGAATTGTTGCGGCTTAAGAGCATAGGAGGGGACACACTTTGGTTACAAATTAGCTCGAAGCCAGTTTCCGGCCTGAAACAGCCCTTTTCTCCAAAACCAAATGGGTAGGGAACGACAATGTTCCCGCAACTTTCAGGGCAATTAGGCTTTGATTGAGAGACAGCTTCTGTACACCACAACAACCCGATGAGCCAAAGCAGCAACAGTACTTGCAGATTCATTTTCACCATCTTCAACAAACCTTTCTTTCTTTGCAGCTCTACCCTCCTTTTGTTGTATAAAAGATTGATAATTAATTCACTGAGAATCCAGCCGATCTCTTTGTTATAAAGGGTTAAGTTAAGAGGAAGTTAGTGCGAAGATGCTAGCTTCCAAGTAGCCAAGTCAAAAAACGAAAACAAGAAGAAGAAAGAATTGTAGACAAAAAATCAGGCCAAGTCATAGGACTCCAACGCTAGTGAAACTTAGCAGCAATACTCAGCTGTGGGCTACATGACTCGATGCTTTTACGAAACATCAGAAAATGTTTGTACGGCTGTAAAATCTGACACATTCGGTGACATGTCCATGGGCTATTAGTTGTTTGTAGCTTGGGTACAAAAAACATTGTAGCTAAGTTTCCAAGTAAATGAAGTTGGAAAATGCATGGAAGGATAAATGAAGTTGCCAAGAAATTTGAATTTGGAAACTGCACTCCTGTCATGATCATCTTCTTGATCTTATGCCCTACAGTGGAGATTCGAACACCACATATTGTAAGGTGCAAAAGAGCAGCCACTTATCTCACATGAGAGGACTCAAAGTCACTTTATAGGAAGGCTAAACTAAACGACTCACTCCTCCTTCATGAATCACGAAATAAGGCTCAGGATCCTCTCGAGTTGAACTCGAGAAAATCTCTCGAGTTCAATCCCCTAGAGGTCGCCACGTGTCTCCTTTGACACCCCTTAACCATGGGTAAGGTTCACCCACCCCTAGGGTTCACTCACCCATCCTTGGTTTTTTTTTTAAATATTAATTCTTTTTTTAAAATTAAATTTTTTTTTTAATATTAAAAAAACTCTAAAAACAGTTTTTATAATTTAAAAAATAATATTTAATATTTTTAAAAAAACCAAAGGATGGGTGGGTGAACCTTACCCATAGTTAAGGGGTGTCAAAGGAGACACGTGGCGACCTCCAGGGGATTGAACTCGAGAGATTCTCTCGAGTTCAACTCAGAGAATCCTGTGCCACGAAATAATGACTTGGTTGACTCTTAAGCGTCTATTACAAGTTTGCCGAAAGGGACATGGGCAGAGCCAGGTGGGGGCCTGTGGGGGCACGTGCCCCCCACTCAACTTTGAAAAAAAGGTTTTTTTTTTTTCCAAGCATGCATAGCCATGAGAAAGATAGAAAGCAAAACCAATTACAATTGAACTTGAGAAGAGTTCAATCACACCCATAGGTCAACACGTCTCTTTTAACCCTTATTAACCATAGTTAATATTCATTAACCCTTAGGGTTCAACATTCTAACCTTAGTTTTATAATTAAGATATTTTAAAAAAAATTGACCTTAGGGTTAAGAAATTTTAACCTTAGGGTTTAAATTTTTCTATAAAACATCAAGGTTCGATTGATGAACCTTAAGGGTTAGTGAATCTTAATCATGGTTACTAGAGGTTAAAAAGGATACGTGTTGACCTGTGGGTGCGATTGAATTGTTCCCGAGTCCAATCGCGATTGGCTGTGATCCGATCTCACATTGGGAATGCGGACATGAACTCAGGGAGAGTTCAATCGCTCTCACAACACATGACCCTTTTGACCTTTATTAATTGGGATTAAGCTTCACTAACCCTAAGGGGTTCAATAATATAACATTATTATTAAAATATAATAATAATAAATTTAACCCTAAGATTTAAGATTTTTAACCAGAGTTAAACAATTATACTATACTATTCAACTATTTAATAGGTATAGCCATGAGGCAAGTGGGCAATGTTCCTTGAATTATTTAAAACAAAATATATCTTCTATAATATGTTATTTAATTATTTGATTGGACATATCCATGGGGCAATGGTGTAAACAAGGTGAAACAATAACCGTAAGATATGTATGAAATATATGAGCGAAATGCCCCCAAAAACTTAGTCATAAAAAAAAAAAATATTCCGGGCCTACAGCCCCGAACCCCCATCGTCCTTAGATTCAGATTATTTTGTACGAACTTAATAATTTTTCACAAATCTATTGACAATTACTATCATTTTTTTATGAACCATCGTGTGCCCCCACTACTAGAAAATCCTGGCTCCGCCCCTGGAAAGGGATATAGTTAACGTATCACGAAATAATGACTTGGTTGACTCTTAACCGTCGATTAGAAGTTTGTCAAAAGGGATATAGTTAACTTACCCATGAAATCTATTTAGAAACTTAAGACTGACCTCATTGGTCCAACACCCTCCTCTTAAATACTCACCAGTGCTCCATGCAAAAAGACTAAAATTTCTCTATTGTTGTAACGGGACTCTAAGGAATCCGGTTACAACACTAACGCCTTCTTTTAACTTTGGTTAATAATTTTAACCTATAAAATTAATATTTTTGAATATTTTTTTTTTAAAACCTAAGGTTAGAAGGTTGAACACTAAGGGTTAGTGAATCATAACCATAGTTAAAGGGTAATAAAATGGACATGTGTTGACATATGGGTTATAACCGGACTCTAAAACTTCCTGTATTGGGAAAATAAAACTTTCACGTTTTATAAATTTGGAGTTTGCATTACAGGTTTGTTGTTGCCCGGGTTGTGCCTGAAACACTCGTGGGCCCATCCTTTGTTGATATGAGGCCTACCTTGTTGAAAGTGGGGCCTATATATTTCAGATATAACAGGCAACAACGCAACAGCAACAGCAACAGCAACGAGGGTTGTTGCCCATCCGAACTCGGTTTACAGTCAATTAATTGTGTTGAACTTGGGATGCTCACCCACAACGCAACATGTTTCCCTTGAATTGCTATTTAACTTTGATTAACAGCGTTTAGTCCCACATCGGATTCTTATCCGAGCACTCTTCTATTAGGGTTTTTTATATTAAATAAAAAAATCCATGTGGTCCGGCGCAATCCTTAGGTTTTCAAAACTCAGATTGTATTGTTGTCAATAGAGAATAATAAGGTTATGGATCCCACAAAAGAAACGTGATCGAACAGGGACTCGTAAGCGTTATTAAAGCTAATATCATGGTCAGGGTTGGCGACCGTTAGATCTTTGGTGTGATCCCTCTCAACTCTTGGATCTTATGATGGGTAGGGTTCTAGGGGTATATAAAGAAAGGAGAAGCCCTTCTTTTCTCTTACATCATTTATAAGTCGCATTGAATTAGACATAAGGAGAAAAGGGAAGACTCCTCTCAGACTCTTCTCAAACGAAGAAAAGACCCAACATTACACTGAGAAGGGAATAGGGAAATTCCAATGAGTTGGTATGTGATTATCTCTTTCAATCTCACAATCTCTATATGATTATGATAATGGAAAATCTAATTACTTTGACTAGATCTTGGATTCGATAATACTGTTTAGGTTTAACATGTTTATTATTATTTGAATCCCAACAATTGGTATCAGAGCTCGTACCATGTAATTGATTTTTCCTTCAATCATAATTAGTTGCTGGATTAGTATCGATTTTAAATAATCATTTTTAAAGATATGTTCGGATTCGATTAATAGTGAACCAGAGAAAAGAGAAAAAAAAGGGTTTTTTGTTCGTTTTTTGTTGGATGGTGATTTCACCGCCGTCCGTCGCCAGTAGAGGCTGTCGGCGGTGTGGTTTTGGTTGCCAGATCTTGGCCGTCAGTTTGGCACCAGCGGCAGCCAGATTGGTGGCCGATAGGGCCCCCAAAGGGAGTGTAACAGTGTGCGTGTGACTAGGGTTTTAAAAAAAAGATATGTTTTCCGGGTTAGGAAGACGAGTCACGAGGGTCAACTTGACCCTATGACCCGATCTAGAAGCCAATCCAAATGGTTTTTGACCCAACCCAAATGATTTTCTACCTGACCCAATCCGAATGGATTTTGACCCAACCCGGACATTGCCCGACCTGGTCCAACTGGACCGGACTGATGGCTGGGCCAGATCGAACCGAGCTACATCTCAGACCAGACCCCGAAAGCTCGCGTTAGGCTGTGCGCATGACTTACGGTCCGCGCGTGAAGCGCAATGTGCGCACGTGCAGTACAGAACCCGCACGTGTGGCACAAATCCTACGCATGAGGCGTGCATCTCCGACCATTCCTAAGGTTTTTGGGTGTTCTGGTTCTTTTTTGAGGTCCATTTGGACTTTTGAGCATTGTAAAGAGTTGTTTTAGTGCATAAACTTCATTTTCTTATGATTTGAACATGATATAAAGAAGGAGGAAAAACGTTTACACCCTTGAGGTTTGGCGAAAATACACATAGACCCCCTCAGTTTTCAGACAATACAACACCACTTTTGTGTGTTGATCGTCAGTCAACTAACAATTAGGCCCCCTTAGGTGGCCACGTGTCCCTTTTTAAACACATTAATTGTGGTTAAGATTCATCCACCTCCTTTGGCTTTTAGAATTTTTTTTTTTTTAACTCCTAGGGTAAATTTTTTTTAATATTTTTTTCTAAAACTAATGATATTTGAGTGAACCCTAGGGGTGGGTGACCTTAACCACAATTAAGGAGTGTAAAAAGAGACAAGCGCCCCCTGAGATGCCACGTGTAAAAAAACTGGTTAGGCCCCCTGAGGTGGCCACGTGTAAAAAACCTGTTAGGCCCCCTAAGGTGGCCACGTCCTTAACTGTGGTTAAGGTCACCCACCCCTTGGGTTCACTCAAATATCTTTTGTTTCAGAAAAAAAATATTTAAAAAAAATTAATCATAGGAGTTAGAAAACTTTAACCAAGGTTAATAATTTTTTATTATTTTTTCTAAAAACCAAGGAGGTGGGTGAATTTTAACCACAGTTAAAGGGTTTAAAAAAGGACACGTGGCCATCTAAGGGGGCCTAACCGTTAGTTGACAGACAGTCAAGACACAGAAGGGGTGTAAGTGCCATTATTTTGAAAAGTACGGGTACCTAATGTATTTCTTGAAAACTGAGGGGTCTATTTGAATTTTCGCCAAACCTCAGGGGTTGTAAATGTATTTTCGCCTATGAAGAAAGAACTTGATACTTTACACAAAATTAATATCAGGAGCTAAGGTTTAGATCGTCCTATGGGGTTTAGGTTTGATCTGTAAGGTAATTGTAAGCACCCAATTTTTACACCCCTTCTTAACCATGGTTAAGATGTTTAATCATGGTTACTCCTAGCTAAACCCTAGGACAACCCTAGTTGAACCTTAGTCTAACCATAGGTAAACCCTAGGACAATCCTAGTTAAACCAATCAAAACCTAGGTCTAACCCTAGTTGAACCTTAGTCTAAACTATAGGTAAATCCTAGAACAACCCTAGTTGAACCAGTCAAAACCTAGGTCTAACCCTAGGTCAACCCTAGTTGAACCTTAGATGAACCCTAGGTCTAACCCCCCTTAACCCCAATTAAACCCTAGGTTAAACCCTAACTAAACCCTAAGACTACCCTAGTCAAGCCCTAGCTAAACCCTAGGTCCACCCTTAGGTCAACCCCAGTTAAACCCTAGGTCCACCCTAAAGTTCGCCCTAGGCCTAACCTTAGGTGAACCCTAGCCTAGCCCAACAAACCTAGGGCATAGGCCCAAGGCCCATGCAAAACCAACCAAAGACCCAAGCCAAGCCTTAGGAGGGGGGGCCAGCCTTAAAAAATTCAAAATTTGTGAATGTCGGTAATATATTTACCTACATTCCTTTTAGGTAAAAATCTGTACCATGTGGTACACATTTAAGCCTAGACAGAACCATTTCTGGAAAAATCTCAGAATGGCGGTAGAGTTTCTACCGCCATTATCAATTTGGCCTTGTATGGGAATAACAGTACTCGAATACCGCTATTCCTAGTTTTTGTATTTGTAGAACTCACCTACTCCCGCCAATGCACAGACACTCCTTCTGGCCACCCCACTCTCCTGTGAGACCTCTGTCTACCCTAGTACTAATCCCCTATAGGTCCCCAACTCCCTCTCCTATAAATACAAGCCTCCTCAAGCTTCTTCCCCACATGCCAACTCTGCTATCTGAATTTCTAAGAGAATCTAGAGAGAGTCTCTGCTCCCCTTGAGTGTTAGCTCCCTCCCTCACCAGAGAGAAGACTCCCCGAAGAGCCAACCACCACCACTACAGCAACCACCATCGTAGCAGCCATTGACGCAACCCAGCGGGGTAGGGCTTTGCCCCTTCTTCCCTCCTTCTATGCACATCATTTGTGAGCCCCTAATCCAATTCCAGGGGACTTTATTTAATCTTATGCATCTATAAACCCCATAGGGGGATACCTTTGCCTTCATCCTAGGCATAGGGGTCCCCTTCAAAGGGAAAAAGCTTCGGCCCCGTGAACCTACAACATTCAGACTATCCCCAAAGCTTTCTGGGGAACCCTCAGCACATGAGGGATCCCTTAGAAGCAGTGGGGTACAACCCCAGAGGGCACAATTTGATTTCTGGAAAAATTAAGAAATGGCAGTAAACACAGTATCGCAATTTCTGATTTTCTCCATTCTAATAGCTGTAGGCCCCAGTTGGTTGAGCCTTGGTCCATTCCAGGGCCTAGACTTAGTCCCAAGGACCTCCCTCTGCATACCCTGGTCCTTCCGGGCTCACCCCAGTAGCTTAACCATAGTTAAAAGGCATGAAGATGAAAACTGCCCAGAATGTCGGTAAACCTTCTACCGACATTCTAGATTTCTTGGTATAGTGTAAAAATGGCCACTGTGAGCCCATCTTAGACCAGACCCAGGGCCCACAATAGGCCCAGGACACGTGGCAGACCCCCTAATCACCCTCATGGGCCCAATATCTCCTAGGATTCACCCCTGACCCTTCTTATTGGCTGCAAAGCCACTGTTCCTACAAAATCAGGAATGACGGTAGTTATCCTGCCTACATTTTCAATCTGTGCAAGTTTGGAAATGACGGTAGAATAATTATAGCAATTTCTAGTTTTTCTTGCAATAGTGGGCCTTGCAGGGCCCAAACTAGGTAGGAGGCCATTCTACGCCCTACCATGCTACCTAGGCCCACCTCTGACTTGCCCAGACCCTTAACTGGGGTTAACTCAACCCCGATTAACTTTTAACCGTAGTTAAAGTCATTTAACCTTTGGAAAAATCTTAAAAAATTCTAAAAATATCTAAAAATACCAAAAATAGGACATTGGACTCTTTTAACCATGGTTAGTAGCCTTAACTATAGTTAAATCATTTATTAACTTCGGTTAAGCAACCCTTAAGCCTACCGGGCTTACCGGGCCCAACTTTAGTCTATTAGACTAGACCTTTAGCCTACCGGGCTAGATCTTGGCCTCCGGGCCCAAACCGGTCTACCGGACCCAACCTTAGTCTACCGGACTAGGCTCTTAAGCCTACCAGGCTTACGCTTGACCTCCGAGTTGAAACCCATTAGACCACACACTTGACCAACCTGGTCAACCAAACCCTAGCCCCCGGGCTAGACACCTAAGCCACCTCGGTGCACACACACACTCCCCTTAGCCTTGGCACCGGCTCATGCACCAGAACTACGCTCGGTCTGATCTCATCCCATGTGAGTACGTAGGCAACCCAACCTGGGTTCGGCCCTAGTTAGCTTTTCTTGTTTGGATTAGTATAATCTAAAAACTAAGGCATTTGAATAAAATTTGATATTAGTTTGGATTATACCTAGGGAGTGGGTAACCATTGCTAAATGGGGGTCCCAGGGTGCCTAACACCTTCCCTGGGACTTAATCAAACTTCTTACCTAGAACTCTAATGTAGACCATAAGACCTTATCCATAATCCTGGGACCTATCCATTAAAATAAATAGTTGGCGACTCTTAACTTAATCCCAAACCGCCAGTGAGTAAAAATCCGTGCACACAGCTCTGGCGACTCCGTTGGGGATTATCAGTTTAGGTTCAACAAAGAACCTAGGTTTAAGCCAAATAAACTTCAAAATTATTCAAATGCTTAAGTATTTAGCTTTATACTAATTCTTTTATCTCTCTTGGGTGTATTTTGTACTATGCATATCATACATAACATAGTAGTGTAATGACCTATGAAAACCTAGTAGACAAGCTTATTACGCTTACGGCTGCTGAATGATTATCCTCAGTGTCAGAAGCTTAAAAGTCTTGAAGGTCCGTGGAATTATGTCTGCTGGGTGATTACCCTCTGGGAAGGATTCTGAATGCTCCCTCTTGCACCAATTGTCCTTTTCAGGTATGTTCTATGCCGGGGAGTCGCATATACGGTGTTAAGTGACCCTGATCCTCTTAGGAAAACACCTGCATTACCCCAGCCTTCAGCATATAGAACAGGTTATGGTATAGTCTACAAGCAGCCCACCTGGAGGTACATCCTAAACCCTAACCTGCTTGCACCCTATCCCTGTCCCCAATCATAGTTGACTATTAGGACACTTTTACCCAGGTAAGCACCTATCATGGGGGATTTAATGAGTCATACTTGTGCTTGTAATAAAATACATCCGACCCTGCATCTCGACATAGCATATGAGGTTCAAATCCCAAGCAGATAGATCTTTACAAGACCTATCTCCAGCCTTTACCTGATAGGCTCTCGGTTTCCAAAAACTCTGGTAAAGCATACTGGATCTCTATCCGACTACCCTATCGGAGCACATATGCCCTGTCATACCCAATCAAAAATCAAAAAAATATATCCATCATCATCATCATTAACATCTTTGCATTTGCATACACAGTACATTTACTTGGGCCCAATACCACAAAATGGGGTTCATCTTAGACCTGTCAATGGTTAAACCTGATTGGTGCCTCTGAAATGCTGCACCAAGTGTTGGAACCTGTCATACATGGTGTTCCGATTAATTAAGAATGAATTGTGTCCAACCTTGGAAGAAATATAGCACATTCTAGGCTTAATTATGGAAGGCGAAGCCATAGTACTATGCTACAAGAGAACATACCATGTAAACCTCTCAAGGTTTTTGCATATCAAGCCTACCTGCTTGCAGAACGGTCCTAACGGCTCTTACGATCGGATACTCGTAAGCTATCTTGAGAAACAGTACAACCGCAAATGGAACTCTGACACCATAACAGCTGAACTTTCCGGTCTCAATGGCTTTGCATTGATAGTCATGTCTCAGTTGGTCTTCTCAAAATGCCGCACCCTCGCCGACTCAGTACTGGTAATGGTTATCGAAGACATGCACAACTCTAGAACAGTTGTCCAAATCATCCTGGCAAAGCTTCTTAGAGCTCTTAACCAAGCTGTAGACCGCCGAAAGGGCATCTTCCATGCCAATGCACCAGTTTTGCACCTATGGTTGATAGGACACCTGCCTACAATCATCCCGTGGTTGCCAATCTCTACGAAGTTTATAGTCTACCCAGGAAGATTTCTCAGAATCAGGGCCAGATAGTGACTTCAGATGTCAAGACTCTCTACCAGCTTCTCCAAAGCTTGATGGAGGACCAGATCACATAGAAATGCGAATGGCTAATACTGAAACAGCTACCTCGTGTTGCCATAACAGGAAGGCGATGCATGATCCTCGCCGGTCTAACCGGGTCAACAGTATATGTACCACTCTGAGTTCTTTGCTAGTTCGAACTCCCTCAGCGTATTCCGGTAATAGACAAGGTGGGAAATGATTGTGTTGACTTCACTATACATTCTAAATACCTCACTCGCTGTTTCCAAGTAGATTGGCGAAGCTCTAGAAGAGAAAAATGGCAATACTTTGTGGTTACAGCAGGACCACCTACTGATTCAGTATACCAACTTTGGGTGGAAGATTCTGACATTCCATCCAGTATACTAGCACCAAGGGAACTGCCTACACTAGTTTCAGCTCCGTCTAAAAGAACCATACCCATAACTGAAATAGTGGTTTCCTGGAGAGACACATTTCTGGAAAGACAACTACAGATCTAGGAGAAGGAGAAAAGGCTACGGAAAGCCCAACAAAACATTCAAGCAGTAGGAAACAAAGAGGAATCGTGAACTTTAAGCAATGCAGAGATAGGTCGAGCAGCTCGAGCAGACAGTCTGATCTCTCCAGAAGAGACGCAAAGGCGATGCAAGAGAAACAACCGTCATCAAAGCCCAACTACATTTCTACCAAGAACAGCTAGACAGTGCAAAGGTTAAGATGACCACCCAGATTCAACAGTTCGGATCCCGAATGTTCAATGCTACTTAGACAATTGACAATAAGGAGGTTGAAATCACATCCCTCCAAAAATAAATCATGGACCTTAATGGTGTGCCTCGGCCACTTGATTTCACCATCCCTGATGGGCTTGCCTAGGATCGAGTTTTTATCTTTCTTTGAGTCTCACAGTCCTGTACTCACCGAGCATGCATCAATGAAAAGTCTTTTCCAGCATCTTCTTCCTTGCAAATCATGCATATTCATGTTTAGCCGTTGCATTTTTTTCAGTTGCATGAGCCGACCCATGACTTGCTCTATGACTGCAATTCTCGTAGAAGCAGCAGCCTTAGACACAGTTCTGATTGAGGTACCAATCATGGAAGAAGCACCCAGCGTCACCCTACCCGAGAACCAATCAGACTCCATGGCAGAGCCTTCAGATCAGCATCAGAGAACCAGTGAAATTCTGTAGTCTCACGATAGAGACATTGCAGTCATGCAAGCCAAGTTTGATAGTGTTTTAGAATTCCTGAAGATTCTTATTGGTGTCTAAACCGATGAACCCTCCACTCGAAACCCTACAGGGCAATCCTCTAAACCGCCACACTTGGAACCATAGCCTATCCCGATTGTCATTCCTAACCCAGGTAGAGGTGAGGTAGAATATGAGCCGTTTGATGGGGTAAAGCAGCCTAAGGCCTCTTATGTCAACCAAGATAGGCCATCTTCTTCAGACCCTATGTTGTCCCTTAGGGACCAGCATGAAGAGATCAAACAGATGAAAGAAGAAATAAGACAAATGAAAGAGGCATCTACCAGTTCCAGTCTATCTCTTGAGGACCTGACATTCTCATCTCGGGACGCTATTCTCTCAGGTTTCAAAGTGTTAGACTTTGACAAGTACGATGACACCGGCTGCCCTAAGCAACACTTGTAATTATATCTGAGGGACATGTTCCAGCACACAAGAACCAACCTCTTCTCATCCAATACTTTCAGAAGAGTATGAAGGGAGCAATCCTTACTTGGTGAATGTCAGTGGACAAGTAGCGGATCAAGACTTGGTAAGATGCCATGGACGTCTTTGTGGAATAGTATGCCTTCAATCAAGAGCTCTGATGTCAAATGAGCTAGTTAGAACAGATGAGCCAGCGTAACAATGAGTCATTCTTGGAATATGCTACCTGATGGAGGGAGATGACAGCAAAGATCCCTACTCCAATCCCTAAGGAGGAGTTAGCAAGCATATTCATGGGCACCCTGAAACAACCCTACTCTACTCTGATGGTAACATTACCGGTAGTAAACTTTTACACCATTGTCAACACAGTTGCCCACATCGAGACTGCTATAAATAGTGGAGCTATTCACTCCAGTTTAGGGCTTGCTCCCCTCAGAAAAACAACGCTAGTCAGCAGGAACAGTGGTCCCAAGGACTAGAGAAGGAAAGAAGATGTGCATATGGTGGCTCCCGCAACACCGATCAGATTGTCAGCTCCAGCCGCTCAGCCACAATAGCCAATACACGGAAACACTCGGCCAGCCAGGCAAAACTAGGGGCAAAATCATCAACATGAAAACCCCCCCAGAAATTTCACCCCTCTCCCCTATACTCTCAGCTAGTTGTTAGAATTCTTAATCAAGTAGGGTCTTCTTACCCTAAGAGACCTTACTCCCCTCTTGCCACCCGACAAAAGAAACAAGAACTACAGAACCGATCACCATTGCACCTTTCATCATGGCCCAGGCCATGCTACCGATTATTGCATCGGCCTAAAGTGCGACATCCAAGATCTCTTAAATGAGGGAAAGGTTGAGCTAGCCTCCGGGAACACCAGAATCAACCAGGCACCACTGCCCCCACACAACAATCAAGTGAATTTGATTGAGTGGGAAGAGCCCAGGGTAGGGCAGCCAAGATCCAGCGCACCAGTAATAGATGATGGTATAATCAAACCTTCTTACCAGCCGCCTATCAGAATCTCATTCCCTCAGTCAAACATCCAGACTATCCTACCACCAGTACAGATCCCTGTCCTTAAATCAAAAGAAGAACAGATTGTCTATACTATCCCTTGCCCAACAAACTGGCCCATAGCACCAGCTCAAGCCTCCACCTCTTCTGGCCCCATCAGAATCTCATACATCCCCTCTCAACCATTTAACCTTAACCATATACCTGCTCCTCACTTTCTCATCCTTGAGAGTGAAAGCATAGCTAACCTCATCCGATCTGGCCGGGTGTACCAACCACCGGTGGTCGAGTCGACAAAAGTAAAGGGAAAAGAGAAAGAGAAAGCAAGGGTATCTAACCCTGAAAAAGAAGTAGTAGACTCTGCAATTCTACTAAAAATCCTGGAAAAAGAAGAAGAATTCAATATCACATAGTAGTTGAGCAAAACTCCAGCCTAGATCTCCATCATGGGTCTTCTCCAAACTTCCGAGCATCACTGGAAGCAGCTACTTCGGGTATTTAACAACGTCCATGTAACACCAAGTATCACGCCTGAGAAACTGGGGCACATGGTGGGGCAAGTGTTAGAATCGAGAATCATCTCCTTTACAGAAGAAGAAATACCGGATGGTGACAAGGATCATACCCGGGCTCTTTTATTGCAGTTCAGTGCATGGACAAAACTCTATCATTATTATTAATCGAAAATGGCTCCGACCTAAATGTCTGCACACTATCTACATTGCAAAGCTTGAACCTCAGTCAAGTGAAGAAGAGACCCATAACCATCAAGGCTTTTGACAACTCAACAAGGCAGAATTTAGACGACATCAACTTGACCATCGGGGTCGGACCTGCTTAGTTTACAACAAACTTTTAAGTTGTAAATGTGCCAGCCTCATTCACTTTGCTCCTTGAGAGGTCGTGGATCCACGCGGCCAGAGCCATTCCTTCCTCTCTCCATCAAAGAATCAAGTTTATTGAGCATGACCACAAGGTTGTGATCCCTTCAGAGGAGTGAGTAAGTTCCTTTGGGGACATCCAACACTGCCTTCATTACATACCATTTTGAGTAGGTCAGTTTTATCGCTCAGATAGAAGAGCAGAACAAACAGGAAGTTCCATCATTTGTCAGGGTGATGGGTATAATGAATTACCAGCCAGGGTTAAGCTTGGGAGTCAAAAACCAGGGAATGAAGAAGAGAAATGTACCTCCTCGCTACACACTGCCATTTGGATTAGGGTACAATTCCAAGTTTGAGGACTATCTCTCCAAGCTAACACAGAAGAACAGTCGATTGACGAAACCAAAACCTCGACCTCACATCTCTGTATCATTTCCAGTTAGAAACTTAAAAGCCTACCCTGACACCCTCTTGCACCAGTTGCCAGTACCTCAAACCCTTAACCTAATATTGAGTCTTCAGGGATTCCAAAATCAGAAGTGTTCAGCATGACACAAATGTTCGACGAGCTAACTATCGAAAATGCTACAAAAGCAGAAGATCCAGTGGGAGAGCAAATCTGCATCCTCTCCAGCAGTGCCGAAACATCATCCAGTTACCGGCCACTGATCCGTTGGTGGACCGAGAATCTCATCATCGAGGTCATCCAGGGTCGGGGCAAGTACAGTACAGGGCAGGTTGGTTCGATCAGACAGTGACCAAGCATCATTCTTCTCCTCTTTCTATTCTCTCTTTAGTCCTATTGAAAAATCCAAATGTCGGCCACTGTAGGCCTCTTTTTGTTGAGTAAACTTTTGTAAAACAATAGTCATCTATTTTATCAATGAAAATCTGACGTTTTGACTCAAAAGAATGTTTTGCATAAATATTTCAAATTGGTTGATGAAGAAATCACACAGACTCTTCCCCTGGAAGGCCTAGTGTCCTGAAGCCATCAAAAATAATAAAAGCATGCTAAACTAAGTTTAATGATTTGCCAGAAAATCACATACGACAGGGATACCCCGAAACCCTTCTTGAACTCTCTGAAGTTGAGTATGACACAGAGCAGGAAGATGAACCACCTCAAGAGATCCTGGATCTCCTAGAGCGCAGTTAAGGGATATTGTATTCTAACATTGAGGACACCGAAACCATAAAACTTGGATCAAAAGATAACCCTCAGCTCATCAAGATCGGCACAACCATGAGCCCTCAGTAGAGAACAGATATGATCAGCTTCCTGAAGAACTACAGTGATGTCTTTGCCTGGTCATATGCAGGCATGCCTGGCTTGGACCCAGTATTGGTGGTACACAAACTGCCCCTGAAGCCTGAGGTAAGACTAGTTAAGTAGAAACTGAGACGGATGAGGCCTGAATGGTCACAGAAGGTCAAAGAAGAAGTAGAGAAACAAATCAAAGCAAGCTTCCTGGCAGTAGCAACCTATCTTGAATGGTTAGCTAACATTGTGTTAGTACCCAAGAAGGATGGCAAGGTCTGAATGTGCATCGTCTACCGGAATCTTAACAAGGCGAGTCCTAAGGACAACTTCTCTCTCCTACATATCGACATCTTGGTCGACAATACTACAGGACATAAGACGCTCTCATTTATGGATGATTTCTCTGGATACAACTAGATCAGAATGGTAGAAGAAGACATAAAAAAGACCTCCTTCATCACATCTTGGGGGATGTTCTTCTACAAGCTAATACCCTTCGGACTCAAGAATGCAGGGGGTAACCTACCAAAGGGCCATGACAACGTTCTTCCACGACATGATTCATAAGACAACTGAAGTCTATGTAGATGACATGATCGTCAAATCACCTATGGCCAGACAACATCCTGAAGACCTGAAGAAGCTATGTGGCAAACTCAGAGAGTTCAGCTTGAGACTGAATCCGGCCAAATGTGTCTTTGGAGCTTCATCAGGAAAACTCCTTGGCTTCATAGTTAGCAAAACAGGTATTGAGATTGATCCAGCTAAAGCCAAGGCTATCATTGAAATGCTAACTCCTCAAGCTAAAAAAGAAATCCGAGGATTCCTGGGTAGAATTCAGTACATCAGCTGGTTCATCTCTCAGCTCATCCTGATATGTGAGTCAATCTTTAAGCTTCTCAGAAAAAGTGTACCTATAATCTGGATAGACGTTTGTTAAGAAGCCTTTGACAAGATAAAACAATATCTTCTCCACCTTCCAGTGTTTGTACCTCCTACACCGGGACGGCCACTACTACTATACATCTCAGTACAAAAAACCTCCATGGGGTGCGTCCTGGCACAACATGACAAGACAGGCAGAATAGAGCAAGCCATCTACTACATCAGTAAACGCGGGGAAGAGTACGAAGAGAAATACAGCCTGATGCCCAAATAATGGACCCAAGAGGGGGGTGAATAGGGTTTATGGCAAAATAAAATTTTACTCTAAGTGATATTTACAAAAATTAAAATTTATCACAACAGCTAACAAAAAGAATCAGGGATAATAAAAGAGAGAAAGAGGTAAAGATACCAGACACCAAATATGTTCTCGGGGTTCAGCAACTTGCCTACGTCTCTGACTTTAAGCTTTCCCGTTTCAAGGATTTTCACACGATTCACTAATCGTACTCTTCTTTTCTAACAGAGAGCAAGCCTTACAATCATTTTTCAGGCTTAGGAAGAACCTCTAGCAATCATTTCACAGGCTAAGGAATAACCACTTCAAGAGAGACTCTCTCTAAGATACAAAGAAGACACTCTTCTTAACAGGGTGCAAGAATCCCTGATTCTTGACTTTCAATAAATACAAAAATTTGTGGATTTGAAATCCGAATTGAAAGCTCCTAATTTTAGCTAGATAAGAATTGAATGCAAAACTTACAATCTCTCAAGACTGATTAGAATTGATTGCTCAAGGAGAGAGGGATTAAGATTCTAAGTATTCAATGAAAAATAGAGTATTGATTGCTAGAAGTTAGTGAGTGATGAATGAGCAATGGAACAGTGATTGGAATCCTTAGAATAATCCCTTTTTATCATAAATCAACTCTATTTGTAGTTGGGCAATCAATATGGCCGTTGGGGATAGCATTGAATGCGAACTAGCCATTGAAGATTTTTCCTGTAGCCACTCATCGACAAGTGAATGAAAATTAGGCTTGAGTCATCGACGAGTGGAGACAGAAGCTATTGATTCAATTTCCTGTCCCCCACTCATCGACGAGTCCATTGTACTCGTCGACGAGTTTACTGAATTTTTTCAGTAAACTCATCTGAATGAGACCAAATCAATGAGAAATATGTGTTCTTATAACAAGTGAGAGTAGCTCCCCCTCAAAATGATCAATATATGAAAAAAATTTCAGAATTCAAATTTTGAGCATAAAAAAAAATTTGGTTTTGAATTATGGAATTAAGAGAGTTCCATGATGAAAGATTTAACTTAACAACACAAAAATTTAGAGTTTTGAACCAAGCATACACACACAAGCATACACATTCACATTTTCTCCCCCTTGGCAACATCAAAAAAAGGAAATAATAAAGGGAAACAATAGAGAAGATGTTAAAGAAATGTCATATATATGGTTAAAAAGATATATGAAAGTGCAGACATTACATTAGGCATAAGGAAATACAAAAGAAGAAAAAAAATCAGAAAGTCTTTATCAAATCTTCTGCCTCTTGGTAACCCTATCGGGCTTTGAGGTAGGTTGCTTGGGCTTGGTGGTCTTGTACAAGTCTTCTGAGGAAGAGGAGATCACATTCGGTTGCTCTGAAGTAGCCTTGTCAGCCTTGGAAGGAGGTGGTTCTACAGGAGGTACTATAGGAGTGGCTTGAGGAGGCTGTAGTGGAGGAGCTTGAGAAGGAGGGTGAGAGGGAATATAGACTTCAGTTGGAATGGGAACAAACTGAAGCTTGTGAGAGGTGGAGGCTGAATCCATGGCAATGGTGTCAATCTTTCCAGCCATGTCACTTATCACAAGAGCTTGATCCTTCAAGAGATTTGCCATTTGGTAAACGTAGCTCGATTGGACATTTCCAGTCCGGCTAATGCCCTTCACCTCATCCATAAGCTTCTCACTTTCCATTGAAGCATCTATATTCTTATTCTGAATTACGGAGATGATGGAGTCAACTCTGTCTTTGACTACACTCCCTGCCATTTCAATCTCGCCAAGTCTAGGCTCAGAGTGCTTCATCTCTGACTGAATAAGCTCCATCTTTGACTCTAAAGATGAAAGTCTCTCTCTAGTCTTTGACTGGAGTCTCTCAAAATGGGCTATTTGAGAAGCCTAGAAATCTCTCTAAGAACTCTCCCTAGTAGTCCTAAAACTGTAGCATCCTCTAACTGATCCACAACTGAAAATGCTCCATACTAGAGGCCATAGAGGTAACCTGGGCAGTCAGCATACTCAACTGCTCAACTGAAGGTGCAGGCCTGGAGGGGGAACCAAAAGGGTGTCTTGGATCCTCAAAATCATCTAAAACCTATTTATGTGAGGAATCAAGCAAATCAGTGTCAACCTTGATATCTCTCCAATCAGGCTCAGCCTCAGCCTCAGCCTCAGCCTCAGCCTCAGCAACTAGCTCATCTTCTGGATCTGTATGTACTGGCTGATCTGCAATCTCTGTCTCAGGCACTGACTCAGCTGCCTCTGGTTGTACTACTGGCTCAACAATGGGAGATAGAGTAGAAGGTAGTATATGAGAATGAGGAGGAGATGAGGGTGGAACATAAATGGAAGGAACAGTAGGAGTGGAGAGAGGTGGAGGAATGGGAGTAGGGATAGAGGTGTTAGGAATATAAGCTGAAGCTGAGGTAGGAATGGTTTGGGATTTTGGGACCCAAACATTATTAGACTCTATGTATGAGTATCTCATTCTCATAATAGTATCCTTTGAGTAGACATCAGAATCAGAAATGGACTTTTTGTCCTGATAGGAGTCAAAAGGGATTTTGAAATGTTTAAATAATTTGGTGAGAGCAAGACCATATAGAAGTCTGCCAGTGGTCCTTTTACCAGTGTCTTTCATCACATTAACAATGATGAAAGAGAGGATATCTATTGGGTAGTCAAAATGCATCAAATGAGGAATACTTCAAAGAAGGTAATGAAATCCCTACCATCACCACGGGGAATAATATCGTATATAATGATGTGGTGTGCAAGGCAAGCATCAAGGGCAAGATCCTTGAGCTTCGGAAGAATAGGGTTAGTGATGTCTTTATTGATACACATCACTTTCAATGCCTCAATGACATCAAATCCCTCATGGGAAACCCATTGATTGGTGGTATATTATTAGAATGTGCCGGTTGGCAATTTCAAAATTGATCTAAGTTCTGCCACATTGAAGGATATAAGTTTTTGATGAGCATAAGAGTGAAAGCTTTGGGCGATTTTGTTAAAAGTGAGATTGGAATAAAATTGTTTACATAAGTCAGGGTACATGGGTTCACGGAGTTCAAGGAAACTATACCATCTAAGAGTATGGAATTTTGAAACTAGGAAATCAAGACCTATACCCTTAAGGAATTCAAAGTCAGGAAATTTACCATAAATGGGTTCACGCTTCATGAAGTACCTCATATAGTTCTCTTGGGCGGCTGTTGTCTTGAATAGTACGAGAGGTTCTTCTTGGGAAGGTGCGTGGCTTTAAGATGATTCCCCAACTTTCTTCTTTCCTTTCTCAGCTGTCGTGGCCTTCTTCTTTGGCAAAGAGGGGTTCTTCACACGTGGAGCCATTTGGAATGAGGAAGAGTTTGAGAAGATTGGAAGGTTAGGGAAGAGGATTGGAGGGTTGAAGATTGTGAGGGAAAAAGGATTTGAATAATGAAACACTGAAAATGAAATGAAAGTTATGTTAAAATTTATAGTCTCGAGGGCACTCGTCGACGAGTAGGTCTGACTCATCGTCGAGTGGCTTCAAAACTCACAAAAATTTAAAGTACTCGTCGTCGAGTAGCTAAGACTCGTCGTCGAGTTAAGACAAACGAAAATCTTCAAAACCTGTAGCTCACTCGTTGCCGAGTGGAGAGGACTCGTTGACGAGTCCAGGTAAAATTTTAAAAAATAAATAAATTTTGTTAACTGGATGGATTTCCAAAGCATTTCAACCTTTATATAAATGATTTTAAGAGTTTTTACAGCATGAAAAACTATACAACAAGTTAAGATATAGTACAAGCATAATCAATCAATTCACACATAGTAATTTTTTAATCTTGTTCCTTTTTAGGCATATTTTCAATTTATGTCATCAAGACTAGCCATGCCTAATTCTCTTCTTAAATTACTGAATCTTTCATAAGGGCCTCTATGGGGTCCACCCCGACTTCCTCTTGGGACCACCAAAGGCCCAATTTTTTTCCTAAAGTGTAAGATTCGCATCGCTGGTCTCGGATTTCCCGGGGGTTGAGCAAAACCGCGGTTAAATAGCTTCAAACGTTGGTTAAAACCATGGTTAGTTTTTTACCAATAGTTATCATTTTATGTGATGTTCATCTAGGTGACTTTGGGCCTCTGTGGGGCCCACCCATGACCTCGTTTTGGGCCCACCAAAGGTCCAAAATGCTCCCTAGATTTTAGGCTACCCACTGGTAGTCTTGGTTTCCCGTGGTTCCCCTGCTAACCATGGTCAAACCCATGTTAACCATGATTAGAAATGTGACAATTTTTTTTGGGTTTTTTATAATTTCAGATCTTTGTGAGGGCCTAGACCGGGTACGAGACCAGTCTAAGCCCTGTCATGGACCCTGGGCCCACTTTTGATCCAACCGAACCCTTAACCATGGTTAAACCCACTTGTGGTTAACCCTTAATCATGGTTAAGCAGCTCATGAACCCAAAAAATTCTGGAAAATTCATCAAAAATCAAAATATTCCCTGGAGTCCAGAAATGTCTTCTGTGACTATTTTTTTTTGTGAGAGCCCTTAACCATGGTTAAACACCATGTTTGGTTAACTTTTAACCATGGTTAAGCTGCCTTTAATCAGAAAAAATCTAAAAAAATACTCTTACAAAATAATCTAAGAAGCCCAAAAATGGTATCTTTCGGCCATTTAACCCTGGTTAAGACTCTTAACCATGGTGACCTCCCCCCTTAACCGTGGTTAAGCATCCTTAACCATTGGAAAAAATAAAAAAATTCAAAAAGACCAAAAATATTGATATTGGATTTTTTACCATGGTTAGCACCCCTAACCATGGTTAATCACCTTTTTAACCCCGGTTGCAAACCTTAACCCTTGGTTAAAACACCCTATGCCTACCGAGCCTCACCCATTAGCCTACCGGGCCTAACTTGAGCCTATCGGGTCAAACCATACCAACCTTAACTGTGTTAGCAATCCTAACCATAATTAGTTTGACCTAATCCCGATTAACAATCCTAACCATGGTCAAACTTTGCCTTAGCCTACTGGGCTTCCGTCTTGGCCTACCGAACCCAATCCTAGTCTACCGGACTTACCTTAAGCCTACCGAACCCAAACCATGCACTTTGACCAACCTCGATCAACCAAATCCTAGTCTACCGAACTACACCTATTAGCCACCCTTGGTGCACACACACAAACACCTCTAGCCTTGGCATGGGCTCATATGCTAAAACTACGCTCAGTCTGATCTCACCCCAATGTGAGTATGTAGGCAACCCAACCCGGGATCGATCCTAGTTAGCTTTTCTTTCTTACGGTTAGCATTAGCTTAAACACTTAGACATTTGACACTGATCTCAATTTGGTTTAAACCTAGTAAATAGGGAACCACTGAAAAGTGGAAGTGTCGGGGTACCTAACCCCTTTCCCGGACTTAACCGAACCTCTTATCCTGATCTCTGATCGGATACCAAAGACCTTATCCAAATCCTGGGGGACTTATCCCTTCTGAATGAATAGGTGGCAACTCTAACACTTAATCAACATCCCATAAGAGAAATCAAGGTTGGCAAAAACCCGTGCTCACAGCATCCCCAGCAAAGTTGTCAGAGCTATGAACACGGATGTTACTCACTAGGTTGTTTAGAGTCGTCACCTATTAATTCAGAAGGAATAAGTCCTTGGGTGATGGATAAGGTCTTGATCTGTAGTAGAGTTCTAGATAAGAGGTTTGGTTAAGTCCCGGGGAAGGTGTTAGGCACCCCAAGACCTCTATTTTACAATGGTTACTTACTTTCTAAGGTTTAGCCAAATTAAAGTCAAATTGTTGTTCAAATGCCTAAGTGTTTAAAGTAATACTAAACTAAGAAAGAAAAGCTAGGTAGGGTCGAACCTCGGTTGGGTTGCCGACGTATTCACAAGGGTAAGATCAAACCAAGCATAGTTCTGGCACATGGGCCCATGCCAAGGCTAAGGGGAGTGTGTGTGTGTACCAAGGGTGGCTAAGGTCTAGTCCGGTAGACTAGTTTGGTTGACCGTGTAAATTCCTAAGTAGGTGTTGGCAAATTTCGTGATCATTAGATAGGTCATGTGAGTCGAGTCGTGTTCAACTTGTCAGAAGAGAAGAGCTAAAGCTTAAAGAAGATTGAAGAAAGTGAAGAAAAAGCTCCTACTCTGGATCTAGAAAGGTAATGGACTTAGAGACCCCTACCTAGGTTGGATTTGACTTAGATAACTCTAAACATACTTAGGAGGATAGTTTTAAACCTAACAAAGTTGTTTGATCTTAGTTGAATCAAATAAACATGAAAAGAAAAATGGTTTGGAAAAAATTCTGTCTCAACCGATTGCTTGGTGTTGAGACCGATTGATCGGTGGCCTACCGAGCAATCGGTGGCTATCGACTGGACAAAAAATTTGTATGGGGTATTTTTCCAGAGAGGTGATTTTTAACCGAGCGATCGGTTATAGGCACCGAGCGATCGTTTTGGACCGAGCGATCGGTAATGAGCACCGCTCGATCGGTCCCCGTAAAAAGAATTTTTATTTTTCTGGATTCTTTTTTTAAACCCTATATAAACAACTTTTTGGAGACCTAATTCGGATCTTTATTTATTTTTGAAAGAGTAGAGGTCTGAGAAACTTCTCTAGGGTTTTTCCTCTTGTTCTTTTAGATCTTTGTTGATCCCTCCTCTTTCTTTGATCTTAGAGAATGCAAGTATAGATCTAAACCTTTGATCTTGTATTGTGTGATCTCAGATCTATATGAGATTCCTCTAGGGTTTGAAACTTCCTAAATTGATTCACAACGCTACACCTTGTGTGTGTGTCCGGTGTTTGAGCCGGAGCCTTCATGGAAGGAGATCGATCGTGTGTGATCGTGGTTTTGAAGTAGCTTGGGAAGATTTGGTCGGTGTGGAACCGAAGTTGCTACGGCGGAGATCAAACCTGCTGGTTCGTGGAAATCAAGAGTAAGAGTCTATACCTAGGAACGTCGTTTCTGTTTTGGTAAGGTCTTGTCTTGTACTTGAAATCTTTTCATAGTGAAGTTTGTTGCTGGACGAGGTCCCGTGGTTTTTTCCCGTTAGGGTTTTCCACGTAAAAATCTTCTGTGTTTGATTTGTGTGGATTGTCTGAGTGAATTGTTCATTGATTTCTAAACATATTAATTGAAAAATTAAAATTGGTTAGAAATTATTAGATAGACCTATTCACCCCCCTCTAGGTCTTAGAGATCATTGATCTGGATAAATTTCAATTGGTATCAGAGCTTGTTCACTGATAAGGCTAATCCCTTAAGTGTGATCCTGTATTATCCGTGATCTTGAGTACTCTAAGAGAAGGTGGATCCGTCTCTCGTCCCCCACTTTTTGATGGGTATAATTATGCATACTGGAAAGCAAGAATGAGAGCCTTTCTCAAATCAATTGACGAGAGAATTTGGATGTCTATACAGAATGGGTAGACTACGCCCATAAAAACTGTAGGTGATTTGACTGTCGTCAAATATTCTAATGAATGGACCAGAGAAGAGCTTGAGTCAAGTGGATGGAACCCTAAAGGTATCAATGCTAACTTTACTGCAGTCACTGCTGAGGAATTCAGATGAATTTCTTCATGTGAAACAACAAAGGAGGCTTGGGACATTCTTGAAATTACCCATGAGGGTACTACCACTGTTAAAATCTCAAAACTCCAAATGTTAACCACCAAATTTGAACATTTAAACATGGATGACAATGACACTTTTGATGAATTCTATGCAAAACTTAGTGACATTGTCAACGCTAGTTTCAATTTAGGTGAAAAAAATATCTGAGTCCAAAATAGTTAGAAAAGTCCTTAGATCTCTCCCTGAGAGATTTCAACCCAAAGTCACTGCAATCGAAGAGAGTAAAAATGTTGACTCTCTGAAGATTGAGGAATTGGTTGGTTCACTCCAAACCTATGAACTCAATCTCCGTCCATCCAAGAAGAACAAATCTTTAGCCTTGAAATCTATCAAGGAATCTTTGGATGAGGATGACAGGGATGGAGATATGAATGAGGAAGAAATGGCTCTCTTCGTTAAAAAATTTCAAAAATTTTTTAGAACGAAAAAGAGGTTCAATCCCAAACAGGGAGGAAAATATTTTGAGAAGTCAAAGTCTAAGCCCTGGGAAAACAAGAAAAATTCCAAGAGTAGCGACAAGAAATCCCAAGGTGTTCAATGTTATGAATGTCATGGCTTTAGTCATATTTCACCTAACTGCCCTAACAAGAAGAAGAGTAAGGGCAAGGTGATGAATGCCTGTTGGGATGACAGTGATTCTGAGAATGAAGAATCGGACAGTTCCTCTTCAAGTGAAGATACTGGAAATCATACGGCTTTCACTGTTTCCCTTTCTGGGATTCTTGAGACTACCTCTGTGGTTGATGAAAAGGATAGAAGTGATGAGAGTGTTCATACTGAGTCTAGTGATGACATACAGAAGAGTCAAACTGACTTTGAAAGTGATGAAGATTTGAAAACAACTTATGATAAGTTGTATGTTGAAAGTTTGAAGCTGAATAAAACAAAAATCTCTTTGAGCAAAAAACTCAAAATCATTCAAAATGAAAGAGATACTTGTAAACTAGTAGCAGAAGAGAAGAGTGCTCTAGTTAGTCAGTTGGAAAATGAAAAAGAAGCATTTGTTATGAAAGTTCAATGTCTTTTGGAAGAGAATGTCTCATTGACTAATGTGGTCAGAAAATTAGAAGTTGAAAGAGATACTTCCAAGAAAGAAATTGAAGAGTTAAGAACTCTGCAAATGGAGCTGGAAACTTTTAAAGACTCTTGTTGATAAGGTGAAATTTCTTGAAAAAGAACATCAAATTACCCTTAAAGACAAGACTGACTTGATTCAGAAGGTCTATACTCTTGAAAAAGAAGTAAGAATGTTTGGTAACACTAGCTGCCTAGATGAATTAGTTAGAAAATATGGGTCAAATTCGAGTAGATCTGGGATAGGACATGCTGACACACCAGTTGGTCCTTTAGCTGTTGGTACAATGGCTAGTGCAGTGTTTGAGCCAATACATTCTGATCCTAAAGTGAATCTACCTTCTACATCAAGTACTAAGGCTTATACAAATATTGTAAAGCCTAGAAATACAGCTCCTAGAGTGAATGCTATGAGGAATCAAATTCCTTTTAGAAGAAATCCTCCTCCTCTCCCAAGATTCATACCCACATGTCACTTTTGTGGTGTGAGAGGTCACATTCGACCCAATTGTAATGCTTTTAGGAGAGCTCCCCAAAATGGTTCATGGAACCAAAATCAAAGTCAAGGGACTCTTCAAAGGCAGATTCAGGTTCTGGCTGAAAAGTTTAGAATATTGAGCGAAGATGTTAATAGAATTGCTTAAATTTCTATGACAAGAACTGGTCAATTTATTCCAAATGATTATTCAAGAGGAAAGAATTTGACTAATCAAAAAGCTAGAACTGAACAAAACAAGAAAAGGTCAAGGAGGACAAAAAGGAAAAAGGTTTCTAATACACAGTTTAATGATCAAAGATCTAAACAAAGTTTAAAGACTGTGTATGTAAGAAAGGATGACCTTAAGTGCGTCGTCATTCACACTGCCTTGAAAGCCCAAAACACAGAAATGTGGTACTTCGACAGTGGGTGTTCTCGGCATATGACAAGTAACAAGTCCTTATTTACTCAATTTGAGGACTGTCCAGATGGGACTGTTACATTTGGTGATGGAAGCAAGTCTTTAGTCAAAGGGAAGGGTATCATCGATTCACCAGGCATACCAAAATTGAAAGATGCCTTGTTTGTTGAAGGACTGAAAGCTAATTTAATTAGCATAAGTCAACTATGTGATGATAACCATGCTATGCACTTTACCCAAAATAAATGCTTAGTCATTAATGGTAAAGGTAAGTGTGTTCTAGAAGGGTTGAGAACCACTGACAATTGCTACGGCTTAATTCTCAGTCCTAATCCCTCAAATGTCTGTTATAAGACTAAAATTGAGGAGGTTGATTTGTGGCACCGAAGACTAGGTCACATGAACTTCAAAGACCTATGTAAAATCTCTAAGCAAGAGCTTGTAAGAGGTGTTCCCAAACTAAGAAAGCCTTCTACTGCTGTGTGTGGGCCATGCCAAATTGGTAAACAAATTAGAACCCCACATAAGAAGACTTCAAGTATTGCTACTTCATATCCACTGGAATTAATTCATATGGATCTTATGGGTCATACAAGAACTGAAAGCCTAGGTGGAAAGCGATACATCCTAGTCATGATTGATGATTTCTCAAGAATGTCATGGGTGGCATTTATAAGAGAGAAATCCGATGCTTTTGACAATTTCAAAAGTATTTGCTTGAATGAAAAAAGATGCTCAATCACTCGAATTTGAAGTGATCATGGAAAGGAGTTTGAAAACTCTAAGTACAACGACTTTTGTGATGAGTCGGGTATCAAACATGAATTTTCTGCACCTATTACACCTCAGCAGAATGGTGTAGTAGAGAGGAAGAACAGGGTTCTCCAAGAGATGGCTAGAGTTATGCTTCATAGCAACAATCTAGCTTCTCATTTCTGGGCTGAGGCAGTTAACACTGCTTGCTATATAGTTAATAGAGTTTTTGTCAGACCTGGAACAAGAAAAACCCCATATGAGTTGTGGAATAACAAGAAACCCAGTGTCAAGTACTTTCGAGAATTCGGAAGTAAATGCTATATCCTTAAGGATAGAGAGCAACTGGGCAAATTTGAATCCCGGAGTGATGAAGGGATATTTCTTGGATATTCCACCAACAGTAGAGCTTATCGAGTGTACAACTTGAGAACCTCTACGATTATGGAGTCCATAAATGTAGTTGTGGATGACTCTGGTGTTGAAAATGTGCAACTTGAGGATGATGATAATGCTGGAAATGAAAATGTTAAAACTTCTTCAACTCCACTTATTACTAAGCAATCATCTCCATTAAAACCCACACATCCTAGGGTCATAAGTCCTCACAACTCCACAGATATAATTGATGATCTTGAAAGTGGAGTGAGAACAAGGAAACAAATTAAAAATGAAGTTAGCTACATTTGCTATACTTCATCTTTTGAACCCAAGAATGTAGCTGAAGCCCTTGCAGATGATAATTGGATCAATGCAATGCAAGATGAGTTACTTCAGTTTACTAGGAATGATGTTTGGTATTTAGTACCTAGGCCTAACAATACAAATGTGATAGGTACCAAATGGATTTTCAAGAACAAAATTGATGAAAAAGGTACTATCATAAGAAATAAGGCTCGGTTAGTTGCACAAGGATACACCCAAATTGAAGGTATTGACTTCGATGAGACCTTTGCTCCTGTAGCCAGGTTAGAATCAATCAAAATTCTTCTAGCTGTGGCTTGCCATATGAAATTCAAGTTGTTTCAAATGGATGTTAAGAGTGTCTTTTTGAATGGCATTCTACAGGAAGAAGTCTATGTGGAACAACCAAAAGGGTTTGAAGATCCACATCACCTTGATCAAGTTTATCGATTAAAAAGGGTCCTCTATGGTTTAAAGCAAGCTCCAAGAGCTTGGTATGAGAGGTTGACTACTTATCTCTTGGAAAAGGGATTTTCGAGAGGGGGAGTAGACAGAACCCTTTTTATAAAAAATGTGAAAGGTGATATTGTCATTGCCCAGATCTATGTTGATGACATTGTGTTTGGTTCCACATTAGACTTACATGCTCAATCATTTGCTGAACAAATGAAGAATGAATTTGAAATGAGCATGGTAGGTGAGCTGAATTTCTTCCTTGGTCTTCAGATCAAGCAAATTGATTCTGGGATCTCAGTATCTCAAATCAAATATGCTAAAAATCTGGTGAAGAGTTGAGTAAATAATGATGTTATGTGTTGCACATGCACTCTACTGATTTTTGAGATGGTATTAGTTCCTATTTATAGATTCTAATATTATATCATATGGTTCCCTAGTTTAATCAAATCTAGTATAACCAAAGTGATTAAAATTCCATAAGATGAGCCCCCTAGTTTTAAAAAATTATTGACATGGGTTGCTAGTGTGAAAGCCCCCACTGTCATTAGAGAGGGCTACCTTCTCACTTGAGTGAAAGTCACCAATGTCCAAAGAAAAGATAATGTGTAAAATTTGATCATAAACTGAAATAACCTTATAGATCAAATTTGGGGTAAACATTGCTCATCATAATTCTATGGATAGTTCTTGGTTTTAATTCTAGTTTTTGAACATTCTAGAGTACCTTTATGCTATAATATCAAAATCTTGTTTTGTGGATGAAACCAATCCTCAGAGTCATGTTATGAATTTTTAATATTACACACACATTAGTTCTGAGCATTTATTTACTCTAAATGTGGATTTGATGCAAAAATCAAAATTAATCACTTATGGAAACTAAAAGTTCTTAACAGAATCCTTATTCATAACTATTCTGTAAGATACATTCTTGGTTAAATTTTTTTTTGATTTTGATGAAATAAATGTTTGCATAAGTGCATAGTTGTTAGGAGATTTTGAGGTGAAAATGAGTATAAGTCTTGCTTTGGTTGAGGGGGAGAAAAATGATCATAAGTAAAAATTTTCAGAAAATTTTCCAGACCACCGATCGCTCAGTGTTAATGACTGATCGATCGGTCTTTCGTGAACAGGGTTATAAAACCCTCATTTCTCAGTTTCCTATTATTTTGTTCTCCGAACTCTAGAGCGATCCCTCGGTCCCTTCTTCTCCAAATCTCTCTTACGTTCATCTCTTTCTACTCCAAGGGTCTCCTAGCATCTAAAAAGGTAATCTTTAATCATTTTCTTGATTTTGGTTTACTTTTCACATCTAGGGCATCAAAAATTCATCATGATTTTCTCATACTCCTTAGTTATTCTTGCATTCCTCATGTCCGGTGTCTCTAAACGCCAGAGATTGGTCCTCAATAACCAAGAGGACCCTCTAGAGGAAGAGGAACACAATGAGCCATACTCTTTCACTCCAATAGGACATGGGATTTCAATAGGGGATCGACCAATCCGTAGAATGGTGGATTCTACTAGTGAAAATCGCCAAAAGTCTTTGGCAGATAAAACCCGGAAACAAAAGGGAAAAGCTAGTTCATCTTCAAATGTTCTATTGGGTCCCTTCATTAGCCCTAGTGCTGCTCAGCTTTATAGTGAGTATTTTAGCAAAAAGGGTGTTATGGTTGAAAGGAGCATTAGAATTTCAGATTTTGGTGATTATTACCTTTCTAAGCTCATTACCGATCGTAACTGGGAAGGTCTTCTCACTTTATCTGGTCCTGCTCCTATTCAGTTAGTCCAGGAATTTTACTCAAATTTCTCTGAAATCAATTTTAAAACCTGGTCTTTTAAATCTCGATCTTTAGAACAATCAGTTTTGATAAATCCAAATGTCATTGCTAAATTTCTTGGTTGTCCTCGAGTTCCAGATGCCTATTATCCTTATAAATACAAGAAAGATGAAGATAAAGAATCTATGAACAATGTAGTCACCTTTCTTTGTGGTGCTCCTACACTTTGGGTTGGTTCCTTAATAGAAGTAACAAAACTCACTAGGGATGCCAGACTTGTAAACCTAGTAATGAGTGCCAATATCCACCCAAAGGTTCATACTGCAGACCTTAGGAAAGATAGAGCTCGATTTTTATTCAGTCTCCTTCGTGGACATGATATTGACCTTGCAGCACACATAATTGATTTGATGATTCAAGCCCATCAAACTCAAACTGTGGTCGGAGCTCTTCCGTTTGGATCCCTGATTACTAAACTCCTTGGTTCTCAAGGGATTATTACTCCTCCTGGAGTTTCTACCCGTAATCCGAAAGTCCAATCAACAAAAAGACCATCGCTCAGAGTTTCTCTCATGCTTCAGTTCGAGATATTGAGGAGGAAGCTAATTTTGGTACAGGATCCTCTCATCCACCTCCGGCCACGATTGATGATCTAGCCAGAATGATGAGAGAGATGCGGATGGATCTCTCAACGCATATTTCATCCCACCAGGAGTTCACCATAGAGATCCGCGGAAGACTTGGATCACTCGATGCAGCAGTGCTGGGCGTACAGAGAGATGTTCATGATTTTCGAGCTTATTATGAGTCTCAGCTCACTTCTGATGATGAGCAGGAGTGATAGTTAGATTGATGTACTAGGATAGATACTCCATATGGTTCATGTGTATATTTTGGAGTTTACCTTAGTCCTAGTATTAGTTTGAGACTTAGATGTATTTTGACTTGGTTGTACTCAGTACAAACCTTTTTGGATGTTATTGACTTGGTTATGGATGTATGAATTTGGATGGTTTATTCTCATTCTCTTATATCTCATCTCATTTGATGTTTATGCATTAATTTTATTGTTTATAGTCCGCCTTTGGCATTTCGAGCCAAAAAGGGGGAGAGTGCATGATATGCATATAGATATAATATTGTGGATGATGATTTTGTGATTTTGTGGATGATGTTATGGATACATGATTAACCTGTTAGGGATATAGTATTGTGGAATTGTGGATGTTATACATGTTTTACATCTTCCCATATTTTATTTCCCATGCTTCACAGGTTTTTGATTTAGCATGTGCAGGCAAACAGGTTCTAAGTTTGGTGAATCATGACAAGTTAAAATGTCAAATGTCATGTAATTATTTTTGAGTCATGTAAAGGTCAATTTTTCATTTTTGAATCATTTGGGAAAATTTGAACCTAGCATATGAGTTAGTCTTGTTTTGTCCCAGAATTGCCAAAGGGGGAGATTGTAAATCCCTAAGTAGGTGTCGGCAAATTCCGTGATCATTAGATAGGTCATGTGAGTCGAGTCGTGTTCAACTTGTCAGAAGAGAAGAGCTAAAGCATAAAGAAGATTGAAGAAAGTGAAGAAAAAGCTCCTCCTCTGGATCTAGAAAGGTAATGGACTTAGAGACCCCTACCTAGGTTGGATTTGACTTAGATAACTCTAAACATACCTAGGAGGATAGTTTTAAACCTAACAAAGTTGTTTGATCTTAGTTGAATCAAATAAACATGAAAAGAAAAATGGTTTGGAAAAAATTTTGTCTCAACCGATCGCTTGGTGTTGAGACCGATCGATCGGTGGCCTACCGAGCGATCGGTGGCTATCGATTGGACAAAAAATTTGTATGGGGTATTTTTCCAGAGAGGTGATTTTTAACCGAGCGATCGGTTAAGAGCACCGAGCGATCTGTTTTGGACCGAGCGATCGGTAATGAGTACCGCTCGATCGGCCCCGTAAAAAGAATTTTTATTTTTCTGGATTCTTTTTTTAAACCCTATATAACAACTTTTTGGAGACCTAATTCGGATCTTTGTTTATTTTTGAAAGAGTAGAGGTCTGAGAAACTCCTCTAGGGTTTTTCCTCTTGTTCTTTTAGATCTTTGTTGATCCCTCCTCTTTCTTTGATCTTAGAGAATGCAAGTATAGATCTAAACCTTTGATCTTGCATTGTGTGATCTCAGATCTATATGAGATCCCTCTAGGGTTTGAAACTTCCTAAATTGATTCACAAACCTACACCTTGTGTGTGTGTCCGGTGTTTGATCCGGAGCCTTCGTGGAAGGAGATCGATCGTGTGTGATCGTGGTTTTGAAGTAGCTTGAGAAGATTTGGTCGGTGTGGAACCGAAGTTGCTACGGCGGAGATCGAACCTGCTGATTTCGTGGAAATCAAGAGTAAGAGTCTATACCTAGGAACGTCGTTTCTGTTTTGGTAAGGTCTTGTCTTGTACTTGAAATCTTTTCATAGTGAAGTTTGTTGTTGGACGAGGTCCCGTGGTTTTTTCCCGTTAGGGTTTTCCACATAAAAATCTTCTGTGTTTGATTTGTGTGGATTGTCTGAGTGAATTGTTCATTGATTTCTAAATATTAATTGAAAAATTAAAATTGGTTAGAAATTATTAGATAGACCTATTCACCCCCCCTCTAGGTCTTAGAGATCATTGATCTGGATAAATTTCAGACCGGGTTGGTCAAGTGTATGGTTTAGGCCCGATAGGCCAAGGGTAAGTCCGGTAGACTAAAGTTTTAGTCCAGTAGACTAAGGATAGGCCCCATAGGCCAAGGATAAGTCTGGTAGACTAGATTTAGACCCGATAGGCCATGAATTGGGCCCATTAGGCTAAGGGGGATTTAACCAAGGTTAGGGTTGTTAACCGGGGTTAAGGGATAAGTTAACCATGGTTAGGATTGCTAATCACAGTTGAGGATAATAAGGTTAGGCCCGACAGGTCAAGGTTGGGCCTGGTAGGCTAAGAGATTAGGCCTGGTAGGCCAAAAGAAGGCTTAATCGGATTTAGGGTTGTTAACTGGGGTTAAAAGGAAAAGTCAACCATGGTTAGGGCTGCTAACCATGGTAAAAAGATTCAAATTATGCATTTTTGATCTTTTTATATTTTTTGGATGTTTCTGACATTTTAAGGATTTTTTCAAGGGTTAATAGGGTTTAACCATGGTTAAAAGTTAACTAGGGTTGAGTTAACCCCAGTTAAAAAGTAGTGGTCTGGTTAGGGTAGGCCCAGACAACATGGTAGGGCCTAAAATGACCTCCTACCTGGTTTAGGCCCTGTGCAAAGCCCAAAATTACAGTATACCAGTATTTACGGTAGATCCTTTATCGCAAATCACAAATATGAACATATTTAGAATGGTGGTAGAGAGTCTACCGCCATTACCACATATTACCTGAACTTGATTTGCTGGCTTATGGTTTGGGTTAGGGATGAACTCAAGGGGTACTGGACCCTTAAAGTTAAAGAGGGAACTCCCTTAAAGGTCCTGGGCCCTTGGTGAGCCCTGCAACTGGTCTGAAGTGGGCCTATGAGGGTCATGAATACACTGCACATAAAATAATAGAATAACGGTAGAGTGTCTACCGCATTCTTGACAGTCTCAAGTTAAGGGCATTTTAACTATGGTTAAAGTGCTAGGGTGAGCCTAGAAGGACCAGGCAAGATAGGGGAGAGGTTCAAGGACAAACCATGGCCCTGGAATGGACCAGGGCCCACTCAAAATAAAGCTACAGGTGATGACAACTGAAACTCCAGGAATAGCGGTATTGAGATTACCAACATTCCTGATACTTTCCAAAAAATATTTTTCCTTCTTGGGCTTGGACCAGGCCACTTCCAGGGGGTCCATCATGCGCTAATCAAGGTCCCCCAGAAGGTCAGGGGTGATACCATGCATGGTGGGAGGCCTTGTACTCGAGTTTGAACCTCAAGGAGTTCCCCCCATGCCTATACAAAGGCAATGGAGACCCCTATCCGTGGTTGGAAAGCAGTAAAGCAGGAACAAAAGGGAATAGGGGACCCTGGGAGTAGGACCAAGGGTCTTACAGTGTAAGTAAATAGAAACCAAGAGGGGTAGGGGATATCCTACCCTACTGTCTTCAACCCTTACGGTGGTGGGAGGGTGGTGCACGGCTATGGTGGCAGGTGGTTGTGCTGGAGCAGGCCTGGGTAGCTCCTGGATAGCTTGGGGGTGGTCTCTGGTGAATGATCAAGGCTAGAAGCGTGTGGGAGATCGGCTAGCCGAAATCCTACAGGGTTTCTTTTTGGAGTTTTTGAGTGTCTCCACCATGAAGAGAGGGGAGGGGTTTATAGGGTTTGAGAGACCTCAGGGCATTTTAGAGGTTAGAATGAAGGTCCTAGACACTAAGGGAGTGGAGATGAGGAGGCCAGGGGGTCCTAGCTGCCTTCTGAACCAGAAATCTAGTAATGGCGGTAGAGTTTCTACCACCATTCCTGTTTTAGTGTAATATGGGAATGGCGGTAGAAACTCTACCGCTATTACATGTACTATGCTAAAAAAAGGCCAGAACCTGTCTCTATTGGCCTACGGGTATTGTAGAAATTTCCAAAACTGGAAATGACGGTAAAGTTATTACCGCCATTCCCTGAATTTTCAAAAATCAGCAAGTGGGTCCCACAACAATGGGCAACTAGGGTTTGTGGGTTCATATTTGGGCCCACAGGGTGGTTTGAGACGGTTTTTGAGTCCATGAGCCTGGAAATGAGCCTAGGGCTCACCTAGGGTAAGACCTAGCGGTTGACTAGGATTAGGCTTAGGGTTTACTTGGGGTTATGTCACAACTCAAAACCCACCCTAAAAGGTAGAGTGAATCTTGGACGACTTACCATGACCTTCATGACTTGCTTGACAAACCATCCTACAAAACACACGGAACATATACAATAGAGGACAAAATGGTGAAAGCATAAACTAATATGGCACAGCGAAAGTCTAACCAAAACCCTCTATATGTATACATATGATCCAAGTTTTGTACAAAAGCGTAAACAAAATAAAGGTGCGGACATGCCCGCCAAAATACATGGTATATAATCTCTCGTTCTCACCCACACTCACTTAGAATCTACCACCTAGTAATAGCCCTCTACATGAGGCTCCTCTGTAGGGACCTCCTCGAAGTACTCCTCTTCTACCCAAGGACTAGGAGCACAAATGTCATACGAAGCCGCAACTCCCTCAATACCTGCCGACATGAGACATACGGCTGAGCATGAAATACTTAGCCGGTACTAAATACTAACCAATAGTCATAGCATAATAATAACAAAGTAAAAACAGGAAGCAGTTCATATCATGACAGGAAAGTAAACAGTTTATATTTCATGCTTGCATCACATCAAAGCCGGGAAAACTCTTGAAATCATCACTTGCGTGACTTAACTTGAAATACTCTTTTCGTGCTTGAAAACTTGTCTTGTCATGTTCTGCCTTGCTTGTCTTGTCGTGTTATGCATGTCATGTCGTGTCATGCATATCATGTCATGAAATTAAAATGCTGATACTTGCTTGGAATTTAAACATGCTCATGCGCTAGGGATGTTAGTGCCCTTGAACAACTTGGAGGGAGGGTGGTGTAAACCCCCTCTTTTTGAGATATGAAATATTCAACTTGAAGGGAGGGAAGTGTAAGCCCCCTCTTTTTTTGAAAATGTAATAAAGTAAACATGCATGCTTGAAGGCACACTAACATCTTGCTTGACGTGTTCTTGTTCTTGTCAAAGCGAGGCAAAACATATCGTAGGATATGCCCTACCTCTTATACCAACCCTTCCGTTTGGCGTTGTCATGGTGTTCGTGAATCGAGACTAAAACCCTTGTCTTGAAAAAAAAACCCGATAAACCATGCTTGACTCTTCTATGCATGTCGTGCTCGTGAGGTTGTGTACATGCTATAGCTTGGAAATAAACATGACATGTTGAATTTCATAGAATACAATTTATTAACATAAGCATTTACTTTACCACATGCCGTTCTAGAAAGCAAGATAACACACTAACATAAAACCCTAGAATTTCCATGCCTTAAATCATGCTTTTCTTGATTAATGATCCATCCAATCCATCCATCATCCATGTGTGTTCATTATTGGTGAAATACCTTCTCATTTGTTTCATCACAACACAACATCCATGGCCTCCATCGCCCAACATCCATCTCCATTCATGCATTTCATCTCATAGTATATTCATAATTTAGGGAAAATAAAGAAGAATGAAAGAAAAAGGGAAAACATAACTAGGAGGTTAGCATAGGGTACCGACCTTGAAAAATGGAAGAAAACTCTTGAGAAATGTCGTGGAAGATGCTGCCGAGCTTGGTGAAGGAACTCCACGCATGCTTGAGCTTTAGATTGAGAAATCCAAGCTTTTGGGATGATCTACGGTTCTCAAACCCTTGATCTTTCTTTCAAATGGGAATAACCTTTAGGAACCCTAGGTTCTTTCTCCCTCTCTCTCAAAATGCTCTAAGTATAAGCTTTGAGGGTTATAAAACCCTCACCCACGAATTTGGGCTTATATAGAAAAAAGGGGGGTCAAAAGACCATTCTACCCTTAATGATTTGGCTTAAAAGACCAAACTGGGAAAATTTCGGCATGACCGGTCGACCGGTCAAAAATGACCTCTCTGGAATAAAAGCCCATACAAAAAGTGTAGTGTTCGGTCGACCGGCAATGGGTATCGGTCAACCGGTGGCTGTTCAGTCGACCGGTAGCAAATTCAGTTGACCGGTTCCTTATGTTTTTGCCCATTTTGCTGCTTTCTCTTATTTTTTCCACTTTGGTTTTTCGGCCATAACTTTTGACTCATTTGTCGGACTTTGACGATTCAACTTACGTTGGACTCATCATTCGAAGAAGAGCATTTCTGGTATTTTAGAATCTTCCAATTCTTCTTTATTTATTAATTGGACTACGTGAAAGGCCTATTGGCTATGTGAACGCTATTCATTAGGTACGAAAAGTTCCAGAACGCTACATTCTCCCCCTTACAAAAATTTCATCATTGAAATTTGAACGATACATACATTACAAAACCAAAACGGAATTACATGACACATACAAAAACCTATTCAAACAAGTCTGGGTACTTCACTTTTACTTCGGCCTCGCACTCCAATGTGGCATCTTCTCGAGCATGATGTTGCTATTATACGAGAACCAACAGGATGGTCTTGTTGCGAAGCACTTGATCTCTCCAATCCAATATCTGAACCGGCTTTTCAACCAGAGTGAGATCCTCTCGGATTTCCAAAAGTTCCAAGTCTATGACATGTGAAGGGTCTGAAATGTATTTCCGGAGCATCGACACATGGAACACATTATGAACTACAGCCATATGAGTTGGAAGAGCTACCCGGTAAGCAACTTCACCAACTCGCGTGATAATCTCAAAGGGGCCGACGTACCGAGGACTAAGCTTGCCATGCCTGCCAAATCTCATAATCCCCTTGCTAGGCGATACCTTCACAAAGACTTGATCCCCAACCTGGAATTCCAAGTCCCTGAGACGAGTGTTCGCATAGCTCTTCTGATGATCTTGGGTAGCTTTCAACCGATCCCGGATGATCTTGACCTTATCCGCAGTCTACTCAATCAATTCAGGACCCATCACTTTTCTTTCTCTCACTTCATCCCAGTAGAGAGGAGACCTGCAACTTCGACCATACAAGGCTTCATATGATGTCATCTGGATGCTCGCCTGGTAGCTATTATTGTATGCGAACTCCACAAAAGGCAATTGCTCTTCCCAGCTGCCCTTGAAATCTAACATACATGTCCGAAGCAAGTCCTCGATGATTTGGTTTACCCTCTCGGTTTGTCCATCCGTCTGTGGATGAAAGGCGGTGCTAAAGTCTAGTTGGGAACCCATAGCGCTCTGAAAGCTCTTCCAGAACCTGGACGTGAATCTTAGATCCTGATCTGATACAATGCTGACTGGCACCCCGTGCAACCGAACCACTTCCTTGATATACAATGTCGTTAACTGGTTCAAGTTGAACATAGTCTGATAAGGTAGGAAATGCACAGAATTTGTCAAACGGTCCACCACAACCCATATTGTATCTGAGTTCCTTGCCGTATGTGGCAAGCCAACAATGAAGTCCATGGAGATGTGCTCCCATTTTCACTCAGAAATAGGGAGAGACTGTAATAGACCCGTCGGTCGCATGTGCTCTGCTTTCGCCTGTTAGCACACCAAGCACCATGCCACATATTCTACAACATCTCTCTTTATATTTCACCACCAAAAGTGTCCCTTGAGGTTCCGGTACATCTTCGTACCCCCAGGATGCACTGTATACTTCGAACGATGGGCTTCATTCATAATCTCCCGCCTCAACTCTGCATCGGCAGGGAGACATAGTCTTCCCCTGAATGTGATAACACTCGGCTAGTCAGAGAGAACTCTTCACTACCCTTGGCAACTTCCTTGTCCTGGAAAGCCAACAAGTCAGTATCTGAGGCCTGCAACTCTCGGATCCGATCTATGATGTACGGTCTAACCGTGATATTCGCCATCACTGGACTGCGGATGGAATCATTGACACTGATGTCCAGATTTGCCAAATCTTTCAATAGCTTCTATTCCCATACCAACATGTGAGCTAGAGTTTCAGGAGGCTTTCTGCTGAGGGCATCCGCCACCACATTTGCCTTACCCGGATGGTATTGGATGGTGCATTCGTAGTCCTTCAGGAATTCCATCCAACGCCATTACCGTAAATTCAGATCCTTTTGGGAAAAGAGGTACTTGAGGCTCTTGTGGTCCGTGAATACATAGAACTCTTCCCCATAAAGGTAATGGCGCAAAATCTTGAGTGCAAACACCACTGCAGTAAGCTCTAGGTCGTGCGTGGGATAATTCCTTTCATGCTCTTTTAATTTCCTTGATGCATAGGCAATGACTTTCTTGTGCTGCATGAGAACACACCCAAGCCCGACGTGTGAGGCATCATTGTACACCACCTTATAACCACCACGCCCTGATGGCACTGTAAGGACAGGGGCTGTTATAAGCCTTTTCTTCATCTCCGTGAAGCTGATCTCGCACTTATCGCTCCATATAAACTTGGCATTCTTCGTGGTCAAATACGTAAGTGGTGCCGCTAGACTGGAGAACCCCTCAACGAATCTCCGGTAATAGCCTGCCAACCCAAGGAAGCTGCGGATCTCTGTGAAACTCTTGGGCCTTGCCCAACTCATAACTGCCTCTATCTTCTTCGAATCTACCGAGATGCTTTCCGCAGAAACAACGTGGCCTAGGAATGCCACTTCCTCCAACCAAAACTCACACTTGCTTAGTTTGGCATACAGCTTGTGCTCTCTCAATATTTCCAAAGCAAGACGAAAGTCTCGCACGTGATCTTCCCGTGTATGGGAATAAACCAGGATGTCATCGACAAACACTATCACGCATCGATCCAGGTATGGTCGGAACACCCAATTCATCAGATCCATAAAGGTTGTCGGCACGTTCGTGAGACCGAAAGGCATCACTAAGAACTCGTAATGCCCATATCGAGTCCTGAATACAGTTTTGGGAACATCTTCCGCCTTGATCTTCAATTGGTGGTGACCGGACCGAAGATCAATCTTAGAGAAAAATTTTGCTCCCTTTAACTGATCGAACAAGTCATCAATCCTAGGCAATGGATACCTATTCTTTATTGTGACCTTGTTCAATTACCTGTAATCGACGCACATCTGCATCGAGTCATCCTTCTTCTTAACAAATAGCACCGGGGCACCCCACGGTGAGACACTTGGTCGAATAAAACCAAGGTCTTGCATCTCCTCCAATTGAGTCTTCAACTCCTTGAGTTTAATCGAGGCCATCTTGTACGGAGTCCGAGAGATGGGAGTTGTGCCTGGTGCAAGCTCGATCATAAACTCAATCTCCCTGTCTAGGGGCAACCCTAGCAACTCCTTTGGAAATACATCCATGAATTCACTCACAACCGGAATAGTCGAAGAGTCCTTAGCCTCGGGGTTCGCTAGAGTCAACGTTGCAAAGCGGGCAATATCCTTACTTCTCAACCCCCGAAAATGAAATGGCTTCCCTTCCACCAGCTTAAAGAGTATCATCTTCTCAAAGCATGCACCTGACCATGGTGAGCTGCTAACCAATCCATCCACAAGATGACATCGAAGTCTTAGAATCTAAGGACGATGAGATTAGCTGCCAACTCGCGGCTTCTAACTTGAACTATACTACCTCTGAAAATGCTATCTGCTACCACTGTCTTGTCGAGAGGAGTCGAAATGAATAATTCTGGTTCCAGTTGACTAGGCTCGGTAGAAAAGCCTTCGAAAAAACTCGGTGAGACAAACGAATCAGTAGACCTGATGTCAATTAACACTTGAGCCAAACATTCATTAACTAATAAAGTTCATGAAATTATAACTAGCTAAGTCAATCCATGCATCAACAACATATGTATAGATATATATAGATATATAACATGCCATATACGTACACAAAGAATAAGGCATAATAAGACCATCATGGATAAATAAATAACTCTAAACACGTAGCTTGCACTACATCATCTGATGTAAGTGCATCTCCCTCTGTCAAGGCAAATACTCGCCCTTGGTTCACCTGGCGAGGTGGAGGTACAGACCGTGCAGTCTGGGAGTACGCTTGATATGATCCTGCTGGAAGAACTGGGGGCCTAATCCCCTAAGGCTAGCCTGGTAAATGCCGACTAGAGCAATCCCTGATCAGGTGGCCCTGACGACCACAATGGAAGCATCCGCCTGATGCCTTCCGGCAATCTCCTACCTGATGTTTTCGGCCGTAAGAGGTACAGACCTCGTATGTGTATGCCAAAGGGGCCGTATGCGGAGCGTATCTCACTGCCTGAGGTGCAACGTGTCGTGGGGCCTGGAAAGCCTGAGGTCGTGGTGCCTAAGGCATGTACGTCCGTCGAGCCGGAGGAGTATTAGATGGCCTCTGTGGTGGTACTGGCCAGGTATACTGATACGGGGCAGGCCGAGCTCGCTTCTCCGGTGGTGCAAAGCTACTGGATTGGCCTTTCACCAAATCCCTCTTCCTCGAGACGACCTCCGAGTTGGTCTCGATCAACAAGTCTTTGTCCACCACTTCCGGATAAGTGGCGTGCCTAAAGGCCGAGACTCTCTCCATAATGATGTCTCTGAGCCCTTGCTCAACCCTCTTCGCCTTCATCGTCTCAGTGGCGATCATGTGAGGCGTGAATCTTGAGAGCTCTGAGAACTTGGCCTCATACGCGGCCACAGTCATAGAACCTTGCTCGAGGTTGATGAACTCCCTCTCCTTTTCCCGAGCTCCAACCGGGAAGTACTTCTTATAGAAGGTATCCGTGAACTCACACCAACTCCATGGTTGACCTTGCCTAGTCAAACTCCGAGTCCTCAAGGTGGACAACCACCAATGGTGGGCCTCACCCTCTAGCATGAAAACAGCCAATGCCACTCTTTCCTCCTCAGTGGATGAGAGGACTACGAAGATCTTCTCCAACTGGAGGATCCAAGCCTCTACAGCAAGAGGGTCCACACTCCTATGGAATGCTGGAGGCCTCATTCTCTGAAATGCCTCAACCCCAGCTGTGCGATGTACTGGTGCTACAGGCAGTGGAGTAGCAGGAGGAGGGGTAGCCTGTCTGGCCGCTAGCAATGCCAGAGTCTCTGCAATAGAGTCGAGAACCTGAGAGAGATCCAACTGCTCATCCTCATCTCGAGAAGAGGAAGAAGCTCTCGTATGTGGTCCGCGACCCCATGTGCCCCACCTCATGACCAAAGTCCTGAGAATAATAGCAACACATGAGTCTAACTTGGAACCACGATTTACCGCATTGATTCCATTTTCACAATAGAGCAATCAACATTAGTATAGTACTATCATGTTCATCACATCAAGTCATCAAAGTATTTATAATATTATACTTTGGTCTTTTAGCATTACTAAGACCCGTACTTGGTTGAAGCAACCATTTTAGAATAAGACTAAAGTTTAGTCTTACACTTGGAACATGACTCGCTTCCGACTTACTTCCTTCCTAACTTGCTTCCTGACATATGCTCTTGTCAAGTTAAGGTACCAGATTCTAAGTGACCCTATAAGACCTAAAGCCTAAGCTCTGATACCAAAACTGTCACGACCCAAAACCCACCCTAGGAGTTAGAGTGAACCTTGGACGACTTATCATGACCTTCATGACTTGCTTGACAAACCATCCTGCAAAACACACGGAGCATATACAATAGAGGACAAAATAGTGGAAGCATAAACTAACATGGCACAGCGGAAGTCTAACCAAAAACCCTCTATGTATATACATATGATCCAAGTTTTGTACAAAAGCGTAAACAAAGGAAAGGTGCGGAGATGCCCGCCAAAATACATGGGTATATAATCTCTCGTTCTTATCCACACGCACTTAGAATCTACCACCTAGTAATAACCCTCTACATGAGGCTCCTCCGCAGGGACCTCCTCAAAGTACTCATCTTCCACCCAAGGACTAGGAGCATAAATGTCATACGGAGCCGCAGCTCCCTCAGTACCTGTCAACATGAGACGTACGGCTGAGCATGGAATACTAAGTCGGTACCAAATAATAACCAACAGTCATAGCATAATAATAACAAAGTAAAAACAGAAAGCAGTTCATATCATGACAGAAAACTAATCAGTTTATATTTCATGCTTGCATCACATCAAAGCCAGGAAAACTCTTGAACTCATCGTGTGTGTGACTTGACTTGAAATACTTTTTTCGTGCTTGAAAACTTGTCTTGTCATGTTCTGTCTTGCTTGTCTTGTCGTGTTATGCATGTCATGTCGTGTCATGCATGTCATGTCATGAAATTAAAATGCTCATGCTTGCTTGGAATTTAAACATGCTAATGCACTTGGGATGTTAGTGCCCTTGAACAACTTAAAGGGAGGGTGGTGTAAACCCCCTCTTTTTGAGATATGGAATATTCAACTTGAAGGAAGGGAATTGTAAACCCCCTCTTTTTCGAAAATGCAATAAAGTAAACATGCATGCTTGGAGGCACACTAACATCTTGCTTGACTTGTTCTTGTTCTTGTCAAAGCAAGACAAAACATATCGTAGGATATGCCCTACCTCTTATACTAACCCTCCGTTTGGCCTTGTCATGGTGTTTGTGAATCGAGACTAAACCCTTGTCTTAAAAAAAAAACCCGATAAATCATGCTTGACTCTTGTATGCATGTCGTGCTCGTGAGGTCGTGTACGTGCTATAGCTTGGAAATAAACATGGCATATTGAATTTCATAGAATAAAATTCATTAACATAAGCATTCACTTTATCACATGCCATTCTTGAAAGCAAGGTAACACACTAACATAAAACCTTAGAATTTCCATGCCTTAAATCATGCTTTTCTTGATTAATGATTCATCCAATCCTTCCATCATCCATGTGTGTTCATTATTAGTGAAATACCCTTCTCATTTGTTTCATCATAACACAACATCCATGGCATCCATCGCCTAACATCCATCTCCATTCATGCATTCCATCTCATAGTATATTCATAATTTAGGGAAAATAAAGAAGAATGAAAGAAAAAGGGAAAACATAACTAGGAGGGTAGCATAGGGTACCGACCTTGAAAAAGGGAAGAAAACCCTTGAGAAATATTGTGGAAGACGCTGCCGAGCTTGGAGAAGGAACTCCACGTATAAGCTTTAGATTGAGAAATCCAAGCTTTTGGGATGATCTAGGGTTCTCAAACCCTTGATCTTTCTCTCAAATGGGAAACCCTAGGTTCTTTCTCCCTCTTTCTCAAAATGCTCTAAGTATAAGCTTTGAGGGTTATAAAACCCTCACCTACGAATTTGGGCTTATATAGAAAAAAGGGGGGTCAAAAGACCATTCTACCCTTAATGATTTGGCTTAAAAGACCGAACTTGGCAAATTTCGGCATGACCAGTCGACCGGTGGTGACCTTCGATCGACCGGTCAAAAATGACCTCTCTGGAATAAAAGTCCATGCAAAAAGTGCAATGTTCATTCGACCGGTAATGGGTATCGGTCAACCGGTGGCTGTTCGGTCGACCGGTTCCTTGTGTTTTTGCTCATTTTATTGTTTTCTCTCATTTTTTCCACTTTGGTATTTCGGCCATAACTTTTGACTCGTTTGTCGGATTTTGATAATTCAACTTGCATTGGACTTGTCATTCGAAGAAGAGCATTTTTAGCATTTTAGAATCTTCCAATTCTTCTTTATTTATTAATTGGACTACATGAAAGGCCCATTGGCTATGCGAATGCTATTCATTAGGTACAAAAAGTTCCAGAACGCTTCAGGTTAGGCCTAGGGTTTTGGGCTTGACCAAGGTTAGGCTTAGGGTTGGACTAGGGTTTACCTAGGGTCAGGGTTTGTCCTAGGGTTAGGCCTAGGGTTTACCTAGAGTTTGACTATGGTTTACCTAGGTCTTGAGGGTGATTAACCATGGTTATAATGTTTAACCATGATTAATGAAGTGCAAAAATTGGGTGCTTACAACATGGACCCCACATCAACAGAGGATGGGCCCACATGTTTTTCAAGCATAACCATGGCAATAACGAGCGTTGTTGCCCAACCAAACTCATGTAATCCGAACTCCAAATGTACATATTAGTTTTATTCTCCTAATACGTAAGATTTTAGTCCCGTTATAACCCATAGGTCAACACGTGTCTATTTTAATAATTGTAGTTATAATTCACGATATTTGAACTATATTAACTCTATGGGTTAAAATTGTTAACCATAATTAAAAGAGGGCTTTGGTGTTGTAACCAGACTCCTTGAGTCCCCGTTACAACCATAGAGAACCGTTACAACCATAGAGAATTTCAAGTCTTTTTGCAAACGTCTATTAGACGCTTACGAGTCAACCAAGTCATTATTTGGTGACCTAGTGATGCAGACGTGATTCATGGAGGAGTGAGTCTTTTGTTTTGCCTGCCTATTATGTGATTTTGAATCCTTTCTTATGAGATAAGTGGCCGGCTTTGCATCTCACAATAATCATGTGGAGTTGGATTCTCCACACTGTAGGGAATAAGACGAAGAAGATGATGACAGGAGTGTCAATTTCCAAATAAGTACTTCTTGGCAACTTCATTTATCCTTCGATGCATTTTCCAACTTCATTTACTTGGAAACTTATACTCCGTTTGTTTCGACGTAAAATAAGGGAACAAATCAATTTCGTAGAAAATATCAATTATGTGTGTTTGTTTGTATGTAAAATATTTCGTAACTAAAATGTTTTACGGAAAATAAGAAAATAAATGAATTCCATAGAAAATGTCAATTATGCGTGTTTGTACACAAAACTTTTCATAAGTAAAATGTTTTACTTTTTTTTGGGGAAAATGTCTTCCATTTCAAAAACTCGTAATTCATTTTCCCGTAAAATTTCCTCCTCTTTAATAATAGTAATAAAATTATAAAAGTACCCATATTCATAATTTATTATTATTTTTTATTCTGTGATACTATTTTTTAATTTCTTTTATAAAAACAATTCTGCCTTATTTTCAAGAATCCAACCAAACAACAAAAACATAGTAAAAGATTCATCTTTTCTCGTAAAGTTTTTCCTTTGTAAATGACTTTAGTCCTAAAATCATTTACGTGCAAACAAACCGAGCATTAGAAACAATGTTTTTTGTAGGCTACAAACAACTAATAGCCAATGGACACAAAACCAAATGTTTTAGATGGCTACAATGAGGAAACCAAATCCAATTAAAAGCAAATAACATTGGGTTATAATCTTATCTTTGTGGTCAAAGATTTGAGTAGACCAGGATCAAGAGGACAAGCAAAGGCATAGTCTCTCCTACTGTTAGAAATCATATATATCTGATTCTCGTTTTAAAATCAAATGACATTGTACAATCATTAGTCTTATTGAAGCTCTATCTAGCTACTTCAAGTCCAACTCTTAGATCGGTAGAGGAGTGCATATGCTGATATGCACGAGTGGGGTTAGGGTTTGGAGGCTTTCAGAAAAACATTATTCAAGTTATTAAAACATATTTTAAATGAATTTAATTTAATATTGTAGTTTTTGTGACTTATTATAGGGTATCGATAATATTTGCCTATAGCTAGTGATGTTGGTGGGTATTACATCCACATCACCTAAGCTGAAGTTGTTCAATCCATTGGGAGTTCCTCCTCTCTTGGAATAGAACTTGGAACCTTCTCAAAACATCTTCACCTTCTTATAATGTGGGTGTATTATTAAAGGTTTGTCTATAACATTAAGAGGAGCGCTAGCCCTAATCTCATGTACTCCAAATTTTTCCATAGATGCAAGATAGGCCTAGCACTTGGGGATGTTTTATTATTTTAATGATTTAGAAAACAAAAGTCAAAGATTGTTTCACATTTGTATGACCTTAGTTACGTCTTTGAAAAATTTTCTATTGGGGCTAGCAAAATACTAACATTAATTTGTTCTTATATCATTTATTTTATTCTACTTTCTTCTAAATTGTCTCATGCATGGCAATAGGTATTTTCTAGAATATATTTATAAGAGACAACTAATGAAGACAAATACCGGATAAAAGAGATATAAATATTCTATTGATTTATTTATTGATAGTGATTTGAAACTTAGAGAGCACCATGCATCAATAGCCGGGTCACCATTTAAAATTCAACCACGTCAGCATCAAGTAAGGCCACCATGTAAAGAGAAATAATGGTATCTCTAATTTCTTTAAAATTAGCTTTCTTCGTAAGACATTCAAAAGACGTGTTATTGTCTTCATTGAATGACTCTTGACAGAAAGTGGAGCTAACCTAATTGAAAATTCAAATGGACAAAGTTTTTAGTGGGGCCCAACCGTTTAAAGCATTTGTGCTTTCGTGGGGATGGGCATTTTTTTTGCCTCTCTCCATTTGATATATTGCCTCTTTTTTTTTATCGCCACATGTTAAGAGCAAGACCAAATCCGTTTCCCTGGGGGGGTCGGTACTGTTCTCGTCATTTGGTACGGTACAAATCACTTTCCAAGTCACTCGAAGCAAGACTGCCGGATTGAAAAGGCCTCGGATTGTCTCTGGCGAAGCCATAAAAGGCTCTCGGGGTTCCATACATTGTGCGGCAGCTGGCATAAAAATGGGGAGAAGTCATTTATTTTCTCCTCATGATTTTTGACTTCTCCCGATTTGATATCTCTCCCCTTATTCTCACACTTATCGCCACATGTTTATTTATGAATGAAAAGTCAAAATCATGGGCCCCATGGTTTTGACTTCACCACCACTTGTCCTCTATTCTATGAAAGCCGAGACAAGTCCTTTCTGGTTTTGCCAAAGACAAGCCAATGCCGATTGAAAATTGAAAATTGAAAACTCGTATGGAGCCAAGCTTTAAGTAGGGTTCACCATTTAATGCATATGTGCCTAGCCTTCGTTTAATTTCAATTAGATGGTCCAGCTCTCAATAGTAGGTACCGAGAGTTTTAAATCACTCTCTTTACTATTATATTTTATTTTATTTTATTTTTAAATTTGTATCACTTTCTTTACTTAAAACTCTGGATTATGAGAGTTGAGCGGCCGATTGAATATCCAATGGTTTTAAGTATAAAGTAAGGCCGATCATTTAATATATGACGCTTGTGATTCAATAAAAATTGGATCTTTATTTCAAGATCCTAGAGCTAGAAATTTGGAATGAAGGTCCGTATGGATTGCAAAGGAGACTTGACACTTGTGAAGTTTTGCCGCTCTTCTTATTCTATCTTGGATTTTTCTATCTACCATTCTCTCGTGGATTTGACTTATCTATTTCAAAGTCGCAATTGTTACTCTCATTGAATAAAATCAATTAGAATCTTAGTCAGATCTTAGGATTCAATATATGCCCCCCAAGAACTATTTTTCTAAAATTAAAAAGAGGCATACTTTCAGTTAATGCTTACTTATTTTCTTTTATAGAAAAAGAAGAGCTCTAATGGAACAGTAACAAGGACAGAAGTATACGTGGCCACCCACACAAAGAAGGATGGGACTTACTCTTTTCATACCACAAGCCAATAAATAGTGAGAAAAACTCTAGTTAGTTTTTAATATCAATAAGCAAGTAATATAACCTCTCAGGTCTAAGGACAATTTGTCGAATGGATAAACTTAATACAATCTAACAGTGTATTCCATAGGGTATCCACTAGTGATCTCGTTCAGTATTATATACTTGCTACATATACTCACATGTTAGTCAAGAATCACCGCTCTCTGTGAATGAGATTCATCACACTATCTCATACAACTACACATGTGCAAGCCATGATGAAGTACGGGGCCCAACCAGTACTCTAGAGGCTTCGAATAATTTTAGGTTTACAAGGAACTGGAAAATCATATCTCCTCGCAACCTTTGCATGATTTTCCTACAATGTTACCTATGGAACTTTATGTCTTCATCATATTCTAATTAATATAAATACCCTTTATAGTTGGTTGTGTGATGATGTTTGTCTAATCAACATAGAAAAGTCTCTTATTAGCTTTCGAGGGCATATATGTCCAACATTAACATCTTATTTAACGAATGATAAGAAATTAATAATATCTCATATTATTACCAACTCCTCAGCAGTCCTAGCTGCTCCTCGTCTACCAAACGTGTGCGGGCTCTTCATATGCTCTCTAGAATACTTGCCCTTTGACCCGGCGAGCCTTATCTTCATCTGTTGAACATATATCAACAAAGTTCCCCCAATCTTCTCTTCTCACCTGATGATGGGGATTTCTTTTTCGTTTTGTGTCCATTTCAAATTTGTCACAATGTTTGCGGAGCTCGTGTTTCCAATTCTTCCACGTGGAGTTGGCTTTCACCAATACCGAACCTTTGTGTGTGATTGAAATATTATACTCGGACTGTGATCAACATCAGAAGATAAATCAAATTTATCAATATATAAAAAGAAAGTAAATTCTAATTACAATAACATGCACTCATCATGACAATTCTCCAAATGAGTTCTTTGATTTCATTTGGCACTACAAGCCAACTAAAGTATGTAGGTGGACAATGTGTCCTCGTGACCCTCCCCAAAAGCGTCGAAAATGCTGGGGTGCCAATGAACTACCCATCCTCATTAAATTCCGCTAGCCGGCATTCATCTACACAAATAGTATAGTATAATATTAATTAACCATTAATGACAAATACTAAGCAAATGAATATAATAAACTCACGAGGTTGTGGTGTCCCACTCTGTCCAAACCCACTGCCACTAGGTTGAGACCCACTACCACTAGGTTGAGATCCGCTTGATTGCTCCTCGCTCATGACTTCAATCTTCTGTGACAAAACTAATAGAAAAATAGAAGAACGAACAGTAATATATGCATAAAAGAAAATGCAAATTGAAAGAAAATTTCTTGACTAGCATTAAAACCATCACAATAACTACTTTGATCTAATATAAACATGAGCCTTACTCAACAAATTAAACACAAGACCCACCATCTCATTGATCTGCTATGTTCAATTACATGTATTCTGTAGGAAAAGGTCTAACATGAGGATCTTAGCCTTCTATTCTATAATAAACTTGGACAGATATTGAGTAAGAATGATGTTAATGGTTAAGAAAATATTCATATATTCCCAGACCAGTAATTAATGTGGGGACAACCAACCAAACCTCTAACAGTATTCATAGAAGTGAAAACAGAAATATTCTGCCAACGGCAGAAACTTATCATGTACTTCTCTTTGGCTTGATTCTCCAATTTTTAACTTCATGTCTTTAGGGTTTCCATACAAACCGTCGCCACCTGAGAAAATGATCATCTTATGGCCCCCACAAGGAGAGTTGTTTAGACTACTTAGTTGATAATCTTTATGTATAGCGATAAGACACCAAGCAACATGCTGTTGGCCTTGCATAAACTTAGAAATGAAAGATCATTATCCATTTTGGTGATGACTTTGAACAACTCCTTTCTCAAGCAAACAAACAATCAATTTAATTTGTTTCACTAACTTTCCCAAAGAATTAACTAGGCTATATTACCAATTTGTTATCACCGTAGAGGATTTGGTTTCTTTAGCATCATGGTGAGGTGACAAAATTCACCGAGCATCATATAAACCAGAAACTTGGAATGTGGCTAAACAAAATAGATTGTTCACGAAGAAAAAAGGACCAAGCCACCAATGGAAGACCTCTCTAATTCAATAACTAACAATATTAAGGTAGTGTAAACTTGACTTACTAAAAGTGAGGCCAGTATCTCCTAGTCAGTCACAAAATTCGAGAAATTTAGGTGTCGAACTATTCCCAAATATTTGCGAATTTCCCAAATAATCCGGATAAGTAAAATACTTATTTTGTATATTATCTAATTAAATTTTCGAATAAATTTTTGTAGTTATTAAAAATATATATTATTTTTCACGAATTTTCCAAAAAAATTCGAACTTCACACTTGCCGAATTATTCCCGAACCCTGACTTTGTCACTATGCTTCTAGTTAGCTTGCCAAATTAGACTTATGCATTAGAAGGACTATGTGCAATACAATTTTATGCAGATGATAAACTTATAATTCCAAACACAAAGCAAATCCAGCATTTTACCTGGCGGTTTCAGATCAATGAATATGTGGATATGCCTCTTTTTGCCTTTGATTATAACCTGAGATGCAACCATGAAACAAAACAAAGCATGACCGATTCTGAAATAAGAATGACTGTCCTTGTGATTGAGATTTGTCAATCACCTTGCAGTATTTAAACCCCGGAGTGTAACTGTTCACAATACAAGAAAAAAGATTGGGGACTTGATTAAATAATAACTACTTCTTCCCCTACGTTTGGAAACTAGTTCTCACCATCATGCATATTTAGCTAGTCAAAAAATATAATACCTGAAGGGGAAAGCAAAGGTATAAAAGAATTGAAGACATAAATAGTAAAATAAAGTTACCTGTCACTGAACGTTCCCAACTTTATCTGTAATGGCCATGACATTAAATATTTAGGTAACAAATCAAGATCCATTTTTCCATGTCTGAAGTATATTTTACCTCATTGGAGTTTATCCACTATATAATACCTTTCAAGGAAGAGTTCAGCATTCTTATTTTGGATTGCAAATTTGCTACCCGGATTGATTACACATCCTGAAATAAATTGCTTGGGCAACTCTTGACTGTTAGAAAAGAAAATAGCAAAATTAAACTACAAGACCTAAGATGTGAAAAGATCAGCAGAAGGAGCACAGTTATGAGACGAAGAGGAGACAAAAATTTGAATATAAAATTCTATGGACTGGAATGAACACTGAAAAGTTTGGTGAACTAGTTTATTACAGATGATACGGCATAGAGAAATAAATCCTCTCTATCACCATACAAGGAACCTCAAAAGTAAAGAATTGTTGATTTACTAACAATGTTGCACATCGGAAAAAAATAAACACAGCCAATAATAAGGTTACTTTTAATATTACAAAGATCTATGAGCATTCATTATGTGTATTAATATGCTGGCACAAATACATCATCACTATCTAAAATCATAATCATAACTGTGATAATACACTGTAGAAAGAAAGAAAGCATTATTAACAGATAAATCCAACCTATCAAGTGCCATAAACCAAAACAACTGGAAGGACTTCCAGTCTACTCAGTTATCCTGATGAGCACGGATCCAGCAATGTAAAGCTAATGACTACCATGGCCATTAGAAGCAAAACAGATGCTCTAAAATAAAGGTCTGTTCCTCTGTATCTTCTTTTAAATATTATTAACCTTATTTAACTCCCAAGAAATTTTGAACATCAGCTAAATTGGTTGCTCAAATGAGCATTGATTCTCTTTGACATGAACATGATTGTTGATCTCTAGTTATCTAAGGCAAATCACCTTGCAGCTTGAAAAAAAAGTTTTACTACGCTTAGTAAAGGTTATCTTAGATGTCTAATCTGTAGCAGAACTACAAATTGATAGGTGAAGAAGCAGCATGAGAGATAGAGAAACTGGCACTTTCACATCATAGAAATTTCACCACCCACCCCTATCTACATGAGAAATAGAGAAACTAGGCCATGACCTCACGAGGAGTTATCTTACAACATTTTGGAATTTACTTTCAAATGTTGAAAAGGATTAAAACAAAGAGGGGTGGCTGGATATCTCATTCTTTTGTTAGAGTCCTGACGATATGATCAGTGTTAGAGTCCTACATGATTTGACCTATCTTGATCCTATCTTCTCTCTTGTATACGGCTCTATTGTATACGGCTTTTTAAAAAGGAATGCAGAACCCAAACTGGGCAATCTGAGTTTCCTCATCTTCTGTAACTCTTTATCTTTCACTATTAATTTCTTATATTCGAAGAAAATTCATTCTTAAGAAATCTTTTACTAGAGGGTCAGAATCATATGAAAATCAGATTTGTGTCCAGCCATCAATGCTTTTACTCATTATTTACTACAGAATTCTGAAGATGTGCTCCAAATGAAACAAACTACATCCAAAATAGACCAATTTACAGACATTTTAAATGTGAAAACTGTATCTAACTTTACTTTAATGAAAAAGAGTTTTCTACCTTCATAACAGACTGTGACAAGTAGCACGCAGTTAAGGAACTACTATCTTTAAATTCTGGTGCCTTCTGTCCTTAAGATTAGCTATGTATACAACTATATAGAACTTCACAAAAACAAGATAAGTTAATTGTTTCATTGCAACTATTTTTGCAACTTCCAAGTCTTGGTATTGATATGCGATCATAAGCAGCTCTTGGAATCTCATACAAAATTTTACCTTTTATTGTATCACACAGATCAACCTCATCCTCATTAACTACATAACAGAGGATGAGAATAAAATACTATCTTGTCCCTCTTGTTCTATCAAATGGTATTTGAAGCAAAGCATTAGCTATGTGCCCCATCAAATTCAGTTTACAAGTTTTGACCTTGAGAAAATTTTGACAGCTCACATTCCCCCTTATGAGTGATTATTTACTAGGTTGCATTGCATGTATACATGACATGGTGGTATAGTTGTCTGGTGTTTATAAAGATGTCATAACTTATATTATAATGCTATGTAATATATTAATGAGGGCTCCTTTTGTTCTCATTCAATCAACATATGCTTGTAGATTGGTTGAGTGAAAAAAATTGGAAATTCAACATTTGATTTTGTTCTCTCATTCAATCAACATATGCTTGCAATTTTGTTGTAAATCCTACCTATCAACATAGAGCCAAGAAAATTATAATCTCATTCATTGATAATTCCAACCAAAGATGTTTACATTCAAAATAAACCTAGAGTTTTCAACCCATCAAAAAAAAGAATGTCTCACATAATCAAATGCTAGTACATGCATGCTATATACATTAATTTTCATCATCTTCTACTACATCAGAGACTAATGCAAATGTTAAAGTATTTGCTTTCGTTCTTGCTTCAAACACTAAGGGATCTTCATAAGCATCCACATCCCGATGCAATCTCTTTGGAGCATCTAAGACAACATACCAATTATCCCTAGTGTGATCCTTGCAATAAAAGACCTGAGTAGCTTGAGATGCAAGAATAAATGGCTCATCATCTTCCATTAAATTTCTTCTGAACCTCCCCAGGTTAGCAAATACCAAGTTCATTTCTGGATCGACATAACATCCATTTGATTTATCTTCTATACGCACTCAATCACAATAGAAGACTATTTCTTTGAAATCATAGTAATTCAATTCAAGAATTCGTTTGATGATGCCATAATAAGTGACTTCTTCTTCCACAAGATTTTTATCTTTGACACTTGCTCTGAAACTAGTAATAGCCTTTATAGAGACCCCACTATTCTGTGTCGTCGTGTTCATTTCCCAATCTGCTGTACAAAAAACATATCCATTTACCGCATATGCATTATATGACAATGCATTAAAGGCTGAACCATTAGCAAGCCTCTTCAGGGTAGATATTTTTTCTTTTTCTAGTTGTTATCTTAACCAAGGAATGTAATCCATCGCCTTTTTTGTTTGTTGATTGCCCTTTCGATTTTTATCACTAGACATGTGGGAGTGAAGGTATGTCTGATACTCCCTATGACTGTAAGAAATAGATCTTTAAATTAAGTATTAAAGTGTGTTAAATCAAAATAATAGTTGTAAAGATATAAATGTCAAATTTTGCTTACTTCTCCCACTCGGCATTTTCAGGACATTGTTGTAGAACTCATCTGCGTGCTTGCTGGTAAAGCAAATGTGAGAGACAGTAGACCTTTCCTTTTTTATCGATAGGATAGGCACATTCGACTTCATCATCTACAAAAGCCCTTCATCCCCGCTTATGGCTTCATTCCCTACCATCAGGCAAGTATTCCATGCAGAACCTCATTGATTCTTCCATGAGGTACTGCTCTGTAATAGAGCCCCCTGGAAAAGTTTGATTCACTACGTATCGTTTGTATGTTTTTATCATCCTATAACTGATAACATCAATCAAATATTGATGCGAAACCTTTGAATTAAAAACTATGTAATTCAAAAAATTTATTTACCTCTCAAAAGGATACATCCATCAATATCTAACAAGTCCGCAAATCTGCGCCTCCTCTGCCAAGTGCACAATGAGGTGTGTCATGAAAACAAAAAATGACGGCGGGAAGTACTTTCCGAACACACATAGTGTTTCCACAATGCGTTTTCTCATTTCCGAAAGCTCAATACGGATAATAACCTTGGAGGCATAGGATATTGAAAAATATTGACAATTATCGAATAGCAACACACAATGGCTTATGTTTCTTGAATGCGTGCATTAGTAACACTGGTAGTAATTATTGTAGAAGGATGTGATAATCATGTGACTTCAAGCCCTTAAGTTGCAAATCCTGCAAACTAACATTATGTTTCCAATTTGCACTGTATCCAATAGGAACCTTCAAATTATGCAAAGTTTTATAAATTATCTCTTTCTCCTCTCGAGACAAAGAAAAAAGAGCTTTGAGACAAGACACTTTGTCATTCTTTTCAATCGGCCATAGATTTTGTCGCGACCCAAAATACCTCCTAGGAGTTAGGGATACTTTAGTTCGTGACCGTCATATCATACATCTCGTATGACACATAAAGCATACATAACAACCTGTCAGAGTACATAAGTTATACATAACGGAACCGATTTATAATGCATAGCGGAAGCAATATATAATTAAATACTCCTATCGTTCGGTTCAAGTCTAGACCAACAGAACATATCCAAAAATATGGAGTAGACAAGTCCCACTCTCAACATGCACAAAATATCAGTATGATCCCTCTCTCCCTCAACAGAAATCAAAGTCGAGCCGCTTATCCAGCGATCCATCATCCTGGTAATGGTCCATAGAGGGCTCCGAATCATAGTATTCTTCCTCTATCCAAGGCTTCGTACCACAAACGTCAAATGGAACACGTGCACCTGCCGAAGTCAATAATCGGCTAAGCATGGAATATTCAGTGATATATAAACTACTAACTAACAGTGAATAATATCATGAACATGCATAAGCTTAGAGAATAACATTCGTGAAAATAGTTACAAAAATCTTTTTCTTAACAGTATTCGCGTGAAAACAAAACCAAGTAAATCTTGTCATGTGATAATCATATTCTTGTGAGTTCTTGTGAATTCTTGCAAAAGTTGGGATTCCTTGTGAGCATGTGAGGATCTAAGTATGCATGATTACTTGTGAACTTGCGAGCTTGTGAACTTGTGAGCTTGTGAGACATGACTACTTGTGAGTCCATGTATAGTGGGATTCCTTGTGAGATTTGAAACGATCTTAGAACTTGTCACTTACCAACCCATAGTTTGGCCTTATCAATTCTTGTGAGCTTGTGAGAAACCAAAAACTTTCCTTAAGAGCTTTATGAAATACCTTTCTTGTGAGAAATCATCGAATCATGCGAGACTTGTGAACATCATGCTAGACTTGTGAACATACGGTGTATATAGTACTAGCGAATATCATGGTGAACTTAGAAAACTCATAAACATGGCATCATATTCATAGAATTTCAATAGTAGTGATAGCTTACATTTCATATACCAATCATCATCCAAATCAATCCAAGGACAACCTTAAACATAGTGTTTTGCCTTAAAAATAATAGCACAAGGTAGGTAGTAGAGTGGGTCTACCTTTCTTAGATCAAAACTTTGATTTAAACTAATTGAGAAAGGTTGAGAAGCAAGGATGATCTCTTTCTTTGTTGAGAATCAACTCAAGAACACCCAAGAAACTAAAGTCCAACAAGCTTCTCCTTCTTCCTCTTTCTCCTCTTTTTCTTCTTTTCTTAAAGCTCAAGGGTGTGTAAACCCTAACTCTCATGAATTTGGGCTATTTATAGGGGTTTGGGGTGAGCCAAAACCCCATAACACCCTTAAAATATCTCAGAAGGTCGGCCATGGCCAAAAACAGCATGACCGGTTGACTAGTAGAGATGATCGGTCGACCGGTCAAAAATCATTTCTCTGTCCAAAAACCCCATACAATTTTTCGTGCCTTCGGTCGACCGGTAAGGGCATTCGGTCGATCGGTCAAGGTTCGGTCGACCGGTAGCAAATTCGGTCGACTGGATTTGCCTGTTTTTCCCCTATTTTGCTCTGTGCTTTGTCTTTCTTCTCTTCCTTCTTCTTCCTCTTATACTTATTTTACTTTAAAACATTTAAATTAATGTTTTTCATTAACTTTAAGTTTTAAATTAAAATAAGGAAGTACTCCCCATTTGAATTCAATAAAAATACTTAGAAATTCCAATCCTTCATGACTCAAAATCTGAATTTCCAGTTTTAGGTAAAATCCAATAAATCCGATTCATTGTAACTTTTCCCATTGCTCGAAAACCATTATAATCATATGAATAAAATCCCATAAAATTAACTAAGCTTAGTTAACCTATAAACAACCATTACCGGGACTTTTCATCTCAAAATTCAGAAAATTACATTACATGGTCACTATTCACCACACTATTCACAGCACTATTCACAGGCTATGAAAATGAGATCCGAGGTTCTACAGATTTCTTCTTATCTTCATAGTCTTAAGGTCCTTACGAGCTTCAATATCATCTTTCGTCTTCCCCTCCGTGTCCATAATTGTTGCAATTAAATTCTTTGCAATATTTTTTCCACGTGCATTATATCCAAATTATGACGAATAGGCAAATCCTGTACAGATGAACAAGATATGTTATTATCAATATGATGTATTCCACAACACAATAACATTATAAAATATCTTGTAAAGCACCTTCTAATACGGTAAGTCAAACAAGATTGATCTCTTTGACCATACAGTGCTTTCCTCGGCCGTGAACTTCTTCCTCTTCTTTCCTGCTACCTTTCCAAAGTTGGTCTGAATAGCTTCCATTTTGCATAATACTTCAAACCTACTCAAATGGCAAGGATGCTTCCTAAGTTCTTCTTTTCCATTAAATTGTTATGGAATGATGACTTGAATTTGTTAGGAATCTTCTATGGCCCATGTAAGCAAGTTTTTTTCATGTGGTAACCACACTGAGTCTATCCCTTCGCTACAAACTGGACAACCATACTTTCCTACGGTCCTACAACCTGAAAGATGGCTGTATGCTGGAAAATCATGTATAGCTCACAACAAAATTGCTTTCATGATGAACCTATTCTTAGTGTGGGAGTCATATGTTATCGTTTCGATAGACCATAATTCATTTAACTCTGCGACCAATGGCTGCAAGTAGACATCAATGTCATGTCCTAAACCATTTGGGTCAGGAATTAATAGTGTTAACATGGTAAATTCCTTACGCATGCATAAAGATGGGGGAAGATTGGAAGGAACAATCATAACAGGCCAACAACTATAAAAGTTGCTCTTGTTCCCAAAAAGATTGAATCCATTTGTTGCAAGGCCTAGCCGAACATTACATGGCTCGGTAGCAAAGTCACTCCACCTAATATTTAATGATCTCCAACATGAAGAATCCACCAGATGACGCATGTGGCTATCGTTTTCAACTGAATTTGCATGTCATTTCATACTCTCTGCAATCCATGGTACACTATACATTCTTTGCAACCTTTGTGTTAATGGAAAGTATCTTAATTTCTTCAACGGTAAAGGTTTAGCCATCGGCTTTGAGTCGTCCACCGGTTTCCATGTGCTTTCACCACACGTAGGACAACTATCCTTACTTGCATGCTCTCTCCAGTATAGTTTGCAATCATTACGACATGCAAGGATAATCTGGTAGTCCATACGCAAGGAATTGATCAACTTCTTCGTAGTGTAAGTACTATCCGGCAAAGTGTTCTCATCTGATAAAATCTTTTTGATCGTTTCCAATAGCTCTGTGAAACTATTATTAGACCATTAATGTCTAGCTTTCATGCTCAACAACTGAACTGTGATTGATAATTTTGTGTGCTCACCTCGACACGAGGGATATAGGGGTTGTATTACATCCTCCATTAACTTCTTGAACTGAATATCCTCCTGTGAATCAGTTGAAGCTTGACCGTCATCTTTATCATGAACTTCATTCAGGCATGTATCCATGTCATTGGGACTAACACGTCCAAATATGTTATTCAACATATCTGGCATTCTTGGGTACAAATCTTCATGTTGATTACTAGTCGACGTACTAGGAACCCCAACATTGTCATGATTTATCAGAAATGGTTCTCCATGGTGGATCCATCTTGTGTACGAATTATCTATACCATCACAGATTAAATGCTCTGAGATAACTTCTAGGGTTTTCTTCCCATGTAGATTATGGCATTTAACACAAGGACAACAATACCAATCAACACCCTTACAATTCTATTTTGCGAATGATATGAATGATGCAACACCTTCGAGGTATTCAAAAGACATCCTTGGTGCTGTCATCCACTCCTTGCTTGGGGGGTTGAAGAAGAAATCTTCTAGTTAGCTGGGAAAAAATTCAAAATGATATAAGAAACTTGGAATCTAATGTTCCCAATGATATAATTATATACTTGGGTATGGTTAGACTCTCTAGGTATTTATTTGTATTATATATATATATATATATAAGCATATACTATAATGTTTTTATAGAGGTTGTCTTTTTGAAACCTCCAACCCGAGCCCAATCCAAAGTAAGCTTGGGTTTGGATTTCTCAATTTTTCATTTTTTTCTCCCATTCTCTCTGATCTCATCATCATCTCTCTCAAAGAGAAAGAGGAACTCAAAAAATGAAGAAATAGAGTTGGTTTCTTGGTGGCCACCGAGTGTGTGAGGTTTGAGTTATGAAAACATTCTCATTACAAAATGGGTTATGACAACTGTTGAAACCAAAACTACTAGAACAAAGATGTATGTGTTTCAGTAGTGACCTATTTTCATTTGAAACCAACAAACTAACAAATATCTTTGTTCTAGTAGTTTTTAAATAGGTTGATATATAGATTAAACTAACAAACTAACAAATAAATCAAACTTAATAGGTTAATTCTAATTTTTTTTTGTACACATTGAGCTCCAATAGGTTGATCTATAGATTAAACTAGCATAATAACAAACTAACAAATTGCTGATGTGTTAGGGAAAACTAACAATAAACCTATTGTCACCATGACCCGGTTCATAGAAAAGAATACCAAGAAAAATCAAAAGGACCAGTCGCATGTTGGGTTGCATCCCTGCTCCACCCGCATTTGCTGTAGAGTTTCCCACAAAGGATGTAACCGTTGGGAAGAACTCAGCAACTCACTCTAATTACAGGACATATTCGCCTGAAAAACCCACTAGGCATACTTGTCATCATAGTCACCAAATACGGGTACGGGTATTAAACGGCAATGATACGTTCGGGAAGTACGGGTTTTAAACAGTAAAACACGGGAAAAGTACGGGGAATTAAAAAATAATAATTAAAAATTAATATATATATATAAACATAATACTGACTATGAATCATTTAAAGGCATCATTCATTAAAAGATTTCCTTAATATTAAGCATCAAAAGAAGAATTCAAATTCAACAGTCATTGATCACCATTTATCATCCATGATTCCAAAAAAGTATTGAGTACAAAAAATCATCATCCTCCAAAGTCTCAACTACGAAGTCACCATCCATCTTTCAAGAGAAAATATTACAATAATAAAACCATTCATCAACATTCTAATCCGGAAAAGTCATATCATCTGATGCAATCGGATTCCTAATGCGTTCAAAATAGGTGTCATCATCTTCACTATTTTCTTCTTCTATTTCTTCTTCACTTGACTCTTCATCTTCTAAGTCAACTTCAAGTATCTCCGGGAATGCCAAGAGATTATCAAGTTCAATTGGTCTCGAATCAATTGCTTCTTTAGCTTTACTCGTCTTCATGAAGTGCAAGTTCATTCGTATAAAGACCAAATCATGCAATTTCTTAGGCTCCAATTTATTCCTCTTCTTTGTATGAGCGGCATCAAACGCACTCCAATTTCTTTCACATGCAGAAGCGCTGCATGGTTGACTTTGTAATTTGATTGCCAACTTTTGAAGAATCGGAATCTCGGAGCCCCACATCTCCCACCAACATCCTAGCACAAATATAAATTCGATGATTCAAATTTGTTAACTATAAATGTTAAAAAACTACTTAGAACTTTAAGAGTGAGCGAGTGACCATTAAATTTACTATACTTACTTGGATGAGATATCGGAAGGCCAGCAATTGCCATTCGGGAGAAGATTTTAGTGGACTTTGTATGGTAAAGAAAGATTTCCTCACTGAAAGCTCTTCGATCATGTTCATTAAAAAGCATCCTGTCTGTGACACTCTCAAGCCCCATTTTCACTTCTTTGCCCATCTTCACCAAACCCGCATGATACAAATGAGGATTAAGGAATGCAGAAATTGCATGCAAGGGTGAATGTAAAGTGTTGTTCCACCTCCTATCAATGATTTCCCAAAGAGGCATGTACTTCGAAATTTCACTTTTAAATAAGACTTTGATGGCCTCTTTTGCTCTGTCCATGCTCTCGTAAAGATATCCCATTGTGGAGCCATCACCATCTACCATCCTCAATACTTTGACAAGGGGCTCAACCATTTGTATAATCTCTTTTCCACTCTCCCAAAAGTGAGTCCCTTGTATGGTGCATGTAATAATGACTCCTTCATCTGACTTACTTTGAGGTAAAGCTCTCCATGCAGCACAAGCAACCATAAACCTTAAAGCATTTTCCTCTTTTAATATAGATTGCAAACACAAGAATTCTGTTGCAAATCTAGTTGCACCCGGCCTTTTAAGTTCTTTTCCTCCAGTGTGCTTCCTCAACAAATCCAATACATGTTGATACTTGTATAGGAATTTAACTATACTCCTTGCACTCTCCAAAATAGGCTTCACATGAGAAAGCTTATCAATGTCCTCTAATATGAGATCCAGACAGTGAGCTGCACACGAAGTCTTGTAAATGTTGGGAAACCTCTCTTCAATTATTATTCCCGCCGAAGTGTAGTTCGAAGCATTATCTGATATAAATTGAATTACATTCTCCGGCCCTACATCTTCAATTCCAGATGTAATGAATTCTGCAATATATTTGGCATCTTTCTTCTTCCCGACCGTGCATTCGCTTTTTAAGAATATGGTTCCTTTAGGGCACGCCACTATAAAGTTTATATGGGGCCTTTTCCTTGCATCTGTCCAACAATCGGACATTACTGTGCATCCCGAAAGTTTCCATGACGCTTTGATCTGTTCAATGTATTCATCTGTTCTTTCCGTCAACTGTCCCACTAACTTCGTCCTAAATGTTTCACTACTCGGAGGGACATACCCCAGCCCATGATTAGCTATGGATATTAAAGCCTCTCTGAACTCTTCAGATCGTAAAGCATTGAATGACATGTTGTTTGCAATCATGCCCATTGCCAACTTTAGATCTGCTTCCTCTTTCTCTTTCTTCTTCAAACTTTGAGTAACCTTTGGTTGAAGTTGAATTGCGGTTGATTCCCCACTGTCACCAAAAGGTTTTGCTGACCCTTGAGAACTTTCAGAAATCCTTGGCTTCTTTGTTTCAAACACACTCATACACTCTTCAGCCATCTGCCAAACATCGTCGGGCACGTTCTTACATGGCCTTACATCCCTATTTGACATCTTTGCAAGATGATACTTGGCCCTTGTGATAGTACCCGATATTAATTCCCCACAAAATTTACACTTTAACTTTTTGTCATCAAGCAATTCCACATACTCCCAAAATTTGTCCTTTGGTCTAGGCATCTTGACTTTAAGACTATAACAATTAGCAAGTTTACTACAATGAATGAAAGTAGATACAAATTAGGAAAAGATGATAGAATTTACTGTAGAACTACACAATCATAAGTTTTTCCATCAAGTAATTGCATCATACATTATTGTAATTTATAAATGAAGGAGAACCATAATTATTTAAAGTCTAACATTGATTTTTTTTTGAACTACAATTGCAGGGCTCTAGCAGAATGCAGAATTTTTAGATGCATTACCTGGCAAAGAAAGGTGTGGAGATGATGGGGATGTATCCGGATCCGGAGGATTCTACTATTAGATGATGAAAATTGACAATGTGACTGTATAAGAAAAAAAAATGAATTCAGCAGAATGTCTTTTATGACAGATGTAGGGGCAAACTTACCCAGCAGAATGTCTTTTAATCAGGATTTTTTATTTTTTCATAATCTGTTATTTTATTGAGTTCAAAAAAATTGTAATATTACAGTACATATTCCAATTTCCAAGTGCTTGATCCAAACATGGGCCCCTCCCTATTTACAGTGATGTAATATTCCCCTTAGTCAAACCCCAAGTGCATATTCCAGCACAGAATATCCCTTTTCTTATATTATAATAAATCTCAAGTGTTTGATCCTAACATGGGCCCCTCCCTATAGTAAATTAGTCAAAAGGAGGGGCTGTGGGGTTTGGTTACTCAAGGCTTCTTCTACGGTTTACAAAGGAGAAGAGACAGAGGTTAATCTCTGCTAGGTAAGGTCGTTAAGATAACAGGTGAGAAAGAAACCCTCAAAAAAAAAAAAAAAAAACAGAGACGAGACAGAGAGAGACGAGAGAGAGAGAGACCAGAGAGAGAGAGAGAGAGAGAGAGAGGGAGACTTACCGTGTCACCTAGAGTTGCTGGAGAGCCATCAGCCAAGAGGCGAGGAAGCAGCGAGAGCCGAGATGCGAGGGAGCAGCGATGCGAGGGAGCAGCGAGAGAGAGGCACCGTGTCGCCTGAGAGCTGCTGGAGAGCAGAGATGCGAGGGAGCAGCGAGAGAGAGGCACCGTGTCGCCTGAGAGCTGCTGGAGAACCGAGAGGCGAGGGAGCAACGAGAGTCGAGAGAGAGGCGAGAGCAGCAGAGGCGAGAGGTTTGCCCTAACCCTTCTTCTTCTGTTTTTTTTTTTTTTCGAACGATATCTTTAACTTAAACCAAGTGTTTTTTTTTAAAAAAAAAAAAAAACGTTTAAAACGGTTTAAAACGTTTAATACACGTTTAAAACGGAAAACGCGTTTAAAACGCGTTCTGGCCGTTTAAAACGGCAAACCCGTTTTAAACGCAGTTTTAAACGGTGACCCCCTCCAAACGTTTAAAACGCGTTTTAAACGCGTTTTAAACGCGAACTTTGTGACTATGCTTGTCATTAGGTTGACGGGTAGTCAGGATCTGATATACTGGTTTTTTTTTGGTAGACACAAATAACACACACACACTATACTCTACTCACTCACCCCAAACACACACATACACCCCCTAGACCACAAGGTCTTTGCACCCACACACACTCTAAAAAAAGAGAGGGCGTTGGGACTAGGTTGACGGGTAGTCAGGCACTAATATACTAGTTTATAACTTATATCCCACAAAATGTGCTCTTTGTGAAAGATATTCTTGGGTTGGAATCCCATATGCACAGGGAATGAATCAGTATGCTTGTTTTGCATGAATTTTTAGAGAAGAGGCCTGCCCAACATGCTTGTTAAGACAACAACTAGACTACATAAGCTCGAAGAAACCAGTACATAAGAAATTCAGGAAATAAATTATGCCAAAATAATAAAACCCTAAGCAAATGAAAACACTTCCACCATTAAAGCACCTCAAACCAACTTAGAAATTAAATAAAATCCAGAAAATTAGCCATTAATAGGGCTGAAAATATGAAAAAAAATATGGCTTACATTGGATTATGAGCTGCTAATGATCGAGTCCAATGGATTTTCTAAGAATTTCTTCTTCTTCTTCTTGTTCAAGATTTTCTGATTGCAATGGATCAACACCAATATCAAGTAAGCAATCTTGTGAGCTCTTTTTATAGAAAAACCCAAAATCTACTATGATTGGATCACAAAAATAGATGGAAACCGAGATATAGGGTGAAGAAGAGTTAGGGCTAGAATTAGAAATTAACTTTTCATACCTTCTTATGATCCAAGGATTAGATTTGAGAAAACCTGAAAGCTTGTTGATTCAAGCTAAAAAAATGAAATTGCATGCCTTGAAAAAAAATAGAGCTTCAGTAAACTAAAATCAAAAACCCAAATCAAAATATTCAAGAAAAAATATTTTTTAAGAAGAGAGGAAACAAAAGTAAAATAGAGAAGAAAAAAAATAGAAGAACCAAAGCAAAAAATCATGACAAACCCAATTTCAAAGAAGAAGAAGACCATGTGGATTTAGATATTTTGTTTCCTAGGTTTTTTCTCTCTGAAAACCACGGAGAATCTTCTGGATTTTCGTTCTTTTATTTTCCAGATCTCTAACAATCTCTAACAACTTGATTCTATTGTGGTAGAGAGTTAGGTTTATGCTTTCTTTTTGGTAACCCCCAGCCAAGAAAGACTATCTTCCGATTTGACCTAAATCTAGTAGAAATGCAGATTTAGGTAGAAATGCATTACTTTGAGGGTTTCAAGAAATGGAGATGCAGTAAATTTTATTTATATGCAGGGAAATCTAAGAAATGCAAGGTTCGTGTTTTTAGAAAACCATTGCTATGACGGTTTTAACAGTTAAGACTATCTGTTAATAAGATGAATATTGGTGCTCTAGTAGAAATCTAAGAAATGGATAGCAGAGAAAATTTTGGCCTAGATAAATTATCGACCTTGGAAGCTTAAATCCCTCTAATTCTGCATGATAAATGCCGAAATTTAAAACATAAAAACCTCAACTTCCAACGAATCTTTGAATCAAACCCAGATTTACAAAATTCCTCACAAAGATTCAACCTAAATACACAAAAACGAACTGAAATCAGAAATCTATACCTCAAACCTCCGTTAAAAAAAGAAAAACTCTTAAACATCCATAAAAGCAGAGATCTTTACATTAGATACAAAGATAAAGAAGAGATTCCAAAAAAAAGAATTTTGGTGAATCAGAAATTCTTGCGGCGCAAGGGATGGAAAGATATAAAGATAGATGTGCAGTTAGGGTTAGCTCAAAAATTATTGAATGGATGTGCAGTTAGGTTTAGCTCGATCCTCAAAAATAAAGAAGAGATTCCAAAAAAAATGACAAACAGAGATAAAAGATAGATGATGGATTTGTGCTCTAAAAGATAGAGAGATGGAGGTCGCTCGATCCAAGTTAGTAGACACGAGAGAGGGTATTTGATGGAGGCCGCTCGACAAAACCCTAACAATGCTAACAGATACCAATGGATCACGCCAATCGGATTAAACTTGAATAAAGCATAGAAAAGATTCTGAGAAATGAGGGATAAATTAAATCCCCCCAAAAAAAAGATATACGAAAATAAAATCCTAACGCTTCTAAGAGAAACCAATGGATCTAAGCCATGGAAATTTGAAAAAACTAGAATATAGCAATAGAAATAGAGAAACAAAGGCTGAATAACACCAATAGTACAAATACATTTAGCAAATCAGTAAAAGCAAAATCATAGAGAAGAACATGAACCCTAATAAAAAATTCACAACACGATGAGGAACAACCCATCAAAGAGAGCTAGAGCTTTCTCCTTTTCAGCTCAAACCCAATCAGAAAGAGGAGCGTCCTCCTTGGAAGATCCTCCATTCTCTTGTTTGTCTATGGAAAATCCTAACCCTAACCCCATTTTTAGAAAAAAAGACTTGCAGAGGGAACGAGATCTTCCCGCTCGTAGTGAAATAAGAATCAAGTGGCCATGATTGAGAATAGAAATGAAAAATTACAGGTCAATAAGGAAATGGTAGGGGCTTCTCTTACCAGTAGAAGGGAAGAGGAGACAGTCTTCAGAGATCCAAAGCGATATTTCTATAGTAGAAAAGAGTAAAGCAAACAAAATGGGAAGGAGAAGAAAGTGACATACCTTAATAGCAGTGACGAACAGCAACGGTTAGCAGTTACGAGGAGCCTCAGCGTCCGACGATTGAGGGTGAGGGTGCGGGGTGAGGGAGAGCTACCTTATTGTCTTTAGGAGAGAAACAGTGAAGAACACACAATCCAGGGCTCTGGAAAAATCTCTCGAAATGAGATCTGATGGAGAGAGTGGGGAAGGGGAAGAGAAGACGGTTGCCGTAAGGGTTAAAGGCTTAGAGCTGTTTGAGAAACAAGGGAAAAGATTAAAGCAAACAGAAAAGAGTAAAGTAAAAAGCATGTGCGGGTAGGGTTAGAGTAAAAAAAAAAAGGTTGCTAACTTAAATGGCTGTTTAAGGCTGTCGTTAACTATATGACGGCTGAAGGCTTTCATTTTTCCCGAATTTTAGAGTCATTTTTCTTCCTTTTTCCCGTAGTGTACAATATTATACGGGACACTGTATCTACAGATGATGTCCTTTTTCAGGAAACGCTGAAGCACGGAGGCAGTAACGTTAGCATAAGAGGCTACCTCGACCCATTTGGTGAAGTAATCGATTGCTACCAAGATGAATCGATGTCCATTTAATGCTTTTGGGGCTATGAGCCTGATGATGTCGATGCTCCAAGCTGAGAATGGCAATGGAGCAGTGAGATTGTGTAGCTTGGTTAGCGGTGCATTGATCTTGTCGACATAAATTTGGCACTGGTGGCATTTCTGCACATGCCGGCGACAGTCAGATTCCATAGTAGACTAGTTGTAGCCCAGTCTGAGTATCTTCTTAGACAACATTAACCCGTTCATATGTAGGCCACAAGTTCCTCCGTGAACTTCTTTGATTGCATATGTAGCTTTACGAGTGTCGAGGCATCTGAGCCAGATCATGTTTGGTGATCTTTTGTACAAAATTCCTTCTGAGATGACAAACTGAATGGCCAGTCTTCTGATTACCCGGTAGTCTGTTTTGGTGGCATCAAGTGGGAAGGTCCCATCCTCGAGGAATTGGTTGATGTCTACGTACAAAGGCTTATTGTCTGATACTCCTATCTCAAAGCAGTAGGCAGGTTGATCCTGTTGCTGATTTTGATCGGCTAGAGCATGATGCCCTTGGGAATCTGAACCATGGAGGCGAGAGTTGTTAGTGTATCAGCGAACCTATTGGGGTTCCTGGACTTGTGACTGAAGGTGATTCTTCTGAACTGAGTAATTAACACATTAAGGTAGACTAGGTATAGGACTAGCCTGGCATCTCGGATGGCCCAAGATTCGTTTAACTGGAAGATTACTAAAGACGAGTCACCGTAGACGTCTATTTCTTCTATCCTGATGCCTAGGGCTTCCTTCAGTCTAGTTATGCATGCCTCATACTCTGCTTCGTTGTTTGAACATCTGAATTTTAGTTTGACCAAGATGGGGAGGTGGGCTCCCTTAAGAGAGCTCAGGGCTACTCCTGTCCCATGTCCATGATTGTTAGCAGCTCCGTCGAAATACAACTCCCAACCAAGGTATTCTTGCTCTTCATTCTCTGCATACAGGATGGTTTCATCTGGAAATTGATCATGTACAGAAACGTAGTCTTGTCCCAGACTGTGGACTAGGTGATCTGCGATTGCCTACCCCTTGATTGACTTCTGAGTCATGTATAATAAGTCAAGCCAAGTACACTAGAGAGCTGCTCAAGAAGTTTGGTATGGACAACTCAAAGAATGCTGATATTCCTATGAGTCAAATCACAAAGCTAGATAAAGATAAAAATGGCTTAAGTGTGGAAGAAACAAAATATCGAGGTATGATTGATAGTTTATTGTATTTAACTGCTAGTAGACCTGATATTATGTTTAGTGTTTGTATGTGTACTAGATTTCAAGTCAATCCTAAAGAATCACACATGACTGCAATCAAAAGAACCTTTAAATACTTAATTGAAACAATTGATCTAGGACTATGGTACCTTAAGAACACATCAGTAGAACTAGTTAGTTATTCTGATGCAGACTTTGCTGGTTGCAAAGTTGATCGGAAGAACACTAGTGGCTCATGTCAATTCTTAGGACACTCTTTAGTTTCATGGTCATGTAAGAAACAAAACTCTATAGCTCTATCAACAGTTGAGGCTGAATATGTAGCAGCTGGGAACTATTGTGCTCAAACATTATACATGAAACAATAATTAGAAGACTTCAAATTATTTTATGATAAGATTCCAATAAAATGTGATAACACAAGTGCAATATATATGACAAAGAATCCAATTAAACATTCAAGAACAAAACATATTGAAATAAGATATCATTTCATAAGGGATCATGTTCAAAATAGAGATGTAATGCTGGAATTTGTTGAAACTAACAACCCACTTGCAAACATATTCACTAAACCTCTGCTTTGAGGACTACCATTACAGAAGATAAGAGAATCATCCGCAAATAAGATATGAGACACAACAAAACTATTTCTTCCCAATGAGTAAGAATTGTTCTGATGAGTAATAATACCTTTTAAGCCCCTGCCAAGCACTTCTTCTGCCAAAATAAAAAGAGAAGGAGAGAGAGGGTCTCCCTGTCTGAGACCTCTAGAACTGGTGAAAAACCCATTCAAAGCTCCATTGATAATGATCGAGAAACTTTGATTCTGAAGACAACCATTGATAAGATTGATAAACTTGTCATAGAAACCAAATTTCTTCAGAACTTCAAAGATAAACTTCCATTCCATGCGATCATAAGCCTTTGTCATGTCTAGCTTAATGATAATATTACCTCCAAAAACTTTCCTATTAATGTCATTGACCATTTCTTGCGCAATGGTAATATTCTCAGAAATGTTCCTCCCTTTAATAAAACCTGTTTGTTCTTCTGAAATAATATTGGGAAGAATAATAGCCAATCTGTTAGCTAAAATTTTGGAGAAAATTTTGTAATAGAAATTGCAAAGACTGATAGGCCTATAATCAGAGAAAGTAGAAGGATCATCACATTTAGCAATCAAGGCAGTAACAGTTGCAGTAACTGCCTTAGGAATAATCGGGTTGAAGAAGAAATGCTTCACTGCTGAGTACAAATCAGACTGGATAATCTCCCAACAAGCTTGATAAAAATTCCCATCAAAACCATCTGGACCTGGAGCACTGTCGGCAGATTTACTAAAGACCACCTGTTTAATCTCCTCTATAGTAGGCATAGCAGAAAACATGCAATTATCATCCTCAGAAATCAATTGGGGGATGAGGTAAAGAATATCCTCATCAATATCTGTTCTGGACGAAGTGAGAAGATTCTGAAAATAGCTAGTAGCTTCATGACCAATATCAATCTGATTATTGACCCAATTACCCAAAGAAGTTTTTATTCTTTGGATATTATTACTTTTCCGTCTATGATTAGCAACCGCATGAAAGAATTTCGTGTTATTATCTCCTTCCTTAAGCCATTTTATCCTGGATTTTTGTTTCCAAAAAATTTCCTCCTGAATTATTACCTGCTGTAAGTCATCCTTCAACTTGGAGAGCTGAGAGTCAATACTAGCATCCCAATTTTCTTGTAATAAATTCTCTATAGCACAAATCTTATCTTCCAGCTCTTTAATTCGAACAAAAATATTCCCAAAAACCTCCCTATTCCAATTCTTAAGAGCTTAAGCCTCTTAAGTTTTAAACAGAAAACATGAATAGGGTCAATAAAAATAGGAATAGACCACGAGTCAGAGACTAACCTTTTGAAGTCAGTGTGACTAAGCCACATCTTCTGGAATTTAAAATGAGAAGGCATACGATCCTTATCAGTCTCAAACTGGAGAAGAAGAGGAGCATGATCTGAATTGAGCCTGGATAGATGAGAAACCTGAGGTGCAGGAAGTTTATTGCTCCACTCCACATTAATCATAATACGGTCCAAACGAGCATAGATTGTATTAAGACCCGCTTGATTGTTGCACCAAGTGAATTTATTTCCAGAAAACCCAGCATCAAGAAGTCCCATGTCATTGATAAAAGCATTAAATTCTTCCATAGAACGAATATTAGGATCTCTACCTCCCAATTTTTCCCCTGAATTAGTAATAGCATTGAAATCACCAGCCTGAAGGAGAGGACCATTGAAGTCAGATAAAAGAAGAGTCATATCATTCCAAAGGATCAACCTATCATTGCTAAGACATTTAGCATAGATAAAACTGCATCTGATCATATCTAATCCTTGAATTTTCACATCGACGAGAAGGGCTTGATCAAGTGAAGCAAAAAGAGAAACATTCAACCAATCCTTCCAAAATATCCAAATCTTATCATGTGATAAATAACCTTGCATATTAAGTAAATTACTGAGCATCACAATATTATTGGTAAACTGCATTGGCTCTATAATGGCCACCATAGATATATTATGAGAAGTAACAAGATTCTTTAACCTAACTTTAGAAGCTATGTTACCAACCCCTCGAATGTTCCACGATAATATACTAATCATTGGAAACTATATTATGATCAACCAACAAGAGAGGAGCTTGCGCTCTAGATCTAGTGATTCTGTCTATCGGAGGAATACCTTTCTTCTGTTTCTGAATTAGTTCCTTCTCCTCAAGTTCTGATAGTTTTTTTATATGCTGAATCTTAGCAAGAAATTTTTTCCCTTCCATTAAAAAATTTGCTTTATTTTCAAAAGGAATATTATTTACCTAATGATGAAATTCCCAAGAAGAAGATGATAGCCAATTAATATCCGATCTGATTCTCTTTGTAGGAGTAATTGAAGACACCATTCTTTTCTTCAACACTTTAGTATTAGGATGGCAAGACAGCATAGCATCTTCACTGTTATTCACGCTGTTATCTCCACTGTGCTCTTCAACATTCTGGGCTGTAGCAGGATTGGACTTTTTAGATATACCAATATTAGTTTCTTCACTTGGTTCTTCACCAGTTTGTTGGTCCTCAAGGTCGTTCACTCTCTCAATATTTGTCTGGTCCAAAGGGACACCGTCCATGTCCTTGTCTGTTTCGATACCTTCCTCACTATGTTCTGAGATTTTATTGATTACATCTTTCGGAAAATCCAGATTCTGTTGTTTCTCTTTTCGTACCCAAATCTTTTTACCTTCTTTACTATTTTCTTTATCTTTGTTGGTGTCCTCAATATCTTCTGCACCATGAACATGCTTGAGGGCCAATCTGCATACTAATTCTGAATGTCCTTGTCTCGAGCAATAAGAACAGTAAGCAATCTCCTTTTTATAAATAATCTGTTGCCATCTTCCTGCCGCTCCAATGCCCAGCCAAATACGTGAGGGTTTAGATTTTGTAATATCAAGGTCGACACATAATCTGGCTTTATTTGGTCTGGTAAGCATCTTAGTAGGACCATCAATACAAAGGACTTTCCCTACTACAGATCCAATCGATCAAAGAATTTGTTCTTGAAATAAATGAAGAGGTAGGTTAGGGAGAGAGATCCAGACCGGGACAATGGAAGGTTCAATTCCAACGCTAAAATTTGGTGTCCACTTGATGAAATGGAGGAGAAGACCATTAATATAGCAGTATTCCTTAAGATAGATGGTGAGATAATCTTCTTCTGCAGAAAACCGAATGAGAAGATGCCAAGAATCGATCACCTCAATATGATAATCAAACTTCAAGTGGTAGTTAAGCTTAAAAAACTCTCGAATAGCAGGGAAAGATGGCCTCCCATACGAACATTTAGCAACAAGAGAAAGCTTTAGGGGTGCTGCTAATTTAGCAGATTCATCCAGAGTTAGAAACAAGGCTGGTTTACCTTGAAACGCAACAATAGTTTTAGTAATATTGATGTTTTCCGGAACCAGTGATCTTAAGGCCTTAGCAACTTCAGCAAAAGACTTCACACGAGCAGCCTCTGCATAAGAAAGTTCTGCATCCGGGGGTTTAGAGGAAGATCCCCCCTCATGTGGCCGGTGGCCATGGCTTCCACCATGAAACCCTAGGCTAGAAGCAACTCTACAGATGCTAACATACACCAAACTTCAAAAAAGAATTTTGCTAACATGCACCTCCATAGACTTCAAAAAAATTCAAAACCCTTATCATAGTTAACACAGCCTATGATTTAACCATGGTTAAAAGAAAAGTTAGGGGCTGAGATTGCACAGGGCGGTAGCCCGAAATGTGGAGAGTCTAACCATGGCCCTGGTTTCGACTAGGCCTGGTCTAACCATGGTTAAACTAGGGTTACAGGGGGTGGCCGAACTGAAGTTTTTCTGAAATTTGTTTTGTGTTGGCTGGTGTTTATCCCGTGAGAGTCCAGGGGGTTCCTCATGGATTGAGGACCCCTAGACCTTGAGAATGTGATTGTGGTGCTATAGGGGTGTTGACCCCTTGGCCACGCCTCAAGGAAATACCCCCCACACACCTACGAGGAAGGTGAGGGGAGGTTCCCTGCTCTTGCTACTGAGACTAAAAAAATAAAATGGGACCCCTGGAATGGGACCAGGGGTCCCTTACAATGGTAGTGCTAGAGTAAAAAAGCAATAAAGGAAGAGCGGGGGGAGTATACCCTCAGCTTAGCTGCGGCAAGGGCGAGCTTGGTGGTGGCTGTAGGTGGTAATGGCGAGGCTGGGAGAGCCTTGGGTTTTTTCTCAGGAGGAGATCAAGGGAATGGAGGATGGGGGCTGGGCTGGCCGAAAGGGGGCGAAGCTCTCTCTCTCTCTGGTTTTTTTTTTCTCAAAAACGGATCTTTTGAAACCGTGGCTGTGATGGTGCTGTGGTGACGCCTGAGGGAGCTCGTGGGAGGTGCTTGGGGGCCTTTCTAATGCTATGGCAAGGTCTAGATAGAGAGGTGATAGGGTGGAGAAGAAGGGAGTTGGACTGGTTCGGTTTCAACTGTTTTTTTCTTTGAAAACTCTGCAAGATGACCAAGCTTTATAGACATGAGGGTGAGTGGCTTGAAGGTAATTAGGTATGGGGTTAGGTGAGGAAGAGAGATGGAATTGGGTGGTCAATAATGGGTACAGGGGCAGCTGGTGCGTGCAGGGAAGTGGGGCTGGCTTTACACGAAATGGGGACTGCCCACCCTGTGGTTTGCTAGCTTTTTTTTTTTTAATCCCAAAGGGACTTGGTTTATGGGGGTTTAGATAGAAAACAGGAGGGGGCAAGAGAGAGCAGGGCAGTAGGAGAGCCAGGGGTAGCAGCTGGGTGTTGTACCCGTAGCCAGCTGGGTGGGGAAGACGATGAACAGTCCCCTACCTGGTTTGAATTGTTTTACTTTTTTTTGGGTTTTGTTTGGTTTCTTGTTTTAGGCCCAACACCCAGCATGTGTGGGCCTACACATATTGGCTTTGCCAAATGGAGTTGGCGCCTAAACTTTTGAATTTTGAGAATGTGGGTCCCACCCTAATGGATCCTAAAGGTATGTGGGCCCACTGCTTGGGCCCCCAAGAGGCTTTAGGCTTAGACTTCAATATTTTTTTTTGGGATTGGACTTATTAATAGGCCTTGAGCCCGTGATGCTTTGCCTAGGGTTTAGACTAGGGCTATGCTAGGGTTGGACCTAGGGTTAAGTTTAGGGTATACCTAGGGTTAGTCCTAGGGTTTAGCTAGGGTTAGCCTAGGGTTAGACTAGGGTTTAGGTTTGATCAATTGAAATGGGCCTTAAGCCTATATGGTTCGGATTCTAGATTTTAAGGTTTACTTAGGGCTAGGCCAGGGTTTAGGGTCTACCTAGGGTTTAGCTAGGGTTTAGGGTTTACCTAGGGCTAGGCTAGGGTTTAGGGTTTACCTAGGGTTTAGCTAGGGTTTAGCTAGGGTTTAGGTTAGGGTCTACCTAGGGCTACTAGGGCTTGGATTAGGGGTAACCATGGTTAACGGGGGTTAACCATGGTTAAGCAGGGTGTAAAAATTAGGGGCTTACAGTTGCCCCTCTTTGTCAGAGAGTGTCAGGATGGCGATTGAACGTCAAAGACTGGAAACATCCAATTTTTACATCAAGATGGATGTAGGAATGATGCATGTTATGCAAATGGTGAGTGTCGTGAAGTGATGAAAACTACTGCTAGGAGATAGCGTGACCCTGAGGCGCTGGCCGGAAGAAAGTGTCGCTAGGAAGCAGGAGGAGGATTGATTGAAATGGTGTTTCTTGGGGGATATTAACCGAATCGATCGGAGGACACACGGGGTGTCGAGAATACATAGGGTGTTGGGCATTCGAGGTGCTGACAAAGTGTGTTATGTCGACACTGACCTGGGATACTAAGAACACACAGGGGTGACAGAGAGGGGACATGCAGGAGGTAGTGCTATAGTGTGACGAGGTTGTCATGGAGCATACAGGATGTCGGGCATGCAAGGTGTCGACAAAATATATTATGTTAACGCTCACCTAGGATGCCGAGGACACACGGGGGTGTCACAAAGGAGACATGCAGGAGGTAGTGCTGCGGTGTGACGAGGTTGTCACGGAGAACACAGGATGTCGGGCATGCAAGGTGTCGATAAAGTGTATTGTGTCGACGCTCACCTGGAATGCCAAGGACACATGGGGGTGTCACAAAGGGCACATGTGGGTGGCGTATACTATAAAGATACACATGGGATGTCGAATTGGTTGGAGGCATGATGCCGGATTTGATTTTGATATGGCCGAGAGGCACTAAATTTTGATCATGTTTGAATGATGTTGAAGAATTTGGTCATGCAAGGCATGATATTATGCAAAGTGATGTCATGCAGGGGATAAAGGTGAGGATGCTTTCCCTTGACTCTGTTGACTATGGCTTGCTGGGGAGGTGCAGAAGCGGCTTCTTCTGCTTTGCTTGTCGGGGCGGCTCGATGCAGGTTGGTTCAAACGAATTTTGATACCAAGAGTTTGTTTTTAAAAATTGTATTTCAGTAAAAGTGTAGAAGATTTTTGTAAAGATTTTTGATTTTGACAAAAGCGTGCTTCAGGGCTTAAGGGATTTTGTGAGTTCCCTTTTACTCTCAGAGAGCTGAGTATGATTCAGAGCAAAACGCTACTATTGCATGCTAAGGACCCTGGCTGAGGAGAATCTTTTGGAAGATTTCTGGACTCTTGCTGGGGTAGAGAGTTTCTGAGAGACTATCAGAGGCTTTTGCTAGGGGATCCGCAGGGGATTTGAATATTGTTACAGCCTGTTGCCAAGGATCTGCTGGGGAATGGGACTCTATTATAGACCATTGTCGAGAAGTCTGGGGTTTTCAATCTGCTGAGGATTTCCCAATGTTTGTCTGTATGCTGGGGAGATGCTTTCCGATAGATTCTCTGTTGGGGAATGCCTAAGGGATATTCCCTAATGGAATCTCTGCTGGGGATACTGATCCGCTAAGAGAGATTGACTGTTGGGGAAATTGGGGAGTCCGGTGAGACTGATTACTGCTGGATTCTGTTGCCAAATTGATTTTCGGTTTTTTCTCCATTTTTTATCCTTAGAATGACCAAGTCATGGGATTTGCATAATTTTTACGCGATGAGTCTATTGTCGGTTTTCCTCACACCTGCAAAGCTGATTGATGTTTGTCCATTTTTTGCCCTTAATCGCGAGACTAGGTCTGGGAGTTGCGTGATTTTTGAGCAATGAGGCCGTTTCCGGTTTTTACTCATGCTCGCGATTTGATTGAGGGTTTAGATCCTCTCCCTTCATTGCCCTGATTGACATTCGCTGGGGATTAATACTCCACTGAGGGATGTAGATGTGATATTGTACTTGCACTTGCAGTTTCTAGGGGATCTAGGAGGACTTAGAGTGGGACGAAATGTAGGCTATGGGACCGAAGTTTGGGACACCCTGGAATGTTTTTCTTCTTGTTGCACTTGACTTGCATGGGGATCTTTTGTTGGAGAGAATATTTTTTTTTTTTGGATTCTTCCCTATTTGAGGGATTCTTCTGGAAAGAGTTTCTTTTTTGATTCCACTAGGGAGAGATTGATTCCACTGGGGAAGTGTTGGGAGAAGTTGATTCTGTTGGGGGAAAGCCTAGAGAGATTATTTTTGCTCGGAGAGTCCATGACTTGGAGAATGTTTAAACTTCTATTTTGGGATTCCTTTGATGGAATATTTTGTAAACTTGATGTCGACTCTGTCGGGGAAGTTGTGAGAATTGGACTTTGCTTGGGGAGTGACTCTGTGAGGAAACTTTGTCTCGGTGAGGGGAGTTGACTCTGTTTGGGACAAAGGATTCTGAGGGGTTAAATCCCTTTTTACGACTGTACTTGATTTATCAGGTCGCTTGCGTACCTTTTACAGGATCAGGTCATAACGTAGTTCAGACAAATGCCACAGGTGGGGAGGGAGGGTGTCCCTGAAAAGTTTGCTTATGAGAAAGGCTGTTAGGCTCGAGGGGCTAACTAAAAGATTTCATTAATTTATAAAATGAGTTTACATTGTTAGGGATATGGAGTGTTCCAAGGACGGCCTCCTGTCATTTCCCAGAGATTCTACAAGTGTAAAACATCTATCAGATCTAGACCCTAAGCGTAGTATCCTTTGATTTTGTCTATGTTGACGAGCTTTGGGAGGTCTTCGTCATCCATACGTCCGAGCCAAAGGGCACCATCAGAGAATTTGTCTCGGACGATGTAAATACTTTCATAGTTGGGGGTGAACTTACCCCTTGGGTCAGGACGGTTTGGTAATATTTTTTGAAGAACCAGGTCACCGACTTCGATACTGCAAGGCTTGACTTTCTTGTTGAATGCCCTAGCCATGCGCCTCTGATAGGCCTCAGAGTGATTGATAGCTTTCAGTCGCCGCTCTTCAATCAGATTCAACTGATCATATCGAGTTTGTGCCCATTCTGCTTCTGCGACTTCTGCTTCCATTAACACACGGAGTGATGGAATCTCAACTTCGATGGGGAGGACTACTTCCATACCATAGGCCAGAGAGAATGGTTTTGCCCTTGTTGAGGTTTTGATGGACGTTCTATAGATCATGAGTGCGTATGGGAGCATCTCATGCCAGGCAGAGTAGTTGGCTGCTTCCACTGCACCATTAGTCTGATGTCTATATGGTGTGGAGTTGTGATGCTGTATTTTGAATTTCTGGCAGAGATCAGTCATTCCCTTGTTGCAGAAGTTGAGAGCATTGTCCGTTACAATCTCAAATAGGACACCATATCCGCAGATGATGTCCTTTTTCAGAAAGTGCTGAATCACTGCGGTTGTGACATTGGCATAAAAGACTGCCTCGACCCATTTGGTAAAGTAATCGATTGCAACCAGGATTGAATCAATGACCGTTAGATGCTTTCAGAGTTATTGGTCCGATGACATCGATACCCCAAGTAGAGAATGACCAAGGAGCTGTTGGTGGTGCATTGATCTTGTCAGCATAGATTTGGCATTGATGGCAATTCTATACATGCCTACAACAGTCAGCTTCCATGGTGGACTAGAAGTAGCCCAGCCTGAGGATTTTCTTGGAGAGCATCACCCGTTCATATGTGGGCCACAGGTTCCTCCGTGAACCTCCTCGACTACCTGCGCTGTTTCACTGGTGTTGAGGCATCTGAGCCAGACCAGGTTTGGTGATCTCTTATACAAGACTCCCCCTGAGAGGACAAACTGTATAGCCAATCTTCTGATTGTCCGACGGTCTATTTTGGTAGCATCGAGAGGAAAGGTCCCATCCTCGAGGTACTACTTGATGTCCGTATACCAAGACTTGCTGTCCATGACTGCATCTAGCTCGAAGCAGTAGGCAGGCTGATCTTATTGTTGAATTTCGATTGGCCAAAGCAGGATGCCCTTAGGGATTTGAACCATGGAAGCAAGAGTGACCAGCGCATCGGCAAATCTGTTATGGTTCCTAGATCTGTGACTGAAGGTGATTATCCTGAACTAAGTGATCAACATATTGAGGTAAGCAAAATACGGGACCAACCTTGCTTCTCGGATGGCTAAAGATTCATTTACCTGACAGATCACCAAAAATGAGTCATCGTAGACGTCTATTTCTTCAATCCCAAGGCCAAGGGCTTCTTTCAGACCGACTATACAGACCTCGTATTTTGCTTCGTTATTGGAGCATTTGAGTTTCAACTTGACTGATATAAGGAGGCGTGCTCCCTTAGGTGAGATCAGGACTGCTCCTGCCCCATGCCCATGACTGTTGGCAGTTCCATCAAAGTACAACTCCCAATCGAGGTACTCTCTTTCTTCCGCTTCTGTGTACAAGATGGCTTCATATGGAAACTAATCATGTACAGACTCGTAGTCCTGTGTTGGACTGTGGGCCAGGTGATCTGCTATTGCCTACCCCTTGATTGACTTTTAGTCATGTACGTGATGTCGAATTCAGACAACATCATGAGCCATTGGGGAGTCCTTCCAGTGGTGACTAGCTTTTCCAGCAGATACTTGAGTGGGTCCATCCAATGAGATCAGGATTACCGGGTATGATAGCAGATAATGTCGAAGGCGCTGAGTTGCCTAGTGTAAGAGAATTAATCCCACATCTTGATGCCACCACAATTATTTCTCTATTTAGTCGATGTGGGATTAATTCTCTTACACCTAGACCAGTGACAGACATGTCTTCTCAAGAGGGCTATACCGTTCTTCATACTCTAGCAGGCGCTTACTGATGTCGTAGATGGCTTGCTCTGTTCTGCCTGTCTCATCATGCTGTGCCAGGACGCACCCATGGAAGGTTTCTTGTACTGAGATGTAGAGTAGTAGGGGCTGTCCTGGCATAAGAGGCACAAGTACTGGAGGATTAAGAAGATACTGCTTTATTATGTCAAAGGCTTCTTGACACTCATCTGTCTACACTGTCGGTACGTTCTTCCGAAGAAGCTTGAAGATCGACTTGTAAATTGGAGTGAGCTGAGATATGAATTTGTTGATATACTGAATTTTGCCCAGGAAGCCACAGATTTCCTTTTCAGTTTGAGGAGTCGGTATTTCGATGATGGCCTTGGCTTTGGCTGGATCGATCTCGATGCCTCTTTTGCTGACTATGAAGCCGAGGACCTTTCCTGATGAAGCTTCGAAGATGCATTTGGCTGGATTCAGTCTCAAATCGAACTCTCTGAGTCTATCACAAAGTCTTTTCAGCTCTTCCGGGTGCTGTTCGGTAGTAGGCGACTTGACAATCATGTCATCCATGTTGACTTCAGTTGACTTGTGGATCATGTCATGGAATAGTACTGTCATGGCCCTCTGGTAGGTTTCTCCTGCATTCTTGAGTCCGAAGGGCATGACCTTGTAGCAGAACGTGCCCTAAGGTATGATGAAGGAAGTTTTCTCCATGTCCTCTTTGGTCATTCTAATCTGATTGTATCTGGAGAAACCATCCATGAATGAGAGAGTCTTGTACCCTGTAGTATTGTCGACCAGGATGGTGATGTGCAGGAGAGGGAAATTATCCTTAGGGCTCGCCTTGTTAAGGTTCCGATAGTCGATGCACATCCGGACTTTGTCATCCTTCTTGGGCACAGGCACGATGTTGGCCAACCATTCAGGGTAGGTTACCACTGCCAGGAAGCCTGTATTGATCTACTTTTCTACTTCCTCCTTGACCTTCTGCCACCATTCGGGTCTCATCCATCTCAGTTTATGCTTAATTGGTCTGACGTCAGGATTCAGGGGCAGTTTTTGTACTACCAAGGTTGGGTCCAGGCCGGGCATGTTTGTATATGACCAGACAAAAACATCACTGTAGCTCTTCAGGAAGCTGATCATGTCTGTTCTTTACTCTGGACTCATGGTTGTACCAATCTAGACAAGCTAGGGGTTGTCTTCGAACCCAAGGTTAATCGTCTCAGTGTCCTCTATGTTGGACTGCAGAAGACCTTCGTTGTGCTCCAGGAGGTCCAGTATCTCCTGAGGCGGTTCCTCGTCCTATTCTGAGTCATACTTAACTTCCGATAGTTCAAGGTGGGTTTCAGGGGTAGCCTTATCAGAGGTAATTTCCTGGAAAATCATCAAGCTTAGTTTAGCATGCTTATGTTTTTATGTTTATGTTAGCTTCAGGACACTAGGCCTTCTAGGGGAAGAGTCCGTGTGATTTCTTCATCAGTCGATATACAAATGTTTTTTTTTGAAAACATGTTTTTGAGTCGAAATTCCAAATTTTCATTGATAAGAAGGTGGACTGTTTACAAAATAACTCAAACAAAAAGAGGCCCACAGTTGGCTGACATTTGGATTTTGCAACGGGAGCAAAAAAGATATAGATTAAGAGAAGAAAGAGGATGATGCTGTCTCACTGCTCGAATAGACCAACCTTCCCTGCACTACGCTTGCCCCGACTTTGAGTGGCCTCGACGGTAAGAGTCTCGATCGACCAACAGATCAGTGGTCGGTGATCGGGGGATGCTTCAACGCTATTGGAGAGGGTGCAGACCTCCTCTCCCGCTTGATCTTCTGATTCTGCTTCTACATCTTCAATGGCCAGCTCTTTGAACATCTGGTCGACGCTGAAGACTTCTAGTTCAGGAATCCTTGAAGATTCGGTGCTAGGTTGAGGGTAAGGTGTGTTAGCAACTGGTGCAAGAGAAGTTTCTGGATCAGTTTTTAAAGATTCCTATGGGGAAGGTTACAGAGATATGGGGTTGGAGCTCAGGTTTCGTCGATTGCTTGTTCTTCCGTGTCTATTTGGAGAGATAGTCCTCATACTTAGGCTTGTATCCTAGCCCAAAAGGTGAAGTGTAGCAAGGAGGCACATATCTCTTCTTCATGCCCTGGTTCCCGACCCCGAGGCCTAGACCCGACTGGTAGTTCATCTTAACCATCATCCTGACAAATGGAGGTATTGGTTGCTTGCTTTGCTGTTCTATCTAAGAAATGGAACTGGCCTGCTCGAACTGGTAGGCCATAAAGGTTGTGCCCTGCCCCAGTTCTTGGATGTCCCTGAAGGAACTAGCCAATTCCTCTGACAGAATGACGACTAGGTGGACGTCCTGGATAAATTTGATTCGTTGATGTAGCAAGGAGGGAATGGCTCTGGCCGAGTGAATCCATGACCTTCCCAAGAGCAAGGTGAATGAGGCTGGCACATTCATGACTTGAAAATTCATTGTAAACTGAGCTGGTCCGACCCTGATGGTCAAATCAATATCACCTAGGTTTTGTCTAGTGGAGTTGTCAAAGGCCCTGATGGTCATAGGTCTCTTCTTGACTGGATTGGTATTCAAACCCAGGTTTGTAGTGTGGAGAGTGTACAAACATTTAGGCCGGAGCCATTGTCAATGAGTACTGAAGATAGGGTCCTATCCATGCACTGCACTGTAATATATAGGGCCTGGGTGTGATCCCTGTCTCCATCCGATATTTCCTCTTCAGCGAAGGAGATAATTCTTGATCCAAGTACTTGTCCCACCATCTGCCCCAATTTTTCTGGTGAGATGTCCGGTGTTACATGGGCATCATTAAATACCCAGAGGAGTTGCTTCCTGTGGTGCCCGGAAGTCAGAAGAAGTCCCATGATTGAGATCTGTGTTGGCGTCTTACTCAACTGCTGTGTAATGTGGAATTCTTCCGCTTTCTCTAAGATTTTTAGTAGCACTGCAGAGTCTACTGCTTCCTTCTCAGGGTCTAACACCCTCGCTGTTTCTTATTTTTTCCCTTTCCCTTTTGCCAGCTCAGCTACCGGCGGTTGGTACACCCAGCCAGATCGGGTGAGGTTGGCTATACTTTCACTCTCCATGATGAGAGAATGAGGAACATGTACATGGTTGAGGCTGAAAGGTGGAGAGGAGATATAGGGAATTCAGACTTGACCAGATGAAGCGGAGGCTTGAGCGAGTGCTGTGGGCTAGTTGGCGGGACAAGGGATTATGTAGACAATTTACTCTCTGTCTATTTTGAGAGCGGGTATTTGAATTGGAGGCTTAATAGACTGAATATTTGAAAGAGGGAAAGGGATAATGACTGGGGGTCTGTAGGAGGGCCTGATGATGCCATCATCTACTGCCAGTGCAGGAGGTCTAGGTTGCCTTGTTTCGGGCTCTTCCCACTTTATGAAATTGACCTGATTGTTGTGTAGGGGCAGTGGTGCCTGATTGATGCTGGTGTTGCTTGGTGCCAGCTCAACTTTTCCCTCATCTAGGAGATCTTGGATGACGCACTTTAGACCGATGTTATAGTCGGTTGCATGGCCTGAGCAATAATGGAAGGTGCAGTGATGGTCGTCATTATAGTTTTTGTTTCGCTTATCTGGAGGTAGAAGAGGGGTAGGACCTCTCAGGGTGAGAAGACCCTGCTTGGTGAGGAAGTCTAGAAGCTGACTGAGAGTGTAGGGAAGAGGTGTGAAGTGTTAGTCTTAAGGTTACAACCATATGACCCTCAATTAGTTTTAATGATGACATAAATAATGAAATGAATCTTGTAATACTAATGTCTTTCATGAGCAACTTATTGTACAGTATTCAAGAATTAAAGAAGGGTTTTTAATCATATTCAAGAACCTTAAATGAAAAGACCAAGTCAAGATATGATGAAAATTTCAAATCAAAGCTTCAAGAAGATGTACAACTATCAACAAAAAGGATTTTGGAAGATTGTCTTGAAGATACTGCTGCTGAAGACAATTGAAGTCAAAGGATCATCCTCATCAAGGTCTTAGTCTAGGTAGTAAGTGTGGTCTGTCTAGGATTTCTTGTAAAAATCCTTAAGTGGTTGATTTGGTGAAAAAACTCAAAATACCTTAGATTGACCATAGGTCCCTTGAACAAATATTAAAATATGATTAAGAACCTTAAAACATGTTCATCATACTCATAAAGAGTAAGTACAAAACCTTAGAATCAAATCTTATCTTAAAGGTTTTGAAAAGGGATTCTGTAAATAAAATTAGTCTATCAAGTCGATCAGATAGGCCATCCAACCGATTAGGTTGACCATCCAGCCGATCAGGCAAGCCCTGTGATCGACTGGATAGAACAATTTTTTTCAAAATTTGTCTGCATGTACTGATTGGGTTGGCTCTCTTTGCTAATCCATCTAAGATCATTCAAAAGATCTTTATGAGTTGTTAATCATGTTTTACTAACAGAATTAAAGACTTTGTAATTCATGCAAATCATTAAAGTCAAAGAAAAAACATTAAAAATTAGAAAAACTAAAAACTGGAAACTTTTTGGTCTATCCAGCCGATTAGGAGGACCATCCAATCGATTAGATGGTCCATCCAGCCGATCACTCCTTCCTCTAATCGATTGGATAGAACAAAATCTCATAAAATGTGTTTTTATGATCCAGCGATTAGGAAACTGATCCAGGCGATGAGGCAACCATCCAGCCGGTTAGGAGGCTCCTCTAATCGACTGGATAGTTCAGAAAAATTCTGATAAACTATTTTTATTTCCAACGACTACATTTATAACGAGTATCTCGTATTTCATGCTCATCAAATGGTAATAAATTTCAAATCAATATAAATATAAGTGATCTTTGAATGATCTAATGAATGACTACACTTACTCTTACACTGTTACATTGAAAATCATTCTCTTAAGCTAAAAATCTCAAATCTGTAAAACGATCCTTTGTTTTTCTCTTTGAGCTAAATTCCAACCTTCCACATGAGAGATTTATTAGAGCTTGCTATTCTATTCAAATCCAACTCTTAAAGGAGTTTTTCTTTCGAGTGTAAAACCCAAAATCTTTATTGTATTCAATCCAAGAACCTGCGTGTTCTTCAATGAAGCTACTGCTTCGGTAAATAGAGAGGGTTGTGCTCTATTGGTGAGGGTTCTATCTCGACCGAAAGAGAGATTGTAAAAGGGTTTAGGCTTCACCAGATTAAGAAGCCTGTGCAGTCGTGGACTGTAGTGGAATCCTCTTAGCTGGTGTTGCTTGAGACGGGGAGTAGGCTGGATTTGCCGAACCTCGAAAACAAATCTGTGTTTGCATCTCTTAACTTTTTTTCCTTCTTCTTGTGCATTTTATTATTTTATCTAGTTTGTGCTTAGCTACATTTCCTTTAGTTTTTATTTTCCGTATTTAAAGGGAATAATTTTAAATCTGCCATTGACCCTATTGGTCCCCTCTACGGTCCATATCTGGGCAACAAGTGGTATCAGAGCCTGTAACTCTTAGTAGATCTTAAAAATCTTAGAGTTTAAAGATCTTAATGGCAAACAATAGTTTTTCAGTTGGCCTAGGAGAAGGACAATCCACAACCAGAATGATGTATTACTTTCAATCTTTAGACTATCAATGCTGGAAGGTAATCATCAATGGTCCCTATCTTTCTCATAAAATCATTGATAATGTTAAAATTCCTAAGGTTGAGGAAGAATGGGATGAAAATGATATTAAACAAATCCAGATCAATGCTAAGGCTATTAGCAACCTTTACTGTGCGCTTAGTCCCTAAGAGTTTAATAGAGTCTCTGGCTGTAATACAGCCAAATAAATTTGGAATAAATTACAAGTTACATATGAGGTAACAAACCAAGTAAAAGATGAAAAAATCAATATGTTAGTTCACAAATATGAACTGTTTAAAATGGAAAAGGATGAGTCCATTGCAGAAATGTTTACCTGTTTTACTAACATTACTAATGGTTTAAAATCTCTTGGTAAAACATATACTAATGCAGAAACAGTAAGGAAGATACTGAGATCTCTGCCAAAGGACTGGTCTCCAAAGGTTACTGCTATTTAAGAAGCCAAAGACCTCTCTAAGCTAACAATGGATGAGCTGCTGGGTTCACTGATGACTCATGAAGTCATTATGAAAGAGCATCAATCAGATGAACCAAGACCTAAAAGAGGACTGACATTGAAAGCCTCTCAACCTATTGAGAGTGAAGAAGAAGAGGAAAGTGAAGAAGATGAAGATTGTCACTAATGGCAAGGAAGTTCAATAAATTTCTAAAACACGAGAACTTCAAAAAGAGGCCATTCAAGAAGGAGTTCTCCAAAAAGATAGCTATGGGAGAACCAAGCAAGAAGGATCCGATCACATGCTTTGAATACAAGAAGCCAGGCTATATTAGATTGGAGTGTCCTCAACTTGCCAAAAGCAAGAAATACAAGAAGAGAGCCATGAAGGCCACTTGGGATGACTCAGAAGACAGCAACACTGAAGCATTAAGTGATGAAGAGACAGCCAATCTATGCCTCATGGCAATTGAAAATGATGAGTTAAATTTTTCATCCAATGACTCTCTTTCCTATGAAGAAATAAGAGATGCTTTCGATGAATTATATGCTGAATTTAGAAAAATTGTTTCTAAAAATAAATCTCTTAAAAAGGAAAATCTCTTGCTCCTCACGTCACAAGAAAACCTTCAAAAGGAAATTGAAGATGAAAGAAAAGGATCAATCATCTCTAATTCACACATGCAATTGTGATGAGAATGAGGCAAAGATTAAGGACTTAACTGAAATTTCTTTTATACTTTCAACTGGAGAAAAAAATTTAGCTAGAATTTTGGGACAACAAATTTGTGTTTTTGGAAAAGCTGGTTTGGGGTATAACCCTTTGTCAAAACAAAAAGACTATCAAATTTTTTTTCAAAACCCCCTAGTAATTCAACTACACCTTTAACTGCTTTTTATAATTTTAATAAAAAAGTTGTAGTTAAACAAGTTTGGGTTCCAAAAGGGACTTCCCCTACCAAAACTAACTATGGAGGACCCAAGATGATTTGGGTACCAAAGAAAGTTACTTGAACTTATCTTGTAGGTATGCCTCAAGTCAAAATCCTCCAAAATAGTATGGTTTTTGGATAGCGGCTGTTCGAGGCACATGAGTGAGAACAAAGATTTATTCATTTCTATCTCTCCCAAGGATGGAGGGCATGTGACCTTCGGGGACAACGCAAAAGGGAAGATCATTGGCATCAGAAATGTTGGTAAGAATTCTTCTACTCTAATTAAAAATGTTTTATTAGTTCAAGGACTTAAACATAATCTAATTAGTATAAGCCAACTTTGTGATAAATGTTTAAATGCTTGTTTTAAATCAAATCTTTGCATGATTAATGATAAGGATAATGCAATACTTTGTTTAATGCACATAGAAATCAGAATGTTTATACTTTTGAATTTGATGATTTAACTGCTCAAAACATGATGTGTTTATCTGCTGTTAGTGAAGTTAGTTGACTGTGGCATAGACGTTTAGGTCATGCTAGTATGGATTTGCTTTCTAAACTATTTTAAAATGACTTAGTAAAGGGTCTCCCAAAGACCACTTTTATCAGAGATAAAATATGTGATGCATGTCAACTTGGAAAACAAATAAAATCATCATTCAAGAATAAGAAATTTATCTCAACCTCTAGGCCCTTAGAACTTCTTCATATGGACTTGTTTGGACCCAATGAAGTAGTTAGCCTAGGTGGTAAAACATATACCTTTGTGATTGTTGATGATTAATCTAGATATATATGGATATTGTTTTATCACATAAAAGTGAAGCACCTAATCTATTTAAAAAGTTTTGTAATAGAGTGCAAAATAAAAAATGATACACTATCAATAACATAAGAAGTGATAGAGGTGGTGAATTAAAAAATAAGGAGCTTGAGTTTTATTGTGAAGAAAATAGTTTTAACCATAACTTCTCAGCTCCAATAACTCCACAACAAAATGGAGTTGTTGAAAGGAAGAATAGATATCTTCAAGAGATGGCTAGACCAATGCTTAATGAGCATAAACTTCCTAATTATTTTTGGGTTGAAGCTATTAATACCTCTTGTTATGTTATTAATAGGGTAATAATAAGGAACAATTATGAACTTTGGAAAGGAAGATCCCCAAATATTGGTTATTTTAAAGTGTTTGGATGTAAATGTTTTATTCTAAATGACAAACACCATTTAAAGAAATTTGATCCTAAAGCTAATGAAAGAATCTTCCTAGGTTATTCTAATAATAGCAAAGCTTATAGAGTTTATAGTAAAAAATCTTTAATGGTTGAAGAATCAATTCATGTAGTCTTTGATGAAGCTAATCCATTTGAAAAGATTAAACCAATTGAAGATGATGAAGATACTAATATTGAGAAAATTTCTAAAGAAATATCTAATCTTGAACTAACTAATCAAGAAAAAGAACAACAAGAATCTAATGAAACTAATCCTAAAAATCTTGTTGAAAATGAAGATGAAGAAGAAATTGATATTGAAGAATCAATCAAACTACCTAAAGCTTGGAGATTAACTAAAGATCATCCTAAAGACCTAATCCTTGGTGACATAGAAAAGTGAGTTAGAACAAGAAGAAACATTTGTAATAATCTAGCTTTCCTTTCTCAAATTGAACTTAAGAATGCCCTTGAAGGTATTGAAAATAAATCTTGAGGTATTGCAATACAAGAAGAACTCAACCAATTTGAAAGAAACCAAGTATGAGATTTAATGCCTAGACCAAAAGATAAATCTGTTAATGGTACTAAATGAGTTTTTAGAAATAAAAAAGATGAATCTAGAAATATAATTAAAAACAAAGCTAGGTTAGTAGCTTAAGGTTACAACCAAGAAGAGGGGATAGACTATGATGAAACCTTTACCCCGGTTGTTAGACTTGAAGTCATTAGAATGCTACTTGCCTTTGCAAGTCATAAAGACTTTAAGCTATTCCAAATTGATGTAAAAAGTGTATTTCTAAATGGATTTATTTCTGAAGAAGTCTATGTAGAGCAACCTCCTTGCTTTGAAAATCGTAATCTATCTAATCATGTGTTTAAACTAACAAAAGCTTTGTATGGACTAAAACAAGCTCCTAGACCTTGGTATGAAAGATTAAGTAACTTTTTGATTGATAATGAATTTATAAGAGGAAAACTTGATACAACTTTGTTTGTGAAAACAAAATCAAATGAGATGCTATTAGTTCAAATATATGTTGATGACATTGTTTTTGGTTCCACCAATGAATGTTTGTGTAAAGAGTTTGCTAATATTATGCAAAAAGAATTTGAAATGAGCATGGTGGGAGAATTGACATTCTTTCTTGGACTTCAAATAAAGCAAACTAAACAAGGAACCTTTATAAATCAAAGCAAATATACTAAAGAACTTCTTAAGAAATTTGGTATGAAAAATACTATAATAATGTATACTCCTATAAGCATATCAATCAAGTTAGATAAAGATGAAAGTGGTAAAAAGGTTGATGAAAAGAAATATAGAGGCATGATAGGAGTCTACTGTACTTAACTACAAGCAGACCTGACATTATGTTTAGTGTATGCTTATGTGCTAGATTTCAATTTTGTCCAAAAGAATCTCACCTAACTACTGTTAAAAGAATTTTTAGATACTTGTTAGATTCAACAGATCTAGAACTCTGGTATCCAAAGAATATATCATTAGAATTAATAAGCTACTCAGATGCTGACTTTGCTGGATGTAAAATTGATAGAAAAAGTACTAGTGGAACTTGTCATTTCTTAGGGTGTTCCCTTGTTTCATGGTTTAGTAAGAAACAAAATTCTGTAGCTTTGTCCATAGCTACGACTGAATACATAACTGCTGGAAGCTGTTGTGTTCAAAATCTTTATATGAAACAACTCTTGGAAGATTATAAATTGTTATATTCCAACATTCCAATTAATTGTGACAATACTAGTGTCATTTGTATGACTAAAAATCATATTCAACACTCAGGAACTAAATATATAGAAATCAGATATCATTTCATTAGAGATCATGTACAAAATGGGGATGTTGTATTGGAATTTGTGGATACAAACAACCAACTTACTGATATATTCACAAAACCTCTTCAACATGAAAGGTTTAGTACCTTGAGAAGAGAATTAGGCATAAGTAAACTATTTGAAATTTTATAATCTCAAAATATTCAAAATCTAAGCATAAAACTTAAGAGAAATCATCTTAAAAGTGAAAACTTAAGAATCTGTAAAATTTAATAAAAATTGCCAAAAAAATACTTTCATTTGATAAAAAATGATTAATGTTGATTTGCAATGATTAATTGATGTTTTGGATTGAGTATGTAATGATCATTGTATGGAAAATTGGATTTTGAAGAAATCTGCAAATTTTCAGATTTTTTCTTCTATCCAGTTGATCACCCTAGTGATCTAATCGATTGGATGGTGGATTCAGCCGATCAGACAAGGCATCTAATCGACCGGATAGTGTAAAAATGTATGTTATGAATGAATTGTTGCAAATTGTGTTTTTCTTCTATCCAGCTGATTAGACCATCCATGTAATCGACTAGATAGTGAAATTTTTAGAAAATTCTTTCTTTAAAACCCGAAATCCCCAAATTCTGCCTTTTCATTTTAAAAACCTCCTGTTCCTGACCTTATTCGCACTTCCCTCCAAAACCTAGTTCCTCATTTTTTTTCAATTCCAGACCCTCAAATCACTTCCAAATCATCCGAAATCAATTGCAATCTACTTCAATGGTGAGAACAAAGACCACAGAAGAAGGGTCCAGCCCTAAAAGATAGAGACACTCTAAGGAACCTGCTGAAGAAGAAGAAGCTCCTGTCTCGTGCTTCAAGACCAGGAAAGCTGCCAAGAAATACAGAGACATATCAATTCCAGATCCATCGTGTATGGTAAGATCCTCAACTCCGATGTTCTTAGTAAGTGGGGCCTAGGTCACATCTATGACATCTTTAAAGCTCTAGGATGGCTCCAACTCCTTCAATTCAAGGAACCCATGCTCCCTGAATTAGTCAAGCTTTTCTATTCTCACATTCACTTCAATCCTTCCACCAACACTTTCACCTCCTTTGTCTATGGCAAGGACATCACCTTGTCTATAGAAATTCTCACTTCCATCCTTTCTGTTCCTACTGGAAGCATAGAGATGTTTGCTTCCAAAGATTGGCCAAATTATCCTAGATTTGAGCCAATTGAAGCTCTAAATCTTATCTGTATTAAAGAAATTACCCAAGCCTCTCTCTCAACTCTTAACAGTCTGACTTTGGATGCCAGACTGGTTCATCACAATATTTCCTACAACATCCTTCCCAGGAAAGGTAGTAGAAATTACCTTTCATATTTTGATGTCTTTCTTATTTGGTGTGTTCTGACCACCAAACATTTTGATCTCTGCTATCTCATCTTCCACAACATGGTGGAATGTGTACCTAAGAAGAATGCCTATCCACCCTATGGACAGCTTCTTACCATTATTTTTAAACACTTTGAACTCACTTTTGACTCCACCCTTGAAGTCATTCACCCTGCCCACTATGATATCTATAGCCCAACTACACTAGTTAGAATGGAATATCAGTGGAATCAGGATCTCCAGAAATGGTTTCCCAAAAACTCTGGCACTCACCCTTCCTCCTCCATTGCACAACCTCCTTCATCTACAGATCCAGCACCTCCTTCTGCCCCCTCTGTTTCTGATCCTCCTTCTGACTCTCCTCTTGATCAGCCCTTTCATTCTCCATCTCCTGTTCAATCCCCTGCTAGAGCAGCCTTCTCTCCTCCCTCTTCTCCTCCCAGAGCCTCCACTCCTCACTTTGAGGTTGGTGGTCCTTCTGCTCAACCTGAGCACCCTTTTAGAACTTCCATTTTTGATGATGTTCTTGGTCTCCTGATGGGCAAGCTGGACTCCATTAGCACTGAAATGATCAGCTTTTAAGCTAAAATGAGAGAGAGATTGGAGATTCAAGAAGCTCAAGCCCTTGGTCTGCAAACAGAAGTGAGGGACAGGATAGCTTATCTAGAGGGATCCTCAGCTGATTTTAGAACTGAAATGAGGGAAAGGTTGACCTTGACTGAAGCTTTCATTGCTGCTGTACATGAAGATATGAAGGAAAGGATTGATGCAGCCTACTCAGTCCTAGGGACTGTAAACATGGATACTTCAGTCACTAAAAATAGAGTGGACACAGTGACTTCTCTGCTCCAAAGACTAGAAGGTGATCAGATGGAAGAATTTCTCAAGATGGACAAAGTAACAAAGGTGATTCAAGGAAAAGTGGACTCTTCAGCTCTTCATTTGCAGACTCATGGGAAGCTGCTTCTTGACATAGCTGAACAAGATTCTCTCTCAGCTACAATAATTCTAAGAGCCACTGATGAGCTTAAGAAGATCAAAAATTTCTTAGTCAACTTGGCTACTAGAGCCACCACTTCTAGCCCCCCCTCTCAAGCTCCATCTTCTTCAAAATCTAAGGGAAAACAGCCCATGCAAGGTACTATCAAAGGAGAACTTATCATCTCCCTTCCCTCATCTGATGAAGAACCTATTTAATCTTCATCTTCTGTTTCTTCTGGTGACTCCCCTGCTCATTCCTCTAATGAAGAAGAAACCAAGACTCCAGCCCATGAAGATGCAGCCCGTCAAGAAGACATTCTTACCAAGGTTGCTGATCTCATCAAGAAGCAAAAGTAGGATGGACTATAGTTCTAGGTTTTCTTGTTCTTGTTTGATTTTTTTGTTGTTGACAAGGGGGAGAAGTCAAGAAATGAAATGCATGGATGTTTCGAATGTCTGAACTGCTATGTATGAATTGTTTGAAACATATGAAATACATGAGACTTATTCTTTAGACATATTTTCCTTTGTGTTATAATACTTGAATTCAATTAAGAATATCATGAAACTTCTCTTGATTCTTGAAATAAAATAAATTCTCTTATGAAACTTCTCTTATTAGTAAATAGAAAAATCTTTAAGAATCCTTTAGTGGAAATTTTCTTGGTTTCATCTTAATATTTTTTATATATGCACATACTTAGGGGGGGCTCTCCTCATATTTTTATGGAAAGTATCTGTTGAGGGGGAGCTTATGTCACGCCTTGATTTCTAAAAACTCACAACTCGGCTCATTATCTATGGTCTGACCTGAGATCTAGACTTCAGGGGTGAGGATTATTAATAATTTAATATATAATTGGTATTTTAAGTATATAATTTTTTGTTTTGTTTTGTTTTGTTTTGTTTCTTATAAATAATTATGAAATAAATAGTAAACAAAATTATTTTGGCCTAAAATTTTACAGGGACATACTTCTATTAGTTTAGGAACTACGTATAAAATTTCAGAATTTTCTGATAATGGAAAAATATTCTGTAAATATTTTTTTGAAACTAAACTTAAAATTTAAAGAAAACAACAATGTCGCATTACTTTTATTTAAAATATTTAAATCTAAAATTTGATTTCTATACCCACCATGTCTTCCTAAGATATATAAACAAATTCTAGAAAATAAATTTACTTCTAAAGTTCATACATCATTCACTAATTTCAATTAAATAAATAAAAACATTAAAAATATCCACTAAAACATGATCCATTAATTTTGTAATTAATTCTAAATCATGAGAGAAGTCTTCATATTTCTTCTTCCTTTCCAAACATCCATTACTCCATACCTGAAAATATTGACATGAAGGTCTAATGAGATATGAAGCCCAATAGGAAAAATCTACTCCATTTCTTACAATTAATTTACAATAAAAAGGCATGCAATATAAATACATTAAAAAATATATCAATTAACATTATGATTCATGCAAGTATCATGGCTCGATTTTCGCACCAGCTCGGCCTTACTATCATCACCGATTTTAGTACCAGTTTCGGTCAAATTGACTATCCCAAGCAAGGGATCTTCCTCGAGGGCTTTAGGGCCTTTCACCCAAGGATCCACGATCCTGGCTTGCTCATCATTTTAAGGGCTCTCACCCACGGCATCATATAACCATCTTTAATGCATCAATCATGCATAAGATGTTATTTACAACATAGCAATCATTGTATCACATATTTTTCATCTATTCACAATCTCATGTTGTAGATTTCTACATTATTTGCGCAATAATAAACAAACAAAAATTATTGCATGCTAATATAATTCTGAAAATCTCAAATAACATGTCATCATCTACTTAGAAGTTTTAGTAACAATATCATCACTATCAAACATTTATTTGATTTTTTTTTACTACAAATTTATTATAAAAAAAAGAATGGCAAAAACCTACCTGGATTTTTCTCGATTATTGATTTCCTCCCAAAAGCCTATCGACTCGATCTTTTCACTCGTTTTCTCGGGCTTGATCTACACCTAGAGAGAATATTATTTTAGTGCACAGAAAAGAAAAACATTTAAAAAGATAGAATATGTGGGAAAGATGGATCAGAGTGAGGAAAACCTAGGAAAAAAAATGAAGAAGAAGAAGAAAAGCTAAAAGAAAACCTTAGCTTTTTTTGTCTTCTTCCTTTCTCTCTACATCCACGTTCTATCCTTCTCCCCCCTCACGTTTTCTCTCTCTCTTCCTACGTTTTTCCTTGTGATTTGAAGTCTCCAAAAGTGACCTAATTAATTTAAACTACTTAATTCAAACTAACCTAATCTAAAACAATCTCTATCTCCTTAATTCAAATTTAAAACAAAGGGTGAGCTTTTATCCCATGGGTTTTCCACTTTAGGCCCATAACTCTCTTTTGCTTCATATATATATATATATTTTTTTTTTTCTCGATTCTTACAACCTAAGCCCCTAAAAAAAATTTCGTCCATGAAATTAAGACGTACCTTTGTTGTCGAATAAGTTTGGATATTTGTCCCGAATCTCAGACTCTAACTCCCAAGTTGCCTCATTCACATCATGTTGTTGCCACAACACCTTAACCCTAGGAATGGTCCTGGTGCACATCACTTGTTGATGTAGAGCCCCAGACTTTTCATGCTTAATACATGACGCTTTCGTTGTCATCTTGCCTTTTTAAGAGGTATGATTAATAAATGAGGAAGAATTTGGAAATTTTGAAATGTCAGAATTGTTCCTTTTCGAAGTACGAACACAACCCAAGTTGAATCGTCAAAATCGGACGAACGAGTCAAAAGATATGGCCAAAACAGTTTGTACCTGTAGGAAATCGTAGCACAGACAACGTACTCTGATAACGTATACTGTGTGCATCCGTTGTACAACTCACCACGGGCACGTTGTGCAGCTCACCACGGGTACGTTGTACAACTCACCACAGGCACGTTGTGCAGCTCACCACGGGTACGTTGTACAACTCACCACGGGCACGCCGTACATGAGACAACGTGACAACGGGTTCGTCACCCTTGACAACGGCACCACGAGTTGGCACTATTCACTCACCACGAGTTGGCACTATTCACGGCACCACGAGTTGGCACTATTCACGGCACCACGAGTTGGCACTATTCACTCACCACGAGTTGGCACTATTCACGGCACCACGAGTTGGCACTATTCACGGCACCACGAGTTTGTACTATTCACGGCACCACGAGTTGGCACTATTCACTCACCACGAGTTGGCACTATTCACGGCACCACGAGTTGGCACTATTCACTCACCACGAGTTGGCACTATTCACTCACCACGAGTTGGCACTATTCACAGCACAATGTGTTCAGCACTATTCACGGTCCTCGCGTCATTGCAGAAATCCCGGTAAGGGTATTACGGTCTTTTGGTCAGTTCACTCTTACCTTAAGAGTTTAACCCGAGCCTTTAGGGCTTCATTCAACACTTAGAGAGTTTGAGAGAATAGGAGAAAGGGGAGAAGGCGATTCCAACCTAGGGTTTCCATTTTTGGAGAGAAATCAAAGGGGTTTTGAAACCCTAGATCAACCTCAAACCCGTTTTCTTCAAGATTTTGGTTCAGGCATTGTGGAGCTCGCGATCCAAGCTAGGGCAGCAGCTACACAGTCATTTGAACGAGGGTTTCTTCCTCACTTCTTCAAGGTCGGTACTTTTTACTACCCTCCTAGTTATAGTTCTTCTTTCTCCTCCTATTCTCTTCATTTTCTTTTATTTACACATGTGCTATGAGATGGATGAATGGTGAATGGTGAATGGTAAATGGTGAATGATGAATGGAGATGGAATGGGTGATTGGATGCCAATGGTTGTGTGTGATGAACAAATGGGGAAGGGCAATGTTTCAATAATGAACATACATGTATGATTTGAGAAAAACCCATTTAGAAAAGCATGTTGTAGGGTAAATCCATAATGAACACACCATGTTTGATGAAATGCCAAGGTGAATAAAGTGAGCTGTAAATTAGTAAATTCATGCCTACTAAATTCTGAATATTGCTAGGGCCCATGATAGTGTGTTTCCTGCTTTCCCTAAATGCTATGAATATTGAATTACTAAATCTTTAATGTTATGTGTGTTGTGAAATTTCTCAAATGTCATGTTTAAATTTAAATGCAAGTATGCACACGGTTCCCACGAGCACGGCATGCATGACATGATTTATCGAGGTTTCCAAGAAAATGGGTAGAGGTGGGGCATATCCTACGATATGTTTTACCTCGCTTTTCACAAGTAGACAAGAACCAACATTCCACGAGGGGTCTCCCCTCACTCACAAGTGCATATCATAAAGAAGGGTCTCCCTTCCCTCGCAAGTACATACATATCATAAAGAAGGGTCTCCCTTCCCTCGCAAGTGCATTGCATAAAGAAGGGCCTCCCTTCCCTCTCAAGGCATCTCACAAGTACGTCTCACGAGTGCATCTCACAAGTTACATGTTTACAAGCAAGCATGCATGACATGATATGACATACAAGAATCAAGCAAGATAGACAAGACAAGCTTTCACGTACGAAAAGATATTTCAAGTCAAGTCAAGTGCACGATGTTTTCAAGAGGATTTATCGGTCTTCTACGAGTTCAAGCATGATTATAAACTGCTTTACTTCCTTGTATGATATGAATTGTTTCCGTTTGACAAATATAAATTGCTCCTGATTATGTATTGCCATGTTTATGCTATAATTGTTGGTTAGTATTCAGTACCCGCTGAGTATTCCATGCTCAGCCGTACTTCTTATGTCGGCAGGTTCTAAGGGAGCTGCTACTCCATTTGATATTTGTGCTCCTGGTCCATGGGTGGAAGAGGAGTACGTCGAGGAGCCTTTGGAGGAACCTCCAGTAGAGGGTTACCAATAGGTGGTTGTAGATTCTGAGTGGTTTAGCTGTGGGTGAGACGAGAGTCAGATTTATGTATTTTGGCGGGCATGTCCGCACTGTCTTATGGTTACCTTTTGTATAAACTTGGATTTGCGTAAGTATATACATAGAGGTTTGTTTAGACTTCCGCTGTGCTATGTTAGAGTATGTTTCTGCTGTTTATATCCTCTATTGTATATGCTTTGTGGGTTTTGCAGGTTAGTTGTCAAGTAAGTCATGATTAGTCGTCCAAAGTTCACTCTAACTCCGAGGGTGGGTTTCGGGTCGTGACAGAAGTGGTATCAGAGCCTAGGCTTTAGGTCTCTAGGGTCACTTAGAATCTTATACCACGGCTTGACAAGAGCATATGTCAGGAAACAAGTTAGGAAGAAAGTAAGTCGGAAGAGAGTCTTGATCCAAGTATAAGACTAAACTTTAGTCTTAGTCTAAAATGGTTGCTTTAACCAAGTACGGGTCCTAGGTACGCTAGAACACTAGAGTATAAGTATAAAGTGATGAATACTCTGATGACTTGATGTGATGAGTATTAGTATTATACAACTAATATAAATTGAATTATTGTGAAATGGCATTGAATTAAACTGTAGTTTCAAGTTAGACTCATGTGGTGTTATTATTCTCAGGACCTTAGTCATGAGACGGAACACACGGGGTCGTGGACCGCATACCAGAGCTTCCTCTTCTTCACGGGATGAGGATGAGCAGCCGGACCTCTCTCAGGTCTTAGGCTCTATTGCTGAGACACTCGCCATACTGGCAGCTCGGCAAGCTATACCATCGTCGGCGGCACCTACTCCACCGCCCGCAACTCCAGTACATCGTACCGTTGGAGTTGAGGCATTCAGGAGATTGAGGCCTCCACCCTTCCATGGGAGTGTGGACCCTCTTGCTGCGGAGGCGTGGATCCTCCAGATGGAGAAGATCTTTACGGTCCTCTCACCTGCAGAGGAGGAGAGAGTAGCATGGGCAGCTTTCATGCTAGAAGGCAAAGCCCACCATTGGTGGTTGTCCGCACTGAGGACGAGAGATTTGACCATGCAGGGTCTACCTTGGACGTGGGAGGAGTTCAAGGATACTTTTTTCAAGAAGTATTTTCCGATTGGAGCACGGGAAAAGAAAGAGAGAGAATTCATCAACCTTGAGCAAGGTTTGATGTCGGTGGCACAATACGAGGCCAAGTTCTCAGAGTTGTCGAGATTTGCGCCTCATATGGTTGCTATTGAGGCAATGAAGGCGAGAAGATTTGAGCAAGGGCTCAAGGATGTGATTATGGAGAAGGTTTCCATTTTCAGGCATGCCACCTACCCTGAGGTAGTAGACAAGGCCTTATTGGTCGAGGCCAATTCGGAGACAGTGTCCAAGAAGAGGGAGTTGGCGAGAGGCCAAGCCAGTAGTTCAGCACCTCCAGAGAGGCGGACTCGTTATCAGTATGCGTGGCCAGCACCATCGATGAGGCCTTCTTATGCGCCTCCAGCTCCACGGCAGTATGTGCCTCAGGCACCGAGACCTCAGGCTCTTCCAGCCCCACGGCCTGTTGCACCTCAGACGATGAGGTATGCTCCGCTTCCGGCCCCTCCGACTTATACACATGAGGTCTGCACTTCATGCGACCGAAGGCACCCGGCAGGAGATTGCCGAAGAGCATCGGGTGGATGTTTTCATTGTGGTCGCCAGGGCCATATGATCAGGGATTGCCCCAGTTGGCATTTACCAGGCCAGTCTCAGGGGATTAGTCCACCAGCACGCCCAGCAGGATCATATCAGACGTCATCTCAGACTACCCGGTCTACGCCTCAGTCTCGCCAGGCAAACCAGGGGCGAGTTTTTGCCTTGACAGAGGGTGATGCACTTGCTTCTGATGATGTGGTGCAAGGTACGCTGTTAGAGTTAACTTCTTTATTCGTGATTATTATGTTATGCTCTATTCTCTGTGTATGTACTTGGCATGTTATATATGTATATATACCTACATGTATACACTGTTGATGCATGGATTGACTTAGTTAGTTAAAATTTCAGGAACCCTACTAGTCAATGAGTATTTGGCTCGTGTATTGATTGATACCGGGTCTACTCATTCATTTGTCTCGCCGAGTTTTTCAGAGGGCTTTTCTGTGGAGCCTACTCAGCTAGAACCGGAGTTAGCCATTTCGACTCCTCTCGGCAAAACAGTATTGGCAGATAAAGTGTGTAGAAATAGTGTGGTCCAAGTTGGAAGCCACGAGTTGGTGGTTGATCTCATTGTCCTTGGATTCCAAGACTTTGATGTTATATTGGGAATGGATTGGTTAGCAGCACATCATGGGCATGTAGCTTGCTTTGAGAAAATGGTACTCTTCAAGCCAGTAGAAGGAAAACCATTCCACTTTCGCGGGTTGAGAAGTAGATCTATTGCTAGTTTTGCGGCGTTGGGCTTAGCTAACCCCGAGGCAAAGGACTCATCGACTATTCCGGTTGTGAGTGAGTTCCTGGATGTATTTCCAAGGGAGTTGCCAGGATTGCCTCCAGACAGGGAGATTGAGTTTGTGATTGAGCTTGCACCAGGCACAGCTCCTGTTTTCAGAGCTCCATACAGAATGGCCCCTATTGAACTCAAGGAGTTGAAGACCCAGTTGGAAGAATTACAAGGTCTTGGTTTCATTCGACCAAGTGTCTCTCCGTGGGGAGCCCCGGTGTTGTTTGTTAAGAAGAAAGATGGCTCGATGCGGATGTGTGTCGATTACCGGCAATTGAACAAAGTCACCATAAAGAATAGGTATCCCTTGCCTAGGATTGATGACTTGTTCGATCAGTTGAAGGGAGCGAGATTTTTCTCGAAGATAGATCTTCGATCGGGTTATCACCAGTTGAAGATTAAGGCGGAAGATGTTCCCAAAACTGCTTTCAGGACTCGGTATGGGCACTACGAGTTCTTGGTAATGCCTTTTGGACTCACGAACGCGCCAGCAGCCTTTATAGATTTGATGAACCGGGTGTTCCAGCCACACCTTGATAGGTGCGTGATTGTATTTGTGGATGACATTTTGGTCTATTCCCAGACACGGGAAGATCACACACGCGACCTATGCCTTGCTTTGAAAATGCTAAGAGAGCACAAGCTATACGCCAAACTTAGCAAGTGTGAGTTTTGGTTGGAAGAGGTGGCATTCCTAGGCCACGTTGTTTCGGCAGAAGGTATCTCGGTAGATCCGAAGAAGATCGAAGCAGTTATGAGTTGGGCGAGGCCCAAGAGTGTTACTGAGATACGCAGTTTTCTTGGATTGGCAGGCTACTACAGGAGATTCGTAGAAGGTTTCTCTAGCCTTGCAGCACCGCTCACTTACTTGACAAGGAAGAACGCCAAGTTTGTATGGAGTGACAAGTGTGAGATCAGTTTCACGGAACTGAAGAAGAGGCTTACTACAGCCCCTGTCCTTACTGTGCCATCTGGACCTTATGGGTATGAGGTGTATAGTGATACCTCACACGTTGGACTTGGGTGTGTACTCATGCAGCATAAGAAAGTCATTGCCTATGCATCAAGGCAATTGAAGGAGCATGAGAAGAATTATCCCACGCATGACTTAGAGCTTGCGGCGGTCGTGTTTGCACTTAAGATTTGGCGTCATTACCTTTATGGGGTGGAGTTCTATGTGTTCACTGATCACAAGAGTCTCAAGTATCTCTTTTCCCAAAAGGAGCTAAATCTAAGGCAACGGCGTTGGATGGAATTTCTGAAGGACTATGATTGTACCATTCAATACCACCCGGGCAAAGCAAATGTAGTGGCTGATGCTTTGAGTAGAAAACCTCAAGGGTTGTTAGCACACATGTTAGTTCAAGAATGGAAGCTACTAGAAGATTTGGCAAATCTGGACATCAGTGTGAATAACTCTGTCCGTGGTCCTATCTTGGCAAATGTTACGGTTCGGCTGTACATTATAGATTTGATCCAAGAATATCAAGCCATGGATGCTGAATTGTCGGCTTATCGGGATAAGGAAGTTGCTAAGGGTAGTGAGGACTTCTCTCTCACTAGTCGCGGTGCTATCACTTTCAAAGGAAGGTTGTGTGTTCCGGCCAACGCAGATCTTCGACGAGAGATCATGGATGAGGCACATCGTTCGAAGTATACAGTGCATCCAGGGGGTACAAAGATGTACCGGAACCTCAAGAGTCACTTTTGGTGGCGGAATATGAAGAGGGATGTTGCGGAATATGTAGCACGGTGCTTGGTGTGTCAACAAGTGAAAGCAAAACACATGCGACCCGCTGGTCTATTGCATTCCCTTCCTATTCCAGAGTGGAAATGGGAGAACATATCCATGGATTTCATAGTTGGCTTGCCAAAGACGGCAAGGGGCTCAGATGCGATATGGGTAGTAGTGGATTGTTTGACAAAGTCCGCTCATTTCTTACCCTACCGAACTACTTTCAACTCAAGTCAGTTGGCTGCACTATACATCAAGGAAGTAGTTAGATTGCACGGAGTGCCTGTTAGTATTGTGTCGGATCAGGATCCAAGATTCACGTCAAGATTTTGGAAAAGTTTCCAAGAGGCTATGGGTTCCCAACTTGATTTTAGTACCGCCTTTCATCCACAAACGGATGGACAAACCGAGAGAGTGAATCAAGTCATTGAAGACATGCTTCGGGCTTGTATGTTAGATTTCAGAGGCAGCTGGGAAGAGCACTTGCCTTTGGTTGAATTCGCCTATAATAACAGCTATCAGGCAAGTATCCAAATGGCACCATTTGAGGCCTTGTATGGGCGAAGTTGTAGATCTCCTCTCTATTGGGATGAGGTAGGAGAAAGGAAAGTGCTTGGTCCAGAGTTGATTGAGCAAACTGCAAACACGATTAAGATCATCCGGGATCGATTGAGAGCCGCTCAAGATCGCCAGAAAAGTTATGCGGACACACGCCGTAGGGACTTGGAATTTCAAGTAGGGGATCAAGTTTTTGTGAAAGTATCTCCTAGCAAAGGGATCATGAGATTTGGGAAGCGAGGCAAGCTCAGTCCTCGGTATGTTGGGCCTTTTGAGATTATCACACGGGTTGGTGAAGTTGCTTATCGAGTAGCTCTTCCACCTCACATGGCTGCAGTTCATAACGTCTTCCATGTGTCCATGCTTCGGAAGTATCTTGCGGATCCTTCGCATGTCATAGACTTGGAACAGTTGGAGATTCGAGAGGACCTCACCTTGATTGAAAAGCCAGTCCAAATTTTAGATCGAAGGAATCAGGTGCTTCGCAATAAGACAATCCCTTTGGTTCTTGTGCAATGGCAACACCATGCTCGGGAAGAAGCTACATGGGAGCGTGAAGCCGAAGTCAAAGCAAAGTACCCAGAATTACTTGAATAAGTTTCTGTGTGAAGTCTGTATATGACTTGTAATGTTCTTTTTGATTTGTAATGCAAGTAGTGTCTGAATTTCGAGGACGAAATTTTTGTAAGGGGGGGAGGATGTAGAGCCCCAGACTTTTCATGCTTAATACATGACGCTTTCGTTGTCATCTTGCCTTTCTAAGAGGTATATTAATAAATGAGGAAGAATTTGGATTTCGAAATGTCAGAATTGTTCCTTTTCGAAATACGAACACAACGTAAGTTGAATCGTCAAAATCGGACGAACGAGTCAAAAGATATGGCCAAAACAGTCTGTACCTGTAGGAAATCGTAGCACAGACAACGTACTCTGATAACGTATACTGTGTGCATCCGTTGTACAACTCACCACGGGCACGTTGTGCAGCTCACCACGGGTACGTTGTACAACTCACCACGGGCACGTTGTGCAGCTCACCACGGGTACGTTGTACAACTCACCACGGGCACGCCGTACATGAGACAACGTTACAACGGGTTCGTCACCCTTGACAACGGCACCACGAGTTGGCACTATTCACTCACCACGAGTTGGCACTATTCACGGCACCACGAGTTGGCACTATTCACGGCACCACGAGTTGGCACTATTCACGGCACCACGAGTTGGTACTATTCACGGCACCACGAGTTGGCACTATTCACTCACCACGAGTTGGCACTATTCACGGCACCACGAGTTGGCACTATTCACGGCACCACGAGTTGGCACTATTCACGGCACCACGAGTTGGTACTATTCACGGCACCACGAGTTGGCACTATTCACTCACCACGAGTTGGCACTATTCACGGCACCACGAGTTGGCACTATTCACTCACCACGAGTTGGCACTATTCACTCACCACGAGTTGGCACTATTCACAGCACAATGTGTTCAGCACTATTCACGGTCCTCGCGTCATTGCAGAAATCCCGGTAAGGGTATTACGGTCTTTTGGTCAGTTCACTCTTACCTTAAGAGTTTAACCCGAGCCTTTAGGGCTTCATTCAACACTTAGAGAGTTTGAGAGAATGGAGAAAGGGGAGAAGGCGATTCCAACCTAGGGTTTCCATTTTTGGAGAGAAATCAAAGGGGTTTTGAAACCCTAGATCAACCTCAAGCCCGTTTTCTTCAAGATTTTGGTTCAGGCATTGTGGAGCTCGCGATCCAAGCTAGGGCAGCAGCTACACAGTCATTGGAACGAGGGTTTCTTCCTCACTTCTTCAAGGTCGGTACTTTTTACTACCCTCCTAGTTATAGTTCTTCTTTCTCCTCCTTTTCTCTTCATTTTCTTTTATTTACACATGTGCTATGAGATGGATGAATGGTGAATGGTAAATGGTGAATGGTGAATGGAGATGGAATGGGCGATTGGATGCCAATGGTTGTGTGTGATGAACAAATGGGGAAGGGCAATGTTTTAATAATGAACATACATGTATGATTTGAGAAAAACCCATTTAGAAAAGCATGTTGTAGGGTAAATCCATAATGAACACACCATGTTTGATGAAATGCCAAGGTGAATAAAGTGAGCTGTAAATTAGTAAATTCATGCCTACTAAATTCTGAATATTGCTAGGGCCCATGATAGTGTGTTTCCTGCTTTCCCTAAATGCTATGAATATTGAATTACTAAATCTTTAATGTTATGTGTGTTGTGAAATTTCTCAAATGTCATGTTTAAATTTAAATGCAAGTATGCACACGGTTCCCACGAGCACGGCATGCATGACATGATTTATCGAGGTTTCCAAGAAAATGGGTAGAGGTGGGGCATATCCTACGATATGTTTTACCTCGCTTTTCACAAGTAGACAAGAACCAACATTCCACGAGGGGTCTCCCCTCACTCACAAGTGCATATCATAAAGAAGGGTCTCCCTTCCCTCGCAAGTACATACATATCATAAAGAAGGGTCTCCCTTCCCTCGCAAGTGCATTGCATAAAGAAGGGCCTCCCTTCCCTCTCAAGGCATCTCACAAGTACGTCTCACGAGTGCATCTCACAAGTTACATGTTCACAAGCAAGCATGCATGACATGATATGACATACAAGAACCAAGCAAGATAGACAAGACAAGCTTTCACGTACGAAAAGATATTTCAAGTCAAGTCAAGTGCACGATGTTTTCAAGAGGATTTATCGGTCTTCTACGAGTTCAAGCATGATTATAAACTGCTTTACTTCCTTGTATGATATGCATTGTTTCCGTTTGACAAATATAAATTGCTCCTGATTATGTATTGCCATGTTTATGCTATAATTGTTGGTTAGTATTCAGTACCCGCTGAGTATTCCATGCTCAGCCGTACTTCTTATGTCGGCAGGTTCTGAGGGAGCTGCTACTCCATTTGATATTTGTGCTCCTGGTCCATGGGTGGAAGAGGAGTACGTCGAGGAGCCTTTGGAGGAACCTCCAGTAGAGGGTTACCAATAGGTGGTTGTAGATTCTGAGTGGTTTAGCTGTGGGTGAGACGAGAGTCAGATTTATGTATTTTGGCGGGCATGTCCGCACTGTCTTATGGTTACCTTTTGTATAAACTTGGATTTGCGTAAGTATATACATAGAGGTTTGTTTAGACTTCCGCTGTGCTATGTTAGAGTATGTTTCCGCTGTTTATATCCTCTATTGTATATGCTCTGTGGGTTTTGCAGGTTAGTTGTCAAGTAAGTGATGATTAGTCGTCCAAAGTTCACTCTAACTCCTAGGGTGGGTTTCGGGTCGTGACATCCTTGGTGTCTATGATCTGGATTGGTCTCACCTCATATATTGCATCTTCCCGTAACTCCACTTCCTGCCATTTAATGATGTGTTTTGGATCTGGTACATACTTGCGCAACATGGACACGTGAAACACATCGTGTACTCCTAAAAATTATGGCGGTATAGCTAACTTATAAGCCACAACTCCTACTCTCTGGAGGATCTCGAAAGGTCCAAAGAATCTCGGAGATAGCTTCCCCTTTTTACCAAACCGAAACACACCCTTACGTGGGGTCACTCGTAAGAACACATGGTCACCAACTTGGAATTCCAAAGGTCTTCTCCGTCGATTAGCGTAGCTCTTCTGACGACTTTGTGCAGTGATTAAACGGTCTCGAATCAGACGAATCTTTTTGGTGGTCTCCTGAATCAACTCTAGTCTGAGTAATGCACGCTCTCCAACTTCTGCCCAATAGATAGGAGATCTGCAAGGTCTCCCATATAGTGCTTCATATGGTGCCATTCCAATACTCGCTTCAAAACTGTTGTTGTAGGCAAACTCTGCCAATGGTAAGTGTTCAACCCAGCTACCCTTGAAATCCAAAACACAAGCTCTCAACATGTCCTCCAAGATCTGAAAAACTCTCTCAGACTACCCATCCGTCTGAGGATGAAATGCAGTACTGAAGCTAAGTTGTGTTCCAAAGGCTTTCTGTAAGCTCTGCCAAAATTGTGAAGTAAAGCTTGAATTTCTGTCAAATACGGTCAATAATGAAACGCCGTGCAATTTTACGATCTCTCAGATATACAGTCTACTTAAAGCGTTCAAAGAATCAGTGGTCTTCATCGCCAAAAAATGTGCCGACTTGGTCAATCTATCTACTATTACCCAAACTGCGTTCTCCCCCTTCTGAGTCCTCGGCAACCCAGATACAAAATCCATAGTGATGTGCTCCCACTTCCATTCTGAAATAGGCATTGATTGCAACATTCCCGCAGGCCTCTGATGCTCTGCCTTCAGTTGCTGGCATGTAAGACATCTGGCCACGTACTCTGCAATATCCTTTTTTTATTCCCTTCCACCAAAATTGACGTTTTAGATCTCTGTACATTTTATTACCTTCTGGGTGGATGGTGTACTTCGAACGGTGAGCCTCACTAAGGATATCTTCTCTCAACTGAGAATCATTCTGTACCCAAAGTCTCCCTAAAAATCGTAAACTGCCATCTGCATGCACTACATAATCCTTAGATGTACTTCTTGATTCAATCTTTGTCTGTCCATCCTCCAACTCTTGGTTCTTCTGTTGTGCCTCAATCACTCTCTGGACTAGATTCGATTGAGCTGTCAAGTTGAACACATAGGCCCCAATATTATGCCTCCCCACATATATATCAAAGTCCTCGATCATTTCTAACATTTTTCATTTTTGCAAAGCTAGTCTAGCCATTAGTCCTTGAGACTTTCTGCTCAAAGCATCTGCCACCACATTCGCCTTCCCCGGATGGTAATGTAGAGTGAAATCATAGTCCTTTAGGAACTCTATCCACCTTCTCTGCCTCAAGTTCAACTCTTTCTGAGTGAATATATACTTTAAACTCTTGTGGTCAGAATATACTTCAAGCCTTTCACCATAAAGGTAATGTCACCAGATCTTCAAGGCAAACACAATCCCCGCCAACTCTAAATCATGAGTGGGATAATTTTGTTCATGATTCTTTAACTGTCGAGAAACATAGGCCACTACTTTACCTTGCTGCATTAGTACACACCCAAGACCCCTCAAAGATGCATCACTATAGATCACATAACCTTCTCCACTAGCCGGTACAATGAGAACTAGAGCGGAAGTAAGCTTTTGTTTTAACTCCTGGAAGGCCTGTTCACATTCCTCGTTCCACTCAAACTTCACTCCCTTCTTGGTTAGGTGAGTCATGTGAGCTGCTAGACGAGAAAAACTTTCCACAAACCTTCAGTAATATCCTGCCATTCCTAGAAAACTTCGGACCTCAAACACATTCTTTGGTCTATCCCAGTTCAGAACGGCCTCAATCTTTGCTGGGTCCACTGAGATACCATCCTCCGAAATTACATGTCCTAGAAATTGCACTTTCGTAAGCCAAAAATCACACTTACTCCTCTTTGCATACAATTTGTGATTACTTAAAGTCTGTAGTGCAATCCTCAAATGTTGTTCATGCTCCTCCCGAGTCTTTGAGTAGATCAAGATATCGTCCACGAACACTACTACAAACTGGTCTGAGTATTGCTTGAACACCCGGTTCATTAGGTCCATCAAAACTGTCGGAGCATTTTTCAATCCAAAAGGCATAACTAGAAACTCAAAATGTTCGTAGCGAGTGCGGAAAGCCATCTTGGAAACATCCTCCTCCTTTACCCTCAACTGATGGTATCCCGATCGAAGATCAATCTTTGAAAAGAATCGGGATCCCTTTAATTGATCAAATAGGTCATCTATTCGTGTCAACTGATATCTATTCTTTATGGTTATCTTATTTAATTGACGATAGTCTATACAGAGACGAAGAGTACCGTCCTTCTTTTTCACAAATAAAACTGGAGCTCCCCAGGGTGAGGTGCTAGGCCAGATAAAGCCCTTATCCTGGAGATCTTGGAGTTGTTCCTTCAGCTCTCGAAGCTCAATAGGTGCCATGCGGTAGGGTGCAATGGATATTGGAGCCGTTCCAGGCTGCACTTCAATTATGAATTCCAATGCTCTTTTAGGAGGCAAACCAGGCAACTCTTCTGAAAATACATCTAGAAAATCATGAACAATCGGGACACGATCTAACAATTTTTCTTCACCCTCTTCATCAATCACATGAGCTAAGAAACTCAAATACCCCACATCTTTTGATTGACAAATTCGGGGTTCCAACTTTGGAAGCGAGGAAGAAACATTCTTATCGCCATAAAAATGAATCACTAGTCCTCCAAGAATACGAAAAGAAACCCTCTTCCTGAAACAATCCATCGTAGCATGATAGGCTGCCAACCAATCCATACCTAGGAGTACATCATACTCAAACATTCCTAGGAGAACTAGATCCATCATAAAATCTTGGTCTCCTATTCGAATAGAACAAGACCGACATATCCTATCGGTCTCTACACTATTTCCTACTAGAGTAGCCACACACAAAGTTGATTTAAGGGGTTCGAACTCCAGACCCAACACAAATGCAAAAGATGTTGATATGAAAGAATGTGAAGAACCCGGATCAAATAAAACCTTAGCCCAAGAATTATACACTAGAAAAGTACCTTCCACCACAGTATTCTGGGCCATGTCGTCCGGTTGGACTAAAGCAAACAATCGACCCTGATCCCTAGGTCTCCGATTACCATCCTGTTGCTGATGTTGAGGCCTCTGTTGTAACTGCTGCTGAGGTCTTTGCTGAATCTGTTGTTGAGGTCTCTGCTGAAACTATTGTTGAGGTGGTGGTGGTTGATAGGGTAGTTGTTGTTGCTGCGGATATTGTGGACGCATCGGTTGCTGCTGTTGGAATCCTTGTCGCTGTTGCATCTGTTGTGCACCTCCACGCGAGCAGTCCTTCTTGATATGTCCCTGCTGGCCACACCCATAACATGTCTTATCTTGACGACCATTTTGTTGGTTCCTAATGTTTAGTCCTTGACCAAATTGTTGTTGCGACTGAATGGTCCTTTTTCTCTTGTTGGGATCATTTCTCTGTTGATCCTCTCTCTGGTTTCTACCCTGACTTCTCCAGCTATTATCTCGAATCTTCTTGATGTCCTCTAGTTCTCCCTCTACCAATAGGGCTCTCTCTACCATTTCAGAATACGTGCGAATACTGACTGTAATGAGTTTCTCCTGGATAGAAGGCCTTAAACCCTGTCGAAACTTCTTCGACGTTAGTTCCTCTGTCACAACTAGGTGTGGTGCAAAACGGGACAGTTCTGCGAACTTTGCCTCATACTGGCTAACAGTCATACCTTTCTGTATTAGATCCAAAAACTCTCACATCCTCTGGTCTCTAATAGCTTCAGGAAAGTACTTCTCATAGAAGACTTCCTCAAATTGATTCCAAGTCATAGCCCTGACATCGCGAGTTCTCTCAATCGAGTCCCACCAAAAATCTGCATCTCCCTCGAGCATATATGATGCCAACGACACCCTCTGTTGTTCCGTCGTCCCCAAGATGTCCAACACCTTACGAATTTTCTTAACCCACTTCTCAGCCTCTACAAGGTTGGGTTCTCCTTTGAACACTGGTGGGTTCAGCCTCCTAAACTCTCTCACTGCCATCATCATGCAATGCTCTTCTGTCCTAGCCTGATGTAATGGAGTTTGCTGCCCCATCGCGGCTTGTTGTTGCATTGCCTCCTGTTGCTGGTGCATAACTTTTGACATGCCTCGTAGAACCTGGAGCATCTCAGACATGCCATCCTGTCCTTGGGAGGTAGAAGATCCGGCAGGAATGCCTTTAGGCATGTTCTACACACAGGATGCGCAAAATTAGTATTCTCTCACAAATGATATTTATCTATGGATTATGTATACTAGTGTCATTAATGTAATGTCCACGTGTCATTAACAAAATCATTTGGTGTCACGTATATAGCACATCATTCTGGTAGTTACAAGTTATTCGAAGTTCTTAGACACCATTTTTTGTGTCATCCACTCCTTAATCATGCCTGACAGATGGTCCTTAATACATAAAAAAATACTCAGTAAATTTTTTTTTGGATCAATCATGACTACTCACAAAATTTCTAAATCCCTAGGATTTACTAACTGATACTCTGATACCACTTTGTCATGCCCTGATTTCTAAAAACTCACAACTCGGCCCATTATCTATGGTCCGGCCTGAGATCTAGAATTCAGGGGTGAGGATTATTAATAATTTAATTTATAATTGGTATTTTAAGTATATAATTTTTTTTTGTTTTGGTTTTTTTTTTATAAATAATTATGAAATAAATAGTAAACAAAATTATTTTGGCCTAAAATTTTACAGGGACATACTTCTATAAGTTTATGACTACGTGTAAAATTTCAGAATTTTCTGATAATGGATAAATATTCTGTAAATATTTTTTTGAAACTAAACTTAAAATTTAAAGAAAACAACAATGTCGCATTACTTTTATTTAAAATATTTAAATCTAAAATTTGATTTCTATACCTATCATGTCTTCCTAAGATATATAAACAAATTCTAGAAAATAAATTTACTTCCAAAGTTCATACTTCATTCACTAATTTCAATTAAATAAATAAAAACATTAAAAATATCCACTAAAACATGATCCATTAATTTTGTAATTAATTCTAAATCATGAGAGAAGTCTTTATATTTCTTCTTCACCTCCAAACATCCATTACTCCATACCTAAAAATATTGACATGAATGTCTAATGAACTATGAAGCCCAATAGGAAAAATCCACTCCCTTTCTTACAATTAATTTACAATAAAAAGGCATGCAATATAAATACATTAAAAAATATATCAATTAACATTATGATTCATGCAAGTATGATGGCTCGATTTTTGCACCAGCTCGGCCTTACTATCATCATCGATTTTAGTACCAGTTTTGGTCAAACTGACTATCCCAAGCAAGGGATCTTCCTCGAGGGCTTTAGGGCCTTTCACCCAAGGATCCACGATCCTGGCTTGCTCATCATTTTAGGGGCTCTCACCCACGACATCATATAACCGTCTTTAATGCATAGCAATCATTGTATCACATATTTTTCATCTATTCACAATCTCATGTTGTAGATTTCTACATTATTTGCACAATAATAAACAAATAAAAATTATTGCATGCTAATATAATTCTGAAAATCACAAATAACATGTCATCATCTACTTAGAAGTTTTAGTAACAATATCATCACTATCAAACATTTATTTGATTTTTTTTACAACAAATTAATTATAAAAAAAAGAATGGCAAAAACCTACCTGGATTTTTCTCAATTATTGATTTCCTCCCAAAAGCCTATCGACTCAATCTTTTCACTCGTTTTCTCGGGCTTGATCTACGCCTAGAGAGAATATTATTTTAGTTCTCAGAAAAGAAAAATATTTAAAAAGATAGAATATGTGGGAAAGATGGATTGGAGTGAAGAAAACCTAGAAAAAAAATGAAGAAGAAGAAGAAAAGCTAAAAGAAAACCTTACCTTTTTTTTCTTCTTCCTTTCTCTCTACCTCCACGTTCTATCCTTCTCCCCCCACGTTTTCTTTCTCTCTCCCTACGTTTTTCCTTGTGATTTGAAGTCTCCAAAAGAGACCTAATTAATTTAAACTACTTAATTCAAAATAACCTAATCTAAAATAGACTATATCTCCTTAATTCAAATTTAAAACAAAGGGTGGGCTTTTATCCCATGGATTTCCACTTTAGGCTCATAACTCTCTTTTGCTTCATATATATATTTTTCTCGGTTCTTACAGCTTAACCCCTTTTCATTCCATTATATTTGTCATCATCAAAAATGGGGAGATTGTTAGCCTTAAGGTTACAACCATATGACCCTCAATTAGTTTTAATGATGACATAAATAATGAAATGAATCTTGTAATACTAATGTCTTTCATAAGCAACTTATTCTACAGTATTCAAGAATTAAAGAAGGGATTTCAAGCATATTCAAGAACCTTAAATGAAAAGACTAAGTCAAGACATGATGAAAATTTCAAATCAAAGCTTCAAGAAGATGTACAACTATCAACAAAAAGGATTTTGGAAGATTGTCTTAAAGACACTACTACTGAAGACCATTGAAGCCAAAGGATCATCCTCATCAAGGTCTTAGTCTAGGTAGTAAGTGTGGTCTGTCTAGCATTTCTTGTAAAAATCCTCAAGTGGTAAATTTGGTGAAAAAGCTTAAAATACCTTAGATTGACCATAGGTCCCTTGAACAAATATTAAAATATGATTAAGAACCTTAAAACATGTTCATCATACTCATAAAAGGGTAAGTACAAAACCTTGGAATCAAATCCTATCTTAAAGGTTTTGAAAATGGATTCTACAAATAAAATTAGCCTATCCAGTCGATCAGATAGACCATCCAGCCGATTAGGCTGACCATCCAGTTGATCAGGCAAGCCCTGTGAACGACTTGATAGAACAAATTTTTTCAAAATTTGTCTGCATTTACTGATCGGGTTGGCTCTCTTTGCTAATCCATCTAAGATCATTCAAAAGATCTTTATGAGTTGTTAATCATGTTTTACTAACATAATTAAAGATTTTGACATTCGTGCAAATCATTAAAGTAAAAAAAAGCATTAAAAAATCAGAAAAGCCAACAACTGGAAACTTTTATGTCTATCCAGCCAATCAGGAGGACCATCCAGTTGATTAGATGGTCCATCTAGCCGATCACTCCTTCCTCTAATCGACTGGATAGAATAAAATCTCATAAAATGTGTTTTTATGATCCAGCCGATTAGGAAACTGATCCAGGCGATCATGCAACCATCTAGCCGATTAGGAGGCTCCTCTAATCGACTGGATAGTTCAGAAAAATTCTGATAAACCATTTTTATTTCCAATGGCTATATTTATAACGGGTATCTCGCATTTAATGCTCATCAAACGGTAATAAATTTCAGATCACTATAAATATAAGTGATCTTTGAATGATACAATGATCAAATACACTCACTCTTACACTGTAACATTGAAAATCATTCTCTTGAGCTAAAAATCCAAAATCTGCAAAACGATACTCTGTTTTTCTCTTGGAACTAAATTCCAACCTTCCACTTGAGAGATTTATTAGAGCTTGCTATTCTATTCAAATCCAACTCTTAAAGGAGTTTTTCTTTCAGGTGTAAAACCCAAATTCTTTATTGTATTCAATCCAAGAACCTGCGTGTTCTTCAGTGAAGCTACTGCTTCGGTAAACAGAGAGGGTTGTGTTCTGTTGGTGACGGTTCTATCTCGACTGAAAGAGAGATTGTAAAAGGGTTTAGGCTTCACCAGATTAAGAAGCTTGTGCAGTCGTGGAGTGTAGAAGAATCCTCCAAGCTGGTGTTGCTTGAGGCGGGGAGTAGGCTGGGTTTACCAAACCTTGAAAAAAAATCTGTGTGTGCATCCCTTAACTCGTTCTTCTTCTTCTTGTGTATTTTATTATTTTATTTAGTTTGTGCTTAGCTGCATTTCCTTTAGTTTTTATTTTCCGCATTTAAAGGGAATAATTTTAAATCTGCCTATTCAACCCCCCTCTAGGGTCCATATCTGGGCAACATGAAGTTTCTAGGGGGTTTATCCTGTTGATGAGTTTGCCCCTGGTTAAGTCGGGCTAGCCGAGTCTTTCTGGCTAGCTGGGCAGGAGCTGCTGGAGCTGGAAGTCGGATAGGTGCTGTAGAAGCCACTATATGTACATTTTCTTTCCTTTTCTGGTCGCAGGGACCGCTATTCCTGCTGGATGAAACTGTTACTTTCGAGGGAGTAATCCCAAAATTGGAGTGGGTGGCCCCACTCTTGATGGCGGTCTCAATGCGGGCACCGATCTTGACGATGGTGCCGAAGTCTACCACGGGCAAAGTGACCATCAGAGTTGAGTAGGGCTGCTTCAGTGTGCCCATAAATATACTAGCCAGTTCCTCCTTAGGGATAGGAGTAGGGATCTTAGCTGCCATCTCCCTCCAGCGGGTGCCGTATTTAAAGAAAGATTCGTTGTTGCGCTGGCTCATTTGTTCGAGATAGCTCCATTGGGGCCGGAGCTCCTGATTGAAGGAATACTGTTCCACGAAGCAGTCCAGGCATCTTATCAAGTCTTAATCCTCTATTTATCCACAAACATCCACCATGTAAGGGCTACCCCCTTCAAGCTTTTCTGAAAGTGTTGTATGAGGAGAGGCTGGTTTTTGTTGTGTTGGATCATGTCTCCCAGGTATAACTGTAAATGCTGTTTCGGGCAGCCTGTGCTGTCATACTTGTCAAAGTCAGGTATTTTGAAGCCTGCTGGAATAACCTATCCTGTCGAGAAAGTCAAATCCTCTAAAGACAGGCTGGTGCTGGCAGACGCACCTTTCATCCATCTCATTTCTTCTTTCTGTCACAGGTTGGCTCATGTAACTGAAAAGAATGCAACGGCTAATCATGATTATGCATGATGACAAAAGCAGATGCTAGAAAAATATTTTATTGATGCATGAAGAGTGTACTGAGTACATGGATAGTGTGACTCAAAGAAAGAGGAAAAAGACTCAATCCTAGGCAGGCCCTTTAAGGATCGCAAAGTCAAGTGGACGAGGCACACCCTCATGATCCATGATCTGTTGCTGGAGGGATGTGACTTCAACCTCCATGCGCGCAAGGGTTTCAGTAGCGTTGAACATGCGGTATCTAAATTGTTGGATACGAGAGGTCATCTCCGCCTTTGCACTATCAAGTTGTTCTTGGTGGAAGTGAAGCTAGGCCCGGATGACGGCTGCTTCACTGGCGTCGCCTCTACGTCTCTTATGAAGAGACTGGATTGTCTGTTCCAATTGTTCAACCTGTTCTTGTACAGCTTGGAGTTCACGACCTTGTTCCGCTTCCTGCTGCCTGAATGCACTCTGGGCTTTCCGTAGCCTTTTTCATTTCTGCTAGATCTGGAGCTGTCTCTCCAGGAAGAAGTCTATCCAGGGAACCACCATCTCTGCTAGGGGTATGGTTCCTTGTGATGGAGTTACGACTGGTATGGGTAGTTCCCTGGGTGCAGGCATGCCGGGTAGAATGTCGGGATTATCCACCCACTGACGGTATGTTAAGTTGGTTGATGGTCCTGATGTAACCATGAAGTCTGGCCATTGGTCTCGTCTAGAGCTGCTCCAAGCTGACTGGAAGCGTCAGGTGAGGTTGTCGGAGTGCACTGTGAAAGTGATCCAATCATTTTTCTGCCGGTCTATCACTGGGATACGCTGAGGGAGTCCAAACTACCGGAGGACTCGGAGTGGTGTATAGACTGCGGAGCCTGTTAGACCAATAAGAATCATGCATCGTCTGCCGGTGACGACAACACGGGGTAGCCTATTCAGTACAAGCCAATTGCATTGCCAAGTGATTTCTTCCTCTGACAAGTCCTGGAGGAGCTGGTAGAGCTGTCCAACGTCCATAGTTACTATCGGCCCTTGATTCTGATAAATCTTCCGAGGTAGACTGTAAGCATCGCGGATGCTGTCCGATACTGAAATGATTGTATGCAAGTGACTTACCAACCAGAGGTGTAGGAGAGGTGTACTGGCATAGAAGATGCCTTTTCTACAGTTTGCAGACTCGTTGAGAGCCCTGAGAAGCTCGGCCAGAATGACTGGTAAAACTAAGCAGGAGTTGTGCATGTCCTCAATAACCCTGACCAGAACTGCTTCGACGAGCGAGCGGCACCTCGGGAACACCAGCTGAGACATGGCTATCACTGCAAGGGCATTGAGACTGGGAAGTTCCGTTGAAATAGAGTCAGGATTCCACTTGTGCTTGTACTTCTTTTCAAGAAAAGACATGGGTATCCGATCAAAAAATCCGTTAGGACTGGGCTGCAAGCAGGTAGGCTTTAAATGCAAGAACCTGGATAGGTCTGCCTGGTATGTTGTCTTGTAGTGCGGTACTATGGCTTCGTCGTCCATGTTTAACCCCAGAATACGTTGAATCTCTTCCAGTGTTGGGCAGAGCTTGTTCTTACCAAAACGAAATACCACGTGAGATGGGCTCTAGCACTGGATAGCAGTGTTCATAAGGCGCGAGTCTGGGTTAACCACAGATAAGTCTAGGAAATTTCTGGTTTTGTAGTACTGAGCCCAAATGAGACGCTGACTTGAGGAGAAAGCCCCAATTGATACCTGGAGGTTGTCATCACATGCCCCCTGAGAAGTTAGATGCACGGGCCATGACTGTCGGCCCATTAACTGAGTTATCCCAGAAGGACCTACCATCTATCTGGACAATGATACAGACTCTGTGAGTGCACTGTGCATGTAGATGAGATGCGAAACGATGATGCAGATTTTGATTTTGGTTGGGTGTGATAAGGCACATGTGATTCAATAGGGCAGACGGATGGAGGTCCGACGTGTTTTAGCCTAGGTTGTTGAAACCCAAGGGACCTATCAGATCAAGGTTGGGACATATCTAGTGAAGGCCTATCTTCTTGGGATTTGGACCCCATATGCTATATCGGGAAGCAGGGTTGGATGTAGTTTTTTACAAGCACAGGTTTGACTCATTACATGCCCTTGAGTGGGTGATTATCCGGGTAGAATGTGCCCGGGTAGTCAACCATGATTGGGGACGGATATAGGGTACAAGCAGGTTAGGGTTTATGATAGCCCTCCCAGAATGAGCTGCTTGTAGACTATACCCTAACCTAGACTACATGTATGAATGCTAGTTTGATACAGGTGTGTTCCTAGTAGGATGGGGGGATCACTTAACACCGTATATGCGACTCCCCGGTATAGAACATACCTGAAAATGGATGATTGGCGTAAGCGGGAGCATTAAGAATCCTTCCCTGAGGGATATCACCCAATAGGAGTAACTTTACAGACCTTCAAGAAGTTTAAGTCACTGACACTGAGGATGATCATCCAGCAGCCGTTAACGTAATAAGCCTGTCTACTGGGTTAAATGGGATAATTATACTACTATGACATGTATGGATGCACAGTACACAATTAGCCAAGAGATGTAAAATGATTAGTGTTTAGTTAAACGCTTAGGCATTTTAAACAAGATTAAGGTTTAGTTGGCTTAAAATCGGGCTCTCGGTTGAACCCTAGTCTGAATCCCCAGCAGAATCGCCAGAGCTGTGAGCGCGGTAATTTCTTCCGACTCACAGAAGGGGGTTGTGGCTTGTTACCTGTGTACCCTCACGGCTATGAAGGGTTTTAGAGTCGCCACCTATTCATTCAGAAGGGATAAGTCCCCCGAGTTTTGGATAAGGTCTTGGTCCACGAGAGAGATCAGGGTAAGGGGTTCGGTTAAGTCCGGGGAAGGTGTTAGGCACCCTATGGCTTCGGTTTTACAACGGTTCCGTACTCCTCGGGTTTAAGCCAAATGAAGTTAATCTTGCTTAGAATGCCGGAAGGTTTAAGTGAACACTAATCCTAGAAAGGAAAAGCTAACTAGGGTCGGGCCCGTGTTGGGCTGCCTACGTACTCACAGGGTGAGATCAGATCGAGCGTAGTTCTGGCACGTGAGCCTGTGCCGAGGCTAGGGGCATGAGTGTGTGCACCAAGGGTGGCTACCATGGACTAGTCCGGTAGACTAGGGTTTGGTTGACCGAGGGGGTCAAGTGCATGCTATGTAAGCCCGGTAGGCTTAGGGAGTAGTCCAGTAGACTAGGGCGGAGTTCGGCCCGGGTTAGGATTGCTAACTAGGGTTAGGCCGAACTAACTGCTGTTAGGGTTGCTGACTACAGTTTAAGGGTAAGTGAGATGTAGCCCGGTAGGCTAAGGGGAGGCCTGGTAGGCCGAGGTTAGTCCAGTAGACTTGGTTTTTAGGCCCGGTTGGTCGTAAACTGAAGTTAACTACGATTAGGGTTGTTAACCGTAGTTAAGAGGGGTCTAACTGTGGTTAGGGTTGCTAACCAGGGTTAGGGAGAGGGCCAAAGTCAGGATTATGGTCCAATTAAGTTTTAAGGAATTTTCGTTTAATTTCTGAAAAGTGTGTGGGGTTAAGGGGTGCTTAACCGCGGTTAAATATTAACCGGAGGTGCATTTAACCGTGGTTAAGGGTCAAGTACAGTCCAAGGTGGGCCCAAGGGGCTAGGCAGGGCCTAAAGTGGCCTCCTACCAAGCCTGGGCCCCTGCAAAAGCCCAGAAATGAAACAAAGATAATGTCGGTAATTGGATTACAAACAATATGTACAGTGATTTTATTCAGTGCTTTTGCCACTGTTAACTAGGGTTAAGGTGTAACCCGAGGTGAACCAGGAGTATGGGAGTGTAGAAGGGACTCCTGAGAAGAGTTCAGGCCAAGTGTGGGCCCCAGGGGATGCCTGGAGTGGGTCCCAAGAGCCAGCAAAGCTACTGTAACAACAACAGTATATTGGCAGTAGTTATTCTACTGCCAATATAAAACTAGGCCAAAAGCAGGGTGTCGGTAAACAGTTCACCGACAAAGAGAAAGTAGGTTTTTCCAGGAATGGCGGTACTGGAATTACCGCCATTCCTGATTATTTTTGAAAATCAGGTTTCTGCCCATGGGGCTGTGCACAGAGATTACTGGGGGTTCCCTCATGATCTGAAGGACCCCGAGAGGGTCTGTGAAGGCACCGAGAAGGGTTGTATACCCGTAGGGGTTCATTCCACCTATGAAGAAGGTTGGTGAACACCCTGTTGGGTTCTGACCTACTGAAAACAAACCAACAGCAATAATAGTAGTCCCCTGAAGATGACCAGGGGCTCACAAGATGATGAAGCACACACAAAAAAGGGGTAGGGAGTCCCCTACCCGAGTACCCTATTTTGCCGAAATGGAATGGTGGCCTGTGCGTGAGGTGGTGGTGCACTTCGATGGTACTGCAGCGACTGGGGACCTTAGGACAGGCTAACAGAGGTCCTGGGATTGGGAATAGGACACTGAAGAGGCTGTGGGATGGGGATTTCAGAGCAGGGATTCCCCTTGTAGAGTTTTTTCCGACTGTATAAACTGAGCAGGAGAGTTGGTTTTATAGGGGAGGGACCTAAGGACCTAAAGGGGATTAAGGAGAAGAGGGAAGAGGTGGTTGGACCCTCTGGGGGTCGACTAAGAGCTGGGAAGGGAGAAACCGAGGTGGAGGTAGAGTGTGCAGGGGGGGTTGCAGCCTGTAACTCGGGACTTGCAGATTGTCGGTAGAAGTTCAACCGACAACAGGAAATCAAGGTTAAAAGGAAATGTCGGTAGAAGTTCTACCGACATTATGAGTTCAAGTTGAAATGGGCTTGGGCCCTGTATACTCAGGTTATGGGAGTTAGGCTTTGGTGTTTTTGGGCCTTGTGGGCTTAAGGCTATGGGTCAGGCCCTATAGGCCATGGGTCCTAGTGGTCAAGCCTTAATGGCTCTAGGGCTAGACTAGGGTTTCGGCTAGGGTCACCTAGGGTTTAACTGAGTTCAAACTAGGGTGAATCCTAAGGTTTTAGCAGGGGTTTAGCTAAGGTTTTTGGCAGGGGGGAACCATAGTGGGGTGTAAAAATTGGGTGCTTACAAATTGGACAGGAGGATTTGTCTACGAATGGAGATGGAGCTATAACTTTCCGGGGTAGACTTTGTGTACCGCCAATGAAGAATTAAGGCATGAGATTTTGGATGAAGCTCACAGATCTAAATATACAGTTCATCCTGGATGTACAAAGATGTACCAAAATCTCAAGAAACATTTTTGGTGGAATAACATGAAAAGAGATGTAGCTACACATGTATCCAAGTGTTTGGTGTGTCAGCAAGTCAAGGCTGAACACAAGAGACCAGCAGGATTACTATAGTCTCTTCCCATCCCCGAGTGGAAGTGGGAAAATATATCCATGGATTTTATTGTGGGTTTGCCAAGGACATCTAAGAATTTTGATGCAATTTGGGTCATTGTGGATCGGTTAACTAAGTCGGCTCATTTTCTTCCTTATTGGACCACTTATAACTCTAACAAACTGGCAGAACTATATATAAAGGAAGTAGTTCGATTGCATAGAGTACCGGTCAGTATCGTTTCTGATAGAGATGCCAGATTTACATCGAGATTTTGAAAGAGCTTTCAGTAAGCCATGAGGTCTCGACTGGATTTTAGCACAACATTTCACCCACAGACAGATGGTCAGACAGAAAGGGTAAATCAGATTATTGAGGATATGCTCCGATCATGTATGCTAGACTTCTAGGGTAGTTGGGATGAACATTTGCCATTGATAGAGTTTGCTTATAATAACAGCTACCAGGCTAGTATTCAGATGGCCCCCTTTGAAGCTTTGTATGGTAGGAGTTGTAGATCTCCTCTTTGTTGGGATGAAGTGGGGGAAAGAAAACTTCTAGGCCCAGAGTTGGTGGAACAGACTACAGATAAGGTGAATCAGATAAGGGAAAGGTTGAAGACTGCTCAGAGTAGGCAGAAAATTTATGCAGACACCAGAAGAAGGGATCTAGAATTCCAAGTTGGAGATCAGGTTTTTATCAAGATATCCCCTACCAAAGGAACCATGAGATTTGGGAAGCGGGGCAAGTTAAGTCCAAGGTATGTTGGGCCATTTGAAATTATCAGGAGAGTAGGTGAAGTCGCATATCGAGTTGCTTTACCTCCTCATATGGTGGTAATCCATAATGTCTTCCATGTCTCCATACTAAGGAAGTACATTCCGGACCCATCTCATGTCATTGATTTGGAACTACTAGAAGTTCGAGAAGATCTGACAATGATTGAACAACCAATGCAAATTTTGGATCGAAAGGAACATGTTCTGCGAAGGAAGACCATCCGCTTCGTCCTCCTACGTTGGCAACACCATTCCAATGAAGAAGCAATATGGGAAAGAGAGGATGAAGTTCGAGAAAAGTATCCTCACCTGTTTGACTAAGGTACGTAATTTCGAGGACGAAATTCTTTTAAGGGGGGAGAATGTAATGACCCCCATTTAATTCACGGCATTCATAATTCTATGAGTTAAATTATTAAATAAATGTACCTAAAATAATGTGTAAATCCTAGGAGAAATCAATGCATTAAAATATCGAATCACAAAACTCATTTAATTCACTCGATTTAGTGAATTTATGGAGATAAATTGCACTAAATAAAAGAAGAACAAAAAGTAGCAAAAAAGTTTTAGAAAAAATAAATTCCAGCGCCGGCGATCGATCGCCGCTGGCGGGCGATCGATCTCCCAAAACGCCGTTTGGCTGAGGGTTTGCGCGTTTTTGTGGTTTTTGAGTCCCTAGGGCTCCCAATGTATAAATACCCCCTTTATACTCGTGGGGAGGGTTTTCTTAAGCCTTCTAAACCTAAAAGAGAGAGTTTTTGAGAGATCAAAGAGAGAGGGATTGAAGGAGTTCAAAGGTTCGATCAAAAAAAAGAGAAAAGGAGGCGTGAAGATCAACTAAAACCCTATTCGCAAGTGAGAGATCGTAGGGATACGATCAAGTGAGGTAAATAACGGATCTAATATTCAATATTTTGAGTATTTAAGTTAAATAATGAATAAAAAGAGATGAATCTATGCAAGGATGTAAGAATATGTGAGATGTGAAGAACTATAGTTGCTGCTATATTATTGTTGATGGATCTATTAAAATAGGATGTGAAGAACATGTTTATGATTTCAGTTATTATTTTTGTGATTAAAATAGGATGTGAAGAACCTAATTTTTATGTATTATTATTGATGGTTAAAATAGGATGTGAAGAACCTATCTACGATGTATTGTTTTCTTGATGGTTAAAATAGGATGTGAAGAACCTATCTGCGATGTATTGTTTCTTGATGGTTAAAATATGATGTGAAGAACCCATGTATAATATTGGTTTCATTATTTTGATGGTTAAAAATAGGATGTGAAATACCTAATTATGATACTTTTTATTTATTCTCGAATCATTAAATACGAATGACCATGTTTAAATTAATTATGATTCAACAAGGGGATTGGGAAAATTATTTGAAGTATGTGGAGTTATAAGGAGAATGAGATGATGGATGAGATGGAATGGATGATTTAATTTGTGATATTTTAACAATATATGAGCTTGATTTTATGTTTAAGACCAGGAGAATTATTATTAATTAAAGGCATTATAATTAAGATGTTAAACTTAATTAAAACGAAAAGGAGATTTCGATATGTAAGTTAGCTCGTAAATTATGAATATTTTAATGATATCGGTGATGTTTGATTGTAGTATTATAAGAAATACGATAAATTGGGTGTTTCTGTTATAGCTTTAATACATGATATACAATTGGGTAAACGAACCTATGATGAAAGTCGAGCTTGCCTAGGCCTGGTTAACATAGTGGTATGGGACACTATGGTGAGATGTCCTATGGCCCTCGACGGTTAGTCTTAGGTGCAATTTAAACAAAAGGTATGTCATTGTGCACTCACGAATGAAAAATCTGTAAAAGTAAGAAAAAGAATTAAAGACATTAATGAGATGTTAAGTAAGACCAAAAGTAAAATAAGAAAAGTATGAAAGTAAGAAAAGAAAAGACACACGAAAACGATAATGTATGTTATGTTGTGCACCACCGGATACCATCAGAAAAGGTGAGATATATGCCAAAGTAAGTAAGCCATCATACCGGAAAATGTACTAAGCCGTCCGTGCCGGATAATGTACGAAGGATGGTATCTCGGTAAAGTAAAGTATAGTAACCTCTTTCCTTATACGATAAAGTGGTATTTTAAGTTATTACAAATGTATGTGAATGGGTATTGGTGTGATGATAATATATGAAATACGAAAAGTAAGAAAAGAAAGAAAAGTAAGAAAGAAGGAACAGAAAGAAAGAAAAGAAAGAAAAAGAAAGAAAGAAAGAAAGAAATTGGCATAATGCAAATGTTTAACTTCCGCACTCTGATTTTTATATGTAAATTAATGTGTGAAGTGATGACATGCATGTAAATGTTATTCTTTATATTGTTTATTATGTTCTGTTATATACGCGGAGTAACTTGTTACTCAGCTGATGACTTTTGTTGTCGGCAGGTCCAGGTTCAGGTTCAGGTTTTGACATTTGTGCACGGCCCTTGGGAAGAAGAAGAATACATCGAGGAACCTGAAGGTGATTATCCCGAGGAAGAAAGGGACCTTGATCGATGGCCATATTATTGAAGTTTTGTTATGGTTATTTAAATTCCGGATGATTTTAAATTATTGATAAAGACACATGTTAGTAGTCTTTTATATTTATGGCCCAGATGGGTGATCAGGATTTATTACTTTCCAGTTAGATTATGGGATTGGAGTTTTAGTTGATGTTTTATTTTAAGAAAAAATTTTAGGTCCATATTTTTGTGCCTTAATTGCTTCTAACAGGATGATTATTAAGTGAGTCACGTGCCAAGATCTCACATCCTCCTAGGTGGGGTTTTGGGGCGTGACAGCTTTTGACAAGAACAAGCATTGCACTTGAGGGAGTTTTACACTTCCCTCCCTTCAAGATTAAAGGAGGGATCTCCCCTCCCTCACAAGTTACATATCATTGAAAGAAGGGTCTCCCTTCCTTCTCAAGTGCATCTCATGTAAAGAAGGGTCTCCCTTCCCTCTCAAGTGCATCTCATGAAATGAGGGGTCTCCCCTCCCTCGCAAGTATACCTCACAAGTTTACATTCCAAGCAAGCACGTATGACATGCATGACACGACAGGGCATGCATGACATGACAAGTCAAGCAAGACTGAACATGACAAGACAAGTTTTCAAATATGACAAGAGTGTTTTCAAGTCACGTCAAGCACACGATGATTTCAAGAATTTCTCTTGGCTTTTATGTGATACAAGCATGAATATAAACTGTTTTACTTTCCTGTTATTATATGAATTGCTTTCTGTTTTGTATATCATTACTATTATGTTGTGACTATTGGTTAGCATTTGGTACACGCTGAGTATTCCATGCTCAGCCGTACGTTTATGTTGGCAGGTACTGAGGGAGCTGCTGCTCCTTTCGACATCTGTGCCCTTGGCCCTTGGTTAGAAGAGGAGTACGTTGAGGAACCTGTGGAGGAACCTCAGGTAGACGAGTACTACTAGGTGGTAGATTTTGAGTGATCTGTGGATGAGCGAGAGATGTTATCCATCTATTTTGGTGGGCATGTCTGCACCTTCTTTTGTTGATTTTATTTTGTGCACAAACTTGGATCATGTATATACTTAGAGGTTTGGTTAGCCTTCCGCTGTGATTTGTAGTTATGCTTCCGCTTTTATGTCCTCTATTGTATATGCTCAGTGGGTTTTGCAGGATGGTTTGCTAAGCATGTCATGTAGGTCATGACAAGTCGTCCAAGATTCACTCTAACTCCTAGGGTGGGTTTTGGGTCGCGACACAAGCACTATAAGTTCTTAGTTATGCCCTTTGGGCTAACTAAAGTGGCATCTTCGCATCGCACTTCAGACCTTGCGAGAGCATCAGTTGTATGCTGAATTTTCAAATTGTGAGTTTTGGTAGGCGGAAGTCAAAATGTGATTCTGACTTGATCTTCGGAGCCTCTTTGCAGGTCAGACACCATGGCCTCAAAGAAGAAACATCAAAGTGCTCGAAACTTGTTGCTCAGAGTTCAGAAGAGACCTCGACTACGCCAACAACTTGAAAGAACTCATTGCTCATAGCTCAGAACTTAGTGCTCAGAGCTTAGAAGAGATCTCAATCATACCAACCACCTCGAAAGAAATCGTAATGCCCAAAACAAGTTCATACCACCTCGAAAGAGCTCGTAATCCCTAGAACAAACTTGAAACACCTAGAAAGAGCTTGAAATGCCCATAACAATCTCGAGATGCATTAGACAGTTGTACTCTTTTTTTATTTGTTGTGGGGGTTGTAACTGTACTCAAGGAGTTCGGTTACAATACAAAAGCCTGCTTTTAACCTTGGTTAACAACTTTAACCTTTAGAAATAATATTTTTTTTCCTAAAAACCAAGATTAAATAGTTGAACCCTAAGATTAGTGAATCTTAACCACAATTAAAGGTTATTAAAAGGGACACGTGTTGACCGATGAGACATAACCAGACTCCAAGGAGTCCGGTTATGACCGTACAAGATTTTATATCTTAACGTTCACTTCCCTGACTTGGAGAACGATCCAACTCAGGCTATAATATTAGTCTACCGAACTTTAACTCAAGTTAAAGTAAAACAAAACATTATTCTAACTTTAACCCATGGTCTTCTGCACACTTGTAAGTGATCTTCTCGAAGCCATTTCGAGAATTGGTTGATGCAAGAAAATCTGCAGCAAAAGCTTCATTGTTTTGGCATCTTGCTTCCCTCCACTGTTCCAGTGTCTTGCTTCCTTCCACTGTTCCGACTCCTAAAGCTGTTACATGCATTTTTTTTCTTGTTTGTAACTTCTTAATAAATGTATGTGATTTTTCAAGTCATCATCTCTGCTATTATAATGAGAGAAGGAATGATAGGTAGCATTGATTGACTTTTTTTCCTATAACAAAAAAATCAAGTATGTCATTGATTGACCTTTTTTACTATGACAAAAAAATCAAATAGAGGAGTGCTAGCCCCAACCGCATTTACTCCAAATTTTCCATAGATGCAAGATGGAGCTCACACGTGGAGATCTTTCATTATTTTAACAGTTTAAAAACTCAAAGTCATAAAATATTGGACATTTATTGCGCCCAATTGCGTCTTTAGAAAATTTGTGACTGGGGCTAGCAAAATCCAATCAAATATTGTATTATCTTTTAAAGTCATTTCGAATATATTAACTTAAATTCCCTTAGGGTTGATTCCCTTAACTATTTACTCTTATTTTTTCTTTCTCACTCTCTATGTGTTTTCAACCGCTGCACAACTTATCTTTCTAACACATTTTCTCTCTCCTACGTTCCCCTCTTGTTAGAATCAGAAGAGTTTGATAATTCTGGATGATTTTATTGAATAGATAAAAGGCATATAGCCATTTACAATACATTGGTCCCTTGTGTGGAGGGATTGATTAGCTACAAACAAGATAACTAACAACTGTACACAATATACACAGTTGTACATGATTGGCTGGAGATTGATTAAATCAATCCTGAGAATCTTTCCTAATACAAATAATTACTCCCCCTCAACTTGGAGCGTGGATGTCAAGAACGCCCAACTTGGTAGCTAAAACCCTGAATTGCTCCTTGCCTAAGGGTTTGGTAAAAATATCTACTAGTTATTGAGATGTATGAACTTATTTACTGCAGATAAGTCCAGACTGAAGCTTTTCGCGAATAAGGTGACAATTTGATTCAATGTGTTTAGTACGCTCATGAAAGACTAGATTGGCTGCAATATCTAATGCAGCTTTATTGTCACAAAACATGAGCATGGATTGAGGATGTTTAACACCAAGGTCATGAAACAAATATTTCAACTAGGTGAGACTGTGTTCTGTTTCTTGGATTTCCAAGATATAGTGCTATCTCCAAGCATGGTGCAATAACCGGTGATAGACTGCCGAGTCATGGGACAACTTGCCCAATCTGAGTCACAATAAGCCTTGAGTTGCAAAGAGCTTGAAGAAGATAGTAGAATGCCCTGTCCTAGTGAACTTTTAAGATACCTCAAGAGATGAATTGCAGCATCAAAGTGTGGCTTACGTGGATTCTGCATAAATTGATTGAAAATATGAACTGAATAGACAATATCAGGCCAAGGAATAGTGAGGTAAATCAGGCGACCAACAAGGTGACGATATGAGCAGGATCTGGAAGAAGTTCGCCATCAGTAGAGTTGAGTTTGAGATGTTGTTCCATAGGAAAATCATCAGTCCGTGAACCCAGCATTGCCATATCATTCAAATTTTCCAATGTATATTTTCATTGGCTAAAAATATAACTCGTGTAGAACGAGCTATTTCAATGCCCAAGAAATACTTAGGGGGACCAAGCTCCTTGATATGAAATCGAGGAGAAGTCCATTAAGATCAAGATATGAAGTATTGAAGAAGTCAACCATTCAAAGTAATCAAGGTCAAAGTTCAAGTGCCAGTCCTTCTAAAGAAAAAGCTTCAAAAGCTCAAGACAATGCATGAAGATCCATCAAGAGTGAAGCTTCTTAAAATCAAGATTGAAGATCATCTCTCATTGAAGACTAGTGTCTTAGTTAAAATGTCTAGGACCTTGTAAAAGTCCTCAAGACATTGGAAAAGAATTGCTCAAAGACTACCAAGATAGACCCTAGGTGACCTAGTATAATTTGGACATCAATCTAAGGCCCTAAAAATGATTAAAATAATGTTTCCATTGTTTTGAACTCATTTAGATGAGTTTACTGAAAAAATTAAGTAGACTCGTCAACGAGTACAAGGGACTCGTCGACGAGTGAATGACAGGAAAATGAAGCAATTACTTCGGTCTCCACTCGTCGATGACTCAGATCTAAAATTCACTCACTCGTCGACGAGTGCCTGCGGGAAAAACCTATGACGGCTATTTTTTAATGGCTAGTTCGCATTCAATGCTACTCCCAATGGCTATATTAATTGCTCAACTATAAATAGAGTTGATTTATGATCAAAATAAATAATTCTAAGGATTTCAATCATTGTTCTATTTGAAAAATATCGGTGAATCTCAAATCCGATGTTTGAGTTGAGAATCTACAAGATCGAGAGGATGGTTAAGTTTCCCTAATAAGTCTGTCTACCCTTTTTAATGATTTTAGATTTAGTTATTTAACTCAAGGGAAGATGATAATCAAGTGCGGAAATATAGAGAAACATGCAAACCACAACACAAGGATTTTTACATGGAAACCCTTCCGGGAAAAACCACGGGACCTAGTCCAGCCATAAGAATCCACTAAGACAAAGTAACAAGAACTTACAAGACTCGAACTTGACTCCTTCGGACTCGACACCATGATCCTTCAGTTCTTAGTCCTCCACGCCTCGAAAAGTCACCACGTACTCTCAAGTCCCATGATCAACCACAGCCTCTTGTACTTCTCTTTGCGTCTCTAAAACAGTCCACGATCTTTCGATCGATCTCCGTCAATGACGGCTTCGGAATCCATCGACCAAATCACTCTACCACGATCTTTCTCGGATTGATCTTCTTTGGAAAGGCTCCGGAACACTCTGGCGAAGGTGTTCTATCCAGAACGGGTTGATGGTTTGATATAAATCAATACCTAGATGTCCTCCTTCAAAGGACAAGTCCAAACAAGCAAAATTGTAGCTTTAGGTTTGCAAACTCTAGGTTTAAAGGCATTAACAAAGGGGAGGAGAATAATAATATTCCAGAGCTTTTATAAACTCTAGAAGGAGTTAAAAACCCTCTCTATACTCTCCCAAAGTTGTTCTCCACGAAGTGGAAGGGTTCTAGCTTTATAGGAAATCAAAAACATGGTTTAGAAGTTGCTAAAACCCAAGAAGGAAAGAGCCAAAATAGCTAAAATAGCAAAAAACCGGATTTGGAAAAAATGTCATATCAGGGTCGACCCATGGGGTACATTCGGTCGACCGGATGGTGCCTTTCAGTCGACCGGATGGTCCTCAGGGTCGACCCTCACTTTTCCAACTCTCTGTCTGATTTCACCATACAAATTTTTCCATACCCAAGGTCAACCCAAAATGGTCAGGGTCGACCCTGAGGTGCCATCTCAAATTCTAAACTTTGTTTTTGGGTCTCGTACCCTTCACAAAAGTTGTAGATCTTTTCGACGCGGTCATTTTGACATATTATTGAGCAAAATCTGAGTTACGGTTTGTGAGATACACCTTAAACAAACAACCTTGGTTTTTTGAAAAATTTCAGATTTTAAAACAAGTTTTGCACTGTTTATCTCATCAGCTAGGGTCCATATGGTTAGTCTAGGTCACTTACCACCTAAGGCATCATGTTAGGATGATTCTAAGTCAAATCCCACCTATGGTAGTATGGTATCTAGGTCACTTACCATCCTATGAAGGAAATGATCAACCGAGACTTCAATGGGTCTTATTCGGTCTTCAACTTCACTTGTCGTGGATGCTTGAAGGCAACGACACAAGATACACACCTAGACACCTAGACTCACTTGTTTTGATACCGAAATATGCCAATACAAAAACATGGACTTTACACTATTGCTCATTCATTACTCACAAATTTCCAGCAATTAATACTCTATTTTTTTCATTGAATACTTAGAATCCCAATCTCTCTTCCTTGAGCATTCAATTCCAATCAGTCTTGAGAGATTGTAAGCCTTGTATTCAATTCTTATCTAGCTCAAATTAAGAGCTTCCAATTCGGATTTTATACCCACTAAATTCTGAATTTATTGAAAGTCAAGAATCAGGGATTCTTGCACCCTATTAAGAAGATTGTCTTCTTGTATCCTATAGAGAGTCTCTCTTGAAGAGGTTATTCCTGAGCCTGTCAAAAAGGATTGTAAAGATCCTTCCTAAGCCTAGAAAAGGATTGTAAGGCTTGCTCTCTACCAGAAAAGAAGAGTACGATTAGTGAATCATGTGAAAATCCTTAAAGCTGGAAAGCTTAAAGGCGGGGACGTAGGCAAGTTGATGAACTTCGATAACATATCTGGTGTCCGGTATTTCTAACTCTCTCTTTTTTATTTATCTCTTATTTTAACTTGGTAGTTTCAGTAATTAATATTAATTTCCGCAATAATCACTTAGTATAAATTTAAAATTTGCCATAAACCCTATTACCCCCCTAGGGTCCATTATCTGGGCATCATGGTATCAGAGCTAAGTGCTCTTATTTTAGATCTAACCATCTTGAGTAAAAGATCCCCTATGACAAACATATTTGCTATCACCTTAGAAGAGGGCCAATCGACCACCCGACCTCTATTGTTCAATGGAGAAAACTATAACTATTGGAAAACCAGGATGATGGTTTATCTCCAAGCTCTTGACTATGACTGCTGGAAAGTCATTGTCAAAGGACCTCACCTACCTCATAAAGTAGTTGATGATATTAGAATTCCTAAAACAGAAGATGAATGGAATGAGGCTGATATTAAACTCATCCAAAAAAATGCTAAGGCTATTAGCAATTTGTATTGTGCTTTAAGTCCACAAGAGTTTAATAGAATCTCTGGATGTGATTTGACCAAGGAAATATGGGACAAACTCCAAGTCACATATGAAGGCACAAATCAAGTTAAGGAAGAAAAGGTAAGCATGTTAGTTCATAAATATGAACTTTTCAAAATGAAAAAAGATGAATCAATAGGTGATATGTTTACTCGTTTTACTAACATTTTGAATGGACTAAAATCTCTTGGTAAAGTGTATTCCAATGCAGAAAATGTAAAGAAAGTTCTTCGCTCACTCCCAAAAAGTTGGGGTCCCAAAGTCACCGCAATCTAAGAAACTAAGGATTTGACCAAGCTTCCAATGGATGAACTTCTTGGATCACTAATGACGCATGAAGTCATAATGAAGGATCAAGAAGATGAACCAAAAGCAAAGAAGGGACTTACCTTGAAGACAACTCAAGAAAGTGACGAAGAAAAGAGTGATGAAGATGATGACATTGCTTTAATGGCAAGAAAGTTCAAGAAATTCTTGAAGCACAAGAAAAACTTCAAAAAAAGGCCTTACAAAAGAGAATTCTCCAATGAGATAGCTAAAGGAGAATCAAACAAGAAAGAGCAAATCATTTGTTATGAATGTAAGAAACCGGGACACATCAAGACCGAGTGTCCCCTACTAAGAAAGGCCAAAGATTCAATAAAAAGGCGATGAAAGCTACTTGGGATGACTCCGAAGGAAGTGAGTCGGATGACAATTCAAGTGAGGAAGAAGTCGCCAACTTTTGCCTCATGGCTCTTGAAGATGAAGAGGTAAATTCTTCACCTAATGAATCTTTATCTTATGAAGAAATTAGAGATGCTTTTGATGATCTCTACATTGAATTTCTAAAAATTGGTTCAAAGAACAAACAACTTAAGAAAGACAATATTTCTCTTTCAAACTCAAATGATTCTTTACTAAAAGAGAAAAATGATTTACATAATGAGAAAATCATTCTTGAAAAAGAAAACAATGTTTTAAATGAAAAGTTAAAAGATTTTCAAAATTCATCCCAATGAGTAACTTGTGAGTGTGAAGAGCTAAAAGCTAAAGTCATTGACTTGACTAAAATTGCTCACACTTTATCTACGGGGGAAAAGAATCTTGAAAGACTTTTGGGCCAACAAAGATGTGTATTTGGAAAGGCCGGTCTTGGTTACAACCCTTTTGCAAAACAAAAAGAGTATCAAAATTTCTTTTCAAAATCTTCAAATGTTTTAAACCCACATTCTAATGCATTTTTTACTTTTAATGGAAAGAAAATGGTTAAGAAAATTTGGGTCCCAAAAGGATCATACACTCCCAAGACCTTCCATAAAGGACCAAACATGGTTTGGGTCCCTAAAGGATCTCACCCTCCCAAGACCATCCAAAAATCAGTTTGGGTTCCAACCAAAACTGTGTGGGTACCGGGAGGAACATATGTTGGAGTTACTTAAATTTTGTCTTGTATGTATATTTGAAATCTAACTCCTCCAAGACAAGATGGTTCTTGGATAGTGGATGTTCAAGACACATGTCGGGGAACAAAGATTTATTTATTTCAATCTCTCCAAAGGATGGAGGACATGTGACCTTCGAGGACATCGCAAAGGGAAAGGTCATTGGCATAGGTAATGCTAGTAAGAAATCTATCACTTTTATTGAGAATGTCTTACTTGTTGAAGGTCTTAAACATAATTTAATTAGTATTAGTCAATTATGTGATAAAAGACTTAATGTGTCTTTTAAATCAAATGTTTGCATCATTAAAGACAAAGACAACATAAATACCATGTTCATAGCTCATAGATATGAAAATGTTTATACTATTGATTTTGATGAACTTATCTCACAAAACCTAATATGTTTTTCTACTATAAATGAAACTAGCTAGCTATGGCATAGAAGGTTAGGCCATGCAAGTATGGACTTACTATCCAAATTATCTAGAAAAGAACTTGTAAAAGGGCTGCCTAAAACAAAGTTTTTAAAAGATAAAGTTTGTGATGCTTGTCAACTAAGTAAACAAGTCAAATCATCTTTTAAAAAGAAACTTGTTATCTCTACTTCTAGGCCATTAGAATTATTACATATGGATTTGTTTCGGCCTAATGATGTTGCTAGTTTAGCCGGAAAACTCTATGCTTTTGTTATTGTAGATGACTACTCTAGATTCACTTGGGTGCTATTTCTATCTCATAAAAGTGAAGTGCATGTGCTATTTCAAAAATTCTATAAAATAGTACAAAATAAAAAAGGTTACTCCATTAATTCTATAAGAAGTAATAAAGGTAGAGAATTCAAGAATAAAGAGCTTGAATTATATTGTGAAGAAAATGGTTTTAATCATAATTTCTCCGCCCCTAGAACGCCTCAATAAAATTGAGTAGTTGAAAGAAAGAATAGATCATTGCAAGAAATGGGTAGGACCATGTTAAATGAACATAATTTGCCAAATTATTTTTGGGCTGAAGCCATTAATACATCTTGTTATGTAATTAATAGGGTTGTCATTAGAAATAAATTAAACAAAATCCCTTATGAACTTTGGCATAGTAGATCACCCAATATTGGTTACTTCAAAGTATTTGGTTGCAAATGTTTTATTTTGTAAATCAAACTTAAAGAAATTTGAACCAAATCTAGTGAAAGAATTTTTCTAAGTTACTCTACAAATAGCAAAGCTTATAGGGTGTTTAATAAAACATCTCTAATTGTTGAAGAATCTATGCATTTGATTTTTGATGAATCCAATCATTTTAAAATGAAAAATCTTGATGATGATGATCAAATTGACAAAGTTGAAAAACTATCTAAAAATGTTACAAATTTAGAAATCAATAAAGAGGATAAAGTCAACATAGATATTGCTATTAACTTAGAAGATGAAAACTTAGATGAAAATGAAGAAGAAAATGAAATTCATCTACTTAAGGCATAGAGATCAATAAAAGATCATCCTAAAGAACAAATTCTTGGTAATATGGAACAAGATGTAAGAACAAGAAGAAATATTTGTAATAACCTTGCTTTTCTCTTTCAAATTGAACCTAAGAATGCTCTTGAAGCAATTAATGATGAATCATAAGGAATTGCTATACAAGAAGAATTAAATCAATTTGAAAGAAATCAAGTATGGAATTTAGTGCCTAGACCTAAAAGCAAATCTATAATTGATACTAAATGGATTCTTAGAAATAAAAAGGATGAAGAATGAAATATTGTTAAAAATAAAGCTAGGCTAGTAGCTCAAGGATACAACCAAGAAGAGAAAATTGATTATGATGAAACTTTTGCCCTGATTGCTAGACTTGAGGCTATTAGGATGTTGCTTGCGTATGCTTGTTTTAAAGACTTTAAACTTTATCAAATGGATGTTAAAAGTGTTTTCTTGAATGAATTTATATCAGATGAAGTCTATGTAGAACAACCTCCTTGTTTTGAAAATCATAAAATGTCTAATCATGTATTCAAACTCACTAAGATCTTTATGGTTTAAAGTATGCTCCTAGAGCTTGGTATGATAGACTTAGTGTCTTTCTTCTTGAAAAAGAGTTCATTAGAGGTATATTAGATACTACCTTGTTTATAAAATTTAAAAATAATGATATGCTTTTAGTTCAAATTTATGTTGATGATATTATTTTTGGATCTACTAATGAAATTCTCTGTCAAGAATTTGCTAAGTCCATGCAGGATAAATTTGAGATAAGCATGATGGGGGAGTTGAACTTCTTCCTCGAACTTTAAATCAAGCAAACAAAGGAAGACATCTTCATAAATCAAGTCAAATACACTAGAGAGCTACTCAAGAAGTTTGGTATGGACAACTCAAAGAATGTTGATATTCTTATGATTCCAACCACAAAGCTAGATAAAGATGAAAAGGGCTTAAGTGTAGAAGAAACAAAATATCGAGGTATGATTAGTAGTTTCTTATATTTGACTGCTAGTAGGCCTGATATTATGTTTAGTGTTTGTATGTGTGCTAGATTTCAAGCTAATCCTAAAGAATCACATATGACCGCAATCAAAAGAATTTTTAAATACTTAATTGGAATAATTAATCTAAGACTATGGTACCTTAAGAACACATCACTAGAACTAGTTAGTTATTCTGATACTGACTTTGCTGGTTGCAAAATTGATCGGAAAAGCACTAGTGGCTCATTTCACTTCTTAGGACACTCCTTAGTTTCATGGGCTTGCCAGAAAAAAAACTTTGTAGCTCTATCAACAGCTGTGGTTGAATATATAGCAGCTGAGAATTGTTGTGCTCAAACATTATACATGAAACAACAATTAGAAGACTTCAAATTATTTTCTGATAAGATTTCAATTAAATGTGATAACACAAGTACAATATGTATGACAAAGAATCTAATTTAACATTCAAGAACCAAACATATTGAAATCAGATATCATTTCATAAGGGATCATGTTCAAAATGGGGATGTAATGTTAGAATTTGTTGAAACTAACAACCAACTTGCAGACATTTTTACTAAACCTCTTCCTTATAAAAGATTTAATACTTTAAGAAGAGAATTAGACTTGATGACATCAATTGAAAATATGCCTACAGTGGAACAAAATGAAAAACTCTATGTGTGAATTGATTGATCATGTTAGAACAGTATCTTAACTTGTGTGGTTTTTCATGCTTGAAAATCTCTTAAAATCATTTATAAAAAGGATTTAATGCTTTAGAAATTTGTCCTATTATTAAATTTAGAAATTTTCAAAATTTTGTCTGGACTCGTCGACGAGTCATCTCCATCGATGACGAGTGAGTTACAGGTTTTGAAATATTTTGTTTCTGTTGCCACTCGACGACGAGTCATAGCCACTCGGCGACGAGTGCGTTAAAATTTTCTAAGTTTTGAAGCCACTCGACGACGAGTCAGACCTACTCGTCGACGAGTGACCTCGGGACTATTTATATAACCCTTATTTCTTTTCATTTTCACTATTTCATCGTTCAAATCCTTTTTGTCTCGCCTTCTCCTTCTCTCCAATCCTCTTCCCTAACCTTCAAAACTCCTCAAAATCTACTTCATTACCAATGGCTCCTCGTGTGAAGAACCCTTCAATGCCAAAGAAGAAGGCCACGATAGTCGAGAAAGGAAAGAAGAAATTGAGAGAATCTTCCCAAAACCGAGCCTCAAAGGCTACCCATGAAGAAGTGCCAAGCCTATTCAAGACCCCAACCACTCAAGAAAACTACACAAGATACTTCATCAAGCATGAACCAGTCTATGGTAAAGTTCCCGATTTCGATTTCTTTAAGGGCATTGGTCTTGATGTTTTTGCTTCCAAATTCATTAATCTTAGATGGCATAGGTTCCTTGAACTCCGTGAACCCATGTACCCCGACTTGTGCAAACAATTTTACTCTCATCTCACTTTTGACAAAACTTCACAATCTTTCACCTCTTATGCACATGGAAAACTTATATCTTTCAATGTGGCCGAACTCAGACCAATTTTGAAATTGCCTACCAGCACATTTCAAGAATACACCACTAATCAGTGGGTTTCCCATGAGGGATTCAATGTCATTGAGGCATTGAAAGTGATGTGTGTCAATAAAGACATCACTAACCAAAGCTCAAGGATCTTACCCTTGATGCTTGCCTTGCACACCACATTATTACTTATGATATCATTCCCCGTGGTGGTGGCAGAGATTTCATTACTTTCTTTTATGTATTTCTTATTTGGTGTATTTTGACCACTCAGCATATAGACCTATCTTTCATCATTGTTAATGTGATGAAAGATACTGCTAAAAAGACCACAGGCAGACTTCCATATGGTCTTGCTTTCACTCGATTATTTAAACACTTCAAAATTCCTTTGGATTCTTATCAGGACAAGAAATCTATTTCTGACTCAGATATCTATTCCAAGGCTACCATTATAAGAATGGGTTACTCTTATGTTGAATCTAGAAATGTTTGGGTCCCGAAATCCCAGACCATTCCTACCTCCACTTCATCTGATATTCTTGATATTTCTATCCCTCCTCCTGTACCTCCTCCTTCTCACTCCACTCCTCGCATTCCTCCCATCTCTGTTCCACACTCTTCTCCCCTTGACCCCTCTTCTTCTACTTTCTCTCCTATCCATCCATCCTCTCCTTTTGCTGAGCCAGTGGTGCAACCAGAGGCAGCTGAGACAGTGCCTTCGTCGCATCCCAAAATACCCCTATGAGTTAAAGGATACTTTAGAGGTGACTATGCGTACCTGCCAAACCATCCTGTAATGAACAAGGCTGAACATGATATAATACCAGAATAATCAAAGTGTGGAAGCTAAACATAAGTGCGGAAACGTGAACTAACTTTTTCTTTTTCATAAACCATCTTAGTATTCCAAGTTTTATACAAAACATATCAAGTTAAAGATGGACATGCCCACCCTCAAAATAAAAAATAATTGTCGAGCCTATTATGCTCAACAAAAATTCAGATACGGCCACACGTTACGATCCCTATCCTCCTGTGACTGGATCGGGATAGGAGGCTCTCTCTCCTCAACATACTCCTCCTCAACCCAAGGCTCGGGGTTGAGGGCTCCCTCGGTACCTACCGACATAAAAGTATGGCTAAGCATGGAATACTCAGTGAGTACAAGCTACTAGCTGACAATAGCAATAACAATGCACAATAGAAATAATCACAATACAAAATAATCAATTTTAAGCAACACTAGCAACATATGACATTATAGCATTGAAAATAAAGCAACATGAAAGTCTTGACATGCGTGCATGAATGCGAAAACTCCGGTAAAACCCATATTTAGAAATCATGACTCGTTCTTGAAAATAGCTTTTCTTATTTTACAAAACTTGTTTGTCATGTTAAAACTTGTTCTTGCTTGATACTTGTGAGCCAGAGGGCTAGCACCTGCACATCCTTGGGCTACCAACCTCCTTGACATATCATTTCTTGTGAGCCTTTCTTGTGAGCCAGAGGCTAGCACCCACACACCCCTGGGCTGCCAACCTCCTTGACATATCATTTACTTGTGAGCCAGAGGCTAGCACCCTTCACTTGGGCTACCAACCTCCTTGACATGTAATTGTTTCATTTTCTTGTGAGCTAGAGGCTAGCACCCTTCACTTGGGATACCAACCTCCTTAACATGTACTTGTTTTCTTGTTTGATTTATCATATACATATTCTCTGGAAAACCTGGTTCATGCATGCATGCGTGCTTGTGTGCGTGTCAATAGTGAAAACTATGATAACATGTATGACATAAAGGATAGTGCATTGCATATCAATTCATGGTATAAACATGTGAGAATTTAGGTAATCTACATGGCATTTGGTCAATTCATCATTTATAAGAAAAATTGCATAAGACGTACTTCCATTTTCTTCATTAAATTCATTTACTCCTAGTTTAGGCATTTTATCAAACACCCGGTGTGCAACATTCCTTAGTAGATTCATTTACTCTTTTAAATGCATATTTTTCCTCAAATCATCAAGGTAAGTTCATTATTTATAGGATGCCTTTCCACCTTTCCATCACACACATCACACATCATACAACAGGGCATCCAATCGCCTCAACCCCTCATCCATCCACACATCACAACATTCATATTATCTTACTTATTTTAAGGAGAATAACATAACTCAGGAAGAACGGTTCACACATTAACAAGACCATCATTTTTTAAAGGAAAAAACCTAGGTTATTGCTAAGGGAGTTAGTAGGGTGTACTAACCTTGAGATCAAAGCTTGATCTTGGATGGAAACCCTTGATTGAAGCTCCAACTTGGAAGAGGAAAGCCCTTGCTTAAAGGATGCTTGATTTGGGGAATAAACCCTTTGAAAATACCATGGAAACGCTGCCCTAGCTTGGAGGAGAAGCTCAACACGTGCTTGATGTTGGATTTGAGAAATCCAAGTTGTTGGGATGATTCTAGGGTCTTCAAGCTCTTGATTCTCTCAAGTTGAAACCCTAGGAGGAAAACCCCTTTCTCCTCTCTCCCCTTCTCTCAATTTGTTTGCCTTAGGGTTTATGAACCCCTAATGGTTCGGGCAAGCCCTTATAGGCAAGGGTATAACGCTTAAAAGAAGAAAAAGCCCTTAATGAAATTCTGCAAAAACGCGAAAGACCGAGCGATCGGTGTTGTTGACCGAGCAATCAGTTGAAAACAACCTCTCTAGAAATTTTTCCCAAACAAAAAAGTTAACCAGTCGATAGATACTGATCGATCGGTTGTGAACCAATTGATCACTACATTGGACCGAGCGATTGGTTGCCTGCAATTTTGACAGTAAGTCCATTTTTCCATCCAATCCACTACCTAGACTTATTCTACTTCCACTTTAACATTTTCTAATCATGACTAGGACCCTTCTAAGGCCATGGTACGTTATTAAATATTTTATTTAGTTATTTTATGGCATTCTTGCAAAATTTCCAAAGGTTTCCAATTTCCCATTTCATGAAAATGGAATTTACAAGGCTCCATGCATGGACACACCTTCCAAGACACACAAAATTTATGAGGTGCTACAGCCTGAGATTGAGACTACAGATCAGCCAGAGCATGTAGATCCAGTGGATGAGCAAGTTGCAGAGACTGAAGCTAAGCCTGACTGGGGAGATATCCAGATAGATGTTGATATTCCTGAGTCCTCCCAGAGACAGGACACAGATCAGTTTGAGGATCTAGGATTTCAGTTTGTGTCTCCTCTCAAGACTGCTCCCATTTCTGATGAGCTTGATGGCTGCTCAGATTGCTTCCATGGCTTCTAGCATGGAGCAATTTCAGACTGAGATGAGACAGAGCCAGTTGCTCTTTCAGGATGAGACCAGGGCAAGGCTATCTTCTCTTGAGACCAAGATAGACCTACTTCAGACTGAGTTCCATACCAGAGAGGCTGTGCTATGGCCTAAGTTTGAGGAGTTGGCTATCTTGAGTGAGGTTGTGAAGAACAGAGTAGACTCAATCATCTCACAGGTAGAGAGAAAGGCTATTGAAGCCAATATGACTAGTGATCCTCTGAGTGCGGATATGACTAGTGTTGGAAATGCAGTAACTGTCAAAGCTCGATATCTTCACAACATGGCTGGTCTACTGGATTTACAGGCTCCAGTAGTTGGGGAAATGGCGGTTAAAGTTGATGACCTCGCTTTAGAGATGCTTCTCATCAAGAAGAAGCTAGAGCTTGTTCCTATCCCCAATGATGTGGAAATTCCATCTCACCCTCCTCCAGCCACATCTTCAGTCCCTCCAGCAGAGAAGCCTCCACAGCAACCTGCAGTGATTTCTTCGTCAGATTCGTCAGACTCATCAAAGTTAGAGACAGACCAAGATAGACACTACAACAGTGATAGAGTTAAGAATCCATGATGGTACCATGTGATTGGGAAGAGGAAGAAGAAGAAGACGCAGGCTTGGAAATGGTACCATCAATGAATCGAAGCTTATTTTTAGCACTAAGGGCCAGCCGCATGGATTGAGACCAAGTGGCAAAGTTGTCACCAGTAAGCAATTGGGAGACTAGTGTTGTTCTCGGATTGTCTGAGTGATGAAGAAAATAGGGACTGTAGACATTTTCACACCCGGATGAATCAAACTTAGAGACAGTACCATTCTCATTCTCAGTCATGGTAACTATGAGAATGAAGAAAGAAAAAAAAGAAAGAAAGAAGATAAGAGGATCTTCTTGGCACTCTAATACCATGTTAGAATCGGAAGAGTTTGATAATTTTGGATGATTTTATTGAATAAACAAAAGACATATATATAGTCATTTACAATAGATTGGTCCCTTGTGTGGAGGGATTGATTAGCTACAAATAAGGTAACTAACAACTGTACACTATATACACAGCTATACATGATTGGCTGGAGATTGATTAAATCAATCCCGAGAATCTTTCCTAATACAAATAATTACTCCCAATACCTCTAACACGTGTATTAGTGTGTCTTAGTAGGTCCCTCTTTCCACTCTCTCTCCCCCTTCGCTTTCCCACGTTAGTCATCGTAATAAAAAAATAGAAAACACTTGGTTTTCAATGAATAAAGGACCCCACCAAACAAACCATTGTTTGGAAAATGGGGAATTCTTACTTCTATTTGTTTTAACCCAATAACACAGTTTTCACAAGGTTATAACCAATGGCGGGTCGTGACCATTCAAAGTTGTGGGCGTTTCTAAATTCTTACAAGACATCTCGTATCTGGGAACGTTTGGAAAGAAAGAACTGTTGCTCTCCAAACAATGTTTAATTATACCCATCTTTCTTATTCAAGTATTTGACTATAATAACCCTGAGAAAACTTTCAAGAAGGAATAATTGGTTCAAGAAAGGGGTTCTTGCGGGGAGGGGAAGGGAGATGGGTCTGAACAGGGTCACCAAGTTCGTTAGATGCTATAGCGAGGTTTGGATTGGTTCGTAAAATTGAGAGAATCACATAGTGATTTCAAAAGAATCTTAGTTTATCAAATTTTTTATTCAAATTAACTGATATTTTTCTTTAGGTTCGGTAAATTTATACTTTGAGTTCACAAATTGTTTATAAAAAGACATTTTTAAAAAAAAGTTTTTAAATAAGTATTTGTAATATATTGTTTACATGCTTAAAATATATAAATTTTTATAGTATAATATAAAATATATATTTTGTTTTATTCTTAAGTAGCAAACTAAGTTAGCGAACCAAACTAAAGAACCTAAGCGAACCGAAAAATGAATTATCTCATCCTACGTACCTCTGGCAAACCAGGTTCACTCTAAGGAGGTGATATCGTGCCACGCACACCTACCAGCTCATCATGTGTCGTCTTTGATATTTATTAATTGTGGTTAAGATTTACTCTTTCATTAACCCTATGTTTGGTTGCCAAGAAAATAAGTGAAAACATGGAAAAGAAAAGAAAATGAGACAAAACACAACTAAGAATTGTATTAGAAACCTGAATTTTTTTTTTCTTTTCTATGTTTTCAACTATTTTCTCGGAAACCAAACATAGGGTAAGTGAAATAATTTAACCCTGATTTTTAGAATTAAAAAAATAATAATAACCACATGTTATAATAAAGGTTAATGTTTTAAAATATTTTTTCTAAACACTAAAGTTAGATTATTTTACTCTAGGGAAGAGTGAATCTTAACCAACATTAATAAGTGTCAAATAGTACATGTGAGGAGCTTGAGAGGTGTCCATGTTCCATCCAAAAGATGTGTAATGCATTCTATCACTTCTTAGTTAAATGCCTTTTCACATGGAGGGAGTGTAATATTCGGGGCATTTGCCATAAAAAAAATTTGTTGCCTACACTAACATAGTAAATGATATCCTCTACCAAAAAAAAAGTCCTGATTAAGGGACCATGCGGTTCCCTTCCTAGCCGATCGCAGTTGTTAAAGTTAATTAAATTATGATAAATATTTTTTTTCTAAAATCATGGTTAGATGGATGAATTGTACCAATAAGTACATCTTAACCACAGTTTTATAGGTGTTAAAAAGCAGGGAGTCAACAATCGGAAGGTTAACTTGGAAGTTGATATTGCGGTCCTTTTCTGATTTCCCCACAAAATAATTGTGCTCAATAGTACCTCTTGCACTCCTCTCGAGTAAGAATCTATCGGTGCAAAAGTGCCTGCCTTGATGTAACGATCCCAAAAATCCAACAAGGCTAAAATAGGACTTTGGGATCGCCACATTACTTAACCTGCTTAAAATCCATGCATACAAGGCTTACTACACGAGTCTCCAAAAATGAGGATAATAAAATTCTGGTATATAAACTATAATCAAATAGGAAAAGTCTACGGTAAACATATACAACTCACTCTAAAACTAAAGAGTCTGATACACAACTATAAAAGTCTACTAAGCAATATCTACTCAAGTCTAATACAGCTCTGTCAATCAAATGAAATAAAAACTAAGAGGCGTAGCCACCCAAGTCTTTGGCTCCCTCCTTAGAAGGCTCACCTTCACCTCCTTCCTCTGCGTATGTTTCCTCAACCCACGGCTCCGCCGTGTACTCCTGCTCTAAACCTGCCAAGACGAAGTCCGGCTGAGTACAAAGGTACTCAGTGTATATAAAATCCAACCAACATTAATAATACACCTGCATTTAGTTAGAAACATATCCAATAACATAATAACATAATCAGAGTGCGGAAGAACGTGTGCGCATATACATCATATTATCACCTTGACTCGTGTACTTGTGAGAATTTTAGACTTGGAAGACAATACACTTATGAGTTGCTTATGCTTATAAGACCACGTGCTTGTGAGATGTTTATGTTTATGCACTTATTCAGATCATACAATGATGTGACATGCCGTTCTTGGCGGATACAGACCATGTCTAAGAATCAAATGGTTGACATGACGTTCTTGGCGGATACGGACCATGCCTAAGAATCAAATGTAATTAACATGCCGTTCTTGGCGGATACGGACCATGCCATTGAATCAAATGTAATTGACATGCCGTTCTTGGCGGATACGGATCATGTCATGCTTATGCTTATTCAGAATGTCATACGTATGTCATGCTCATGCTTGTGGTCCACATGTGTGACTTGTGAGACTCTTATCTTAACATACACGTGCATATGTGCTTAAGTGTCGAAATTAACATTCGAGTTGATAATTGCTTAGATTCCGATCTCCCACCATGGAAACTCCACTATACTGTCCCATACCAAATAGTTAGAGAATTCCCGGTTTGAGAGATGTTCCTCTAAGTTCTTACCTTCCCGACTATCAATTTCCATGCAAATAACTAGACATACTTAACAAAAAATTCACATATACATATCTTATCATAATTCATATCGCAATTCATAATCAATTTACCACCATTTCATAAGAGTATAATAGCATTTATCCTTTCAAGCATTTTCACAAACACCTTGTGTACGCATAATATGAATCAATTTCCCTTCTATATTTTCAAGCATTCATCAAACCATAATTCATCCATACAATCAATTCACTATTCACATCCACATATTAATCTCATTCTCCATACATTTCTCATCCTCCATATATTCTATCCACATCCAATCCATTTCCATCAATAATTAGCTTACTTCATAGAAAATTTGGGAAAAATGCATTTAATCTCCATTCTATCATTTCTATCAAATTAATATTCACCAAACATTAAAATAGAGTTGATTTGGATAGTATATCGACCTTAGGAATCCTTCCCTTGGATTCAAAACGCTCCCGAAGAGATTTGGAGAAGCTTTGAGGACGATCTCCAAGCTTTCCTCTCAATCTTCTAGCAACCTCATTCTTCTCCAAGCAACCCTCTCCCCCAAACCCTAGGTTTTCTCCCCCTTTTTGCCAAATTAGGTTAGAAATAGGTAGAGTATTTTAATATTTCGAGTAGGACCCCCTATTTATAGCCCCAAGGTCTGAGAACAAAAAGACCAAAATGCCCATACTAAAATTCTGTAAAAATCACGAAAGACCGAGCGATCGGTGGTTATGATCGATTGATCGCTTCTCAACCGAGCGATTGGTGCTCTTGACCGGTGTAAATCCCTAAATAGGTGTTGGCAAATTCCGTGATCATTAGATAGGTCAGTTGAGTCGAGTCGTCGAGTCATGTTTAACTTGTCAGAAGAGAAGAGCTAAAGCTTAAAGAAGATTGAAGAAAGTGAAGAAAAAAGCTCATACTCCGGATCTAGACAGGTAATTGACTTAGAGACCCCTACCTAGGTTGGATTTGACTTAGATAACCTTAAAAATACCTAGGAGGATAGTTTTAAGCCTACCAAAGTTATTTGATCTTAGTGGAATCAAATAAAAATAAAATGAAAATGGTTTTGGCAAAAATTCTGTCTCAACCGATCGCTCGGTATTGTGACCGATCGATCGGTGGCCTACCGAGCGATCGGTGGCTATCGACTGGACCAATTTTTTGCATGGGGTATTTTTCCAGAGAGATGATTTATAACCGAGCGATCGGTCAAGAGGACCGAGCGATCCGCTTTGGACCGAGCGATCGGTAATGAGCACCGATCGATCGGTCCCCGTAAAAAGAATTTTTCTTTTTCTGGACTCTTTTTTTAAACCCTATATAAACAACTTTTTGGAGACCTAATTCGTATCTTTGTTAATTTTAGAAAGAGTAGAGGTCTGAGAAACTCCTCTAGGGTTTTTCCTTTTATTCTATTAGATCTTTGTTGATCCCTCCTCTTTCTTTGATCCTAGAGAATGCACGTATAGATCTAAACCTTTGATCTTGCATTGTGTGATCTCAGATCTATATGAGATCCCTCTAGGGTTTGAAATTTCATAAATTGATTCACAACCCTACACCTTGTGTGTGTGTCCGGTGTTTGATCCGGAGTTTGATCCGAAGCCTTCGTGGAAGGAGATCGATCGTGTGTGATCGTGGTTTGAAGTAGCTTGAGAAGATTTGGTCGGTGTGGAACCGAAGCTGCTACGGCGGAGATCGAACCTGCTGGTTCGTGGAAATCAAGAGTAAGAGTCTATACCTAGGAACATTGTTTCTGTTTTGGTAAGGTCTTATCTTGTACTTGATATCTTTTCATAGTGAAGTTTGTTGCTGGACGAGGTCCCGTGGTTTTTTCCCGTTAGGGTTTTCCACGTAAAAATCTTCTGTGTTTGATTTGTGTGGATTGTCTGAGTGTTATGTTCTTTAATTTCTAAACATATTAATTGAAAAATTAAAATTGGTTAGAAATTTTTAGATAGACCTATTCACCCCCCCTCTAGGTCTTAGAGATCATAGATCTGGATAAATTTCAATTGGTATCAGAGCTTGTTCACTGATAAGGCTAATACCTTAAGTGTGATCCTGTATTATCCGTGATCATGAGTACTCTAAGAGAAGGTGGATCCGTCTCTCGTCCCCCACTTTTTGATGGGAACAATTATGCATACTGGAAAGCTAGAATGAGAGCCTTTCTCAAATCTATTGACGAGAGAATTTGGATGTCTATACAGAATGGGTGGACTACTCCCATAAAAATTGTAGGAGATTTGACTGTCATCAAATATTCTAATGAATGGACTAGAGAAGAGCTTGAGTCAAGTGGTGGAACACTAAAGGTCTCAATACTATCTTTACTGCAGTCACTGCTGAGGAATTCAGACGAATTTCTTCATGTGAAACAGCAAAGGAGGCTTGGGACATTCTTGAAATTACCCATGAGGGTACTACCACTGTTAAAATCTCATAACTCCAAATGTTAACCACTAAATTTGAACATTTAAACATGGAAGACAATGATACTTTTGATGAATTCTATGCAAAACTTAGTGACATTGTCAACGCTAGTTTCAATTTAGGTGAAAAAATATCTGAGTCCAAAATAGTTAGAAAGGTCCTTAGATCTCTCCCTGAGAGATTTCAACCCAAAGTCACTGCAATCGAAGAGAGTAAAAATGTTGACTCTCTAAAGATTGAGGAATTGGTTGGTTCACTCCAAACCTATGAACTCAATCTACGTCCATCCAAGAAGAATAAATCTTTAGCCTTGAAATCTATCAAGGAATCTTTGGACGAGGATGACAGTGATGGAGATATGAATGAGGAAGAAATGGCTCTCTTCGTTAAAAAATTTCGAAAATTTTTTAGAACGAAAAAGAGGTTTAATCCCAAACAGGGAGGAAAATCATTTGAGAAGTCAAAGTCTAAGCCCTGGGAAAATAAGAAAAATTCCAAGAGTGGCGACAAGAAATCCCAAGGTGTTCAATGTTATGAATGCCATGGCTTCGGTCATATATCACCTAACTGTCCTAACAAGAAGAAGAGTAAGGGCAAGGTGATGAATGCCTGTTGGGATGACAGTGATTCCGAGAATGAAGAATCGGACAGTTCCTCTTCAAGTGAAGATACTGAAAATCATACGGCGTTCACTGTTTCTCTCTCTGGGATTCTTGAGACTACCTCTGCGGTTGATGAAAAGGATAGAAGTGATGAGAGTGTTAATACTGAGTCTAGTGATGACATACAGAAGAGTCAAACTGACTCTGAAAGTGATGAAGATTTGAAAACAACTTATGATAAGTTGTATGCTGAAAGTTTGAAACTGACTAAAACAAAAATCTCTTTGAGCAAAAAACTCAAAATCATTCAAAATGAAAGAGATATTTGTAAACTAGTAGCAGATGAGAAGAGTGCTCTAGTTAGTCAGTTGGAAAATGAAAAGGAAGCATTTATTATGAAAGTTCAATGTCTTTTGGAAGAGAATGTCTCATTGACTAATGTGGTCAGTAAATTAGAAGTTGAAAGAGACACTTCCATAAAAGAAATTGAAGAGTTAAGAACTCTGCAAATGGAGCTGGAAACTTTTAAAGTCTCTCTTGTTGATAAGGTGAAATTTCTTGAAAAAGAACACCAAATTACCCTTAAAGACAAGACTGACTTTATTCAGAAGGTCTATACTCTTGAAAAAAAAGTAAAAATGTTTGGTAACACCAGCTGCCTAGATGAATTAGTTAGAAAATTTGGATCAAATTCGAGTAGATCTGGGATAGGACATGTTGACACACCAGCTGGTCCTTTAGCTGTTGGTACAATGGCTAGTGCAGTGTTTGAGCCAATACATTCTGATCCTAAAGAGAATCTACCTTCTACATCAAGTACTAAGGCTAATACAAATTTTGTTAAGCCTAGAAATACAGCTCCTAGAGTGAATGCTTTGAGGAATCAATTTCCTTTCAGAAGAAATCCTTCTCCTCTCCCAAGATTCATACCCACATGTCACTTTTGTGGTGTGAAAGGTCACATTCGACCTAACTGTAATGCATTTAGGAGAGCTCCCCGAAATGGTTCATGGAACCAAAATCAAGGTCAAGGGAATCTTCAAAGGCAGATTCAAGTTCTGGCTGAAAAGTCTAGAATTTTGAGCGAAGACGTAAATAGGATTGCTCGAATGTCTAGAACTGGAAATGGTACATTCACTCCTTATGATTATTCAAGAGGAAAGAATGTGACAACTCAAAATGCTAGAACTGAACAAAACAGGAAGAGGTCTAGAAGGTCGGAAAAGAAAAAGGTCTCTACAACACAGAACAATATTCAAAGGTCTAAACAAAGTTTAAAGACTGTGTATGTAAGAAAGGATGACCTAAAGTGCTTTGTCATTCATACTGCCTTGAAAGCCCAAAACACAGAAATGTGGTACTTCGACAGTGGGTGTTCTCGGCATATGACAGGTAACAAGTCCTTATTTATTCAATTTGAGGACTGTCCAGATGGGACAACTTTTGGTGATGGAAGCAAGTCTTTAGTCAAAGGGAAGGGTATCATCAATTCACCAGGCATACCTAAATTGAAAGATGCTTTGTTTGTTGAGGGACTGAAAGCTAATTTAATTAGCATAAGTCAACTATGTGATGATAACCATGCTGTGCACTTTACCCATAATAAATGTTTAGTCATAAATGGTAAAGGTAAGTGTGTTCTAGAAGGGTTGAGAACCACTGACAATTGCTACGGCTTAATTCCAAATCCTAATCCCTCAAATGTCTGTTATAAGACTAAAATTGAGGAGGTTGATTTGTGGCACCGAAGACTAGGTCACATGAACTTCAAAGACCTATGTAAAATCTCTAAGCAAGAGCTTGTGAGAGGTGTTCCCAAACTAGGAAAGCCTTCTACTGCTGTGTGTGGGCCATGCCAAATTGGTAAACAAATTAGAACCCCACATAAGAAGACTTCAAGTATTGCTACTTCATATCCACTGGAATTAATTCATATGGATCTTATGGGTCCTACAAGAACTGAAAGTCTAGGTGGAAAGCGATACATCCTAGTCATGGTTGATGATTTCACAAGAATGTCATGGGTGGCATTTATAAGGGAGAAATCTGATGCTTTTGACAATTTCAAAAGTATTTGCTTGAAAATTCAAAATGAGAAAAGATGCCCAATCACTCGAATACGAAGTGATCATGGAAAGGAGTTTGAAAACTCTAAGTACAACGATTTTTGTGATGAGTCGGGTATCAAACATGAATTTTCTGCACCTATTACACCTCAGCAGAATGGTGTAGTAGAGAGGAAGAACAGGGTTCTCCAAGAGATGGCTAGAGTTATGCTTCATAGCAACAATCTAGCTTCTCATTTCTGGGCTGAGGCAGTTAACACTGCTTGCTATATAGTTAATAGAGTTTTTGTAAGACCTGGAACAAGGAAAACCCCATATGAGTTGTGGAATAACAAGAAACCCAGTGTCAAGTACTTTCGAGAATTCGGAAGTAAATGCTATATCCTTAAGGATAGAGAGCAACTGGGCAAATTTGAATCCCGGAGTGATGAAGGAATATTTCTTGGATATTCCACCAACAGTAGAGCTTATCGAGTTTACAACTTGAGAACCTCTACAATTATGGAGTCCATAAATGTAGTTGTGGATGACTCCGGTGTTGAAAATGTGCAACCTGAGGATGATGAAAGTGCTGAAAATGAAAATGTTGAAATTGTTTCAACTCCACTTATTGATAAGCAATCATCTCCATCAAAACCTACACATTCTAGGGTTATGAGTCCTCACACCCCAACTGATATAATTGGTGATCTTGAAAGGGGAGTGAGAACGAGGAAACAAATTGAAAATGAAGTTAGCTACATTGGCTATACCTCATCTTTTGAACCCAAGAATGTAGCTGAAGGTCTTGCAGATGATAATTGGATAAATGCAATGCAAGAAGAGTTACTTTAGTTTACTAGGAATGATGTTTGGTATTTAGTACCTAGGCCTAACAATACAAATGTGATAGGAACCAAATGGATTTTCAAGAACAAATCTGATGAAAAAGGTACTATCATAAGAAATAAGGCTAGGTTAGTTGCACAAGGATACACCCAAATTGAAGGTATTGACTTCGATGAAACTTTTGCTCCTGTAGCCAGACTAGAATCAATAAGAATTCTTCTAGCTGTGGCTTGCCATATGAAATTCAAACTGTTTCAAATGGATGTTAAGAGTGCCTTTCTGAATGGCATTCTACAGGAGGAAGTCTATGTGGAACAACCAAAAGGGTTTGAAGATACACATCACCTTGATCAAGTTTATAGGTTAAAAAGGGCCCTCTATGGTTTAAAGCAAGCTCCAAGAGCTTGGTATGAGAGGCTGACTACTTATCTCTTGGAAAACGGATTTTCGAGAGGGGGAGTAGATAGAACCCTTTTCATAAAGAATGTGAAAGGTGATATTGTCATTGCCCAGATATATGTTAATGACATAGTGTTTGGTTCCACATTAGACTTACATGCTCTTTCATTTGCTGAACAAATGAAAAATGAATTTGAAATGAGCATGGTTGGTGAGCTAAGTTTCTTCCTTGGTCTTCAGATCAAGCAATTGGATTCTGGGATCTCAGTATCTCAAATCAAATATGCAAAAAATCTAGTGAAGAAATTTGGAATGAGTTCTGCTAAGCATGTTAGGACTCCTATGAGTACTACTATAAAGCTTAGTAAAGATACTTCAGGGAAGGATGTCGATCAGACTAATTATAGAAGCATGATTGGTAGTTTGCTCTACCTAACTGCTACTAGACCCGACATAGCCTTTAGTGTTGGAGCATGTGCCCGTTATCAAGCAAATCCCAAAGAGTCTCACTTAGTTGCTGTCAAGCGTATCATTCGCTATGTGAGTGGAACTATGTCCTTAGGCCTCTGGTATTCTTTCGATACCAATGCCATTGTCGTGGGGTATTCCGATGCTGATTGGGCTGGAAATACTGATGATAGGAAGAGCACCTCCGGCGGGTGTTTCTATATTGGAAACTGCTTAGTTGCCTGGCTTAGCAAAAAGTAGAATTCCATTTCCTTGTCTACAGCCGAGGCTGAGTATATAGCAGCTGGTAGTTGTTGCACCCAACTTCTGTGGATGAAACAGATGTTGAAGGATTATGGGATTGATCAAAGCACTATGATTGTGTATTGTGATAACACAAGTGCAATCAATATCTCCAAAAATCCCGTACAACACTCTCGCACAAAGCATATAGACATTAGGCATCACTTCATCCGTGATCTTGTTGAGCAAAAAGTTGTGTCTATTGAGTATGTCCAAACAGAGAATCAATGTGCGGACATTCTCACAAAACCTTTAGATTCCCTTAGGTTTGAACTCCTTAGGAAATCCATCGGTCTGTGCGGAGTTGAGTAATGGTGTACTTGTTTCATAGCCTATGTGTTCTTCATGTTCTATTCATGTCATAGAGCTAGTGTGTTTGTATGACCTTCTCTCCTATCTTTATGCATAAATTTGTTTCCTTGAAATCATAATTAAATGTTAACTCCAAGGTTAAATTTTATTTAGGATTGAGTAAATAAGGACAGTTTAACTGTTTGTTCTATCATGTGATTGAAAATGGTCATAATCAATGATTTCAGTTAGAGTTGAGTAAACAAAGTTGTTATGTGTTACACATGCACTCTAAATGATTTTTGAGATGGTGTTAGTTCCAATTTATGGGTTCTAATATTATACAATATGGTTCCCTAGACTAATCAAATCTAGTATAACCAATAAGCTTATAAATCCATTAGGTGAGCCCCCAAAATTATAAAAATTGTTGACATGGAGAGGACTACCAGTGAGTTTGTGTGATAGTTTCTAGTGAATGCAAACAGTGAGTAATGGCTACCTAGACAAACAATAGGTATCTATATGGGTTGCTAGTGTGAAAGCCCCCACTGTCATTAGAGAGGGCTACCTTCTCACTTGTGTGAAAGTCACCAATGTCCTCTAAAAGAATTCTGACAATAAGTACAATTTGACTATAAAATAAAAAATTCTTAATTAGTCAAATTTGGGGTAAAAATTGCTCATCATATGTAATATGGATGTTTCTTGGTTTTATTCTAGTGTTTGAACTTTTTAGAGTCCCATATGTGATATAATGTCAAAATCCTACATATGTGATGAAACCACTTCAAAATTCAAGTAATGACCTTTGATTACACTTGCACATTACTTCTACATGTTTCTTGACTCTAAATGAGTAATTGATGCAGAAACCAATATTGATCACCGATGAACCTTCGTAGTTGTATACATAATCCTTGTTTATGACTATTCTAAAGTAGATATTCTTGAGTGACAATTTGTTATGATTTTGTTGAAATCAATGTTTGCATATATGATTGGTAATTAGGTTATTTTGAGGTGAAATTCAGTTTAAAACTTTCTATGGTTGAGGGGGAGAAAAATGGTTTTATATTAAAATTTCATGAAAAATTTTTCAGACCACCGATCGCTTGGTGTTATGGACCGATCGATCGGTCTTTCGTGAACAGGGTTATAAAACTCCCATCACGCATTTTTTTTCTTTTCACCTGTTCTCCGACCTCCAGAGCGGTCCCTCGGTTCCTACTCCTCCAAATCCTCCATACAGTCATTCCAATCGATTCTAAAGGTTTCCCAAGGATCAAAAAGGTAAGCCCTTTGCTTTTTCTTGAGTATAGGTTGATTTTCAATCTAGGGCATCGTTTACTAGTGCTTTCATCCATGGCTTTCCTTTTGTCGTTGCTCCTTCTTGCATATCTCATGTCTGGCATTCCTAAACGCCGTAAATTGGTTCTCAACAACCAAGAGGACTCTCTCGAGGAAGAGGAACTCAATGAGCCATACTCATTCACTCCAATCGGTCATGGGATATCCATAGGGAACAGACCACTCCGTAGAATGATTGATTCTACTGCTGAGAATCGCCAAAAAGCTTTGGCTGATAAAACTCTTAAAAACAAGGGTAAAGCCTCATCTTCTCAAGCCAGTGGGTTATCCTCTTTCATTAATCCTTCGGCCGCTCAACTTTACCGTGAATATTTTAGCAAGAAGGCTATCATGGTTGAGCGAGGAATTCAAATTTCAGACTTTGATGATTATTACCTTCCTAAGCTCATTGCCGATCGTCAATGGGAAGGTATTCTCCATCTATCATGTCTAGCTCCTATTCAGTTGGTTCAGGAATTTTATTCCAACTTTTCTGATATCAACTTGAAAAATTGGTCTTTCAAAACTAGAGCTTTAGAAAAATCTGTAGTAATAAATCCTGATGTGATTGCTACTATTCTTGGTTGTCCTCGAGTGCCAAATGCTTATTATCCTTATAGATATAAGACTGACGAGGATAAAGAAACCATGGAACAAGTTGTTACCTTTCTAAGTGGCACTCCTTCATTTTGGGTTGGTTCTCTCATTGAAGTGTCTAAACTAACTAGGGATGCAAGACTTGTAAACCTAGTCATGAGTGCCAATATCCACCCAAAGGTTCATACTGCGGACCTTAGGGAAGAAAGAGCTCGTTTTCTATTTAGTCTTCTTCGTGGGCATGATATTGATCTTGCAGCACATATTATCGATTTGATGATCAAAACTCATCGAACTGACACTGTAGTTGGAGCCCTTCCTTTTGGATCTCTTATCACTAAGCTTCTTGGTTCACAAGGGGTATTTGCACCTCTTGGTGTTCCTACTCGAGTACCGAAGGGTCCAATCAACAAAAGACCCTATCTCAGAGTTTCTCACATGCCTCAGTTCGAGATACAGAGGTGGGAGCAGAAATTGGTGCTGGGTTATCTCGTCCTCCTCCGGCCACTATGGATGATCTTGCCAGGATGATGAGAGAGATGCAGATGGATCTCCGGACTCATATTTCATCCTACGAGGAGTTCACTACAAAGGTTCGTGGTAGACTTGGATCTCTCGATGCAGCTGTGCTAGGCGTACAGAGAGATGTTCGGGATTTTCGAGCTTACTATGAGTCCCAGCTCACTTCTGATGATGAGCAGGAGTGATAGTTCGTGATAGGAGTTTATCTTAGTCTATTGTCGAGTGATAGTTTTTTTTGTATGACATTTCGATGTATTATGTCTTGGTTGTACTTAGTACAAAACCATTTGGATCTTCTTGACTTGTTATGGATGTATACAATTCAATGGTTTAAGATCCTTATCTTCTATCTCATCTCATTTGAATGGTTTATGCATTACTTTTCTAATCCACCTTTGGCATTTCGAGCCAAAAAGGGGGAGAATTATGATGTAATGTGTTGATAGTATTATAGATGTTATGGATGAGATTTTGGAATGCTAACCTGTTATGGATAGTATTGTGGAATTGTGAATGGTTATACATATTTTCATTCTTCTAATATTTTATCCTATATTTTATTTCCCATGCTTCACAGGTTTTTGATTTAGCATGTGCAGGCAAACAGGTTCTAAGTTTGGTAAATCATGACAAGTTAACATGTCAAAAGTCATGTAATTATTTTTGAGTCATGTAACGGTCAATTTTCTTTTTTTGAATCATTTGGGAAAATTTGAACCTAGTTTATGAGTTAGTCTTGTTTTGTCCCGGAATTGCCAAAGGGGGAGATTGTAAATCCCTAAATAGGTGTTGGCAAATTCCGTGATCATTAGATAGGTCAGTTGAGTCGAGTCGTCGAGTCATGTTTAACTTGTCAGAAGAGAAGAGCTAAAGCTTAAAAAAGATTGAAGAAAGTGAAGAAAAAAGCTCCTACTCCGGATCTAGACAGGTAATGGACTTAGAGACCCCTACCTAGGTTGGATTTGACTTAGATAACCCTAAAAATACCTAGGAGGATAGTTTTAAGCCTACCAAAGTTATTTGATCTTAGTTGAATCAAATAAAAATAAAATGAAAATGGTTTTGGCAAAAATTCTGTCTCAACCGATCGCTCGGTATTGCGACTGATCGATCGGTGGCCTACCGAGCGATCGGTGGCTATCGACTGGACCAATTTTTTGTATGGGGTATTTTTCCAGAGAGATGATTTATAACCGAGCGATCGGTCAAGAGGACCGAGCGATCCGCTTTGGACCGAGCGATCGGTAATGAGCACCGATCGATCGGTCCCCGTAAAAAGAATTTTTCTTTTTCTGGACTCTTTTTTTAAACCCTATATAAACAACTTTTTGGAGACCTAATTCGTATATTTGTTAATTTTAGAAAGAGTAGAGGTCTGAGAAACTCCTCTAGGGTTTTTCCTTTTATTCTATTAGATCTTTGTTGATCCCTCCTCTTTCTTTGATCCTAGAGAATGCACGTATAGATCTAAACCTTTGATCTTGCATTGTGTGATCTCAGATCTATATGAGATCCCTCTAGGGTTTGAAATTTCATAAATTGATTCACAACCCTACACCTTGTGTGTGTGTCCGGTGTTTGATCCGGAGCCTTCGTGGAAGGAGATCGATCGTGTGTGATCGTGGTTTGAAGTAGCTTGAGAAGATTTGGTCGGTGTGGAACCGAAGTTGCTACGGCGGAGATCGAACCTGCTGGTTCGTGGAAATCAAGAGTAAGAGTCTATACCTAGGAACGTCGTTTCTGTTTTGGTAAGGTTTTATCTTGTACTTGATATCTTTTCATAGTGAAGTTTGTTGCTGGACGAGGTCCCGTGGTTTTTTCCCGTTAGGGTTTTCCACGTAAAAATCTTCTGTGTTTGATTTGTGTGGATTGTCTGAGTGTTATGTTCTTTAATTTCTAAACATATTAATTGAAAAATTAAAATTGGTTAGAAATTTTTAGATAGACCTATTCACCCCCCCTCTAGGTCTTAGAGATCATAGATCTGGATAAATTTCAACGGTCGATCGGTCAAAAAAGTACTCTCTGAAAATTTTCCCCATACAAAATTCTGGACCAGTCGATAGATACCGATCGATCGGTTTTGGACCGATCGATCGCTGCTTCTGACCGAACGATCGGTGCTCTATTTTGACTCATTTTACTGTTTTGGCCATAACTTTTGACTCGTTCGTCGGATTTTGACGATTCAACTTGGGTTGGATTCGTCTTTCGAAAACGAACATTTCTGGTATTTTAGAATTTCTAAATTCCACTTAATTAATAGACTAAATTGTCCCCAAAGTTGACTGATCTGCAATTCCATTAGATAAAACCCATCATTGACTTGGCTTAAACTCAAAATAAGGAAAAACATTAAACATGAATTTCGAAGAGGGTTCCAACACCTTTCTAATGGTTCAAGAATCACTCAATTCCAGTAAAGGGTACCAAAACTAGAGCTTCCTAAAGTTTAGGGTGTGATATGACATCCCTCCGTTACAAGTTTAATTAAGCCTAGTTTACACCACACCAAATAAATATATAATACAATAAACATCAAAACATTACAAGGACTATAATACCCCTAATACAATGAAATAAAAACATGAAAAAGATTCGGGGTCTCTACACTTGACCTTAGTAAAAATGGGCTCGGATTCTCTCTGGCGAAGCCAGAAAGGCTCCTCTAAGGATGTCTACAAAATAAGGGACATGTGGTGGAGAAATCAAATTCATGAGTCCCATAATTTTGATTTTCCCACAAACTAAATGACATAAGGCGATAAATGGGTGAGAAAAAGAGAAAGAGATATCAAGTGGGGAGATGTCAGGAGAAAATGAAATGACTTTTTCCTTTCATGCCACCTGTTGCATGACATATGGATGTCCGAGACCACCTTTCAGGGTTCACCAGATACAATCCTAAGCCTTTAAAATGATAGGCCACAGGCCCCTTGGCCGCGTTAGATTCTTGATCGATGGTGGGTGCTATCGACCACATACACATACAATCAAAATCCTTTGCGAAAAATGACAACACAACAAATCCGTCTAAAAGTTATGAAAAATGACAACTGAGTTAGTCTGAAAAATGACAAGATGTGAAGAGTGTAGCCTTTGGCCGCAGATTTCCCGCCGTCAGCGTCGCGTAGAAGATGATTGGTTAAAGTTAGTATCGGGTTATGATTTTATTTTAACTAAGAAAATTAAAAACAATGTCACGTCACCTTTAAATTATATGATAGACTTGAAATTCTATAATGCAACAAAAAAGCCTAGTTTTAACTCTTGTTAACAATTTTAATCCTTGAATTATTTTTCAAAAATTAAAGATTAAATAATGATTGAACCCCAAGGATTAATTAATTTTAACCACCATTAAAAGATATTAGCGGGTGACAGTTGCGATGCCCATGAGAGCGAGGGAAAAGAGTTAACCACAGTTAATAGGAGTTAAAAGAGACACGTGTTAAACCCCAGGTGTAATTGAACTCGCTAGTGGCATGTGCCATGCACATAAGAGCGAGGGGAATAGGAGTTAAAAGGGTCACATGTTAACCCATGGGTGCGATTGAAATCTCCCTGAGTTCAATCATGATTGACTGTAATTCAAAATAGATAGATGAGCAAGGGTGGTTTCGAAATTAAATCAAAGGCAAAGGGTAGTTTGGGAATTATAGCAAACATTAAATCAAAGTTTTGTTTTAATATAAAGGTAGTATAGGAATTTCGGAAAAATCATCTACGACTGCCTCTCGCATTATAATAGTAAAGATTAAAAATGACACATATTAACTCGTGGAAAGACTAGGAATCCAGTTATAATCTTTAAAACGGAACCAAGTCCTCTACGTATGGTTATAATCGGACTCTGGGTAGTCTGGTTATACCCCTTAGGTTACCAAGTGTCCCTTTTGACATCGCTTTCACCCACCCTTAAGATTCACCCAACTATCTCATTTGGAAGAAAAAAATATAGAAAATGAAAAATGCTAGTGAGATTGCAAAGCGAGACCACAAAGAAACCGTGTATGTGATGGACAGGACTCAAAACTTTTATTTACCTGTTTTTGTTTATTTTGAGTCCGTGCATGTGATGCACTGTTTCTATGTGGTCTCTGCCCTTTGCAGACTCACTACCATTTCTCTAAAAAAAAATATTAACCGTGGTAAGAAAAATGTAATAAAATAGTTTAAATAATTTTTCTTAAAACGAATGATAAGTGGGTGAATCTTAACCACGGTCCAGGGGTGTCAAAAGGGACACGAGGCAATCTCTGGAGCCATAACCAGACTCCCAGAGTCCGGTTATTACTTTCGAGGATTTCATTCCCTCCGCAACACAAAGTGGAGACGGGTTATAACCTGAGAGAATCGTAAGTCATATAAATCAGCATGATCAAATGCAAAAGCGGCTAGTGCTCAAGATGGAATAGAAGAAGAGCAAATTAGAAAGGTAATCAAGTAATTACCTTGGCATCCATGAGGGAGATAGGGGTTCCCTTCGAATCCTTCGATGCATTTGCAACGATATCCATTCCCATTGCCGTAGTTATTGCACTTACTGTTAAGCCCACATGCGTAGTCTCTACTACTCCTTTGAGCTGATTGCAGGTCTCCAACCCTACGGCCCAATCCAGCACCGCCCGTGAACGTTCCATTTTGTCTGGGAGATCAGAGAGATCTATTTTTGAGAAATTGAACCAGTCTTTATCAGCCACGAAGGCGTAACTACACGGATTGAATTGCCAAGTGGCGTTGTGGTCGTTCGGCTGAAGAGACTCATATTATACATCTTGAGACCCTTGGGAATTGGGGTCTTGCAACGGCTTCGGATTCTCTCAGGCCGGTGCCAGAGAGATGCTCTGGGGCCACCACATTGAAGGGATAAGTGGAGAGAGAAGTCATTTCATTTCTCCCCTAATTTTTGACTTCTCCCCATTTGATAAATCTCTCCCTTTATCTCACCATTTTATTACCATGTGTCAAATAAAGGGGGAGAAGTCAAAATCACGAGCCCCATGAAATGACTTCTCCCTCCACTTGTCACTTCATTTGTGGTGGCCCGAGAGCATCTCTCTGGCATGGGCCAGAGAGAATCCAAAGCCTCTTGCAACATCCCACACCATTGCAAGAACTCTCGTTGGTCAGGTCTTCCGAGCTCTTGCACAAAGAGGCACACACACTTGTACATAGACCTGTTTCAGTGTCTGTGATGTGGGTGAGGGTGTCGCAACAGGTGGGTGAGGGTGTCTCAACAGATGGCCGTGAACATGTTTTGGGTGTCCGATAACGTGAATATAGTTTCTGAGAGATCTAACCAGTTTGGAGGAATTATAATACCCCTTGTTGGAATATTGGAAGTAGCAGTCGTACGCCATATAAATGTTGGCGGTCACCGTGCCTTGCTCCAATGTCGATAGCTAAGAGGATAGGAGGGAACTCACTTTCGTTACAACTTAGCCTAAAGCCCTCTTCAAGGAAACAACCCTCATTTCCTGCACCAAATGGGTAGGGAACGTCAATATCCCCACATTTTTCAGTGCAATTGGGCTTTGGTTTAGAGGCTACTTCTACCCACAACAACAAGAAGATGATGAGCCAAATCACCAACAGTTGTAGATTCATTTTCACCATCCTTCACGTAGACTTCGTGGTCGCTGCAGCCACCTATCTCTGTGGTTTGGCACAGAGTCTCTCTCTTAATAAAGCTAATAGTGGAGACGAAAGAAGGTTAGTGAATTTATTACCTTTAACCGTGGGTAAGGTTCACCCACCAATCCATGGTTTTTTTTAAAAAAAATATTAATTCTTTTTTTTAAAATTAAAAAACTGTTTTTAATATTTAAAAAAACTCTAAAAACAGTTTTTTAATTTTAAAAAAAGAATTAATATTTTTAAAAAAAAACCAATGATAGGTGGGTGAACCCTAGGAGTGGTGAATCTTACCTACGATTAAGGGGTGTCAAAGGAGACACGTGGCAACCTCTAGGGGTGATAACCGGATTTGCCAAATCCGTAGAGGATTTGACTCCATTTATTATAGGAAAGTGATTTAAACTCTCATAGAACCTACTATGGAGACCAGTGCCCCGATTGAAAATCCTAGTGGGCCCTACTTGATGTTTGACGCCCCTGCTCTCGGTGGTAGGTATCATCATAGTTAGTAATTCTCCGTACGGCAAATATTCGGCATGGGAATTATTCGCGTATAATTCGGAATAATTATTTAATAATTCATTCAAAAATTCGGTGAAAAAAACGTGAAATGTCAAAAGTACGATACGGGAATAATTCGAGTACAATTCGGGTATAATTCGGGTCAAGATTAAAAAATTTATTCAAAAATTCGGCTAAACATTTAAAATGCATGTATAAAATTACCTTTTATCTAGACTTTTATGCAATCGAATAAATAAAGATAAGTGACCTAAGTGTATGAATATTATATGAAATAGATAAATAAATCTAATCTAATTATTGAATAACAAATTAAACTAAAACTCAGCAATAAAATGTCTATAATTCACACCTATGTGTGAGTGTCTTGTATTTACCATTAACAAAAAAAAAAGACATAATTTTAAATTCTAATAATAAAAAAATGACATAATATTAAATTCAAACAATAATTCTCATCCATCCAATGAGATATAAAAAGAGGTCTATAAACTATATCAAAATAAGAAAGATAAGTAGCCTTATTCTGCATCCATGATCTATCGAAAGAGTTGATAGAAATAAAAAATAAAAAATAGTCAACATCCAACTAGTTACTACTTGCTTCTAAGAAATTATTTAATGTGAATCAAATGATCTAGACCCAAACAACTCATCAAAAAGTATATCTTCACGACTGGTTGAAGCTTCTTCCACGTTTTCAAACTCCTCCCGATCAACATCCATGTAATCAGGAATCTCTCTAAGCTGCTCAAGGTTGATTATTTTGGTATCTCTCTTCTCACGCTCACCACAATTTGCCTCCATCTTCGAATTCATCCGTGCTTAGGATTCACCAACCATTAGGGATTCAATAATCTAAATTTTGGTTTTAAAAAACCCATTAAAAAGCTTTTGACTCTAGTTAAGAATTTTAAACCTTAGGGTTCATATTTTTTTAAAAAGCCAAGGTTAGATTGTTGACCCCTAAGGGTTAGTGAATCTTAACCATGGTTAATAGGGGTTAAGAGAGACACGTGCTAGAACTAAAAATCTCAACGAATTCAAGTTTGGGAATAAGAGAACTAAGTTAAGTTTACAGACGACATAAACCTTTTTGGTTTTATGTATATTGTGGGGAGGAGCGGTGACTATTATAATCTTAGAGTTGAAGTTGAAAGAGAAAGGGACACAGACTTGATGGAGAGAGATGGACTAACCTCCCGGCTCCGGCAGCGCAGTGGCTATTACCAAGAGAGATGAAGTTGGGAGAGAGGGAGAAATAGAGGCGCCTGTGCGCACACCAAAGAGAGAAAGAGAGATTTGTGAGAAAGAGTGAGAGAGAGACCCGCGCACTATACCGCAACAGCGGTGGCTGTTAGAGAGATGAAATTGGGAGAGAAAAGGAGAACCAGAGACGCCTGTGGGCGCTAGAGAGAGAAAGAGAGAGAGAAACTAACCTTGAAATAGCGGTGGTGAGTTTGTGATTGGTGATCCGATGATGCTCAGGCTGGAATCCAAGAAACCAGAATACCAAAGTTACAAAGATGGAAGAAAGCGTGCGTCAGCGTGATTATGACTAATAGAAAGTACTATTTGCGTGTAAGTTGTAACTTGTAACATGCCTCATGCGTGAAAATTTATATTATTTACTTTACCGACTAATTCGCAATTGATTCGCCATTTATTCGCGAATCAATCGTGTCCGTTCAAACAACCGCGAGTACTTCCGTATGATTGAATCAAATGGGCGAACCAATCGTTTAGCGAATAATACAATTCAATCGCGATTAGGTCGCGACTTTACTAACTATGGGTATCATCGAGAGTTTTAAATTAGAAATCCACTTCGAAAGTGATTTAAAAGTCTGTAGTAATTCTTCTATTGAGAGGACCGCTGTGCCGAGGCGCATGTGCATTAAATGATGGGCACTAGTTGATACTTGGTAGAGAATTAGAAAAACTACTTAGAAAGTGATTTAAGACTCGGTAGTATCGACTATTGAGAGGACTGCTCTGCTAAGGCACATATCCATCAGGACTTTGCTACTGAAACTGCAAAGGGTCGAGACCACATTGAGACCGTGCTTGTGATGCACGGATCTCAAAATTTCATTAAATTAATGTAGACACCCTATTTTGCATGGGCCTGAGAAAACCCAGTGGTGCCAAGTATTGAGAAAGATGACGAGATCCGGACTCCGAAAGGTCGAAGATCAAAGCCGAGAACAAAGCCCAAGCCCAAACCAACTCGAGCCCAAGGGGGGGGGGACTTGTTTTTTTAAGCTTGAAATTAACCCGTGCCCTTTATAAGGGCGCGCCCCTATTTTTTTGCCAAGATTAGTCACGCGCCCTTCATAAAGGCGCGGCGTACGGAAACCTAATTAAAATCTTGTTTTGCGGGCCAACACGTTTCGGGGTTATTTTTTTTAGTCCCACATCGGAAAAAAAGCGTGAAAATCCTATTGTTTCACCTTATAAAAGGAGCCTTACTCCAACTCATAACTCATCGGGAAAAAAGGGTGAAAACTCTTGAGAATCGGAGGAGAATCCTTTAGGCTTTCAACTTGAAACCTAGGAGAACTCTGAAAAAGCCTAGCTTAGCCCCTTTGAGTCCCAGAAATTCCGGCCATCAACCTAGGAGTGATCTTCACCAACTTTGGGGGAAATCTTGGGAGTTCGGATCTCGTCAAAGCATTCTCTTCTCTTCAACCACTTGGAGCATCTATAAAGGGAAAAGGTATGCCACATCCTCATCCTCTGTTTCTACCCGTCCAAGTCTCTTCTTCCCTCACTTTCTCTGAGTAGCTCGGAGATTTCCCTCTTCACGGTTGTGCGGACGAGGAAATCCGGGTGAAGGAAAGGCCGGAAGACCAGATCTTCGACTTCTTTTTAAGCTTTTCTTTATTATTGTTAGTAGTTTTGTCTCTTTTCCATCCAAATGTAGGCGGGGCCCCTCTTAACTCGGTTGAGGAGGGATGTGTGGCCGTTCGCCGATTTAGGGAAAAGGGATTTTGCCGCGCAAGTAGAGAGAAACTCACCCTAACTCGGTCGAGGAGGGGTGGCTTTCCAATCTCGAAATAAAAGAAAACAATTAGGGATGAAATCGCCTTAACTCGGTCGAGGAGAGGTGGTTTTTCTCGAATAATAAAAAAATAGAAAATAATTTTGAATTAATTTAATGGAGAAAGTTAAGAGGTAACCGTCGCTCGACGGATGAGGTGGGGTGCCTAACACCTTCCCCAACTCATAAAAGAATCCCCGGACCCATTCTCGGTTTTTATTTAATCGAGGGTTCTTAATTGTAGGTGACCAATTACACCCAGAATCTTGATTGGTGGCGACTCTAACAGATCTCGGCTTCACATCGGTTGAAACACACGGATGTGGGGAGGGGATCGACCCGGGCCGGCTATCGCACAGCTGGCGACTCTGCTGGGGACATAGAAGATTCGAGCCTCAATTTAACTTTCTCCACTAAATTAATTTCTTGTTATTTTCATTTTTTTATTTATCGTTTTCTTCTGCTTCATCTTTTGCACTATTGTTCACGGCATCCACTTCCCCTCATGTTGTCCGAAACCGGACTTACCCCCATATTCGGAACTAAGTAGTTGAACGACCGTGGATAGCATCCCGGAAACGGCGACGAAACATTCCGATCCCAATCGTTTTGGATAAAGGAAGTGCACGGATCGTGCACGGATATTCTATGATTGTGGGACCTATTTTAGGTGGATATTAGAACCCTACAAACCTCATATAGAGATATTTGTTGAGGACACGTTGCCTTGCATGTTTTCTGATGATAGTATTGAATGATGTTAATGTTTAGATTAGTCATCTGTACAATGTTCAACTGAGTGGTGCCGTAAGTCTTTGGTATCCACGCTGGATATTACAGAGCAACTACCCAAAAGGCTCAGGCATTAGAACATTCCCTGTTCACTATACTGGTTATCTCCATGCTTTATATTCGAATGTTTAGATTAGTCATCTGCACAATGTTCAACTGAGTGGTGCCGTAAGTCTTTGGTATCCGCACTGGATATTACAGAGCAACTACCCAAAAAGCTCAGGCATTAGAACATTCCCTGTTCACTATACTGGTTATCTCCATGCTTTATATTCGAGATTTCTAAGTCTCTGTTAATGGACACTTAGTCGTGAGGAATTTTTCTTTAGCTGAACCTTCGGACTTCAAAAAAAAAAAAAAAAAAAAAAAAAAGAATGAGCCATTGTTTTTAGAAATCCCCTAAGTCCTACGGGCAACCTTGTTAGAGGCTGAAAACCTCTATCCCGCCATTGTTTTAAAATCCCCTAAGTCCTACGGGCAACCTTGTTAGAGGCTAAAACCCTCTATCCCGCCATTGTTTTAAAATCCCCTAAGTCCTACGGGCAACCTTGTTAGAGGCTGAAAACCTCTATCCCGCCATTGTTTTAAAATCCCCTAAGTCCTACGGGCAACCTTGTTAGAGGCCAAAAACCTCTATCCCGCCATTGTTTTAAAATCCCCTAAGTCCTACGGGCAACCTTGTTAGAGGCCAAAAACCTCTATCCCGCCATTGTTTTTAGAAATCCCCTAAGTCCTACGGGCAACCTTGTTAGAGGCCAAAAACCTCTATCCCGCCATTGTTTTAAAATCCCCTAAGTCCTATGGGCAACCTTGTTAGAGGCCAAAAACCTCTATCCCGCCATTGTTTTTAGAAATCCCCTAAGTCCTACGGGCAACCTTGTTAGAGGCTAAAACCCTCTATCCCGCCATTGTTTTAAAATCCCCTAAGTCCTACGGGCAACCTTGTTAGAGGCCAAAAACCTCTATCCCGCCATTGTTTTTAGAAATCCCCTAAGTCCTACGGGCAACCTTGTTAGAGGCTGAAAACCTCTATCCCGCCTTTTGATCTTGACTTATTCTTGAAAAAAAAAAAAAAGAGAAAAAAAAGGAAAAAATAAGCAAAAATAAGTTCGAAGTATTCGTCTCAGTTAAAGGAAAGTTCCCCATCGAAAGAAGTGTTCATCAACAGAGATTCTTCCCATATTTGATCCTTTTCTTTCTTTCTTATTCTCAGGTTATTCATTATAGCTCCGAGAAGGAAAGCTCTATCCTCGTTGACTCAACCTGTTCGGAGTCCTTACTTCTTAAGATCCAGACAAAACTCTCTTAAAATGGCAGAAGAGCATGAACCTATCCGAAGCGAGTTCGAATTGAGAACCACAGATGAGTTGTCCGAACTGAGAAGCAACATGCAGAACATGAGTTTGATGATGGAACAGATTCTGGCTCGATTAGACAGGGGCCCGGATAACCCGGAAGGGTCGAATGATCAACCAAGATTCCCAAGGCAAGCACGGACAGGGGCACCACCACCCCCCCCACCAAATGATCCGGGTCACACAGAGGAGCAACCTGTTTATTTTGATCATCCAAAGATGACCCATTACGAAGAAGAAGAATGGCGTCATGAGAATTCAAAAAGTTCATTGGCCACCCAAGTAGAAAAACTCACAAACGATCTAAGATTGGTTAAAGGGGCGGATCCATTCACTAAGATAGATGTTGACGATCTATGCTTATACTCCGTAACTAACCTTCCACCTAACTTCAAAATCCCAGAGTTTAAGCAATACAATGGCCAAGGCTGTCCCATAGCCCACCTGAAACTGTATGGAGGCACTCTAGGGATATATGGGAAAAATGAACAGTTGATGCTGCAGCTCTTTCAAATGAGTTTATCCGGAGGGGCACTGCAGTGGTTCTCTGAACTTGATCATTCCAAGATCAAGCGTTGGAGGGATTTGGCGGAAAGCTTCGTGGCGCAATACCGGTACAACACAGAGGTAGTCCCTACCAGAATGGATCTCCTTAAAATGGAGAGAAAGACTTCTGAATCATTCAGGGAACACGCCTATAGATGGCGAGACACAGCCGCGAAGGTCAGACCTCTTATGATGGAGGAAGAGATGGTCAGCACTTTCGTATCAACTTTGAAGGCCCCATATTATGATCGTCTGGTGACACAGACGAAGCAAGGCTTCGCGACCATCATTCAATACGGGGAAGGCATCGACGAAGGAGTAAAAACAGGTAAGATCATGGATCATGCTACGTTTCGTACAGTTATGGACACGTACGCAAATGGGGGACATACTGCAAAGAAGGCCTACACAGGAAATAAGAAAAGAGAGAGTGAGGCATCTGGGACAACGACCACTGCATATGGGCAAGTTGCTTATGCTCAACCTACATCCTTCCGATATCCAGCTCCAGTGACAAACCCAGGATTTGTCCAGCCTTTCCAGGCATCGGCCCCGCAGCATCATCAGCAGCAACAGTATCAGAACCAAGGTCAGGGTCAGAACCAAGGATACCAGCGAAGGTACCGCCATTTAGACCCCCTCCCTGCACGCCCGTCAGAAATGCTGCGCACTCTGCTGAAGGAAGGAATTGTGAGCCCGGTTGAGCCAGGAGTACAAGATAAGACTTCTAGATTCTACAACCCCAATCAGAATTGTGAGTACCATATGAATGCTCCAGGGCATTCCACGGATAGGTGCTGGATATTGAAGCACAAGATCCAAGATCTGATTGAGAGCAGGAGAATTGTAATCCCACCAGCTCCCTATGGTATTCATCAGAACCCCCTTCCTACTTACAACCACAATGGGGCATCCACCTCAAGGACCGTCAATACCCTTGAGTGGGACGACCTCGACTTTGATCCATCTCAATTGATCCAGAAACCTGGGGCAAAATTCAGGGTTTACTTCAAGGACCAAAGAGCATCGCTTCCGGTTAATACTGTAAATGATCAAAAGCCGCCGATCATGTTCAATTGGCCTTCTCCTACTGCCGCTCCCTCTAAACCAATTGTATTCGACTGGCCTACTCCTCCACCGGCCCAAGAATCGAAAACGATCGTATTTGATTGGCCTGTCCCTCAAGTTAGTCAAGTTCCAACTCCTAAGCCAATCATATTCGACTGGCCCACTCCACAACCTCCTGTGGATTTAAAAAGGATGCCGTTTAACTATAATAACATCCGTCAACCAGAAAAGGGAAAGGCTAAGGGAGCGGTTGCTGACGTGGACAACCTCAATCGATATGGGCAGGTCTACAGATCCGACCCGTCAAAGGTCAAAGGAAAAGGAAAAATGAACGAGACGGCAATAGAGAAAGAAGTCAGGGAAAGCAGAGAAAGGGAAGCCCTGGAGTCAAGGGAGGAAGAGAGAAGGGTAAGAGAAAAAGAGGAAGAGAACCGGAAGAGAGAAGAGGAGAGAAAGAATCTGGAAAGGACCAGGAGATACAAGGTCAGCGACGAGTCAGTCCTGGAGGCCCTCAAGCAGTCTAAAAAGGCGGAGTATTCAGTTCTTGAGCAAATGAACAAGATGCCTGCCCAAATCTCAATCCTGGGTTTGCTCTTATCCTCTCAATTACACCGTAAAACCTTGTTAAAAGTACTGGATGAGGCTCAGGTTCCATCAACTATATCTCCAGAGGAACTGGAAAAAGTGGTCGGTAATATCACGGCCCTCACCACAATAAATTTTGATGAAGAAGAATTAGGTCCTGAAGGGACTAACCATGCAAAGGCACTACACATCACAGTGCTATGCAATGAGATGATTGTGGCGAGGGTCTTGATTGACAACGGGTCAGCCTTAAATGTCTGCCCACGAGCCACTATCCAGAGCCTTGGGATTAGTGAAGAAAACATCAAACCTAACGGGATGACTATCCGAGCTTTTGATAGCTCCAAAAGGCAGGTTGTAGGAGAGATTGACCTAGAAGTGACCATAGGTCCACATAACTTTGACATCACCTTTCAGGTGGTAGATATCCCTGCAGCATTTAACCTTTTGCTTGGTCGTCCCTGGCTCCATTCAGCCGGGGCAGTGCCATCGTCCCTCCACCAGAGGTTAAAATACATTAAGGACGATGAGGTCATCACGATCCTCGCAGAAAACATGCTCTCAATAAGACATCAATCTGATATTCCTTTCATCGACTTGGAATATCCCAAAGAGGTTCCTGGGTTTCACTCATTTGAGTTCACTTCGGTGAATAGCATACCCAGGATGCGAGGACTAGTGGAGCCCGAAGGCATCGATGTCAGTACGATGATAACAAGGATTATGACAAACCAGGGATATATGAAAGGAAAAGGCCTAGGCCGAAACCTCCAAGGGATTACCACTCCTTTGGTACCAAAGACCTCACCCCTCAGGTTTGGTTTAGGGTACCAACCAACTGCCAAAGAACAGATTGAAAAATCTAGAGAGCTGAGAATGGCTAAGCTTGATGGACCTCAGAAAGGCTTAGGAAGGATCCCCCACATCAGGGAAACCTTCCCCTACCCATCTTGCGTCATTCGGCCGGAGTCGGATAGTCAACCCGGAGATAGAGTTGAATTTGAAGTTGATGAAATATTTGATTTGTCACTTCTCTTCGAAGAAGTGACATTAAATGATTCTGACTCCTCTGCAATGTTTAGCACCTCAGGATTACAGGGAACTCCACAGGAAGAAGAGCAGGAAAGATGTGAACAAGAAAGATGTGATGTAATGGTGATTGGTAATCAGCAAAATGATGGACTCGAAAAGTCAATTCGCCCATTGAAAGCAAATGAATCACTCAAGAATTGGGAAGCGATTTCCCGACGGTGCCCAGCCAACCGCGGTAGGAAGACCGGAATGGCCCCTGAATCAAGTCTGAAATGGTGCCCTGCCAACCACGGCGAGAATGCCGAAATGGCCATTAAAAAAAAGTTCATTGAATGAAGGATCGCTACCGGGGAATGAGCCTTCGTCCTCGGCTAGCGTTAATTTAGAAGGTCATTTTATAAAAAAATCCAAAAATATTTTTTGTTTTCCTAGTCAGCTACCCAGGTATGGACCTTCGACCTCGAGTAGCATTAATTTAGGAGGTCACCTTTTTAAAAATCCAAAAAATATTTTCAGTTTTCTTGACCGTAGTTATTTTCAAGAAAGACCCAAAAAAATAACCTTTAAAGAATTTGGAAAAGAAGATAAACTCATGGAGCTTGAAAATGAAGATGACGAAGAAGATTTGGAACCTCCAAAAGAGATTCTAGATCTTCTGGAACGTCATGAAAAAGGTGTTCAACCTAATATAGAAGAGACTGAGTCAATAAACCTGGGTACTGAGGAAAAACCCCAATTCGTAAAAATCGGAACTCAACTCACCACCCAGCAGCGGACTGACTTGATCGTGCTTTTGAAGGAATACAAGGACATCTTCGCCTAGTCATACGAGGACATGCCAGGACTTGATACAGATTTAGTTGTGCACCGGCTCCCGCTCATCCCTGAAGCCAAGCCAGTCAAGCAGAAGTTAAGAAGACTCTGACCTGAATGGACATTGAAAATCAAAGATGAAGTCATGAAGCAATTCCAAGCAGGTTTTTTGGTAGTCTCTTCATATCCAGAATGGTTAGCCAATGTAGTTCCAGTGCCAAAGAAGGATGGGAAAGTCCGTATGTGTGTCGACTATCGCAATCTAAACAAGGCCAGTCCCAAGGATGATTTCCCCCTCCCTCACATCGACATCCTCGTCGACAACACTGCGGGCCACAAGACACTTTCCTTTATGGACGGATTTTCAGGTTACAATCAGATAAAAATGGCTGAAGAGGACAGAGAGAAGACCGCGTTCATAACTCCTTGGGGCACTTTTTGTTACAAGGTAATGCCATTTGGACTCAAGAACGCTGGAGCTACATACCAACGTGCCATGACCACCTTGTTTCATGACATGATCCACAAAGAAGCTGAAGTGTACGTTGACGACATGATCATCAAGTCACCAAAAGGAGAAGATCACCTTATTAATTTAAGGAAACTATTTGGGCGACTGAGGAAGTTTCAATTACGACTAAATCCTGTAAAATGTGTGTTCGGGGTGTTTTCGGGTAAGTTGCTTGGTTTCATTGTCAGCCAAAGAGGAATAGAGGTAGATCCAGCAAAAGCAAAGGCGATAATTGATATGCCACCTCCAAAGTCAGAAAAGGAAGTGCGCGGCTTTCTGGGAAGACTCCAATACATCAGTAGGTTCATATCCCAACTGTCACCAATTTGTGAACCCATCTTCAAGCTTCTCAGAAAGAACCAACCTAAAGAATGGAATGAAGAATGTCAGCAAGCTTTTGATAAGATCAAGAATTATTTGCTTAATCCACCAATGTTGGTACCTCCCACGCCCGGCCGACCTTTATTGATGTACCTGTCAATTTCCGAGAACTCCATGGGTTGTGTACTGGGGCAGCATGATGAAACCGGAAGAAAGGAAAGAGCTATCTACTATCTTAGCAAAAAGTTTACTGATTACGAGACAAGGTATTCGACACTTGAAAAGACTTGCTGTGCATTGGTCTGGGCCTCACAACGCCTAAGACATTACTTGTTGAGCCACTCAACTATGTTGATAACTCGAATGGATCCTTTCAAATATCTTTTTGAGAAGCCGGCCCTTACAGGACGGACTGCACGATGGCAAATGCTTCTCTCCGAGTTCGACATCACTTATATGACCCAGAAGGCGATCAAAGGACAGGCCATTGCAGATCATTTGGCAGACCATCCACTACCAGACTATGAACCAATGAAAACCAATTTTCCCGATGAAGCTATACTGTTCATGGCTGGCGAAGTAGAAGAAGAGTCAAAGACCAACTGGAAAATGTACTTCGACGGAGCGGCAAACAAGTACGGATATAGAGCGGGCGCAGTCTTAGTGTCTCCTGAGGGTAAGCAAATTCCCGTTGCGGTGAAGATGAGGTTCGAGTGCACAAACAACGTCGCTGAATACGAAGCCTGCATTATCGGTCTACAAGCAGCTGTGGACCTGAACATTAAAGCAGTGGAGGTCTTTGGAGATTCTACTCTCATTATTTTCCAGGCTACAGGAGATTGGCAAACAAGGGATTCCAAGCTAATTCCCTATCATGAGTATTTGGACAACATCAGCGACAAATTCGAGCACATCACGTTCACACACCTGCCAAGAACGGAGAACAGATTTGCAGATGCCCTAGCCACCTTGGCCTCGATTATTGACATTCCTGAAGGGGTCGACATTCGGCCAATTGAGATCGAGATTAGGGATGAACCAGCCCATTGCATGCCGATTGAAGAAGTTGGAGAAGATGAGCCCAACGAAAGGCCTTGGTACCACGACATAAAGCAGTATTTAGGAGATAGAACATTCTCACCCGAAGCCAATGCCAATGATCGACGAACTCTTCAAAAATTGGCCGGACAGTTCTTTCTGAGTACAGGGAATCTCTACAAGAAAACATTCAATCACATACTCCTTCGATGTGTGGAAGCTAAAGAAGCGGAAAAGATTGTTGAAGATGTCCATGAAGGGATATGCGGCCCACACATGAATGGTCATATGCTAACCAAGAAGATCTTAAGGTTGGGTTATTACTGGATAACCATGGAACGCGACTGTAATGAGCATGTGAAGAAATGTCACCTTTGCTAGATTTATGCCAACAAGATACAGGCTCCGGCCTCAGAGCTCCATAATATGACAACCCCTTGGCCTTTCTCCATGTGGGGCCTAGATGTTATTGGGCCAATAAATCCGAAGGCGTCAAATGGGAACAGATTCATACTAGTTGCAATTGATTATTTCACAAAGTGGGTAGAAGCAGCTTCTTATGCGAGCGTAACAAAGGGCCAAGTAGTCAAGTTCATGAAGAGGGACATTATCTGCAGATACGGAGTTCCAAACCAGATCATCACTGACAATGCCAAAAATTTCAAGAACAGGCAGATGACGGCGCTATGCGAACAATTCAAGATAACTCATCATAACTCCACTCCGTACCGTCCTCAGATGAATGGTGCAGTCGAAGCAGCCAACAAGAACCTAAAGCGGATTATTGAGAAGATGGCAATCACTTATAAAGATTGGCACGAAATGCTACCATTTGCACTTCATGCATATAGAACCTCAATCCGGACCTCGGTAGGGGCAACTCCTTTTTCACTGGTTTACGGTATGGAGGCTGTCTTACCAATTGAAGTTGAAATCCCGTCACTCAGAGTACTCATGGAAGCTGAGCTTGAAGAAACAGAATGGGTACAGGCCCGGCTCGACCAACTCAACTTGATTGAAGAAAAAAGACTGAATGCTATATGTCATGGCCAATGCTATCAGAGGAGAATGGCCAGAGCCTACTCCAAGAGAGTCCGACCACGGGAATTCAAAGAAGGTGATCTAGTACTCAAAAAAATGTTGCCACATCAGACTGATGCACGAGGAAAATTCAAGCCTAATTATAATGGTCCGTACGTGGTCAGAAAAGCATTATCTGGAGGAGCCCTCATATTGGCAAAGATGGATGGAGATGATCTCCCTGAGCCGGTCAACTCAGATTCAGTTAAAAGGTATTATGCATAACTCAACCCCATAGGAACATGACTAAAATTAAAATGAAGAGAGGCCTTCTTTGCTGTAACCCCCACAATTTTCCTAGTTATCCTTTTTGCTTAGCCCTTTGAGCCTGAAAATTTCATTCACCAAACAATGACATTGGTTGCACCCCACACTGGGGCATTTCTGGGAAAAAAGAGGAATTAAATCAAGGCAAAGTGTCCAACTTATACTGGGGCAAATTTTGCGATTCAAGAAATTCATGTCACTCCAGTACTTTTATACTGGGGCAGTTTTTTTCGTCACCCCTGAAAAAAAAAAAAAAAAAAAAAAAAAAAAAAACGGGGAAGAAAAGAGAATTAGATAGCCCAAGAAGAAAAGGAAAAGAGCAAAGACTAACAAGGATCCTCAAAGCAAGCAATGTCATACCTGATTCTATCATGTGCAAAGAGTTTTTGAGCCATATCCCTTTTGTTTCAAGAACCTCAACCCTGGCCTATGTTTCGTCCTACTACTAAGTCCTCTCTGATTAATAATAACCATAAGTACTGAGGTTTGAATTACGCATAATCCTTTCCTTCCGTCGAGGATGAACGAGATAGCTTGAAAGAAACCGTAAAAGAAAGCATGATATGAAAGGGCATAATGAAAACCCAAAAGGGCGTTGTGAGTAAAAACATCATATCATGGCAAGAATCAATTGCCACGGGCTTGGTGAAAACCCCTCGGGGCGCCAATGCCCAAAAATTACGTGGGCCAGACTTGGTGAAAACCGTAACAGGCACTAAGGGCAAAAGAGGCATTAGAAAAAAAAAAAAAAAAAAAAAAAAAAAAAAGGGGAGGTGTCTATTTTGTCACAGTCAAGAGTCAACTCAAGCACAAGAATTTTTCAAGCCCGACATGACCACGGTGGTTTTTACTTACGGTACTTGGGATAATTCGAGACACTCACGGTAGACTTGCACAAGGTAATTCTATATCAGTTTGAACACCATCGAAGTTGGTTTTAACATATATATCTTTTAATCCAAATTCTTTAAGGTTTAAAAAAAAAAAAAAAAAAAAAATCTGTATGCTTGCATGGTCCTCGAACTACGCTGGTCTGATTCCCATATTAAGGGATACGTAGGCAACCTTCATAGGTGCGACCCCATTAATGGAAAGATTTTGGTGTGTTTCTTTCTTTTCCTTTCTTTATTGCATGAAAAAGTAGTATTTTTGGTCGATGACGAGAATTCTGGAAAAAGACAAGAAAACAATTCATTTATTGAATAAAACAGAGTTCTGAGACCCATAAATATGGAAACAATATTTTCTATAGAAAGTATTATCAATGCTCTAAAGGCAGGTACTGAAGACTCAATCTGAATCTGAAGAAGCACCACCTTGGTCTTTCAACTTATGACGAAGGCGAGCCAGCTCAGCATTCAATTTCAAGATTACCTCCTGGCTACTTGACTTCTTCCCACCAATGGGATTCTGGAAATACTGAAACTCCTCATTCACTGCTTCCAGAACATTGACCTGAGCCCTTAAGTCCCGTATACAATCCTGATATGCGGCAGCCTCAACCCCCATTTTGGCAACCTCAGCCTTCAAGCCGACATTTTCAGCAAGAAGGGAAGTTATCCTTTCTTCTAACTCTTTATAATTTGGTTGATCTTCAGTAGGCACAGTACTCATTGGTTCCTTTCTTTTCTCGCCTACACAGGGGTGTGGAGGAGGAACATAGGGGATACAACAATCGGTGAGCCATCTGACATATTCTCCGGTGACAAGAGATTCTTGGTCATCACCAAAAGTAGACTTCACCCTCGATCTCCAGCCAACCAGAAGACGGGAGAGGAGCTTTTCAGATGAAGGCCCAAAATCAACCACATCAGTTATAGCCTCGATAACAGGAATGCCTTGAGTACGTCCGAATTGGCGCACCACCCGGTTTGGAAAGTACTGGCTAGAACCTCGAAGACCAATTAAAATGAGATGATTTCTTCCAGACGTACCTGAAAGGACCTCTACAACATGGAGCCAAGAACACTTCCACACCAGCACATCTGGAGCCAGCGTGATAAGTTGATCATACCATGACTCTGGACTGTCCAGAAAAGGAGGAATGTTACTGAAAGAGCAATGAGATTTGATCAAATCCTGTCTCATAAAAGCCGGAGTAGCAAGAGGATTACAGAACTTGAGATGCTCTAATATCCATATCTGTAACAATGAAATACATCCTCTGAAGAAGCCGCCTCTCTTTTGAACACACCGATCCAAAGCCCTAAAAGTCTCAGCCAACAACATGGGGACGAATGAATGACCTGTCATTATCTGCTCAACCACCTCCAATACCTGCATATCGATGTAGTTGAAACTCAACGGAAATAATACATGCCCAACAACTGCAAGAGCAAGGGCCCGGAAACGGTACTGGGGCCAAGAACCAGGAGCGCCTACAAAGGAAGGAGTGCTAATCCAACTGGGATCTTGGTGAGAAGTAGTCTATCAGAAATTTTAAAGAGCAACGGAAATAATTTTCCTCACCATCCAACTTCTCAAGAAATCCTCGCTTCACTCCTAGGAAGGAAGATGCTTTAGTTTTCCAACTAGCCCGATGAGTTGGAAGAACAATTCTGCCTTGGTCAAAAGGTACTGATAACAATCTTCCATATTCCTCCAAAGTCGGGCTGAGTTCAAAAGCCCCGAGCCTAAATACGTGGAATTCCAGATTCCAACAGCCCAAAAGAGCCTCAACAAGATGGCCGTTAATTTTCACATCAAAAAGGGAGGCCACATTACCAAACTTCAATTTATGGAAGGCTTCTTGCTTCGTCGAATCTAAGGAATTCATCCACCGTTTCAGCCTTTTATCATAATATTGATGATTCTCCAAGTTGGGCAAAGTATGAAAAACGGAGGCTGAATCGTCAATGCCGCAAACGGAATATTCCATCATGTCCGGATGAGTCGAAAAGTCTTGGATCGAAGTGCCGAAGCTCTCGGACGAACAGTGTTGAAGCAGAGAATTTTCAGACAAAGGAAAGTGCAGTGCAAAAAACAGTCTGTTCGCAGGTTTTTTAAAGAAAAAATTCTCAGAATCGCGCCCTTAAAAAGGGCGCGGGACACAAAGTAAGACCAAAATGGGCACCGCGCCCTTCAAAAGGGCGCGGGTGACAGGGCATCCGAAAATAGCACCTGCTATTTTGTTTCAACGCGCAATTGCGCAAGTTGCTCCGCGATTTGTTGTACCTGTTTCAGGGAAGTATTTTCCATACAATTCATACATACATTCCTCCAAGGCCGCTGGCCATTCCCATCCTCCCAAAATTTTCAAAAAAAAAAAAAAAAAGTTTCTAATTATTAAAAATTTATGTTTACATTGCAGGAAGCTTTACAAAATGGATCAAAATTTATGTTTACATTGCAGGAAAATCCCTAATCTACTCTCGAGACCTCAAACTCCGAGTTTGGCGTGCCAAGTGTCCACTAATCCTCGTCATCATCCTGCCAAAAGAGAAGGAAAAGAACAGGGAATAAATATGCTAGTAGTACACTTTATCAATAACAATTAATGAGCATATTTATTAATTGAAATACTTTACATGTGCAGAGTCAGCATCAAAATCGAAGCTAAGGTCAGGACGGGGCCGACACTGCAAAACCCAAAGAAGGAAAAATCAAGCAATGTTGGTGCAGGAAAACTAAGTCAAAGAGAAAAGAAGTTTTACCTGATGGGGAGGGATCTCCGCCAGAGTGACTGAAGGATCCTCAAAGGTCGCACACCGACCTCTCAGACGTGCCTGGGGAAAAGGAAAAAATCAGATCAAAGGAATTGCTGGCACCATTACAAAAGAAGGATGAAAACTTACGTTCTCTTCAGTCAATGCCCGGTTATCCTCCTCCAGGATAGCGAGTAGAGGTCTCTGTAAAGAAAGAGCAAAAGTTAGAAAAGAAAAAGTTCAAGACATCAAGTAAAGAGAAGCACATAGGAAAGAAAGCTTACCATCTGGAAATACTTCTCCACCAGTTTGCCTCCAACCTCGGTGGCCCCAGGACGAGTAGAAAATGGGTGCATGATGGGACCGATAGACACGCCTCGGAACCAGGAAAGATAGAAAGAATGCGTCACAACCTCCCCAGCCAGATGGTGGATAGGGACACCAGCCGTGCGCATCTCCCCCATGAAAGCATCATGGTCCAATATGGGCGTCATCTCCGGAGGGGGGAGCGGAATCCGAAATTCTCCATCACACTGATGAAGGACTCGCTCTCCCAAGAAATACTCGCAAGTCCCTAGATACGAGAAGGCCACACGGCGGCCCAGGAAGCGTCTCACCCCTCTGCAAAGGAGCCGGATCATATCCTCAAGATCGACAAAGGGTCGAAGAGTCACCTGCATTTGAAGCGATAAGTAGGATGAGCAAAAAGGGGGAAGAGGACAGCAGTTATCGACAAAATCAAGTATCATCTTACCCTCCTCATAGTCAGACGATCCAACTCCTCTCTAGCCTTATCCAAGAGATGACTATCAACCTTGGAGCAAGGCGCGCTCCATCGAGAGGACCTCGGGAATGAAGTAATGTCAGGAATCCTCAATGTCGGGCGGAAAGGATCGAGATACTCATGAGCCCACATCTGAAGCAAGCAATGAGTTAATAAGAAGCCGTGAGACAAAGACAAAGAGGGTGAACAGTAAGAAAGGGAGATACCTCGAGGAAGGGATAGAAGAAACGGGCCGATCGACCTCCCCCACGAGAGACTCGGCTGAGTCCTGCTAAGATGCTAGCGTAGATAGCTCCTCCCCAATCAAAAGTATCAAAACGGTCGATCGGATCCATCAGCGATAGGAAGCTAGCATCCACGCACGATCGATCGGTCATGAAGAAGCAGGAACCCAAGATAAACAAGAGGAAGACGCGGAGTATACTGGTGAAAGCAGGGGAATCAAGATCGATAACCGCAAGAGCTACTTCCCCCAGAATACTGCCCAACCAGGAGAGCTTCACCTTGCCCGCTTCCCATCCGCTATCCGATGCTACAGTCGCTGGTGAAACTCCCATCAAGGCAACAGCCTGATCCATGGAAATATCGGGAAGAGGTGGAATCACCTCACCAACCATCTGGATCCCCGTCAGCATCACAAAGTCAAGGGGAGTGATCGCCAACTCGCAGCAGGGAAAATGAAAGGTGTTAGTGTCCCCAAACCATCTCTCGCAAAGGGCAGCAATCAATCTCCGGTCACTCTGGATCCGGGGGATGGTCAAGAATGAACCAAGCGGGGTCCTCCCTAGAGCATCTCTCAAGGCAGGTGAAGCAACCTGATAGAATGTCAAGACATTCTTCCACGTACATCGCCAACCTGAGATGGGTGTCCTCTGCAAAATCAAGGGTAAAAGTTTAATCATGTGCAACAGGCAAAGGTAAGCGATTAACTCTAGCAAAAGTCTGCATTTTTCTTACCTCCTGATTTCGGCAAAGTGCCGAGATATGCTCTCCTAGACCCTTCAGAAGGGGTGTGTCAGGAACACCTAACACCTCAGGCACAGGATCCAAGCCTGATCGCCTCCTACCTCTCGAAGAGGAAGCCCCTGCGCCGCTAGAACTCGCACTCGCCCGAGAGCTCTCAATCGGATGCTCCTCCACATCCGTGGGAGGAACATAATCCTCATCCTGCTCGGGGCGAGCCGAGGAAGACCCCCCAGACCTCATTCTCTTCGGCCTGACATGTCTGCATTAAAAGGATAATATTTGTTATTTTGTGGAAAATCGAAATTTGATATCCCTAACGTGCACTTCCAATTAAGAATATGGTGAAACAGGAACTCAGAGCAAGTAATAAAAACAACAGGGATAATGCAACAGTACCCTGGTTGTTTTCAGAGTAAAATTAAAGTTCAGGGCTTAAATTCAAAAAAGGGAAGAAGTGTTGAGGTTTTACAGGGTGTTATTATCCGACTTCCATCAGATCACTCGGTTTTACATCAACTGTGACAACTACTTATGGGGCTACACACTGTTATGGGATGAATTCGAGCTCGAATCAATTTTAGACATCAATCACAGTCCATGGCATCAAGAAGATGGGTGGTGATACTGCTATAGATCCATTTTTGGAGATATTTTAAAGGTTTTTTAAAGATTGCAGGAAAGGATAGGATTGTAAGCTCCTTGGTTTTTTTTTTTTTTATCATCAACAGCCGAAATGTTCACACTGTCGATCTCAAAGAAGCTTAAATCCTATTGGCTTTGATCTACAACAGTGGTAATGATTTCCATTTACATATTAAACACTGTCGTAGAAGTATACATGCATGGTTCAAGGAAAAGGAGAAAACACGTAGAGCAAGATAGCAAATGGAAAGAGGATTCACGCATAAGGAAGAAGAAGAAATGGAAATTTTTTTTCGAAATCTAGAGGGATTCCATGGGGCTTACCTTAAGTCAAGCAACCTGTGATGGAAAATCGCCCAAGAGCTGGAATCGTGAGAATGAATAGCGAGATTGGGGGTTCTCTTGATGCCCTAGAACCCCCAAACAGCCCTGAAATGCCGAAATGGAAGAGTCGCCGGAAAAAGGAGGGTCGCCGGAGAAGACGGCCGGAAATAGGGTAAGATCGCCGGATTTTTTTTTTTGGTCGGAGGAAGGCTATGTCATCAAAGTGGGGAGCAAATCTTCAGGAGGGACCACAGAGTAAACAAGGAAGAAAAGAAAAGAAAAGAAAAGAAAGAGAAAGAGGAAAGTAGGGCCAGGCGCGTGAGGAGTGACATGCACTCCTCGCCTTCCAGGAAGGCGCGGTGAAGGAAAATCAGCAAAAAAAAAAAAAAGATCCCTTTTGCAGCACGACCTTGAGCAAGACCCACTTCTCCTTTGCCTACAGCCAATCAATGACTGTCAAGCTAGGGGGTCCTGCTACAAAGTAAACTTAAGCATACCAAGTAACGGGGTGGTTTATTCCATAACCACAGTCGTTAGAATTCCCTATTTTGTCCAATAACGTACTTTATACACCTTGAAGTTATTTAAAGATTTAAAAGAAAATTTTGAAAAATTATTTGAAACTCTCTTTTCACACCACCTTATTTTGTGTAGGACTCGGATCGAGCCTGTGAGGGGGATCGAGGTTCCATGAGAAGGCCCACGTGCCGGACCCATCTCCGTTTATTTTCCACCCATTTTCATCGAGATTTCAAATTATTTTGATAAAACGATTTTTTATATTTAAAATAACTTCAAGGAGTATGAGTAATCTTCACATGCAAAATAGGCTTATGTCTATTTTTCTTTGCCGTTCTTTGCAGGCAAATCCGGCAAAGAGGGGCAGCTGTAGACACCCTATTTTGCATGGGCCTGAGAAAACCCAGTGGTGCCAAGTATTGAGAAAGATGACGAGATCCGGACTCCGAAAGGTCGAAGATCAAAGCCGAGAACAAAGCCCAAGCCCAAACCAACTCGAGCCCAAGGGGGGGGGGACTTGTTTTTTTAAGCTTGAAATTAACCCGCGCCCTTTATAAGGGCGCGCCCCTATTTTTTTGCCAAGATTAGTCACGCGCCCTTCATAAAGGCGCGGCGTACGAAAACCTAATTAAAATCTCGTTTTGCGGGCCAACACGTTTCGGGGTTATTTTTTTTAGTCCCACATCGGAAAAAAAAGCGTGAAAATCCTATTGTTTCACCTTATAAAAGGAGCCTTACTCCAACTCATAACTCATCGGGAAAAAAGGGTGAAAACTCTTGAGAATCGGAGGAGAATCCTTTAGGCTTTCAACTTGAAACCTAGGAGAACTCTGAAAAAGCCTAGCTTAGCCCCTTTGAGTCCCAGAAATTCCGGCCATCAACCTAGGAGTGATCTTCACCAACTTTGGGGGAAATCTTGGGAGTTCGGATCTCGTCGAAGCATTCTCTTCTCTTCAACCACTTGGAGCATCTATAAAGGGAAAATGTATGCCACATCCTCATCCTCTGTTTCTACCCGTCCAAGTCTCTTCTTCCCTCACTTTCTCTGAGTAGCTCGGAGATTTCCCTCTTCACGGTTGTGCGGACGAGGAAATCCGGGTGAAGGAAAGGCCGGAAGACCAGATCTTCGACTTCTTTTTAAGCTTTTCTTTATTATTGTTAGTAGTTTTGTCTCTTTTCCATCCAAATGTAGGCGGGGCCCCTCTTAACTTGGTTGAGGAGGGATGTGTGGCCGTTCGCCGATTTAGGGAAAAGGGATTTTGCCGCGCAAGTAGAGAGAAACTCACCCTAACTCGGTCGAGGAGGGGTGGCTTTCCAATCTCGAAATAAAAGAAAACAAGTAGGGATGAAATCGCCTTAACTCGGTCGAGGAGAGGTGGTTTTTCTCGAAATAATAATAAAAAAATAGAAAATAATTTTGAATTAATTTAATGGAGAAAGTTAAGAGGTAACCGTCGCTCGACGGATGAGGTGGGGTGCCTAACACCTTCCCCAACTCATAAAAGAATCCCCGGACCCATTCTCGGTTTTTATTTAATCGAGGGTTCTTAATTGTAGGTGACCAATCACACCCAGAATCTTGATTGGTGGCGACTCTAACAGATCTCGGCTTCACATCGGTTGAAACACACGGATGTGGGGAGGGGATCGACCCGGGCCGGCTATCGCACAATTAATTTTTAAGATTTTGAGATACATGCATCACATGCACGGTCTCGGTATGATCTCACTAGCATTTTCCTATCCATTAAATGAGGGGCACTAGGACTTGATACTTGGTAGACTTGGATTTCCAATCGAATAGACGGGGCCAATGCACATATGCAATAAATGGTGAGGCCTACTTGATTTTTGGCCCCGCTGAAATTTCAAAGGCGGCCTTGCTATCGTTGCAAATGTGCATTAAATGGTGAGCTCTGCTTGTTGTTTGGACCCGCAGAAATTTCAAAGGCGGCCCTGCTATCGTTGTAAATTATTATCAGACTTTTAAATCACTTTTCTCAATTAAATTAATATAATATTTACATCTACCGTGATTTCTTGTACTAGTTGGTGTTACCCTCAAACGTTAAATGAGTTGGGATCCTTTGTGGGGCCCTCTACTAGGAAACCTCGTAGATTACACCATTATTTGTCACGTACCATAAAACGTTTAATATATTTAACACAGTGTTAATGAAAAGAACAGAAGGAAACTCAACACAAATATTTTATGGACTTAATTAATTTATTGTTTAAATTAATTTGATTAATTTGAATTAATTATTTCAGGCTATTCAAAAAGAGGGTTGGTGCTCCATCATTCATCGAATAGTGCAAAATCATAGGGATTGATCGGTTGAAACCGAGTGGAGTTGTATCCCGGAGATAAGATGATTTTCCCTTACATATGAGAAATTTTGAATTTCTTCAAGAAAGACTCTCTCGAGCGCCTCTCAATTTACGTGATTCTTTTATATATATATATATATAATTTGCTGTTTAATTGTCCAACTTGTGCATAGGATTTAGTAAGTAAATCTAACAGTCTGATCACGGCTCATAGGTCAACACATATCCTTTTAAATACCCCTTAACTGTGGTTGAAATTCATTAACCCTTATGGTTCAATAATTTAATCTTGGATTTAGAAAATAAAATATTAAAAGAACATTAACTTTAAAAGTTAAAGTTTTTAACAAGATTCAAAAGAAGACTTTTGTATTGCAACTGAATTTCAAGTCTATAGTTATATACTAGCTTTCCCATTAAACAATTTTTTTTTTTTTGGCTTAACACGACAAGGTGTTACTATAAGCAGTGGAAGTAAAAACACACACCACACCACACACACACCACACACACACTCACCTCATGAAACTTCATTGAAGTGAACCTCAAAATGGGTACCAACTATATGAGCCCAATGGTACTTTCCCAATAAATAATTGAGTTGGAAACCTATGGGGTTCTGTTACTTTGTGGTTTCACTTAGCCTAATCTAACCATCTATTTATTTGGGTTAACAAATAACATACATTATATTCTACACACCAGCCAAACACACACATATGCCCCATACCACAAGGTCCTTGCACCCACCCACTCTCTGAAAAGAGAGGGAGATGGAGCTATAGGTACTACCTGAAAAGATTGTAATAATGCCAAGTCCCTTGCAGCTCAATTTACCATTGCCATGCTTTCCGAATGGGCAGCTGCACATGTAATTCCCTTATGTATTATTGCAAGTCCCTTCACATTGGTAATTGTTTGGATGAGAGCACTCGTCAATATCCATATAACCCGAAAATAAATAATAAATCAATCAATATGTACGGTCTACATATATATTAATTAACTTAAGATTCTTTGGAAGCAAATCTTCTGTTCTTGCATGGGTTCTTCCATGTGGTCATGAGTGTTTAAGGCTGGGATCAAATTTAATAGATGTACAAGCGATCGATCCTTGCCATAACCCAAGGAAGGGCACATTTGGTTCCGGATTCTCTTAAGTTGTAACCGGGCTCTATGAGACCGATTATAATGTGGTAGTGACATATGTTCATGGTAAAAGCACAAAATATTGTTTGAATTTAATTTCAAGAAGAATGCTAGCACTACTCTAAGTCAACCCCTACTCTCATTCTACACCAACCACCTGCCCAATTTGCAATGGTTAAAGTATTCTCTTATGCAAAATGAATTGGTGCGTGGTTTGTGGAAGGTTATAATAGAAGTTGACTGAGAGTAGGGCTTTATGTTGGCTCGAATCGAAAGTCTTATAGCCTGTCTTCCTTGTTTTGCATTTGCTAATCATGCAGCGGATTTCCTCTCTAAGTTTTGTAGAGTTCTTGGTGAGCAGATCTTATTCTCTGCTCAGTTCCCCCCTCATCTTTCGGACCTCATTGTCAAAGATGCTAGGCGCTTTAGATATACTAGGCTGTAATTTTTTTATTTTTTTTTAGTGTAGGTCTAAGTCTGCCTAACCCTATAAGGAAATGAGTACTTTTTCTATAATTTTCTAGACAACCAAATGATGGAAAATTTACAATTTTATCTTCTTTTTTTTCCAGATTTTCTCGACAACCAAACATAGCATAACGGTATGTTCCGTTGCTAAGAAAATAGGTGAAAACATGGAAAAGATAATAAAAATTTGAATTTCTAATACAATTCTATTGGATTTGAGGATTCAAAAGATTTCCTGTGTAGGATCGCCGGATCTTTGTCTGCAACTGAAGATTTGCTGAGTTAGATCACTGTAACTTCATCTATAATCTCCTCCTCCAAGTATGTTAGGGTTATTCCGCAAACCTGAAAGAGTTTCACAGCTTCATTGCATCCTTCTTAGGATTCCTAAAAGAGTGAATACAAGAGAACAAGACGAAGAAATCATGGAAGTGATCGAAGAGAGAGAAGAGGGAACAATGAAGAATATTCGACGAACTGACAGCTTTCTCTCAAGAACACTCAAAAATCCCTAGAACAGTTCTGGTATGAAAATCCTTTAACTTTCTAGAATTATTCTCTCTCCAAAAAGTCCTTTTTAAAAATCATCCAAGTCTCTTTTTATTTATAGAGAAAAGTCTCTGTTTAACCAATGATCTCGTATAAAAATATATTCTCACATCAAAATATTTTTTATGTGACATCTAACAGATTCTGACATATGCCAACTATATTCCGTTAAATGGAGCTTACATATTCTGTTAAAAATTGATGTATTCCATTAAAAGGAGCCTATCGGTTGAATGGAGCATATTCTGTTGAGAAAGAGTTGTCAGGTCATCACATAATCATAACCACCTTACGGTTAAAATCTAATCCTTTGGACTGTTATGCCCTAAAACAATTCTGGATATATTCTTCAAAGATTAAAATAGTTAATTTCCTCAGAAAGGAGTTTATCTATATTAACAGATTCCCTCCTAGCCCTCCAAACCACATCTCATAATCATTCTCCAGATATATATATAATCACAAAGGCGAGTCATATGCCTTTATGACACCTTATCCAAGAGAGATCATAGGTACTAGATGAGGGCAGCACTCTTCGGGTGGATGCGATATACAATGTCAGGCCTCAATCATCAGTACGATAATGGGACTATGAAGGCCACACTCCTCTAGTAGCCCACAAAGAAATGCGGCAAGATACATCCTAAATTCCCTCTTGACTGTCAGCCCAGGAGTAATCCATACTGCTGGAATAGGAGATGGGAAGAACACGCATGCCCATTCCTACCGAGAGTAGTGACCGATCATACATCAATTCTCCTGACAATGCAATATAGTACATGCTGATTTGAATCCAACGTGAAATATTCATGTTCAATGATTTCTTTGACCTAGGGGGGTGAATTGGTCTTCCTAGTAATGTCTACCAATTTTAAATTTAACAAGATATTATTCAGAATTATGACAAACTAAGCAATCAAGTGCGGAAATAGTAGAAGACACTCAATTCACAACACACGAGATTTTTTATTTGGAAAACCCTTCCGGGAAAAACCACGAGACCTAGTCCAGCACAAAATCTACTAAGAGAATTGTTATCAAGTACAAGACTTGAACCATACCCAATTGGACACTAAACACTATTCTTCGACTAAGAGAATTGTTATCAAGTACAAGACTCAAACCATATCCAATCGGATACTAAACACTATTCTTCAGTACAGATTCTTCATCTTGAAGTCCATGAACTTCTCGTTTGATCCCTGCAACAGTAGCTCCGGTTTCTCACTGGCCAACACTTCTCAAAGTTTCCAACCACGATCTCCATAGATCGATCTCTGTCCTCGATGGCTTTGGTTCACGCCAACCAAACACTCACACAAAGTTTACAAATTTTTTTGAAGGTTTTAGAATACTTCTAAAGGGATCTCAATCACAACGAAGATCAACCGATGCAAGAACAAGATGAAAAAATGGTATCCACCAAAAGGGGATTAGAGAACCCCTAGAATATTCAAAGAAGTCTCTAAACTCTCTCACTTCAACCTTAGAACGAGCTAAGAGATCATCCGATAAATAGCCAAGTTAATTTCCTTGCCAAAAACGAACTTCGGATGTCTTTAGAAACACAATAGACAAGGGCCTTTTGAATGGCCTAGAGAATGGTTGAGATTGGTCACAAAATGGTGTGCTAGGGAAGCTACTCTTTTTGATTTCCATTAGGCCGTTCAAAAGGTTGGCCAACCGTTCTGTGGTGTTCAAACGGCTGGTAGGGCATTTGAACGGTCTGTGCAGATTTCTTCTATTTTGTGCACATAACCAATCCAAAAGACAATCAACCCCTCCATAAGGCCATTTAAACTAACAAGGGTCAATATCTAATCACCTAGGGTATATGATAAAGTTATCTAGGTCAATTCAACTTAAGGTAATCACTAAGTATCTAGGTCGCTTGTCATCCTAAGAGTGTGAGCGAAGCTTTAGCCGGAATGTACTTCACTTGAGTCTTCGGAGCTTCATCTTCACCGGTATTTGAGCAACTAGAGGAACAACAACACTAGAATTACATCGACACCATGTTGACATCGGAATTAAGCCAATACAAAATATGATTCCGAATCCCTATGGAGACGAGGTTGAACTAGTAACCGCCTTTTCGTCTCAATGGAGTATAACTCCTACGAGCTTCTTGATCAGCATAAGCTCACCACACCATTGATTCAAGACATGCCTTGAAGAATAAAACATCATAATGGCGTTAGAAACATTTAGTAATCTGATTCTACTAAAATCTTACCAACAACTAATTTTGTCCTAACGGAGTATGCCTCCTTTGAGCTTTCTACCAAAATCTGAAAGCTTCAAATTTGTTCCTTTGATCATATCATCTATGGGATACTCGAACTACTTCAAACCATGAAGGCATAGTGAGTGAATCAACATGCTCTGAGTTCGGATCTTATTCTCGAATGTGGCATACTTTACGATTATTTGAACCTTCTAGATCATCATAATTATCATCTACATGGCTTCTGACTAACTCAAATTCCAATCTGACTAGGAAACGTATGCCACATGTCAACTCATCATTTTCCATCATCAACATTTAGCCCCCGCAAAGGCGACAAAATACATCAACTTGCAAGACATCTGTGCAGGCAATCAGAAAGCTTCAAAATATATCAGAATGTATCTTCGAAATTCAGAGTTATTTTGATTTTTAGATAGCTTATCAGTTCATGACATTATTCAATCAAATCAATTTATCAACTTTTACTAAAATGACGGTTGAAGTATCATACCAACTATCAGACGAAATCCTTAACATTTATTTCGTCTGGATATTAACCTCTTTATTACTACCAGCTGGCTAACAACGCCGTTTTGGACAACATGTCCTTTCAAAAATCGCAAACCAATCATAATTGCCTCGATAATAACTTCCCTCTTTTTAGGGTTTCAAAAATCTCTATAAAGCTCACCGTCTATAACTTAATTATTTTCAAACTTTTTGGTAACTTTTCAAAAATAGACATCCATTCCATCTCCGTCTTCTTCCTCTGGTGTTCTTTCTCTTTTTCAAGGAAACTTCTTTATCTAACGTGAAGATTTCTTGAGATCAAATTATCAGAATCATAAATCAGTCAAAGAAGGGGGGTTGTCTTTTTGAACAGTAAGTTTTAACGATGTATCTCTTTCATTGATCTGTACATCTTTCTCTCCACTCTTAACTATAACTTTATCTTGATTCTTATCGTTATTCTGTGTATCGTAACAAACTAGAATCCTGAATTTATTTTCTTTTTCATCATGGCAACATCATCAACCTTTAGAAGATCACTTCTAGGAATGTACAGAGGAGCACTCCTGGAATTCTGAACTTTCTTCAGACGAATGGGTCCTACCTTATGGAGACCTAGAAGATCACATCAAAGATTGCCCTTCCTCTTCATAATGCACCACAAGATTCAGACTGGAGAGAAAAGATTGCCCCTTCTCAGACCCCATCTTCAACTCCCATAGTGGTTGTACTAAAGAATGGTCATCTTGGTGCCATTATATGTTAAAACATCCTTCATACACCACAATTCTAAAGGCTGTTGAGATATACGATTTCATAGAGCTTTCGATGGATTTCGAAATCAAAAGGTATACAGTCTCCTTAGCTTTGTTGTTATCTCGATGGAACACACAGACACATACATTCATCACATCCTGGGGCGAAATCATCCCTACATTTGAAGATGTGAGAGCGCTGTTGAAGCTTCCTCTATTCGGCAACTTCGATATCTAGAGCATCTCTTTATCCATGGACAACTCAAAAGTGGTTTAATCCCTTCATGAAGCTTCCTAGAACTCAAGGATGCTACACTTACCAATTTTTATGGCTGGGTAAGGTACTTTTATAGGAAAGCTAGACATGTTGATAAGGAAATAGGCAAAAGGGAGTCTAAGTATGGGCCTGAAGATAAGAAGCCTTTAGAGCTACCAGCCTTCATCAACATGTAGCTCACAAGGTATGTCTTTGAAGGCTCTCCAATAGAAAAGGTAGTCGATAGGGTCTTCCCTTTAGCTCTGCACCTTTCTGAAGGCCAGAATTTCCCCCTGGCACCTTACTTCTTAGGAACCCTATACAGAAACATGGACCAATTTTTTACCTACCAAATTTGGTCAACTGATTAGTATAATATGTTAAACAGGCTATTATTAGCTGGATACTAATTCTGTAATTAGTAACTCTGTGATTAGAAGTTTCCTATACTGTAATTAGTAGTTTCCTCATTGTAATTAGTTTCCTATAAATGTGGTTTGCCCTACACTCTTGTATTCTTATAAATATACCTCTCATAGAGAAGAATATATTATCAAGGGATTAGAACCCTAAATTTTAACTTGGTATCAGAGCTTCCATCCATTAAGCTGCTGCTGCCCATACCACCATACTATTACTGCCGCCCATACCACCATACCGTTGCTGCAGCCCAAACCACCTCCCATACCTTTGTTGCTGTCCGTACCACCATACCGCCCAGAACCCCATAGAACTCCATCATACTGTTGCTACCCAGAATACTGCCGCACACTTCATACCATTTGTTGCTGCCCGTACCACCATACCATTTGTTTGCTACTTGGTTAGTCATTGCTTTATCATACTGTTGCTTGATTTGTGATACTGTATTGCTTTATCATTGCGATACATCCCATCACCTATCATATTGTATCACCTTTTTTTTGTTTTTCATATCACCCATACCATACATTCCATCCATCCCATTGCTACTTGATACCACATCACCGGATCTTCACATCGTATTGCATAGAACACCATTAACCGTCTGCCACTGAACCATGACCACCAATCCACTCGAATATTCACTCGAACCCACACATACACCAGTCATACATATCCAATCCGAAGGTTCTGGTTTCAATGCCGGAATCATCCTTACTGAATCCAACTATGATGTATGGTCCCAAATCATAGAGATGCAGATTGCAGGACGTGAAAAACTCGAGTATATTGTGGGCAAAACACCCCAACCGAAAGCCACTGATGCTTTCTATGCAAAGTGGTATGCAGAAAATCAAAAGGTTAAAGGATGGTTGTTGACATCTATGTCACCTGAAATTCTGAAGCGCTACCTTCGATTGCGTACCGCACGTGAAATCTGGAATGCCCTTGCTAAAGCATTCTATGATGGGTCTGACGAATCACAGATTTTTGCATTGAATCAAGGAGCCTTTTCCACCAAGCAGGAGGGTCGGCCTCTCTCAATCTATTATGGTGAACTGGTAGAAATTTTTCAAGAGTTGGACCATCGCAATAAAATCGTCATGAAAGATCCAGACGATATTATTACTTATCAAAAATCAATTGAAAGACTGCGTGTGCATATCTTTCTGGCTGGGCTCAATGCTGAATTTGAACAACTCCGAGCTGAGATTCTTAGGAAGGATCCAGCACTGGATTTTGAAGAAACTTATGCGTATGTACGCCGGGATGCAACTCGCAGGACTACTTTGAATGGAGAATCTGATCACCCGGAATCATCTACAATGTTGGCTCGCCGATTCAAAGGACGACCCAATCGTGGGCCGGAGCGAGCGCCTGGCCCACCGAACCATACTACAGACCCGAACAGGTCTTCTGGCTCCCAGAATCGCAGCTATGAGACAAGAGCTGTAAGGTCAAAACGTTTGTGTACTCATTGTGGTGAAAAGGGACATACTAAGTCACGTTGCTATGAGTTAATTGGATATCCAGAATGGTGGGATCCGGCCAAGGCACCTAGCAAAAGAAATTCAAAGCCAAATCCCCGTGCTTCTATTGTTATTGCTAAATCATCTACCATTCCGGAGGCGGCATCGGGTTTGATTGCTACTGTAGGTAACCCTGGTAAATCTCTTAATGTTTCCGCATCTAATAATAATAGTACATGGATTATTGATTCTGGTGCTACAGATCACGTGACCTTTGACATTAATCGTATTCAGTCTATGAAATCATCCAAACAACCTATAGTGTCCACAGCTAATGGTACTCCATCTCCTGTGATTGGGGAAGGTCCAGTTACATTGACTAAGGATTTAAATTTGAACTCTGTTTTAGTTGTTCCTTCCCTCAACTATAACCTATTGTCTGTTGCTCAAATAACCTGCGCTTTACATTGTATTGTATTTTTTGGCCTAACCTTTGTGTTTTTAAGGACATCCGGACTCGGAGGACAATTGGTTATGGTACTAGAAAGGGAAAGCTCTATCATCTTGATCTGACACCGACAAGTTCAAGTCAGTTGGCTCAAGCTTTCTCAGTTGATAGGTCGACGCATCTACAGAATTCAGAAATTTGGTTGTGGCATCGGCTCTTAGGCTATGCCTCTTTTGGCTATTTAAAAAAATTGTTTCCGAAGTTGTTTTGTCAGTTGAAGATTTCTGATTTCAAGTGTGATATTTGTGAACTAGCTAAGAGTCATCGTGTTTCCTTTCCAATAAGTATGAATAAAAGTCCAGTACCATTTATGGTTATTCATTCTGATGTCTGGGGTCCAGCAAAGATCCCTTCTCTGAATGGTGCTCGTTGGTTTGTTTCTTTTATTGATGATTGTACTCGTATGACTTGGGTCTGTCTAATGAAATCAAAAAATGAAGTCAGCTCTCTCTTTCAGCAATTTCACAAGATAATAGCCACTCAGTATCAGTCTCATATACAGGCTATTCGCACTGATAATGGTGGAGAATTTGTTAATCAAGGCTTGAAACAGTATCTGCATTTACATGGCATTGCTCATCAGACGACTTGCCCCTAGTCCCCTCAACAAAACGGGGTTGCAAAGCACAAGAATCGTCATCTTCTTGAGGTTGTTCGTGCTTCCTTGTTTGGGGCCTACATGCCCACCAGCTACTGGGGTGAAGCTGTCACTGCTGCAGCCTACCTCATCAACTGTGTACCTTCCAGTTCAATACAATTTCAGACCCCCTATAATAACTTACATGCGGCTGTACGTGCTCCTACTGTGCTGAATTTACCACCTAAAGTATTTGGGTGTGTAGCATTTGTACATCTTCACAAACCCTTGCGAAGTAAGTTGGAACCTCGAGCTCTTCGGTGTGTCTTTGTTGGCTATGCCTCGCACCAGAAAGGCTATCGGTGTTATCACCCCCTCTCTCGGAAGATATATGTCACTCTTGATGTTACCTTTCATGAGAATGAAATGTATTACTCTGCCCCCGAGTCTCCACTTCAGGAGGAGAGTAGCAATGAAGTGCAGACTCTGAATTACTCTCTGGACACCTTGGATGAAATTGGTGACAACTTTCATATAAGTGGTGAATGCCTAGAAGAGGAAATTTGTCAGGATCCGATAGAATCAGCTTCAACTGAGCAACTTCCAGACCCAGTACCGCCAGTATCTCCATTGTCACATGCGCCAACTTCCTCTGTACCATTTAACCAATTGTTCTCTGAAGCTGAAGCCAAATGCACTCCTGAGCCCCAGGTGAGTTCTGAACCCCACATAAAATTGCTACCTAATCGAGTTACTAAAGGAATACCTAAAGTAACGTATGAACCTGTTCTTAGTTCTAAAGCTAAGTATCCCTTGAGTAACTTTGTATCTTACCATAGACTGTCAAAGGAATGTGAATCATTTGCGAATCAATTATCTGTTGTATCTATTCCTACTAGTGTGCAGGATGCTTTGAGTGATCCCAGGTGGAAGGAAGCAATGAATGAAGAAATGAAGGCTCTCCAAAAGAACTCAACGTGGGAACTTGTTGAGTTACCTGAAGGGAAGAAACCCGTTGGATGTAAGTGGGTCTACACCATTAAATATAAAGCCGATGGAACCATCGAAAGATTCAAAGCCAGACTAGTTGCCAAAGGGTACACACAAATGTACGGAATTGACTATGAAGAGACGTTCGCACCAGTGGCCAAAATTAACACAATTCGTATTTTGTTATCTCTGGCTGTGAATCTTGATTGGCCATTATACCAGTTTGATGTGAAGAATGCATTCCTACATGGAGATCTCAAAGAAGAAGTATATATGGAGATGCCTCCTGGATGTAATATGCAGACTAAAAAAACCAAACAGGTGTGTAGGCTAAAGAAGTCCCTGTATGGCTTGAAGCAATCCCCTAGAGCGTGGTTCAGAAGGTTCACGAATACTATGAAGGCATTTGGATACAGACAAAGTAACTCGGATCACACTCTCTTCTTAAAGCACAATCAAGAAAAGATCACTACTCTTATTATGTACGTTGATGATATGGTAGTGACTGGGAATGATCCGGAAGAGAAGAAAGCATTACAGGATCACCTTGCCTGTAAGTTCGATATGAAGGATCTTGGTCCATTGAAGTATTTTCTAGGAATTGAAATTTCAAGGTCAAAGAAAGGTATATTTCTTTCCCAAAGAAAATATGCCTTAGATTTGTTGAAGGAAACTGGTATGACAGCTTGTAGCCCGATTAACACTCCTATGGAAGAAAATCTGAAACTGGGTTTCCATCCGAATCAAATTCCTGCTAAAAAGGAACGTTACCAAAGATTAGTAGGAAGATTGATGTATCTCACACATACTAGACCCGATTTGGCCTATGTGTTAAGTGTCGTTAGTCAATTCATGCACTCCCCTAGTGAGGAACATATGAATGTTGTAATTCGTATATCGCGCTACTTGAAGTCATCTCTTGGAAAGGGAATTATGTTTACAAAATGAGGTAATTTGAATATTGAAGGTTACACTGATGCTGATTGGGCTGGGTCAATAGATGATAGACGTTCTACGTCTGGGTATTTCACATTTGTAGGAGGAAATTTAGTTACTTGGCGAAGTAAAAAACAAGAAGTAGTAGCTAGATCCAGTGCTGAAGCTGAATACAGGGGAATGGCTAAGGGAGTATGCGAATTACTGTGGATCAGAAATGTAATGCAAGATTTACGAATTAAACCGACCGATCCAATGAGATTATATTGTGATAATAAGGCAGCATGCGATATTGCCCATAATCCAATTCAACATGATCGGACTAAACATGTTGAGGTGGATAGGCACTTTATTAAGGAGAAGTTGGAAGCAAAGCTTATTGAAATTCCTCATGTTCGATCAGAAGATCAGCTTGCAGACATACTCACTAAGGCAGTGTCAAGTCAAGCATTTCATAGCCATCTCGACAAGTTTGGCATGAGCGACATCTATGCACCAACTTGAGGGGGAGTGTTAAACAAGCTATTATTAGCTGGATACTAATTCCGTAATTAGTAACTCTGTGATTAGAAGTTTCCTATACTGTAATTAGTAGTTTCCTCATTGTAATTAGTTTCCTGTAAATGTGGTTTGCCCTACACTCTTGTATTCTTATAAATATACCTTTCATAGAGAAGAATATATTATCAAGGGATTAGAACCCTAAATTTTAACTTAATATAGAGACTTTTTGTGTATACAACCTTCCTTCAGATATGGCTATGGGAACCCTTTCCCAATTATGCACCTTCCCCAATGCAGTTTAAGCTTTTAAAACATAGTACTTTGAAACCAAGGGTGCGGCGATGGTCCTCTGTCACAAAAAAGAATGGTGTTACACTTTCAGAATACATCGACAAGGAGTCATCCTCTGTCTTCAGACCATACGTGAGGTCTATCAAAGGTATTGAGAAGATTTATTTCCATTCACAGTTACCATTAGAAGTTGTAGGCATGAAACCTGAGGATAGAGAAAATATTTCTCTGAAGAAATTCAACTGTTTCACTTTTATGACGAAAACCAATTTAGTAGGAGTCTACAGCCTTGACTACAGCAGAGCAAAAAACTTTATGCCTGTTACCTACAATCCACACAGATGCACCAGGCAGTTTGGTTTAGATCAGGGGGTTCCCGAGCCGGCTGCAGAGTTAGTTTCAACCAAGAAGATTATGAAAGCTTTCATATTAGAATCATTGGTTAGGGAGTTAAGGCCAGACATTACGAGCTTTCACCTGGTATGTGAATAGAGACTTGGCCACTGTACTGAAAATTATAAATTTTTTTAGAAGGCTAACATCACAACCTTCATGTCCTTCATTTAAGCTTCTGTAAATGATTTGTCAACCGATATCTTTGAAAATGGATGAAGAGAAATGATTGAAATAGCTTTCGGGGACAAGTAGGAAGCCGAAAGCTGAAAAGGAAGCCTCTCCATCACCTGTTCTTGAGGAAAAACTTCCTAAAAACTCTTCCTTTAAAGAAAAATATGATTACCATGACTTAGACAAAGATGTTTTCTGAACCTTCAACTAGAACAAGATCAAAAGGTCCAATTGTAAGTACATTTTACATGCTTTACTTTTACTCAACGTATTATACACATTTTATTTAATCTTTATAATCCTTTAATTTTATAGACTTATGTAGGCTTCTACTTCCCCTCCTTCTGCGAAAAGCAAAGGTCCTGATAAAGAAGAGGAGGAGGAAGATCAGATCCCACTGATTATCAAGAAGAGGTCTTTGCAACAAAAGCTTAATTTTTCTCAGCACCCTGCAAAAGCTTGACAATCATCTTCTTTAGAAAATATTGAAAGTCATACCATCAGGAAAAGGCTCCCAGAAAAGCAACTGTCAAAATCTCCTCTTTCTGACAAAGTCCATTAGAAGACAGCTAATACTTCAACTATTCTGGGTACTTTGAAAAAGTATAAGACAAGGGTGCAAGGGACAAGATCTTCCAGTAGATAACCTCTATCTCGGAAGAAGCGTAGGATCTAACAACCTTTTGATCAACCTCCATAGACGCTATTTCTTTTGGATTATGACTTACCATTCCAACCACATCCTTACCATTATGACTTGGTAGAGGATTCTTATGCACAGACTTCTCAGGATCAGTAGAAATTTTTAAGTGCCTACCAGCAATCTTTTTGTGAAAAATACGCCATAGGGTGAAGCAATCTTAGGTTTCATGACGTACAACTCTGTGATACAAACAATACTTTTCGTTTTACTTTTTGCTTTATGAAGGCGGGTGCAGCAGTGGAGGTAGATACATGACGCCATCACTTATCCATTTATCAAGGACATAAATCACTTCCGTCATGCTGCAAGGGAAAGGTGGTCAAATATCTTATGGCTTAAATTTGAATCTTTTGTCTGACCGAGGAGGGTATTGCCTTGACGTCGGTTGTCCTCCTCAAGCTTCTACTGCCATTGCAGAATTTTTTCTATCATGACGATTGGGCTTATCATCATACCTAAACTGAAGGGCTCTTGAAGTATTAGTACGTGAAACGACAGTGTTAAGGCGTTGGACTACATTATATAGCTTCGTAAAAGTACCAATAGCGGCTACCTTCTAGTAAGCCCTATATTCTCTTCTAGTACCATCCACACATAGGTGAAAAAGCCTTTGTTGCCCAAGGAGTCGACCCTAGAGGAGGGGGGTGAATAGAGTCTATGGCAAATTTAAAGTTCTACTTTGAATTCTTTGTGCGAAATTTAATTTATCAAAGAGTTAGCAACTAACAATATTAAATAATACAAATTAGAAATTAAATGCAAGAGTTAGAGAAGACAAACACAATGATCTTGTTAATGAGGTTCGGCATTCCCACCTACATCCCTGCCTCAAGTTACCCGCAAGAGAATTCACCACGATTTGATTATCGTACAGACTTCTTCCGGATGAAGCCCAAACCTTTTACAATCTGTCTTCTAGGTCAAGAACAAAAATTGTAAGGGAACAATCCTCCCTAGACTTAGTCCACTTTCCAGGTAGTGACTGACCAGACCTTCTAAAGCTCCCCGCTTCAAGGACAAGAATCCACTGATTCTTGATTTTCACATACACTTCTAGGAGTGATGGTTACAATCTGATTTTTCTTCTAATACAAGCTAATAGATCACTTTCAAGCTCTCTAAGAGTCTCTCAAAGAATGGGATTGAATAACTCAATAATGACTCTTTTTGGATTTCTAGGTTAAACTCTATGGATTTTGAAATCTAAGCTTTGGAGTGATTAATTGAATGATTGAAAGTATTGGAGTTCTTGTTTTAGTTCATAAATCATTCAATTTTATAGCCCAAGAAGTTTTATGGCCATTGGAGTTGTATTGAATGCAAAAATAGTTGTTATAGAGAAAAAATCGATAGTAAAATTGTTGGCCTATCTGATTGATTGGATGACTCTATATAATTGAGTGGATAAAGCATTTTTTGCTCAAAATCCTGAAATTCATTTTTCTTAACCTTAATGATGAGAATGATTACCTTGGTCAATCTTTTATCCTTTTCATGATTTTTATCAATCTTTATGATGTCTTAAGGCCTTATAATGATATTCAATTGAGTTTTAAGGCACCTATGATCAATCTAAGTATTGAGCATTCAACCGACTAAATTTTGAGGACTTCTTACAAAAGTCCTAAACCACTCTCAAACTAACATATAAAACCTATTTAAAACCTTGGAGAGTCTTCAATCTTGATCTTCACTTGATTTCATCTTTATTAGCTTCATGATCTTCCTTCTTGTTTCTTCATCTTTATGACTTGAGCTTGGATATAATCTTCAAATATCTTCATTATGATCCAAACTTGATCCAATGGCATGCTTTTGACTTTATGATGAATCTTCTTCATAGATGTAGTCATTTTCGTACTTTTTCACTGAATGACTTTGCTAATGCTCTTTGTACACTTTTTTCATATAAACTCAATAGAGCATTAGTAACACTAATGTCATTCTATTATTATGTTATCATCAAAATCACTAAAGAGACCTATGGTGGACACCTATAAGCTAACAACTTTTCCTCAGTGGCAGGCTCATGAAAGTTGAGAACCAAATGCTGAAAATAGCAAACATATTCGGTCAAGTCTTCACTACTCTTTTGCCTCTCCTTTGAAAGAGTGTTCAAAGTGATACACTCCTCCATATGAAAGAATTTCTTCGAAAAAACGCTAACCGTTTCCTCCCAAGAATGAATTGTATCAGCCGGTAGTGTGGTGTACCAGGAGAAAGCTCTATCCGTGAGAGACTTTGAATATTCTTGAAGGTGTAGGTTTGCACTTCCGTCATACCATCCCTATATATCAACAAAGCGCATGACGTGCTCCCTAGCATTTCCTGACTCCCATTACAGAGCGTAAACTAAGGAGAAAATATCCAGGTGGATACTCCATCCAAAGGAGTTCTGGTGAAAATGATGGTTTGACATCAAAAGCGCCTAAAATCCCTAATGCCTAGCCAGCTCCTTCTCAAACATGGCTGAAAAATCCTGTGTCGTGATGAAGGTGGTCATCTTGCCATTATCATGCTCTCTAAACTCCTGATAATCACAGCTGGGAGATGGAGTAAGATCTTGTGCATGACTATTATGCTAAGGACTTTTGTTCATAGGATAATTCCTTTCAAGATTCCGGAGTGGTGAACGAGTTCGATCCGGATGATCTAGACGATCTAGACCTAGTATTCGAGTGTTTTGATCCTTCCTAAAGATCATTTCCAAATACTTCTCTAAGGCTAAAATTTGAGCAATCATCTTGTCGCGGATCTCCTGGATCTGGTTTTGGAGTTGATTTTACATATGGATCTGCATTTGCGCCTGAGATGCCTGAATTTGTGCGATGATTAGTCCAAGAACCAAATTCAAGTTTGGCATTTTAGGTCTGGAGGTATTGGATCCCTCCTAAATTTCTTCTTGAGCAGCAAAACTTGAAGGATTGGCCCACTTCCTCACCATCTTTCTCTTAGGATTGATGCAATTGTTAGGTCCCCAGTAGAGTCGCTAATTGTTGGATATGAGGATTCAGAAGCTTTGTTGAGTAGTATCACCGGATCTTCATCTGCAACTAAAGATTTTCTTAGTCAAATCATTGTACCTTCATCTGCAATCTATTCCTCTATGTATGTCTAGGTTATTCCACAAACCTGAAGGACTTTCACAGCTTCACTTATCCTCCTTAGGATTCCTAAAAGAGTGATTACAAAAGAACAAGAAGAAGAAATCATGGAAGTGATCGAAGGGAGAGAAGAGGGAACAATGAAGAATATTCAATGAACTGGCAGCCTTCTCTCAAAAACACTCAAAAATCCCTAGAACAATTCAGATTTGAAGATCCTTTAACTTTCTAGAATTATTCTCTTTCCAAAAAGTCCTTTTTTAAAATCATTCGTGTCTTTTTCTATTTATAGAGAAAAGTCTCTGTTTAACCAATGATCTTGTATCAAAATATCTTATCACATCAAAATATCTTTGATGTGACATCTAACAAATGATGACATATGTCAACTATATTCCATTAAATGGAGCTTACATATTCTGTTTAAAATGGATGTATTCCGTTACAGGGAGACTATCTGTTAAATGAAGTGTATTTTGTTGAGAAAGAGTTGTCAGCTCATCACATAATCATAACCACCATATGGTTACAATCTAATCCTTTGGACTGTTATTACATAAAACAATTCTGGATATATTTTTCAAAGGTCAAAGAGTAAACTTTCTCAGAAAGGATTTTATCTATTTGAACAACTTCTCTCCAAGCCCTTCAAACCACATCTCATAATCCTTCCCCAGATATATACATAAATAAATCAACGTAATCACAAAGGCAGGTCATATGCCTTTATGAAACCTTATCCAAAAGAGATCATAAGTACTGGACGAGGGCACTACTCTCAGGGTGGATGTGATATCCACCATCAGGCCTCAATCATTTGGTAAAAGAGAATGAGACTATGGAGACCACACTTCTCCAATAGCCCACAAGGAAATGGGGCAAAATACATCCCAAATTCCCTCCTGACTGTAAGCCCAGGAGTAATCCATATTGCTGGAATATGAGATGGGGGAAGCATGCACGCCAATTCCCATGGGGAACAGTGACTCACATCAATCCCCCTGACAAGGCAATAGGGTACATGGTGATTTGAGTCCATCGAATCCCTATGGAAATGAGGCTAAACTGGTAACCTACTTTTCGTCTCAATGGAGTATAACTCCTACGAGCTTCTTGATTAGCATAAGCTTGTCACACCATTGATTCAAGACATGCCTTGAAGAATAAAACATTGTAATGGCGTTAGAAAGATTCAGTAATCTGATTCTATTGAAATCTTACCAGGGACTAATTTTGTCTTGATGGAGTATGTCTCCTTTGAGCTTTCTACCAAAATTGAAAGATTATTATATTATCTTATCAAAATATGTTCCTTTGATCATATCATCTATGGGATACTCGAACTATTTCAAACCACAGAGGTGTAGTGAGTGAATCAATATGCTCTGAGTTCGGATCTTATTCTCAAATGTGGCATACTTTATGATTATTCGAAGCTTCTAAATCATCATAATTATCATCCACGTGGCCTCTGACTAACTCAAATTCCGATCTAACTAGGAAACGTATGCCACGTGTCAACTCATCATTTTCTATGATCAACAAATTCTTAGTTGTGTTTTCATCCAATTTTCTATTATTTTCTCTATTTTCAATTATTTTCTCGGCAACCAAACATAGGGTTAGTGCCTCTATAGAAAGAGAGTAAATTTGAGAAAATTGGTTTCATGATGTTTATTCTAAAGATATTTGTAAACCCAAAATTTTAATATGAGGCTTAAATCAAGTATTTGTAGAAGAACCCAAAGCTTTGAACGGGCCAATTGGTTTGATCCAAATAGATAAAAACTGAGTTATATTCTTTTTCTCCTCATCTATATCTATACTACTTCTACATAGCAGTTGGTGTCCACGTGGATACCTTCAAATTGTCTAATTTCAACTCCAAATTGTTGCCACGTGGTTGTCTTGCAATAATTGTTATTTACTTTTGTGGGTCCCACATGGTTTGGCTTTTCCAATAACCTACCTAACGTTGCTCTCCTTCCCTATCAACAACCTCTCTACGCCACTTCTTCTTCTTCTTCAAATCGTTTCCCTTCTCATCCCACCCGGTTTGGCTCCCCCCTTGTTAACCCCTCTCTGTGCCCCTTCTTCTTCTTCTTCTTCTTCTTTCGCTTCATTAATGGAAAAACATTTAGATACATCTCCCCTTCTTCTCTCTGCTCCATCCATAGCATGTCTCCCCCACTTCTCTTCTCTTATAAAATCTATAGAAGTCCCGCCATATCTGTAGAAGTCCTCCATCAATGGAAAGTAAACCCTCCTCTGTTATCTTTCTCTGCCTCGGCAATATCTGAAGAAGTCCCGCCACTGAGGGCGTCTTCAAAGACATCGTCAAGAAGTGGGGCCATCGAATCCAAGTTCAATATTGACTCTATCGGCACAATCGACTACCATGAGGTGCTCTTTTTCATCTCCTACATCCCTTTATTCTTTGGTGAAAAAATGCTATGGGATTGTTTAAATTGATTGAAGATTGAGAGCTTTTGTTTTCAATTTTAGAGGGAAACCAAGCAGATCCATGGCTGAAGGCCACCTCCAAAAGGCGTTGGCTTTAGATAACTTCCATCTCGAGTCCGATACGGCCATTTGATTTCAAATATTTCAATCTGATTCTTGCTATGGACAAGCAAAACAGAGGTAAGTAAATATCAAGCTCAGATTATGAAGATATGGATCTTTTATTAAATTGTGTTTATTGATCATTTGGCACTGAATTGAGTTTTTAAATGATTATGATTGGAACCTACAATAAGATGCAAATTGCTTAGATTGTAATAGGTATTTACCCACTTGCTCTAATTTTATATGGATTTTCTTTCTTTCTTTTATGTTGTTATTTGTTCTTTATATTATATAAATTCAGGATTAGGATTTGTAATTTTATCTCAGTTATTATTTATCAAACAAATACTTAAGGTAATGGTTTCTTTTCTTTTTCCTTCGTGGAACCTCTACTTCATTTTAATTGAGTTGTATTTAGGTGTTGCTACTATTGGACGAATTGTGCTTTCTGTTAAAACATCATTCAGAGTTATTTGTTGGATTATTGATTGTTGATTCTCTAATGATATTTTAAGTCTCATCTGAATTATGATTTCATGCATCACACAGGGTTTCTTTCAATTGTTGATTCTCGGACAATATTTTAAGTCTCGTCTCATTTCCATTGAGTGAACATTTCTTTCTTCTTCCTCTTCTCTGGTTTATCTCAGTGGATTTGCCTTTCCGATGATATTAGGAATTTGATTAGAAGTGCGTTTGTAGAGACCCGAATCTTTTCTTGTTTTTATTGCAAGTATTAGGGGTATTATAGTCCTTGTGATGTTTTAATATTTATTGTATTGTATATCTAATGGGTGTAGTGTGATTAAGGTTTAATCAAACTTCTAGTGCAGGAATGTCATATCACACATTAAAATTTAGGAAGCTCTAGTTTTGGCACCGTTTATTGGAATTGAGTGATTCTTAAACCATTAGAAAGGTATTGGAACCCTCTTCGAGGTTCATGTTGAATGTTTTTCCATATTTTTAGTCTAAGCTAAGTCAAAAGTGGGTTTTCCGATGTTTTGTCTGATAGAATTGCAGATCAGTCAACTTTGGAGAGTTTTTGGTCCATAAATAAAGGAAAGTTTAGAAATTCTAAAATGTCAAAATGTTCATTTTCGGAAGATGAATCGAATGCAAGTTGAATCGTCAAAATCCGATGATCGAGTCAAAAGTTATGGCCAAAACAGTATATTGAGTCAGAAATCTGCAAGCACCGATCGCTCGGTTAGAAGTAGCGATCGATCGGTCCAAAACCGATCGATCGGTATCTATCGACTGGTCCAAATTTTTGTATGGGGAAAATTTTCACAGAGTGTGTTTTTGACCGATACCTCAGCCAAAAACACCGATCGATCGGTAGGCAACCGATCGCTCGATCATAACCTCCGATCGCTCGGTCCTTCGTGTTTTTACAGAATTTTAGTAAGGGCTTTTTGGTCTTTTGGTTCTCAGACCTTGTGGCTATAAATAAGGATCCTAATTCAGGATATTAGAATACTCTACCTATTTCTAACCTAATTTGGCAAAAAGGGACAGAAACCTAGGGTTTTGAGAGAGGGATTTTCTTAGGGAAGAAGGAGATAGCTTGGATATTGCAAGGAGAGCTTGGAAAGCTTCCTCAAATCATCTCGGGAGCATTTTGAATCCAAGGGAAGGATTCCTAAGGTCGATATACTATCCTAATCAACTCTATATTAATGTTTTCTGAATGTTAATATGATAGGAAAGATAGAATAGATATTAGATGCATTTTTCTCAAATTTTCTATGAAGTAAGCTAATTATGGATGGAAATGTGGATGGAAATGTGGATTAGAATGTGGATAGAATGTATGGAGGATGGGAAATGTATGGAGGATGGGATTAACAAGTGGATGTGATTGATATTTGGATTATATAGATGGATTATGGTTTGATGAATGCTTGAAAATATAAAAGGAAAATGGATTCATACTGTGTGTACTCAAGGTGTTTGTGACAATGCTTGAGAGGATAAATGCTATTATACTCTTATGAAATGGTGTTAAATGGATTATGAATTGTGTTAAGAATTATGATAAGATATATATATATGTGATTGTTTGGTAAGTATATCTAATTACTTGCATAGAAATTGGTACTCGGGGAGGTAAGAACTTAGAGGAAAATCTCTCAGACTGGAAATTCTCTAACTATTTGGTATGGGACAGTATAGTGGAGTTTCCATGATGGGAGATCGGAATCTAAGCAATTACCAACTCGAATGTTAATTTCGACACTTAAGCACATATGCACGTGTATGTTAAGATAAGAGTCTCACAAGTCACACATGTGGACCACAAGAATGAGCATAGCATACGTATGACATTCTGAATAAGCATAAGCATGGCATGGCCCGTATCTGCCAAGAACGGCATGTCAACCATTTGATTCTAAAGCATGGTCCGTATCCGCCAAGAACGGCATGCCAACTATATGATTTCTTAGACATGGTCCGTATCCGCCAAGAACGGCATGTCACATCATTGTATGATCTGAATAAGTGCATAAGCATAAGCATCTCACAAGTACGCGGTCTCATAAGCATAAGCAGCTCATAAGTGTATTGTCTTCTAAGTCTATGATTCTCACAAGTACACGAGTCAAGGTGATGATATGATGTATTTGTGCACACGTTCTTCCATACTCTGATTATGTTATTATGCTACTGGATATGTTTCTAACTAGGTGCAGGTATATTATTATTGTTGGTTGGATTTTATATACACCGAGTACTTTTGTACTCAGTCGGACTTTTGTCTTGGCAGGTTTAGAGCAGGAGTACACAGCGGAGCCGTGGGTTGAGGAAGCTTACATCGAGGAAGCAGGTGAAGGTGAGCCTTCCGAGGAAGGAGCCGGAGTCTTGGATGGCTACACCTCTTAGTTTACGTTTCTTTTGATTGAGAGAGTTTTGTAATAGACTTTTGGAGGATATTGCTCAGTAGACTTTTACAGTCGTGTATCAGACTTGTTGGCTTATAGTGGGTTGTATATGTTGACTATAGACTTGTGCTTTTTGGTTATAGTTTTTATATCGGAATATTGTTATCCTCATTTTTGGAGACTCATGTAGGGAAGCTCTGTATGCATGGATTTCAAGCAGGTTAAGTAATGTGACGATTCCAAAGTCCTATTTTAACCTTGTAGGATTTTGGGGTCGTTACGGAGGTGGTATCCGAGCTCAAGGCATTAGGTTCCCTTGGGCTAACTTGTCCTCTTAGTAGGAGTTATGTTTATGTCACTCCGGGTCTGATACTAGAGGTGGTATCAGAGCACAAGGCATTAGAGTCCTTAGGGCTAAGATATTAAGTATAGGATGTAGGAAGATGTGAGTCTTAGGGAAGCAACATCAAGTTCAGGATTTTAAAATTGTTTAGGATTGAGTTTTGATTAAGCGTAGACTTAGGAATTTATGTGAGTGGATTCCTAAATGAATTATTTTCTTCTTCTCAGGATTGTAAGCATGAGAAGGGGTGGAAGAAATAATAGGAATGGAGGAGGCAGTGTGACTGATGGGGATACTCTAGATGGTATCCCCCAGACTAATGTGGGTCGGGCTATAGAAGCTATTGCTGCAGCCATGGAGAGACAGGCTGAAATTATGGCTCAGCAAACTGCATTGCTAGCGGCAGGTCAAGCTAGGCAAGAGAGGCAGGTTGATATTCACCCACTCCAGCATAACGGAGTGGAACCTTTTAGGAGAATGAGTCCTCCAGCCTTCTATGGTAGTAAGGATCCCTCAGTTGCCGAGTTGTGGATCATGCAACTAGAGAAGATTTTCTCCGTGCTTGAGGCTACCGATGAACATAAAGTGAAATGGGCCTCCTTCGTCATGGAAGGTGAAGCTGAACATTGGTGGAGGGCAGTATCTAGGCAGAGGAATGAAGTGCGAGCCGGACAAGAGTGGACTTGGGGAGGGTTCCTCGACATCTTCTACGAGAGATACTTCCCGGTGTTTGTGAGAGACCAGAAGGAGATTGAATTCTCTACCTTGGAGCAAGGGAGGATGTCAGTGGCCGAGTATGAGGCCAAGTTTGTAGAGCTCTCTAGGTTCGCTCCTCACTTGATTGCTACAGAGAGAATGAAGGCAAAGAGGTTTGAGCGAGGCTTGAAGTATTTCATTCAGGAGAAGGTTATGATACTTCAGCTCGAAACATGTAGGGAGGTGTACCAACATGCCTTGATAGCTGAGAAGAATTCAGAGGAATTGTTAAAGAAGAGGGAGAAGATGCAAGCAAGCAAGTTTGATCCTCAGGACAAGAGACCGAGGATGTCAGGTCCTATGCCGATTGCTAGGCCTACCTCATATCAGAGGCCTACTCAGGCAGCCCCTCGAGCATCTCAGGTGGCTCCTCCTAGTGCTGGGACCCAGTTGTATGATGCATGCAACCAGTGCAGAAAAAGGCATAGAGTAGGAGAGTGTAGGGCACTTACTGGAGGTTGTTTTCATTGTGGAGAGGTTTCACACCAGATCCGAGATTGCCCACTCCGCATTCAGCAGGAGCTTCAGCCGAATCAGCCACATGGAGTTAGGCCCCCAAGCAGGCAGTCCATGCAGCAGAGGCCACCACAGGGCCCTAGACCCCAGCAGCCTCGCCAGCCAATTCAGGGTCGAGTGTTTGCTACTTCGGAGCGGGATGCACAGGCGTCCGACGACATTGTGCAGGGTATGTCTATTTGTGTTTTTAGTTAATTAAGATATTGTTTTAATGCTATGTGTGTGATATTAAATATTATGTAGTATGATGTATGATGTATGTATACAGTCATGATTTGACAAAATTGGCTTTGTGTATTTAATTCAGGCTCATTGTTGATAAATGATTTTCTCGCTCTTGTGTTGATCGATACTGGTTCCACTCATTCCTTCGTTACACCTAGTTTCGCTCGAGAGTTTCCGATGGAGCCAAGTCTGTTAGATCGTGAATTGTCGATCGCTACTCCTATTGGTAGTTCAGTCATTACTGATAAGGTCTATCGAGATTGTGATATTCGTGTAGGTCAGAGAGAGATGCCAGCTGATTTGATTGTCCTTGAGTTCTAAGACTTCGACGTCATACTAGGCATGGATTGACTTTTCAAATACCATGGGCATGTTGACTGTTTTGGGAAGGTAGTCAACTTTAGACCAATCAGTGAGCCTCCTTTTTCGTTTCCAAGGGTTGAAGAAGAAAGACTTAGCTCGTTTTACGACATTGAGTCTTCTACCACGGATGCACCAAATTCCTCAAGTATCCCTGTTGTAGAGGAATTCATAAATGTCTTTCCTAAAGACTTGCCGGGTTTACCGTCGGATAGAGAAGTAGAGTTTGTAATTGAGTTAGCTCCGGGCATGACACCTATCTCTAAAGCTCCATATAGAATGACTCCAGCAGAGTTGAAAGAGCTTAAAGAGCAGATTGATGAATTGCTTGATCTTGGGTTTATCCGCCCAAGTGTATCACCTTGGGGAGCTCCTGTTTTGTTTGTGAAGAAGAAGGATGGTTCGATGAGGATGTGCATTGACTATCGGCAACTGAACAAGGTCACTATCAAGAACAAATATCATTTGCCTAGGATCGATGACTTGTTTGACCAGTTGCAAGGAGCTAAGTATTTCTCCAAGATCGATTTAAGGTCGGGCTACCGCCAGCTGAAGATTAAGGCGGAAGATGTGCCTAAGTCTGCATTCAGGACCAGATATGGGCATTTTGAATTCCTAGTCATGCCGTTCGGTTTGACAAATGCTCCGGCAGCATTCATGGATCTCATGAACAGGATCTTCAAGTCGACTCTGGACCGCTTTGTGATCGTGTTTGTGGATGACATTCTAGTGTACTCCAGGACACAGAAGGAGCATGAGATGCATCTCCGGGTCACACTGAAGACACTTCGTGAGCATAAGCTATATGCTAAGCTTAGCAAGTGCGAGTTTTGGATAGAAAAGGTAGCATTTCTAGGCCATGTGGTGTCTGGAGAAGGGATTTCTGTGGAACCTTCCAAGATAGATGCAGTGGAAGGATGGGGAAGGCCAAAGAGTTTTACAGAGGTACGAAGCTTCTTGGGCCTCACTGGATATTATCGAAGATTTGTAGAAGGATTTTCCAGTTTGGCAGCTTTGCTTACTCATCTAACTCGAAAGAACGCCAAATTCGAGTGGAATGAGAAATGTGAGAAGAGTTTTCTTGAGCTGAAGAAGCGTCTCACCACCACTCCGATCTTGACTATTCCGTCCGGTAGTGGAGGTTTTGTGGTGTACAGTGACGCCTCACTCATTGGGTTAGGTTGTATTCTTATGCAACACGGGAAAGTTATTGCCTATGCTTCTCGGTAGTTGAAAGACCACGAGAAGAATTATCCCACCCATGATTTGGAGTTAGCAGCTTTGGTTTTTGCTCTTAAGATCTGGAGACACTACTTGTACGGTGCTCAGTTCGAAGTTTTTACCGATCACAAAAGCCTAAAATATTTGTTCTCGCAGAAAGAGCTGAATTTGAGACAGCGTCGCTGGGTAGAATTCCTCAAGGATTATGATTGCTATATCCAGTACCACCCGGGGAAAGCGAATGTGGTGGCAGATGCGCTAAGTAGGCGACCTACTGGATTCTTGGCACACTTGATGGTCTAAGAATGGAAGCTACTCGAAGAGGTATCTAGCCTTGATGCAGGTTTCAATGTGGGAGCGTCTGGAGCCTTGTTGGCTAACATTATGGTCAGGCCAACCTTATTGGATAGGATTAAAGACCTGCAGTGGAATGATGGAGAACTGCACGCTGCCATGAATAAGTCGCTTAGCAGCGGGTTTGAGGATTTCTCTTGGAGAGATGGTGGAGTTTGTTTCAAAGGTAGACATTGTGTTCCGGATGATGAAGATTTAAGAAGGGAGATTCTGGATGAAGCACATAAGTCCAAGTATACCGTGCATCTGGGAGGTACTAAGATGTACCAGAACCTCAAAAAGTATTTCTGGTGGAAAGGTATGAAGAAGGACGTGGCTATCTTTGCATCTAAGTGTTTGGTGTGTCAGCAAGTGAAGGCTGAACACAGGAGACCGGCAGGACTTCTTCAGTCTCTTCCTATTCCCGAGTGGAAGTGGGAAAATATATCTATGAATTTCATTGTTGGTTTGCCAAAGACGGCCAATAACTTTGATGCCATTTGGGTTGTGATTGACCGATTGACTAAATCAGCTCATTTTCTTCCATATCGGACCACTTTCAACTCCAATCAATTGGCTAACCTCTATATCAAGGAGATAGTCCGTTTGCATGGAGTGCCAGTTAGCATTGTTTCTGATCGAGATCCTAGATTTACTTCCAAGTTCTGGAAGAGTTTTCAGTATGCTATGGGTTCCCATTTGGATTTTAGTACGGTATTTCATCCGCAGACAGATGGGCAAACAGAGAGGGTGAACCAGATCATTGAGGACATGCTATGAGCTTGCATGTTGGACTTCCAGGGTAGTTGGGTTGATCACTTATAGTTGGTTGAGTTTGCCAACAACAATAGCTTTCAAGTTAGCATTCAGATGGCTCCGTTTGAGGCACTTTACAGGAGGAGTTGTCATTCACCTTTGTGTTAGGACGAAGTTGGCGAGAGGAAGCTTTTGGGTCCCGAGCTCGTTGGTCAGATTGTGGATAGAGTTCAGTTGATCAGGGAGAGGTTGAAAGCAGCTCAGAGTAGGCCGAAGAGCTATGCCGATACTCGAAGGAGAGATCTTGAGTTCAAAGTTGGAGATTTTGTGTTTGTAAAGATCTCACCTACGAAGGGGGTGATGAGATTCAGCAAGCGGGGCAAGCTTAGTCCGAGATATGTGGGTCCTTTTGAGATCATCACCTGAGTCGGGGAAGTTGCTTATCGGGTCGCTTTACCACCTCACATGGAAGGTGTGCATAATGTCTTTCACATCTCTATATTGAGGAAGTACATTTCGGATCCTTCACATGTCATTCAATTGGAACCGTTGGAAATTCGGGAATATTTGACTCTAGTGGAGCAACCGGCTCGAATCTTGGACTGGAAGGAGCAATTTTTGCGTTCTAAGGTCATTCCTCTTGTACTCTTGCAATGGGAGCATCACTCTAGAGAAGAGGCTACTTGGGAGAGAGAAGCCGAGGTTCGCAAAAAGTACCCACACTTATTCTCCTAAGGTACATAAATTTCGGGGACGAAATTCTTTTAAGGGGGGGAGGATGTAGAGACCCGAATCTTTTCTTGTATTTATTGCAAGTATTAGGGGTATTATAGTCCTTGTGATGTTTTAATGTTTATTGTATTGTATATCTAATGGGTGTAGTGTGATTAAGGTTTAATCAAACTTCTAGTGCAGGAATGTCATATCACACTCTAAACTTTAGGAAGCTCTAGTTTTGGCACTGTTTATTGGAATTGAGTGATTCTTGAACCATTAGAAAGGTATTGGAACCCTCTTCGAGGTTCATGTTTAATGTTTTTCCATATTTTTAGTCTAAGCTAAGTCAAAAGTGGGTTTTCCGATGTTTTGTCTGATGGAATTACAGATCAGTCAACTTTGGGGAGTTTTTGATCCATAAATAAAGGGGAATTTAGAAATTCTAAAATACCAGAAATGTTCGTTTTCGGAAGACGAATCCAACGCAAGTTGAATCGTCGAAATTCGACGATCGAGTCAAAAGTTATTGCCAAAACAGTATATTGAGTCAGAAATCTGCAAGCACCGATCGCTCGGTCAGAAGTAGCGATCGATCGGTCCAAAATTGATCGATCGGTATCTATCGACTGGTCCAAATTTTTGTATGGGGAAAATTTTCAGAGAGTGTGTTTTTGATCGATCCCTCTGCCAAAAACACCGATCGATTGGTAGGCAACCGATCGCTCGGTCATAACCTCCAATCGCTCGGTCCTTCGTGTTTTTACAGAATTTCAGTAAGGGCTTTTTGGTCTTTTGGTTCTCAGACCTTGAGGCTATAAATAGGGATCCTAATTCAGGGTATTAGAATACTCTACCTATTTCTAACCTAATTTGGCAAAAAGTGAGAGAAACCTAGGGTTTTAAGAGAGGGATTTTCTTAGGGAAGAAGGAGATAGTTTGGATATTGCAAGAAGAGCTTGGAAAGCTTCCCCAAATCACCTCGGGAGCGTTTTGAATCCAAGGGAAGGATTCCTAAGGTCGATATACTATCCTAATCAACTCTATTTTAATGTTTTGTGAATGTTAATATGATGGGAATAATAGAATAGAGATTAGATGCATTTTTCCCAACTTTTCTATGAAGTAAGCTAATTATGGATAGAAATGTGGATGGAAATGTGGATTAGAATGTGGATAGAATGTATGGAGGATGGGGAATGTATGGAGGATGAGATTAACAAGTGGATGTGATTGATATTTGGAATATATAGATGGATTATGGTTTGATGAATGCTTGAAAATATAAAAGGAAAATGGAATTATACTGTATGTACTCAAGGTGTTTGTGAAAATGCTTGAGAGGATAAATGCTATTATACTCTTATGAAATGGTGTTAAATGGATTATGAATTGTGTTAAGAATTATGATAAGATATATATATGTGATTGTTTGGTAAGTATATCTAATTACTTGCATGAAAATTGGTACTCGGGGAGGTAAGAACTTAGAGGAAAATCTCTTAGACCGGGAATTCTCTAACTATTTGGTATGGGACAGTATAGTGGAGTTTCCATGGTGGGAGATCGGAATCTAAGCAATTACCAACTCGAATGTTAATTTCGATACTTAAGCACATATGCACGTGTATGTTAAGATAAGAGTCTCACAAGTCACACATGTGGACCACAAGCAAGAGCATAACATACGTATGACATTCTGAATAAGCATAAGCATGACATGACCTGTATCCGCTAAGAATGGCATATCAACTATTTGATTCTAAAGCATGGTCCGTATCCGCCAAGAACGGCATGCCAACTATATGATTTCTTATACATGGTCCGTATCCGCCAAGAACAGCATGCCAACTATATGATTTCTTATACATGGTTCGTATCCGCCAAGAACGGCATGTCACATCATTGTATGATCTAAATAAGTACATAAGCATAAGCATCTCACAAGCACGTGGTCTCATAAGCACAAGCAGCTCATAAGTGTATTGTCTTCTAAGTATATGATTCTCACAAGTACACGAGTCAATGTGATGATATGATGTATTTGCGCACACGTTCTTCCGTACTCTGATTATGTTATTATGCTACTGGATATGTTTCTAACTAAGTGCAGGTATATTATTATTGTTGGTTGGATTTTATATACACCGAGTACTTTTGTACTCAGCCGGACTTTTGTCTTGGTAGGTTTAGAGCAGGAGTACACGGCGGAGCCGTGGGTTGAGGAAGCTTACATCGAGGAAGCAGCCGGAGTCTTGGATGGCTACACCTCTTAGTTTACGTTTCTTTTGATTGAGAGAGTTTTGTAATAGACTTTTAGAGGATATTGCTCAGTAGACTTTTATAGTCGTGTATCAGACTTGTTGGCTTATAGTGGGTTGTATATGTTGACTATAGACTTGTGCTTTTTGGTTATAGTTTATATATCGGAATTTTGTTATCCTCATTTTTGGAGACTCGTGTAGGTAAGTATTGTATGCATGGATTTCAAGTAAGTTAAGTAATGTGACGATTCCAAAGTCTTATTTTAGCCTTGTAGGATTTTGGGGTCGTTACAGCGTTAGATGTTTGAGGATTAGAAACCCACCTTAGTTATATTGACCTAGGTGCACAATGCATGTAATACCTTTAGACAATGACCCCCATGGCATATAAACATTGTCATTATAACGTGCATTAACACTCCCAAGACATTCATATGTATGGATATAAATCATTAAATCTCTATCAAACAAATCCATTATTAAACTTATTTCTAAACCTGCACTTGAGATGCTATGTGGATACTACGGATACAATTTGATTTTGAGGAAAAAAATAACAGATTCAAAAGTGTTATAAATGATTTTGAGTTGACTCAGTTTTCATTTTTCATGTGCACCAAATCCAAATTTTAAGAGATTCATCAAATTTCAAGGACATTTTCGGTCATTGAATCACTCAAGTTCACATAAAACAATACTTGAAGACCAATAAGCTTGCTAGCTATGGTGTATTACATGCCCAACTTGCACTTTTCTGGAACCTTTTAGATTATTTTTCTGAAACTCTATTTTATTTAGTAAAATATAGCCTATTATTCAAGGGTTCAGGTTGTCTAACTTGGATGAGTCATTCACCTTTGGAATTTGGTACACATGAAAATTGAAAACTGAGTCAACTCAAAATCATTTATAATACTTTTCCAACTGTTTAAATCTAGACCAATGAAAGGAAAAGAGAGAGGAATGAATATGAAAACCAGGCATATGCTGAACTGTATGTTACATAGAGTCATCTCCATATATGTAAACCAATAATTACATCTGATCTAATGGAACAGTGACTCAAACCATCTTCTTCTTATCTATTTTCCCTTCCATTAAGTAGATTGAGCACATGACCTTTAGATTGACTGAAGTAACACCATTTCACTGAGTAATATGCACAGTGAAATGCATATAAAATGGCGAAACCTACCGTTTGTCCAGTATATTTGTGTTGGGTATGCATTTGATAATCATGATGGTGTTAGAAGTAGAACAAGGTATATTTGTGTTGGGTATGCATTTGATAATCATGATGGTGTTAGAAGTAGAACAAGGCCTCTGTGTGTTTCAACTAGGCACATGGACACATACACTCAGGCAGACAATTACATATGCATTGCTCCCATCCTTGTCATGCTATCCATCAAGTGACATAGCCGTAGAAGCAATGACCTAATTTGAGGATCATCCCAAACAAAACCATTTCAAAATTTTCTATACTTCTTGGACTGAAAAAGTTGACAGTGTAGTTTAAGCAAAAATCAATATTAAATTCAATTATATAAAGGTATAGGGTAGGCAATGGTTAATGTATGAATGATCTACAGATCTAGGATGAAAGCTAGGGTAAAAAAAAATATTTAAGGGTCAAACAAATTGTCAAAGGGAGATTTTGGATAGGTCATGATCTGGGAGTAATATCTAAATTTTGGATATTATAGAGATTAATTAATAATTTTAGGAAGTCTTTGAAATTAGGGAAAACCAAACTTAGAGTTTAGGGTGATTTAGAAAAGACTTAGGGCAGTGATTATCCCACCATGAATATGTAGTCAAATGCCGTGTCCACGTATCCCTTTTAATACCCTTTTAACTATGGTTAAATTTAAGAAAATTAAGGTAAATATATACATATTTTTTTAAATCAAGGTTAAATTGCCTAACCCTTAAGTGAGAGAATCTTAACCACAGTTGATGAGAGTTAAAAAGAGGCGTATGGACCAATGGAGACCACACATTTGACTACATAGTCAAATGTTGAGGTAAACAATTCCCTAAGGCTTATATTAGTAATTTTAAGTTAGCAGACATAAAGATAAAGAAGAACCTAACAACAAAAAAAGAAAAAATATAGTCGAACAACGGACATTTTATGTTTAAGTTCTAGAGTTTAAAACTCAAACTGATTTGGAAATATGTTAAGGTGGCATGTATGGCTAGGGTGTCAACAGATACCAATATTTTCCGTATCCGAATTTCTTTGCTTGGACAATTATCTGAATTGTTATTCGGTGAAGTGATTTTGAATGGTTACTTTAACTATTCGTCCTCTACCTAATTAAATATTAAATGTGTAAAATGATATTTCTTCTATCACTCTTCCGGTTAACAACACGTGTTTGATCACATAACACATTCTCTTAATTGATCATTTACTTAATAAGAATCTTTAATTAAAATTGTTGTTTTTCTAAATTAAAAAATAGAACCTCCACTAAATATTAAACATGTTTAGTGATCCTTCTTCTATCACAACTCTCCAATCATTGGACTCTCTATCTCCTTAATTAATTGATCACCCACTTAATAAGAATCTTTAATTTTAAATAATATTTTTTATTAAATAATAAGAAATTCTCTTAATTAAATATTAAATGTATTAAATGATGCTTCTTCCATCATTATTCTCTAAAGGTTATACCATCCATCTCCCTTATTAATTGATAGATCAAATTACAACTAATCGCAATTGAACTGATTAGGGAGACCACAACCACAGGTCAACATGTGTCCTTTTCAACCCGATTAAAATTCCTTAACCCTTAGGGTTCAACAATTGATATTAAAAAAAATTAACCTTAGAGTTAAGAAATTTTAACCCTATGATTAATTTTTTTTAAAAAAAAAACAAATGTTAGATTGTTGAACCATAAGGGTATCTATACTACTTACTATATAACAGAGTTAGAATGTTTCTATGGATGCCACGTAGGAATCCTCTTCATTTATGAGGCCAAATCATCAAATTAAAATCAATAGGTAGGACCCACAAATTTCTATCTTGATCTTCATTTGTCACTTATTTTTCGTAAAATTTCTCTAATGCATTTTCTCTCTTTAAAGACAATGTTCCTTGCAAAGTTTTGTTCTCCCCTCATTGATTATGGTAGTTCTCATATTAATCATAATTAATTTACATTATTATATTTTTATAGTAATAAAAATTGAGGTGAAGATGAGCTCCATATATCTACATTTTTTTAATAAATAATTCCATGTAAAAAACTGGTATAAAAAGAATTCATGTAATTTTATTGAATAAATATATTATATCTTAAGACTTATTTTATTTTTTTTAATTTTGCCGTGCATCGCACGGGGTGTTTGCTAGTTATTTTGAATACACCGATCCAACCATACTCGATTTGGATGTGTGTAACCTAATTGCCTTATTGTACAACCATAATCAAAGACCAAAGTAGCAACGAGCAGCGTCTGTACAGAGAAGCAATTAGATGGCCACTAATCCAAATGACATCCCCGTTTTTGCTTAGTTTTCTTCTATTCGGGAGTTGAACCTTTGTTAAATTTTAGATTGTACTAGGTTGTGTGCACGTGCATAGATATATATATGGTATAATAATTCGAGGGCAATTTTAGAGAAATAGAACCTGAGAATATGTTAGGAACCAGAAAGAAAATATGTAAGGTCATTTTGGATATAAAATTTGATGGACATATTATTAGAAAAATGTGGACATTTAGGGTATAGAAAATTAATAAATTTTTTGAAATAAAGAAAATAATATAGGGGTATTTTAGAAATATCACTTGAGGGAATTGTTAGGAACAAAAAATATATATAATGGCATTTTAGGTATAATAAAATTTACGGTCGTGTTGGGAACCAAAAAAAAATTAAAGGGTATTTATAGAAGGTAATATAAATTGGGGTTTTTTTTTATGAGAATACACACCCGGAGTTGCTTGGGAGACCCAATATACACCATCTTTTTAAAGGCCTAGGATTGTCTCTGGCGAACCCAGAAACCCCTCTTGGGGTTCCATACATAGTGCGACAGTTGGTGTTTAAATGGGGAGAAGTCTTTCCATTTTCTCCCCATATTTTTGACTTCTCCCCATTTGATATCTCTTACCCTTATTCACACACACTTATCGCCGCATATCTTATAATGGGTGGAAAAGTCAAAATCATGGGCCCATGATTTTGAATTCTCTATCAGTCGTCACCTATTCTATGGAACCCCGAGACAAGCCCTTTCCGGCTTTCCCAAGAAAATCCAAAGCCCTTTTAAAATGTTTACTTTTATAAACTCGGCCACTTTTAATATGACATAATTGCCTATGCCCAAAGCAATTTTGGAAATGGCAAATGTATCTCTGTCTTCTTCTCCAAGAATTTTTTTTTTATCTATAATAGCTAGCCACCCCAAACCAAACTTAAAGGGAGGAAAAGTGTTGAGAGGAAAATGTAGGAGAAGATTTTGGAGGAGATTTGGGCAATAGAAACCCACTATTCATCATCTTCTTCGGATAGTCAGTGTTACTTTCAATCTTTCTTTTTGCACATAGGAGAGCAGTTCCTCACCTTCATTCGAGTTAAAAATGGAATAGCAGTCACGTTCCAGCTTCCTCATTCAATTAAACAACTCTACCACTGCATCTGGATCACGGCAAGTGCGTAGTAGCAGCACTCACGCCACACTTCCTCCACCACGAACTTCGCCGGCAAGCTCCCCATATTCCAAGGTGAAAGCAGCAGAGCAGGAAAAATGGGTGGGGTGTTACGGTGAGGAGTAGAGAGAGAATAATGAAGAGGGTTTTCATGATGGTGAGGAGTGGATAGAAATTTTAAAAATAGCAGTGGCTGGAACGTTTCAGATGTCTTGGGAAAGACGACAAGGATACATTTGTAATTTAAAAATTGTTTTGGGCATGGGCAAACTAAAAGTAGCTGAATGTATAAAACTAAACATTTGAAAATAGGGTGTACGGTGGGTCTCAAAAAAAACCTAGGTGGATTCAGGAGAAAACCCTATAGATTTTTGTTTAAATATGAGTCAGAGTTCTTCCACGCGTCAAGCAGAGCTCCCATTTCAATGCAATGTTTGGTTGCAATTTTGTAATTATGAGAATAGATATGGGTTGTTTTGTATTCTCCACAAGACACCATCAACTTAATGGAAAAGGTGAGCTCCCTTCAACGGGCCGGGTGCAGTAGATCTTCGGCTCATATTAAGATTCATTGAATTAAAATTTTTTGTTTTTAAACCGAAAGTTGAGGCTAGGCAGACCCCGACTAGAATAAATAAATTAAAGCAAACTTCATCCTCAAGGCATTGGACCCTCTGGCATCAGCAAGAACAAGGTCTTGCAGCCTAGAAGGAAATTGGGGGGGACAAAGGACATCTCGTCGTCACTTGTACACATCTTAGACAACAAATCCACAACCCGATTGGCTTTGCGTGGCTCAACACCTATTACAAACTGATCCAAACCATTAACAAGTCTATAAATATTAGTAAGCATAAAGGCACAAGCCCATGATATTGAGGCTAAATCCTGAATACAGTCTACTGCCCATTTTGAGTCAGAGCAAAGCTGAATTTGCGAAAACCCCTATTGGGAGGCGATCTCAAGACCTCTAGTAATGGCTTGAAGCTCCATTTGTATGATAGAGACGCTTGGCATCTCCCAACAATCACTACAAAAATTTGGGCCTTTAGCGGCGGATTTTTAGCAGCGGTTCGCCTCTAAACCCATATACATAGGCGGTTTTCACAAACCACCACATATTACTTGGCGGTAACAAGTTCCAGAGGCGGTTAGTTAAAAAACCATCGCTGTTGTAAATGTTTAGGCAACCCCCACGAATTCCATGGCAGGAAACCAGAATCAATGGCAATTATTAGAAACCACCACAGAAACCAATTCGCGCCAAGTCAGTTACAGAGCCTTGAGCGGAAGTTATCTTATAATACATGTTATAAGGGCAATTATTTTTTGTTTAAATTAAAAATAAAATAAAAAAATCAGGGGAGTTTGAAGAAAGAAAAAGATAGAGATGGAAGGGGAGTTATTTCTCACCTCTCCATATTTAGCAACCAGCTTCTCAAGAACCAGGTGCTAGTCCTAAGTGAGATACATCCAAAAGGTTAAATTATGTGAGACTGTGTGAGTTAGCCCTAGTCATATATGTATTATAATCCAATTTCAATAATCCAACTTCTCAAATGGTACACCATAAATTAACGGCGGTAACACACCTAATAATTTAACACGTAAACTCACTCCACGCACATAATTCCTTAGTTCTCGAAATGAGTCTCACCTGTTCTGTTATGTGTCAACTACATTAGCTGTAGTGGTGGTGGGTGGGTGATGGTGGTGATAATGGTGATGGTAGTGGTAGTGGTAGTGGGGGTGGTTGTGGGTTGTGGGGTGTAGTGTGTACTCTCTAGTGAGAGTGGGTCTACATCTTTACTATTATAATGGGAGAGGCAGGCGTAGTTTGAATTTTTCAAAATTCCTAAACTACCCTTATATAAAACAAAACTTTAATTTAATATTTTACTTTAATTCCTAAACTACCCTCATCTATCTATTTAAATAATAGAATCATAGTCAATCGCGATTGAACTCGGGGAGAGTTCAATTGCATTCACGGGTTAACAAGTGTCCCTTTTAACTCCTATTAACTGTGGTTAACTCCTTCCCCTCGCTCTCACGTGCGTTGCACGTGCCACCCGCTAGTATTTATTAATGAAAAAACCTGAATAGCTCCAGATAATTTTGATTCCTAACAAGTTCTCACCAAAATATTTACAAGCAGCCATATGGTCCGTATCACAAAAATAGTGATATTATGATTGATAAACAGAAAAATAATCCTTACTTGTATATGTATTTATCTTCAGTTTATTAGAACTGTGTTAGTATTTCAGTCAAGGTTGTTAATTGATATATTATATTTTTTCATCTCACAGTCTTCAAGTCATCCGTCTATGGCACAACACAAGCCCGTTGAGGTAATTACTATTTTCATAATAATTGAAATTATTCATTTCTCCATATTCATCATGTCATACTTAGGTTATTGAAATTGGGCAAACGACCTCGGAATCTCTTAAAACCAATTCTCACACTTAGGTTATATTGAAATACACACGTTAAAAGAAACCACATAAAACAATCGAGCCCGATTAAGATTTGGTGCGCATTGTTAGATTTTGGCCTAAGTATACTTGAAGAGTATCAGATTTGGGCTACTCGGTGCCCAAATCGGGCAAACGACCTCAGAATCCCTCGAAATCAATTCTCACACTTAGATTATATTGAAATACATGCGTTAGAAACATCGCATCAAAAACCGAGCCCTGATTAGGATTTGGTGCGCGTTGTTAAGTTTAGGCCTAAGTATACTTGAAAAGTAGCGGATTCAGGCTCCTCGGTGCCCAAATCCGGCAAACGACCTTAGAATCCCTTGAAACTAATTCTCACACTTAGGTTATATTGAAATACATGTGTTAGAAGAGACCACATAAAAAATCGAGCCCCGATTAGGATTATGGGGGGTATTGTTAGGATTAGGCCTAACTATACTTTAAAAGTAGCGGATTCAAGCTACTCGCTTCCCAAATCTGGCAAACGACTTTAGAATCCCTCGAAATCGATTCTCACACTTAGGTTATATTGAAATATACACATTAGAAGAAACTGTATAAAAAATCGAGTCCTGGTTAGGATTTGGGGCATGTTGTTAGGTTTAGGCATAGTATACTTGAAAAGTAGTGGATTCGAACTACTCAGTGCCCAAATCGAGCAAACAACCTCGGTAATCTCTCGAAACCAATTCTCACACTTAGGTTATATTGAAATACACGCGTTAGAAGAAATCGCATAAAAAACCGAGCCCCCGATTAGGATTTAGGGCGCGTTGTTAGGTTTAGGCCTAAGTATACATGAAAAGTAGTGGATTCGGACTACTCGGTGCCTAAATCGGACAAACGACCTCAGAATCCTTCGAAACCAATTCTCACACTTACGTTATATTGAAATACACACGTTAAACACATAAAACATTGAGCCCTGGTTAGGATTTAGGGCACTTTGTTAGGTTTAGGCCTAAGTATACTTGAAAAGTAGCGGATTCGGGTTACTCGGTGCCCAAATGGAACAAACAACCTTAGAATTCTTCGAAACCAATTCTCAAACTTAGGTTATATTGAAATACATGCGTTAGAAGAAACCACATAAAAAACTGAGCCCCAATTAGGATTTGGGGAGCGTTGTTATAGTTACTTTTAACTTAATTGTACGTTTATAGCATTCTTTTATATTCTAATACATTTGTAGGGATTCGAACTACCAGTAATTGTCAATGTTATTATCGGTGGTTTTATGGAACTGCCGCTATAGAGTTGAATTAAATTGACGGATATACCCTTTCATCACTTTTGTTAAAGGGATTTGAAACCGCCATTATAAGTGGATGTTATTAACGGCGGTTATATAAAACTGCCGCAATTACCTTCATCAACAAGGTGTTTAACGGTACATTGTCAAAGCGCCGTTGAGTTTATCTGCGGCGGTTGTCTTATCTTCAATGGCGGTTTTGAACCCCCGCTAAAAGCCCAAATTTTTGTAGTGAACAGGAAATATAGCCATTCCCATGTCATCACGCAAGATGATTCCATAACCACCCGTCTCCTTGGAAGGAGCCGTCAGTGTTTGATTACCAGCAAGCCAGGCCTTGGTTTCCAAATCACACATGTGAATCTCGGTTGCCTCCAGCTAGCTATTGGTTTCCCACAATTGCATCAGTTGCCCATAGCTATTGGTTTCCCACTAGGGAGCTATTGATCTTGCATCTTACATCATCAATAATCCGATTGGTGACAAATTCCGGTGCTAGGAACTCAGAGCAGAAAGTGCTCCGATTCCGTTAGGCCTATAGGTGATACACATAGGCACTGAAGACCATTTTCCTCACTGAGTTTATGAATCCTCAATTCTTGGCAGCCTGCACAAGCCAGTAAATAAAGCTTCTCCAATCCTGCTCAGCTTGGTTCGCTAACAAAATTTTAATGCATGGGCCATTCCAAATAACCATCGCGTATGGGCACAAAACAAACAGATGATCCAGTTCTTCATTGGAGGACCTACATAGAAAACAAGTAGCCCGAGACACAATACCCCTACTTTGTTTACTCTGTTATAAGAATATTCTCTCTCTTTTTTTTGTTTTTTTTTTTTTATCAATTTGCTCCATTGCATACATGTGTTTGGAAGTTGATAAAATCTTGCTAAACTGCAACACGCCATGTTCACATGAGCTGGCCTGAACTGTGAGACACAAAAAAATTCAGAATATTGAAAAAAAAAAAAAAAGAAGATAATTTCTTCAATGTGATGCATGATGAAAGTACGTGTAACTTGATTATGTATATGTTTGGATACATAGGTGACTAGATATAAATTTTAGGTTTATATCTTTCAGTTTATTTTCTTTTTGTTTTTTGCTAGATTTTATCTTTGTTATTTCATTTCTAGGAAGTTTCTCTTTTACATGTTTTTATTTTGGTTGCCTACTTGCATGCTTCTATTCTGGATTGGTTCATACTGTTGGGAAAATCTGGGTATTTTGGAAATTTTGGTTTTTTGTAAACTTTGATTTAAAATAAATATGGGACCCACACGGGTTTTGAGGCGGGTCTAAGTGGATCCGTGTTCTCCTCCATGAGGAGAATAATGTGGTATATTTATTTGTCCAAAACAGTTAAGTGGTGAATGAGAAATTAACCTCAAAGTGAGCCACTTGAACATGTGTTATAAGTTGAAGAATGGTATAGGATAATAATCTCACATCGGAAAATTATTGAAACCAAACTTGGTTTACATACCATTACCTTGGAATAAAGGGTGGGCCCTTGGGGCACCCAAATTTTGCTAACGGATGAGCATCTAGGCAAGGGTGGAACCATGCAACCACACACGCGCACGCCACCGCCGCCCGCCCCGAGCCGTGCCGAGTTCGGTCCGGCTGGCTTGCTGGTTGGTTACTTGGGTTGTCTTGTGGTCCTTAAGCCCAGGCCCCTATATTTATTTTTTGTTTGGACTAAAGCCCAGCCCATTCAACTTCAACTGTTTCCAACAGAATTTTAATCCAATAGTCATGTTTGTTCGGATTAAATTTTAAACCCAATGGACATGTCTCTTTTGGATAGTCTCCTCATCTCTTCAGCCTATATTTAAAGGCTTTTCAACTGCATTTTGAAGCACGAAATATAATCTTCTGCTTCCTAGTCATTATCTCTTTTCTTCAGCAGTATAGTCTGCATAACAGAGAGTTTAAACACCGTTGGTTCACTATGTCTCGAGGTTTCTAGTGGTAGTACCTGGGACATGACTGTTGTATCTTGGGAGACGAATTGCTATAAGCCGTGACCACCATTGTGGGACAATATTGTCTTAAGGACATTCAATCAAATTCAAGCCTCAGTTAGTAAAGTGCACTATCTTTTGTATTTCTATTCTTTTATTATTATTTGTATACTTGAATTACATATTCCATAAATCATACGGTAAATTACACTAATCTCCCTTGAGATTTGGTGAAATTTCAGAGACCTAGCCTCTTGTTTCTGAAATTACATTGACCTTCTCTCAACTTCAATTGTTTGTAACAAATATCCCCATCCGTTAGTTATATGAATGGACTTTGCTGATATCATGATTTAGACATTTAAAAATGTCCAAATTACCCACTTATCTCCTGGAGCAAGATAAAAAATATCATTATAACCATTGTTAGAAATTGAATGCAAAACAATAGCAGCTCGCTAGGTAATTAATAAACTCTGGAGTGTACGTGCTTCCCTGCACTTACAATGGTTGAGGGATCTAATCACTTACAATGGTTTATGGATCCTAAATAAACTCTAGAGGTACAAGATTATCACCAGATCAACACCGAAGATCCCATCCAGATCAGCCTATGATCCTCTTTCTGGAATCTGGTCAAGAGAGAGATCAATCTCGCCGACCTAGTTGCCGCGGTAGAAGACGAAGCTCTTTCTAGGACTGTCCTTGAAGTTAGCACGGTTAGGTTTATGGACGAGGAGGATCTCCAGGTCGAGGGTGACATTGAGCTCGAGGAGTAGTAGCATTACGGCTGTTGCAACGAGGCACCCTCCTTTCCAAACTTGTCGCTGCTATTTCTGGTCGGCGACAACACCGTTTTCCGCTATCATATTGATAGAGAGAGAGAGATGATAGAGAGAGTTCTCTTCCTCTTTCTGGAATCTGGCCTGGAGATGATCAAGGAGGCTAATCTGGATGGGATATTGGGTGGTGATTTGGATCTGTTTCCCTCCACTTGCAATGGTTCAAGGATCCTAGTTACAGGATTTGAGTAGCCGTGTTCAACTTTTCTGCCAAGTTTAGCTATGGCCTTGTAAAGAATAAGAACAGAGGCTAACTTTAGCTTTCCCCATTAGGAAAAGTCTTGAAAGTGTCCAACCTGTAGAAGATTGTTATTTACAAGCTTATCAAAAGTTGCTGCTGAAATTTTAGGAACGAAGGCAACACGCTAGCTGCTCCTACAGAGTTCTGTAAGCACCCAATTTTTACACCCCCCCAAATCCTAGGACAAACCCTAGTGAAACCCCAAACCCTAAGACGAACCCTAGTGAAACCCTAAGCCCTAGGACAAACCCTAGTAATACCCGAAACCCTAAAAACCCTAGGTAAACCCTCTTGGACTCAAGGCCCATTAATATTTCAAAACCCTAAACCTAAGCCAAACCTTAGGACAAGCCCTAGCTAAGCCCTAGACCTAGATCAAACCCTAGATCTAGCCCTAGCTCGAACCTAGCCCTAGCTAAACCCTAGCCCAAAGCCTAGGACAAAGCCCTATGGGCTCGAGGCCCATTCAAAAGTCCAAAAAACTCACAAAAACCTAAAGCCCAAACACCTTTGGGGCCCAACAAGGCCCACCACCACCCATGAGGACCACATGGGTGGGACCCACAATCCCCAAAAGCGAAAAGGGCGGGAACTACCCTAAATAGCTTCCCACAATACTTTTGGCCCAAGTGAATTTGGGCCTGCCCCGAATTAGAAATAAATCCAGAATGTCGGTAATCGAATTATCGACATTCCAATTTTGGCCTATTTTGTGAATGTCAGTAATTCAATTACCTACATTCCTGGATTTGCATAATGGCGTGTGCAAGCTCCACTGCAGCCACCCTGCTCCGATTGGGACCTCACCCATTGGTCCCTGGACCTTCCTTAAAGACCATACTACCCCTGGCCATCCTCCCTTCTCCTCTATAAAATGCAAGCCACCCCCATGCAAACGGGACACCCTGCCTCCACATCCAAACCCTGCCCGAGCTGCACCTGCCCTTCTCCACCATCCCAGTTGGCTTTCAGACCTTCCCTGGGATCCTCAAACCACCGTAAGCACCACTACTTGCCACCACCACCTGTTGTGCAGCCCTCATCGCCCCTCACAACAGCTGTACAAGGGTAGGGACTACCCCACACCCTCCTCCCTTGCTTTCTGAAGTAAGGGACCCCTGGTCCTACTCCAGGGGTCCCATTTACCACTTTCTTGTATTACAATAGCTTCTACCACCAAGGATAGGGCCTCCTCTATCCCTCTCATGGATATGGGGAGGATCCCTTAAGGTATACTCGGGTTCAACGCCCACCTAATGCATGGAAGACTCCTCGTAGGGTCTGGGGGTCCTTCAGGTCATGAGGGAACCCTCAGACCCCTGTCGGTGCAATACCAGTAGGTAAAATTTATTTTTTTGCAAAAACAACTTAATGTCGGCAATACCAGTGCCGACACTGATAAATTAGCTTAAAAACCCTCTGTCCCCATTCAGTTTATCGACATAATGGGCCTGTATTTATCAGATTTTGGGCCCTTGTGGGGCCCACATGCCAAGTGCTCTGGGATCCACCCCAGGCTTGTTGGAAAGCCCTTGACACCCTCTAACTCCCTGCAAAATTTCAGGGCCTAACTCAAAGGTTAACCCCAGTTACCAGTGCCCTGAACTCAGGTTAAAACCTGTTCAACGTGTCGGCAATCTAACTGTCGACCTTACAGTGTTTGTTTTTGCAAACTTTGGGCTCCTGTGAGGCCCACACCTGGCCTATTCATAGGCTGCCACCTGGTCCATTGGAAAGATGACACTTCAGGCTTTCCATACATGTGCTTACTTTATCCAGGGGAGGTCCCTAACCCCAATTAGAACCCTACAAACCCTGGTTAAAAAGTTACAGAAATGGAGGTAATCCGATTACCTCCATTATGTAATTTTTCAATTTCGGGCCTTGTAAAGGGTCCAAACCTGGTAGGAGGCCACTCTAGGCCTTGCCAAACCCTTTGGGTCCACTTTTGACTGACCTTGACCCTTAACCATGGTTAAAATGACCCCGGTTAACTTGTAACCATGGTTAAGCACCACTTAACCCCACCAAAAAATATGGAAAAATACCTAAAAATCCATAAAAATGCAAAAGACCAAAAACTCAACTCTTGAATTTTTTTAACCCTGGTTAGCAACCCTAACCACGGTTAACACCCTCTTAACCCTAGTTAGCAATCCTAATCACGGTTAACACCCTCTTAACCCTGGTTAGTAACCCTAACCACGGTTAACACCCTCTTAACCCCGGTTAGTAACCCTAACCCTCGGTTAACACATGCCTAGGCCTACCAGGCCTCACCCTAGTCTACTGGACTACCTCTCTGCCTACCAGGCCCAACCCTTTGCACATTGACCAACCTCAGTCAAGCAAAAAACCCTAATCTACCGGATTAGGTTCATTAGCCGCCTTTTGGTGCACACACACACGCCCCCTCGCCTTAGCACCGGATCAAGTGATAGAACTACGCTCGGTCTGATCTCACCCCCAATGTGAGTACGTAGGCAGCCCAACACGGGCCCGACCCTAGTTAGTTTTTACTTTCTTCCGGTTAGTATTAACTTAAACATTAAAGACATTCGATTAACATTGAAACCAATATTGGCTTAAACCTAGCAAGTAGGGAACCATCATGTGTGGAAGTGTCGGGGTGCCTAACCCCTTCCCCGAACTTAACCGAACCTCTTACCCCGATCCCTGATCGCGGACCAAGCCTTATCCAACATTTCCCAGGGACTTATTCCTTCTGAATTAATAAGTGGCGACTCTAAATCCCGTGAGACATTTTCCCGAGGGAGTGAAATCTCGTGATCATAGCTCTGACGACTCCACTGGGGATGAAATACAGAGGTAAAGATATTTTCAAGGTTCAACCCGGAACCTAGGTTTAAGCCAAAATAAACCTCAAAATTTATCAAATGCCTTAGTGTTTAACTTAATACTAATCCGTTTTACACCTCTTTGTTGATTTGTATACTGTGCATTTGATTCACTCATAATAATGTTGTCAACACCCCATTTTTATACCCCATTTTAACTATGGTTAATTAATTTAACCATAGTTAACTTGGCTTAACCCTAGGATTAGCCCTAAGTAAATCCCAAACCCTAGGCTAGAAGCTTTTGGGCTCAAAGCCCACTTGAGCAGACCAATCATCAAAAAGCCCTTTGAAAACTGAGATCAAGGTCTATTGTGGACCCAAATGTGGGCCCATGACCTTCTAGGTCCCATGAGGGTGGGGCCCACTTTTTTTTAAAATTCAAATTTTGAGCCAAAACCCTCAAATGGCAAAGCCAAGGGTGTATGGGCCGTATGCTAAGGGCTAGGCCCAAGAAGCAAACAAACAAAAAAAACAAAAAAATCAAAAACCAGCCCTTTACTGTTCACTGTCTTCCTCATGGAGACAGCGTACAGACCGCCTGCCCCTCCTGCCTTGGTCTCCCACACCTCTTCCCTTCATCCTTATCCATTCGGCCACCTTCCCTTCGTCTATAAATTCCCACGGCAACCACTGTTCACGAGGGAGTTTTTTTTTGGAAAAAGTTCTGTAGAGAAAGTGTTTCAAAAAAAAATAAATAATGCTCAAGCCATTACAACTTGGTCCCCCCTTCCTCAAACCTTGTCCCAGCCTTTAGGACACTCCTTAGCTTCCCTAAGGCTCTTGACCTCCATAAATAGTAGCCCATTTCCAAGCTTGGAAAAAAGAAAAAAAAAGAAAAAAATCTGTTTCACCAAAAACTCCTCGTCCAGTCCTCGCCCTGTTCCAGCCTCATCCCTTTGCTTAGAAAGATCCTAGAAACCCCCTAGGCCACGCCCTGTAAAACCCCTGAATAGCCTTGTAGAACCCTTGATCAACCCTATAAAAAACCCAAAACCAATCCCCAAAACAGCCCATGGTCTATGCCAAAATCAGTCCCTAAGGACAGCCCATCTTTTTCTCCTCATCACACCCATATCAGTCCCGAAACAGTCACCATTACGACCCCTTCTTAACCCCATTACCATCTCCTGTAATAATCACCGAGCTCACTGGCCATTGCTACAAACTATTGATCAAGGTTCATACCATCAGGGACACCATCAAACCGTGCAAAGGAAATAAAGAGAGGAATCATTCCTCGTGGCCACGCACCAGCAGCCTCGGCTCCTCCACTCAGGGTTTAGTAGGTGAGTCTTTGCTTTAGATTAGGCATTGCATGGTTGCCGTATTCAGTTTAGAGTCAGCTTTAGTGTAGTTTACAAATTTTGATTAGCTTTTAGGTGTGATTTAGATTATTGTTGGTGAAATTAGAAAATCTGATTTGTTGGTTATTGTTAGTTTAGTTACTTAGTTTAAAACTCTAACTTAGTTGATCTTAGGGCTAAATTAAGCATTTCCTTGTGGTTAGTTCTTAGATTAGTTTTAGTTTAGAATTAATCAGTTCTTTTTTGTTATTAGCTTTTAAGTGGCTTCAACTTAGATTCGATCAGTTTTTGGATTAGAATAAATGTATTAAATCTGATTTGTAGAGTAAACCTTAGATTCAATCTTAAATTAGTTTAAAATTCTATTTTGTGTTAATTAAAATCTTCATTCTTAGATTAACTTTGTTAGAAGATCATATCCATTAGCTAGGTTAGCTTTAAGTCCTAGTTTAGTCCTTAGTTAGTCTAGAGTAGTCCTAAGGTTAAGCATAAATTAGTCTATGGTTCTCATATAGAGGCTAGCTTTAGTTTTCCCTTTTTGTTCTAAGGTTAGTTTTAACTTGGGTATTGGGTTAGTTCTTAGGTTAGTCTTTGAGTTAGGTTAGTCCTAGTTTGGCCTGGAGTTAGTCTATGATAGTCTTTAAATTAGTATAGGCCAGTCTTTAAGTTAGTTCTAAGATTATTCATAAATTAGTCTTTTAGATAGTCTTAGTTTAGTTCTTAATCTATTTAAACAATTCTGATTTTGGTTAGTTTTAGCTTATATGAAGGTTGTTTGTGCATGATTAGCTTACTCTAAATTGTTTTGGCTAATTTTTCTAGGTTAATCTTAACTTAGTTAAAACTAGATTAGTTTTTATAGCTTAATGATTAGGTGTTTCTTAGGTTAATTAGCTTAAACTTAACTCCCTCTCTATTTTTAGGATAGTTGTTTTTCGACTCAAGTAATTAAATTCCTGCTTTAGGATAATCCCTAGATAGACCGTTTAGGACCATCCTTAATGAATTGGAACAATCCTTAGGATTAAATAACCATAGTTAGTTTAGGCTCGTTGCTCCGCAACGGGCCTAAACTACTATTCAAAAAATCCAAAAAAATTGAAAAACATTCAAAAAAAAAAAAAAAACAATACAAAATCAAAAAAGACCAAAATTGACCATCTCGCTTGCTTTCTTAACTGCGGTTAGGTTCCCTAATCACAATTAATAACTTTCTAACTGCGGTTAGACTCGACCCTGCACTTGACCAACCCGGTCAACTAACCCCTAGCCTCCGGGTTAGACCCTCGACCACCCTTGCACACACACACACCCCTTAGCCTTGGCACGGGCTCACGTGCCAGAATTACGCTCGGTCTGATCTCACCTGGTGAGTACGTAGGCAACCCTACTCGGGCTCGACCCTAGCTATTTAGCTTTCTCATTTTTTTTGGATTAGTATTTGATTAAATGCTTAGGCATTTTAATTAAATTTTGAGATTAAATTTGGCTTAAATTTAGGGAGTAGGTAACCATTGTAAGATGGGGGTCTTGGGGTGCCTGACACCTTCCCCAATGCTTAATCGAACCGCTTACCCTAACTCTAATAGATCATTTGCCTTATCCAAATTAATCCGGGACCTATCCCTAAGAATGAATAGGTGGCGACTCTTAGTCAAACCACAAATGTGAAAGTGGGTAGAAAAATCCATGCTCACAAGTGTAATCAAACTCGATACCTATTAGCTAGGCTTATTACGCTAACGGTCGCTGGATGATGATCATCGGTGTTAGTGGCTTAAAAGTCTTGGAGGTCCACGAAACTTGCCTGTTGGGTGATGATCCTCAGGAAACGGTTCTGAACGCTCCCGCTTACACCAATCATCCAATTTCAGGTATGTTCTATATCGGGGAGCAGCATATACGGTATAAAGTGACCCCCCATATCCTTAGGAACATACTTGCATACACCTGCATTCATACATTTAGCCTAGGCTAGGGTATAGTCTACAAGTAGTCCAATCTGAAAGGGTCCCCTAACCCTAACCTGCTTGCACCCTATACCTGTCCCTATCTTGGTTGGCTATCCGGGCACTCTACCCGAGTAATCACCCACCCAGGGGCATGTGTTGAGCCTTACTTGTGCTTGTAATAAAATACAACCGACCCCGTGTCTTGACATAGTATTTGGGGTCCAAATCCCAGGAGGATAGGCCTTCTCTGGGCCTACCTCTAGCCTTGACCTGATAGGCTCCCGGTTTCCAACAACCCGGGTTAAAGCACGCTGGAACTCTGTCCGACTGCCCTATCTGCTCACATGTGCCTTGTCACACCCAATCAAAATTTTGCATAATCATTTTGCATTTTTTTTGCATTTGCACCTGCATTACATAGTACACTCATTGAGTCTGTCCTTGTTCAGGTAGATGGCAGGCCCTTCAGGGATCGTACGGACAACTGGTCAACCCTCGCGTTCCGTGCACTTGACTTTCGAGGGGGCATGTGGCCAAAAACTCCAAGAATCAGTAGAGGCCCTCACTTCCGGTCAGTGTTTGGCTTGGGCCCAGCATTGTCATTTGGGATCTACCCTAGACCTATCTATGGTTAACTCAGATCCGCGCCTCTTAAACGCTGCGATCTTGTCGCGACCCAAAACCCACCCTAGGAGTTAGAGTGAATCGTAGACGACTAAATCATGACTTACATGACTTGCTTGACAAACCACCTGCAAAACACCCATAGAGCATATACAATAGAGGATAACAGCGGAAGCATAACTATAAAACACAGCGGAAGTCTAACAAACCTCTAAGTATATACACATGGACCAAGTTTTAATACAAAGAAATCAAAACAAAGAAAGTGCGGACATGCCCGCCAAAATACATGGATATAATCACTCATGCTCACCCACAGCTAATCCACTCAGAATCTAACACTACCTACTGATAACCCTCTACGGGAGGTCCCTCCAAAGGCTCCTCGACCTACTCCTCCTCCACCCATGGACCAGGAGCACAAACATCAAATGGAGCAGCAGCTCCCTCAGAACCTGCCGACATAAGAAGTACGACTGAGCATGGAATACTCAGCGGGTACTAAATACTAACCAACAGTTATAGCAAGAGATAGCAATGCATACCCAGGAAACAATATAGATATATATGAATCAGGAACAGTTAATATCATACAAGGAAATTCATAATCATGCTTGCAGTTCAAGAAAAGCCGATAAAAACCTTGAAATCTTGTGCACTTGACTTGACTGAAATTACCCTTTTTATGCTTGAAACCTTGTCTACCGTGTCATGCGTGTCATGCTTGTATCATGCGTGTATCATGCTTGCTTGTTCTGAAAAGTAATCTACTTGTGAGGGAAGGGAGACCCTTCTTCCTAGAATGCTCATGCTTGTCCTTCCACTTGTGAGATTCACTTGTGAGATGTCCTTGTGAGATGCACTTGTGAGGGAAGGGAGACCCTTCTTATGATATGTATGCACTTGCGAGGGAAGGGAGACCCTTCTTATGAAAATGCATGATTGTCTTGTCCTTGCCAAAAGCGAGGTAAAACATATCGTCGGATATGCCCCACCTCTAAATCCCATTCTTGAAAATCTCGGTAAATCATGTCATGTATGCGTGCTCGTGAGGTCGTGTGCATACGTGCATTTGGAATTAAATATGACATTTGAGTAATTCATAACACATAACATCAATGATTTGAGCAATTTAGTATTCATATCATTTAGGGAAAGCGAACAATCACACTATCATGACCCTAGCAATTTCCATAAACCTTAAACATGCAATTTCTTAATTTATTATTCATTTTATTCATCCTGGCATTTCATCAAACATGGTGCATTCATTGTTTATTAACCCTACAACATGCTTTTCTAGGTGGGTTTTACTCACATCACATATGTATGTTCATTATGGGTACAATGCCCTCCCCATTCATCCATCACATCAATACACACGGCATCCAATCGCTCACATTCATCTCCATTCACCATTCACAACCCATCTCATCATACATGAATGTATAAAGGAACACAAAGAAGAATAAAGGAAAAAGAACTATAACTAGGAGGGTAGCAAGAAGTACCGACCTTGAACAATGAGGAAGAAACCCCTTCCAAAAACGACCGTGTAGCTGCTGCCCTAGCTTGGATCACGAGCTCCTCGAATGCTTGAGCCTTGATCTTGAAGAAAACGGGCTTGGGGTTGATCTAGGGTCTTAACCCCTTTGATTTCTCCCCAAATGAAAACCTAGGTTTGGGAACTCTTTCTCCTCTCTTCTAATCTCCCAAATCTTCTAAGTGTTGAGAATGAGCCCTAAAGGCTCGGGCGATCCTATATAAGAAAGAGTATAACACCCGAATGCCGAAAATGCCCTTAGTGAAAATTCTGCAAAACGCGAGGACCGAGCGATCGGTGTTTATGACCGATCGATCGGTTGCCTACCGAGCGATCGGTGTGTTGACCGAGCTCTCGACCAAAAATCAACTCTCTGGAAAATTTCCCCATACAAAAATCTTGACCAGTCGATAGCTACCGATCGATCGGTTTTGGACCGATCGATCGCTCTATGGACCGAGCGATCGGTTGCCTGCAGGTCCAGACTATTTTGGCCATATCTTTTGACTCGCTCGTCGGATTTTGACGATTCAACTTGCGTTGGGTTCGTACTTCCAAAAGGAACATTTCTGACATTTCAGAATTTTCAATTTCTTCCTTATTTATTAATTGTACTACTTTAAAGGCAAAATGGCTATGAAAGTGTCATGCATTAAATGTGAAAAGGTCCGGGGCTCTACAGATCTAGTGTTGGAGCCCATCGAACATGGTCTTTCGTTTGGGTAAGAACGAACTGTGTTTGACTTTGGAGGAAATTCAACGCATTCTGAGGTTAAACATGGATGGCGATGCCATAGTACCGCGCTACAAGACAAATTATCAGGCAGACCTATCAAGGTTTTTGCATCTTAAGCTTGCCTACTTGCAGCCCGGTCCTAATGGCACTTTCGACCGGATCCCTGTACAGCCTTTGCAGAGGTTGTACCGCCCCAAGTGGAACCCTGACCGGCTCATAGTAGAACTTCCCAGTCTCAACGCCTTTACACTGATAGCTGTATCTCAGTTGTTGTTCCCAAGATGCTGCACACTTGCAAAGTAAGTACTGGTTGGGATCATCGAAGACACCTGCGGTTCTAGAACCATCGTACCAATCATCCTTGCGGAGCTTCTCAGGGCTCTCAATCAGGCAGCAGGCTGTCGAAAGGGCATCTTCTATGCTAGCACACCGCTGCTGCACCTCTGGTTGGTCGCACACCTGCCAACGATCATAGCTATACCGGACAACCTCCGTGAAGCTTACAGCATACCCCGGAAGATCTCTCAAGGTCAGGGTCCGATCGTAACCACCGACGACTAGAAGCTCTACCAGCTTCTCCAGGACCTGACAGAGGAAGACATCGTATGACAGTGCGAGTGTTTAGTCGTGCCAAGACTACCTCGTGTCATCATTTCCGGGAGACGGTGCATGATCCTCGCCGGTCTTACAGGCTCTGCAGTCTATGTACCACTCAGAGTCCTCCGCTTCATCCAGAGCCACATCAGCCTATCCCAATCGTCATTCCTAATCCTGGACCCGCAACAGGTGGAGGAGAAGCGGAATTTGATCAATACAAAGAGTAGCCTAGGGCCTCACACGTCCATCAGGACAGGCCGTCTTCATCCGACCCTACACTGTCCCTCAAAGATCAGCATGAGGAGATCAAGCAGATGAAGGAGGAGATGAGAAGAATGATAGGAGCATCTGCTAATCCCACTCTATCTTTGGAGGATCTGACATTCTCATCTGGGGATGCAGTTCCCTCAGGCTTCAAAGTTCCAGAATTTGACAAATATGATGGCTCCGACTGTCCGAGACAACATTTGCAGATATACTTGGGGGACATGCTCCTGTACAACCAAAATCAGCCGTTATTGATCCAGTACTTCCAGAAGAGTCTGAAGGGGGCAGCCCTTACCTGGTGGATGTCCATTGACAAGCAGAGAGTCAAGACCTGACAGGATGTCATGGACATGTTTGTGGAGCAGTACTCCTTCAACCAAGAGCTTCGGCCTCAGCGGAGCCAATTGCAATAGATGAGCCAGCGGAATAATGAAACATTCCTAGAGTACGCCTCCCGATAGAAGGCAATGGCTGTAAAAGTCTCAACTCCTATCCCTAAGGAGGACTTGGCAAGCATCTTCATGAGCACTCTAAAGCAACCCTACTCGACCCTGATGGTCACTCTACTAGTCGTAGACTTTGGCACCATTGTCAAGACAGGTGCTCGTATCGAGACAGCGATACAGAGTGGTGCCATCCATTCCAAGCTTGAGCTCGATCCTCCGAGAACGGCAACAGCTTCTACAAGCAGAAACAGTGGTCTCCGTGATCAGAAGAGAAAAGAGAATGCCAATTTGGTGGCTTCCGCAGCGCCTATTAGACTACCGGCTCCGGTCGCTCAGCAAAAGCCAGCACCAGGGAACACCCGGCCAACTAAACAAAACCAGGGGCAGCCTCATCCCATCAGAAATTTTACTCCTCTCCCCTATACCCTCAGTCAACTTCTTGACTTCCTAACCAAACAGGGTCTTCTCGAACTGAGAGACCTACCCCTCTCCTTCCACCCGATAAACAAAGCAAAAATTATGATGCTAACCAACACTGCGCCTTTCACCGAGGCCCAGGCCATGCAACTGATTACTGCATTGGCCTGAAGTGCGCCATCCAGAATCTACTGGATGCAGGTAGGGTTGAGCTGGCCCCTGGCAACACCAGCATCAACCAGATGCTACTGCCCCCACACAACCAAGTCAATTTCATTGAGTGGGTAGAGCTCGAGGCAGGGCATCCGAGACCTTGCGCACCCACAGTACATGGTGGCATCATCAGGCCCTCATACCGACCTCTGGTCATAATCTCTCTCCCTCAGTCAAATATCCAGGCCATCCAGGCCCCAGTACAATTTCCTGCTCTCGAATCTGACAAAGAGCAAATTGTTTACACTATTCCCTATTCCACCAATTGGCCCACAGCCTCCGCTCAAGCCTCCACATCTTCTGGCCCAGTCAAGATCCCTTACATCCCATCTGAACCTTTTAGCCTTAACAATGTACCCGCCCCTCGTTCTCTCATCTTGGAGAGCGAGTACATAGCCAACCTTACCTGATCCAGTCGGGTGTACCAGCCTCCAGCAGCAGAGCCGGTAAAAGAAAAGGCGAAAGACAATGCAAGGGTGTCAGACCCGGAAAAAGAGGCAACAGATTTGGCTCTCCTACTGAAAATCCTGAGAATGCAGAAGAGTTCAATATCACCCAGCAGTTGGGTAAGACTCAGACACAGATCTCCATTCTCGGTCTTCTCTTGACATCCGAGCATCATAGGAAGCAGCTCCTGCGGGTATTTAACAATGCCCATGTCACACCGGACATCTCGCCTGAAAAACTGGGGCAGATGGTGGGGCAAGTACTTGAGTCGAGGATCATCTCTTTCACAGAAGAAGAGATACCCGACAGAGACAAGGACCACACTCGGGTCCTCTACATTACAGTACAATGTATGGACAAAACTCTTTCCTCAGTACTCATCGACAACCGCTCCGGCCTGAACGTCTGTACACTGTCCACTTTGCAGAGCCTGAGTTTGGATCTCAGCCAAGTGAAGAAGCGCCCGATGACCATCAGAGCCTTTGACAATATCACCAGGCAGAACCTGGGGGATATAGACTTGACCATCGGGGTCGGACCTGCACAATTTATAACAAACTTCCAGGTCGTGAATGTGCCAGCCTCATTCATCTTGCTCTTGGGAAGGCCATGGATCCACACGGCCGGATCCATTCCCTCCTCCCTGCATCAGAGGATCAAATTCATTCAAGATGACCACCTAGTCATCGTTCCTTCTGAGGAGTTGGCCAGTTCCTTAGGGGACATCCAAGAGCTAGGACAGGGTTCAACCTTCATGTCCTTCCAGTTTCAACAAGTCAGCTCGATCTCCCAGGTGGAAGAGCTCAACCAGAAAGCGGTACCGCCATTTGTCAAGATAATGGCCAGAATGAATTACTTGCCGGGACAAGGCCTCGGAGCTAGGAATCAGGGCATGAAAAAGAGATACGTGCCTCCTCGCTACACTTCACCATTCGGGCTGGGATACAAGCCCAAGTATGAGGATTATCTCTCCAAACTAACCCGGAAGAGCAAACAGTCGGTGAAACCCGAGCCCCGACCCCATATTTCTGTGAACTTCCCCGTGGGAATCTTTGAAACCTGTCCAGAAACTTCATTTACACCAGATGCTAACATTCTTTACCCCCACCCCAACATAGAATCTTCAGGGATTCCAGAACCGGAAGTCTTTAGCATCGCCCAGATGTTTGACGAGCTAGCTGTCTGAGATGCGGAAACAGACACGGAATTTTCAGCGGGAGAACAGGTTTGCACCCTCTCCAACAGCGTAGAAGCATCTAGCAGTCGCCGACCACTGATCCGTTGGTGGACCGAGGCTCTTACCGTCGAGGCCACTCAGGGCCGGGGGTAGCACAGTGCAGGGAAGGTTGGTTCGGACAAGCAGTGATCCAGCATCATCCCCTTTCTTCTCTTAATCTATCTCTCTTTTACTCCCATTGTAAAAATCGAAATTGTCGACCATCTGTAGGGCTCTTTTTGTCAGAGTTATTTTGTAAACAGTCCACTTTTTATCAATGAAATCTGGAATTTTTTACTCAAAAACATGTTTTCCAAAAAAAATTTGCATCGGCTGATGACGAAATCACACGGACTCTTTCCTTGGAAGGCCTAGTGTCCTGAAGCCAACTTAAAAATAAAATCATAAGCATGCTAAACTGAGCTGAATGAATTGCTAGGAAATCGCCTCTGACAAGGCTACCCCTGAAACCCTCCTTGAGCTTTCAGAAGTTGAGTATGACTCAGAGTAGGAAGTAGAGCAGGATAAGGAACCGCCTCAGGAGATACTGGACCTCCTCGAGCACAACGAAGGGCTTCTGTAGTCTAACATCGAGGACACCGAGACAGTCAACTTGGGCTCCGCAGACAATCCACAGCTAGTCAAGATTGACACAGCCATGAGCCCACGGCAGAGTATGATCAGCTTCCTGAAAAGCTACAGTGACGTCTTTGCCTGGTCATACGCAGACATGCCCGGCCTAGACCCAGCATTAATGGTACACAGACTGCCCCTGAACCCTGACGTCAGACCAGTTAAGCTGAAGCTGAGACGGATGAGGCCCGAGTGGTCACAGAAGGTCAAGAAAGAGGTTGAAAAGCAGATCAGTGCAGGCTTCTTGATAGTAGCAAACTACCCCGAGTGGCTGGCCAACATTATGCCGGTACCCAAAAAGGACGGCAAAGTCCGGATGTGCATTGACTACCGGAACCTGAACAAGGCCAGTCCCAAGGACAACTTCCCTCTCCCGCACATCGACATCCTGATCGACAATACTGCTAGGCACGAGACACTCTTATTCATGGATGGTTTCTCAGGATACAACCAGATCAGAATGACAGAGGAAGACATGGAGAAAACCTCCTTCATCACACCTTGGGGCACGATCTGCTACAAGGTCATGCCCTTCGGACTCAAGAACGTAGCGCAATATATCAGAGGGTCATGACGGCACTCTTTCACGACATGATCCACAAGATAGCGGAAATCTATGTGGATGACATGATCGCCAAATCTCTGACTGCCTGGCAGCATCCAGAAGACCCGAAGAGACTCTGTGACAGACTCAGAGAGTACGGCCTGAGACTGAATCCGGCCAAATGCGTCTTCGGGGCTTCATCAGGAAAACTCTTTGGCTTCATTGTCAGCAAGAGAGGCATTGAGATCGATCCAGCTAAATCCAGAGCTATCATCAAAATGCCAGCACCCCAAACTGAAAAGGAGATCCGTGGTTTCCTGGGCAGAATTCAGTACATCAGTCGGTTCATCTCTCAGCTAACCCCGATCTACGAGCTGATCTTCAAGCTTCTCCGGAAGAACACACCGACTGTCTGGACAACAGAATGTCAAGAGGCCTTTGATAGGATAAAGCAGTATCTTCTCAATCCTCCAATACTAGTGCCTCCTACACCAGGACGTCCCCTACTACTCTATATCTCCGTGTAAGAAACCTCCATAAGGTGTGTCCTGGCACAACATGACGAGACGGGCAGAACAGAGCAAGCTATCTACTACATCAATAAGCGCCTGCTAGAGTACGAAGAGCGGTACAGCCCTCTTGAGAAGACTTGTCTGGCACTAGTCTGGGCTGCTCAGCGTCTTTGGCACTATCTGCTTTCCTATCCGGTAATCCTGATCTCCCGGATAAATCCACTGAAGTATCTACTGGAAAAGCCAACCACCACTGGAAGGACTGGCCGATGGCTCATGATGTTGTCTGAATTCGACATCACGTATATGACACATAAGTCAATCAAGGGGCAGGCAATAGCAGATCACCTGACCCACAGTCCGACCAAGGATTACGTGTCTGTACATGATCAGTTTCCAGATGAAGCCATCCCGTACATAGAAGCAGACGAGCAAGAATACTCCGGCTGGGAGTTGTACTTTGACGGAGCTGCCAACAATCACGAGAATGGGGCAGGAGCAGTCCTGATCTCACCTAAGGGAGCACACCTCCCTATCTCAGTCAAACTAAAGTTCAGATGCTCCAACAACGAAGCGGAGTACGAGGCGTGCATAGCTGGTCTGAAAGAAGCCCTGTGCATCAGAATTGAGGAGATAGACGTCTACGAAGATTCATCTTTGGTAATCTGTCAGGCAAATGATTCTTGGGCCATCCGAGAAGCTAGGCTGGTGCCGTACTTAGCCTACCTCAACATGTTGATTACTCAGTTCAGGAGAATCACCTTCAGCTACAGACCCAGGAACCACAACAGATTCGCCGATGCACTGGCCACTCTTGTCTCCATGGTTCAGATCCCCAGGGGCATCATGCTCTAGCCGATTCAAATTCAGCAACAGGATCAGCCTGCCTACTGCCTCGAACTAGATGCAATCACGGACAACAAGCCTTGGTATACCGACATCAAGCAGTACCTCGAGGACGGGACCTTCCCTCTCGATGTTACCAAAATAGATCGTCGGGCGATCCAAAGGCTGGCTATTCAGTTCGTCCTGTCAAGGGGAATCTTGTACAAGAGATCACCGAACTTGATTTGGCTCAGATGCCTAGACACCAGTGAAGCAGCACAGGTAGTAAAAGAGGTTCACGGAGGAACCTGCGGCTCACACTTGAACGAGTTAATGCTCTCCAAGAAGATTCTCGGGCTGGGCTACTATTGATCCACCATGGAAGCTGACTGCTGCAGGCATGTACAGAAATGCCACCAGTGCCAAATCTATGCTGACAAAGTCAATGCACCACCGACAAGGCTGCACAATCTGACTGCTCTTTGGCCATTCTTTGCCTGGGGCATCAATGTCATCGGACCTATAGCTCCGAAGGCATCTAATGGTCATCGATTCATCCTGGTTACAATCGATTACTTTACAAAATGGGTCGAGGCAGCCTCTTATGTCAATGTGACAGCCTCCGTGGTTCAACGCTTTCTAAAGAAGGACATCATATGCCGGTACGGCGTTCCATTTGAGATTGTGGCAGACAATGCTCTTAACTTCTGCAACAAGGGGATGACAGATCTCTGCCAGAAATTCAAGATACAATATCATAATTCCACCCCATACAAGCCTCAGACCAATGGTGCAGTAGAAGCAGCCAACAAAAACCTGAAGAAGATCATCGAGAAGATGGCAACCAACTACTATGCATGGCATGAGATGCTCTCATACACACTCATAGCCTACAGAACGTCCATCAGAACTTAGACAGGGGCAACACCCTTCTCTCTGGCCTATGGTATGGAAGCAGTCCTCCCCATCGAAAAGTAGAGATTCCATCACTCCGGGTGTTAATGGAAGCAGAAGTCTCAGAATCAGAATGGGTACAGACCCGGTTTGAACAACTGAACTTGATTGAAGAGCGGCGACTGAAAGCCATCAATCATTCTCAGGCCTATCAGAGGCGTATGGCAAGAGCATTCAACAAAAGAGTCAAGCCTCGCAGCGTTGAATTCGGTGACCTAGTTCTCTGGAAAGTGTTGTCAAACCGCCCTGATCCTAGGGGCAAGTTCACTCCCAATTACGAAGGCCCATACATTGTCCGAGAAAAATTCTCAGGCGGCGCCCTTCGACTCGGACGTATGGATGATGAAGACCTCCCCGAGCTCGTCAACATGGACAAAGTCAAACGATACTACGCTTAGGGTCTAGATCAGATAGGCACTTTGCACTCGTAAAATCTCCGGGAAATGACAGGAGGCCATCTTTGGCACACTCTTTATCCCTATTCAGTGTAACCCGTTTACAAATCAATGAAAATCCGCTAGTTAGCCCTTTGAGCCTGACAGCCTTTCTTTCATTACAACTTTTCAGGGACACCCTCCCTCACCAATCTGTGGCACAAGCCTGAACTAAGTCATGACCAGATCCTGCAAAGGGTACGTAGGCAGCCTAACGAAATCAGGTGCGGTCACAAAAAATGTAATCATTTTCCAAAACTCTCCCTAAGCAGAGTCTTACCCCAAAAGGAGTCATCAACTCTCCCCACAGAGTCACTCCCCAAGCAGAGACAAACTCTCCCAACTCCCCCGACGGAGTCGATACCAAGGATACAAAATTTCCATCAAAGAAAAATCCAAAATAGAAGTCGAAACATTCTCCAAGTCAGGAACTTCCCGAGAAAGATAATCTCCCGGCTTTTCCCCAACAGAATCAACTTCTCTCCCCAGTGGAAACAAACTCTTCCTAAAAGAATCCCTCAAAAACAGGGAAAATCCCCAAAAGCCGACCTCTACCAAAGAGGACAATCCCCAGTGGATTTAAAAAAAAAAAAAATTCAGTCTCCAGCCGAAGATCCCCAGCACAAATCTCCAGTAGAAGATCCCCACGCAAGCCAGTTGCAGCAAAAAAAAGAAACAATTCCAGGGTGTCCCAAACTTCGGTCCCCCAGCCTACATTTCGTCTCACTCTAAGTCCTCCTAGATCCCCTAGAAACTACGAGTGCAAGTGCAATATCGCATCTATATCCTCAGCGGAGTACAATTCCCACAGGAATGCAGTTCAGGGCAATGACGAGAGTAATACTTCTTTCCCCAGCAAACCACAAGCATCCCTAGCCAATCGCGGGCATGAGCGAAAATCGGTAACGGCCTCATTACGCAAAAATTATGCGACACCCAGACCTAGTCTTGCAGCTAGGGGTAAAAAAGGGACAAAAATTAATCAGCTTCACAGGCATGAGGAAAAGCGCAAAAATTATACGAACCCCATGACTTGGTCATTCCAAGGGTAAAAAAGGGAGAAAAAAGCTGAAAACCAGTTTGGCAACACAATCCGGCAGTAATCAGGCTCATTGGACTCCCCAGTTACCCTCAGCAGTCAGTATCTCTCGTCAGGACAGCATCCTCAACAGAGATTCCAACAGGGAAGACCCCCAGCGGATGTGTTACTTTAGGACATATCCCTGTCAGAGATTCCAATAGGGAATACCCTCAGCAGACGTGTTAATTCAAAGCATGTCTCCAGCATACAGGCAAGCACCGGGAAATCCTCAGCAGACCGGAAATCCCAAGATCCTTGGCAGTAGTCTACCGCAGAGTCCTCCTCCCCAGCCAGTAGTCTATAACAGAGACTTATTCCCGGGTAGATTTAGGCAACAGGCCACAATAGTCTCCAATCCCCCAGCGGATCCCTCGGCAGAAGCTCCGACAGCTCTCAACATCACTCTCCCCAGCAAGAGTTCGGCCAACTTCTGAAACCTGACAGAAGGATCTCTCCCCAGCATGAGTCCAAAAGCCTGCAACAGCGTTTAGAAAGACTCGTCTATCCCAGTAGCATTTTGCTTTGAGTCAAACTCCACTCTCCGAGAGTAAAAGGAAACCGACAATCCCTTTAAAGCCCTAACCTTAGGTAATTTACTGGCAAATTTGAAAGCTAACAAAGCATATTTTGTCAAAATCAAAAATATTTTACAAAAATCTTCTACACTTTTTTACAAAAGATTTCCAAAAACAAAACTTTTGGTTTCAAAATCCGTTTGAACCAACCTGCACCTAGCGGCCCCGGCGAGACAAGCAGAAGAAGCAGCTTCCACATCTCCCCAGCAAACAGCAAGTCAGTAGAGTCATGGGAAAGCATCCTCGCCTTATCCCTTGCATGACATCACTTACATAGCATCATACCGTGCATGACCAAACAGTTCAGCATCATCCAACATGATCTAACTTCAGCGCCTCTTGGCCATACCAAAGTCAATCCAGTATCATTTGCCTCAAATTATTCAAACTCTCTCTGTGTGTACCTTTACAGTGTGCACCATCCCTTTGGTATATCTTGACAGTGTATACCATTCAAACTCTCGGTGTGTACCTTTACAGCGTACATCACCCTTTTGTGCATCTTGACAGTGTGCACCATCCTTTTTGTACCTTGACAGTGTACATTCCGCGGCACCCCCGCATATCTTTGACATCCGAGTCATCGACACTCACCGCATGTCCCCTCCGCAACACCCCCACAGATCTTTGACATACGAGTCTCCAAAACTCACTGCATGTCTCCCCAGAAACACTCCCATGTGATCTCGACATCCGAGTCTCCAGCACTCACCGCATGTCCTCTCTTGAGACGTCCCCGCACGTTTTCGACATCCCAGGTCTCCATTGACGCCAAGTCAATATGCCGACACCTCGCATGTCCAGGACCCCGTGTGCTCCCAACACTCCGTGTGATCCTGACACCCCGTGTGTCTCCCGACCGACTCGGTTAATATCCTCCGGGAAACACCATTTCGATTAATCTCCTCCCCGCTTCCGAGCGACACCTTGCTTTGGGCCAACGCCTCCGGGCTATGCCACATCTGCATATATCTTTCATTCCCAGCTACTTGCTATTCCCTAGCAGTAGTCTCAACCATTTCACCACACTCACCATATGCACAACATGCATGAATCTCATCATCCATCTCAATCCACCTTGGTGTAAAAATAGGATGATTCCAGTCTTTGCCCTTCAACTACCATCCTGGCACTATCTGGCAAAGAGGGGCAGCTGTAAGCACCCAATTTTTACACCCCCAAATCCTAGGACAAACCCTAGTGAAACCCCAAACCCTAGGACGAACCCTAGTGAAACCCTAAGCCCTAGGACAAACCCTAGTAATACCCAAAACCCTAAAAAGCCTAGGTAAACCCTCTTGGGCTCAAGGCCCATTAGTATTTCAAAACCCTAAACCTAAGCCAAACCTTAGGACAAGCCCTAGCTAAGCCCTAGACCTAGACCAAACCCTAGATCTAGCCCTAACTCGAACCTAGCCTTAGCTAAACCCTAGCCCAAAGCCTAGGACAAAGCCCTATGGGCTCAAGGCCCATTCAAAAGTCCAAAAAACTCACAAAAACCTAAAGCCCAAACACCTTTGGGGCCCACCAAGGCCCACCACTACCCAATGAGGACCACATGGGTGGGACCCACAATCCCCAAAACCGAAAAGGGCGGAAACTACCCTAAATAGCTGCCCACAATACTTTTGGCCCAAGTGAATTTGGGCCTGGCCCGAATTAGAAATAAATCCAGAATGTCGGTAATCGAATTACCGACGTTCCAATTTTGGCCTATTTTGTGAATGTCGGTAATTCAATTACCTACATTCCTGGATTTGCAGAATGGTGTGTGCAGGCTCTACTGCAGCCACCCTGCTCCGCTTCGGACCTCCCCCATTGGTTCCTGGACCTTCTTTAAAGACCATACTACCCCTGGCCATCCTCCCTTCTCCTCTATAAAATGCAAGCCACCCCCATGCAAACGGGACACCCTGCCTCCACGTCCAAACCCTGCCTGAGCTGCACCTGCCCTCCTCTACCATCCCAGTTGGCTTTCAGACCTTCCCTGGGGTCCTCAAACCACCGTAAGCACCACTACTTGCCACTACCACCTGTTATGCAGCCCTCACCGCCCCTCACAACCGCTGTACAAGGGTAGGGACTACCCCACACCCTCCTCCCTTGCTTTCTGAACTAAGGGACCCCTGGTCCTACTCCAGGGGTCCCATTTACCACTTTCTAGTATTACAATAGCTTCTACCACCAAGGATAGGGCCTCCTCTATCCCTCTCATGGATATGGGGAGGATCCCTTGAGGTATACTCGGGTTCAACGCCCACCCAATGCATGGAAGACTCCTCGTAGGGTCTGGGGGTCCTTCAGGTCATGATGGAACCCTCAGACCCTTGTCGGTGCAATACCAGTAGGGAAATTTTGTTTTTTTGCAAAAACAACTTAATGTCGGCAATACTAGTGCCGACACTGATAAATTAGCCTAAAAACCATCTGTCCCCATTCAGTTTACCGACATAATGGGCCTGTATTTATCAGATTTTGGGCCCCTGTGGGGCCCACATGCCAAGTGCTCTAGGGTCCACCCCAGGCTTGTTGGAAAGCCCTTGACCCCCTCTAACTCCCTACAAAATTTCAAGGCCTAACTCAAGGGTTAACCCCAGTTACCAGTGCCCTGAACTCAGGTTAAAACCTGTTCAGGGTATCGGCAGTACAACTGTCGACCTTACAGTGTTTGTTTTTGCAAACTTTGGGCCCCTGTGGGGCCCACACCTGGCCTATTCAGAGGCTGCCACCTGGTCCATTGGAAAGATGGCACTTCAAGCTTTCTATACATGTGCTTACTTTATCCAGGGGAAGTCCTTAACCCCAGTTAGAACCCTACAAACCCTGGTTAAAAAGTTACAGAAATGGAGGTAATCCGATTACCTCCATTATGTAATTTTTCAATTTCGGGCTTTGTAAGGGGCCCAAACCTGGTAAGAGGCCACTCTAGGCCCTGCCATACCCTTTGGGCCCACTTTTGATTGACTTTGACCCTTAACCATGGTTAAAAGGGCCCTGGTTAATTTTTAACCATGGTTAAGCCACTTAACCCCGCCAACAAATATGAAAAAATCCCTAAAAATCCATAAAAATGCAAAAGACCAAAAACTCAACTCTTGGACTTTTTTAACCCTGGTTAGCAACCCTAACCACGGTTAACACCCTCTTAACCCTGGTTAGCAACCCTAGCCACAGTTAACACCCTCTTAACCCCGGTTAGCAACCCTAACCCTTGGTTAACACATCCCTAGGCCTACCGGGCCTCACCCTAGTCTATCGGACTACCTCTCGGCCTACCGGGCTCAACCCTTTACACATTGACCAACCTCGATCAAGCAAAAAACCCTAATCTACCGGATTAGGTCCATTAGCAGCCTTTTGGTGCACACACACGCCCCCTCGCCTTAGCACGGGCTCAAGTGGTAGAACTACGCTCGGTTTGATCTCACCCCCAATGTGAGTACGTAGGCAGCCCAACACGGGCCCGACCCTAGTTAGTTTTTACTTTCTTCCGGTTAGTATTAACTTAAACATTAAAGGCATTCGATTAACATTGAAACCAATTTTGGCTTAAACCTAGCAAGTAGGGAACCATCATGTGTGGAAGTGTCGGGGTGCCTAACCACTTCCCCGAACTTAACCGAACCTCTTACCCCGATCTATGATCGCGGACCAAGCCTTATCCAACATTTCCTGGGGACTTATCCCTTCTGAATTAATAAGTGTCGACTCTAAATCCCATGAGACATTTTCCCGAGGGAGTGAAATCCCGTACACTCACAAGTTCCATCTATACTTCCATTTCCTTCCAAACCAAAGGCAACACGCTAGCTGCTCCTGCATAGTCCCATCTATGCTTCCATTTCCTTCCAAACCAAAGGCAACTTGTTTCTCGAGTAAATAAATAAGGGCAAAATGGTTAGAAAGTATCTTATGTTAATGGGGTTAACCTCACGAGTTTGACAGGGGAGGGCAGTGTAATTTCGGAAACAAGAAAGGAAGTCTTTGAAATTTTACCAAACCTCAGGGGAGGTCAGCGTAATTTACCCTAAATCATATTATGTTATGTTCTTCTGGATTTTAATTATAGCATACTCATAGTGAATCAATAACACATACTTTGTAAGTATCATTAATTGCATGATTCTAATTCAGCTTAGAGTGTTGCTTTGATTACATACTTCAAATTCAGTTCAATTATAAGCTTAAAATGTACTTTGATGTCATGTTTCTATCTTTATGCGAATCATTCGTTACAGTATTTTCATTTCTTGTCCTAATTCTATTTTAGCATGTTTTCTTTTAGGATGAATTAAAACCAATTTTCCAGATATGATGTAGGTTTAAGGAGTAGGTGACCACATTCGACAACATATGACTAACTCACGTAACATAACTGGATTTTTATACCTAAATCTGTACTTAAAACCTTTATTTTAGCCATTGGTTTAGTTTTAGAATTCATATCCTCCCTCACATAGATGACAACTCCACTTTGGTGAGTTTTGCTTTATTCGGATGGAAGTAAAATCCACCGCCTATGTCGCTTACATAAAATTACACTAGTTGATCGTCGATAGTGATGAATAATTTTTGGGTTTGTTCGTTTTGGGATCAGAACAATGTGTATAGATTAGCTCTTTTAGAAGGTACCCACCATTAAGAACATGAGATGCAGCCTCAACAACCACTATTTGATGGATTGATGTATGCATTTGAACGTGAAGGAAAGCCAAGTCTGAGAGGCCATCTGCACTAATAGGAACTCAAACCATTTGATGGATTGATGTATGCATTTAAATAACTCTAATTGTTACACAAGATTAGATCACAAGCTCATTGTTGAGATGCAATGTTTTCAATCAATTCGGCTATAGGCTCAATCATAAATTAATTGATAATTACAGATATTGAATACATAACAAGCTGAAAACTATTTAATTAAGGAGCAAAAGAGCACATAGACTACCTCAAGAGCCTAGAAGATAAAAAAGAGTGGCAAGTCCAGAATAACATCTCATGTATAGGGGAAGGGAGATTTAAGATGGTTGTATTATATAGTGGGAAAGACATAGGGAACCTCGTGAGATTTTTTTTCAAAGCCAGAAAAGGCCACAAGATTGTTCTTTAAGTTCTGACCATTTGAATTATGCGGAGAATGGCTCGATGGCTCAGCTATAGCATAGGATGGGTTTCTTTGCGAAAAGGTTGGATGGCCATGGGAACTTCTAAGGTCCTCTAGCACTGCTGCAACTTCTTTCATTGTCGGCCTTTCTCTTCCAATCAACTCTAAGCATCTCTTCGCAAGTTCTGCAACTGCTACGAATTCCTTCATAGCGGCCTCATTTGTCATTCTTATATCTAGAATATGAATCAGATGGCCGGCATTCATCGATGATATGAAATATTCTCTTAGATTTCTCTCCTGTAGATCTCGAGTACGAAATCGGCTTCTACCCTGTTAGGAGCTCCACAAGAACTACTCCAAAGCTATAAACATCGCTTTTGTCAGTAAATTGGTGTGATTCTGGGTACTCAGGGTCTAAATATCCAGGGGTCCCTTTCAGCATTGTAGTTAAGTGACTTCTTTCTTCTGGCACTGACCTTGAAATTCCAAAGTCAGCTATTTTTGCCCTATAATTCTCATCTAAGAGTATATTCCGAGACTTGATGTCCCTATGAAAGATTGGTACAGAAGCTGCAGAGTGCAAATAAGCAAGGTCTCCTGCAATTTCTATAGCAATCCTTAAGCGGTCCTCCCATGGCATCAACGATGCATCATCTCTCATGTCATGTATATGGTCGAAGAGAGTTCCATTGGAGACAAATTCATAGACCAACAAGGGAACTTCAGTCTCTAAACAACATCCCAACAACTTCACCACATTCCTGTGGTCTACCTGGGAAAGAAGTGCAACCTCGTTGATAAACTGTGCAAGTTGGCTCTCTTCCACTGTCATGGACTTCTTAATGGCTACAATACAACCATTTTGTAGCATTCCTTTGTAAACGGTACCTGCACCTCCCTTAACGAGGACTCGGGTTTCGCTATAATTGTCTGTTGCCATTTCTAGTTCTTCTGAATTGAAGATTTTGGGTTTGACGCCAACTTGGTTGGAAGAGATTTGTTGTTGTAATATCAAACCTCCATTCCTCATGAAAAAATGCTCTCTGAGTTTGATTTGCTTTCTTATCTTCCATAAGCGATGCAACCACCAAGAACTACCCGCAATCAATAACAAGAATACCGCACCAATGCAAACACCTGCATGATTTACAATGTAAAGAATGTTACTCATTATGAGTCTTGGATACTACTAGCCTTTGAAATAGGGGTGCAATGGGTTGGGTCTCAGAATTCGATTGAGTATGAATATTCTCAACACAAACCCAACCTATTAAGGTTGGTCTTAACATGAAACCCGCCATCCTGATCCATTGAAATAAATAAGTAATAATTAAATGGTGGTGTTAAAATTCATTCACTAGGTAAACTTGTAAACTTTCATTGAGACATTTTTACTCTTGTATTAATTATTAACCTTTACTAAGTTAATGATAGCTTAATTGTTTTTTTTTTTTTTAAGAGAACCATATAATAAAATATGGACTTCATTTAATGGTTAATGAATATATTAAGCACGTAATTATATATGTTATTAAGAAATTAATTAGGTATTACGAGTTACGACATGCATATCAAGCGCTAGAAGAAAGCTACCGACTAATAAAGAAAAATTTTCATCTTTAATAATCGTTTTTCCGTCACTAAAAGTATTAGAGATTAAAATATTGTTCGTCTCGATTCTATGATAGATGTTTGCGTCACTAATGATTTAAAGTATGAGAGACGGATTATTTTAATCTCAAAAAATAAATGCTTTTAAAGACGGAATTCCGTCTCTAAAACTTGGAAGAGAGAGCACAGAGAAAGAGAGTGGATAGAAGAGAGAGAGAATAGAATAGAGAGATGAGTGGGTAGAACAGAGGGCTTTGGAGTCTCTCTGCCAGAGAGGTGCTCTCGGGCATCCATACATGAAGTGCCACCTGGTGGGGAGAAGTCATTTCATGGGGCTCATGATTTTGACTTCTCCTGCCTTTATTTGACACTTGGTGATAAAATGATGAGATAAAGGTGAGAGATATCAAATGGGGGAGAAGTCAAAAATCAGGAGAGAGGGGAGAGATGAAATGACTTCTCCCCACCGGGTGGCGTTTCAAGAGCACCTCTCTGGCGTGTGCCAGAGAGACCTGGCCGGTGCTGCTGTACAACGTTCCCTAGCTCGATTTACCGATAACTTCTCCAGGAGCATCCAAAATATCATAGATACTGAGATTCCCAACCCCAGGAAAACTGATCAAATCCTTCTGTTTCTAGTTCTTCTTCTTCTTCTTTATACTCAATGCTCCGCATCTCTGCAGACTCATCTTTCTCCGGTCTTTTACGGCAGAAGTAGATGAATATTACAAGAATGACGAGAAAAGTTACAGAGATCGATCCCAAAATGATTTTGAGTCTCAGATTATCTTCCATTTCATTCTCTTTTAAGATTTTTTCAGTCCTAATCAAAGAAATCCCTGGACTTTCTAAACTTCTCTGCCATTTTAGGATAGCTATCGAAGATCAAGAGCTTGAGAGAGTGTAGAGAGGATCTGAAACCCTAAATCTGAGTCGAAGATGAGAGATCTGAAACCACCGGATCCATTAAACATGCGGCACCTGATGATAATTTGGGAAAGAAGTCATTCCACTTTCTCCTCATGATTTACTTCCCCCAACTGAAATCTCTCTCCTTTAAAACGCCAGACGTCTCATGTCTTGTGGATGCCAGAGTTAATCTTTTGCCGAAAGAACGGGTCGGCAACAGATATACCCAAGTATCACACGGGCATTGCTCTCTTACACAGGGGAAGGCATTTGACTAAAGAGTTGATAGCACGCATGGCATGTATCGTTGGGCGGTACACCTTCCACGCTCGCCGGATGTCCATTTTGATGCCTATAAATTATGATTAAAATTCATTAATCCCTAGGATTAAATAATATAATTTTAGTTTTTTAAAATATTAAATAAATAATTTAACCATGAGTGATTAATCACAAAGAAGGTTAATTTTTTTTTATTTAAAAATCAAAATTAGATTATTTAATCCTAATGGGTGTCAAAGAAGACATGTGGCAAGCTTGAGAGGTGTTCATGTACCACCCAACAGAACATATCATGCATACTATCACCTCTTTAACTGAATGCCTTCCCACCCGTCATGTAAAGAGGATGGCCGAGTGTAATACTCGGGTATGGAATCGGTTGCGGGTCGGATCGAGTTAAAAGGGGCATTTTTTCTCAATGTAGAAGTTGTGCATTGTGTTAAAAATCATTTACCAAAAACATTTATTCCAACAGGAAAATAAGAATTCTAATTCTCAAAAGACTAAAAATTCTCTCTAGTTTTAATGGACTCCTTCGTGTTCCGTTATGTCCCTGAGTATGCCACGTGTTCTTATTGACACCTCTTAATTGTGGTTAAGATTCACTCATCCCTTAAGTTCACCCCTTATCCTTGGGTTTTAGAAAAAAATCAAAAACCAAGAATAGGTGGGTGAACCTCAGGGGTGACTGAATCTTAACCATAGTTAAAGGATGTCAATAGGGACACGTGACAACCTCATGGGCAAAACCGGACTCCAAGGAGTCCGATTACAACTTGAGAGAATCTTCTCAATTTCTAATTCCACCTCGTAGACCAAGGAGTTGAATTGGGGTCAGGATCCTCTCGAGTTCAAACCAGGGAGACTCTCCGGTTTGAACCCTGGAGGTTGCCACGTGTCTCCTTTGACACTCCTTAACCATGGGTAAGGCTCACCCACCCCTAGGGTTCACCAATCCATCCCTGGTTTTTTAAAAAAAACATTAATTCTTTTTTTTAAATTAAAAGCTGTTTTTAATATTAAAAAAACTCTAAAAACAGTTTTTTTAATTTAAAAAATAATAATTAATATATGTATAAAAAAAAAACCAAGGATGGGTGGGTGAACCTTACCCATGGTTAAGGGGTGTCAAAGGAGACACGTGACGACCTCTAGGGGTTCAAACCGGAGAGAGTCTCCCCAGTTTGAACTCGAGAAGATCCTGAGCCGTTAAATTGATAGTCACCGAAAAGGAGCTTAACCAAACAGAGTTCCCTGCGCCAATTAGATCAATTTTGAACAGGGAGTCCAGTACATGGTCCAGGTGTTGGACCTGTGATCAACTGTTTGTGATTTCATTGAGCCTGATCTATTTTATTAAGGGAAATGCTTTTGAGACCGCATAAGGGCCGAGACCTCGTGCGGGATTTCAGGTGGGGCCCACCATGTGATGATGGGCCCATCTAAAATCTCGCGCACATGCGCGAGGTCTCGGCCCTAATGCGGTCTCAGTAGCAAAGTCCATTAGTTTAATTAGGAGGAGATTACCTGAAATGATTGCAGTAATATCAAATCTTTTACAGCTCTCTTTATCATCGCCATGCTTTCCGAATGGGCAGCTGCACGCGTTATTCCCCTCTGTATTCTTGCATTTCCCTTCACAATGGTATTTGATTGGATCCAAGCACTCGTCGATATCTATTTTTCAAATTTTTTTTAAAAAATTTAATTTAATATATACGGTGCAAGTTTATATAAATCAGCATGATCAAATCTAAAAACAGCTAAAGATATAAAGAATAAAAGAGGAGCAAATTTTTTTTTTTCGTCCTGATTATTTATCTACCTAAGTTAGGGTTAGAAGAGTCACACCTCCCCAAAGCCCATAGTGTGTATATATTAGAAGTAAGTAATTACCTTGGCATCCAAGAGGGAGATAGGGGTTCCCTTGGTATCCTTCCATGCATTTGCAACGATATACCTTGCCACCATCTTAGTTATAGCACTTACTGTTAAACCCACATGCATAGTCTGTACTAGTTTGAGCTGATTCGCAGGTCTCCAACCCTACGGCCCAGTCCAGCACTGTCTGTGAATATAACATTCTGTCTGGGAGATAAAAGAGATGTATATTTGAGAAATTAAACCAGTCTTTATCAGCCAGGAAGGCGTAGCTACACGGATTGAATTGCCAAGTGATGGTGTGGCCATTTATGCTGAGGAGACTCATACTTAACTTCTTCTGACCCTTGGGGATTGGGGTCTTGCAGCATCCCACACCAGAGCAAGAACTGTCCGGGGTCACGTCTTCTGAGCTACTGCACAACGAGGCACACACATTTGTTAATAGACCTGTATTAGAGTCGCTGATGTAGGCGAGGGTGTCGCAACCGATGGCCGTGAACATGTTTCGGGTGTCCGAGAACGTGAATATACTATCTATCAGACCTACTGAGTGGTGGTAATAATCAGACAGGTTGTCAGATTTGTAACAGTTGTATGCCATATAAGTGTTGACGGTCACCGTGCCTTGCTCCAATGATATATTCAGAATTGAAATGTTGCCAGTTAAGAGCATAGGAGGGGACACACTGTAGTTACAACTTAGCTCAAACCCAGTCTCCAGGAAACAGCCTGAATCTCCAAAACCAAATGGGTAGGGAACGTCAATGCTCCCACATTTTTCAGGGCAATTGGGCTTTGATTGGGAGGCTGTTGCTGCTTCTAGCCACAACAACAAGATGATGAGCCAAAGCAGCAACACTTGCAGATTCTTCTTCATCTTCATCTTCTTCAACCATCTCTCTTTGTTATTTGTTATATAGAGGAAGTTAGTTATATAGAGGAAGTTAGTAAGAAGCTTCCAAGTTGGTAAATGGCCAAGTCAAAAAGAAAAAAATAATATTATTCCAGACAGATCTCCTGTCCTGTCCTGTCATCATCTTCTTCGTTCTATTCTAATTGGGGATGGGGGATTTGATCTGGCATGACCAAAACGGTCTATAGCCCATGCTTTACGGGTCGCCATGTGTCCCTTTTAATATCCACAGTAAACACCCGTGTGATGCACGGATGTAAAAACAAAGCAGGAAAATATGAATTTTATTAGAAACTAATTAATAGAATAGCGTGTGATGATGAAAAAATAAGTCAAGTTAAAACCTAACCCTTAGTCAAGCTGTAGATGGTTAGGATTTTGGAGTATATTTAGAAGTACCCATAGGCTGAATCTTTTGAATAGTATTTTTAAAACTAAATCGTTTATTACCCCAAAGAAAGAAAAAAAAAAAAAAAAGAAGGAATGAGCATAGAAAGAGTAATTATCAGTAATCACCTTATGGTGTTATTGAGTTACCAAACAAACAAAATATATATATATATATATATATATATATATATATATATATATATATATATATCTTGTTTATTGACCATTGCAAAAAATCATATTTGTTGGACATGAAAGACGAATGATAATTTAGTAAAAGCATCACAAAATTATTTGTAGGAGATATCGTCATCATCAATAATATTGGTTTGAAAGAAAATTATGATATTTTTAAAGTTTATCATCCATGGAATTTTATAGATTATACAGTAGATAAAAATGAAGCCAAGCAAATTTTTTTTTTCAATTGTTTTATTTTTATTTTCTTTTCCAAATGTAAAGGAGTGCATAAATTTTTTATTTTTTTAATTGACCAATAGGCTGCCTGTTGGGCTACAGTAGGGGCTGCTGCCCATCCCATTTCGTTACGTCACTCCTTGGTTAAGATTCATTAACCCTTGGGATTCAACGATATAAATTTTTTTAAACCAAAAAATATTGAACTCTAGTTAAAAAAATTAATCATTAGGGTTAATATTTTTTTAATGTTTCTTTTTAAATACTAAAGTTATATGGTTGAACCCCAAGTGTGAAGAATCTAAACCATAGTTAATAGGGACTAAAAGGAATATGTGTTGGCCTGTTGGGGCGATTGAAACCACTCAAAGAAAACTACTACTACTAATATCAACAACCAAAATTCAGAGATAAAAGAAAACCTGCAAAACTCTAATTCTTATTTTGCTCCTATTGAACTTTGAACCCCTAATGGATGGAAAACCGTGTATCAGATGGACTTTGTATTTTTTATATTTGTTCATCAACACATTCAAAGCATCTTGTTTGGCAACGGCTTGAAACCCCAAAGCATACACGGGAAAGGGAAAGGGAAAGGAGGAGAGGTGGTTATAACCACAGTTGGCAAGGAAAAAGAGATCAGATCATGGACTCCTGACATCGAGCCAAATGGGTGGGAATCGCAAAAATGAGTTTCGTTTAAGCTAAACTAGTAAGAGACCCGTGCAATGCACGGATATGTTAGAAGGAAGAATCTAATTTAATTTTAACTTAATATAATTTAAATTGATTCAGTAAAGATTGTAGAATTAAAAAAGAAAGATAGTAAAAAAATCTTTTGTCCCTCATATAATGTTTGCCACATTTCCAATTTGCGTGAATTAGCAAAGATACTTGAACCAATGAGTGCGCGAATAACCACAATAAAATTATGCGAATAACCACATTAAGAATAATTGAAGCTTCTTTCAATCATTTTAAAAAGTAGTTTGATCAACAAAAGGAATTAAAGATAATTAGAACTTTGGATGCATACTCAGAAATTATCAACATTCTCTTGAATCATCATTAAGATGAAACACCTCTCTATCATAATCAATACGTGTAGGCCAATTTTTTTTAATGAGGAATGCTAGCCGTACTCTCAATCAAACTCTACTCTCAGCTTCCACCAACCACTTGTTCATTCTTGATGAGAGATTGTACTTTAACCATCATAACTGATTTGATAATGGGTAGGTGGTTGGTGGAGGCTGAGAATAGAGTTTGACCGAGAGTAGGGCTAGCATGCCTCTTTTTTAATTGTTAATCACCAAAAAAAAAAAAATATTAGTCCACAATTAATTGGAAAAAACACAAAATAAAACAATATGGAGATAGGGGAGAAGTCTGCCACCACCATTGATAGGATTGAAAGTTGGGTATATTTTTATTGAGATATTGTATGTTGATAGGCAATGCTAATCGGACAATATTTCATCAATCTCTAAAGATGTAATGCACAACTAACCAAAAAAATAAGGGTAGCGATTAACACGCCACGCATTTAACTATGTAGTTAAATGTCATGGCCACGTGTCCCTTTTAACACTCATAACTATGGTTATGCTGAAGAAAATTAAAGTTTCTTTTTTGTCTTTTTTTTTTTCGCTTTTAAAAACCAAGGTTAGATCACTTAACCTTAAGAGTGAGTGAATCTTAACTACAGTTGATGTATGGTAAAAACGGGACATAGACCATTGGGAATTGCAAATAAAGTACATAGTCTAATGCGGTAGTAAGTTAAGCATTTCAAAACAAAACCTATCCTCAGAAAATAAAATTTTCTTATATAAATCTACCAACTAATATAGAAAACGGAATCATAATAAGCAAACACTAACTTTGTCGATATACGATTGACGTTAAGAGTGAGAAATAGCCGATACAAAGAATCATTGGGACGACAACCGCACAGAGAAGGAGCAAGAAGAGGATAGGGCCAGCAAGACATATTTTAACATCTCCCATATATAAGAGTCACGAACACACAATCCCACTTTAATAAAGAAGAAAATTAAGCATGCAAAAATTATAAAAATTTAAACCCAATTAAATTAATCGAATATAGTTAGGCCGCAAAACCAGATCAAATTTGGGGCTGACAACTTCAAACTCCACCTAAAATCAATCCCTAAATGGCCAAAGACCTGAAACCAAATGAATAAGAATCCCTCCACTTGAACACACTACTCTGACCAATAAAATTAAACAAATAGTAATTAATAATTAATTTTTATTGTTAACCAACATTCTTAAAGTAATATTTTGATTTCTAATCACTTATACTAATTAACCAACAATTTTCAAACCTCTTGATCTTATCGAGGCCAAGGTGTGGGCGTCCCTGAAGGTAAAACCATATTTTAATTTCTAAAACCATCTTGTAGATACACTGTAAATAAAATTGAGAAAATTGCCTTGTATTTCCAAACCCCTTTCACCTGCACATAATAACAAAATCTATAATTGTATTAGATAAACGGAGGTCTTGTTGATCTGGGACCAATCTGGAAATGTATCTCTCTCTCTCTCTCTCTCTCAACCAATATGTCGGCATCTATTAAATAGAAAAACCCCCCGCAACCAACATATGCATATATATATATAGTTGGATCACAATCAAAAGTGAAGCGTTACATATTAGTAGTTCCCATGCTGAGCATATCTCACGCCAGAGATAAGACTGGATAAATCCCACATATTTAACCCTCCATGAATCAATTGGAGATCTCTCTTCCTGTTACTAAGAGTATATATTTAGGACTATGCTATTGTAAAAATTTTCCTCTTTACAATGTATATCTATGACTATATATTAGAAGCAGTACACTCATGGTAATGCAATTGCTATTAACATCCAACCAAACAAACATAAGCGTCAATTCCATTATCAAATACATTAAACATAAACCCTAGAAAAGAAACAAACATACATCAAATTTAATGTGTGGTCACTTCATTCAAAGATATTGCTATTGTTAACCATTCCAGCCGAATACCCATCCTCTGATGGCCAACGACTGCACACTTGTTTGCATTTGTTCCAACAGCAAAACTTCAGCAGAGGTTTTCCTTTGCTATGTTTGTGATCCTACGCATATATATTCGAAGGCTTGATTGTGTCGCTTCCCAATGGACACATACCGTTTGGATTCAATGAGAATTGTGTAACTGTTGCTTTGGTTTCCCAATGAGTCATGACGTTTTGGAAATTGACTAATTGCACCCCTACAAAAAACTCACATAAAATTGAAAAGCTATGTTTCCACCCAAAACCTTAAAAAATTTGAATTCCAATAGTTGCAACCTTTCTAATCCAACATGTGTGTTTTGTTTGATATATAAGGGCAGAGAGAGAGAGTTTAAAGGAAGAGCACGAATAGGTTTGTTTTGTTTGATACATAGAGGCAGAGGATGAAGAGTTTAAAGGAAGAGAGAAGAAACTGGACTCAAAAGGTGTCTTTGTTGAGAAGGTTCATGAATCGGGTACATCTCTCCACTATAACTTCCACTCTACTGGAAATGATACGTCTCTTCACATACATGCTCATCTCTCACAACTTCTTATCAGAATCTCAAACTCTCCTAAAATGGCTCCCAGACCGCCATGTGGACCTCTCAAGGTCCAGTTTTAATTAGTAGTAATGGGTGGGAACTGGGAACTGGGAAACAAAGAGGCACTTTAGGGATCACGGAAACAGGATTAATCGATGGACCAATCTGATACGGCGATGAGAGGATCTATTAGGACTTGGGAAGAGATGTGTTCATTGGGAGGGAGTGAGAAAAGACTCATGTAGATGAGAAAGAGAATGTTTAGGAATGTGAGATTGGGAATAGTCGTGTCTTTTGGGATGAAAGAAAACGTTTAGATATAAATGTTTTAATTACTCTGGGATTGGTATTTGGAGATCAAAGAGGGTGTCACGTAGGATCCAATTGCTATTAGACATAGTATAGATAGATTAGCTTGTGGTTAAGATTCACTCACCCCTATGGTTCATATATCTATCCGTAGTGTTTTTTTTAAAATTAACCCAGAGTTAAAATTTCATAATCAATTTTAAAAAGTTCAGTTATAGCCTATAAGGGCTCTATGAGTGGACACACTGTTTTACTCTTGCGAGGACAAGACCAAATCCATCTCGGGTAATTTGTATTAGAAATTTTTGGATTTCTTATCATGTCATTATCCTATCTTATTATTATTATTTTATTTTTATTTATTTTTGTATATTTTAGTTAGTAAGGGTTAGCATATGTTCCAAGTGGAGTTAGCAACTATGCTCACCACTCTCCCATGGGATCCCATGGGAGTGATCCCAAGATCTCCCTCCAAATCAGATCCCTAGATGGATCCCAATATTTATTGAAACTGAAGATTATTCATAGGCTTCAATGGTTTACATGGACCTAAATAGGGTTTAAATAGAAAATTTGAAATCCCAATATAGAAGAAAACATCAATCAAATCTAATTCAAATTCAAATCAGTAATGAGATACGGTGTATCTCATTACACTTTAATTATCCTATTCCATTTTCTATCACCATTGCACATTAATTGCATGGCCCTTTTAAGAAGTAGCTTGCATTTGGTTACAAATCTAATCCTTGATTATCTTCCTTAATCCTTATGATTTGTTGATGAATAGTTAGAACATCTAATTATGTCTAGTGGTCAATGTCAATCTTTGAAGTCCATCTTTGACGTATCTCATCATTTTTACAAGTCAGTAGCAGCCAATGACCTACTAGATCAGACTATCATGATCTTCTCCCAAAAGCACACGAGAACTGACCCGGAGATTTGACGATCACTCGTTGACCGATAGTGGGTTTTTTAATTAATTTTTTGAAAAATTTTTACATCCGGCGAACGGTGGTAGCAACACCCACCTAAAATTAAAAAACAAGAGCTAAGAAGTCACCGAAGGATCGACAGCTCTAATGCCATATTGAAACTAAAAAATATTGATAGACTTAAATGATTTACTATGACTCAAATAACGTTTGAATAGATAATTCAAAATTCTTAATATAAAAGTAAACCACAATCAATTCTAATCTAATTGTACATAATCTAATCAATTCAAATAGGTGATAAGATAGTACCATATCTATTAACTAATACTAAGCCAACATGTTTTCTCCCCATCTCCTTCTGCCATGTCATCAAAGTTAAAACCAACGGTTCTTCGAGATTGGATTTGGTCTTGCTCTAGCAAGACCAAAACCGTCTTGCTCTTGGTGGACTTTCGACATGTGGCAGTAAAAAGTGGAGAGGATATCAAATGGAGAGAAGTCAAAAAACCATGGGAGAAAATAAAATGACTTCTCCCCTTTTTATCACCACATGTCCGCTGTTGAAGATAGGCAAGACGGTTTTGGTCTTGCAAGAGCAAGACCAAATCCGATCTCCGGTTCTTCTATTTTTAAACATTTGTTGACCTCTTTCTTCAATAGTGTGACCATGTCGACAAAGAGATGGACACCTCTAAAGAAACCATCGCATCATCTCAGAACGAGGTCTTTGGCGAGTCTTCGCTCCTTCTTATATAGCTTCACACCCGTTCCAACTCTCAACTATTTAACAAACTACCTCCTCATGCCTCTTCAACTTCCTTCGGTTTGTAAAATTCACTACGCCTCTCTCGATCCCCCCCTCCCCTCTCATGTATCTCTGTCTCCCTCCCTCCGATCGTACCATGAGGACTTCCAATCGTGAATTGTTCAGTGGGTAAAGCCTTCCCTCACCTTTCTTGAAGTTGTAAATCAAGCCATTGCTAATTTGTTCTCCTATCTAGTGAGCAGTGGGGCATCAAAGGCCTTGCATTTAGCAGCAATGCAAGCAATCTTCACTCTCGCTCCTACATAGTGCTACTCCCTTTAGATTTTGGCAATTGGCAGCGATCAGCCCAAAACTCAACGAAGTTGGATTGACACCAAATACTTTTGATTTTGCGTTCAAGGTGTTTGTTGTTTTGTTTGTGTGAAAAAAATGGGTTCTTACCTATCTTGTCGTGCCCCAAAATCCCACCTAGGTTAATGTGAGACTTTGGCACGTGACATAACCATCAACTTTCATAACTTCCTGTCATAAACCATTTAAAGCAATTCTAAAACATGAACCTGAAAATTTTTCTTTAAATAAATCATAATCATATCTTATGTCTCGAGTTAAATACTAAAACATCATAATTAATTCCAATCTTCCATCCTGATTCCTAATAATCAATTTAATTTAATTATAAATCTAAAATTAAGTCTATTACAATGTCTTAACTCTAAATATAAATATTAATAAGCTAATTTCCAGGAAATGGCCAACGGTCCAAATTCCATTCACCATCAAGGTAATCACCTGCTGGCTCTTCCTCTTCTTCCTCGTACTCTTCCTCTTCCCAAGGTCCTGGGGCACAAATATCAAATCTAGCACCTACCGACAACAACAGTCATCGACTGAGTAACAAGTTACCTCGCGTATATATAAATTCCTATCTAACAATATAACAACATTTAATATAAAACATAATTTAGAATTCAACAAGACATGTAAACATATAAACATTCAGAGTGCGGAAGCATAATTCAAATTTAATTCTTATACGTGCTCACTTGTGCTTGTTTCTCTTGTTTATCTAACTTATCTTTCTTGTTCATGAATGTAACCAACAACATGCAAGGTCCAATAACTCAAAATAACTCTACCCCATATATTAGGTAGAGATTAACATATACCCTATTGACTAAGGTACCACACGGTTTACACATTTTCCGATGCATACGGCTTGTCTACACATTATCCGGTGTATACGGCTTGTCTACACATTATCCGGTGTATATGGTTTGTCTACACATTATCCGGTGTATACGGCTTGTCTTGCCTTGGTCTTAGGTTTGTGGGTTACTCGGGCAGTGCAAAACTCAATCATGCAGTCATGTTTGTGTTCTTGTATTCTTGCATACTACTTGTTATCTTACTTATTATCATGCTTGTGCATAATTAATTTCATAAATGAGTGTGAGTGAAACAATGATAATGTCAATCATACCTCAGTTTAAACATGCAGAATTTCTCATTGTTGATCTATATAAAAATATGTCTATCATGTTTTCGACAATAAAATGAGGAACAATTTTATTTATCATGCCTCAATTTTCAATACATAGTTTTAATAAAATTAATCTCACTGAATCATTCCATCAAATCCAATTATCATTCATTCCTCTATTTTCCATCATACATACACCACAAATTCATTCTCTTTCCCTTTGTTGATATGAATAATAAAATCATAAAAATATCTTTAACATCATCAATATCTTTTACATTAGAAATCATAACGAAACATCCCTACATCATAACCATCTTCTATAGTAAAATTGTAATGAAATATTCTCAAAACATCATATCTATCTTTCATAAGAAAATCATAATTAAAACATCCTCTAAACATCATATATATCTTCCATAAGAAAATCATAATTTAAAATATTCTCTAAACACTATATATGTCTTCCATAAGAGATTGAAACATCATAAACATGTTTAATATTGTTTGTTCTTGCTTTAAATCTATCACTTACATAATGTTTATATCAAAATCACCATATTGGTAGGAACGAATTTATATTTATCTCTCCCGATCGGGCTTCCCTACGATCAAGCGCTTGCGAATGAGATTGATATAAGCCTTTTCACCATTTTTCCTTCCAAAACCTTTGATCTCTCATCTTGGATCTCTCAAAATCTCCTTTTCTCTCTCTCTTTTAGGTTTAGAAAGCCTTAGAAACCCTCAACTCACGAACATAAGGAGTATTTATAGTGTTGGGGGCCATAGAGATTCCGAAATATCGAGAAATCGCGCAACTAAGGCCAAAACGGCGTTGTGGGCGATCGATCACTGTCACGGGCAATCGATCGACTGAAGCACTGATCAATTTTATTTTTTTAAAAGTCTTTTGCTACTTTTTACCCACCATTCTTTTCGTGCAATTTAACTCTAAAAATGTCTTAAATTACATAATTTATTTAGGTTTCAAAAACAATGCATTTCACATAACATTTATAAGCTTGATTACATTAAATTTTTTTAACACAGGTTTCTATAAAATTTAATAATCATCATGAATATCAAGAGTAATAAATTCGGGGTTCTACAAATATTTATTTCATATTTAAAGTCTTTGGTAGTTTTCTTTTTGATTTGTTGATTTGTTGTAGTTTGTAACCACAATGTGGCATTGGAGATAGGAAAACCACCGGTATTATAAGAATTAGAAGTGGCGCCAACACATGCAATGGAGGTCCGATTGAAGATCCACTCTACCAATCTCTTTGCCACATTGATGTATACTAAGGGAAGAAAACAACTTTAAGATGAAATTTACATTAATCTGCAACAAATACTTTTTTTAATGATCAACTAAAATGAGTTTTTGTTTTATTTCTTATACAATTAATCACTTAACACAAGTTTGTACCCTACATGTAAATCTAAGGGTTTGTTTCTTCTCCACGACTATACCTCTTCTTTATCAAACACTCTTACAATCAACTACCTATTCTTTCTTTTTTTTTTTTTTTTTTCCTATGTTTTTTGGCTGTCTTTAAAATTCTCATCATAGCTTGGTTCCTGAGACTGTAATGTGAACAGGGATTTCGGTCCTCGCACACAAGGGAGGGATGCTGTCATGGCGATGTGGTCAGTTGATTTTATGTTTAGAGTCGCCACTTATTTATTCGGTAGGGATAAGTTTCATTCAATGGATAAGGTCTTGGTCAGCTTAGAGATCCAGGTAAGCAGTTCGGTTAAGCCCGGGGAAGGTGTTAGGCACCCTGGTACTTCCGTTTTACAATGGTTCCCTATTTACCAGGTATAACCCCTTTATGATCAAGTTTTAATCAAATGCCGTTTGATTTAGTTTATACTAACCCAAGAAGAGAAAAGCTAAACTAGGGTCGGGCCTGAGTTGGGCTGCCTACGTACTCACATTAGGGTGAGATTAGACCGAGCGTAATTCTGGCATATCAGCCCGTGCCGAGGTTAAAGGGTGTGTTGTGTGTGCACCGAAGGTGGCTTAGGATCTAGTCCGGTAGACTAGGGTTGAGTTGACCGGGTTGGTCAAGTGCTTGGCTTGATTGTTTGGGGCCGGTAGGCCAAGGTTGAAGCCCGGTAGGTTTAGGCCCGATAGGCCGAGAGGAAAACCGGTAGACTAGGGTTCGGCCCGGTAGGCCTAGGGTTAAGCTCGGTAGGCTTGGATTGGCCCGGTAGGCCTAGGGTTAAGGTCCAAATTTAGTTTTATGATCCTTAAAAGTTGCTTATGAGTTTGGAGGGATTTTCCCAAAATTATCCAAGTTGATTGGGCTAACCATGGTTAAGACATGGATTTTAACCATGGTTAGTCGAATTAAACAAGGTAGGGGCATGTTTTGAACATTTTTTTACCCTCTTGTACCTTTCATGATTTTTGAGAATTTAACCAAGGCTTAATGGGCTCAACCATGGTTAAACCAAGTATTAACCATGGTTAAGCCCAACTAACCAGGGTTAAGCAGTGAGCATGGTCTAAAAATGATGTTTTCTATCATTTTGGAATATTTTGGATTTTTAGGGATTTTTTCAAGTTGATTTTGTGAGTTAACCATTGTTCACTCTCAATCATGGTTGAGTTAACCATGGTTAAAGCAAGGTAAAGCTTGGTTAGGGTCAAGGTGGTCCCTAGGGGTCAAGGCAAGTCTATTTGAGGGCCCCCATGGGCTATAGGCCCACTGTAGGGCCCAAAAAGCTCAAGAATTCACACTGTTGGTAATGGGATTACCAACAGTCATCGTGATATTTGGCCAAATTTGGCTCCCTGTAACTCGGGTTAGGCAGGGACCTGGGGGCCCACAACCTATGATTTTGAAGAGGGGAAAAAGGGGAACATTTTAAGTATGGGCTGGACCCCAGGGGTGGCCTGGTGTGGGCCCAACAAAGTGTCAAAGTGGCACTGCTCAACTTCACATAAAATGATGAATGTCGGCACTGGTATTGCCGACATTCTGTATGCTTTCTTTCTTTTGAGTTTTAACCCTAGTTAAGCTCAACTAGGGGTCAAGGTCTCTTTTGATGGATTGTAGGGGAGATCCTGGGGATCAAACCTGGCCCTTGGTTGGGCCCTGGGGAGGCTCAGGTGGGGCCCACGATAGCTGCAAAGACTAGCAATAGGGGTGTCGGTACTGAGTTTACCGACACCCTGAATTATTTTCAGAAATTAAAAATCAGCCTATGGGCTGCTACGGGGAGTGAACCAGGGATTCCCTCATGGGTTGAGGGACCCCCAGAACTCCACTAAGGTTGTGCTAAAAAGTGTTATGCCCTAGAGGTGGTTCCCCACACCTATGGTGGTGGGGAGACCCCCCCATTAGGATGTACCTGCAAAACCCAAAACAAAGTCCCCTGGATAGGACTAGGGGCTCACACATGTTGTAAATGTAAACAAAATGGGGGGTAGAGGGAAGCCCTACCCTACTGAGTGCTGGTGGAGGTTGAGAGTGGCGTTGCCGGTGCTGGTGGCGCCTAGTGGCTACTGGTGGCGCTGCTGCTGCAGCTGGGGAGCTACTGAATCTTGCTGAATCCTACTGGGGGAGGCCTAAGTCTGAGGAGAGGCTGAAACTTGAGTGGGGTTTCAGATATGGGGTGTTCAAGAGTGGTGGAGCTGAGACCCAGGCTATGGGGGGCACTGCCCTTTATAGGGAAGCTTAAGGGGGACTCAAAGGGCATTTGTACAATGCTTGGTGGGGCTACAGTGGCCAGAGAGGGGCTCTGTAGGTGGAAATGGGTGGTGCAGGGCATGTCTGAAGTCTACGGGTTTGGTTGAATGCAGGATAAGAAAACAATGGGTGTCGGCACTAGGATTTCCGACACCCTCAAAACAGTGAAAGTTTGGGGTGTCGGTAATCCCATTACCGACACCCAGGGTATTTGTCCACAGGGTGTTAACTCTGGCCTGCAAGCGGTATGATTGAGGTTTTTTTTGAATTTCTGGGCCTAGGCTTGGGCCCAGGCCGAGGGTTTGGACTCCTATGGGCATCTAAGGGCTTGGGGTTAAGCCCTAAAGACCTAGGGCTTAGCTAGGGCTCGATCTTCCTAGGTTTTGGACTAGGCTTGAGCTAAGCTCGGGCTAGGCTTGGGCTAGGGCTAGGGTTAACTAGGGTTAAGACCTAGGGTTAGGCTAGGGTTACACCTAGGGTCTGTCTTAGTCCACTGGGGTTTGTTCCAGGGTTAAGGGTCTAGGCCAGAGATTAACTGTGGTTAAGGGGCTTAACCAAGGTCGGCAAAGGGTGTAAAAATTGGTTACTTACAACTGCTCCTCTTTGTCTGAGAATGTCGAGATTGGCAATTGAACGACAAAGACTAGAATCATCTGATTCTTACTCTAGGATTGGGTTTAAGGAAATATAGCAGGATGCTGTGCAAGTGGTGAATGCATGTGAAGTGATAAGGACTACTGCTAGAGGATAGCGGGTAGCTGGGGAAGTTGTGATCGAAACGGTGTCTCCTAGAGCGGATCCACCAAGTCAGTCGAAGGGCACATGAGGTGTTAGGAACACACGGGGTGTCCTAGAAATGCATGCGGTGAGAGCTGAAATGTCAATAAGGTATGTTTTTGTCACTTAAGACTCGTAAGTGGTGGACATGCAAGGTATCGGCATATTGACTCGGCATCAATGGAGACCTAGTATGTCGAGAACGCACAGGGGCGTCTCTTGGAGGGACATGCAGCGAGTGTCGGCATATTGACTCGGCGTCAATGGAAACTCTATGATGTCACAACAGGCGAGGTATCGGCATGTTGACTCGGTGTCAATAGAGACCTAGGCTGTCAAGGACGTACGGGGACGTCGCTAAGAGGGACATGTAGTGAGTGCTGAGGTGTCGAAAAGGTATGTTTTCGTCGACGGAGACTTGTATGTCGAGATCACACGGGGGTGTCTCTGGGGGGACACACTGGCAAGTCTGTACTGTGACGAGGTTACCACGTAGCACCCAGGATGTCAAGGACACATGGAGGTGTCACAAAATGAGGACAAGCTAGTGACACTGTGGTGTGACGAGATTGTCACGGAGCACTAGGGTGTCTAAGACACACGGGGGCGTCACTCAAGAGAGGACATTCAGGTGGTGTACACTGTAAAGGTACACACGGGATGTCAAGGACACGCGGGGGGTGTCACAAAGGTTTTGAGGCATGATGCCTGAAGAAGTAGAGTTGCCCAAGGTGGGTTGTACTCGATCATGTGGATATGATGCTATGCTGTCATGTGCACGGAAATGCTTTCTCATGACTCTATGGCGATTCGCAGTTGTCGGAGATGCGCATCGGCTTCCCTTACTTGCTTGCCGAGGCTGCTTGGTGCAGATTGGTACAACTGGATTTTGATACCACAAGTTATTTTGGAAAATCTTTTTAGAAAGTGTAGGAGACTTTTATAAAGGCATTAGTTTTGACAAAAAATGCTTAGTTAGCCTTTTAGATTTGTTAGTAAATTGCCTAGATTAGGGCTTTGAACCGTTTTTCACTCTCGGAAAGAGGAGTATGATTCAGAGCAGGACACTACAGGGGATGGACAGGCTTGTCCGGATGCGTTGACATCTGATAGGCTTCTGAACTCCTACTGGGGAAGAGCATTGTTGTGAGCTGTCGGAAGCTTCTACTGGGAATATGCCCTTTTTGAAATCTCTGTTGGGGATATAAGTTCACTGAAAGAGACTGGTTTCTTGGGATAGTTGGGGGAATCTAGTGAGTCTGATTGCCATCGAATAGTGTTGCCAAACCGGTTTCAGCTTTTCCTCCCTTTTTTACCCTTAGAATGACCAAGTTATGGGGTCCACATAATTTTTGCGCGATGAGGCCGTTGTCAGTTTTCCTCATGCCTACGAAGCTGATTGAGTTTTGTCCCTTTTTTACCCATAGTCATGAGACTATGTCTGGGAGTCGCGTAATGTTTGCGTAATGAGGCCGCTTCCAGTTTTCACTCATGCTCGCGACTGGGTTGGAAAACTTGATTTGCTGAGAAAAATAGATCTTCTCCCGTCATTGCCCTAAATGGCGCTCCCCTGGGGGATAGAGGTGATATTTCCGCTGGGGGAAGTGGATGTGATATTGCGCTTGCACTCGTAGTTTCTAGGGAATCTAGAAGGACTTTAGAGTAGGACGAAGCGTAGGCTAGGGGATCGAAGTTTGGGACACCTGGAGGGATTGTTGGTTTGCTTTCCCTTGGAGTTTTTTTTTTGCTCCACTGGGGAATGTCTCTTCTGATAGAGGTCGACCCTCTGGGGAATTTTTTTCCGTTTGGGAGAGAGTTTACTTCCACTGGGGGGGGGAGTGATTCCACTGGGGGAATACGGAGAGAAGCGGTTTCTACTGGGGAGAGGTTGTCCCCACTCGGGGTTTGTTTGGTTCCACTGGGGATGAGGGAAGTTGATTCTGTTGGATATGGGGTCCGGCGAGGGGGTCCCTAACTTTTGGAAATGTTTCAACTTCTATTTTGGGTTTTCCTTTGATGAAAATTTTGTAAACTTTGGTGCCGACCCTGCTGGGGAAGTGAATTGAATTTTGTTTGAGGAGAAAGTCTAGAGAGGTTGTCTTTGCGGGGAATCTCTAGCTTTGAGAATGTTTCGAATTCTATTTTAGGTTTTTCTTGGATGAAAACTTTGTATACTTGAGGGTCGATTCATCTGGGAAGTCGGGAGGATGGACCCTATGGGGAATGACTCTGTGGGGAGAATCGGTGAGGTGTCTCTTTTTGGAGAGAAGAGATTCTGCTTAGGGAGAGTTGGGGGATGATTATCCCTTTTTGTGATCGCACCTGATTTATCAGGTTGCCTACGTACCCTTTGTACGATCAGGTCATGACGTAGTTCAGCAAATGCCACAGGCTGGCAAGGGAGGGTGTCCATGAAAAGGTTTTATGAAAGAAAGATTGTTAGGCTCGAAGGGGCTAACTAGCGAATTTCATTGATTTCTTGTAAAAGGGTTAACAATGTTGGAAAAAAGGAGTGTGCTAAAGATGGCCTCCTGTCATTTCTCGGAGAAACTAAGAGTGCAAAGTGCCTATCAGATCTAGACCCTAATCGTAATATCTCTTGACTTTATCCATGTTGATGGGCTTTGGGAGACCTTCGTTGTCCATCTGTTCGAGCCGAAGGGCACCACCAGAGAATTTATCTCGGATGATGTACGGGCCTTCGTAGTTTGGTGTGAACTTGCCCCTCGGATCAGGGCGGTTTGGCAACACTTTCCAGAGAACTAGGTCACCGACTTCGATGCTGTGAGGCTTGACCTTCTTGTTGAATGCCCTAGCCATACGCCTTTGATAGGCTTGTGACTGATCGATGACTTTCAGTCGTCGTTCCTCAATCAGATTCAGGTGCTCATATCGGCTATGTTCTCATTCTACTTCTGACAGCTCTACTTCTATTAACACACAGAGTGATGGAATCTGCACTTCGACAGGGAGGAGTCTTGTACAAGAGATCACCAAATTTGATTTGGCTGAGATGCCTCGACTCCGGTGAAGCAGCACAGGTAGTCAAAGAGGTTCACGGAGTAGCTTGCGGCCCACACATGAATAGGTTAATGCTCTCTAAGAAGATTCTCAGACTAGGTTACTACTAGTCTACAATAGAAGCCGACTGTTGTAAGCATGTACAGAAGTGCCTCGACTCCGTGAACTTCTTCAACTACCTGTACTGTTTAACTGGTCTGACGTCTAGGTTTAGGGGTAGTCTGTGTACCATCAATGCTGGGTCCAGGCCAGGCATGTCTACGTATGACAAGGCGAAGACATCACTGTAGCTCTTCAGAAAGCTGATCATATCTATCCTTTGCTAAGGGTTCATGCTTATGCCAATTCTGACTAGCTGTGGGTTGTCCTTGGATCGAAGGTTCACTGTTTCGGTATCCTCAATGTTTAATTGCAGGAGTCCTTCACTGCGTTCCAGAAGGTTCAGGAGTTCCTGAGGCAGTTCCTCTCCCTGCTCTGAGTCATATTCCACTTCTGTTAGTTCGAGAAGGGTTTCAGGGGTAGCCCTAGTACAGGCGATTTCCTAGCAAATCAATTAGCTAAGTCTAGCATGCTTATGATTTTTATTTTTTGGTGGCTTCAGGACACTAGGTCTTCCAGGGGAAGAGTCTGTGTGATTTTCGTCATCAGCCAAAATGCTTTGATGCAAAACATAATTTTGAGTCAAAAGTCAGATTTCATTTATAAAACAGTATGATTATTTACAAAAGTTGACTCAAACAAAAGAAAGAGGCCGACAGTGGCCTGTCATTTGGATTTTGCAAACGGGAGCAAAGAGAAATAGAAGGAGAAGAAGGGTGATGCTTGTTCACTGCTTGACCTTTCCTGCACTGTTGCTGCCCCGACCCTAGCTAGCCTCGATCGTGAGAGCCTAAGTCCACCAACAGATCAGTGGCTGGCGACTGGATGACGCTTCAGCGTTGTTAGAGAGGGTGCAAACCTACTCTCCCACTAGGTATTCTGCTTCTGCTACAGCATCTTCGACAGTCAGCTCATCGAACAAAGTAGCTATACTGAAGATCTCGAGGTCTGGATTCCCTGACAATTCATCATCAAGCTGAGGGGTTGAGGTAACGGGTATAGTAGGGTAAGGCTCAAAGGTTACGATCGGGAAGGTCACTGAGATGTGGGGTCGAGGTTTTGGTTTCATCGACCAGTTGTTCTTCTGTGTGAGCTCGGTAAGATAGTCCTGATATGTGGGCCTGTTGCCCAATCCGAAGGGTGCGGTGTACCGCGGAGGAGTGTATCTCTTCTTCATTCCCTGATTTCAGGCTGCAAGACTTGCCCCTGGTTGGTAGTTCATCTTCGCCATCATCTTGACAAATGGCGGGATCTACTTCTTGCTCTGCTCTTCTATCTGGGCGGTAGAGCTGACTTGCTCAAATTGGTAAGACATGAAGGATGTGCCCTGCCCGAGCTCCTGTAAGTCCCTGATGGAACTTGCCAATTCCTCTGATGGTACCACGACCAAGTGGTCGTCTTGGATGAATTTGATTCTCTGGTGCAGAGAAGAGGGAATGGCTCTGGCCGCGTGAATCCACGGCCTCCCTAGGAGCATGGTGAATGAGGCAGGCACATTTACCACTTGAAAGTTTGTAGTAAATTGAGTAAGTCCGACTCTGATAGCCAGATCGATGTCGCCCAGATTCTGTCGTGTTGAGTTGTCGAAATCCCTTATCGCCCTAGGTCTCTTCTTCACCTGGCTAAGATCCATCCCCAGGCTTTACAGTGTTGACAGTGTGCAGACGTTCAAGCCAAAGCCGTTGTCAATTAGCACTGAAGAGAGGGTTCTGTCCATGCACTATACTGCAATATAGAAGGCTCGGGTATGGTCCCTGTCTCCGTCCGGTATCTCTTCTTCTGTAAAGGAGATAACTCATGGTTCTAACACTTGCGCTACCATATGCCCTAGCTTCTCGGGCGTGATGTCTGGTGTTACATGGGTACTGTTGAATACACAGAGGAGTTGCTTCCTGTGATGTTCAGAGATCAAAAGAAGACCCAAGATTGAGATCTGTGCTGGGACTTTACCTAACTATTGCGTGATGTTAAACTCTTCTGCTTTCTCTAGAATTTTGAGCAGAAGTGCAGATTCTGTCGATTCTTTCTCAGGGTTTGGTACCCCTGCCACTTCTGTTTCTTTCTCTTTCCCTTTCCCTTTTGCCAGCTCAGTTGCCGGTGGTTGGTACACCCAGTCAGAACAGGTGAGGTTGGCTATGCTCTCGCTCTCAATGATGAGAGAGCGGGGAGCAGGTACATGGTTGAGGGAGAAAGGCTAAGAAGAGATGGGAGGAATTCAGACTGGCCTGATTTAGGTGGAGGCTTGGGCTGGAGCCGTGGGTTAATTGGAGATGCAAGGGATTGTGTAGACAATCTGCTCTCTGTCAGTTTCAAGAGCGGGGATTTGGACTGGAGCCTGAATAGACTGTATGTTTGTTAGAGGGAGAGGGATAATGACTGGTTGTCTGTAGGAGGGCCTGATGATGCCATCGTCTACTACCGGTGCGAGACGTCTAGGTTACCCTGCCCCGGGCTCTTCCTATTGTATGAAATTAATCTGGTTGTTATGTGGGGGCAGTGGAGCCTGGTTGATACTGACATTGCTTAGGGCTAGATCAACCCTACCTTCATCCAGGAGATCCTAGATGGCGCACTTGAGGCTGATGTAGTGGTTGGTTACATGGCATGGGCCTTGGTGAAAGGCGCAGTGTTGATTGACATCATAGTTCTTACTTCTCTTGTCTGTGGGTAAGAGGGGTGTAGGGCTTTTTAAGGCAAGAAGACCCTGTTTGGTTAGAAACTCTAGCAATTGGCTGAGAGAGAAGGGAAAATGAGTGAAATTTTGAAGGGGCTTGTTCTGGTGGTTCTACCCCTGGTTAGGTCGGGCTGGCCGGGTGTTTCTGCTGACTGGTTGAGCTAGAGCTGCTGGAGCTACCGAAATTCTGATGGGTGCTGTAGGAGCCACCATGTTCACACTTTCCTTCTTTTTATGGTCCCGTGGACCGCTATTCCTGCTGGACGAGGCTATCGTTTTCGGAGGATCAAGCCCTAAGCTGGAGTGGATTGCCCCACTCTTTATGGCTGTTTCAATACAGGCACCAGTCTTAACGATGGTGCCGAAGTCAACTACAGGCAAGGTGACCATCAAAGTAGAATAGGGCTGCTTCAGTGTGCCCATGAACATGTTTGCGAGTTCTTCCTTCGGGATAGGTGTAAGGATTTTGGCCGCCATTTCCCTCTATCGGGTGGCGTACTCCAGGAATGATTCGTTATTGCGTTGGCTCATCTGTTTGAGCTAGCTCCGCTGAGGCCGGAGCTCTTGATTAAAAGAATATTGCTCCACAAAGCAGTCCATGCCATCCTACCACGTCTTGATCCTCTGTTTGTCCACAAACATCCACCAAGTTAGGACTGCTCCCTTTAGGCTTTTCTGGAAGTACTGTATGAGGAGAGGCTGGTTCTTCTGGTGTAGGAGCATGTCACCCAGGTATAACTGCAAATGCTGTTTTGGACAGCTTGACCCATCATACTTATTGAAGTCTGGGACCTTAAACCCTACCGGTACAACCTCCCCTGTAGAGAAGGTTAAGTCCTCGAGAAATAGACTAGTGCTGGTAGAAGCACCTTTCATCCTTTTCAGCTCTTCCTTCATCTCCTTGATCACTTCGTGCTGATCACGAAGACTTGTCATTGTGTCTGTCGAAGAGGATGCTCTATCATGATTATGTGGGAGGCCTTGGGCTGCTCCACCCCATCACAATGTTCATACTACATGTCTCCTCCGCCTACAGCGGGTCCAGTGTTGGGGATGATGAAGGGGTTTTGGGGAGGTTCAGGGATGGGTTGTTCGGCTGACTCGCCAGTCGGGTTTCTAGAAGCGGGTTCTTCGATACGGGTACCCAAGAGAATTGTCAAGGAATCCAGGACCTTGTCCAGCTTGGACTGTATGGTCGTAATGTCCCTTTCGTGAGACTATAGGATCTCATTTGTTTTTTGTTACTGGTCAGCTAGTTCTGCCATTACGTTTGAACTGCTTTCTGACTGCGCTCTGATGGGTACTCGCTCTGCGATCGGTATTTCTGTTAGGACCGTGTCTTCTACGTTTGTGAGAAGTGCAGTGATGGATCAAGTCATGGGTCGGCTCATGCAACTAAAAAGAATGCAACGGCTAATCACGATTATGCATGATGCAAGACAGGAAATGCAGGAAAGATTTTCATTAATTACAGTGATTGAGTTAAGTTAGTACAGGACTGTGACTCAAATAAAGAGAAAAGACTCAACCCTAAGCAGGTCCATCAGGGATGACAAAGTTAAGCGGTCGGGGCACGCCTTCAAGGTCCATTATCTATTGTTGGAGGGATATGATTTCAACCTCCATGCGTTTAATTGTTTCCGAGGCGTTGATCATGTGAGATCCGTACTGACGGATCAGGTTGGTCATCTCTGTCTTTGCACTATTAAGCTGTTCTTGATGGAAGTGCAACTAGGCCTTGATGATGGAGGTCTCTTGTGCATCATCCCTGCATTGTTTCTAAAGAGACTGGAATGTGTGCTCGAGCCGGTCGACCTGTTCTTGCATAGCTAGGAGTTCGCGATCCCGCTCTGCCTCCTGTTGCCTGAATATGCGTTGGGCTTTCCGAAGCCACTCCTTTTTCTCCTGGATGTATAACTGTCTTTCTAGGAAGAAGTCTATCCAAGGAACCACCATTTCTACTATAGGTATGGTTCCGCGAGATGGAGCTGCAACTGGTATACGCAGTTCCCTGGGTGCTGGCATACCGGGTAGAATGTCAAGGTTTTCCACCCACAGTCGGTATGCAGAATCGGTTGGTGGTCCTGTTGTGACTACGAAGTCCGGCCACCGGTCTCTCCGTGAGCTTCGCCAATCTGTTTGGAATCGGTGGGTGAGGCGTTTAGACTGCACCGTGAAGTCGACGAATTCCTATTCTAGGTTGTCTATAACCAGGATGCACTGAGGGAGCCCAAACTATTTAAGGACTAGGAGTGGTATGTAGGCTGTAGAGCCGGTGACCCGTACTAGGACCATACATCGTCTTCCTGCTATGACAACGTGTGGTAGCTGTCTGCGAACCAGTCACACACAATCCCACGTGATCTACTCCTCTGTCAGGTTCTGGAGAAGCCGGTAGAGAGTCTTGACGTCAGAAGTCACAATCTGGCCATGATTCTGTGAAATCTTCCTGGGCAGGCTGTATGCATCTCGAGGTATGTTGAATACTAGCAAGATGGTAGGCAGGTGTGAAACCAGCCACAGATGTAGAAGCGGTGCACTGGCGTGGAAGATGCCCTTTCTGTGTTCTGCTGCTAGGTTGAGAGCCCTGAGGAGCTCTGCAAGAATGATCGGGACAACCTTCTTTGACTCCAGCATGTCATCAATGATCCCTGTCAGTACTGAGTCGGCAAAGGTGTGGCTTTTCGGGAACACCAGTTGCGACATGATGATCAGTGTAAAGGCATTGAGACCAGGGAGCTCCGCTGCTAGGGAGTCATGGTCCCACCTCTGCCAGTGCAGTTTCTCAAGGAATTGTATGGATACCCTATTGTAAGTGCCACTAGGATCGTACTGCAAGGAGGCAGGCTTGATTCGTATGAACCTTGAGAGGTCTACCTAGAAGTTTGCCTTGTAGCATGGTACTATAGCATCGCCTTCCATGTTTAAGCCCAGAATGCGCTGTATCTCCTCCAGTGTTAAACACAGCTCGTTCTTACCGAAACGGAATACCATGTAGGTAGGGTTCCAACACTGGACGGTGGCATTTATGAGGCGCTAATCTGTCTTAATTATGGACAGGTCTAAGGTGTTACCTAGTCTGTAGTACTAGGCCCAAGCGAGATGTTGATCCCGAGTTAGGGCCTCAATTGCGTCAAGGAGGGTTTTATCACATGCTCCCTGGGAAGTCAGATGTACGGGCCGTGGAGGCTGACTATTTGACGGAACAATCCCTGACGGACCTGCCATCTACCTGGACAAATATACAAACTCTGTGTAAGTGTACTGTGTATGCAGGTGAAAGATGCACAGATGATGCAAATGATGGAGATGCAATTTTTTGTTGATTTTTTTATCGGGTGTGACAAAGCACATATGCTTCGATAGCGTAGTTAGACAGAGGTCCGGTATGCTTTACCCTCGTTATTGGAAACCGGAGGCCTATTAGGTCAAGGCAAGGGATAGGTCTAAGTGAAGACCTATATGCCGGGGATTTAGATCCCATGTGCTAAGTCAAGGATGTGGGGTAGGATGTGTTTTATTACAAGCACAAGCTTGGCTCATCACATGCCCCTATGTGGGTGCTTATCCGGATAAGATGTGCTCGGGTAGTTAATCATGATGGAGACGGGTATAGGGTGTAAGCAGGTTAGGGTTTAGGGTATCCCTCCGGATTTGGCTGCTTGTATAGGCTATTCCCTGACCTAGGCTACATGCATGCATGCTGGTGTATGCAGAATTATGTTCCTAAGGATGGGGGGATCACTTAACACCGTATATCCAACTCTCTGGAAGTGACGATTGGTGTAAGCAGGAGCGTTCAGAATCGTTTCCTGAGGATAGTCACCTAGCAGGCAAAGTTCCACGGACTTCCAAGACTTTTAAGCCCTTGTTGCTGAGGATAATTATCGAACAACCATGAGTGTATTAAACTTGTTTAAAGGGTTTTAGGTTGTTACACTACTATGACATGAATGTTATGCATAGTACACAATAAAACCAAGAGAGATAAAAGAGTTAGTATTAGACTAAATCTTTAGGCATTTGAATAAATTTGAGGTTTAATTGGCTTAAACCTAGGTTCCTGGTTGAACCTTGGGTTGCTTCCCAGCAAAGTCGCCAGAGCTGTGAACAGGGATTTCGGTCCTCACACACAAGAGAGGAATGCTGTCCTAGCGATGTGGTCAGTTAATTTTATGTTTATAGTCGCCACTTATTTATTCGGTAGGGATAAATCTCATTCAATAGATAAGGTCTTGGTCTGCTTAGAGATCCAGGTAAGCGTTTTAGTTAAGCCCGGGGAAGGTGTTAGGCACCTCAGCACTTCTGTTTTACAACGGTTCCATATTTACTAGGTACAAGGCCTTTAAGATCAAGTATTAGTCAAATGCCGTTTGATTTAGTTTATACTAATCCAAGAAGGAAAAAGCTAAACTAGGGTCGGGCCCGAGTTGGGCTGCCTACGTACTCACATTGGGGTGAAATCAGACCGAGCGTAGTTCTAGCACATGAGCCCGTGCCGAGGCTAAGGGGTGTGTTGTGTGTTTACCAAGGGTGGCTTAGGGTTTAGTCCGGTAGACTAGGGTTGAGTTGATCGGGTTGGTCAAGTGCTTGGCTTGTTTGATTGGCTCTGGTAGGCCAAGGTTGAAGCCCGATAGATTTAGGTCCAATAGGCCAAGAGGAAAACCGGTAGACTAGGGTTCGGCCCGGTAGGCCTAAGGTTAAGCCCAGTAGGCTTGGATTGGCCCGGTAGGCCTAGGGTTAAGCCCGGTAGGCTTGGATCGGCCCGGTAGGCCTAGGGTTAAGCTTTGTAGGCTTATATCGGCCCAGTAGGCCTAGGGTTAAGGTCCAAATTCAATTTTATGGTCCTTAAAAGTTGCTTATGAGTTTGGAGGGACTTTACCAAAATTACCTAAGTTGATTGGGCTAACCATGGTTAAGACATGGATTTTAACCATAGTTAATCGAATTAACCAAGGTAGGGGCATGTTTTGAACATTTTCCTACCCTCTTGTACCTTCCATGATTTTTGAGAATTTAACCAATGCTTAATGGGCTTAACCATGGTTAAACCAAGTATTAACCATGATTAAGCTCAACTAACCAGAGTTAAGTAGTGAGCATGGTCTAAAAATGATGTTTTCTATCATTTTAGAATATTTTGGATTTTTAGGGATTTTTCCGTATTTTTTCAAGTTGATTTTGTGAGTTAACCATGGTTAACTCTCAATCATGGTTGAGTTAATCATGGTTAAAGCAAGGTAAAGCTTGGTTAGGGTCAAGGTGGTCCCAAGGGTCAAGCTAAGTCTAGTGGAGGGCCCCCATGGGCTATAGGCCCACTGTAGGTCCCAAAAAGCTCAAGAATTGATACTGTCGATAATGGGATTACCGACAGTCATCGTGATTTTTGGCCAACTTTGGCCCCCTGTAACTCGGGTTAGGCACGGACCTAGGGGGCCCACAACCTATGGTTTTGAAGAGAGGAAAGATGGGAAAATTTTAAGTCTGGGCTGGACCCCAGGGGTGGCCTGGTGTGGGCCCCACAAAGTGTCAAAGTGGCACTGCTCAGGTTCACATAAAATGATGAATGTCGGCACTGGTATTGCCGACATTTTGCATGCTTTCTTTTTTTTTAGTTTTAACCCTAGTTAAGCTCAACTAGGAGTCAAGGTCTCTTCTGATGGATTGTAGGGGAGATCCTGGGGATCAACCCTGGCCCTTAGTTGGGCCCTGGGGAGGCTCAGGTTGGGCTCACGATAACTGCAAAGACAAGCTGTAGGGGTGTCGGTACTGAGTTTACCGACATCCTGAATTTTTTTTAGAAATTAAAAATCAGCCTATGGGCTGCTACAGGGAGTGAACCAGGGGTTCCCTCTTGGCTCTCGGGACCCCCAGAACTCCACCAAGGCTGTGCTAAACAGTGTTATGCCCTCGGGGAGGTAACCCACACCTATGGTGGTGGGAGAGACCCCCCCATTAGGGTGTACCTGTAAAACCGAAAAACAAAGTCCCCTGGATGGGACTAGGGGCTCACACATGCTGTAAATGTAAACAAAATGGTGGGTAGGTGGAAGCCCTACCCTACTGAGTGCTGGTGGAGGCCGAGAGTGGCGTTGCCAGTGCTGGTCGCGCTGCTGCTGCAGCTGGGTAGCTACTGAAGCTTGGTGAATCCTACTGGGGGTCGCGCTGCTCCTGCAGCTGGGTAGCTACTGAAGCTTGGTGAATCCTACTGGGGGAGGCCTAAGTCTGAGGAGAAGCTAAAACTTGACCAGGGGTTTGGATATGGGGTGTTCAAGAGTGGTGGAGCTGAGACCCAAGCTGTGGGGGGCACTGCCCTTTATAGGGAAGCTTAAGGGGGACTCAAAGGGCATTTGTACAATGCTAGGTGGGGCTTCAGTGGCCGGAGAGGGGCTCTGCAGGTGGATATGGGTGGTGTAGGGCGTGCCTGAAGTCTACAGGGGGGGTGGTTGCACGCAGGAAAAGAAAACAATGAGTGTCGGCACTAGGATTGCTAACACCCTTAAAACAGTGAAAGTTTGGGTGTCGGTAATCCCATTAGTGACACCCAGGGTATTTGTCCACAGGGTCTTAACCCTGGCCTGCACGCGGTATGATTGAGGTTTTTTTTTTTATTCCTTATTCCAATGCACTCTTTGACCTAGAGGAGGGGTGAATAGGTCTACTTTAATTTTTTCTACCAATTTTAATTTTAATCAATCACACACATCTAAACTCACTTGAACACACAAGATTTTTTACGTGGAAAACCCTTCCGGGAAAAACCACGGGACCTAGTCCAGCACAGAATCCACTATGAGAAAATTTAAACAATACAAGACTCGAATCTTACCCAACCGGACACACACAACGTTCCTCGGTATCAATTACATAGCTTGCAAACCACGAACACAGCACGTTTGATCTCCGCAACAGCAGCTCCGGTTCCTCACTGGCCAATCTTACTCAAAGTGATCAACCACGGTCTCCGAAGACCGATCTCCGTCCTTGACAGCTTTAGCACAGGCTAGAGCAACAGTGGGTTTTTGGGTTTATGGAAGCCCTAGGGTGATCTCTTAATGTTTAAGGATCATTTATGCAAAGTATAGAAAATTTGCTTTAGAACCATGCAAAATCTAGAGGCCAACTAAAGGAGATGAAGATCAATGAAACAAAAAGTTTTCATAAACTCCAATTGATGAAAACTCTAAAAAGTTTTCATAAACTCTAAAAAGTCTCCAATTGATCATCTTCACGGATTGGGAGAAGTCCCCTATATATAGGAAAGGTCCAAGGGATTAGAAGTTTCTAAAAAATGGTTTTAGAAAGTATTTTTCATATCAGGGTCGACCCTGGGGGTCCCTAGGTCGACCCATCATAGCAAAATCACTTTCCAAACAAGAAACCATATCAGGGTCGACCCATCAGGCACATTCGGTCGACCGGATGGTCCTTAGGGTCGACCCTCACATTTTTCACTCTCTGCAAAAAATCATGGTACAAATTGGGGGCTCTTCAGGGTCGACCCAAAACGGTCAGGGTCAACCCTGGGGTGCATAATTTTGGTTTTTCAATTTTTTTTTAACCATTGAATGCATTCCCCTATCACCTCTTCTCCAGTATGACTTATTGTTAGTGATGAATGAGTATTTTCATGAGGTATCATAGGTTAACTAGGTCTCTCTCATAATCCCAACTTTTGAGCCACTATGAGTGATGAGGCTTCAAGATCCTTCACGGATTCTTCTTCACTTTGTCTTCAACCCAGATGAGACCTACTATGATCTAAATACAACATTTTGGGCTCAGAATTTTACCAACAACATTTTGACTTTACATTTTTAAATTTCTGGGCCTGGGCTTGGGCCCAGGCCGAGGGTTTGGACTCCTATGGGCTTCTAAGGGCTTGGGGTTAAGCCCTAAAGACCCAGGGCTTAGCTAGGGCTCGATCTTCCTAGCTTTTGGACTAGGCTTGAGCTAAGCTCGGGCTAGGCTTGGGCTAGGGCTAGGCTAGGATTAACTAGGGTTAAGACCTAGGGTTAGACTAGGGTTACACCTAGGGTTTGTCTTAGTCCACTGGGGTTTGTTCTAGGGTTTAGGGTTAAGGATCTAGGCTGGGGATTAACCGTGGTTAAGGGGCTTATCCAAGGTCGACAAGGGGTGTAAAAATTAGGTACTTACATGTAATACATTTGCCTAGGTTGATATGAACAGTTTTCTAATTTCTCTTGTCGTTGTTTTGTAATGCTTGCCGTGCTTTCACAGAAGTAGAAGGCTTTCTCTGGAGTCTTAGGATGCACTATTGTCACAATTATTAACTACTCTGTGATGCCATTGCTGTGAAACAGTGCTCATAATCAGGGAAGTTGCCACATCTAAAAGAAAAGTTCATAACCTCTTTTTCGTCCCATGCATCATGGTTTATTGTTTTTTTCTCTTTATATTTGACTTTATTGTAATTATTTTTGTTAGATTTTAATGTTTTAGTTGGAAAAGAAGTTTTAACAAATCTGCCATGACTAGAGGCAAGAGACGGATTCGCCCATCACCATGGAAGTTATTGGAACTTTTCGCATCCAGAACATGCGTTACATGTACTTATTTTTCAAACTAAACTATTTCTTTTTCTTTCTAAGAATAACTCTTTTCAACTACTCTCTTTCTCTTTCTTATGCATGTGAATAACCAAATAGGCACAAAATCTTTGTTTATCTTTACCATTTGGGAATTTTCAGATTCTGGCCAAATAACATTAGCACGAGAACACAAAGGTGGGTATTTTAATTGAATTATTCTTTTAAATGTGTAATAATCCCTAAATTTCTTACAATGTATTTTTTTCGGAAAACACCATTATTGTTGTTGTTTCAGGAGATTCTTCTATTGGGCGCCAAAAGGACATTTCAACATTATTGGGATCCTTGCAAATTGTGCTGGGGCATTGCCCTGTTACTTCCTCAACTATAGTGTATCAACTATATTGCATGTAAGCAGTCCAAATGATTAGAAATAATTAATGGATTTTGCCTTTTTTTGGATCTCATTGTGAATTAGATATGATTGTGCCCATGTAGTGTAATTTTTAATGTTACATGTCTCTATTTGTCGTTCTTAGCCCTTTTTTTTAAAAAAATATTTTGTTTTGTTGTTCTTCTTTTATTCTATCTTTTCTAGTTTCATCTATTTGTTTTTCCATGCATCGTACGGGGTGTTTGCTAGTATCTCATCACACATTATTTTATTTTTTATTTTTTTTATGAGAGATATCATTTATCTACATTAGTAAAGTCAGACGGGTAGAAGTTAGCTTGGGCAGTGGAGCTCTTGCAACTCATACCCAGGTCGGATTAGATCCCTAGACCTCCTACATGGAAGGCCACATCCCTACCACTTTCCATTTTCAATCACAAATCACTTCGACTTTATATTAAGGAAATTGGCAGTCCTATCACCTGTCATTTTCTATAATCCCTAAAGTTGGGAGAATATAATAAAAAGTAATTGAATCATTTGTGGAGAACTCCATAGGATTCTGGTGAGATCCAAGAGAGCCAGTAATTTATCTCTTCTGCATAGCATTATTGTAAACTAGCGCGTGGCACGTGCGATGCACGTGAGAGTGAGGGGAAGAGGAGTTAACCATAGTTAATAGGAGTTAAAAGGGGCACGTGTTAACCTGCGGGTGCGATTGAACTCTCCTCGAGTTCAATCACGATTGACTATGATTTTATTCTTTAAATAGATGAGGGTAGTTTGGGAATTAAAGTAAAACATTAAATTAAAGTTTTGTTTTATATAAGGGTAGTTTAGGAATTTCAGAAAATTCAGGCTACTTGCCTCTCCCATTATAATAGTAAAGATAAAAAATGAGGCACAATATCCTTCTTTCTCCTAATTCCGATTGTGCAGTCTCCTACTAGTTTTTTATATTTTTAAATAAAAAGATAAAACAAAACAAAACAAAAATAATAGCTTAGGCAAAAAACACTCACACTATTTTGTTATCTTATACGAAAATCGGGAGAGGATAACCGGAAAGTGGACATACCATTGCTTCTTCTAATACACCGGTTCATCATAGAGCTAGACCTCACTTGATCACGTCTGCATCACCAAGACCACAAAGACCCATAATGACTTGGTCGACACGTTGGCGTTCATTAGACGTATGGAAGTATAAAAACTGACTTGGGATCATCTCCAGCTGCTGCTGGCGAAGAGATTGCTAGCACGCCTCCCATAGTGGCACATCCCCTTTATACACCTATTAAGGTATTGCACATGAAATTCGACACTTTGATTGGCGTACACAATAGAATACTCTCGCAGGGGCTAACAATGGGTATGCCCCCGAAAAACTTGAGGGCCAAGCTCATCATCTTATCACGTATGTTTCTGCCCGTTTATATAAAATATATTTTCCCTCATAAGTTTAGGGGAAACTAGAGCCCACTGTCCCTTAGCTCCGCCCCTCTCCTAGGCTACACTCCTATTGATAGTATAAGATTTTATTTTTTTTCAAAATTTCAGGGGCTATTGCCCATGACCCTCGATAGCATTGTGATGCCTTGGAAATGAGTGATGACTGTCTCCTCACTAGCACCAACAAGAGCCATGTCATAAAAATTACAGAAACGCTACACCAATTGGCAACAAGTATCAAACAATCTCCCTATATAGACGCAATACTACACACTTACACCTTTTGGAAAAAATTGGCTTAGTGCCTATGGGCTAACAATCCTTTTAAAATTATGTGCTACCTTCAAGATTGTGCTGGACAGCACTAAAGGAGAAGATCCCAAGTCCTCGTTGAAAGACGAGAGCAAAACTTCTAATCAGCACCTAATAACTTCTAATCCGCACCTAATACCAAAATTATTACTAGGGGTCACATAATCAATTGAAATTTGATACCTTAAATATCTAATTGATTGCTCATTTAATGCACTATATCTTCATTCCAGCCAATAGAATGGTGAAAATGTTGTTTGCTAATTGCCTTTTTGTCTTTTCTGAGAGAGCAACATCAATCCCTAATTGCTCATTTAATGCAAGGAAGGGGTTTTTACATATCAACTGCTACGTTTTTCATGATTTGCAAATGTTGTTACGTGTAATTGCAAATACCATGGTTAAAGTAACTAAAAGCATTCTTAGCAGTCTCACCAAAATAACCTTTTAGTCAAAATGGTGAGCCAAATAGCTAAAAAGTGCTTAAAATGGTTTCCGGCAGCCTCACCAAAACTCTTTAAACTCACAATTTGATTTGGTGAGTGTACAGTACTCACTAACTTTGGTGAGTCATTGTACACTCACCAAAGTTAAAAATCTCTATTTCCCTCCTTTGTGGGCCCATACAAATAAAATAAAGGTTTCTCTCTCCCTCTTTTTTATTGTTGAAGTGACACAAATAATAAAATAATGAAAGTTTTGGCTATTTTGGTAAGGCTGCGGGGAGTGTTTTAAAAAAGTGGCTCACCAACATGACTTTTTGTGAGTTTTGGCTATTTTGGTGAGTGAAATTCGGTGAGGCTGCTAGGAATGCTCTAACCTTGGTTTTAAAAAAATTAAAATTTTAATGTATCCCCTTTTTAACTCCCTTTAACAGTGGTTAGATCAACTAACCCTTAAGGTTTAAGCATCTAACCTTTGTTTTAAAAAAAAAAAACTTAACATGTCTTTTAACTCCCTTTAATTGTAACTAACCCTTAGAGTTAAAGAATCTAACCTTGGTAGTAAAAAATTTAAATTGTCCCCTTTTAACCATCTTTAACTTTGGCTAAGATTCACTAACCCTTTAGGTTAAAGCATCTAACCTTCGTTTTTAGAAAAAAAAAAATATATATATATATTAACATGTCCATTTTAACTCCCTTCACCTGTGGTTAAGATTCCCTAACCCTTAGGGTTAAAGCATCTAGCCTTGGTTCTTAGAAAAAAATACCGTCCCCTTTTAACTCCCTTAGGGTTAAAGCATCTAAACTCGGCTTTTAGAAAAAAAAAAAAAATTAATATCATGTCCCCTTTTAACTCCCTTAGGGTTAAAGCATCTAAACTCGGCTTTTAGAAAAAAAAAAAAAAAATTAATATCGTGTCCCCTTTTAACTCCCTTTAATTATGGCTAAGATTCAATAACCCTAAAGGTTAAAGCATCTAACCTTGGGTTTTAGGAAAAGGTTAAAAAAATTAACCATAGGGGCTAAAATTTATTAACCATAGTTTAAGAGTAGTTAAAGGGGTTTTTTAAGGTTATGAAATCTCTTAAAGGCATAATAGTCATTTTATTAACAATTACAAACGAAAGTCTTTAACGGAACTATGGATTGAGGTTCTTTGTCTATTGGAAAACAATGAACTCACTCATGGAGAGTTCAATCGCACCCAATGGGCTAAGACGTGTAACACGTGTCCCTTTCAACCCTTATTAATTATGGTTAAGATTCACTAACCCATGGGGTTCAATAATATAACTTTAGTTTTTTTAAAAATAAATTTAAAAAAATATTAACCTTAAGGGTTAAATTTTTTTTAACTAGAGCTGAATAGTTTTTTTTTTTTTTTTTTTTTTAAGCCAAGGTTATATTTTTGAATCCCAAAAATTAATGAATCTTAACTATAGTTAATAGGGGTTAAACGAGAAGTGTTGCCTTATGAGTGTGCAATTGAACTTGAATTATACTATTGAAATCCCAAGGATTAGTGAATCTTAACCATAATTAATAAAGGTTAAAAGGATGACGTGTGTGGCCTGTGGTTGCGATTGAACTCTCTTCCACTGAGAGTTCATCCTAATTGGAAGAGAAAATGACAAAAACGTCATTCACAATTCTTTACATTAAATGAGCAATTGGGGTTGCTCTCTTCATGAAGACAAAAAGGTTAAATAGCAAATGACATTTTCTATGGCTGGAATGAAGATATAGTGCATTAAATGAGCAATTAAGCTGATATTTGAGAAGTCAAATTTCAATTAGTTATGTGAGCCCTAATACCAATTTTGGTATTAGGTGTTTGCCCAGGCCAATTAAAAGATGCCCCACGTCATGCTGTATGACAAATATTAAATACTCCCGTTAGTAAAAAAAAAAAAAGTCAGTGTGGCTTGACTTATTTTGTTTTTTCTAATGTTAGGTCAACCCTAATATTGAGCATGTGATAATTTAATTAAATGGTTATGATTCAGAACTTGGAGAGTACCGTAGACTTGGAAACTAGACAATTTAGTAAACACCCCGGGATACACGGAATGGTAGAAAAAATATGATAAAAAGACAATTAGGCTTTAGAAGGATTACCAAAAGAAAACAGAAATATAGAAATATTAGATAAGATAGTTTGATTCCTCTAGTGACTACAAGTGAGATATAAATTCAAGAAAAGCTGATATGAGTTGGACCCAAGTCTCATATGTCCATGCGGTGTTGGCCTACTGTGTGTTGTGTGTTTACCATTTACCAAAAAATCAAGAGTGTTATACTTATTCTATGGACGTGCTTGGGGGTTCACCCCTTCAGTCCCACATCAGTAACCAATGTCTTCCCTTTGTGGCTTATAAGGCTCCTCCCTATTTACAAGAGATATGCCCTTTTTTAAATATATGTTGGACCCAAGTTTTATAAGCTCGTGTATGTGTGTGTTGGCCTACTATATGTGTTGGCAATTTACTCCCTAAAAAAAAAAAAAGAGGTGGTGGGAGGGGCTTCATGGGTCCCCACTGTGTGGTATAATTTTTTTCTTGATTTATGCATTGAGGGTACTTAGTGATTTGGCGAAGAGTTGCTAATTTTTTGGTATATTGGAATCTCTTTGAAGCTGGACAGAACTGTTATATCCGTGTGAAAAAAGAAAAGGCATTTCTTCCAAAAAAAAAAAAGAAAAGTATTTTAGTCATTCTATTCTTTCCAGCGTATAATGTGAATAGTGCCAACTGCTTAGTGTAGCTCCAAAATATTAGGAGTGTCTTCCCAAAAAAATTTTAAAAATCATATCCAATAGCGATTGAACTTTAGTAAAGCTCTCTATTTATTGACTTTAGGATGCCACATTGAGTTGGGGAATGAATGAGCCACCTTTCAATAAGGGAAAAAAAGTTGAATAAACATTAAGGGCATTAAGGGGTCTTCTGAAATTTTTTTTGGATGGTAAGCAGGGGTTAGGAAGACCTCGACCAGATATATAGATAAAAAAGAGATTACAATCTCAAATACATTTTACTGGCACTATCTTTAGAGATTATAAAAAGAATCTCTGATTGAATTTCAAAAGGAGAGAACAAAAATCGTTGGGACCACATTTTAGCTAAGAAGTCGGCAACCCTATTGGATTCACATCAAACATGGGATATGGTGCAGGCCTCAAACGAGCAAATCAGCCTCTTAGCCTATGCCCAATCATCTCGCCATCTGGATGATAGTCTTGGGCAATATGAGGAAAGAAATTCGAAATATCCCTCATCATGTTGTCATTTACCTCTCTCGGTATGCAAACAATTTTGCGCAAAAGATAGCTTGGCACATCTTAGGATTAAGTGTTGAAAAACACTTCCAGACTATGTAATTACTCCCTTTGCATTGTAGGAGAAGTTTGGCAACAAAAAGCTCTCAATATATTTGTAGAACCTTAAAACTCATTGGCATTGAACAGTGAATAGTGCATGTGAATAGTGTTTTTAAGGCTTTAAGCCGTGTGTATGGTCTTGGGGGTTCTCAATGATAAAGAGGGCTTTGAAATTTTCGTTGGTGTTTGAATAATGTAATGGGTGGTTGTTAGGGTTCTAAGGACCTTAATTAAGGTTCATGGGTATTAAAATGGAAAAAGGAAAAGGTTCTAAGGTTGGAAAATGGGAAAGACAACAAAGTTGGCAAAATCCAGGCCAACCGGTCGACCGATGCCCTTGACCGGTTGACCACTGCTCGCACTCATTTGTATATGGAAATTTTTTAGAGAGGGGTGTTTTTGACCGGTCGATCGGTGGACACCTCCGGACGACCACTCCTCGCAATTTTTGTTTTATTTGATGTTTTAAGTCATTTCATTAAGGGTATATGGGTCTTTGACCACCCCTTAGCCTAAAAATACCCAATTTTGTGGGTTAGGGTTTCACAAACCCTCTAAGGCACAATTTGAGAGATTTCGAGAGAAAGGAAGAAGGAAGAACTAGGGTGTTGCTTGGGTTTGCTTAGAGATCAAAGTAGGAGCTCAGTTTTAGCTTCTTCAAGCCTTCTCAACCTTTTCTAAAAGCATTTGATCAGGGGATTTGTTCTTTCAAGGTAGATACTTTCTACTCTTTAACCTTGTTATGATTTCCTTAAAATAACTTGATTATATATCATGTTCTTGTTGTATAGGCTAAGTAACCATGTTATTGTTGTGCTATCTCTATGTATGACATTTAATGGTTATGGCTCAATGTGTAATGGCTTCTATGACTACTAGGATGCTCATAAGGGTTAAGTAATATGATTTATGATTTTTTTCTAAGTCTACTACAATGCTTATAAGTTGATTTAAGCATGTATTGAATATTAATTAAAGCGTTCCAATTATATAATGATGCTCACAAGCACTTTATGTTTTGAATGATTGAAGTTTTCTCATATGCACATGTATTTCAAAGTCATAAGAACGGTTTTTAAGGAAAATTTCATAAGAAAGACTAATAAGTTCATAAGAATTGATAAGGGAAAACTTTGGGTTGGTATTTCTAAGGTTGGTTACAATGGTTCATAAAGTCTAAGATCGTTTCACAAGTCTCCAAGGATCATAAGGATCATGCCTAATCGTTTCACAAGCTCTATAGATCAAGTCTAAGATCGTTTCACAAATCACTAGAGATCATAAGTCCAAGATCGGTTACAAGGCTCATAAGGACTCGTAAGAACTCATAAGAATCTTGATACTCGCAAGACCTCGTAAGATACATTTTGTTTTCCATGAAAGCTCTTAAGACAAGGTTTTAAAAGATATGTACAATTTCAGACAAAATTTAAAATGATGACTCATGAACTGTTATTCTTTAAGTACTTGCAATATCTCATTAACATTATGACATTGTTAGCTAGTAGCTTTTATACGCTGAGTATTTCATGCTCGACTGTGTATTTTATGTCGACAGATCCGTTTGATATTTGTGCTCCTGTTCCATGGATCAAGGAGGACTATGGTGAGGAGGAGCCAGTGGTAAATGGTTCAGAGGAGGATAAGAACCTTGATAGGTGGCCTTATCCTTGTTACTACTGAGAAGGAGAGAGGGAGAGGATGTATATCTTTTTGTATTTTGTTAAAGTGAGCATATCCACTTCTTTTTGTATTATGTTATCTTTTTGTATAACTTGGAATACATCATGTATATAAGAAATTTTCAGTTTACGCTTCCGCTATAGTTGGCTTGTGTGTTTTGTATAGGATGGTTTGATATGATAAGTATAAGTCATGACGCCAAAGTCTTATTTCTCCTAAGTGGGATTTTGGGTTGCGACAGAGTTGGTATCAGAGCCTAGGCATTAGGTTCTCTAGGGTCACTAAGAGTCTGATGCCATGACTGAAACAAGGTATTAGGTCCAAGAAAAGAGTCATATTCCAAGTATAAACAGGTCATTTAGTCTTAGTCCATAATCGGTTGGAACTAAACCGATCTTGTGTCTTAACTTTGCTAGGAACCTCAAGTATATTATTATACTATGGTGTGTATATTTTGATGTATTCTCTATTCTCGTATGAATACTTGGTGTTGTTGAACTTCAATGTTTAAATAATCATGGTTTCTGAGTTAGACTCATGTTTTGTTATTATTCTCAGGACTCAGTCATGAGACGTGACACATGGGATCATGGACACCATATTAGGAGTAATGGATCATCTCCTCCTCTAGCAGATGATGCACCACCCGACTTTACTCAAACATTTATTTCGATAGCTGAGACATTGGCCATGCTCACAGCTAGGCAACCTACTGCTACACCTGCTGCCATGCCAATTATGGTCTCGCCACCACCTCCCCCACATGGAGCAAAGGCAAGTATTGAGGCTTTTCAAAAGATGAGGCCTCCTGTCTTCTATGGTAGCATCGATCCATTGGTCGCAGAGGCATGTATTATGCAGATGGAGAAAGTGTTCTCTATTTCGAGACCGATTGAGGCAGAGAGAGTTACTTAGGCCGCCTTTAATGGAAGGCGAGGTAGACCATTGGTGGAGGTCTGCTCTCAGGACGAGGGATTTGACCTGAGCGGGTCATGAGTGGACATAGGGAAAGTTTCTAGACGTCTTCGACAAGAAATATTTTCCCATAGGAGTCAGAGAGAAGAAGAAGATGAATTTTATTACCCAAGAGCAGGGTAATATGTCAGTGGCCAAGTACGAGACCAAGTTTTCGAAGTTATCAAGTTTTGCTCCTCATATGATAGCCACAGAGGCCATGAAGGCCAAGAGGTTCGAAAGGGGCCTAGAATGTTATATCAGAGACAGGGTCTCTATGTTTCGTCATGTGACCTATGCAGAGGTATATGACAAAGCCCAGTTGGCAAAGACGAACTCGGAGGAGTTCTTCAAGAGAAGTGAGATGGTTAGTGGCCAGTCTAGTGGCTCAACAACACCTACGAAGAGGTCCAAGACTGCCCCTTTCCAAACTTTAGGGCCGACACAGACCCAAAGGCCTCCTTTCTCACCACAGGCTCAGAGGCCTCCCTTTGCTGCACAGGCTCCTCGCCCCACTACAACATAGGCCACCGAATATTTACCACACGCTTCCTCATCATCATTTGAGGAGTGTAGCTTTTGTAGCCAAAGGCACAGGGCCAGAGATTGTCATAGGACGTCTGGCGGATGTTTTCATTGTGGCAAGCAGGGCCACATGATTCCAGATTACCCACGCCGAGAGTTGCAGGTTCAGCCTCAGGGGAGCAAGCCCTCAATTTGGTAGACTTCTCAGCAGGGGTCTTCACAGGCTTTTGCCTCTAGACCCTCACGACCCAAATAGGCCACACCACCGCCTCGCCAGGTGAACTAGGATTGGATCTTTGCCTTGACTAATGGGACGTACAGGCATCTAATGATATTGTGCAACGTACACGCTAAATTTATAAATTCTTCAAGTATAAATTGATTGTTATTGTGTTTGATACGCCTGTTTATGTGTATAACATACTATCTATATGCTATGTATGTTCTTCTTGAGATTTATTGATAGCAGTTAATTATAATGCGCAGGCGCTTTGCAAGTGAACGAATATTTTGCTCGTGTGTTGATCGACACTGGATCAACACATTCATTTGTTTCACCTACTTTTTTCAAGGGTTTTTTCAGAGCTGAGTCGACTACGTTAGGAGTTTTCCATTTTGACTCCGCTCGGCAAGTCAATTGTTACAGATCGAGGGTATTGGGATTGTATAGTCCAAGTTGGGTAGCATGAGTAGCCAGCCGGTTTGAATATCCTAGATTTCCAGGATTTAGACGTCATCCTAGGGATGGATTGGCTTTCAGCGCATCACGGGCAAGTGGCTTTCTTCGAGAAGATGGTGGATTTTAGGCCAGAGGGTGTTCAGCCATTTCACTTCTACAGGCTACGGAAGAGGGATATCGCCCAACTAGAAGCTCTGAGTCTCTCAAAGTCAGAGGCACGAGACTCCTCAACCATCCCGATTGTGAGTGAGTATTTGGATGTGTTCCCTCAGAATTTACCGTGATTGCCTCCTGATTAGGTGATAGAGTTTTCCATTGAGTTGACTCCTGACACCATTTCGATTTCTAGGGCTCCGTACAAGATGACCCAAGTTGAACTTAAGGAGTTGAAGGAATAGATAGAAGAGCTGAAGTAGCTCGGTTTCATCTGACCAAGTGCGTCACCATGGGGAGCTCCAATGCTCTTCGTGAAGACGAAAGATGGGTCGATGAGGATGTACATCGACTATAGACAACTGAACAAGGTCACGATTAAGAATCGTTATCCAATGTCTCGGATAGATGATTTGTTTGACCAATTGAAAGTGGCAAGGTTCTTTCAAAGATTGATTCACGATCTGGGTATCATCAGTTGAAGATCAAGGCAGAAGATGTTCCCAAGACCGTCTTTAGGACTCAGTACGGGCACTACGAGTTCCTAGTCATGCCTTTTGCTCTGACAAACGCGTCGGTTGCTTTAATGGTTTTGATGAACTGGGTGTTCAAACCTTTTCTTGATCAGTGCGTCATTGTTTTCGTCGAAGACATCTTGGTGTATTCTCGGACACGGGAGGATCATGATCTAGACCTTCGCCTTACATTTGAGAATCTTAGAGAGCATAGCCTGCATGCTAAGTTAAGTAAGTACGAATTCTAATTGGAAAAGGTGACGTTCCTTGGCCATGTAGTATCTGCCGAGGGCATCTCAAAGCTAGAGGCAGTGATGAGCTGGGAGAAACCCAGGAATGTAACCGAGATTCACAGTTTCCTCGGTTTGGCAGGCGACTACCAGAGATTCATAGAGGGGTTCTCCAGCTTAGCGGCACCACTTACATTTTTTACATGAAAAAATGCTAAGTTCACTTGGAGGGACAAGTGCGAGAGTAGCTTCCAAGATTGTAAGCACCCAATTTTTTTACACCTCCATCTAACCAGCGTTAAGGTATTTAAACCCTGGTTACCCCCTGCCAAGTCCCTTACACCCTAGGTAAGCCTCTAGTTGGTCTTAGGACTCACCCTAAGTCAAACCCTAGAAAACCCTAGAACCAAAACCCTAACCCTAGGTAAACCCCAGTTAAACCCTAGGTAAACCCTGGACTCAACCCTAGTTAAAACCCTAGGACCTATCCCTAGTTTAATCCTAGTTGAGCCCTAGTCGTGCCCTTAAACCCTAAATCCATGGCCTCTAGGGCCTGACCCTTAAGGCCTATACCTCAGAATGGGCCCACAAAGGCCCAAAAACCCTAAGTCAAGCCTCCAGGACCGTGCATGGGCCAGGCCCTGTTCATTTAAAAAATTGCTTATTGGCGGTAGAAGGTCTACCGCCAATTTAAAAATGGCCTATTTTCATATTGTCGGTAGACCTTCTACCGACACCCTTCGAGTTTCGAGTTTATGGCACTGCAAACGCCCTGTACACTCCACCCTCACTTCATCCTTCACCTCAAGCCTCTCACACGACCTCCCCTTGCTCCAACCACCTCTTCCCCCTTCTCCTTAATCCCTTGTAGGTCCCTAGTTACCTCCTCTGTAAAACCAAACCCCCACCTCCTGTGCAAAATGTCTGCAAATGCCCATAGGTGAAACCCTGTCCGAAATCCTCTCCCTCAACCTCTTCAACACCTTGGTTATAATCCTAGGACTCCCCTGGGCTAATTCTGAGCACCCTTAGCTGTTGCGAGCATCATCGGAGTACACCACCAGTGTACACTCCCTGTGCAGTCCATCACTCCATTGAATCAGAGCAGAGCACTGGTGAAGGAGTCTGTCCCCCTCCCTTTTATTTCTTGTTTCAATCCTTGTGAGCCCTTGGTCATCTCCAAGGGACGTTTTATGCTTTTTGTTGGTGTCTAGTTAGCAGCCCAAGCTCAGACAGGGAGTTCACCCACCTTGCCCATAGGTGTGGTGAACCCCTGCGGTTATAGCCTCTCTCCTTAGCACATCAAGCCTTCATAGACCCTCTAGGGGTCCCTCAAATCATGAGGGAACCCCTGGACATCCCTGTGCACATTCCTATAGGGCACAATTCCGGTTTTGATCAAAAACCAGGAATGGCGGTAACCTCAATACCGTCATTCTTGGCACACTCTGTTACAAGCTTTTTTGGCCTACTTAGGTAGGCCTTGGTCCATATGCAGGGCCCAAGTTCAACTCTTCTCACTCCCCTTGACCTAACCTGGCCCTTCTAGGTGCATGGGTTAAACCAAACCACGGTTAAATCCAAGAAATTCAAAATTAGCATTATTGGCGGTAGATCTTCTACCGACAATACCCATTTAGCCTAGTTTGATATTGGCGGTAGAATAACTACCGCCAATATGAACCTTCTGTCACAACATGTTTGAACCTTTGTGGGGCCCACTCTAGGCATCCCCTGGGGCCTACACCAGACTTGAAATGTTCCTGGGAGTCCCCTCTACACTCCCATGACCTTGGTTCATCTTGGGTTACATCCTAACCCTAAGTTAATCAGTGGCAAAACCATAGTTAAAAATACAGTTATACATGTCGGTAATCCTATTATCAACATTAATTTTGTTTTGATTCTGAGCTTTTGCAGGGGCCTAGGCCTGGTAGGAGGCCACTTTAGGCCCTACCTAGCCCCCTGGGCCCACCTCAGACTTACCAGACCCTTAACCACGGTTAAATACATCTCCGGTTAACATTTAACCGCGGTTAAGCACCCCTTACCCCCATAAACTTTGGGAAATTAAATGGAAATTCCTAAAAAATCAATGGACCATAAACCTGACTTTGGCTCTCTCCCTAACCCTGGTTAGCAATCCTAACCATAGTTAGATCCCCCTTAACTCCGGTTAGCAACCCTAATTGTAATTATTTTCGGTTTACAGCCTATCGGGCCTAAGAACCAAGTCTACAGGACTACCTTCAGCCTATCGGGCCTCCCCTTAGCCTTCCAGGCTACATCTCACATCCCCTTAACTATGGTTAGCAACCTTAACCATAATTAGTTTGGCCTAACCCCGGTTAGCAACCCTAACCCTGGCTAGACTCCGACCTAGTCTACTGGACTTCTCCTAAGCCTACCGGGCTTAAATACCTTGCACTTTAACCCTCCTTCGTCAACCAAACCCTAGTCTACTGGACTAGTTCATGTTAGCCACCCTTGATGCACACACACACGCCTCTAGCCTTAACACAGGCTCACGTGCCAGAACTATGCTCGGTCTGATCTCACCCTATGAGTACGTAGGCAACCTAACCCGGGTTCAACCCCAGTCTTCCCATTGTTAACTTAAACACTCCAACATTTTAATTAAGATTAACTTTAGTTGGCTTAAACCTGGGGAGTACAGAACTGTTGTAAAACGAAAGCCTTGGGGTGCCTAACACCTTCTCCGAACTTAACTGAACCCCTTACCCTGATCTCACTCGCAGACCAAGACCTTATCCAAACTCGGGGGACTTATCAATTCTAAATGAATAGGTGGTGACTCTTCACTCTTAAATCTTTCACACCCGTGAGGGTATAGGTTTATCTTTCATCTCTCTTATGAGTGGTCACGGAAATCCGTGCTCACAGCTCTGACGACTCTGCTAGGGAGAGTGTTTCAGGATTCAACAGGGAACCCAGGTTTAAGCAAACTAAACATTAATCTTGATTAAAATGCCTAAGCGGTTAACCTAACACTAAATCATTTTACATCTCTTAGTTAATTGTGTACTGTGAATCCATACATGTCATAGTAGTGTAATTATCTCATTCAACCCAGTAGACAGGCTTATTACGTTAACAGCTGCTGGATTATCTTCCTCAGTGTCAGTGGCTTAAACATCTTGGAGGTCAGCGGAGTTTCTCCTGTTTGGTGATTACCCTCAAAGAAGGATTCTAAACGCTTCCGCTTAATCCGAATGTCCCTTTTCAGGTATGTTCTATACCAGGGAGTCGTATATACGGTGTTAAGTGATCCCCTCATCCTGCAAGGAACACACCTGCATCAAACCAGCATTCATACATGTAGTTTAGGATAGGGTATAGTCTACAAGTAGTCCACTCAGGGAGGGCTACTATAAACCCTAACTTGCTTGCACCCTATACCTATCCCCAGTCATGGTTGACTATCCGGGCACATTCTACCTAGATAATCACCCACCTAGGGACATGTAATGAGCCAAACCTGTGCTTGTAATAAATTACATCCAACCCTGCTTCCCGACATAGCATATGGGGTCCAAATCCTAGGCAGACAGGCCTTCACTGGGCCTGTCCCCAATCTTGATCTGATAGGTCCCTCGATTTCCAATAACCTGGGCTAAAGCACGTTTGACCTCCGTCCGTCTGCCCTATCGAATCACATGTGCCTTGTCACACCCAATCAAATCAAAAATAAAAAAATATTGCATCATCTTTTGCATTTCATCTGCATACTTAGTGTAATCATTGAGTCTGTATATTATCCAAGTAGATGGCAGGTCCTTCAGGGATTGTTCAGTCAATGGGTCGACCGTCACGGCCCGTGCATCTAACTTCTCAGGGGGCATGTGATGACAACCTCTAGAAAGCAATTGGGGCCTTTACCTTGAGTCAGCGTCTCACTTGGACCAAGTACTACAAAACCGGGACTATCCTAGTCCTATCTGTGGTTAACCGAGACTCGCGCCTCATGAATGCTGCTATCCAGTGTTGGAGCCCATCTCACATGCTATTCTGTTTTGGTAAGAACCAGCTTTACCCAACATTGGAAGAGATTTAACGTATTCTAGGGTTAAACATGGATGGCGAAGTTGTAGTACCGCTCTACAAGACAACATACCAGCAAACCTATCCAGGTTCTTGCATATCAAGCCTACCTGCTTGCAGCCCAGCCCTAGCAGCTCTTTTGATCGGATACCCATGTCTTTTCTTGAAAAGAAGTACAAGCGCAAGTGGAACTCTGACTCCATCGCAGTGGAACTTCCCGGTCTCAATGCCCTTGCAATGATAGTCATATCTCAGCTGGTATTCCCAAGGTGCCGTTCACTTGTCCAATTAGTTCTAGTCGGGATCATCGAGGACATGCACAACTCCTACTCAGTTGTACCAGTCATCTTGGCAGAACTTCTCGGGGCTCTCAACCATTCAGTAGACCGTAGAAAGGGCATCTTCCATGCCAGTACACCTCTCCTACACCTTTGGTTGGTAAGTCACTTGCCTACAATCATATCGGTACCAGACGGCATCCACGAAGCCTACAGTCTACCTCAGAAGATTTCTCATAATCAAGGTCCGATAACAACTACAGACGTCGGAAAGCTCTACCAGCTTCCCCAAACCCTGTCAGATGAAGAAATCACTTGACAATGCGAGTGGCTTGTACTGAATAGGCTACCCCGTGTTGTCATCGCCAGCAAACAATGCATGATTCTTGTCAGTCTAACAGGCTTCGCAGTCTATACACCACTTCGAGTCCTCCGACAGTTGAGACTCCCTCAGTGTATCCCAGTGATAGACCGACAGGAAAATGATTGAATCACTTTCACAGTACACCCTAACAACCGCACCCGACACTTCCAGTCAACTTAGCGCAGCTCCAGACGAGACCAGTGGCTGGATTTCATGGTTACATCAGGACCACCGACCAACTCAGCATACCGACAATGGGTGGATAATCCTGACATTCTACCCGGCATGCCTACACCCAGGGAATTGCCCACACCAGTCGTAACTCCATAACGCGGAACCATACCCCTAGCTGAAATGGTGGTTCCCTGAACAGACTTCTTCCTATAGAGAGAGCTCCAGATCCAACAGAAATGGAAGAGGCTATGGAAGGCCCAGCATGCATTCAGGCAGCAAGAAACGGAACAAGGCCGTGAACTCCAAGCCACACAAGAGTAGGTTGAACAACTCCAGGAAACAATCTAGTCTCTCCATAGGAGACGCAGGGGCGACGCCAGAGAAACAACCATCATCCGGGCCCAATTGTATTTCCACCAAGAGCAGCTTGATAGTGCGAAGACGGAGATGACCTCCCGTATCTAACAGTTTGGATACCACATGTTCAACACTACTGAGACCCTTGCAAGAATGGAGGTTGAGGTCATATCCCTCCAGCAACAGATCATGGATCTTGAAGGTGTGCCCCAACCACATGACTTCGCGATCCCTGATGGGCCTACCTAGGGTCGAGTCTTTTTCTCTGTTTTTAGTCGCACTATCACTGTACTCACTACACTCTTCATGCATCAATGTTTTTAGTCTTTTTCTCTGTTTTCAGTTGGATGAGCCGACCTGTGACTCGTTCTCTGACTACGATTCTCGTAGAAGTAACAGCCGCGGAAGCAGTCTTGACAGAGGTACCAATCACAGGGATATTACCTTACACAGCCCTATTAGAGAGCAGCTTTTACACAGCCCCATCAGAAAGCAGTTCAGATTCAATGGCAGAACCTGTAGATCAGCACCAGCGAACCAGTGAGATCCTACAGTCACATGATAGGGACATCATAGCTATGCAGTCAAAGCTTGAAAGTGTTATGGAATCCCTGAAGATTCTAATAGGTGTCCGAACCGATGAACCCTCTACCTGGATCCCAACTGGAGAAACACCCGAGCAACCTGTACCAGAGTCTCGTTCTCCCCCCTTCATCATACCTGACCTTATACTTGCGATAGGTAGAGAGAGGAGCATGACCAATACGAAGAGCAAGCCAAGGCCTCAGACGTCAACCAGGACCAACCATCATCCTCAGATCCTACTCCTTCCTTACAGGACGAGATCAAGCAGATGAAAGAGGAGATGAGAAGAATGAATGGTGCATTAACCAGTACTAGCCTATCACTGGAAGACTTAACTTTCTCATCAGGGGATGCTGTTCCCATAGGCTTCAAGGTCCCAGACTTTGGCAAATACGATGGCTCGGGCTATCCAAAGCAACATCTACAATTGTACCTGGGGGACATCCTCCAGCACAACCGAAATCAGCCCCTACTCATCCAATACTTCTAGAAGAGTCTGAAGGGGGCAGCCCTAACTTGATGGATGTCTGTTGACAAGCAGAAAGTCAAGACTTGGCAGGATGCCATGAACAGTTTCGTGGAGCAATACTCCTTTAACCAAGATCTCCGCTCTCAGAGAAGCCAGCTTGAGCAGCTAAGCCAGCGCAACAATGAATCATTCCTGGAGTACGCCACCCACTGGAGGGAAATTGCAGCAAAGATCCCGACTCCTATCCCTAAGGAAGAACTAGCAGACATGTTCATGAGTACTCTGAAGCAGTCCTACTCTACACTTATGGTGACCTTACCAGTGGTGGAATTGGCACCATCGTCAGGACGGGTGCCCGTATCGAGACTGCCATTAAAAGCAGAGCTATGCATTCCAGTCTAGGACTTGATCCCCCTAAGGCAACAGCCTCATCCAACAGGAACATCGATCCTAGGGACCACAGAAAGAAGGAAAATGTACACATGGTTGCTTCTACAGCACCCATCAAATTACCAGCTCCAGCAGCTCAGGAATAAGTAGTTATCAGAAATATCAGGTCAGCCCGACCAGCCCAGGGGCAAAATTATCCCCCCAGAAACTTTACCCCTCTTTCATACACTCTCAACCAGTTATTGAAATTCCTAACCAAGAAGGGCCTTCTCGAGTTTAGAGGAGGCCCCACACCTCTCTTACCTCCAGACAAACAGAGCAAAAACTATCATGCCGATCGGTATTGTGCCTTCCACAGAGGCTCGGGCCATGCTACTGACTATTGCATAGGCCTGAAGTGTGCCATCCAAGATCTCTTCGATGACGGAAGGGTTAAGCTGGCCCCCAGCAACACCAACATCAATCAGGTGCCACTGCCCCCACATAAAAATCAAATCAATTTTATTGAGTGGGAAGAGCTCGGGGTAGGGCAGCCAGGACCGAGCACACCCGCAGTCGATAATGGCATCATCAAGCCCCTTTACCGATCCCCTGTCATAATCCCTTTCCCTCAGTCAAACATACAGACTGTTCAGTTCTCAATCCAGATACCTATCCCCGAACAGATCATCTATACTATTCCTTATCCTTTAAATTGGCCTACAGCTCTAGCTCAAGCCTCAACCTCTTCAGGCCCTGTCCGGATCCCCTACACCCAGAGCCACCTTTTGACCTCAATCGAGTACCTGCTCCCGCTCCCTCATCCTTAAGAGCGAGAGCATAGCCAACCTAAGCAGATCTGGCCGGGTATATCAACCTCCCACAACTGAGGTGGCAAAGGCGAAGGGTACAGAGAAAGAGAAAGCAGGGGTATCAGACCCATAGAAGGAAGCAGCTGATTCAGCAGTTCTATTGAAAATCCTGAAAAAAGAAGAGGAGTTCAATATCACTCAATAATTGAGCAAGGTCCCAGCACAGATATCCATCTTTGGTCTTCTTCTAACTTCCGAACATCACCGGAAGCAACTGCTTTGAGTATTCAGCAATGCCCATGTAACACCAAACATAACGCCCGAGAAACTGGGGTAAATGGTAGGGCAAATCCTCAAATCCAAAATCATTTCTTTCACGAAAGAGGAGATACCAGACAGTGACAGAGATCATACCCGGGCTTTGTACATAGCAGTTCAGTGCATGAACAAAACATTATCATCAGTGCTCATCGACAATAGCTCCGACCTGAATGCCTACACACTTTCTACGCTACAAAACTTGGGCCTAAATCTCAGTCAAGTGAAGAAGAGACCCATGACCATCAGGGCTTTTAACAATACAACTAGGCAGAACTTAGGTGACATCGATTTGACCATCAGGGTTAGACCAGCTCAGTTCACAACAAACTTTCAGGTCATAAATGTGCCAGCCTCATTCACCTTGCTCTTAGGGAGGCCATGGATCCACGCGGCGGGAGCCATTCCCTCCTCTCTGTACTAGAGAATCAAGTTCATCCAGGATGACTGCCTAGTTGTCATTCCTTCTGAGAAGTTGGAAAGTTCCTTCAGGGATGTCTAAGAGCTGGGGCAAGGTACTGCTTTCATGACATTCCAGTTCGAGCAGGTTAGTTCTATCACCCAGGTGGAACAACAAAGCAAGCAAGTAGTGCAGCCATTTATCAAGATGATGGCCAAAATGAACTATCAGCCAGGGAAAGGTCTCGGTGCTAGGAATCAGGGCATGAAGAAGAAATAGACTCCTACTCGCTATACATCTCCCTTTGGATTGGGATACAAGCCCAAGTATGAGGACTACCTCTCCAAGCTAACTAAGAAGAGCAGACAGTCGGCGAAACCTAAGCCCCGACCACACATCTCTGTAACCTTCCCCGTGGGAATCTTCAAAACCTACCCAAAAACCTCTGTTGCACCCGTTGCCTTAACACCCCAGCCTAGTGATGAATTTTTAGGGATTCCAGATTCGAAAGTGTTCAGCATGGCCCAGATGTTCGACGAGCTGACTATCGAAGATGCTACCGAAGCAGATTATCTAGTAGGAGAGCAGGTCTGCACCCTCTCCAACAGTGTCGAAGCGTCCTCTAATCGCCAACCACTAATTCGTTGGTGGACTGAGGTTCTCACCATCGAGGCCGCTCAGGGCCGGGGAAAGCACAATACAGGACAAGTTGGTCCAGGACAGTAGTGACCAAGCATCACCCTTCTCCTTCATCTATCTCTATTTGCCCCCATTTGTAAAATCCAAATGTTAGGCCACTGTCGGCCTCTTTTGTTTGAGTCATTTTTGTAACAAGTCATCATTTTGTTAATGAAAATCAGATTGTTTTGACTCAAAATCATGTTTTTGAAAAAACATTTCATATCGGCTGATGACGAAATCACACAGACTCTTCTCCTGGAATGCCTTGTGTCCTGAAGCCAACAAAAACAACAATCATAAGTATGCTAAACTGAAGCTAATTGATTTGTCAGGAAATCGCCTCTGTCAAGGCTACCCCTCAAACCCTCCTTGAACTCTCCGAAGTAAAGTATAACTCAGAACATGAAAAGGAACCGCCTCAGGAAATTCTGGACCTCCTTGAGCACAATGAAGGACTTCTGCAGTCAAACATGGAAGAACCGAGACAGTCAACCTTGGTTTTGAGGACAACCCCCAGCTAGTCAAGATCGGCACAAGCATGAGTCCATAGCAGAGAGCAGACATGATCAGTTTTCGGAAGAGCTACAGTGATGTCTTCGCCTGGTCATATGCAGACATGCCTGGCCTGGACCCGGTATTGGTGATACACAGACTACCCCTGAACCCTGACGTCAAACCAGTTAAGCAGAAACTGAGACGGATGAGGGCCGAATTGTCACAGAAAGTCAAGGAAGAGGTTGAAAAGCAGATCAGTGTAGACTTCCTGGAATTAGTAAACTACCCTAAGTGGTTGGCCAATATAGTCCCGGTGCCCAAGAAGGACGGCAAGGTCCGAATGTGTATTGACTATCGAAATCTGAATAGGGCAAACCCCAAAGACAACTTCCTTCTCCCACTCATCGACATTTTGGTCGACAACACTGCAAGGCATGAGACTCTGTCATTTATGGATGGTTTTTTCGGATACAACCAAATTAGGATGACAGAAGAAGACATGGAAAAAACCTCCTTCATTACACATTGGGGCACATTCTGCTACAAGGTCATGCCCTTAAGACTTAAGAATGCAGGAGTAACCTACCAGAGGACCATGATGGCATTGTTCCACGACATGATCTACAAGTCAGCAGAAATCTAAGTGGATGACATGATCGTCAAATCGCCTATTTGCCAGGCAGCATCCTGAAGACTTGAAGAGACTCTGTTACAGACTCAGAAAATTCACCCTGAGACTGAATCCAGCCAAATGTGTCTTTGCAGCCTCATCAGGAAAGCTCATTGGCTTCATAGTCAGTAAACTAGGCATCGAGATTGATCCAGCTAAAGCCAAGGCCATCATCGAAATGCCGACTCCCTAAACTGTAAAGGAAATCCATGGGTTCCTGGACAGAATTCAGTACATTAGCAGATTCATTTTTTAGCTCACTCCGAGTACTACACATCTTCGTACAAGAAATCTCCATGGGGTGCATCCTGGCACAACATGACGAGACAGGCAGAACAGAGCAAGCCATCTACTACATTAGGAAGCGCCTGCTAGAGTATGAAGAGCGGTACAACCCTCTTGAGAAGACGTGTCTGGCATTGGTCTGGGCTACTCAGCATCTCCGGCACTAACTGCTTTCCCACCCGACAATACTGATCTCCCGGATGGACCCACTCAAGTACTTACTGGAAAAGCCAGCCACCACCGGAAGAATTGCTTGATGGCTTATGATGTTGTCTGAATTCGACATCACATACATGACTCAGAAGTTAATCAAGGGGCAGGCGATAAAAGATCATCTAGCCCTCAGCCTGATACAAGACTATGTTTCAGTACATGATCAGTTTCCAAACGAAGCCATCCTATATGCAGAAACCAATGAACAAGAGTACTCCAGCTTGGAGTTATACTTTGATGGAGTTGCCAACAGTCACGGCTATGGGCCATTCTCTGCTTGGGGCATCAACGTCATCAGACCCATAGCTCCGAAAGCGTCCAATGGACATCGATTCATCCTAGTTGCAATCGATTATTTCAAAAAATGGGTCAAGACAGCCTCTTATGTCAACGTCACAACCTCAATGGTTCAACATTTTCTGAAAAGGGATATCATCTGCCAATATGGGATCCCATATGAGATTGTACAGACAATGCTCTCAATTTCTGCAACAAGGGGATGACTGATCTATGCTAGAAATTCAAAATCTAACATCACAACTCTACTCCATATAGGCCTCAGACCAATTGTGCAATTGAAGCCGCTAACAAGAACTTGAAGAAAATCATCAAGAAGATGGCAACCAAGTACTCTATCTGGCATGAGATGGTCTCATACGCACTCATGGCCTACAGAATGTTCATTCGAACCTCAACTGGAGCAACACCATTCTCTCTAGCCTATGGTATGGAAGCAGTCCTCCCTGTCGAAGTAGAGATTCCATCACTCAGAGTGTTAATGGAAGCAGAGCTCTCATAAGCAGAATGGTCACAGATCCAGTTCGAGCAGCTGAATCTGATTGAAGAGCGCCGACTGAAAGCCATCAATCACTCTCAGGCCTATCAGAGGCGCATAGCTAGGGCATTCAATAAAAAATTCAAGTCGTAAAGCATCGAAGTCGGTGACCTGGTTCTCCGGAAAATGTTGCCAAACCGCCCTGACCCGAGGGGCAAGTTCACTCCCAATTACAAAGGCCTATACATTGTCCGAGACAAATTCTTAGGCGGCGCCTTTCGACTCGGACGTATGGATGACGAAGACCTCCTAGAGCCCGTCAACATGGACAAAGTCAAAACATACTACACTTAGGGTCTAGATCTGATAGGCATTTTGCACTTGTAGTTTCTCTGAGAAATGACAGGAGGTCGTCCTTGGCACACTCCTTATTCCTTTTTCATTTAACCTGCTTATAAATCAAAATGAAATTTCCTAATTAGCCCCTTGAGCCTAATAGCCTTTCTTTCATTACACCTTTTCAGGGACACCCTCCCTTTGCCCTCTGCGGCGTTTGCCTGAACTACGTCATGACCTGATTCTACAAAAGGTATGTAGGCAACCTGACAAATCAGGGGCGGTCACAAAATGGGTACTCACTCCCCGACTCTCCCCAAACAGAGTCCTTCTTTCCCTAGAAAGAGTCATCAACTATCCCCCATAGAGTCACTCCCCAAGCAGAGACAAACTCTCTCAACTTCCCCGGCGGAGTCGACACCAAGTATACAAAAGTTTCCATCAAAGGAAAACCCAAAATAGAAGTTGAAATATTTCCAAAAGCCAGAGACTCCCCACAAAGAAAATCTCTACGGACTCTTCCCCCAATAGAAAAACCTTTCAAGGACAACCTCTCCTGAAAAACAACATCCGGGCATAGACAACCTCTCTATTCTCAGTAGAGACAACCTCTCTCGACATTCCTCAGCGGAGCAAAAAAAAAAATGTCGAGAAACCAAAGGAAAGCCAGAGAACCTCCCCAGAAGGTGAATCAACTATATCAAAAATCCAAAACCTCCGAGGGAGTGTAAATCAACAGCAAACAGAAGAAATCACAGGGGGTGTACCAAACTTCAGTCCCCCAACCTACATTTCGTCCTACTCCAAGTCCTTCTAAATCTCCTAGAAACTACAAGTGCAAGCGCAATATCACATATGTATCCCCAGTGGAAATATCACCTCCCCATCCCTAGAGGAGCGCCATTCAGGGCAATGACGGGAGAAGACCTATTTTTCCCATCAAAACAAAGCTTCCCCAGTAAGTCGCGGGTTCGAGTGAAAACCGGCAACAGCCTCATTGTGTAAAAATCACGTGATACCCAGACCTAGTCTTGCGACTAGGGGCAAAAAAGGAACAAAAATCAATCAGCTTCGCTTGCATGAGGAAAACCGGTAACATCCTCATCGCGCAAAAATTATGTGAACCCCATGACTTGTTCATTCCAAGGGTAAAAAATGGAGAAAAGTTGAAGAGCAGTTTGGCAACAGAATCCGGCAGCAATCAGTCTAGCCAGATAAATCCCCTATAGTATTCCCCATTAGATGGCATGGAAGATCAGCTTCCCCGACACTAGTCTCCAACAGAGTGCAGATCCTCAGCAGCGATCTATGATAGTGTCATTTCCCCTAACAGATCCCCAGCAACGATCTACAACGGTACCACACTCCCCAGCAGATCACCAACAGAAACGTCCAATTTGCTCCCTAGTAAGCTTCTCCCCAACTAGAGTCTAAATCTCTAGCAGTGACAAGACAAACATGTCTACCCATGAACATCCCCAGCGGTGACGAAACCTCATCTGGGTCATACTCTGCTCTCCAAGAGCGAAAGGTAAATTACGTGATCCCCAAGCCCTGACTAAGGCACTTTCCTTGCAAAACTAAAAGCTAGTTGAACATTCTTTCTGATGAAATCAAAATTTTTACAAGAGCCAAAACCTTTTCTAAAAATTGTTTTCAAAATAGACCTTCCGGTATCCAGACCAGATCATACCAGCCTGCACTGAGCAACCCCAGCAAGACAAGCAGAAAAAACCAACACCGTGCAACTCCACAAGTCGCAATCAGTAGAGTCATGGGAAAGCATCTTCACCTTTTTCCCCTGCATGACCTCCCTGTATAGCGTCACGCTCCTGTGACCAAACTCCCTAGCATCTTGCTTGATCAAAATCCAGTGCCTCTCGGCCATCTCAAATCATCTGGCTAGTGCCTCTTGGACATGCCGCAACTCTTTTTCGACACCCCCATGTGTCCTCGACATCCCGTGTGTACCTTTACAGTATACACCACCTGCATGTCCCCTATTCGACACCCCGTGTATCCTCGACATCCCATGTGTACCTTCACAGAGTACACCACCTGCATATCACCCTTTTCGACACCCCGCGTGTCTTCGACATCCCGTATGTACCTTTACAGTGTACACCACCCATATGTCACCATTTTCGACACCCCCGTGTGTCCTCGACATCCCGTGTGTACCTTTACAGCGTACACACCTCCATGTCATCCTTTTTGACACCCCCATGTGTCCTTGACATCCCATCTGTACCTTTACAGTATACGTCGCCTGCATGTCCTCTTTTCGACACCTCATGTGTCTTTGACATCCCGTGTGTACCTTTACAGTGTACACCACCCGCATGTCACCCTTTGCAACACCCTGTCTGTTCTCGACCCCCTGTGTATCTTTTGATCAATCCGATCGAACTCCTCCGGCTAATGCCTCCAGGCTACGCCATCCTTCCATTCATCAATCCTCAGTGAGTAGTCTGAACTACTCACTCGCCCCCCAGCAGTGATTGTACCACTTCGTAGCACCCACCATTTGCACTACATGCATACATGTCATCATTCTGCATCCCTGTCATCCAAGCTCGGTGTAAAAGTAGAATGATTCCAGTCTTTGCCAATCAAATCGCGGACCATGGCATTCTCCAGCAAAGAGTGGCAGCTGTAAGGACCCAATTTTTACACCCCCATCTAACCAGGGTTAAGGTCTTTTAGCCCTGTTTACCCCTTGCCAAGTCCCTTACAACCTAGGTAAGCCTCTAGTTGGTCTTAGGACTCACCCTAAGTCAAACCCTAGAAAACCCTAGAACTGAAACCCTAACCCTAGGTAAACCCTAGCTAAACCCAAGGTAAACCCTAGACTCAACCCTAGTTGAAACCCTAGGACCTATCCCTAGTTTAACCCTAGTTGAGCCCTAGCCAAAGCCCTAGCCGTGCCCTTAAACCCTAAGTCCATGGCCTTTAGGGCCTGACCCTTAAGGCCTATACCTCGGACTGGGCCCACAAAGGCCCAAAAACCCTAAGCCAAGCCTCCAGGACCGAGTGTGCATGGGCCATGCCCAGTTCATTTAAAAAATTGCTTATTGGTGGTAGAAGGTCTACCGCTAGTTTAAATATGACATTTTCATATTGTCGGTAGACTTTCTACCGACACCGTGCGAATTTTAGGTTTGCAGCACTGCAAACGCCCTGCACACTCCACCCTCACTTCATCCTTCCCTCAAGCCTCTCACATGACCTCCCCTTGGTCCAACCACCTCTTCCCCCTTCTCCTTAATTCCTTGTAGGTCCCTAATTACCTCCTCTATAAAACCAAACCCCCACCTCCTATGCAAACGGTCTGCAAATGCCCATAGGTGAAACTTTGTTCGAAATCCTCTTCCTCAACCTCTTCAGCACCTTGGTTATAATCCCAAGACTCCCCTGGGCTAATTCCGAGCATCCCCAGCTATTACGAGCATCACCGGAGTACACCACCAATGTCTACTCCCTGTGCAGTCCATCACTCCATTGAAGCAGAGCAGAGCACTAGTGAAGGGGTCTGTCCCCCTCCCTTATATTTCTTGTTTCAATCCTTGTGAGCCCTTGGTTATCTCCAGGGGACGTTTCATGCTTTTTGTTGGTGTCTAGTTAACAGTCCAAGCTCAGACAGGGAGTTCGTCCACCTTGCGAGTACATCAAGCCTTCACAGACCCTCTGAGGTCCCTCAAATCATGAGGGAACCCCTGGACATCCCTGTGCACATTCCTATAGGGCACAATTCTAGTTTTGAGCAACAACCAGGAATGGCGGTAATCTCAGTACCACCATTCCTGACACACTTTGTTACAAGCTTTTTTGGCCTACTTAGGTAAGCCCTGGTCTATGTCCAGGGCCCAAGTTGAACTCCTCTCACTCCCCTGGAACTAACCTGGTCCTTCCAGGTGCTTGGGTTAAGCCTAACCATGGTTAATTCCAAGAAATTCAAAACTGGCATTATTGGCGATTGATCTTCTACCGACAATACGCATTTGGCCTAGTTTGATATTGGCGGTAGAATAACTACCGCCAATATGAACCTTCTGTCACAGCATGTTTGCACCTTTGTGGGGCCCACTCCAGGCATCCCCTAGGGCCCACACCAGACTTGAAATGTTCCTGGGAGTCCCCTCTACACTCCCATGACCTTTGTTCACCCTAGGTTACATCCTAACCCTAAGTTAATCAGTGGCAAAACCATAGTTAAAAACACTATTATGCATGTCGGTAATCCTATTACCGACATTAATTTTGTTTTGATTCTGGGCTTTTGCAGGGGCTCAGGCCTGGTAGGAGGCCACTTTAGGCCCTGCCTAGCTCCCTAGACCCACCTCAGACTTACCAGACCCTTAATCACGGTTAAATACACCTCCGATTAACATTTAACTGCGGTTAAGCACCCCTTAACCCTACAAACTTTAGAAAATTAATCGGAAATTCCTAAAAAATCAATGGACCATAAAATTGACTTTGGCCCTCTCCCTAACCCTAGTTAGCAACCCTAACCACAGTTAGATCTCCCTTAACTCCGATTAGCAACCCTAATCGTAGTTATTTTCGGTTTACGACCTACCGGGCCTAAAAACCAAGTCTACAGGACTACCTTCAGCCTACCAAGCCTCCTCTTAGCCTACCAGGCTACATCTCACATCGCCTTAACTGTGGTTAGCAATCCTAACCATGGTTAGTTTGGCCTAACCCCGGTTAGCAACCTTAACCTTGGCCAGACTCTGCCCTAGTCTACCGAACTTCCCCTAAGCCTACTGGGCTTAAATACCTTACACTTTGACCCTCCTCGGTCAACCAAACCCTAGTTTACCGGACTAGTCCATGTTAGCCACCCTTGGAGCACACAAACACCCCCTAGCCTCGGCACAAGCTCACGTGTCAGAATTACGCTCGGTCTGATCTCACCCTATGAGTACATAGGCAACCCAACCCGGGTTCGACCCCAATCTTCCCCTTTCTTCAATTAGTGTTAACTTAAACACTCCGGCATTTTAATTAAGATTAACTTTAGTTGGCTTAAACTTGGGGAGTACGGAACAGTTGTAAAACGGAATCCACGGGGTGCCTAACACCTTCCCCAGACTTAACTGAACCCTTACCCTGATCTCACTCGCAGACCAAGACCTTATCCAAACTCGGGGTACTTATCCCTTCTAAATGAATTGGTGGTGACTCTTAACTCTTAAACCTTTCACAACCGTGAGGGTATAGGTTTATCATTCATCTCTCTTCTGAGTGGTCACGGAAATTCACGCTCACACTTACTATGGCCCTAATCCTCACAGTTCCAGAGGGGAGAAGTGGATTTGTGGTTTATAGTGATACTTTGAACGTCAGGCTAGGGTGTGTTTTGATGCAGTACGGGAAAGGCATCGCCTATGCTTCCCGACAGTTGAAGATCATGAGAAGAACTATCCTACGCAAGATCTTGAGCTTGCAGCGGTTGTGTTTGCATTGAAGATTTGGCGGCACTATATTTATGGGGAACAATTTGATGTGTTCATGGATCACAAGAGTTTGAAATATTGTTTTCCTAGAAGGAGCTAAATCTAAGATAACATCAATGGGTAGAGTTCATGAAGGACTACGATTGCTTTATCTAGTACCACCTGGGTAAGGTGAATGTGGTGGATGATGGTATGAGTAGGAAGCCTCCTAGACTCCTGGCACATATGATGGTGCGAGAGTGGAAATTATTGGAGGACGTGTCTCACCTTTATACGAGTTTCAGTGCTCGCACATTTGGACCATTGATGGCTAACATAGCAGTTAGACCGTATATTTTGGGCCGGATCTGAGAGTTGCAGGGGTCGGATGCAAAGTCACTTGCTTACCGAGATAAGTCGGTTAGCAATGATAGTGAGGAGTTCTCCTTGAATGGTGATGGTCCTATCACATTCAAGGGAATGCTATGTATCTCTGCCGATGAGGAGCTTAGACGTGAGATATTAGACGAAGTCCATAAGTCCAAGTATACAATGCATCCTAGGGGTACGAAGATGTACCGGAACCTCATGGGGTATTTTTTGGTGATGGAATATGAAGAGGGAAGTAGCAGAATATGTGTCTCGGTGCTTGGTGTGCCAAGCAAGTTAAGGCCGAGCATATGAGGCCAGCAGGTCTTTTGTAGCCCCTCCCTATTTCTGAGTAGAAATTGGAGAATATTTCAATGGACTTTGAAGTTGGTTTGCCACGAATGGTAAAGAACTGCGATGCTATTTGGGTTGTGGTTGACCGGTTGACGAAGTCTGTACATTTCCTACTCTATCAAACTACGTGTACCGCGAATTAGCTGGTTGCTTTGTACATCAAAGAAGTGGTTCGGTTGCACGGGGTACCAATTAACATTGTTTCAGACCAGGATCCAAGGTTTCTTCCAGGTTCTAGAAGAGTTTTCATAGCGCAATGGGTTCCCACTTGAACTTTAGAACTGTCTTTCATCCTTAGACTGATGGGCAGACCGAGTGGGTGAACCAGATTATAGAGGACATGCTCCGAGCTTGTATGTTAGATTTTCAGAGCAGTTGGGAGGATCACTTCCCATTAGTTGAGTTCATCTCCAACAATAGTTATTAGGCGAGCATCCAAATGGCACCTTTCGAAGCCTTGTATGGGAGAAGTTGCAAGTCTTCTCTATATTAGGATGAGGTTGGGGAGAGGAAGGTATTGGGATCTAAGTTGATCGAGCAGACCACTGATAGGGTCAAGATCATCAAGAAGATGTTAAAGACTGCCTAGGACAGGCAGAAGAGCTATGCGGACACTCGCTACAGGGACTTGAAATTCCAGGTTGGGGATCAAGTCTTTGTGAAGATTTCTTCTAGCAAGATGATTATGAAGTTCGACAAGAGGGGCAAGCTCAACCCTAGGAATGTGGGTCCGTTTGAAATCATCACTAGAGTCGGTGAGGTTGCTTATCGGGCGCTCTACATACTCACATGATAGCAGCCCACAATGTGTTCCATATTTCAATGTTTTGGAATCACATCCTGGATCCATCACATTTTATTGGCCTTGATCTATTGGAAATCCGGGAAGATCTCACATTGGTGGAACTACCGGCTTAGATCTTGGATCGTCATGATCAAGTATTGCACACCGAAACTATTCATTTAGTCCTCTTGAGATGACAGCACCATTCTGCAGAAGAGACTACGTGGGAGTACGAGGCCGATGTGCGGGAAAAGTACCCTCACTTGTTTGTCTAGTGTCGTTGGTTGCTTTATGTAAATTTTGTTGTTTTCATGTATTTATATCGTCCCAATTTCGCGGATGAAATTTCTATAAGGGGGGGGGGGGGGAAGAATGTAGAACCCCAAAACTCATTGGCATTGAACAGTGAATAGTGCCTATGAATAGTGTTTTTAAGGCTTTAACCCTTGTGTATGGTCTTGGGGGTTCTCAATGATAATGAAGGCTTTGAAATTTTCCTTGAATTATGTAATGGGTGGTTGTTAGGGTTCTAAGGACCTTAATTAAGGTTTATGGGTGCTGAAATGGAAAAAGGAAAAGGTTCTAAGGTTGGAAAATAGGAAAAACAGCAAAGTGGGCAAAATCCAAGCCAACCAATCGACCGGTGCCCTGGACTGGTCGAGCCATCCACTACCAGTCAACCGCTCCTCAGGTTCGGTCGACCACTGCTCGCACTCCTTTGCGTGGGGAAATTTTCTAGAGAGGGGGGTTTCTGACTGGTTGACCAGTGAACACATCTAGTCGACCGCTCCTCGCATTTTTTGGCTTGTTTGATGTTTTAATCCATTTCATTAAGGATATATGGGTCTTTGACCACTCCTTAGCCTATAAATACCCAATTTTGTGGGTTAGGGTTTCACAAACCCTCTAAGACACTATTTGGGAGATTTTGAGAGAAAGGAAGAAGGAAGAACTAGGTTGTTGCTTGGGTTTGCTTAGAGATCAAAGAGGAGCTTGATTTTAGCTTCTTCAAGCCTTCTCAACCTCTTCTAAAAACATTTGATCAAGGGATTTGTTCTTTCAAGGTAGATATTTTCTATTCTCTAGCCTTGTTATGATTTCCTTAAAATAACTTGATTATATAGCACGTTCTTGATGTATAGGCTAAGTAATCATGTTATTTTTGTGCTATCTCTACGTATGACATTCTATGGTTAGGGCTCAATGTTTAATGGCTTCTATGACTACTAGAATGCTCATAAGGGTTAAGTAATATGATTTATGATTTTTTTCTAAGTCTACTACGATGCTTATAAGTTGAATTAAGCATGTATTGAATGTTTAAAGCGTTCCAATTATATTATGATGCTCACAAGCACTCTAAGCACTTTATGTCTTGAAAAATCGAAGTTTTCTAATATGCACAAGTATTTCAAAGTCATAAAAAAGGTTTTTAAGGAAAATTTCATAAGAAAGACTAATAAGCTCATAAGAATTGACACGGCCAAATTTTGGGTTGGTATCTCTAAGATCGGTTACAATGGCTCATAAGGACCAAGTCTAAGATTGTTTCACAAGTCTCCAAAGATCATAAGTCTCGCAAGGCTTTCTTAAGAATTCATATGACTCATGCTTATAAGGATCATGTCTAATCGTTTCACAAGCTCTATGAATCAAGTCTAAGATCGTTTCACAAATCTCTACGGATCATAAGTATGAGATTGGTTACAAGGCTCATAAGGACTTATAAGAACTCGTAAGAAACTCATATGAACCTTGATACTCGTAAGACGTCATAAGATACGTTTTGCTTTCAATGAAAGCTTTTAAGACAAGCTTTTGAAAGACTTGTACAATTTCAGACAAAATTTGAAGTATGATTTGTGAGTTCATTTTAAAAGCATGACTCATGAATTATTATTCTTTAAGTACTTGCATGTTCTCATTAACATTATGATATTGTTAGCTAGTAGCTTGTATACACTGAGTATTCCATGCTCAGCCATACATTTTATGTCGACAGGTATGTTTGATATTTTTGTGCTCCCGTTCCATGGGTTGAGAAAGATTATGGTGAGGAGGAGCCAGTGGTAACTGGTCCAGAGGAGGATAGGAACCTTGACAAGTGGCCTTATCCTGGTTACTAGTGAGAGTGATCAGAGAGGGAGAGGTTGTATATCTTTTTGTATTTTGTTAAAGTGGGCATGTCCACTTCTTTTTGTATTATGTTAACTTTTGTATAACTTGGAATACATTATGTATAGAAGAAATTTTCTGTTTATGCTTCCACTATAATTGCCTTGTGTGATTTGTACAAGATGGTTTGATATGAAAAGTATAAGTCATGACGCCAAAGTCTCATATCTCATAAGTGGGATTTGGGGTCGCGACAATATTCCCGAGGCTACCTTATGTATCAATTGTCTCTTAATTAATAAAAAAAAAGGAAATATGTGCTAAAGCTTAGGGAGCTTTCCTTTTTAAATCTCCACCCTAAAACTCCCTCAAATAAAGAGTTTATCATCGCCTTATTAGAGATAGGCTTAGAAAATACAATAGAATGGTGTAATAAGGTGAGACACCATGCACCATATCTCATCTCTAACTTAACCAAAAAAATTGTTAGATAATCATTTGTAGACTTATTCACCCCCAGATCTTGTAAACTCATAACAAATATATATTCATAAAGCATACAAAAAACTACGGATATCATATATACAATGATTCTTACAGTTAACTATCTCAAAACTTGTCTTTACGTCATCATAAACTTTTTTAAAGGTCCTATAATTGATTGAAATTTTCCGTACAAATATACCAGTAAGGTACTCAAATTCTTTGCATTTTTGCCAATTGGTGTACCTTTAGATTTCTCTTCAATAATTTTCTTCTCACCTGTGTTATTTTGCTCCAAACGTTTACTTATAGTAGGGTCTCTAGCTTTTCTTGCAAAGTAGATGGGTCAGGCCACTGGTACATGGTTTTGCGTCTATATGTCGTGTTAGTGTCATGACTGTTATGAACAAATGCATAATAGTTAGTTTAAAACAATCATTATTCAAATTAAAGTGTAGAAAGCATAAAGTTGCCCCCACTGAACTTTTACAAAAATTACATTATAAATGAGCATAACCATGGCATGGGGTTTACAATGGGGCACTTAACCTCACTGAACCACTTTTAGAAGAAAAATATATATACACGTGTAATTTCTAAGAAGAATGAGCATTTGTTTAAACATCTTACTTCAATATGTGTTTTGAGCATTTGTTTATGCATTTGGGTGAAAATAACTATAAGAAGAGAGAAAGAAAATCATACGTAAAATTGGATGGAGCAGTTGTCAGAGGTTGAATAGAGCAATTGTCGGATGTTGAATGGAGTTGATGCCAGAGGTTGAATAAATCAATTTCTGGAGAGAATAATACAATGGTTATTGGAGGAAAACTAAGAGAGGGTTAGGGATTATTTTAAAACTATGTGTGCTAAGTGAGAGAGGGAGAGAGAGAGAGAGAAAGAGTAAATTTGAGTATTTTATACTTATGATATATGATCACAATTTTTCAGAAACACCGTGGTCATTAAGTAATTTTTTTTATCACTATTCACACATAAACTGTGATCGTAACTCTTATAAAATTTATTGTTCAAAATATAAAAAGTCTACCCCAAAGATCACATTTTATTTAATAATCGTAAATTTTATATTATTAGGGATCACCATTTATACTGAGAATCGTGGTCATTTTTACTTCAAAAACTCGAAAAAAATAATAATTAAATTTTTTAGGTATACGAAAAGTTGAAAAATATGACCATAGTTCCTCTAATAAATGTGATCTTTGTTGCTTCTCATAGGTAGCTCTCTTGCGTTTGGGTTTTGTTTTCTATCTTCGATATAAACGTAAAAGCTGCATACTTCCCAAGTTGAAATTCCTCAACTTTGATACAAGGTACCTAAAGAGAAGGTACTTCATATCAGAATTATGAAACTTTAATGAGGCAAGAAAGCAACTCTAAAAGAGGGTGTTGAATTTATAACGAAGCAAATAAAAATAAAACTCAAATGCAAGAGATTGACCTGTACTTGAAGGTTAGCCCGAAGAAGTAGTAATGTTGATACATTAAAGATAGATTATTGGCAATGATGCTCAGAGGCATCTCCTTCAAAATTTTTTAAATAATTTAGAAAATATAGGAGTAGTGATGCTCAGATGTCGCTCTCTATTCTTGTATGGAAGAGAAAACTTAGAGAGATGAAATGGGTATAAATAAGATAGTACCAACGATTACGGTTCTTTATAAACCATGATCGTAACTCAAAATACATATTGTCACATTGTTATGATCGGAGTTACTTTGACCATAATTTGTTGCTTTCATTAATAGATTTTAGAAATGCAAGAAGTCAAGTGTAAGAGCAGCACGGTTATTATCCATAACGGTAATCATTGGATTATGAAAAAAATACTATCTAGTAAATAATCGTGATTCTCCTAGGAAGGCGAAAAGTCAGCGTAAGATCACGATTATCCTTCAACAGTGATCATTTTATCTCATTTTCTTTAGATTTTTAATCATCTTTTACCTTAATCTAGTTTATAGTCTGATCCATACCATCTCTTTAGATGACATTCTAAAAAATTATGGTAGAATGGATTGTAGATCAAATTGCATCTGACTCGTAAAGAAAATTTAGCTTTCGCTAACGCCATCTCTGTTGATGATATTCTTAACAGTTCCCTGATTGAAATCTTGGTTTGACTTTGATGTTTCTACAGACCTATTTTCTCCGTTTGTTGTGTTCCTAACATGACTATAATGAACAAATTAATGCATTCATAAATCAAGTGAACATTTGACTAGAAATGAAAACAAAAGCATTCATAGCAGAGAAAAACCTTTCCCTCTACGAAATATAGGAAATGTAAAAACCAAATTCGTTTTAATTAAATAGATAGACGATTTGATTTTCTACCAGCCTTGATTGGTATTAATAGATCACCAGGCATATCTCAAGCCATGAAGAGATAAGATGGCTAAATCTTAGAGGTTTGTCCCTAAATAGAAACTCTTTACAACAAGAAGGAAGATATCCAATTTAGTCGCTGAGGGATTATTCCTACATGGCTTGAGATATGCCCAGTAGATCTAGAATCTGCTAATAATTAGAACTCTACAAAAATTAATTAATTATTTCATCATACAGATGGAGAAGATATACATGGTTAGTAAAACTTTAATTTCTAGTGGCCAATCATAATCCACACTACAAAAAATCGGCACTTCGCTCATGGTTTCTATTCATACAGTAGGTCATTGATCATGGTTATAGCGCGCATAATGAACCATAACCTTTCAATGAGTGATCGTAAGTCGGATCAAATATCATGGTTATTTAATCGTGATTGTATACGTCAACTGAGAGAGATTATACATCCAAAATATGGATATTTTGAGTTGTTAATATGATCACGGATTCAACATTAACCGTGATTGTTTTCAATTACAAAGCTCACGGTTATGAGTCTATGATCTTACACCTAAAATAACGAAGATAATGCATTACAAAATATATTTTGTGATCATACACCTAAAATAACGAAGATAATGCATTACAAAATATATTTTGTGATCATACACCTAAAATAACCAAGATAACACATTACTAAATACAGTTCTTGGTTTCAAATTTAAGTGTGATCGATAATTAAAGTAAACCGTGATCGTTTTTTTAACAAATTTTTAATTTTTAATTTTAATTTTCACCATGATCTTCCATTGGTAACCCAGAACAAATCCTTCTTTATGAAGCCCCTACCACCCGTAGATCCTCACAACCACTTCTAAATTCATCATGAAATAAAAACAAAGTATTCATAACTCACTCACTTGTAAAAAAAAATTAATAAACCATATTTCCATTGAACAACAATAAAAAAAAAATAAACCGTCTATATTTCCATTAAACAATAGGAATTAATTTACAGTGTTATATCTAAACAATACAATTAGTACTACTTCTAAAGCATTCATCTAGTTCCTTTTTAATTTTTGTTATCGTTTCATTACTATATGGCTCTGTACCATTACATAAACAATCTTTAATCTTAATATATTGTTGCTGGTGATGATGCTCCTCATGTACATAATGGTGTATTACTAGGGCTGTCAACGGATCGGATTCGGACCGGATCTGCCTAGATCCGAATCCGATCCGATTAAGAATCCGACTGATCCGAATCCGATCCGAGATCCGTCGGATCATGAAGTAACCGATCCGAATCCGATCCGATTATATATCGTCCGATCCGAATCCGATCCGATCCGAGTAAGGTTATTTTTTTAAAAAAAAATCTATTTTAATAATAAAAAATCTAATAATTCCTTAATTAATACTAATTAATGTTAATTTTTTAAAAAATTAATATTTTATACATAAAAAATCTAAATAATACATTTAAAATAATTAAAAATTATTATTATTATCGGATCGGATTTTAATCGGATCGGATCACCCTATATCCAGATCCGATCCGATTATAATCGGATTCCACCGATCCGATCTGAATCCGATCCGACGGATCACATATAAGGTCCAAAGTCCGGCTAATCGGATCGGATTCGGATCGGATCCGGATCATGATCCGGTCCATTGACAGCCCTATGTATTACACACATTTATAGCAACTTTTTGTTTTGGTCACTACATAAAAAGATAATGAACTGAATAATATAAGTTATTTTAACACTTAATTGAAAATTTTAAAATCAATTAGAAGGATTTTATTTACCTTAATATGTATTTATGACACATTATTGGGCCTAAGCTTGCATTCCTTTTGTCGCGTCCCAAAATCCCATCTAGGCTAAAATTGGACTTATCTTGAATTAATCTAAAAGCATACAAGAAAATAATAAAATGTGAACCTAAAAATTTTCTCCATATTAAACATTAATCAATTAACAACTATGAAAATTTTATCTGATAACTGAATTTAAAATATCACAATCATCCTAACATGGTTCATGATCACAAAAGTGAACCTAAGAGTCATCAAGTAAACTCCTGCATCAATATCAACATATATTACAACTTTTAAGTAAAACTAAAGTCTAATAGTCTAATAGTATGGAAAGCGATCAAGGTCGTCTCTCATTCCCTCCTCGGGAAGGTCATCTTCTTCCTCCTCCAACCACGGCTCCGCTGCAATCTTGGAACCTGAACCTGCCAACATGAAAATATATTGACTGAGCAATAAGTGGCTCGGTGAATATGAACTCCTACCTAGCAATATCAGAAGCACCAACATAATGAAAAAATTCGGTGAACCTCAAATCCGATGTTTGAGTTGAGAATCTCACAAGTTCAAGGGGATGGTTCGGTTTCCCTAAAAGTCTATCTACCATTTTGATGATTTTAACAATTAAGTTATTAGCTTAATGGATGATAAAATTTAAGTACGGAAATAGAAAACCAAGCAAACCACAATACAAGGATTTTTATGTGGAAACCCTTCTGGGAAAAACCACGGGACCTAGTCCAGCCATGAGAATCCATTAAGACAAAGTTAACAAGAACTTACAAGACTCAAACTTGACTCCTTCGGACTCGACACTTCGATCCTTCAGTTCTTAGTTCTCCCCGCCTCGAAAATCCATCACGTACTCACAACTCCCGTGATCAACCGTAGCCACTCGTACTTCTCTTTGTGTCTCGAAAACAGTCCACGATCTTCCGATTGATCTCCGTCAATGACGGCTTCATATTCCACCGACCAAATCACACTACCACGATCCGACTCGAATTGATCTCATTCACAAAGGCTCCGGAACACTCCGACCAAGTTGTTCAATCCAGAACAGGTTGATGGTTTGATTAAAATCAACTCTTAGATGGACTCCTTCAATGGACAAGTCCAAGCAAGCAAGAATGGAGCTCTAGGCTTGCAAAATCTAGGATGAAAGCAACTAACAAAGGGGAGGAGAACAATAAGTTTCTGGAGTTTTTAAGAACTCTAGAAAGAGTTAAAAACTCTCTCTATACTCTCCCAAAGATGTTCTCCACGAGCTAGAAAGGTTCTCACTTTATAGGGAATCAAAAACCAAGTTTAGAAGTTGCTAAAACCAAAGAAGGAAAGAGCCAAAATAGCCAAAATAAAAAACAAATTGAATAAGGAAATTTTCCCATATCAGGGTCGACCCTAGGAGACACTTGGGTCAACCCAAAGGTGGACTTGGGTCGACCCAAGTGTCTTCCAGAGTCGACCCTGGATTTTACAACGTTCTGCCTCAATTTCCCATACATTATTTTGGATACTCAGGGTCTACCCTCAATGGTCAGGGTCAACCTTGAGGTTAAAACTTGATTTTCAAAATTCATTTTTGGCACTTATATCCTTCATAAATTTGTAGCTCTTTTCGACATGATCGATTTGATATATTATGGAGCAAAATCTGAGCTATGGTTTGGGAGATATGCCACCTACAAGTAACCTTAGTTTTTTGAAATTTTTCAGAATTTTTAACTTAATTTGTACTACATATCTCATCACCTAGGGTCCATATGATTAGTCTAAGACAATATCCACCTAAGGTATCATATTATGGTTAATCTAAGTCAATTCCCACCTAAGATAACATGGTATCTAGGTCACTTACCATCCTATGAGTGAAACGAAGGAAATGATCAACCAAGTTGATCAACCGAGTCTTCAACGGTCTTCAACTGCACTTGTCGTGGATGCTTGAAGGCAATGACACAAGATACACTCCTAATCACCTAGACTCTCTAGGTTTGACACTGGAATAAGCCAACACATAAAACATGGACTTTATAATCTCCCCCTTTGGCAATTCCGTGGCAAAACTAAACTGAAGTACATGACTTGACACAAACTCACCCAAACAAATCAAAACGATGAATTAGGACATTACATGATTCCAACACTATTACATGACATCAATCGACAAATCATCTTAAATGAAGACACTGAAGCTCTTGTCAAGTAAAATCAGTCTGCTGCAACTCTGCACCTACACATGCTCATAAACAAAATACCAAATGAAGCATGTATGGAATATGAAAATACATAAACATAGGTATTGCAAGGAATGTATTGAACTTGGGAAATAGTACCCTAACACATAACATAATTATCATAGGTCATTTCAACCATTAACATGAGCAGGTTCGTTATAGTTTTCGGAATATAAAACATGCATAAGTCAGAGTGCGGAAGTCTCATAAATATTTCATCATTCTTTTTCTTTCATTATCTCATTCTTTTATTTCTTTCTTTCACAAATCGTCATTTTCTTGATCCCATGTGAGAATCATAACATGCGTAGTATTTAGTAGTAAATTAGAATAACTTTTTACTATATAGGTGAAAGAAATTACTACTCTACGTACCGAGTCCAAGCCTTAGCACTTTCTCGGGTGCACACGGATTCCTGATGATTCACTTGCTTAGGTACACATACTCCATTATCTTAGACTATTGGCACTCGGGTAAGGAAACTCAACATGCAATTTCACATACACTTTGCTTATTTCCGATTATTCGTGATCGTGCTCTTATCATGTTTGTGCGTCTATTATAATGATGAGTGAAAAGTGATATTGTAACGTTTACCATCATTCCTCCGCATGGCCGGCCTGGAATGGCAATAAATCTCGTGCTCACAGTCTCCATAAGTAAAATTTTCATATGTTTTTCATAAGATCTAAAATTTGGATTTAATTAAAAGTGATACGGTTTTCAATCTGAACCTTAACAATGTAACGATCTAGTCCTTTTTATAATCCTATGTAGAGAAGTTAAAAAAGAGACATGATAGAAATCTATCTTTTACGGTTTTACTAAACCTAAAAACAAATGTTATCACCTAAGTTTTGAACTAAAGTTTATCTAGAATTAGTATTTCTTTAATAGAATACTAAAGGTTCGATGTATTACTGATGTAAGAAATCATGTCTCAAGTTGTGGTTTAAAAATATAGATTTCATACTTGAGTCACAAAAGAGAGAGAATGAGCTAAAAGAGTGTTATTCATCTTGCTTATGACCAAAACTTCTCTGCTAAGGGAACCTCAAGTTTTCAATCATCTTATAAATTGGAGCCTAGTATGATTGACATAGCACATGCAACCATTGAGTCTAGCTTATACACCAAAGAAAATGATGTTGACTCTAAAAGGCGTCGTCTAACTTTAAATTCACCAATTCCTATGACATGAATCTTGAATTTCTATATTGTGCTATTATAGGGTATTCCTTGGAATTGACGTGCTATAGCGAATCCCAATTGTAGCTAGAAATTGACAGAGGTTGTCTAGGGCATTCCCTGGAGCAACATGCTACAATGATGGCTGGTTGTGGTGAAAACTTAAAAGTAGGCAAGGTTCTCTTACCACTAGTGGGAGTTTAAGATGAAACGGAGTCAGCCCAAAAGTGGCAAAGCCCAAATCCGAACTTAGCCAAAATAAGTCCTACATTATTACATTCCTATTTGATTTTAGTTAAGATGATTTCACAAACAAGTAGAGCATGCAAATCAGCGACAACTAGACTAAAGAGGGAAATAGATTGGGGAGGGATCTATCTATACTACTACTATATGCCAGAGTGAAAACTCTCCTCCTTATGCCACCTAAGCCAGCTCTTCATATGTGAAGCCACCTAAGCATACTCTTCAATTGTGAAGCCACCTAAGCAAAATAATGGGACCACTCCTTTCTTTCTTCCCTCCCATTCACGGTTCCTCATTCATCTCCCCTCATTAATGCTACCAAAATTTAAGGGAGTGTGGGACCCACCAATTTCTTTTCCATTTCATCCCATTCATCAATCATATCTCCCCTCATAAACATTTCCATCCAAAAGATTGAGTGTGTTAATTCCTTTGAGAGGGGAGGGGAGGTGATTGCATGTAACATCTCACACCCAATTAATTTGTGGTTATAAAAAGTAACAATTTCTCTTAAAGGATGTATCCTCTCACCATGTTTCTCTCTTTTAAGTTGGGTGAAAAAAGTAACTGAAATATTTAAATTGCACATACGTCTCTCCCATCTATTAAAGCCAGACCACCTCTAAGCTCCTCACCGTGTTTCTCTCTTAGTTCTTCCCATACCACATCTTTATCTCTCATGCCAGTCCTGGCCATCTTACATTTAAGGTTATTCAAGAGGTATCGTGGGATTCATCCATTGAAAGCATGTAACCGTTCAAAACCAAAGTGTCCTTTTGGTTTATGAATATTGAGTCTTTGAGATGACCAGCACAAACGCCCACGATTCCTTCGGGTATTGATCATGATTGTTGAGTAGGTACTGGTATAGATGCATAATGCAACTCTTAGTTATCTTCTTAAACCTTCTAAAAGGGACCATGGATTGGCTACCAAATCTCACCACCCCATACCGTCAAATCACCCCTAATATCTTCATCTACATTGCTTCTCTCCTCTCTCTATCCCTCTCCCCGACGGTTATATGTTAAAACTTGCCAAAAGAAAATACACAGGAAAGAGAGCTCGCCTTTATAATGCTCAATAGATTGAATTTTTTTATGTTTTTCTTGGGTATATTTGTCACCTTGAAAACCTTTATTCTTTCTGTTCTCGAGAGTGCGGTTAACATTTGCATGGGTTTTCTCAATTTATGATTTATGGGTCTCGGTTCTTTCATTTTAATAGTAAGTTCCTGATCTCATCTCATCTTAATATCCTTCTTTTTTTTTTTTTTTGGAAGTTCTCTTAAACTAATGGAATGTTGGAAGTTACTATAAACTATTTAGCTTGTCGCAATAGTAACTTTCGGATCTTAACTTGGTAGAACCTTGAACTCTCTTGAGACCTTTGCATCATTTAAGGTTGCATGTCATGATTGGTGGCATATGAATGCTTTATTGAGAGTTTTTGAGTTATGGGATTAAGGACAGGAGAGTCCTTCAGATTAGCAGCAAGAGGAGCCATGAGAAAGAGGAGAAGAATGAAACATGCCATCCCGTGGAGTTAATCAGTGGCAAGTTTTAGAAAAATATGGGTTGTTTGGTGCAACCGAAAAAGGGGTTGGTCGGGATTTAAAGTGGGTAGCAACTAGCAATAACCACTCTCTGGAATGGGATTTTGTTTGGCCTTCGACAAACGAAAACCATCTTGCTCTAATCCCATATGTCAAAATGTCTCCCTTTTAACACTTTTTAACTGTGGTTAAGGTTTGTTAACCCTTTGAGTTCAACTACCTAACCTTGGTTTTTTTTTAAATACTAGAAAAAACTTTTAACTCTAAGGGAAATTCTTTAACAAAGAATTAAAAGGCAATTAAATGAGCTTTGTGAGTAGGCCATACGGTTTTACCATTTTAGTCTGGCGAGGGCCAGACCAAATCCAATCCCCCACTCTCTTCAGATTTAGGTATACTCTATCTCATCTAATCATTGGTTGAACGGTCTTGATTAGGATTTGGCTATGTGGTTCATAGAAGATAATGGCTAAGTATGTACAGTATAAGATTTAATTATATAACTAAAAATCAAAATTAATCACTGACTCATTTTGAGCTTGAATTCATCACAAATTAGAAGTTATTACTTCTTTCCCAAATTATTATAATTTAAAGAACTAAGTTCTATTAATTCGATAAAGCATACTCTATGATTTGTCATAACTTTATAATTTTAAAAATTAAGTTGCCATTATAAGTTGGTTTGTTCTTTATTTTTGTATCAATATAACAAGTTAAGTGTTAAATTGTCCACGTTATTTCGATAATTTAAGATTTCTTACACTACTTACTCAGTTTTTTCCTTTATTTTTTTTTATTTTAAATTCAAAACTTGGTGTAAATTTTAGTTCATCTATACTTTATTTCTAGATTTAGGTTTCAATGGATTTATTCATTTCATTTTTATTAAGATAAAAGTACTTTTCTATTCTATTTATTGGAAAAAAAATTCAAGTTATTGGTTTGCTTCTTATCTCGTGCATCGCACGGGGTCTTTACTAGTACTAATACCATAACTGGTTGGTTCAGCGTGGCATATTTTATTGGCCTCTATTTTCTATTCTGGTTCATGTCACATATCTTCTAATTGATCAAATAAGAGGACGCCATGTCACCCTTTTCTTCCTTCCTAATAAAGTGATGGGTTAAATGCTCACTTTCACCCACTCACATTCTAATTTTTAATTACAATTAATTTAATTGTAACATTAAATATTTATTTTTTCTACTAATTCTACTCTTTAATTACAACTAATTAAGTTGTAACATTTAAATTATTAAAAATATGAAGTCTAAGGGTCTCTTCTTTCTTCCCTCCACATTCTCATTCTTTAATTTAATTTATTAAAATTAATTGTAACATCTATCATCATCAAATTTCTAACTCTTGGTCTACCTTCTCCCTAATCCCCTATAAATAGTAGAAAAATGCACAAGATACTTTCATTCTCAAACATGTAAGGATTTTACATGTTATGCATTTTAGTTAGTATAGTTCATCAAGGAAGTTTTTCCTAAACATTGGAGCATATAGAGTTGAAATCTTAAGAGGTTTGTTTTCTTGGCAACTATTAAGTAGTTCTTGATTCTGGGTGCATTATGGCATGAGTGTATTTTCGGGTACTATATTGTGGGTAATTCGATGCTATTGGAAGTTGTCGGGTTCTGATTCTAGCATTACTTACCTTTATACTTATGAGTCTCTACATGGAGCTTTGGCTGGATATTAGTGTATTTTAGGCACTATTTTGAGTTCTATTTTGCTCTTGCAGTAGCGATTTGAAATCATATTGATTATTCTCACTAAAATTAAGGAGATTCACGCTATCATTGATATTAACAGTAATAAAATGAAATTAAAAATATTCTTGATATTCATTGGTGTTAAAATATCAAGTAGTTTCCTCTAAAGTCTTTCATCTCTCAATTAACTGTAAAAAAAAAAAAAAAAACAATAATGAACGAAGGAAAGAGATCTTTCCTAAAATAATGGCTCACCCATAATCTCTCCTTATATATATAAATTATATTGATTCACGTAGGTTATAATTAATTATATTAACTCTCTAATTAGTAAATATTCTATAAGAAATTGAGTTTATTGACATGATATCTCTATTTGATTTTCATTTTGTATTTCGTTATATTATACAAAAAATGGTAGTGTTAAAGTGGGTCCCACTAGAAAAATTAAAGAATAGGAAGAGACTAACATTTTCTCTTATATGTTAACTTTTTTTTTCTAATAACTAATTATTTAAAGAACTTATTTATTTACAAGAAATATCATTATAACTAAAACTTTTAAATAATTTTGACACATTAAATTTTTAGATGAGATGAAATATTTTTTTTTTATATAATGATGCAAACTTACATTCTTAAAGTTATATAATAATGAGATAAAAATTTATATATAACAATAAAATTGTGAATTTTTAAATGATTACATTGGCTATTTTTAATAGGATACATTTAAACAATCTCAAAAGATAACTAAACTATAATCAATTTTTAAAAAAAAATTCTTTTCTTACTGTCTATTTTTAATTTTCTCATCATATTTTTCGTTTATTCAGTTTCTTTCAACTCCCCGTGCATTTGCACGGCAAAAATGCATGGGGTTTTTCTAGTAGGTATATATAGGGGTATAAAGAGTTGTACAAATTGCAAAGATGAGAGATGAGATTGATCCAGTCGGGAAAGACCCTGGGAATAGCCAAGTGGTAGGTGTATCTCCTCCTTAGGAGGGAGGTTCCGGGATCCATTCCCAAGAGGAGTGTTGTACTTTCCACCCACCCTTAACTTAGAACAAATACTAACTGGTGTTGCGGCCTAACCTCGTGTCTCTATTCCCCAAAAAAAAAAAGTCGGGGAAAAATACAAGAGTACGGAGAGTACTTTATGATGTTGAATGGGTTTAGGGATTGATAGACAGTAGAGTTATGGGAATGGATCAACACGTGTCCCTCTCGACACTCCTTAACCGTGGTTAAGGTTTATTAACCCTTAGGGTTCAACCATGTAACCTTGGTTTTTGATGGAAAAAAAAATTAACTGCGGGAGTTAAAATTGTATAACCTAAGTTAAAAGGGCAGTTAAAGAGGTATTATGAGTGGGCCAGACGGTTTTGGTTTAGCGAGTCCAGACCACATTCGATCCCTTGAAAATGTTTTTTTTTTTATCTCTTGAAAATGTTTTAGACGTGGGTATATAGCAAATATATAGGTGGGAGAGAGCCTGAGTTATGATTGAGTGAATGAGTGGGTGAGAGATACTAATGCTTGAAATGTTTCAAGATGGGCGACACAGACATGTTTGGACTCTAAGCTAGAGAGATAGAGTGTGTGCGCTTTTTTATGACCTCTGTTTTTTGGTAAGTAATCAAGGACCTTGGGAGCATGGTTTTTAATTTCTGCAAAATTTTGGTCTCCGTTCCCCTCTAAAATCGGTATATACCTATTATTTTTTGTTGAACAATTTTAGTCAAGATTTTAGAATTTCATCCAAAATAGTGTTGGTTCCTTTTTAATAACTTTTATAATTGAATTTTTTTTTTAAATGGATATTTATTGGAATATATCAAAATTTTAAAAAAATTTGTCTAGGGTTTTATTTTAAAATCAAATAATATTTTTTACTAGATTATAAATTCAATTAAATGTTTATCCATTACTATAATAAGATACTTAAGACCCTTAAACACTTCTACTAACTTATTTAAACTAAAAAACCTAAATATTAAGAAAGTATATAAGTATAATTATTTTATTTTATAAAGGTAATCTTAAATTTTAATTTTCAATATTACGTTTATAATATGATACGCAATAAGTTAGGAAGATATAGACCCTTAAACTCTTCAACTAACCTATATAAACTAGAAAACCTAAATATTACATGTTTAGGACACTTGAAAATTATATTTATTTAATTTTTATGAAGGTAATCTAAATATTTTTAAACTAAAATATTATGTTTAGAATTAACACTTTAACAAGCTGTGTTAGTTTAAGAATAAAAAATTTTAAGTATTATATTCAATAATGTTAGTTTAATAATTAGATAAGTGATTTGCATCTATAGCTTTTTCTAAAATATGTTAATATATTAGAAAAGAATCATAAAAATAAGAAAAGAATTAAGGAAAAATAAATTGATTTATTTCGGCCAAACTTTCTGAAATTTTGAATTTTATGAAAGAATAAAATATTTAAAACAATAAAAAAAATTCAAAATTTCATTGATTTTAATTGGGGGTTCAAAAAAATTTTGTGACTTCAAGTTCAAACCTTGCTTGGGAGTTGTAGGGTTTGTAGTTTTTAAACCTAATTATACCCTATACATAGAAATAAACATATAATTTTTAAAATCTAATTATTCCCTATGTATAAAAAGTACATATTATAAATGATGGGTTGGTATCAGGTTGGGCCAATTAGGTTAATTAGAACCCAAACAAAACTCAACTTCAGACCTAAAAATGAGCCCAAGCCCAGCCCAGCTTATTGAAAGGTTAGCCCAACCTATCCCTAACTACCTCGGGCTTGCCGGCATGATGTGCAGCCCTGCAGCTAATTATACTTTAGGTTAAACTCAAATTTCAAATACTAGAAGCGCATTGGGTCGCTTAAAAAGCGTTCACTTCGTGGGTAAAATTTTCAAAGACTATTCAATTTGAAAAGAAAAGGCACAGGATTCTCTCGAGTTGAACTCGAGAGAATCTCTTGAGTTCGAACCCCTAGAGGTCGCCACGTGTCTCCTTTGACACCCTTAACCATGGATAAGGTTCACCCACCCATCCATGTTTTTTTTTATATATTAATTATTATTTTTTAAATTAAAAAACTGTTTTTAGAGTTTTTTAATATTAAAAAAAGTTTTTAATTTAAAAATAATAATTAATATTTGAAAAAAAAAAACCAAGGATGGATGGGTGAACCCTAAGGGTGGGTGAACCTTACTTCCTTGTACCCCAGCTCTGAAGGGCTTCCGTAGTTCATCCCAATCATTGTACTTATCGCTCCACATGTCATCTAGAACAAGTAGAAATTTCTTCCCATTCAATACCTCCTTCAAACTAACTTGAAGCAGTTCCAGGTTCTTGACATCACTTGGTTTTTTAGTGGCCGACTCAAGGATTGCTAGTGTTACCCTTTTCACATCAAAATCATCAGACACACAAGCCCAAGCTTTTAAATCAAAATGATTCTTCAAGCCCTCATGATTATACACAGCCTGAGCAAGGGTAGTCTTGCCAGCCCCGCCCATACCCACTATGGGAATTACAAACACCACATTGTCACTAGGTTCATTCGATAGCAGTAAATCAATTATTTTCTTCTTATCTTTTTCCCTACCGTAAACACAAGATTCACTTACTAAGGGAGTCGTCTGTGTTCTTTCTCTGACTTCACTCGAACTCTGTCCAGCTCTCTCAATCAAACCGAGTTTCTGCTTTTTCTCTACTATTTCTTCTAGATTTTCTGTGATCTTCTCTATCTTAGAACTTATCACAAAATTGGAGTTATAAGTAGTAGGGCGAATACAAGTAGCTATGAAGCCGCATACCTGATTCGTGTGAGAATCCGCTTTTATGTTCCGTCCTAGAGTTTCGGTTGCAAACTCGTCTAACAGATCCTCAGCATCGTAAGCCAAATTTTGAAGATCGTCTAGCCACACCCTCACTGCATTAGATGTGATCTGCTTCTCCTCGGCATCAATGAGCACGGCCTGAATTGCCGACAAAGTCGTCGCCAGCTTCTCCAGCTTAGCCTTGACATTCCATAGGGTAGCGAATTCTATTACATCACGGGAAGCCAACCTATCGAACAACACCTGAAAAAACGCAGATAAAAGCATCTCCCCGACAGGCATTGTTTCTGTTGAAATGAAGGAATAGATTTCAAACAAAAGATTGATCTGTGCTGTGGAACTCAAAACGGTGCAAGTGATGGAAGCAGAAAGCCTTGTTCTCATTTTAGGACTTGGACCATGGTGGGTTCCACACGGTTAAAATGTACCATTTTGTACCTAAATCGTCTGGCCTCACTCACAAAACCTCTTAACTGCTTTTTAACTGTGGTTAAAAAATTAATTCCTTAAAGTTTAATTTTGAAAAAAAGAAAAATTCTAGAAACTAAGGTTACTTGGATGAATCTTAGATATGCGTGAAACTTTAATCATAGCTAAAGGGCCTCAAATTGTCTCTGCGAGAAAGCTCTATCGAGCAAGCACAAAATAATGAACAAGTGGTGGCGAAGTCAAAATCATGGGTCCATGATTTTGACTTCTCCGCACATAATGAGACATGTGGTGATAAATGTGAGAAAAATGAGGAGAAATATCGAATGAGGAGAAGTCAAGATTATGGGGAGAAAAAAAAATAACTCCTTCCCTTTTTATCACCACATGGGCCTATTGTGTGGAAGCCCGAGACCATTTTCCGGCCTCGGGGACAATCCAAGGCCTAGCTAAAGGGTGTGAAAGGAACACGTGTTAACCTATGATAGTCCAGGATTTGGTCTACAAATAAAAAGTGACACGTGTTGACATGTGGGACGGGCCCTCCCATTCTTGCACTGACACCACTAATCTGACGCTTTGTCCATCTTTATTGTGGGTTCCACCACGGTCTATCCTCATTGTGCCACAATTCAAACCCTCCTCCTTGCCTGACGCCTGACTGGCTGAGCTATCTAACTTTCTTTAGTGAGTAAATTAGGGTCAACAGAAATGACACATGTAGACCCTCTATCACCCCTTTAACCCACCCCACCCCACCCCACCCCACCCCACATCCATTTTCACTAAAGGAGGGAGGGTTGAATCTTCGAAGCAGGGGTCCAAGTCTAGATTCCTCGACAAGGAGATTTAGATGGATTTTGCTTATTTACTCTATCCCAAGGGAATTATAGGGACCTTTGTCTTTAGGTGCGATTAATCGGTTGATGCAATTGCGCTAGACCTCCAAAGGAAACCAAGCTTTGTGATACTTTTAATATTTTAATATAGGAAAATACTTGACGTAATCGTGGTCTTACGAAATGGCACTTCCTCATTGGTTTACGCTAGTAGCGAGAAACTCTGCCGGCACTATTTTGGGAGGTCAAATTCAGGGTCTCTTGGGTGGTCCCCCATTGTGGCTGAAGCTATAGCCCTTTGATCTATTACGGAATTTGCTCTAGCTAATAATTAATCCTCGGTGCGATTTCTTTCAGATGTCAACTCGGTGGTAACTCAAGTGATCTCTTCTTCTTCTCCCATCTTGACTAAGATCCGGACAATAGTGAAGGATATCCGGTCTAATTTGTTACTTTTCCACAAGTATTTAGTGGAACACATTCCAAGGGGTCAGAATGGTTATGCCCATAACTTGGATGCTAAGGCTTTGGTTTCAAGTTCTCACGGGTGTTATATTACTCGGCACCTGTCAACCAGAGAATGTCGGCCTTTTATTTTTGAAAGAGGTCCGAGACCCCGTAGGGGTTGCATTTTGTATCTTCCTACTTTTTAAATGATATCTCTGATTCAAAAAAAAAAAATCAAAATCTTAACTTTAATTTATTTAAACTTAACCAGGGTTAAAGGGGTATTAAAAGGGACACGAGGACACCTGAGTAAGATAGGAAATGGATCCTAGGGTCCGCTAATCACTACTCTTTAATGTATTAGAAAAAACATAAATGATTAATAGAGGAATCATAGCCCTACTCTTAGAAAACTCTTTCTCTCAACCTCCACCAACACTTGTTGTCCATTCTTGAGGAGAGGGTATTTTAACTATTGCAACTGACGACATGTCGTAGGTGGATGTTTGTTTTTTTTTTTTTTTCTCTTTTTTTTTTTTTTTTTTGGGTATAGTCGTTGGTGGATGTTGAGAGTATGAGTTGATTAAGAGTAGATCTGGCATATATTTACAGCTCATCTCCCACAATTGTTGCACTGTACACCCAAACAAAACTTGCACCAGCTTTGTTTGGCGCAAATCTGGTCTCGGTAGTATTTTAGAGAAGGAAAAAAATTTAAGAAAAAACTCAAAAATACCCACAAAGTAGGGGTGTTAATGGCAAAATTAGGGTTGCAAAACGGCTAGGCCTATAAAAAAAAGAGTAGTGATAGGCGTACCCATGGATTCCATTTCCAAACACTACACCACTAAAGCCCTTTAGCGGCGTTTTTTTAGTGGCAGTTAAAGAAAACCGCAGCTATATATTATCTAGGACGGTGGTACCATAATACCACCGTAGCTTTCTGTTTTCGGCACAAAATTAACGATGGTTTGTGAATCACCGTCGTTAATAATAATAATCAACGACGGTTATTTACTAAACCGTCGTTGAAATAGTTCCCTCCATCACTTTTGGTTTCCCGCCAAACCATTCACGGAACTACATGAACAACGGTTTTTTCTATTAGCACCGTTTATTATTTATAATGTATGGCGGTATTTAAAAACCGCCTATGAATCCCTTTAATAAGACCTCGATAGTTTTTCCTCAGTTCTCCTTTCCTTGCGCGATTTTCTTCTGCTCTCCCCTCTTCCCTTCTCCTGCTCTCGTGTTCTCCGACCATCTCCACCACCTCCGGCCATCTCCACCACCTCCATCATAGTAGCCATCACCCTCTACGGCGATCTCCACCACTGTCAACGGCTCCACCACCCTCAACGATAAGGTCTCTCTCTCCCTGGTTTTTTTCTCTCTCTGTAATCTCTTTCAATCCCTCTCTATATGCAACTCCACCAACCCCCCCCCCCGGCCACCTCTGTGCAGCTCCACCACCCTCAACCCTACATCCCTCAACGGCCTCAAGTACGGTAAGGTTTCTCTCTCTCCCTAGTTCTTTCTTTCTTTGTGCAATCTTTCTCAATCCCTCTCTTATGCATCTCCGGCCACCTCTGTGCAGCTCCACCACCTCCACGACTGCTCCACCACCTCCGACCACCTCTGTGCAGCCCCATCTCATGGTAATCTCTCTCTCTATAATCTCTCTCTGTAATGTATGCATGCATGCACTCTGTGTCCTTTTACAAATTTAGGGTTTTGTTGTAATTTCGTTTTGGGGTTTTTCTGATTTTGTAATTTCTTTTTGGGGTGTTGTAATTTCTCTTTATAATTTAGGGTTATTAATTAATTAATAAGCCTATTTGAATCATGCATGCATGAAACATTTGAATTATATGTTATTGGAATTATTTGAATTAGTTTGATATTTGAATTATGTAATTTCTCTCTCTGTGTTAATTTGATATTTATAATGCAATGGTCATGTGTCCCTTTTAACACTCCTTTAATTATGGTTAAGCTTAAGAAAATTAAAATAAATATTTTGGTTTTTTTTTTAATTTGTAAAAACCAAGCTTAGATTGCTTAACTATAGGATTGAGTAAATCTTTAACTACAGTTGATGTGTGGTAAAAAAGGGGCATTGACAAATATTGAAGATTGTCCATTAGAATAGGTAGTCTACTAGGGCAGTAAGTTATGTATTTCCCATTTAGGGCAGTGATTTGCACACCCCTCATTAGAATAGGTAATCTAATGCAATAACCATGTGTCCCTTTTAACATTCCTTTAACTATGGTTAAGTTTAAGAAAATTAAAATAAATATTTCGGTTTTTTTTATTTTTAAAAACCAAACTTAGATTCGGCCTCTATAAGAGTGAGTGAATCTTTAACTACAGTTGATGTGTGGTGAAAAAGGGACATTTACCGTTGATGTGTGGTGAAAAAGGGGCATTTACCAATGAGTGAATCTTTAACTACAGTTGATAGATAGTCTACTGGGGCGAAAAGTTATGTATTTCCCATTAAGGGCAGTGATTAGCACACCCCGTATTAGAATAGGTAATCTAATGTAATTAATTAATCCAAGAAAATGGTAGAGGGAAAATTATACTAATTACCTCCCTTGAGGTTTGATAAAATTTCATAAACCTCCCCTCTAGTTTCTGAAATTACACTGCCCTCCCCTCAACTTTGGTTGTCTGTAACATATACCCCATTCCCTTAATTCCCTTAAGTGTACCGTTACTTTATGGATGGACTCTGATTATGTCATCATTTAAACATTTTAAAATGTCTGAATTATCCTTTTTCAGCACATAGTTAATTCAATAAAATAAATGATAATTGGTTTATAACATATCAACTTCAGGTTTATATATATTTCCAAAATCAAAATATTTTTTTTCTAAAAACCAATGTTAGATAGATGAAGTCTACAGATAAGTGAATCTTAACCATAGTTAGTGGGTATTAAAAGGGATACATGACGATTTATAGAGATCCTTTAACTGTGGTTAAACATATTTAATCTAAGGTTACTATTGTTAATTTTTTCTTAAAAGCAAGGTTAAATAGATTAATCCTAGGGATGAGTAAATCTTAAGCACAATTAAGTGGGTGTTAAAAGGGACACATGGTGGCTTGTAGGGCCCCCCTTAATTGTGGCTAAGCATAATCAACCTAAGGTTTTGTTTTCTTCTAAAAATCAAGGTTAAATGGATGAATCCTAGGAGTGAGTGAATTTTAACCACAGTTAGTGGGCGTTAAAGGGGACACGTGGCAGCTTGTAGAGCTCCTTTAATTGTGGTTAAGCTTAAGTAACCTAAGGTTTTTTTTCTAAAAACCAAGGTTTGATGGATGAATCCTAAGGGTGAGTAAGTTTTAACCATAGTTAGTGGGTGTTAAAAGGGACACATGGCGACTTATAGATATCCTTTAACTATGGTTAAACATAATTAACCTAAGATTAATATTATTTTAATTTTATTTTCTTATAACCAAGGTTAGATTAATGAATCCTGGGATGAGTGAATCTTAACCATAGTTAATGGGTGTTAAAAGGGACACATGGCAGCTTGTAGAGCCATCTTTAATTGTGGTTTAGCATAACCAACCTAAGGTTATTTTTTTCCTAAAACTAAGGTTAGATGGATAAACCCTATGGGTGAGTAAATCTTAATCATAGTTAGTAGGTATTAAAATTAAGGGACATGTGGCGGCTTGGGAGTTTATGGTGGGTGGATGGTAGTGGTGGTGTGTTAGTGTTAGTGGTGGTAGTGGTAGTGGTGGGTGGATGGCAGTGGTGGTGTGTTAGTGTTAGTGGTGGATGGATGGGGGTAGTGGTGGTGTGTTAGTGTTAGTGGTGGATAGGTGGTGGTAGTGGTGGAATTTTATGAGTTATAACTCTAAGAGCAATCGTGGCAGCCTCATGGAATTTTACTCACCAAAATAGCCAAAACTCACAAAAACTTATTTTGGTGAGCCACTTTTTTAAAACACTCTCAGCAGCCCCACCATTTTAACAAAAAAATATAGGTGAGAAAATACACGCGTCAGAAAAAACGGCATCGAAATCCAACCCCTAGTTTGGATTTGGCGAGCAATTGTTGGTTTAGGCCGAAATATACATAAGAAACATAGAATTCGGCCTTCTCAGTGCCCAAATCGAGCAAAGGGTCTCGGACTCCCTCGAAACTAACTCCAACACTTAGGATATATTAAAATACGCGTTAGAAAAAAGGGCATCGAAATCCGACCCCCGGTTTGGATTTGGTGGGCGTTTGTAACTTAGGCCAAAGCATACTTGAGAAACATGGAATTCGGCTTCTCGGTGCCCAAATCGGGCAAACGGCCTCGGATTCCCTCAAACCCAACTCCAACACTTATAATATATTAAAATACATGCGTTAGAAGAAACGGCATCGAAATCCAACCCCTGGTTTGGATTTTCTGGGCGTTTGTAGGTTTAGACCAAAGCATATTTGAGAAACATGGAATTCGGTCTTCTCAGTGCCCAAATCGGGTAAACGGCCTCGGATTCCCTCGAAACCAACTCCAACACTTAAGATATATGAAAGTACACGCGTTAAAAGAAACGGCATCAAAATCCGACCCCGGTTTGGATTTGGTGGGCGTTTGTAGGTTTAGGCCAAAACATACTTGAGAAACATGGAATTCGGCATTCTCGGTGCCCAAATTGGACAAACGGCCTTAGATTCCCTCGAAACCAAATAAAACACTGAGGATATATTAAAATATACCCGTTAGAAGAAACAACATCGAAATCTGACCCCCAGTTTGGACTTTGTGGGCTTTTGTAGGTTTAGGCTGAAGTATACTTGAGAAACATAGAATTCGGCCTTCTCGGTGCCCAATTCGGGCAAATGGCCTCGGATTCCCTCGAAACCAACTCCAACACTTAGGATATATTAAAATACACATGTTAGAAGAAACGACATCGAAATTTAACCCCTGGTTTAGATTTGGTGGGCGTTTGTAGGTTTAGGCTAAAGCATACTTGAGAAACATGGAATTCGGCCTTTTCAGTGTCTAAATCGGGTAAAAAGCCTCGGATTCCCTCGAAACTAACTCCAACACTTAGGATATATTAAAATACACACGTTAGAAGAAACGGTATCGAAATCCGAACCCCAGTTTGGATTTGGTGGGCGTTTGTATGTTTAGGCCAAAGTATACTTGAGAAACATAAAATTCGTCATTCTCGGTGCCCAAATCGGCAAACGGCCTCAGATTCCCTCGAAACTAACTCCAACACTTAGGATATATTAAAATATATGCGTTAGAAGAAATGGCATCGAAATCCGACCACCGGTTTGGATTTTGTGGGCGTTTATAGGTTTAGGCCGAAGTATACTTGAGAAACATGAAATTCGGCCTTCTTGGTGCCCAAATCGAGCAAACGGCCTCAAATTCCCTTGAAACAAACTCCAACACTTAGGATATATTAAAATACACGCGTTAAAATAAACGGCATCGAAATCTAACCCCCGGTTTGGAATTTGTGGGCATTTGTAGGTTTAGGCCGAAGTATACTTGAGAAACATGGAATTCGGCCTTCTAGGTGTCCAAATCGGGCAAACGGCTTCGGATTCCCTCGAAACCAACTCCAATACTTAGGATATATTAAAATACACACGTTAGAAGAAATAACATCGAAATCCGACCCCCGGTTTGGATTTGGTGGGCGTTTGTATGTTTAAGCCAAAGTATACTTGAGAAACATGGAATTCGGCATTCTCGGTGCCCAAATCGGGCAAACGGCCTCAGATTCCCTCAAAACCAACTTCAACACTTAGGATATATTAAAATACATGCGTTAGAAGAAACGACATCGAAATCCGACCCCCGGTTTGAATTTTGTGGGCATTTATAGTTTTAGGCTGAAGTATACTTGAGAAACATGAAATTCGGTCTTCTCGGTGTCCAAATCGGGCAAACGGCTTCGGATTCCCTCGAAACCAATTCCAACACTTAGGATATGTTAAAATACACATGTTAGAAGAAATGACATCGAAATCCAACCCCCAGTTTGGAGTTTAGGCAAATGAATTAAACATGTATGTGTTAATCTCAATAAGTATGGAAATCAAAGATTAATTTTTAATTTGCATATTGCTGATGAAATCCTTAAATTTTATCATTTTGATATTTTATTAATGAATTGTATTGTATTTTCTTATTTTTGTAGGAGGGAGCCGAGAGCACTCATCTGTCGGGTTTCGATGTTGTAGGAGGGACTTAGCTAGAGGAAGATGGTTGGCAGCTTTATGATATATTTCTCCTTTTACTTTTCAGATACTTTATTGGCTTTTGAGACAGTTTATTGGCATGTATATATTTTATGATTATGATTAGACATTTCGATATACTACAATTTTGATGGATTGTGTGGATGAATTTTGATGTATTATATTATTTTCTTTTCTAATTAGAATTCTTTGGATATTTTGAATGACTTTTATATTGCTGACAGGTACAAATAATACAGATAAAAAAACCACATTTTGAGAAATTAAATTTTATTTTTTTTATTTTCTAAATATTAACGGCGGTTTTAAACTGTCGCTGATAATTAATTATTATATTGAATTTATTATTATAAACGGCGATAAATGTCCGCAATTGATTCTTTTGGAATTTCACGGCGGTTAAAAACCGTCGTTCAATATAATAATTAATATTATATAATTCGTTACACCGGCGGTAATTATCCGTCGTTGATTTTCTTAGGCATTGACGGCGGTTACAAACCGCCGTTACATATAATAAAAAATGTTATATAATTCGTTACACCGGCGGTTTATACTGTCGTCCATTCATAAATAAACAACGACGGTTATATAACCGCCGGTATATCCAGGAACTTATTGACGTTATTGCCCTTGACGAACAGTCTGTAACAGTGTAAATAACCGTCATGAATAAATTTATATATACCGACAGTTATTAAAACCGTAGCTATATAACTGCTGTTTATTTGATATGCATCAAGCTATATAATTAACGACGGTGCCGAATTTAGCGGTGGTGATTTGGCTTTCTATGACGATTTGGCACCGCCACTGAAAACCTTCAATTTTGTAGTGAAACCTAAGGCATCCACCAATAGGTGGATGCATTAGGTTTGGAAATGGAATTTTTCCCATTAAAAAAATAAAATAAAAATTTGGTACTCGTTCGTTTTGACCAAGACTAATCTAATGTCTCTCTTTTTCTGTTAGGTTAATTTCTTCTTTAATAACGAGGCCCACCCCAACAATTATATTCAAGTTGCATTGGCCTAAAACCTTTTTTTTTGGAACTCGGGGTGTCCCCAACCCTTTGGGTCAGGACTAATCCCCGAGGATAGGACGTGAGCCTGCAAACCGCCACACTAGGTAAGTCCGGGTAAACCCATGCTGGGCTGGCCCCAAAGGAGGAGTAAGAAATGGAACCCAGGACCTCCCACTTGGGGAAAGGCCCAAGAACCACTGGTCCACTACCACTGCTTTGGTAACATACCTTTACCTACCATTAGAACTGTATCCAAGCTCGTGAGCTTCACTCAGCTCGTTCGAGCCAAGCTTAAGATGATATTTTAGACTTGAATGATCAAGTCAAGCTTTTATATGAGCTCCAATGTTTAAGGTTTATACAAGTTGAAGCTAGACTTTACTTGATTCAACTCACCTCAGCTCATTTAGGGTTTTATTTGGCTTGAGCTCGACTTAGTCAAACTAATTTATATATATATAATACTAGCAAGCATCCCATGCGATGCACGGATGCACGGGTCAACTGCTTTTATCTACAATATGCATATAGCATTAAAAAAAAATTACATACAATCATCATCAAAACACAGACTCAATCGCCTCCTTGATATAAATAAAGGTTCTTGGAAATGGCCTTACATACACAAAATTGAGTGATTAATCACGTAGGAGATTCTGAAGAGCAAAGGAATTGGATTATTCCATAAGAAATGCATTTACCCATTAGAAATATTGCAGGTATGACAGAGAAGGTAGGATCATAATTCATATTTCAAAAGAAATGATATAGGGCTTATAACTAATGAATAGTGGTATAGAAAGCAAAATATATATTGTCCTCCAACTTATTTTGGAAAAGAGATACTCCCCCCTCCCCGGACAAAAGGCAAGAACCTAATTCATAATATCCTGCTAAATCTCAGAACAATTTAAATATACTAAAAACACCTCCTAGACCTCAACAATCCTAATCTCAAGTCTATCAAAGTAACAGAATCTCCATCTAATCTCTTAATTTCATAGTCAAGATCCAAATAAAATCAATATGGTTCTATCTTGAAGATATTGCATTATAATAATTAAATACTATATATTATCTGTTTTAATAATATATATAGTAATACCATATATTATATTTAAACATCTAACTTGAAATTTTAATATAAATGTTTTTCTTTGGGTAAAATTCCCATTATTTACTAAAACAGGATCCAAGTGCAAGAAAGAAACAACTTTTAGAAAGTACATATATCAAAAGTCTCGCAAGTAGGCTTACCTACTATAATCCGTACAGGGATTGGATATAATGCACATCCATTATATGTGAATTATGTTAAAGGAGAGTGTGTGTGTGTTGTGTGTGTGTTTAGAGAGTATTAGTTACATATCATTTCAACCAAAAAACTTTTGTTAAAGGAAGTTCCAAATGATGTATACAAATTGGATACTAATTGTTCATGGTCATTAAATGTAAAATGGAAGCACAATAGCTCATTGGAATATGGCAAGCCAGATATACAAAGTTAGCTTGATGAAAAAACTTTAGATGAGAATTCTAATTTACATTTTCAGATATATCTTAAGCTAGTTTATAAATTCAAGTATTGTATAGGTCTAGATGCAGATTGAGTTATGGGTCTAAATCATCATATATGAATCCCTTAAAGATTAAGTACCTATATTAATCTAACATCATATCTATTTCCTTAAGCTCTTTACTTAGAATCCCATGAAAACAGGGTAATATTCAATTGGAGAAACTGATTAGGAGAAATGAGAAAATTTATATGATAACCTTAGAAACTTAAAAGGCAAGGAGGGATTCTTTTATCCATTTGACTTGTAATAGTAAGGGCGTGTGGCCCTAGCTAATCAAGTTGCAAGCCCCTCTATGGGATGGAAAGGAGAATCCCTTACATTTCAAAAAAATCTGTGTGCAAGAGATTATTCAGGACTCTAGGATGCTGAGAATCAGAGGCAAACCTGCCTTCTTCCTCCCAAAGCCATATGAAATTAGGACTGCATGTGGTCCTGCTTGATGCCCAATGCACTTACATGAAGCATCTAAATGAGATTTATATAGGATTTTGACCCATTTTACCAGCTAAAAGTGTTCAAAACTATTTCATTTTTGGATGGGTATTTCCAAAGTGCTAATCTACATGTTAAGTTTATCCCAAATAAATTAATATATCACATACAGAGTGTAAGTCCACAAACATAGAGATGATTCCAGTTGAATACTGGTCTTGAATTATCTTCAAAAAGAGCACCGAAAATATTGTTATTACTGTCGGTATAATTAGCTTCTTAACCACATAGATTGATTGATTTCGAAACATGGTCAGTAGGAGATAAGCTCAACTACAGAAGTCAAATGCATCTCTGAACTAACCAAGAAGAAATTTCTGATAATACACAAAGAGCTTCATGCTGAGGTGACGATCCAAATGAAAAAAAAAATTTAAAAAGAATATACCAAATGTTAAATTAAATTCCTGCGAGACAATGTATATCAAAGATCACATAACAAATGAAGAACAGGTAAACACTAAAAAGGAACAAAACCTGATAAAAAATTTATCAATAAAAAATACTAATGGATCATAAGAATTTAAAAATTACACTTGGATCCAACTTATGGTTCCTTCTAAGAACCCCACTCACGTTTCAAACAAATGGAGGAAAATCTGGAATTGGGGTTCTCTAGAACACCAAGAAGCTTGCATTGCAAGGGAGATGGGTCTTGGCATTGGATTTTTTTTTTTTTAAATCTGTATAAATTGACATTTTATGCCCAATGATATGCGCAGTAGCAACCTACAAAAGAAGAGAGAGAAAATAGAAGATAGAAAGAACAACAGCCCTAACACAATACGAAAAAGCAAAAACAACCGAATACAATATACATAGGCTTAAAGAGAGAGTGAGAGAAAGAGAGGTGGGGCATACCATAGAACAAAACCCCTAACAAATTTGGTGAAGGCAGAAGCAACCAGATTCATTATATGCAGGCATAAGGAGGGAGAGGAGAGAGTGATGAGTGGAGCATACTTGCTTCAAACCCTCTACAAAATAATCATTCAAACTGTAGCCCTATGATTTTACCATCTGATGATTGATTTTACCTCGCCAAGGAACCATTGTTACACTGTCATCCGAACGAAGAGACGATTAGATAGTGAAACGGGATAACCATTGCTCACCACCGATTCTACCATAAATATTAATGGGATAAAAGGGGCATTTCGGGAGGTGAGAGATCGATAGGGGGAGAAGTGGGAGCGCGTCAGGACTCGAGAGTAGAGAAATTAAAACAGAGAAAGAAGAAGGAACGCTTCAGAGGATAGAAACAACTGAAACGGTGAGAAGAAGACTTGTTTTAACTTCGTCGTGGATTTTGGAAGCGTAGATGAATTGGAAACATTTTGAAACGTGCACAGAGAGCTTAATGGGAAGGAATAAGAGAGAAATGATGGGTCCCACTTATGGCATTTGTGCCTCAAGTCTTGCGTAGCATCAAAAGAAAGACATAGGTCTCATCCATAGATACATTATAACTGTGTTTTATAATAATAGTCTAGATAGATAGACAGAGATTTTTTAAATTTACTATAAATAAGTTTAGGTGTTAAAAATAATAAAAGACAATTGAGAAATTAAAATCGAAAACCATAACCTTAACTCTCTAAACGGAGGACTATTCTCAAATTTGAACTTTGTGTGATCAAAATAACCCTCAAAATTAAATCTAGCTTGAGCCATCTAAAGCTCAACTTGTCTTGAATTAAGTTCAAGCTCGAGCTAAGCTCGATCAATCTTGTTCAAGCCAAGCTCAAACCTGAACATCGTGATAAGGAACGATCTCTAAAGAATGAAATAATAATATCTTATTCTCAAAAGAATTTCCAACAAAAGAGAAACTCCTCACTTAAGAGGAAGTTACAACCAAAAAGGAGACTAAAGAGAAAGCTAGAAAAGAGAAACTCCTCACTCAAGAGGAAGTTACAACCAAAGAGGAGACTTAAAGAAGAAGCTACGGTTGGGTGTGGTGTCATACCATCCTAATTTATTTATTTTCCTCTTTTCTCTCTCATCTCATTAATTGTCTTTCTTATTCTCTCACTCAACCCTCTCATACGGTTTGTATATAGAGAAGTGTGTGTGGTGTATGTAAAAACAAGGTTTAATAGAAGAGCTTTTGGATCTTCCGTGGATGTAGGCAAAAGTGCGTAACTTGTTTTCTTTTCTTTGATTTGTTTTATGGTATCAGAGCTTCACCAAAGCAAGGTGTGGTATTTGTGTTCTCTATTAATAAAAATTTGTCTTAATGGCATCTCCATCGAGTTTAGGATTGACTCTTCAAATGCTTGCTCATATCACTTCAATGGTGTCTATCAAGTTGACATCCCAGAACTACCTTCTATGGAAGGAGCAGATTCTTCCCTGGATTGAAAATGTAGATCTTGTTGATCATATTCTTGGAGAGAATAATGAGCCCAAATCAAAGGTTACTTCGTCTGAAGGCAAAGAGGAAGTTAACCTGGCTTTTCTTGCTTGGAAGCGAGAAGACGGGCTGCTTAAAAGCCTACAAATAGGTACACTTTCCGAGGAAGTATTAACCTTAGTTGTGGGTCTATCTATTGCAAGAGAGACCTGGGTGTGCTTGGAGAAGGCATTTGTTGATGCTTCAAAAGACAGAGAATTACAACTTGTTCGAGATCTGCAGACTATTTGTAAAGGTAACAGTTTTGTAACTGAGTATCTGAGAAAATTTAAGTCAATCTGTGATGAACATGCAGTCATCCGAAAACCGGTAGAAGAAGAGAATAAGGTCTATTGGGCTTGCACTGGCCTAGGAAAAAAATACAATATTCTTACTACTTCAATCCTGAATAGGCCTCCTTTTCCTTCCTGGACTCAATTTATTTCTTATCTCACGAGCTATGAGAGTAGAAATAGTCCTCAAAATTTTGAAGGGGATGAAGTTAATGAATCTGATGCCTTTTTTAGTTCAAAACAAGGTAAGAGAAATTGTTTCAATAAGAATTTTAAAAAAAAATTGGAACAATAATCAGGGACATCAGGGAGGAGGAAATCAACATTTCAATTCGCAAGGTTGTGGTTTTACTCAAGCAAGTCAGAATCGTGGCAATAATGTGCCACCACAAAATAATAATGGTGAACCGTTGAAGCAACAAATAGACCAATAGCGAGGACCCACAAACCGTAATGGCAAATTGAGTTGTCAAATTTGTGGTCGGTTTGGACACTATGCATTGAAATGCTATAATCGCTTTAATCATGCTTATCAGCCTGATCTTTGGGCTCCAGCATCGGGGATAGCCATCCCTCGATTGTAAGCTTACCGGATCCAATCTAGATAGGTGTAGGGTTTTTATTCTATTATGCAATGAATATGAATGTGAATCAAAATCAAGCAATGAATAAAAATGGAATCCTAGACATGGTTCTAAGTTGGCAAACAAATGACCGAGATTCAATGAATGATAGCAAAGTAAGAATATGTACAAAATTAGCAGCATAGAGATGAAAGTAAAAGTTTCTGATGTGGTTTCCCTTATTCAGTTCAGACTTAGGTTTTGGCTTGAATACTGGTCTGCGAAACCAGAGTCCCCAGCAGAGTGACCAAGCTGTAGACCCGGGATTTTAACTCTACTCCCGATCATGATTGAATCCAATGAGGAATAGTGCTAAAAATGTAGAAAAGAGAGAGTCGACACCTATTTAGATTGTTAGGGAAAATAGGGTCCTTTAAAAGGTTGGATAAGGCCTTGGTCTAGAAATAGAGTTCAAGGTAAAAATTCATTTGAGTCAGGGGAAGGTGTTAGGCACCCCTAAACTCCTATCTGGAGATGGTTACCTACTCCCAAAGTCTGAATTAAAGTGGGAAAAACCATAAAAGAAGCTTGAAATTTCATTTGTATGCTAAGCAGATATCATATTGATAGTAATGTACAAGTTGAAATAAGCAGGGACATGGTAGGGGTTCTATCCTAGGTGAGCTGAACCCGATCAGGGTTGCCTATGTATCCACAGTCAGTGGAATCAAGCTACACGTAGTTTCAGAATGGTAGTTGATGGTTTGATTTTTTTTTGTTTGGATTGTAGGTGTTTGATAGGCTGAGATTTGTCATTGGATGTTAGGGTGTTTTTGAATGGTTTGGTTCCTATTCAGGAGTGCTTGGGCCTTTTATGCTCTTGCCGGGGAGCATTTGGACAGTTTTAGCTCATGTCAAGGAGCATTGGGTTGGGTTAGGGTTTGAACTAGGATTTGAACAAAGGTTTGAAACGAGGTTCGGACAGAGGTTCGACTAGGTGGGTAGGATTTAAATCAGGGTTTGAATTGAGGTTCGGACATAGGTTCAGCTAAGGTAAGTGGGGTTTGAACCAGGGTTTGAACCGAGATTCGGACAGAGCTTCGGCTAAGGTAGGCTAGGTTTCGATCAAACCGGGCAGGGGTTCGACAAGGTTTGGTCAATTTGAATCAAACAGGGTAGGGGTTCAATAGGGTTTGAACCGAGGTTTGGACATAGGTTCGACAGGGTAGGCTAAATTTGAACCGAAGTTCGGGCAAAGGTTCGACAATGTAGAGACCCGAATTTATTATTTCTTAATGCTTGTGAACTTTATTAAATGCTATGAAATCACGTGGTTAATTCTTTTAATGTATTTAAACCTATAAATTTAATGCGAAATGTAGTAATTTTAAACCCAAATAAAAACGTTAAATTCAAGTCGTTTTGAGGTTTAATTGCATGAAAAGAAAGAAAATCAAAAAGTAGCAAAAGAGTTTAAAAATAAATAAAAAATCGGCACCATGGCCGATCGATCACCGACAGCGATCGATCGCCCCTGGCTGCGACAGATCGCAAAAAACGCCGTTTTGACTTATTTTTACGCGTTTTTTCGACTTGTGGAGTCCCTAGGGCTCCCAACACTATAAATACCCCTTATACTTGTGGGTTAAGGGTTTCAAAAGCTTTTTAAACCTAAAAGAGAGTGAGAGAAGAGATTTTTGAGAGATTCAAAAGGGAAGATTAAAGGATTTTTAAGGAGAAAGGGTGAAAAAGTGTAGATCAAATCCATTCACAAGCGCGTGATCGTAGGGAAACGATCTTGAGAGGTAAATATGACTTTCTTCCTATCAATATAGGGATTTTGATACAAATATGATGAAGAAATAGATCTAAAGCAAGAACAACAATAGTAAACATGTTTTTAATGTTTCAATCTATGATGGAAAATAAATATGATGATTTTATGATGTTTATACCCAGATTTTCCCATGGAAGAATACATATGATGATTTTGTGATGTTTTAAATCATGATTTTTCCTTGAAAAATCTACATATGATATTAGGGAAATTTTAGATCTTGATTATCTGATGGATAATATATATGATGAATAGAAAACGTTATAGATGGTGATTTCCTTGTGATAATTATTTGTAAAAGATGTTCTTTATGATTTGTAATTCTATATCAACAAGGGGAAAGTGATTGATTTTGTGGTGTATGGATGATGAGAATGGAGGAAGGGGATGATGTTCATAATTGATGAAATTATTATAAGTTTGCTTGAGATCATTATGTGTTATAAGAACTAGAGTTCTGTGAGATTTATTTGATTATAAATGCGTATTAAAAAACAAAATTTAGAGACGATAAATAAAATTGTCTCTTATTTTATTTGACAAATCTATGCTTTGTATTGATCATTTATGAGAACCCTTACATGTTTAAATCTATGCATGATTTACAAGCATTTTATTTCACTCACACGGATTCACGAAATCTATACATGAACAAGCATGAGAATAAACAAGATGACAAGTAATATGCAAGTACACAAGGACACAAGCATTATGCATGGTTGAGTTTTGCACTGACTGAGTACCCACAGGCCTATGATCAAGGTAAGACCAGCCGTATGCACCGGCGAATGTGTACACAAGCCATATACACCGGATAAAGTGTATACAAGCCGTATACATCGGATAATGTGTATATTGTGTGGTACCTCGGAAAATAGGGTATATGTTAATCTTTACCCGATATATGGGATAAAGTTATATTAAGTTATTGCATTTGCATGTTGTTAGATAAATTCACGAACAAGAAAATAAGCAAGATAAACAAGAGAAATAAGCATAAGTAATCATGTGTAAGAATCAAAATTTAATTATGCTTCCGCACTCTGAGTTGTCACATGTTTACATGATACACAAATCTTAAACCATGTTTGTATTAAATCTCGTTATATTGTTAGATAGGATTTTGTATATACGCTGAGTAACTTGTTACTCAGCCGATGGCTGTTGTGATACCAGTGCTCCAGGACATTGGGAGGAAGAAGAGTACGAGGAGGAACAGGAAGAGCCAGCAGGTGATTACCCTGATGGAGAATGGAACTTGGATTGCTGGCCATACACTGGACATTAGTTCACTAGTATCTTGGATTTTGAATTTTAGACTTTGTAATAGACTACTTAAGAAGTTATAGTTAATTTGAATTTATAATTAGGGATTCATAGAGGATGATTTTAATTTGATTATGATGTTTTAGTATTTATTTCAGATATTGGACTTGATTAGCATTTATTTGAAGAAAATTTTTAGGTCCATGTTTTTAGAAATGTCTTAAATGTTTTATGACAGGAAGTTATGGAATTAATGTGTTTAAGTCACGTGCCAAGGTCTCACATTAAGTTAGGTGGGATTTTGGGGCGCGACAGAGATGGTATCAGAGTAAAGGCATTAGGTTGCTAGGGCTTATGTTTTAGAATATAATAGGCTAGGATTCATTGTGATGTTAGTTTAAGGTTTGAGTGTTAGAGTGAAGTAATTTCAAGTTGGACTAATTGTTACCGTTTGTTCTCAGGAATATCATAATGAGGCGCAGTGGCAGAGCTCGTGGATATAATACTAGAGGAAATGCTGGAAGGGGTATTGGAGAAGGACATCCGATTGGTAATGATCGGCCTGATTTGACTGAGGTGCTAAGATCGATTGTCGAGACCATGACACTCCCTGCAGCCAGACAACCGGTTGCAACTGCTCCTGGACCGGCAGAAGCACATGCACCCCCTCCACCCAGGCCACATGCGGGGATTGAGGCGTTCCGGAGATTGAGGCCTCCGTCATTCTATGGGACCACAGATCCAATAGCTGCAGAGGCATGGATCTTACAGCTGGAAAAAATATTTTCAGTACTGTCTCCCACGGATACTGAAAGAGTGGCATGGGCAGCCTTTGTGATGGAAGGCGAAACAGAGCATTGGTGGAGAGCAGCCTCCAGGACTAGGGATTTGACTAGAGCAGGCCAACCATGGACATGGGGGAAATTTTTAGATGTGTTTTATAAGAAGTACTTTCCAGTGGTTGTCCGGGAAAAGAAGGAAGCAGAGTTCCTCACTCTTGAACTGGGGAAGATGACTGTGGCCGAGTATGAGGCCAAGTTCTCAGAACTTTGAAGGTTTGCACCTCATATGATTGCCACAGAGGCGATGAAAACAAGAAAATTTGAAAGAGGTCTGAGAGATTTTATTCGAGACCGAGTCTCAATGTTTCGACTCGAGACTTTCGTTGACGTGAATAATAGGGATCAGTTAGCTGAAAAGAACTCAGAGGAATTCTTGAAGAAAAGAGAGATGATTCAGAAAAAGAAGTTCAGTAAGGGACAACCAAGCAAGGTTGGACCACAGGTTAAGAGGCTCAGATTTTTAGGCCAACCACCAGCAGCTAGGTCGACTCCTTATCAGAGGCCAGTACCACCATTTGTACCTACTGTGCCTTGCCCTACTACTTCGCAAGCCACTCGGTATGTGCAGCCTACTTCTTCTGCACCTATGTTTGATGTGTGTGTACATTGTGGGAAGAGACACTCAGCGGGTGAATGTCGAGCGCTCACTGGAGGATGTTTCCAGTGTGGACAATTGGGACACCGGATTAGAGACTGTCCTCACCGTAGTCAGCAGACCCAGACCTAGACCCAGGGGAATAAGCCACCTACTAGACAGGCACCACAGCAGAAGCCTCCTCAGGCTCCTAAACCCCAGCAGCCCCACAGCAGCAGCCACGACAGGTGACCCAGGGCAAGGTTTTACAAAATAGCCTAACCAGGTTTTACAAAATAGCCTACCGACATACCCAAAAGAAAGGGCCCCTAAGGGGGCGCTGTTTGAAGCAGCGCCCTTATTGAGGGGCCAAACATCCATTAATTTTTTTTATTTTTGACTCGTCACATGTCGCGCTTCTATTCGCCGAAAAGTCATTTTTCCTTTTTAGCCCGTTTTTTGCCCGAAAATAATCAAAATTGAATTGATAAAATCCAGAAAAATATTTTAGATAAAAGGTGAATTTTTCATTACTTTTCGGGGGGCATTTTTGTCATTTTACACTCTAGGGGCATTTCGGTTATTTTCTACCGTTTTAAGTCCAATTTAATTTCAAAAATAGCCAAAATTCATCAAAAAATTTGTAAAATCATTTTGGATAAAATGAAAACTTTTTAGCACTTTTTCAGGGTTATTTTGATCATTTTTCACCCTAAGGGTATTTTGGTCATTTTTTACCTGAAGGACATTTTTGGAAATCGAAGCACGTGGAAAGAGGGTTTTAAAAGAGGATTTTTTTAAAGGGTTTCTAGAGGTGTGCAAAGAGACTAGGGGGTACAAAATTGGGGTGTATACAAGCACCTAATTTTTACACCCCCCTTAATCATGGTTAAACATTTTAATCATGATTAATCACCCTCAAATCCTTGGTAAACCCTAGTTAAATCATAGATAAAACCCTAGTCAAACCCTAGGAGAAACCCTAGTCAAACCCTAGACCTAACCCTAGGTAAACCCTAGTTAAACACTAGGTAAAACCCTAGTCAAACCCTACGAGAAACCCTAGTCAAACCCTAGACCGAACCCTAGGAAAACCCTAACCCTAGGTAAACCCTAGTCTAATCCTAGATTAAATCCTAATCCTAGATAAAACCCTAATCAAACCTTAGGTCTAACCCTAGGTGAACCGTAGTCTATCCCTAAGGCCCAAAAACCCCAAAATTTGATGTCAAACCATCCTGTGGGCCCAAACATGGGCCCACATACCTGTAGACCAGTTGGAGTCGGAGTCCACACCCCAAGTTCAAAAAAATCTAGGAATGGCGGTAAAAGTTTTACCGCCATTTCCATATATGGCAAAGTGTACAGTGTTGCAGACCATATGTGTGGGGGTTGGGCCTGTTTAAGCAATACCTCAGTAATGACGGTAATATAATTACCACCATTATCAATATAGCTTAAATCAGGAATGGCGGTAGAGTTTCTACCGTCATTCCTGGTGTTTCTGCAAAGGGTATACTGGTACCCCCCTAGACCACTCCTCTCCACCTCACTCGTGTCCTACACCCTGTTAACAAGCCCTAGAATGCCCCTGGGTCCATCAAACCCTATAAATACCCCCCCTCTTCCTAGTTCAAACCATTCCAAAAATCCTACATGAAACCCCTATTGGAGTTCGGTGCAACCCAAAACCCCTTCTATCCTCAGTCCAGAATAACCCTAAAGCTTCTAGGGAGTTCCTCAGATCTCTCCCTAGCCCTCCACAGCCTTGCACCATCACTGTGCGCAGCCACCTCCAGTCCGTGGAGTTTACAGCATAGGGTAGGAACTCCCCTACCCGCTCTTCTATTTTCACAAACATTGTAAGGCATTTAGTCCTACTCTTGGGGCCATTTGTGTTCCTGTTCTTGCTTTACCTTTGCTGTCAACCAAGAATAGGGGTCCCCCTGCCTTCCTCATAGGCATGGGGGAACCCCCTTGAAGGTTTGGATTGGGCTACAAGGCTCCCATGTACATGGTACCTCCCCTCACTCTTTGGGGGACCCTTAGCCCATGTGGGATCTCCTGGTTGAAGTCTGGCCCAGCCCCAAGGGGAACAAATCAATTTCTAGAAGAAACAAGGAATTGCGGTAAACTCAATATCACCATTCCTGGCCCTCTGCAGAACAATAGCTTTACACCCATTTGGTTGTGGCCCTGGTCCATTCCAGTGCCATGGTTGGATCTCTCAGCCTCTTATCTATCTACCCTGATCCTTTCATGGTCACCCCACCTCTTTAACCATGGTTAAATGCCCCTGTTTAGATACTATGCATAATGGCGATAGATATTCTACCGTCATTTTAGTATTCTTTTTACAGTATATTTAGCCCACTGTTGGGCCTATTCTAAGCCAGCTCCAAGGCCCACCAAAGGCCCAGGGCACTATGGGGAGTTCCCTATCCAACTCTGAGGGTCCAGGACCCCTGTGGGTTAACCCTTAACCTAACCACAGACCTGCAAAACCCTGTACAGGAAAATAATGTTAATGGCGATGGTTTGTTTACTGCTATTCCAAATAGTGAAGGGTTTGGAATGACGATAAATAGTTTACCGCCATTACCTATCTACTGTATTTTTGGGCTTTGCACAGGGCGCAGACTAGGTAGGAGGTCATTCTAGACCCTGCCATGCTATCTGGACCACCCATGACTTTCCTAGACCTTTAACCAGGGTTAAATCAAATCTGGTTAACTTTTAACCATGGTTAAAACCCCCTTAACCCTTGAAAAATCTGAAAAAATGCTAAAAACTTCCAAAACCTTGCTTTGAGACCAATATGTTTTTGCTTTGGACTCATTTATCCTGGTTAGCAGTCCTAACCATGGTTGTCTTCCTTTTTAACCCCGGTTAGTAATCCTAACTCCGGTTAAACCGATTTTGGCCTATCGGGCCTAATCTCTTAGCCTATCGGGCTTACCCTTGGCCTACCGGGCCTAACCGTATTAGAAAAGAATCATAAAAATAAGAAAAGAATTAAGGAAAAATAAGTCGATTTATTTCAGCCAAACTTTCGTGAAATTTTGAATTTTATGAAAGAATAAAATATTTAAAACAATAAAAAAAAATTCAAAATTTCATTGATTTTTTGTTTCAATTCGGGGTTCAAAAAAATTTTGTGACTTCAAACTTTGCTTGGGAGTTGTACGGTTTGTAGTTTTTAAATACATACAAATAAATATATAATTTTTAAAATCTAATTATTCCCTATGTATAAAAAGTACATATTATAAATGATGGGTCGGTATCAGGTTGGGCCAATTAGTTTAATTTGAACCCAAACCAAACTCAACTTCAGACCTAAAATGGAGCCCAAGCCAAGCCAAGCTTATTGAAACCCATCCCTAACTCGGGCTGGGTCAGGTGTACCTCTGGCTTGCCGGCATGATGTGCTGCCCTGTAGCTAATTATACTTTATGTTAAACTCAAATTTCAAATACTAGAAGCGCATTGGGTCGCTTAAAAAGCGTTCACTTTTTAGGTCAAATTTCAAAGACGATTCAATTTGAAAAATAAGCATATGAATGAGTCTCCGCTAAGATGGTAATTTTATCTAAAAAAAAATTAAAATTCTCAATGGTTAGCTCTATATGGATAGTAATATTGGAATTCTAGTGCACAAAAAGTAACAGAAGTCAATTACATGAAAACACAATATATGGTGGTATTCCACTTCTATTACTGGTCACATAGTAATAGAAGTCAATCAGATGAATGCACAACTTACGGTATAAAATAGATTATATTTTTAATGTAGTAGAACATATTAACATGATTGAGAAAAAAGTAGCAATCGATTTGTATGTTGTTTGATCAAAGATTTTCAAGAATCCACAATCTCTACCCATTAATAAGGTGAAGTTTTGTTCTCTTTCTGCAAATTAAAAGTCCCCCTTTTGTAAGAACATGTCTCCACCCTCTTGGAGGAAATATGCTTTTGCCATCATCCCACTGCATCACCAAAGCCCATTCAGATCAATAATCATTCCATGTAGATGCTTCAGATTTCAAAGAAAACAACTTCTCCCATACCACCTCGAGTTCTTGCTCCTGAATTTTTTTCCATAGAACATAACCAATGCTCAAAGTTAAATGTTAGGTAACCAAATTTTAATAAGCATATGAGATTGAAATGTACGTGCGTGTTTGTAAAACCTGCAATTTTTCGCTTAGAAGGTCGTCTAAGCTTCTCCACTGGAGGATTGGTAAAAGAATGATGCATTGCTCAACAATTTGTCTTGGCCAACTCTAGATAATTGGAAGCTGTCACAAATCAATGGCAATCAAAGCTTACTAAGAAGAAACAATGGAACTACCAGGTCATACTACATTAAAGTTAAAAGTGTTTGTACATGTATGAGATAGAGAGAGTGACTGTTTGAAAAATAGTGCACTTATTTTAAACTGTTTCTAAAATGAAAAAAAAAAAATAGAAACACAAGTACAAACAATGAGTTGCGAGTATATATTAATGAAAATATAATGAAAAATGAACAGATCTCAAAAGTAAAAAATCCAAGATATAGAAAATAAAATTTTAATGACGGCCTTCTCCAAGTCACCAAAAGTTGCATTGATATACTTTAACATAATACTCTTTCATTCAAAAATACAAAAGCTGAGCATTTGATGTAGATAAGAACTCATTTGTGTCAATTGATTTCTCTTAAGATTAGTTTGATGGTTGTTTTTGCCCCCAATTTCAACATGAAAAAGAGAAGGGAACCCCTCCTTGAAGGATTTAAATAAGAAGGGACCCATATTAGAACTAGAAAAAAGAATTATTAGGAGCTTAAGGAAGATCATTACATCTACATGGACCCAGGTTACTGAAATGTGAAAGAAGGCGATTACAGTAACAAAACTTTACAATAAATGCTGCAAGAAGCCTCAACTTTGTCAAGAAAATTGTGGCTGAAAATCTACAAAGAAAGCATGCACAACCAAAATTGGCATTATGGTGATACTAGATCTCAACTTAAAACCGAAACAATTTGATGCATCTATTTTTCCCCTACATATACAATCTGAAAACCCTATCATACCAACAAAGGTCAAATTGATATTAAAGAGATACATTTATTTTTGAATGTAGAACACTTACCTGACTGAATATAGTGGATCTTAATTTGTTTTTGTTGACTTGTTGAAAGGGACCCCGTCAATATTTATGCGGGGGATGTGGGCTATCTTGTGCCACTCTGCTCCTTTCCTCTTCTGGCACCTTTGTTTTAGCATAGGACAATTGTAAATATATAGCTCACGGAGTGTGGTGGGCAGGCCCTCTTTCGGAAAGGAAGCAAGCTTATGACAATTATGAATACTGAATTCTTCAAGATGTGTGAGGCTATGCAGCCCCTTGGGTAGGGATTTGATATCACTTGCTCCAATAGAGAACCTTGCAAGAGAGGTTAGTCTTTGCATCCCCCACTCAGATAGTTGCTGCACTAGATAATCGCAAATCCAGGTATCCAGTTTTATTAGGTTAGCTGGCAACCCTCCCTCTGGAAAGGAGACACTAGGACAATTGTCTATTGTTAAGTCTTGAAGAGATGTGAGGTTGTGCATCCGATGGGGCAGGGCCTTCAGATTCTTGCATGACTCTATCCGAAGTGTTTTTATGTTACTGGGCAACCCCTCTTCAGGAAAGGACACAAGACTAGAGCATCTCACTATTTCCAAATCTACAAGAGATGTGAGGTTGTGCATCTGATTGGGAAGGGCCTTTAGATTCTTGCATGTACAGATCTTTAGCGTTTCCATGGTATTGGGCAACCCCTCTTCAGAAAAGGACACAAGACTAGGACATTCCTCTATTTGCAAATATTGAAGAGATGTAAGGTCGTGTAGAGACTCAATAGTGCTACACCATTCTGTGATCTTGATAACTTTAAGCGTGGTGGGAAGTCCTCCTTCTGGAAAGGACATAAGAAGAGGACACTTACTGATCTCAAGACTTTTAAGAGTGGTGGTGGACAACCATGATCCCCTTGGAAAGGACATAAGAGAATGGCAATTCTTGATCGTCAAATTCTCAAGAGACGTGTTGTTCTGCATCTGCTCAGGTAGGGACACCAAACTTGAACAACCATTGATATAAAGATATTCAAGTGAGATGGGTAACCCTCCTCTTGGAAAGGACGTGAGAGAATCACAGTACTGGATAATCAAATTCTCAAGAAACATGTTGTTGTGTGTCATACCCTCAGGTAGGGACTTCAAATTCTTGCAATTAGTGATCTCAAGATGTGTAAGCATGGTGGGCAACCCCATCTCTGGAAAGGACCCAAGAGCAGAACACCCACAGATTTTCAACTTCTTAAGAAACATGAGGTTGTGGAGCCTTTGGGGCAGCATCTTTAGGTTTTTACAATCTATGATTTGCAAATGTTCAAGGTTAGCGGGCAGCTCGGTATCTTCATTTGACAAGATCACAAGTTGCGGACAGTTGGAAATTTTCAAATCTCTAAGAGAAGCAAAGTGTTGGGAACCAACTCCGTTGGACAAATCTGAGAGTTCACCACAATCTTGAATAACTAATTCTTCTAAAGAATGAGAGCGGATGGAGAATCTCCTCAATTTGGGAAGTTTCTCAACTTGAATCGTACAGAGGCAAGGGAATTCTTTACCTTCTTCAAGTCCTGACCATTCCTCCAACTCCAACATGTCACCAAATGTTAGCGTCTCCAATGATGGAAAAGGCTTGACTAGATCATTCCCATAAAACTCACGACCCACACTCTTCACTCCATATAAACTCAATATTTGAAGGTATTTGAGGGAGCGCAGTTGCCCAAGTGGTGGGAGGGACTCACATTTCCAGCAATCCATGAGTATCAAATTTACTATATTATAGTACAATGGATCCCCTATCCAACTTGGAAATCTCGTACCACCATAGCATTTGATGGTGAGATTTTGTAGATTCGTGTGAGGTTGTAGCTGGGCAAGTACCTCACCTTCAATTCTTTCATCTCGTGAATCATCCCTATTGTCGCCACCAAAACTCCAACGCAACATCAGCGTGTGAAGGTGTTGCTTATTCTTTAACTTTGCATATGTGGCATCCACACTGTTGACTACATTCTTCAACATTGAAATGCAAAGGCTCCCCTGAAGGTTCACCATTTCCCCCAACTCTCTTATCACTAGCCCACTTTTGTAGCCCACAACAAATTCTAACAGTGATTGGAGACTTGTCATTCTACCAATTCCCAGTGGATATGTCTCTAGGCAACCACAGTTAAAGGTATCGAGATGGCGGAGGTTAATTAGATTTCCCAAGTCTTTTGGCAACTCAGAAAGAAGGAAGCAGTTATTTAGCTTCAATGTCTGTAAATTATAAAGAGTGCTCGTAGATTCAGGTAACTTCGTAATCTGAGTGTAAGAGAGGTCAAGGTACCTTAGAAGTTTTAACTTGCCGATTGAATCTGGCAACTCATAGAAATCGTACCTACTTAGATTTAACACCCGTAAACACCTTAGTTTCAAAAACAGATCATTTGAAACCCGATTAGGCAAGTAAGAAAAATATCTATGGAACTGATATAATGGTAAGAAGGTGCGCAAACTCTTAACTTCATAAAAGGGCTGAAATTTTATTATCCTATCATCCGTTTCACCAAGGTATGATGAATGACGAGCTATTTTAGGAACTTCGTATCTCATGTTACCCTCCAATCGATCATCGAGCCTGAAACATATTTTTCTTGAAACAGATTGAGCTAAGTCATTGATGAGGTCGTGCATTAAAAAATTTGATTCATTGCTACTAGATGTTTGAAAGAATGACCTATGGAATAGATCACGAAAATACTCTCTACCAATATCTTCCAATCTTTTATTTTCTTTTGGCTGCACAAACCCTTCCGCCATCCATAATAGTACTAAATCATGTACATTAAATTCAAAGTCATAAGGGAATATTGCACAATAGACAAAGCAACGCTTCAAATGTGCTGGGAGATGATGGTAGCTTACTCTTAGAACCGGAAGAATATCACCTTCACTTTTTCTCCATATTTCGCTGTTCAAGATATCTTCCCATTCATCAACGCATACTTTGGAGCGCAAGAGGCCTCCGAGTGTCTTTGCTGCCAAAGGCAATCCTCCACATCTTTCCACAATTTTCTTCCGAATTGCTTCCAAATTTGGATGTGTATTGTGGTTTATGTTTTCGAATGCATGTTGGGTAAACAATAACCAACAATCGTCCTCTGATAAAAGACCGAGACCATGAGGAGGAACTGAACCCATCATTGAAGCAACAACTTTACTACGTGTTGTCACTATGATCTTACTTCCTTGTACCCCAGCTCTGAAGGGCTTCCGTAGTTCATCCCAATCATTGTACTTATCGCTCCACATGTCATCTAGAACAAGTAGAAATTTCTTCCCATTCAATACCTCCTTCAAACTAACTTGAAGCAGTTCCAGGTTCTTGACATCACTTGGTTTTTTAGTGGCCGACTCAAGGATTGCTAGTGTTACCCTTTTCACATCAAAATCATCAGACACACAAGCCCAAGCTTTTAAATCAAAATGATTCTTCAAGCCCTCATGATTATACACAGCCTGAGCAAGGGTAGTCTTGCCAGCCCCGCCCATACCCACTATGGGAATTACAAACACCACATTGTCACTAGGTTCATTCGATAGCAGTAAATCAATTATTTTCTTCTTATCTTTCTCCCTACCGTAAACACAAGATTCACTTACTAAGGAAGTCGTCTGTGTTCTTTCTCTGACTTCACTCGAACTCTGTCCAGCTCTCTCAATCAAACCGAGTTTCTGCTTTTTCTCTACTATTTCTTCTAGATTTTCTGTGATCTTCTCTATCTTAGAACTTATCACAAAATTGGAGTTAAAAGTAGTAGGGCGAATACAAGTAGCTATGAAGCCGCATACCTGATTCGTGTGAGAATCCGCTTTTATGTTCCGTCCTAGAGTTTCGGTTGCAAACTCGTCTAACAGATCCTCAGCATCGTAAGCCAAATTTTGAAGATCGTCTAGCCACACCCTCACTGCATTAGATGTGATCTGCTTCTCCTCGGCATCAATGAGCACGGCCTGAATTGCCGACAAAGTCGTCGCCAGCTTCTCCAGCTTAGGCTTGACATTCCATAGGGTAGCGAATTCTATTACATCACGGGAAGCCAACCTATCGAACAACACCTGAAAAAACGCAGATAAAAGCATCTCCCCGACAGGCATTGTTTCTTTTGAAATGAAGGAATAGATTTCAAACAAGAGATTGATTTGTGCTGTGAAACTCAAAACGGTTCAAGTATGAAGCAGAAAGCCTTGTTCTCATTTTAGGACTTGAACGATTGGGGTACTGGGACCTTGGTGGGTTCCACACGGTTAAAATGCATCATTTTGTGCACCGACGAGAACGGATTTGCGTCTGGCCTCAGTCACAAGACCTCTTAACTGCTTTTTAATTGTGGTTAAAAAATTAATTCCTACAGTTAAATTTTTTATTTTTTCTTAAAATTCTAGAAACTGAGGTTAATTGATTGAATATTACTATATTAGGTAATGCTTGAAACTTTAATGGACAAGTAGAGAAGTCAAAATCATGGGCCCCACCATTTTGACTTCTCCACACATTAAGACGTGTTATAAGGGGATTGGGTTTGGTACTGCTCTTACAAGACCCAACGGCTTTGGTATGCTCTTACAAGACCCAAACGGTCTTGCCACATTTCAATATTCCACATAAGCTATTTCATTTTCTCTTATATTTTTTTGACTTCTTCCTAATTGATATCTTCTCCCTTTTTAATCGCCATATGACAGATGCAAGACCAAGACAAGAAAGTTTTCATCTTGCGAGAGCAAGACCAAATCCAGAACCACTGATAATTGTGTGAGAAAAAAGTGAAAAGTTATCAAGGAGGAAGAAGTCAAAATTATGGGAAGAAAATAAAATGATTTTTTTTTTTTTATCAGCACATGTTGCCTATTGTGTAAAAGCCCGTGACTGTTTTCGGGTATCGCCTTGGAACAATCCAAGGCCTAGCTAAGGGTGTAAAGGAAAATGTGTTGACCCATCGGATGTGTCAGGGTTTGGTCTACAAATAAAAAGCAACACGTGTTGACATGTGGGACGGGCCCTCCCATTCTTGCAGTGACACCACTAATCTGACGCTTTGTCCTTCTTTATTGTGGGTTCCACCACGATCCTAATTGTGCTACAATTCAAACCCTCCTTTGCCTAACGGATTGAGGTATCAAACTTTCTTTAGAGAGTAAATTAGGGTCAACAGAAATGACACATGTAGACCCTCTACCACTCCTTTAACCCACCCCCCACATCCATTTTCACTAAAGGAGGGAGGGTTGGAACTTCGAAGCAGGGGTCTAGTCTAGATTCCTCGACAAAGGAGATCTAGATGGATTTTGCTTCTTTACTCCATCCCAAGGGAATTAGCAAGCGCTGTTGCCCCCTTCAATCTAAGAGCATTTAATAAGGATGGCCCGCCACATCAATCATGAATGAGGCCCTCATTTTTTAAACAGGAGGCAACCATGCAAGAGCAAGTACTGTTGCCCATCCGAACTCCAAGGGAATTATAGGGACCTTGTCTTTAGGTGGCGATGAATCGGTTGATGCAATTGTGCTAGAACTCCAATGAAAACCAGGCTTTGTAATACTTTTAATATTAGAAAATACTTATCGTACCCGTGGTCTCCATTTCGTAACGAAATGGCAGGTCCTCATTGGTCCATGCCCCATTTTAAATGTTCATCCACTAAGGTTAAGAGTCACTCTCTCTTAAGGTTAAACAATCCATTCTTGTTTTTTCACCTAAAAAAAATCTAAATCTTAACTTTAATTTATTTAAGCTTAACCAAGGTTAAAAGGATGTTAAAAGGGACATGAGGACACATGGGTAAGATAGGAAATGGATCCCAAGTCCGCTAATCACTACTCTTTATATATTAGAAAAAACATAAATGATTAATAGAGGAATGCTAGCCCTACTCCCAGATAACTCTTATTCTCAACCTCCACCAACGCCTGTTGTCCATTCTCCATTCTTTTTCCTTTTTTTTGGGTTAAGACTTCTCCATTCTTGACGATAGAGTATTTTAACTATTGCAACTTATTCAAGAAACGACATGTCGTTGGTGGATGTTGAGAGTATGAGTTGATTAAGGGTAGATCTGGCACGCCCCATGATTATGTATTATAGCTCATCTCTCACCAATGTTGCACTGTACACCCAAACAAAACTTGCACCAGCTTGTTTGGCGCAAATCTGGTCTCGGTAGTATTTTACAGAAGGAAAAAAATGTAAGAAAAAAATCAAAAATACCCACAAAGTAGGGGTGTTAATGGCAAAATTAGGGTTGCAAATTTTTTTTTGCAAAACGGCTAGGCCTATAAAAAAAAAGGACTTTACTACTAAGGGCCTCACCTGAAATCTTGTGCTTTTAGAGCATGGTCTCGGTAGTCTTAGAAGCTTTATCCATAAATAAATAAAAAAAATTTTAAAAGAAGGCAATGATTTTTTCATATATTTGGGACTCATTCGTTTTGACCAAGACTAATCCTCTAATGTCTCCCTTTTTCTGTTTGGTTAATTTCTTTTTAATAACGAGGCCCACCCCAATAATTCCATTCAAGTTGCATCGGCCTACAACTTCTTTTTTTTTTTTGGAACTAGGGATGTCCCCAACCCTATGGGTTGGGACTGATCCCTGAAGATAGGACGTGAGCCTGCAACCCGCCACACCAGGTAAGTCTGGGTAAACCCATGCGGGGCTGGCCCCAAAAGGGGAGTGAGAAATGGAATCCAGGACCTCCCACTGGGGGAATGGCCCAAGAACCACTGGTCCACTACCACTACTTTGGTAACATACCCTTACTTACCATTAGAATTGCATCCAAGCTCGTGAGCTTCACTCAGCTCGTTCGAGCCAAGCTTAAGATGATATTTTCAACTTGAATGAAGTCAAGCTTTTATTTGAGCTCCAATGTTTAAGGTTTATACAAGTTGAGCTTGAGCTAGACTTTACTTGATTCGACTCACCTCAGCTCATTTAGGGTTTTGTTTGGCTTGAGCTCGACTCAGTCAAACTAATTTATATATATATATGTATAATATTTTTTTAATTTACTATAAATAAGTTTAGGTGTTAAAAATAATAAATGATGGTTGAGAAATTAAAATCAAAAACCATAACCTTAACTCTCTAAATTGTGGACTATTCTCAAATTTGAACTTTGTGTGATTAAAATAACCCTGAAATTTAAATCTATCTTGAGCTAACTAAAGCTCAACTTGTCTTGAATTAAGTTCAAGTTCGAGCTGAGCTTGATTAAGCTTGTTCAAGCCAAGCTCAAGCCTGAACATCGAGCTCAAATCAAGTTCAAATCGAGTTGAGCACTTCAAACCAAGCTGGGCTCGAATACAGATCTACCAGTCATTGCTTAGTTTTAAAAAAGAGTTTCTCTGTCATTGAAATTAGGGTGTTACAATTTCTAATCCGACCTTCAACCCCCCAAGTCCTTCGCCTTTTCATGGGTTCGGGTGAAGATTTTGGAACCATGTGACAGGTTTGGATCTGGCTTTCTCGTCTTGTTTATAATTGGGTCAGGCTCTCTAAACCAAAGGGTCATGATACTTGAATTTATTATATTCATTAAAAGTCAAGAAATTATTATAGGGAGCTCTCACGAGTAAGCGTTAACTTATGAACTTAATTTATTAACAATGAAATATATTCATTAATTTTTAATAACGCATAATATTAATGTATAATAAGAAAGAGTCGTGAGAAGCGGCGATCCACTTCTAAGCTCACCGTAGTGTCCCCGTGTCCCTTTTAACAGCCCTTTAAACATGGTTAAGCTTAACTAAATTAAAGTTAATAGTTTTTTCTCTAAAACTATGGTTTGATTGATTAACCTAGGAGGTGAGTGAATCTTAACCACAGTTGATGGGTGGTAAAAAGAAGTTGACCCAGCGGTCCGTTTTCCATTTCCTAATATGAAATTATGTTACTTAATTAGTTTATAATTATACACTTAATATATTCATTATATATTATTAATCAAAATCTAATTAATTTATGTGAGGGGTACAAAGGGTTTGAAGAGAAACCGAATATTATTGAATTCTCAAGATGATTACAAAGTGACCCAACTAGGGTTTAAATAGATAATAGTATATAGATAAATATAGAAACTGTAACGACCCCAAAACCCCACCTTGGTCTAATGGGACTTTGGGTCTGTCACATTACTTATCTCTGCTTAATCTTCATAGCAATTAGGCAAACTAAAAGATAATTCTCTTCAAAATAGTAACTATAAAATTCTTTCAATATAAAAAGATCCATCCAAATGTTGTCAACTGATATATCTAAAATTCATAACATAACTAAAGCAACATCTACTAATAAGTCTCAAGTCTACTACAAGTTCTCATTCAACAAAATTGAAACTAGAAATATACTAGTAATACGGGGACCGGTCAGGATCCCAGACTCCCTCAACTGAAAGATCACCTTCTTCTGTTTTCTCAAAATACTCTTCTTCCACCCAATGAGTAGTTGTCTGCTCCTGCGTTAGACCTGAATGACAATAACAAGTCGACTGAGCATTGAATACTCAACGGATATCCAAACTAACCAACAAATAGTACAAGCATATGTCAAATATCCAAATCATGTAACAATTGTAAAGTCAATAGCAGTTTAATATAACATGAACATAATCAGAGTGCGGAAACATATGAACATTATGACTTAGCTTGACTCGTGTACTTGTGTGACTCTTGAACTTGTGACTCTTGAACTTGTAACTCTTAAACTTGTATCATAAATGTAATGCATGCTTGTTTTCCCATAAAAATAGTTATCGAGGTCTTTGTATTTAGATCCATGGAGGTGCAACAACAGAAGCGTAAGCCCCTAGAGCTCTTAGATCCTAAATGTCCATAATAATTATCCAAGACTTGAAATCTTATCCATGGAGAGCATCAACGAATACTGTAGCTACTTGAATTTCAGGGTCTTTGTAAAATCATGAAGTGTCTTTATCCTTATACCTATAATTCAGTGTCTTTGTACTTGTATTTCAATATTTAGAGTCCTTGTACTTGTCCTTGTATTTTAGTATTTATGCAATGTCCGTGTTCATGCAATGTCCATGTTCATGCTTGTGTACCCGTGAGACTTGTAAACAATCACACATGTGAACTTGTGCTTAAGTGTCGTGATTAACATCCGAATTCAGTCATCACTTAGATTCTATTTTCCGTCAAGAAACTCCGTTAGGTTACATCTCCTTAATTAGAGAACTCTCGACATGGAGGACTTCTTCTAAGTATTGGCCTACCCAAATATCAATCACCATACAACTTGAATAGGCATAAATTTATCAAAACATACTTCACATCTTGGCATGTTCATGCTAACATTTCTAACATCATTTCTAAACATAATTCATTATAACATATCTTATTATACTTATACAAGTCTTTCAATATCATCACATTCCGTAGTTAGTGTTCTTAGGCATTTCAACAAACACGTATAATGCATTAATAATGTATACAATTCCCTTCCCATTTTCATATTTCAAAACCATATCACTATTCATTCATAAACCACAGCCATCCCTTCCAAACCTCACACCAATCCACACCTTTATAACCCATCTCTTCTCCATTTTAGCTCATTCACCATCATTTCCATACATCCATAATCCATAGGCATAATCCATAATTCAATATAAGCTTCTAGCATACAAATCCATCTATATCCTAAATTAACGTGCAAATCCATATTCATTCATCATTTATCATAATAAATCAATAATCATAATAATATAAGATTTAGATGAGTGAAAATATCAATTTCAAATCATATTTCAATTCTTTAATTCATCCATAATCATATAGATCTCTTGATAATCCATACACATTCTTATCTAAGCATACAAGCATATTAATAGGGGTGAGTTAGAAGGGATATCGACCTTAGAGATTTTTCCCTTGAATCCAACTTGCTAGATGAAGCTTTGGGGAAGATCTCCAAGTTAATCTTCTTCCTCTTTAAATAGAACTCTTCTTCTCCAAACTAAAATTCTCTTAGAATCCTAGGTTCTCTCTCTCCCCTTGCAAAATTAGGTTAGAAATGGTTTAGAATCCCAAAAACCTCGAAATAGAACTCTTATTTATATCTCCAATGGTTAAATACCCCAAAAACGTAACATTATAAAAAAATCTGGGCGCGAGTGCGATCGATTCCACCTTTGGTATGATCTATTGAACTTAGACCCGGAAGGAATTCTAAAAAACTTGCCTGAATGTGATCAATCACAGAAATTTACGAAGATCGCACTACTTTGCTATCGATCGCACTTGGTTTACGATAGATCATAGCCCTCCTTTCCGGATTCTGACTGATTTTTACCTTACTAAAGTATTTTTTTCCATAACTTTTGACTTGCTTATCGGATTTTGACAATTCAACTTGCGTTGGACTCGTATTTCAATAGAAAAAAAATTTGTATCTAATGGAAAAATCCTAAATTTGAGTTTTTAATGGTCTAAATGGGCTCTAAAGCTGACTATTCAGCAATTTCAGTAAATAAAACATTGGAAAACCCACTTTTGACTTAGCTTAGGCTCAAAATATGGAAAAACATGAACCTTAAAAAGGGTTCCAATACATTTCTAATGGTTCAAGAATCATTCAATTCTGATAAGCAGTGACAAAACTAAAGCTTCCTAAAATTGAGGGTATGTTATGACATCCCTCTTCTTTACAACTTGATTAAACCTTGATGACACCACACTAGTTAAATATAATTAAATAAGTATTAAAATATCACAAGGACTATTATACCCCTAATACTTGCATAAAAAGCATGAATTTAATACTCAATCAGGTAACGTAGCTTGCTAGTCATTCCAATATCGTTTCAGATCTTGATAAGTTCCAATTGTCACCGTTGTTGATATGTTGTATAAAGAGAGAATAATAGGGGCCTCAATAGACTAGAGCTCTATGAGTCAATAAAAAGGGGTGGACGGTGGACCTCAATGGGTTAGGGCCTCAATGAGTCGAATAGCCTCTTGGGCAATGAAATGGGCCTTGTGGGCCATATTCAAAATAACATCCATGATCGTGCCTATAGTCTTGCCAAAGGGGTCATGGGTCTTCAAAATGGCATCTTTAGGCCTGAAAAGTGGATCCTAATGATCTTGGCTCTAGGCTTGTCATAGGTCCAGATATGAGCCCATAAAATAAAAAAACTTGCTCTCTCGCTCTCTTTTTTTTTTTTTTCAACCAATCAATAATTGCTTTTTTTTTTTTCTGGCTACATCCTTTGAATGACGATAATGTTGTGGGCAACCCCTTCCGCCATCTTTATTAAGAACACACCCCATCTTTCATCCTTGTCAGCACACATCTCTTTGCACCTCCATCATCGCAGCAGCTCTCAATCTTTCTGCACATCCATTACCAAGCGCACATTCACAAATCTGAATTGCGCCCAACAACATAACAGGACCCACTGGATTGGTTCAGCAAGGGGCTACTCAACTTAGAAGATGATAGTAAGAGTGAAGAAGACAAGAGAATAAGACAAAACATAGATTGATTGTAAACTCAACTATTGACATTGATGATAGGTATAATAGTTGAGTTAAAACTCTTTCTTTGTAGAACCATCAAGAAGGGCACGTTGATATGTAGGGTGTCAGTCGTAGCAGTTGTGATGAATACAACCATTGTGAGATCTAGCAGCGATAGATCATCAAGTTGAAGTGATCCGTGGTGTGGAGACATTAATTAATTAGGAAAAGGGCCTTGATGAGTGGCACCATCATGAATGATATTAATAGGAAGTGGAAATTTATACCGGAGGAAACCGTTGATGAAGCTGGGACAACGGACAGAACCAATTGCAGGAGAATTCACGAACAGATTTGGGCACCAAGAAAGAGACAAAAAAGAGGTAAGAAAAGGAGGATTCACGACCACATGGGTTTAGGTCCAGCGGGCGGCAAGTGGTGCCACCTACCGGCAAAGAAAAATCACCAAGATTAAACTCAAAACAAAGTCCGAACGACTCGCTTTGATACGATAAAGAAAAACCGAATATTATTGAATTCTCAAGATAATTACAAAGAGACTCAACTAGGATTTAAATAGATAATAGTATATAGATAAATATAGAAACTAAATCAAACCATTCCTAATCTAATGCTATTCAAATCCTAATCAAATCTTAATCTCATTCTAAATCCAAATCTTTTCAATTGTGATGATAATAATGATATGATGCATCTTATGCATATCATAACCATATACGTACTCTATTAGGGTTCTCCTAAATCAGTTAGGTTTGAGTTTCTTTTCCAACTTAATGTTTATAAGCAGACCCGGTAATGATTCAAGGTATTTTACCCAACTGGAATCTGAACCCAGCAGACACGGGCACGTTGCTGCATTAGTTGCAATTTGACTAGTCCTAGCCCCAAGTGGATATTTCCAAAAACTTTCAAACTCTCAAAAGTTTCAAACTCTCATTATGGATGCAACACTTGTCATAAGTAACTCTTTCCTGTCACACTGAGACCTTGAAAATTTGCGTTTGGGTAACATTTCTCCTGAAATTTAAGCTTCCAACTCCTATGGGTCCAGGACTAAACCATGCTTACTCTTAAGAGCCGTAGGCAATCACTGACTCAACCTACCAATCATGCAGAATCTAAATGGGCTTGGGAAGCCAAACCTGAACCTGACGCAATTCTAAATGGGCTTGCAAGATCAGGTTCGAGCTCAAGATGCTAATTTGGCGTAGGACTCGAATGATTGGAGGTGGGAACATGGTGGGTTCCACACAGTTAAAATGCATTATTCTTGCACCTACACTAAGATGACGCTTTGTGATGTTTAATATGAGTCCACACAGTTGAATGAATGCATTATTGCTGCATTGACACTGATATGATGCCTTGACCCTTTTAACTTTGAGCGAAGCTCCTCCCTCACGGATCCGGCTCTCACAAAGCCCTCCTATCAACTGTATTTAAGTAACACCCCCGCCTCTTACTTTAGTGGTAGGGGTGTGGCCTTCCAAGGGGAAGGTCGGGGGATCTAATCCCCTCAAGTACGAGCAGCAAGAGCTTCACTGCCCAAGCTAACTTCTTCACTGCCCAAGCTAACTTCTGACCGGCTGACTCTACTGACGTAGGTAAATGATATCGACTACCAAAAAAAAAAAACCGCATTTAACTCGGGTTAGATTTTTTTAATCATGTGATTAATTTTTTTAACCCTGCATTCTCACAAAGCCGCCCCTTCATCACTAACCCTTTTTTTAATTTTAAAAAGAGGAACACGTGGCAAGAAATGGGGAGTCGAGACACCCCTCCTCAAGTCACCGACTAAGGATGTGATTATTTGTTGGGATTTGAACTACGCGTTTAATCCCTAAACCTTTTGGATCTTGAAAACTATAAATCACACAACAAATAGAAAAAAGTTGTAGAGAATAAAATAAAGACAAAATACAGAGATATACGAGGTTCGGAAATGTGCCTACGTGTTGGTGTAATTGGGCTAAATCCCTACACACATAACTACTTAACAAATACAGACAGATAATAAAGTAATTAATTATTTAATTAATTAAGGTAGAGAATCGTTTCACTGAGAGACGCTTTAATAGTTCATTTTCTTTTAATTAGTAGTGTATCTAAATGAAATAATTATAAATTCTGTAGAATTCAATTCAATAAATTTCAATTTCTTAGAATTTAATTCTTGTGATTAATTCCAATTCTATAAATCCATAGCCTAAAAGTTAGTAAATCTTAACTACAGAAAAAGAGGAACACATGGCAAAAAATGAAGCAATGCATTAAATTATTTCCTGGGTCAAGGTGGTGAGAATTTTCCATCCGTTGTTGAGCTGTACACCCAAACAAAACTTGCACCCTCTTTGTTTCGGACAAAACCCATCTTGGTATTATTTCATAGGAGGAGAAAATGTAAGAGATATCTCAATAATACCCAAAATACAGTTGTCCAAATTAGGGCCTCAAAAACCTCTTGCAAAAAAGATTAACTTATAAAAATTACAAAAATGCAAACCTTGGCCGTGATAGAGAACACATAGTGGGATAATAAAGTGTGGCACTGTGATTTGAATTTGAATTAATTAGAGTAGGTAAAATTAGATTTGATTTGATTTGATTTGATTGAGATTGAGATTTTATTTTATATTAGAAATCCTGAATTATCTATATAAACCATTCATCTTAGGGTTCTTGTAAGCCATTTAAGTCTATCAATAATATTGATTTTTATATTAGCACCTCACCTCATGACTTTTTTTTTTTCATTTATTGAAGACCTCTCCAACAAGATTTTTTCTTCAAATCACAGATTATACTCGTATATTTTTGAGAGAAGATCAGGATAGCCTGATCTAGTAGGCCGTTGACTCCGACAAACTAATAAAATTGAGTGGGATGCAATAAAGATGGACGTTACAGACTGGTAGTGACCACCAAGCACAGTTGGAGGTTTTGGTTATTCATCAACAAACTTCAAAGATTAAGGAAGATTAAGGGCAAACAATTGTAACCAATTACATACCCCTTCTCCAAAGGACCATTCAACTACAGGAGGGTGATAGATAGGGCTGCACAAAGCCAGGCCGGCCCATTGGTGCGGCCCGAGATCGGCTTGAATTTTAGGATCGCACGGGCCAAGCCAAGTCTAAAAAAAAGCCCGAAAACTCAATCAAGCCGAGCTCGGGCCAACCCCTGTGCGGCTTGGAGCCTGGCTCGATTGAGGTTCGATTCGGTTCGGCCCGAACCCGGCTCGGCTAGAATATTATTTAAAAATTAAAATTAAAATATTATTTATATATATCATTACTATATATATAAATAATATAAAATATTATCATTAAAAAAAAAAAGATTCAAGCCGAGCTCGAGCCAAGCCAAGCCTAGCTCGAGCTTGAATCAATTCGAGCCGAGCCAAACTTCGAGCCACAATTTTGAATTCGGGCCGAGCTTTGGGCTGCAATTTCAAGTTTCATTTCGGGCCGAGATGGGCTTCGGGTCTCGATCAAATCCATTCAAGCAAAGCCCAGCCCAAATACAGCCCTAATGATAGAGAATGGAATATGATAATAAAATGTGATTTGAATTTAAATTAATTAGATCAAGTAAAATTAGATTTGATTGGGGTTTCCATTTATATTAGGATTCCTAAATTATTTATTTGACCCCTCTTTTGGTTCTTGCAAACAATTTAAGTCTATCAATAATATTATGTTTCTTTATGGTATCAGAGTCATCGATCTTTTGGTCACATTTTAACTCTTGTTTTTTTCTTTCCGGCATCACCGTCCACGTGGTGTGAAATTTTTGATTTTCTTCAAATTAAAAATTCTACCATCCTCCTCTATACTTCTACAACCACTAGTTCTCGATTATACTCATGTCTCACGATCTTTTTTTGCATTTATTGAAAACCTATCCAACAAGAATTTTTCTTCAAATCATAGATCATACTTCGTGTATTTTTGGGAGAAGGTCATGGTAGTCTGATCTAGTGGGCCATCAGTTCTGACAAACTTATAAAAATGAGCGGGATGCGATAGAAATGGACTTCACAAACTGACGATGACCATCAAACACGATTGGATATTCTAGCTATTCATCAACGATCTTAAAGATTAAGGGAGATCAAGATTTGACATTTGTAAGTAATTGCATATCCCTTCTCCAAAGGACTATCCAATTGCAGGAGAGTGATAGAGAACATAATAGGATAATAAAGTGTGATAAGATATATTGTATCTCATCACATTGTGATTTGAATTTGAATTAATTAGATTAGGTAAAATTTGATTTGATTTGATTAGGATTTTCTTTTAGATTATGAATTTTGAATTATCTATTTAATCCCTCCCTCTTTGGATTCTTGTAAACTATTGAAGTCTATCAATAATATCAAGTTTCTATAGGCCGCCCGCTTAAAACTTCCACCCACAAGAAGATACGTTAAATCACGTCATACACAATTCAGGTTCTTAACATGACATCTTGTGGAGGGTTTGTACCCACAAAACGGGTATGGGTTTGGTCCGCTCAACCAGTATGTAACTGGGTTAGAGCATTCATACCAGCCTCATCAAATTTGCCTCATCAGAATAGCCAAAACTCACAAAAAGTGAGTTTGGTGAGCCATTTTTTTTGAAACACCCCCAGCAGCTTCATCAAAGTAGCAAAAATGATCATTATTTTATTATATGTGTCACATCCACACCAAAAAAATGGAGAGAGAAAATTTTATTTTATTTGTGTGGGCCCACAAACAAGAGGGAATGAGAGTTTTTTTGATTTGGTGAGTGTACAGTGACTCACCAACTTTGGTGAGTACTGTACACTCACCAAACTAAAATATGCAAATTGGTGAGGCTGCTGGGAAGGGAATTTCAAACTTTTTAACCTATTGGCTCATCAAAATAACTAAAAAGCTATTTTGGTGAGGCTGCTAGGAATGCTCTTAGGTTTGGTTTGTTTAACCTGTTTGGTCTTCTCGATCGGAAAGATGACATAAGTGGGCACCAATGATTGGTGAGTGTTTCCGACACGACCTTTCAATCAACCCTCACATGTTTGAGTTGATGTTTCAAACCCTGTCAGCCAAATTTCATTTTACTATTCTAAAGCAAAAGGCTGATACCAAGACTGTGTTTTCCCATGTGTGGCTGGCCCGTGTGAATTGTATATTTCCTTACCAAAAATAAAATAAAAAATTCTAAAGCAAAAAAGTCATTTATTATTTTTTTGTAACGAAGAATCCCAAGCCCACCCATCAGGCAGACCAAGTAATTCTGGAGCACATACTTAGATCCCACAACCCATACGAATCAATAAGCCCAGAGCCAATGGGAACCATAAAACCTTGTGCGGGTGACTCCAAAGGGATGGCAAGTGTCAACTACACAAAAGGCCATTCAATTCAATATATTAATAGATGATGATAAAAATCTACCTATATTTGGTGTCCATAATCGCGTTATTATGTTATCTGCCCCTAAAAAAAAATCACTACCACAACTTTGGTAACGTACCCTTGCCTACCAAGAGCTGCATTCAAACCAAGCGGGCATGTGAGCTCAACTCCATTCAATCGAGCCAAATTGATCAAGGTGGTGTTTCAAGCTAGAACGACCCAGGCAATTGTTTATTTGAACTCAAATATTTAAACAAGTCGAGCTTGAACTACACTCAATTCAAATCAACTCAGGTACATATATATATATATATATATATATATATATATAAAGTATTTTTTATAATGTTGTTTTAATAATATTTTTAATTTATAATAATATGTTTTAAGTATTAATAATAACAAAAAAAGCAGCAAAGTGAAAACCTAAAACCCTAATTCTTAAAAAGTGAAGACTAACTTCAGATCTAACTTTTGTTTATAATTAGATTAATTTTCTATAGCTTCTTGTATTAAGAGTTTTAGAATAAATAATTTTATTAAAATTATATATAAAATTGATCAAAATAATCCTGAAATTCAAGCTAGAGCCAACCTGAGCTTGTTTCACCTTGATTCAAGTTCAAACTCGAGCTTGATCAAGCTTATTCAAGCCGAGCTCAAACTTTCAAGCTCAACCTAAGATTGAGAATCTTCACACCAAACTCACTCGGTTGCAGGTCCACCGACCACTACTCAGTGTGAAAAATATGTGACTCTATCATTGAAATTTGGGGATAACTAGAGGTGGAGCCATATGTGGCATAGGGGTTTGAAGCCTCTCCCTGAATTTTTGGGAAAAAAACAATAGTATCAACAGAGGCGTAGCTTGAGAGCAAAGGCGAAGCTAAAGGTGGGGGACTCTAGCCCCCTGAACATTTAAGTGGAAAAAAAACTAAATTTATACTTATATTATTTAATTTAAGAGGGTTATGCATGGGTCAAGGGTGTAGTTGCCCTTACGCACACTACAAAATTAAAGATTTTTAGCGACGGTTTCCCGGTTGGAAACCGCCGCCAAAAGTACAAAACTCATCGTTAAAAGATACCACAGCGGTTTAGAAAACCGCCAATAAAAGCCATGTCAGGAAAGGATTTAGCAGCGGTTTAATAAAACCCCCGTGGAAGCTCTTAACTTTCACTGGCAGTTCTATGTACCTTTTACCAGCGGTTCATAAATGACAATAACATCAATTTAACATAATATACGGCAACGTTTTATATCTGTCAACAAAGAGGAAATAAAAAATAAATAAAGTAATTAAATTTAACCTGTTATGGCAGTTTAAAACCACCTCTAAAATTAATTAAAAATTATTTTAATTCATTTGATTTATATTCTTTAGCAGTGGTTAATAGTCAATCACTTCATAAAAGAAACAATAGTCTCCACTCTAGACAGTCTCAATAGCAAGCGTTGTCAACAAGGCCCCATTTGGTTTAGATTCTTTTAGTTGGAATAAATTGTAATGAGAATTGATTGTACAAAAATCAATTGTCTAACAAGCATTATTGCAAATAATTATGCTTGGTTCAAATGATTGATAATTTCAATTCTCTATAAAAAGAAAAACGATTCTATATCAATAATCAAGTTTGATTCATTCAGAAGCACAAACTGCTTATTATTGTCTTTTGTTCTAACGATATATATATTAGCATAAAACAAATACTACATACGCAAAAATATTTGGAATAATTTTCTGTCCTTGTAAAGATAATATATGAGAGTATTGGGATATTAACATGTTCAATTCTTATTCAATTAATTTGAAAGACATTCATATGAATTTATATGTACATAAGGTTTCGTTTAGTTGTCATTCAAGAACTTTGAAAGTTGTATCTTCTTGGGTAGTTTTAAAAATAAGTTGATTTTCCCTTTCTCAAAATCACCTATTCTCCTAATTTGAAATAATGTGATTTTTAAGAAATCAATTATGACAAAATTAATTTTTCATGAAAAACTAAACGCGATTTATGTTTTTAGTAACACCCCTCCTCTTGCTCCAATGGCGGGGTGTGGCCTTTCTTAAGTGAGATGTCTCGTGATTTATTCTTTGATCTATTCTTTTTTTGGTTAAGAACAACACAAGGCGAAGCTACAGTCATGGAAAAGAAGACCACACACTCACACGCACACACACACAGAAACACACACCACACAACCCTCAACCCAAATAAGCTTTACCCAAACACTTCTCAAAACGGGTACCAACCGTTTGAGGCGTGATGGGACTTATAAGGGGTTGAGAGCTTGGTTACACAACTGATGTGAGACTAAGATCGTTGATAGGTTTTTTGATATTTTCTTGGGTGATGAGTTGCAAGAGCTCAATTCCCTAAGCTAACCACTGGCCACTAACCATAGATAAATGATATCCCAGCAAAAAATTAAGTAGGGTTTTGGCTCATTACAGCTTGGAGTGAGAAGCCCCAATCTCCACCATCCATATTTGATCCAACCATCATCTAACAACTTATAAATGCTCAAAATTTCAAAGCCCTCTTTCCATCCCTAGCATCCTTCTTCTTCTATTTCCCCATCTCAAATTCTCTTTGCCACTGCCACTAACCACGAGAGGAGGTTCCCGCCGGCGTTGCCCTTACTGTTACTTGTCGCTGCCGTTCTGAAACCCTAGCACGTTAATGCTTGTCGTCACCATTCCCATTTCTGGTTAGAATAAGACCAGAATTGCTCAAAGTCAGGTGCTGCCCTAAGGGAGTTCCTCAACCTCGTTCCGTTGGAACAAAAGGTATTTTCCTATTACCATTCATCTCAAATTAGGGGCATTAATGGGACTTCCCATAACTACACAGTGTAGTATTAAATGCCCAATAAAAGAAATGACATAACTCCATGTTTTCTTGCATCCTCTAAACATACTACTTTACTCATTTTAGATTTTGATGGTGTCTTTGATATTAAAGATTTTCATTCCAAGTTAATCTCCCTCGGTTGAGTTAGTCTCTTCCTTGGGAGGGTATTGGCACACTCTTCAGATACAACATTTGATATTGTGTGTACGATTATTATGTATTTGCTTTCTGGTAGGTGCCAGTAGGTTGGCAAAGCTTAGGTCGTTGCCTTTGATGAGATTGACAAGGCTCTCGAAGAGAGGAATTAGCATTATAAAATTGCTGGATATTTTGCTTACTTTCTTGATTTTTATATGTCCTACGCAATAGTTTAATGTATCTTTGAGTATCATAGGCGCAAACTCAAGAGTTAGGAAATCAAGCAAGGAACATGCAGACGATCAAAATGTATTCTCCAGTGTTATAAAGGCATGCTTGCAAATATTACTGTCATAATATATAGTTGAATCTTGGTATTTATTTTTTCTTTTCCTCTTTCTCCTCAGGTCAAGAAGTGGGATATGTCATTTGCTGCAATCTGGAACACTGCCGTGTGGCTCATGCTCATGAATTTCTTTCTGACGACAACTTGCATCAAAGTTCCTTAAGAAACAAAAGGAAAAGGAGTTGGCCACATTAACAAAAAAATTATAAGTATGAAGACAGTTTAAATAACCGAATAGACTTGCAGGGTCCCTTGTTAATCCTTTTTTTTCTTTTGTTCCGAGGAGATGTAATTAAAGTCTAGTGTCAACCAATTTCTATAATTTTAACAACTGGTCATCTTTAAGCAAGACACATTATTATTCTTTGAGCAATGCAACACAAATATTTACTTAATCATCTTTTAGCTTTGCTTTTTAGAGGCTTCTGTTAATTGCTCTAATTTTATACATGCTGTCCAAGCTTCAAATAATTTCAAGAGTCCATAGAGGCCCTGTAAAAACATTACTGTATGAACATTGTGGTGGCTGGGAGAAAAAAATTCAACCATCATAATTGATCACTCCCAGCCTACAGATGAATACATGTACTTTCTATACCCTGTTGTTAGTGCCTCCAGTCATTCCATGTACTCGACTTCTCCTGGCAAGAATCATCCTTCTTTGGGCGTAGCTTATGACATACACGTTCCCTTCTTTGGGCAAAGTTTATAGATGGTTCTCTGCGTTTTATTTACTCTATGCAAACTCATTTCATAGTTTTTAACTTTTTAAATCCTTAAAAGAGTTCGTGGATTTGGCTGAGTTAATTTTTTTACTACTGCATAAGTTTAAGTGACTGAAAAGAGAAAGCTGAAACAAGGTTTTAATCTGCAGGTAAATAAAGATTGGTAACTGAAGTTGGTACTATTTTTACAGCATAATTCTGGGTCATATTTAAAATTTCAGGATTCCCAACTCTACAGTAGAAGTCCCCAACATGAAATTTACAGCTAAAATGTCCATTTAGGTCATTTTACTCATCACATACAATACAAGAAATAAGAAAGAATCATGGCTAGGATTAAAATCAATATATTTTTTATAACTCCAAAATTCTCGCACTTCAACTTGTGGCTAATGAAAAACCTTGTGAACTACATTTCAGTTCTTCATATGAGTTGTAGGAGTAGAACATTGCTCTCTTATAGGTCGCCTGTTGACTATGCATTGTCCTAAGTATTGTAAATCCCGGGCCTTCGACCTACGAAAACAACATAGTAGTGAGAACGAGCCATTGATAATGAATGCGCTCTGCAAGTAATGTGGATGCAAGTCCAAAATTTGAAGTCAATCAATAACAGGACTAAAAACTTCAGCTTTTCTTTCTCTTACAAGGGTGGCCAATTCATAATTAAATTGTTTTAGAAAAAATTGTTACTAAGATAAAGAGGACATCATTCAAATGATTTTATAACTTTTCTTCTGGGGATATTGAAATGTTTATACCTTTAATTTTATTTGGGAGACATTCTTGAAATGATTGCATTCCTTGTCTCTGGTGCCCGAAATTGTTCTAGTCAGCACTACCTTCATCTAGTCAATTCATTTCGGTTAAACAATTAGTTATAACTAAAAAAATTTCACTTATTTTAAACCGTTTTAAGAAAAAAATAAAAATAGGAACACAAGTACAAACAATGGATTGTGATTGGAAAGTATGTATTAATGAAACTATAACGAAAAGTGAGCATATCTTGGAATTATCAAGCCCAAAACATAGAAAAGAGGAGTGCTAGCCTTGTCACATTTACTCCAAACTTTTCCGATGCAAGAGTAAGTATGACACTTGGAGATGTTTATTTTTTAAGCAGATTAAAAAAATACAAATCTGGACATGTTTGATATTTGTAGCCACCAAGTTTAGTCTTTGGAAGATTTGCTATTGGGGCTAGTATTTCTGTATAGAAAATAGAAATTTGGAGATGGCCTTCTCCAAGTCACCAAAAGTTGCTTTTCCAAGTCACCAAAGGTTGCTTTTCCAAGTCACATGGGGAATGCTAGCCCTACTCTCTCTCTTTCACACTTTCTTTAGTATAGGAACACATGTCTTCATTTTTCCTAGATGCTTTGCAGCAGGTTACAATTTCAGCAACAAAAACTTATGCCCTTCCCACCCTTGGTTTATAATTTATAAATAACCCATTAATGCGTATACATAAAAGTAAGGAAAAACATATTATTTAAAATCTCTCCTCCTTTTACTTTTACTTTTAATTTTATAAATATCCCTCCCCATGAAAAGGTTAACATCTATTTTTTTGGGAAAAAATGTTCAACTGTTTTAGGATACAATGAATTATGGTATCCTTTTAACCTGGTCTTCCCACTATTCTAGTGCTTTGATTTGCTTCTTTCTTTGTAAGAATAAGCATATTGGAAGAATCTCCCATATAACATACACATGAGAAAATAAATAATGACTCAAGTTGTATCAAACTCAATGTAGCCGAACACCTTATATCTTTCATCATGTAGCAAATATGTGGTTCTCATTCCTCGTTAGAAAAAAGATAGAAAAATAGTAAATGTAATGAAACAGGGGAAGTGAGAAGAAGCTTTGTGAGAGAGGGGCAGAGATTGAAAAGAGTTTCCTTATTTGATGTGTATTTTATTGGTCATTTATAAATTACTATAATCTATGGGTGGCGAGGGTTTAAATTTATATTGTTGTTGAAGATTTAGCCGGCTGCAAAAACAGCCAAGAAAAGTGAAGACACATGTTCCTTTACTAGAGAAAGAGAAAGTGAGGAAGAGAAATTAGGGAGCTAGTATTCCCCAAGTTGCATTTATAATACTTTAACATAATACTTTTCGTTCAAAAGTACAAAATCTGAGGATTTTGATGTAGAAAAGAATTCGATAGTGTCAATTGATGAGACCCACCTTGAAGGATTTAGATAAGAAGGGACCCATATTTGAACTAGAAATAATTATTAGGAGTCAAAGGAAGATCATTTCATCTACATTCATGGAACCAGGTTACTAAATTGTGGCTATAAACCTACAAAGAATGCACTTTCAAAATTGGTGTTATGGTGATACTAGAGCTTATCTAAAAACAAAAACATTTTTATGCATCCATCTTTTTCCTGCATTTACATTCTGAAACAATATCAAAAAAGATCAAATAGATATTAAACAAATAAATTTATTTTTGAATGTAGAACACTTACCTGACTGAATATAGTGGGTCTTGGCTATTATTGACTTGTTCAAATGATCTCTTCACCGCCAATCTCTATGAGGGGGATGTGGGCTATCTTGGGCCAATCTGCCCCTTTCCCCTGGCGGCACCGTTTACTTAGCAGAGGACAATCCAGAATAACTAGTTTACAGAGCATGAGGGGCAGGCCCACCTTGGAGAAGGAAGCAATCTTTTGACAGTTACTGATGCCCAATACTTCAAGAGATGTGAGACTGTGCAACCCCTTGGGTAGGGATTGGAGATTACTTTTTCCAATAAAGAAGCGCGCAAGAGAAGGTAGTCTTTGAAACCCCCACTCAGATAGTGGCTGATCTAGATTCTCGCACTCCCAAATATGCAGTTCTATTAAGTTGGTGGGCAACCCTCCCTCTGGAAAGGAAAGATTGGAGCAACTCCTTATTATCAAGTCTTGAAGAGATGTGAGGTTGTGCATCCGATGGGGCAGGGCCTTTAGGTTCTTGCATCTCTCTATCTGAAGTGTTTTTATGTTATTGGGCAACCCCTCCTCAGGAAAAGACACAAGACTAGGACATTCTTTTATTCGCAAATATTGAAGAGATGTGAGGTTGTGCATCTGATTGGGGAGGGCCTTTAGATTCTTGCATGTCACTATATGAAGTGTTTCTATGTTATTGAGCAACCCCTCTTCAGGAAAGGACACAAGACTAGGACATTCTTCTATATGCAAATCTTGAAGAGATGAAAGGTTGCATAGACCCTCGAGTAGAGAATCAATATTACACCATTCTATGATCTCGATAGCTTTAAGTGTTGTGGCAAATGCTCCTTCCGGAAAGGACATAAGAAGAGGACACTTACTGATTTTCAAATCATGGAGAAATGTGAGGTTTGTGTAGGCCCTCAGGTAAAGACTCGATATTCTTACAGTCCCAGATCGTAAGACTTTTAAGTGTTGCGGTGGACAACCATAATCCTCTTGGAAAGATCGTAACAGAATGGCACTTCGTGATCTCCAATTTTTCAAGAGATGTGTTGTTCTGCATCTGCTCAGGTAGGGACTCCAAACTTGAACAACCATTGATACAAAGATATTCAAGGGAAGTGGGTAACCCACCTCTTGGAAAGGACGTGAGAGAATCACAGTTTTGGATATTTAATTCCTGAAGAAATGTGTTGTTGTGTATCATACCCTCAGGTAGGGACTTCAAATTCTTGCAATTAATGATCTCAACAAGTCTAAGCATAGAGGGCAACCCCATCTCTGGAAAGGACCCAAGAGCAGAACACCCATTGATTTCCAACTTTTGAAGAGACGTGAGGTTGTGGAGCCCTTGGGGCAACTTCTCCAGGTTTCCACAGTCTCTAATTGTCAAATATTCAAGGTCAGCGGCAAGCTCGGTATCCTCATTTGACATGATCACGAGTTGCGGACAGTTGGAAATTTCCAAATTTTTAAGAGAAGCAAAGTGTTGAAGACCTACTCCATTTGACAAATCTGAGAGTTCACCACAATTGCGAATAACTAATTCTTTTAAAGAATGAGAGCAAATGGAGAATCTCCTCAGTTTGGGAAATGCAGAAATCAGAATCGTACGGAGGCAAGGGAATTCTATACCTTCTTCAAATCCTGACCATTCTTCCAAATTCTGCAAGTCACAAAAAAATAGTGTATCCAATGATGGAAATGGCTTGACTAAACCATTCCCATAAAACTCAAGACCCACCCTCTTCACTCCATGTAAACTCCATATCTCAAGGTATTTGAGAGAGCGTAGTTGCCCAAGTGGTGGGAGGGACTCGCATTTCCAGCAATCTATGAGTTTCAGAACTACTATATTATAGTATGATGGATCCCCTATCCAACTTGGGAATCTCGTACCACCATAGTGTTGGATGATAAGATTTTGTAGATTCGTGTGAGGATGTAGCAGGGAAAGTACCTCTCCTTCAGCTCTTTCATCTCGTGAATCATCCCAATGGCTGCCATCAAAACTCCAATGCAATTTCAGTGTGTTAAGGTGCTGCTTATTATTTAACTTTGCATCTATGGCATCCGCACTGTTGACTACATTCTTCAACATTGAAATGCAAAGGCGCCCCCGAAGGTTCACCATTACCCCCAACTCTCCTATCACTGGCCCACTATTGTCACCCACAACAAAATCTGACAGTGATTGGAGACTTGTCATTCTGCCAATTCCCAGTGGAAATTTCTTTAGGTTATAACAATTAGTAGTCTGGAGATGGCGGAGGTTAATTACATTTGCCAAGTCTTTTGGCAACTCAGTAAGATTGGAGCAAGAATCTAGCTTCAATGTTTGTAAATTATAAAGAGTGCTCGTAGATTCAGGTAACCTCTCAATCTTAATGTTAGAGAGGTCAAGGTACCTTAGAAGTTTTAACTTGCCGATTGAATCTGGCAACTCACGGATGTTGTACAAGCTCAGATTAGCACCCGTAAGCACTTTAGTTTCGAAAACAGATCATTTGGAACCTGATTAGGCAAGTGACAACGAATTCTATAGGATTTATATAATGGTAAGATGGTGCGCAAACCCTTAACTTCGTAAAAGGGCTGAAATTTTGTTATCCTATCATACTCTTCACCAAGGTATGATGAATGACGAGCTATTCTAGGAACTTCGTATCTCATGTTACCTTCTAATCCATCCTCCAACCTGAAACATATTTTTCTTGAAACAGATTTAGCTAAGTCATTGATGAGGTCGTGCATTAAAAATTGTGTTTTATTGCTACTGCATGTTTGAAAGAATGACCTGTGGAATAGATCACGAAAATACTCTTTACCAATATCTTCCAATCTTTTCTTTTCTTTTGGCTGCACAAACCCTTCCGCCATCCATAATAGTACTAAATCTTCTTCGTTAAATTCATAGTCATAAGGGAATATTGCACAATAGACAAAGCAACGCTTCAAATGTGCTGGGAGATGATGGTAGCTTACTCTTAGAACCGGAAGAATATCACCTTCACTTTTTCTCCATATTTCGCTGTTCAAGATATCTTCCCATTCATCAACGCATACTTTGGAGCGCAAGAGGCCTCCGAGTGTCTTTGCTGCCAAAGGCAATCCTCCACACCTTTCCACAATTTTCTTACGAATTGCTTCCAATTTTGGATGTTCATTGAGGTTTCTGTTTTCGTATGCGTGTTGGGTAAATAATAACCAACAATCTTCCTCTGATAAAAGACCCAAATCATGAGGAGTACCTGAACCCATCATTAAAGCAACATTTTTACTACGTGTTGTCACTATAATCTTACTTCCTTGTGCTCCAGCTCTGAAAGGCTTCCTCAGTTCATCCCAATCATTGTACTTATCGCTCCACACGTCATCTAAAACAAGTAGAAATTTCTTCTCATTCAATACCTCCTTCAAACTAACTTGAAGCAATTCGAGGTTCTTGACATCACTTGGTTTATTGGTGGCCGACTCAAGTATTGCTAGTGTTATCCTTTTCACATCAAAATCATCAGACACACAAGCCCAAGCTGTTACATCAAAATAACTCTTCAAGTCCTTATACACATCCTGAGCAAGGGTAGTCTTGCCAGCCCCGCCCATACCCACTATGGAAATTACAGACACCACATTGTCACTAGGTTCATTCGATAGCAACAGCTCAATTATTTTCTTCTTATCCTCCTTCCTACCGTAAACACAAGATTCATTTACTAAGGAAGTCGTCTGTGTTCTTTCTCTGACTTCACTCGAACTCTGTCCAACTCTCTCGATCAAACCAAGTTTCTGCCTTTTCTCTACTATTTCTTCTAACTTTTCTGCGATCTTCTTTATCTTAGAACTTATCTCAAAATTGGACTTAAAAGTAGTAGGGCGAATGCAAGGAGTGATGAAGCTGCATACCTGATTCGTGTGAGTTTGAGAATCCGCTTTTATGTTCCGTCCTAGAGTTTCGGTTGCAAACTCGTCTAACAGATCCTCAGCATCGTAAGCCAAATTTTGAAGATCCTCTAGCCAGATCCTCACTCCATTAGACGCGATCTGCTTCTCCTCAGCATCAATGAGCACGGCCTGAATTGCCGACAAAGTCGTCGCCAGCTTCTCCAGCTTAGACTTGACATTCCATCGGCTAGCGAACTCTATTACTTCACGGGAGGCCAACCTATCGAACAACACCTGAAGAGACGCAGATAGAAGTATCTCCGCGACAGGCATTGTTTCTTTGGAAATGAAGGAATAGATTTCAAACAAAGAGATTGATTTGTGCTGTGGAAGCCCAAGCAAACTCAAAACGGGGCAAGTGATGAAGCAGAAAGCCTTGTTATCATTTTAGTCCATTAAATGATTGTGGGTGCTGGGACCATGGTGGGTTCCACTCAATTAAAATGCATTAGGACTTTGCTACTAATATGACGCTTTGTGATGTTTAATGCGGGTCCACGCGGTTGAATGCATTATTGTGGCATTGACACTGATATGATGTCCTTACCTTTTTAATTGGGAAATAGTTAACGGATCCATGGATTCCATTTACAAACCTAAGGCATCTACCTATTGGTCACTACTCTTTTTAATTTTCATTTTGGGCAATAGTTCGTTCTACGGGGCCGCCCCTTCAACTGTATTTAACTCGGGACCATGGTTTAAATGCATCATTCATGCACCGACGAGAACGGATTTGGTCTGGCCCTCGCCAGACCTTACTCTCAAAGTCACTTAATTGCTTTTAAACTGTGGTTAAAAATTTAAATAATAGAGTTAAATTTTTTAAAATATTTTTTTTTTTCAAAAACTAAGGTTAAATTATTAAATCTTAAGTGTGAGTGAAACTTAACCATAATTAAAGGGTGTAATAGAGAAATTGTTGACCTGTCGCGACCCAAAATACCCCCTATGAGTTAGGGATACTTTGGTTGTGTCGTGTCATATCCGATACCAAATCATCCTGTAAAAATATACAAGGCGAGACATAGCGGAATCATAATACAGTGCGGAAATGTGGACTAAAATTTTTCTTTCTATACATATGACTGTATTCCAAGATTTTACAATACAAAATACAAAAGAATAGTAGACATGCCTACTCAACAAAATACAAAATGTAATATTCTCTCTCTCTCTCTCTCTCTCTCTCTCTATCTCTGTGTGGTCGGGTGATAAGGCCAATAGTCTAAGTCCCTTGCCTCCACTTGAGGCATTACTACCAGCTCCTCCTTGCCATAATCCTCCTCTATCCAAGGACGCTGAGCACAAATGTTAAAGGGGACACGTGCACCTACCGATATAAAATGTACGGTTGAGCATGGAATACTCAACGTATACATACTACTAACTAACGATGTTATAATATCACATGCAAGTATTTATAAGAAATACAATTCACAATTCATGCTTAAAGCCAACATAGACAATCATTCGTCAAATCTCATCTCTTGTGGAATACAAAACACCTTTTATAGTTCTTATGAGTTCTTAGTAGCTTATGAGTTCTTGTGGGTTCCTTGTGAGCTTATGAGTCTTGTGAGATTTCTTATGAGATTTTCTTGCGGGATTCTTGTGAGCCAAAGATTAGTACCCTTAAAACCTGAGCTACCAATCTCCTTGACAAACCACCAAACTTATGAGAACTGCTTGTGAGCAAGAGGTTAGTACCCTTAAATCTGGGCTACCAACCTCCTTGACAATCCACTAGCATATGAGAATTTCTTGTGAGCAAGAAATTAGTACCCTTAAACTTGGGCTATCAACTTCATTAACAATCCTTCAACTTATGAGCATTTCTTATATCTTAATTTATGAGCAAGATGTTAGCACCCGAACTATCCTAGGCTACCAACATCCTTGACAATTCACCGTAATCATACATATGAGATCGTACTTGTATTTTCTTAGGAGTTCCATTTATTTATTTCAATTCTTGGTACTTATGAGAAAACCTCGGTCATGTAAAAAAAAAAGTGCGTGGAGTGTTTGTGAGCATCATCATGTACATATGGAAAGCTTTAAACATTTCATATGGTTTCATACAAGACATATTATCATCGTAGTATACTTGAACAATTTTTATAAAATTTGGGATACTCTCATTCATAGCATTTTGTCACACCATTCTTGGTCATTAAGCGTATTTCATCACATTGTGTTTAAATTCATGGTTTATTAAAAATTAATAATATTCACCTACAAGTATAACAATATTCATCATTTTATTGAAAAACCCTCAAATCTTAAACCCCTAGTTACTCATTTGATCATAATGTAGTTTACCAAAAATCCTACATTTACTATTTGCATCATAACCTAGTTAGATAATAGGATGTTCTTACTATTTTCAGTCAACCCATACATTCAATCTCATTCCATCTTTGTATCATAGCAAAGTTAGATAATAGTAGGTACTTACCTCTTGATCACTTCCTATGTTGGAGAAAACCCTTGAGTAGAATCCAAGCTAGTTGGAGGAAGACACTACCTTGAGGATGAAGTTTCTTGCTTGGCATAAGCTCCTCTCCTTCAATCCAAAACCCTCTTTGGAAATCTCTACTCTTCTTATTGTGCCCCAAAATACCCCCTAGGAGTTAAGGGATACTTTAGAGGTGACAATTCATACCTGCCAAACTATCCTATAATGAACAAGGCTAAGCATGATATATTACAACAACAATCAGAGTGCGGAAGCGTGAAGAACCTTTTTCTTTTCTATACACGGTTTGTATTCCAAGTTTTATACAAAACATTTCAAGTTAAAGGTGGACATGCCCACCTGACATAATACAAAAGAAATGTCAAGCCCACTATGCTCAACAGTAATCTAAATAAGGCCAGACGTCGCGATCCCTATCCTCCTATGACTGGATCGAGATAGGAGGCTCTCTCTCCTCAACATACTCTTCCTCAACCCAAGTCTCGGGATTTGGGTTGAGAGCTTCTTCGGTACCTACTGACATAAAAGTACGGCTGAGTATGGAATACTCGGCGAGTACAAGCTACTAGCTAGCCATAGCAATAACAATCACACAAAAGCAACAAGATATAATTCACCATATCGATTGAAACAGTAATAGCAATATAAGACATTGATATCATTGAAGTAAGGCAAGGTAATAGTCGTGACATGCTTGCATGAATGCGAAAACCCCGGTAAAACTCGTACTTTCAAATCATGTCTTATTCTTGAAAATAGCCTTTTGTGTTTCTTTCAAAACTTACTTATCATAATTAAAAACTTGTTTCTTATCTTGGTCTTGCTTGTGAAAATCATGCATGCGTGTCTTGTCTTGTTTGGAATCACATGCCTTACTTGGTCTTGACTTGTATGCTTGTGAGCCAGAGGCTAGCACCCGCACACCCCTGGGCTACCAACCTCCTCAACATTTCATTTACTTGTAAGCCAAAGGCTAGCACCCTTCACCTGGGCTCTAAGTAATCAGAGCATAGAGCGGGAGCGAGAGCGGGAGTGAGAGCGGGTGCGGGAGCGAGAGCACGAAAGCGTCAAATTTCAATTTAGGATAGGGTCGGGAGCGCCTCCGGAGCATCGATATATATACATAAAATATATATTGATGCTCTTGGAAATTACTTGTAGATGTAAATATATCTTTAATTAGTTTTTTAAACTCTAAGAGAAAATTGATAAAATCATTCCTAATTCAAATTTTTCATCACAACAAACAAGTTGACTATTGAATTATTAAATGTATCATTCTAAATTCAATTACAAGATCACTAATAATTAACAAATCTTATATAAATCTTGTACCCTACAAAGAAAAATGACAAATTACATTGCATTTCACATGAAAAATTAGGATAAAAATTAAACGTTTACACAAAAACTACACCTTTAGGTGAGAGCGAGATGAGAGCGAGGTTTACAAAAGTTGAAATTGAGCTCCCGAGGTGAAAGCGGGGTTTGAGAGCGGGAGCGAGGTTTGAGAGCGGGAGCGGGTAGCAGGTTAGGAGGTTTGGGTTACTAAGCCTGGGCTACCAAGCTCCTTGACATGTACTAGCTTCGTATACTTGTGAGCCAGAGGCTAGCACCCTTCACTTGGGCAACCAACCTCCTTGTCTTGTTTCATTTACTTTTTAGTCAGAGGCTAGTACCTTTCGCTTGGGCTACCAACCTCCTTGACATGTACTTGTTTCCTTTTTTGATTTATCATATATATATACTCTGGAAAACCCGGTTCATGCATGCATGCATGCTTGTGTGCGTGTCAATAGTGACAACCATGATGACATGAACAATCTAGGAAAAGGCGTATGACATTCAATTTTCAATATGATCACAATTGAGGAAAGTTGGACAATTATATAAAGCATGAAATCGGGGTTAACATATTAGGAAGAATTATTCAATTTATACTTGCATTATTCTATTTTAACTTGTTAACTTCTCATGTGGACATTTCATCAAACACTTAGTGAGCACTTATTCATAATCATTTGTTCGAGTTCTTAGTTCTTGCATTTCATCAAACATCATTTGTGTATTGATTATGTACACCAAGCCCTTCCACCATTTTCCATTTCATACAACACATCACATTCATACGGCATCCATCGCCTCAACCCCTCCTCCATTCATACATCTCACCATTAACATTTTTATCTTGTTTATTTGTAAGGAAGTTAAGTATTTCAATCAAAAGGGAAAAATAGGGGAGAATCATACACAACATTGACAAGGAAGACTAAGTTATTACCAAGGTAGTTAGTAGGGTGTACTAACCTTGAAAACAAAAGGAGGAAAACCCTTGAGAATGTCATGGAAGACATTGCCCTAGCTTGGAGGAGAAGCTCCACTCTTGCTTGAGGTTGGATTTGAGAATTTTAAGCTTTTGGGATCACCTAGGGTTCTCAAACCCTTGATCCTCTCTCACCAATGATGCCCTAAAAGAAAACCCTCTTCTCCTCTCTCCCTTTCTCTCTAAAGCTCTAAGTATAGTGAGTGGGGACCCAGGCTCGAGCAAGCCTTATAAGGCCAAAGGGTGTTGGCCAAAAGATAAAAAAACCCTTAATGAAATTTCTGCAAAACACGAAGGACCGAGCGATCGGTGGTTATGACCTAGCGATCAGTGCCTCACCGAGCGATCGGTGTTGTTGACCGAGCGATCAGTTGAAAACACCCTCTCTGAAATTTTTCCCCATACAAAAAAGTTAACCAGTCGACAGTTATCAATCAATCGGTTCTAGATCGATCGATCGTTAATATGGACTGAGCGATCTGTCTTGGACCGAGCAAGGGGTTTTGGACCGAGCAATCTGTAGTGATCTGTTCTCTGCAGATTTTTGCTGTTTTCATCCTATTTTGGTATTCCGGTCATATCTTTTAACTCGTTTGTTGGATTTTGACGATTCAACTTGCGTTGGATTTGTCTTTCGAAAAGGAACATTTCTGGCTTTTCAGAATCTTTAAATTCTTTTTTATTTATTAATTACACTACGTGAAAGGCCAATTGGCTACAAGAACACTGTTCATTAGGCACGAAAAGTTCCGGGGTGCTACACTTCTTCCTTTCTCTCCCAAAGTCTCTTTTTAGGTTTAGGTTAACTCAAAAACCCCCTAAATGATCTCCTATTTATAGGCAAAGGGGTTAAAACTCTAAAAATGACGCACTTAAAAATCTGATTCGCGCACCTATGATCGTTCATAGGTTTCCTACGATCAATCGTAGGTTGTCCAGAGAGTTTGCCCAGTTTCTGAGACTCTACAATCATTCGTAGCATATCTACAATCATTCATAGCTCTTCTATGATCGTAGGTTGTTTACGATCGTTCGTAACTTTAACAGAAAGTTTTCAGATTTTTATGTTTTGGTATTTCGGACATAACTTTTGACTCGTTTATCATATTTTGACTATTCAACTTGCATTGGACTCTTAATTTAAAGGAGAAAAATTTTGTTTCAAGTGGAAAGTTCTAATTCTGAGTTTTTAATTACCTAAATGGGCTCTAAAGTCGACTAGTCTGGAAATGGATTTCAGCATTCCGGATTTTCAGCAGATCCGACTTCGGATATCCAATTTTTAACTCAACCACGACTCAAAATCTGGAAGAATGATAAACATGAACCTCGGAGAGGGTTCCAATACCTTTCCAAAAATTCAAGAATCACTCAATTCCAATCAGAGGTGAGAGAATTAGAGCTACTTAAAGTTGATGGTAATGTTAAGACATAACTCTTTTTGACACTTAAGAGTATTTATATACTCTTACTCCTTCATCTCAAACACTCATAACTTAAGAAAATAATCTTAAGGCTTTAATACATGCCACAAAGATCCGGGGTTCTACATGACCTTTGGACATACCAGGATTTTGTCTGAGAATAAAAAGGGATCGGATTTGATCCGGCGATCGCCAGACCAAAATCATCAGGCCAAAGTGGGGGTCCGACATGTAGCGATAAAAAAGGAGAAGTCATTTCATTTTCCCAAGGACACGTGTTGACATGTGGGAGGGGCCCTCCCATTCTGCACTGACACCACTAACCTGACGCTTTGTCCTCTTTATTGTGAGTTCCACACATTTGAATGAATTATTGGTGCTGCAACCACACGAGTGCTGCTCTTTCGCTACATCGCTGTCCAAGTCATAGCTCAAGGGATTTATAGGGTTCTTGCCTCTAGGTGGCCACTTGATATCTCTCCCCTTTAAAATGTCATATGCCCACTGGTTTGCCCAGCTCGGGCAGCCGTCAGAGCTAATCTTTTGCCTAATCGGTTGGTAAAATATTAGCTTTGGCGGCTACCCAAGATGGGAGCTCGAGCATCCCAAAACATTGGGCACCTAGCGATAATTTAGGGGAGAAGTCATTTCATTTTCTCCCCATGATTTTGACTTCTACCCACTTGATATCTCTCCCCTTTAAAACGCCACATGCCGACTGGTTTGTGGATGCCTAAGCGCCTAGCTCAGGCAGCCACTGGAGCTAATCTTTTGCCTAATCGTTTGGCAAAAGATTAGCTCTGTAGGATGCCCGAGCTCCCTTGGGAACCTGGTGATAATTTAGGGGAGAAGTCATTTCATTTCCTCCCCATGGTTTTGAATTCTCCCCACTTGATATCTCTCCTCTTTAAAAATGCCACATGCCCACTAGTTTGTGGATGCTGGTGCGGCCAGCTCAGGCAGTCGCCATAGCTAATATTTTACCTAATCGGTTGGCAAAAGATTAGCTCTGGTAGCTGCCCGAGCTAGGAGCTCGAGCATCCATAAAACATTGGGCACCTGATGATAATTTAGGGGAGAAGTCATTTCATTTTTTCCCCATGATTTTGACTTGTCCCCACTTGATATCTCTCCCCTTTCAAACACCACATGCCCACTGGTTTGTGGATGCCCGAATGCCCAGCTTGGGCAGCTGCCATAGCTAATCTTTTGCCTAATCGGTTGATGCAACTTCGCTAGAAATCCAAATCCAATCGAACTAAGCTTTGTACACCCCCCCTCTCTTGCATGAGTGGTTGGGGTGTGGCCTTCAATGAAAGGAGGTCAGGGGATCCAATCCCCCTAGGTATCAGTTGCAAGAATTCCAATGCTCCCACTAACTTCTGACCGTACTAACCTACTAACAGTAAATGATGACGACACACACACACAAAAAAAAAATCGAAGCTTTGTGATATTTTTAATATATTACAATAAACTTAAATGATTATAGGGAATGCTAGCCCAACTCCCGCGTAACTCTGACTCTCAACCTCCACCAATACTTGTCCATTCTTGATGAGAGAGAGTGCTTTAACTATTGCAATTAATCCAAAAATAGATAGGTAGTTGGCCGAGGGTGAGAGTAGGAATTGACTAACATCTCTAAAGTAGCTTCATAGCTACCTTTTAAAGTAGAGGTTTTTACCCCTAAAATATCTAAAATGTAGACATGTAATTAACTATCAACTTAACAATCGAAAGTCCAACTAAGCATAATTTTCGAATAAGCTCTTCTTTTTAGACCCGTGTTATCAAACGCCACCTAGGTCTTGTATGCCTCATGACTATGTACTAACAGCTCATCTCCCACCATTGTTGCACTGTACACCCCAAACAAAACTTGCACCCAGCTTTGTTTGTCGCAAATCTGGTCTCGGTAGTATTTTATAGAAGGAAAAAAAAATGTTTTGAAAAACTCAAAAATACCCACAAAGTAGGGGTGTTTATGGCAAAATTAGGCTTACAAAAACATTTTGCAAAAAGGCTCGGCCTATAAATAAATATAAAGCAAAGCTTTGAGACCGGCCGAAACCATGGTCTAAGAGCATAGGATTTCAGGTGGGGTCCACCTGAAATCCCATGCTCTTAGAGCACGGTCTCAGTGGTCTCGGCCCTAAAGGGGTCTCAGTAGCAAAGTCCTTCAATATAATTGGGGCTCGTTCGTTTTCATAGACTAATCTAATGTCTCTCCTTTTCTGTTAGTGAGGTTAATTTCTTCTTTAATAACGAGACCCACCCAAGAATTCTATTCAAGCTGCATTGGCTACAACCTGCTACCACTGCTTTGGTAACACACCCTTACCTACCACTTGGACAAGGGGCGGAGCCAGGAATTTTTCATTTGGGTGAGGGTCAAAATACACGTACAAAAAAAACTAATGGATTTGAGGGTATGGAACTTGGTTGGGGTAATTTTTTTATTTTGAGAATATTTTTACCTGATAGTGTCCTTGAGGTCGTCATGTGTCCCTATTGATACCCCTTAACTGTGGTTATCACTTACTTATACTTAGTTTTAAAAATAAGTATCAATTTTTTTTCAAACCATAATTAAAATTCACTAACTCCTAAGGTTAAAAAAAATTATTATTTTTTCTCAAAACCAAGGAGAAACCCTAAGATTGGGTGAATTTAACCATAGTTAAGGGGTGTCGATAGGGACATGTGGCGACCTAAAGTGAATAACCGGACTCGATTGGAGGGCCCATTATATATATAACAAATAAAATTGGGTGGGTTGGGGGCCATGTTTACTAAAAAAAAAATTTAAGACCCACTATTTCATACTAAAACATGAAGGAATTACAAAAATTTTATGGGTCAGGCTCTCTAAACCAAAGGGTCATGATTCTTGAATTTATTATATTCTTTAAATGTTAAGAAATTATTATAAGGAGTTCCTAGGAGTAAGTGTTACTCTTAGGCTCCGTTTGTTTCGATGTAAAATAGGGGAAAACAAATGAATTTCACAGAAAATGTCAATTGTGTTAAAGAAATTATGTGCAAAAAATGATATTTTCCATGAAATTCATTTGTTTTCCCCTATTTTACATCAAAACAAACAGAGCATTAATTTATTAACAATTTATACATTCATTAATTTATTAATAACGCATATTAATGTATAATATGAGAGAGTTGTGAGAAGTGGGGATCCACTTCTAAGCTTACCGTAGTGTCTCCGTGTCCCTTTTCACAACTCTTTAATCATGGTTAATCTTAACTAAATTAAAGTTAATAGTTTTTTCCTAAAAACCATGGTTAGATTAGGAGGTGAGTGAATCTTAACCACAATTGATGAGTGGTAAAAAAAAAGCTGACCCGCAGTCCATTTTCCATTTCGCAAAATGAAATTATGCAACTTGCTTAATTCGTTAATAATTATACACTTAATATATTCATTATAACCAAAATTTGATTAATTTGTGTGGGGGAGGGTACAAAGGGTTCCCCTAGTCAGTTGGGGTTGAGTTTGGCTTTTCCAAATTGTTTATAAGCAGACCCGGTATTGATTCAGGGTATTTTACCCAACTCGAATCTGAACCCAGTAGACACGATGCTGTCCTAGTTGCAATTTGACTAGTCCTAGCCCCAAGTGCATATTTCCAAAAATTTTCAAACTCTCATTAGGGTGCTACACTTTTCATCACTAACCCTCCAGAGAACTTGAAAATATGCGTTTGGGTAGCATTTCTCTTGAAATGTAGGCTTCCAACTCGAATTTGGCTAAACAATGCTTACTCGTAAGAGCACTAATGCAATCACTGACTCGACCCATCAATCATGCCGAATCTAAATGGGCTGGGGAAGCCAAACCTGAACCTGACCCAACTCTAAATGGGCTTGCAAGATCAAGTTCAAGCTCACGATGTTAAATATGGCATAGGACTTGAATGATTGGAGGTAGGAACATGGTGGGTTCCACACGGTTAAAATGCACTATTCTTGCACCTACACTCATCTGACGCTTTGGATGTTTAATATGGGTCCACACGGTTGAATGCATTATTGCTGCACGTAGGGTTGTCAAAGGGCTGGGCTGGGCTGGGGTCAACCCTAGCCCTACCTTTCCCTATAAGAGTAGGGCCCTAGCCCAGCCCTAGCCCTTCAAGGGCTGGGATTAATTGGGCCTTAGCCCTGCCCTCAAGGGTCAGGGCAGGGCCAAGGGCCGTAAAAAAGAGCGGGATTTTTTTGTGATTTGAGATGACGGGATTTTTTTTCTACACCGACTGTCAACCTGATATGGAAATGGATACCCTCCTCTTTTATCCAGGCTTGGAACCGACATTGCAACAAAAAGAGCAATGACAAAGTTATTTTTTTTTCCTTCAGTGACAAACATACATGATAGAATAAAACAAAGTAAAACTATATAGAACAAAATTTATATGTCAAAATCCTCTAAGCAGGAGGAGGCGATTTCGCATAAGAGATTAGGGTTAGGGTTCGTAATGAGCGTCAAGGTCTCGAGGGGTTTTATAACGATGGTCATGTGAAATTACTCATTTAATCCTACTATTAAACCGTCTGAAATGATGAAATGAGTAATTTCATAAATAATATATATATATTATATACTTTTATGGTTTATAGACCTTAGCTACTGTGTAGTAACTAAGGAGAAGGGCAAGGCTTTAAAGGGTAGGGCCGGGATGAGCCCTGTAAAAGCAGGGCTTTCGGATTTTGAACCCTCCTCAGCCCAAGGGCTGGGAAGGGCAGGGCTTCAGAGGGCTTTGGAGGGCAGGACATGGCCGGGTATCCTTCTACGTGGGCTTTTTTGACAACCCTAACTGCACTGATACTGACATTGACACTGATATGATGATGCCTTCACCTTTTTAATTTTTGGAGCCAACTATTGCTCTCGCTTTCACAAAGCTACAAAGCCGCCCCTTCATCACTAACCCTTTTTTAAAAAAATCTTAAAAGAGGGACACATGGCAATAAATGGGAAGCCAAGACATGCCTTCTCACCTCACCGACCGAGGAAGTGATTATTTTCTTTTAATTTTTATGGAAATTATGTGATTTAAAACTCTCACTGTTTTAAGATACAATGAATTATGGTATCCTTTTAACCGATCCATCTTTATCATTAGTTGTCTTTCCTCTATTCTAGTGCTATCATTTTCCCTTTTCTTTATAAGAACTAGCGGGTGGCACGTGCGATGCACGTGAGAGCGAGGGGAAGGAGTTAACCACAGATAATAGAGTTAAAAGGGACACATGTTAACCTGCGGGTGCGATTAAACTCTCCCCAATATCAATCGCGATTGGCTGTGATTCTATTATAGATAGATGAGGGTAGTTTGGGAATTAAAGTAAGACATTAAATTAAAGTTTTATTTTATATAAGGGTAGTTTAGGAATTTCAGAAAATTCAGGCTACGCCTGCCTCTCCCATTATAATAGTAAAGATAAGTATTTTTTTTTGTTAAGCCTACAATCATTAGTTATCTATGTCAAGGATTAGAGGGTTTAGGGGGTTAGAACTCACTGGTGGATACTCAACAGCCAAACCAGGACTGGAGCACGAGCCGCCGCTCCCCAAAAGGAGATACAATTCCACTGGGACAAACCCAGGCGTGTTTGTAAGAATAAGTATATATTGGAGGAATCTCCCATATAACATATACATGAGAAAATAAATGATGCTCAAATTTTTATTTTTTTTTCTGCGGAAATGATGACTCAAATTGTATCAAATTCAATGTAGCCAACAACCATATATCTTTCATCATGTAGCAAATATGTGGTTCTCATTCCTCGTAAGAAAAAAATAGAAAAATGGTAAATGTAATGATAAGGTGAAGTGAGAAGAGGCTTCGTGAGACTCAGAGAGAGGGGCAAAGATTGAAAAGAGTTTCCTTATTTGATGTGTACCTTTTTATGGGTCATTTATAAATTATTATAAACTAAGGGCGGGGAGGGTTTAAATTTATATTGTTGTTGAAGATTTAAACGGATGCAAAAACAACCTAGAAAAGTGAAGGCATGTGTTCCCCAAGTTGCATTTATACTTTTCTTTTTTCTCTTTTTTTTTGGTATGAGTTGCATTTATACTTCAACAAAATATTTTTGTTCAAAAGTACAAAAATACGGGAATTTTGATGTAGAAAAGAATTCATTAGCGTCGATGGTTATGTCTAAGATTAGTTTGAGGGTTGTGTTCGCACCCAGTTTAAACATAGAATGAGAAGGGAAGAAGGCGATTACAGTAGCCAAACCTTATGAGAAAATGCTGCAAGAAGCCTCAACTTTCTCACCAAAACTGTGGCTAAAAACCTACAAAGAATGGCCAATTGGCATTATGGTGATACTAGAACTTATCTTTAAACAAAAACATTTTTATGCATTCATCTTTCTCCTACATGTACAATCTAGAAACAATATCATACCAAAAAAGGTTTTTTTTTTTTCCAGAATTGGGAAGAATACCCAAAAAAAAAAATTAAAATTAAATTTTTTAAAAAATAGATATTAAACAAATAAATTTATTTTTGAATCTAGAACACTTACCTGACTGGATATAGTGGGTCTTTGCTTTTATTGACTTATTCAAAGGATCTCCTAGTCGTCAAATCTCGATGCTAAATCTCTATGCTGAGGAAGTGGGCTATCTTGGACCAATCTGCCACTGTCATCTTGTGGCACCGTTTTCTTAGCAGAGGACAATTCTTAATAACTAGATTACAAAGCATGGCGGGCAGGCCCACCTCCTAGAAGGAAGCAAGCTTATGACCATTAAAGATCCTCAAATCTTCAAGAGATGTGAGGCTATGCAGCCCCTTGGGTAGGGATTGGAGATAACTTTTTCCAATATAGAAGCGTAAAAGAGAAGTTAGTCTTTGCATCCCCCACTCTGATAGTGGCTGATCTAGATTCTTGCAATTATAAATACTCAATTCTATTAGGCTAGTGGGCAACCCACCCTCTGGAAAGGAGAGACTGGGGCAACTCTCTATTCTCAAGTCTTGAAGAGATGTGAGGTTGTGCATCTTATGGGGCAGGGCCTTTAAATTCTTGCATGTGACTATGCGAAGTGCTTTTATGTTATTGGGCAACCCCTCTTCAAGAAAGGATACAAGACTAGGACATTCCTCTATTTGCAAATATTTAAGAGACGTAAGTTTGTGTAAACCCTCGAGGAGAGTAGAGATTCAATATTAAACCATTTTGTGATCTTGATAAAATTAAGTGTGGTGGGAAGTCCCCCTTTAGGATGGACATAAGAAGAGGACTGTCGTGCCCCAAAACTTCACTTTGGCTATAATGGAACTTTGGACCGTGACACTATTTATCCCTGCTTAATTTGATAGCACACAGGACAATAATAAACACGAGTCTTCAAATTGATGATAACAAAATTTCAATATAAACAAACCAACCTGTATACCATGAGACTAATATGAACAACTCACAATTCAGATCAGCCATCATAATCCTCACCATAAAACGAAGTCTAAAACATCAACTAAAATATCATAAGTCTATAACCAATTTTCTACCCTGGTGAATTGAGAGAAAAACAGTAGAAAAAGAAAACCTACATGATTAGAATTTGGGTATTCAATGAATTTTAAAGAATATAGGTAGGGAGGATTTCTATCCTATCTAAGATAAATAAATGAGATAAGAGCAAATGATAGTTTTGGAATTACAAACTATTCAATCAACGTTTTGAACGCGGAATCCTCTTTATATTAATAAAGAATATCACATAAAAAGCAAATACAAGTGGATAGGCAAATACAAGTGGATCATAATGCCTATTGTTACTAATGGATCCTAACGTTAAGAGGTACATGTACTGGAGTATAGCCTACCACAACCGTTTTGATTGATAGATGAGTTTACTGGTAATTGAATGCAAGATCTTAGGCAGTAGAGCACATCGTGGGTGATAGATCTTATTGTCATATAAATCCCATTTTCTTATTGGAGCCTTGAGAGTTGACCATTGAAACAACCGAGACAAAAAAAATTTACATTCTTTGAATACCCAAACTACCCTTATCAAAAAAACCATTTTATCTTATCTTTACTAATATATGTTATTCTATCTCTTCTACCAGAAGTACTTCCTGGTCTTTGTGCGGGAGTAGAAAAAGATTGAGTTCTCTACGCTAGACTAAGGGAATATGACGGTAGCCGAGTATGAGGCTAGATTTTCTGAGCTCTCCAGATTCGCAGCTCACCTCATTGCCATGGAGGGGATGAAGGCATGGAAGTTTGAGAGGAGGTTGAAAGCCCACATCAAGGATAAGGTCTCTATCCTACGACTCGAGGCCTATGGTGAAGTGAATGACCGAGCTCAAATAGCAGAGAAGAATTCAGAGGAGTTTTTGAAAAGAAGAGAAAGATCTCAGCCGAGCAGATTTAGACCGTAGGACAAGAGGTCGAGAATGTCAAGTCCAACACAAGTCGCCAAGCCACCTCAATATTAGAAGCCAGCACCCATACCTGCAGCTCCTCACACTACTCCTCAGGCACCACAGGTTGTTCCACCTACTTCGATGTTTGAATCATGCGCTCATTGTAACAAGAGACACATACCTAGGGGTGTGTTTGAGTTGGGATGAGCCGAGCTTGGCCCTACTAGGCTCGACGTGAAAGGGTTTACTCAAGGCTCGAGGCTCAGCTCGGCCCAAAATGGTGCTTGGAACATCAACTCGAAGCACGGCCCGAATTCTTAAAGCTTGGCTCGAAGCTCGGCTTTGGCCCGAATTGAATCAAGCTCAAGTCGAGCTTGGCTTGACTCGAGCTCGGCGTTAATACTTGAAAAAAAAAAAAAATTAAATATAATAATAATATCTATATATATTATATATACATATATATAAATATATATATAATAGTAATGATATTTTTTATTTTTTCATTTTTTTAAACAATATCCAAGTCGAGTCGAGCTCGGGCCGAATCGAATCGCGCTTCAAGCCGGGCCGAATCAAACTGGCCTTGACTCGAGCTCGGCTTGAATACATTTCAAGCTTGAAAAATCAGCTCAGCTTTGCCCCATCGAGCCACATATTCAAGCTTGAGCTCGGCTTGATCAGGCCAAACAGAGCCGAGCAATCGAGCTACTCGACTTGTGTGCATCCCCACACGTACTTGGTGAATGTCGAGTAGTCATGGGAGGATGCTGTCACTGTGGTATCTTTGCGCATCAGATCAGAGATTGTCCAATTCGAAACTAGCAGATGCCCATAGACTCAACCTCTAAGAGCTAGAACACAAGCCAAACAGCCTATGCAGTAGAGGCCACCCCAGGGTCTGAGACCCCAGCAACCCTGTCATCTAGCTCAAGGCAGGGTGTTTGCTACCTCTGAGCAGGATGCATAAGCATCAGATGATGTAGTGTAGGGTACGTTCCTTACGAATTATCTTAAGTACGATGTTTTCATGATTGTGTACTGATTATGTTGTTATTGTGTAAAAACATGATCAATATATGTTATATGTTTGTGCACTTGTTTGACACACTTAGTAATGTATAATAATTCAGGCACCATGTTGATAAATGGCTATCTAGTCCATGTGTTGATTAACATGGGATCAACTCACTCCTTCGTCACGTCTAGATTTATACAAAACTTTCCTATTTCACCAAGCCGACTAGATCTTGAATTATCCATTGCCACACCTGTGGACAGTGAAATCTCACCGCTCGCAAGGCAGGTGTATGGTGCAACTACCTACACCTACCACCCACAGGAGTGGGGCGGTTGGGCTTTGCGCATGTCAATGGCACGCACACCAGCTGGCCAAGGGCTGGCTCACCGCCAGCCCGCTTAGCATTAAATACTAGCAACATGACAATTATGCCCCCGCGGACACCCTTTTTTGTCAGCCCTCAGGGGACTGACACGTGGTTAGGGTTTGCCCTTACGGAAAAACCGCAACTTAAGCTTTGCGAATAGACTCTATGAGTCCATCCACGGGCCAATCAATGACTAACCCAGTCCATTACCATAAATGGCCAAGGACTCAACCCAGACCAAGGGCTGGACCCATGGTCCCACCCTGTCTTGGTCCATGGACTGACTAAGGTCAGAGCCTGGACCGCAACCCAAATAGACTTTGGACCTGACCCAAGCCACGAGTGAGACCCATAGTCTCATCCTTTTAATTTGCGGACTGACCAAGGTCAGTCCTTTCCCAGCTAACGATCAGATACTGACTACCATGTGGCAAAGAATCACTGATAAAAAAGACTCTCAGCCAACTTTGGGGGATCCCAAGATAGAGATCTCCTCTTTTTCTCCAATAATAGAATATCATATGGCATCCCATTCGAAAGAGGGAGTAATCTCTCCCCTTTTCTTGGAAGATAATAATTTTCTCTCTTTTAAAGGGAAGCCTTATTCTCCCAAGTTTCACAAAATGGGATACTAATTTAGAGTCCTTCAAGAAAGATGACTCTCATTCGTATCAGGTTTCCGCAAGATAAGGGAAACCAACTATTAAATGACAGATGACTCTCTAAAAATGAGAAAACCTTTTGATTCCCTAAAAGAGAGTAAGTCAAATGGGAGTTCAAAAAAAGACTCTCCAAAAGATATAAAAATGGAGTTTCTCACAAGAAACTCACACAGAGAAAAAGGAGAAAGAAAACACAGCAATAATCCGAGATAAGGGAGAGAAAATGACTTTCTTTTCTTTTACAAAAAAACAACAACCAAAGAAAAAGAAGAATGATCTCACATCAATAGAGAATATCAGGTGAACCCCAAAAGGGGAAACTAATTTGGAATCCTTCAAGAAAGATGACTCATTCGTATCAGGTTTCCTCAAGATAAGGGAAACCAACTGTTAAATGACAGATGACTCTCTCTAAAGAGGAGAGAACTTTTTAATTCCCTAAAAAAGAGGAAGTCAAAGAGGAGTTCAAAAATGACTCTCTAAAAGATATAAAAATGGAGTTTCTTACAAGAAACTCCCATAGAGAAAAAGGAGAAAGAAAACACAGCAATAATCCGAAATAAAAGAGAGAAAAAGGGATTTCTTTTCTTTTACAGGAAAACAGCAATCAAAGAAGAAGAAGAATGATCTCACTTCAATAGAGAATATCAGGTGAACCCCCAATATGACCACTTTTTTTTTTCTTTTTTGGTACAAAAACTTCTATGAGGTATCCTGTAACGCCTACATCGGATCTGAGCAACCCCTTTGAATAAATAAATATATTTTATTCAAATACTTATTCTTTTTTGTTCTTCTTCTTAATCAGAGGTTCTTTCCCAAATAAAAAAGGTAATTATCAATTCGGATTTACTTGAATTGGAAGGATAGTCCCCCACATAAAATAATAAACTTCATACAACAATTGAGATAATCTGACCGCAAGGTTTAAGATGTCAATCACCAAAAGACCGCTTGAAATTTGCGCGTACAAATTTTTGGCACACCCAGTGAGACTTTCTTCTCCTCTCATCTTTGATGAAGAATAAAAAAATAAAAGAACAAAAAAGGGAAGGTGAGTATTCTTTTCCCCTATTTTCTTGTCGGTTTTATGCAAGATAATCGAGATTATATGCATGCGTCGGGTCTACGTCCTGACGATTAACCGACGGGTGTATGTAACTCCGATGCTGATTCCGACTACTCAGTCATTCACATAGGCTGAGGTAGTACCAACCCCAACCAGGAGGGTTCGGCCAACTGGTCAGACCCCTGCCAAGAGGCCGTGGTCACCAAACCAGGTGTCTGCTGAGGAGACCCCTACCGACAACAAGAGCAAGACCCACCCTATCAACTCAGGAGTG